>OY560207.1:6266664-7608658 GCA_961405105.1 Perizoma affinitatum
CGAAAAGGCCAAGGATTATAGAATGTAGCGCACAGCGCATTAATATTCATTCAGCTTAAAATGTCACGGTGTCGAGCGAACATGTTTTATTAAGTAATATATAGTCTGTATTCGAATGAATCCTGTTCAATTATTTCCTCTCAGCAGCGTTTTGAGGAGGCTTGGTCTGGATCAGTTGAGCTATCTATAGATCGTTTGCAACTTACTTTGTAATACCAGCCTTTGCTAAGTACACTGCTATCCTATATACAGTGTGTTTTTTTACGCAAAAATACTCACTTTTATATGCAGAACTATTCCCTCTTATTTTAGCATACATATTCAGTGAATTTTTTAGGATACGAACTTATTTCTCAAATTCTTTAATGGCCAGAAAAATCTCCTTTCGTGCTTTCGATAGGGTAGAACCAGTTAAGGATAGTTTAGAAAAAAATAGATCTAGTTTTGACCGATATCATATATAGCTTACATTTAATAAATGTAAACTGAAGCTAGTATATTTCTCTAATTCTAAATCATTGTTTTGACCAACCGACGATCCACGGTCATGGCGATCACAGAAATTAACAGGATGGTAGTGACATCAAAATGCTGTCGACCTTCAGATTATTTGGTCATATCCAATACCTACCAAATGTTTTCCTCAATCGGTTAAAGACAGATGTTTCGGAGAATTCTTGATGTATTTCCACATAATGGTGTATTTTTATAGTTTTTTTTTCGAAGGTTTATTCGCCGCTGATTCTTTCGTGCGGTGCTTCGACTACATTAACCGATTAACCGTCATCCGTAGTCTGTTAACCTTGGTTTTGAGTTTATTGAAGTATATGATAAACAATGGTGGTAGCTGAAACCACCCTCAATTCATCTTCAGATTCATCAAAGTCCATGTTTACATTACAACACCAAACTTACCGTAATCATGGAATTAAAATTATCGTGGTTTGGTATAATTTTGGGATATTATTACGACTATACCACGTACTTTACTATTCTCCTGCTGACGTTTCGTTGACCGTTTAGAGGTCCTTCCTCATGAGCACCGTCCGCGACCAAGCGAACAAGGTCGTGAGACGGGAACACTCCTCGTCATAATATCCTAAAAAACTGGACCGTAAATGACCGTATTACGAATTTAAAAAAAAAATCACGTGTCAAAGAATTGTACCACCTCCACCGCCAATCTCAACAAATTTGGTTGGCTGGTAGAAAATGCTTTAGCATTAAGTCCACTTGTTGACACCTTGCATAATGGTGTTAAAAGTTAATAAATAAATAAAATAACAAGAACCATCAACGTCGTGAATTTATGTCGATCGACAAAATCTTGATAAATAAGGCAATAAACGTTGCTTGGTTATGTTTGATGATCCTTGATTCAGATTTAGTGTGGTGACAATCGAATTAACTCATTAACCGAGAAATAGTCAAACATTTTGTTATGTATTATTACATTGTATTATTTATTTGTATTATGTGTTATGATTTTAGGTACCTTGGTGTACTTGATATCATAGATACATGGCAAAAAGTCTTGTTAGTCTTCTATTAGCCCTCGAACATAAGTTTCACTTTCTGCTCGATAAAGTTATTTATTTAGCTCGCGACCAAGCACACTCGATATAGTTATTTAGTTAAGATTAGAACCGAATTTTGTGAGATGTATTTTTGTATGTGGTTTATGTGTTTGCGTGTAAATAAATAAATAAATTTGCATAAAGATTTACGCCGCGGCGAGAATCAAATTTGCATCTCTTGGCTCGGCCGATTTATACCTCTATTTTTCACTCTCTTCCAGGTCTAACCCTCACTCTGTTGTCCATGGAACTGCCGTCCGCATCAGCCCTTAGAGCCACATCTCTGACCCACGCGAAGACCAGCAGCACGACCACTGCACCTGAAGAGGAGCCTATGGAAGAAGAATCTCAGGTAACTCTTGAGAATCTTCTGTACACTCATAAGTCAGATAGATAAAAGAATAGACGATCAAAGACTACCACATGGTTCTATATAGATTGATACATGATCGAGTCATGTTGGCCGTTGGTTCGAACCGTTGGGGTTCACTCGGGAAAACATATGTGCGCTTCAAGACGAGCTCGAAACATAAGTTTGTTTGCATCTTTTAAAGTATGATAAAAAAGTGAACGAAAACATGAGGAAAATGGCATGTAAATTTTTGTATATTTCTTGAAAGTTGGAGTTTATAAAAGTGTACCTTGCCCTTTAAACAATTTACTAACTTTATGTAGTCAAGTGGCAACAGCGAGTTTATCATTTTTTTTTCTTTTTTACTAGTATAAACATTGTGACTATCGCTATTTATCTTCAATAAATTTATATTTTTGTGATTTTCATAGATATAACGAAAGGGTATGTCATTATATTTATTACTTTAAACTTTTGGCGAAGTGAATCTCTGGGGCCCCTAAATTGCACAACAGCCCTCTTCTGCAGCACAAAAATGGTATTTATATCTGCAGAATTCCCCCTTAATGTTAAATAATGGTATTTACCATCAATAGGGATATTAAATAATTATTACCGTTGAGATTGTTGACCTTACGTTCATACGATCGAAAAAGGATCGATGACACATAAAAGAAGATTGTATACAAATATATCGGTCAACACAAAAAGTAAAGATTGTTTTAGCCAACAAAGATGGGGGTCTATAGCACCTAAAATCGAAACATTATATGATATAAAAAACAATAAATCAGCTGCAGATATAAATCAAACACTTTCTATAGATTACGTATAAACGATCTACCGACTAATTGGAGACGAAATCTAGCTTTTGGCGAAAGATGACATTAATTAGAAACATAGTAAATCTATCAGCAAAAGAAGAACTCAGACTGTTGTTATTTTATGCAGGAATGACAGTTTTAATATATCTTTTACAAAATCAAAACCAAAGTTGGAGATAATTCTAGTATTTTAGGTACCTCCTTAGACTTGTATTTAAACGTAACACATCAAAACGGTTGAAGGAAGTCAGTGGATGATGGTAGCCGAAGATGAAGATGGCCTTTGTCCAGCCTTGGACTTTTAAAGACTATTATAACTGATGACAGGCTAGAGCCTTATTGAAGGATTATCAAAAAAAAAACGTAGTTTATAAGCTGACATTTACTGACGTAGGTTCACACCTACGTAAACTGAGCACTGTTAGTTTAGTGAAATCCAAACATCGCTTAGGATATAGAATTATTATAAACCGCGTACAATAAAGTAAAGATTAGTATTTTTTTAATAAATAAATATATATTGCTAGATATTTTTCACACAGCATCATCTAGCCCCAAACTAAGCAGAACTTGTGTTATGAGAACTACATGACTGATATACTTTTTCTTTTTTAAAACTTCCATATGATACATAGAAAACACCCAACCCCAAGACTAATATTTGCAGATCATACAAACATAATCGCGGCGGGAATCTAACTCGCAACTTTCTGCGTCTCAGGCGGGCCTTCATCCACTGCGCCACAGAGGTCGTCATAGAGGTTTTTAATCAACTTACTTTTGGCTATAATATCTCACCTGATAGTGAGTTAAGATATGGCTAATGATGGACCATGAAGGTCTAGAAGAAACCCAGATTGTATTTTTCAGGAAAGGCAGATTATGATAGTATGTTCCACTCCTTAACCATTTATGCATTATAAAGGTGGAACCGAAACATTTAATGCGAATGGATGGTATACTGACAAGATATGGACGGTTCTGTGTTGTGCGTCTGCTTGTCTTTAGGTGAAAAGGATGGTGGGATCACTTTGCTCTTGGGCACATTACCCGTAATGTAGTCTATAAAACATCGATAGGCATGCAACTTTACGACTGTGTTCCAAATCTGAAATTTAGTACCATCGTTTTTGAAAATTATATGTTTTCTCATTTTCAGCCAGAAACAACAGCAGAAGGCGGCGTAAGTAACTCCACGAGTGAACTAACCGGCATACCCCAGATTGACTACGTCTACGACCCGAATCTACCCAGAGAGCTGAACGGCTACAATTTATCCGAATACCCGTTCTTAAGCACTGTACCTAAACCAGAACTGATAGAATTTAAATGTGATGGACTGCATGATGGATTTTACGCATCGATTCCTCTCAAATGCCAGGTAAGACATTATTAGTACAATTGCCATTCGGACTTTAGAAAGCACCTATCATAAAAGTCGTTATATCTTCAATGCGGTTATTTTTTTAATAAAAGCTGGTATATATGAGATGGTTCTTAGTAATGGTGCAGCCTATTCCACTATCATCAGCTACAATTATTGTCCACTTCTAACACTGTGTCTGTGTTAGAAGTTAAGATAGATCTTGATGTTCTAGAGATCTTTGTGCTTTTAATGTTAACCTGGTATCCATTTCAGGTGTACCACCACTGCATTGACGGTATCCGATATGACTTCCTCTGTGCGAACTACACCGCCTTCGACCAGAAAACCTTCATCTGCCAATTCGTGTCCGTAGTGGACTGCAAGAATTCACTTAATCACTGGAAAAGGTGAGCTAATACACTATTGTCTCCCTATTATTAAGATAGATAGATATAAAATTATTTATTGCACAACTGCAAAAGTACTGACATAGGCGAACTTAATGCTAGATAGCATTCTCTTACAGCTAACCTTACCTAAAAGTCACCTTGTGACAAACGTTTGACAAGTCAAATGATCATGTAGATAAGTACTACAAACTTTGACAAAGTTGTGCAATGGGCGGTCTTATCGCTAATTAGCGATATTTACCAGACAACTTGTCTGTTTACCATCTTCGAAACGGCGTACCTCTTGAAATGCGGTGCCGCAATTAATCTGTATACTTCAAAGATAGTTCGTAGATAGGTTTTATCGCCACAAGAACTGAAACATTCTTAAGAACTCTGGCTGGACCTCGTGGCTGAGTAGTTACACCACCCGCGTACCAAGGTCGTGGTTGGATTTCCACCGGGGGTTGATGTTGAAAGCAAGAGAAGTAATGGCAAATTTTCCCTAACGCTGAAATAAGGTCTACAAATAGGTGCCACTAATCCAGGTTTGATAAGAAAGAAAGAAAAACCATTTTAGCAGGGCATTAAAAATAAGAAGAAATTTTGCAACAAAGTTAAATGGTGGGATAAGTTATGAAAAAAATACTTAAAGTATTAAAAGTATAACTGAAACAGAAACTCCCCACGCACCTTACTAAGCTACCCTAGACAGTTCAATGTTGCACCAAAAAGGTATCAGACTAAAAAGATATTCATCAGGATTTATCAGGTAAAAGATTATCATTTGTTTTTCAGGAATGACGCTCTTTACTGGACCACCACCGCACCCCCACCAACATCCCCCCCTACAACCACAACAACTACCACGACCACCCAACGACCCCCTCGACCCATGAGACGGAGGCGGCCGTACTATGCTGATGACTACTATGATGATGATGACTACTACACGAGAGATGACTATGAATACGAAGAAAGGTATGACACTTTTCGTTAGCGCCACCTATTGGGCGACAGCGCTTTATTGAAGTAACGTTCGTTTGAATTTTATTTTTTTATGTAAAAGGGCAAACAAACATGCCAAGCCCACCGCTTGGTAAGCGGTTTCCGTAACCAAAGGTCACTTGCAACATTAGTGGTATCACTAGCAAGACGTAATGGTGAAGTCTAATGTGCCTGTAATTTCACCGGCACCCATACCCTACAAACCGGAACACAGCAATGCGACCATTACTGCTTGGCGGCAGAAATATGTATGGTGGTATTACTTCTCCGGACGAGCTCTTTCACAAGGAGCTCTTCGACTTTTAAGATTAATCGATACCCGGTTAAAGGAAAAGATACTGTAAGAAGATTTATTTATATAGCTCGATTACTAGAAACGTCAGGGAACTAGCCCGGCCTGCCATAGATAAAAAAGGAAACCTCACATTAATTTAAGAGATTATGTTGGCAAAGATACCATTGTTTTTTCTACTTGATACAAGCAATTTGGTCAAGAATCAATTTTTTTTTGTTGTATATTTCAGGCCTAGGAGACCACGTCCAAGGGCCGGAGGCAGACCGGGAGCAAAAAAGAGACCAGTTGATGATTACGATGATGACAGGTAAATTATATTTCAATTTAATAAGTAACAGTGTAAAATACAGTAACGTGTAGTTAATGAAGACCCAGTGATGAGAGATAATATATTGAAGGTCATGATGGAAAGGATGGACGAAAGAAGATTGACCGAATAAGTCAAGACGAGTTTGAATTTGATAGATGCAAGGGCGACCTCGTACAACGTATTCTGAACATAGGTGATGTTAGTAGAAAGGCCAGGTCAAGAGTATTCTAAAGTAACAAGCACGTATGAAGTGTGTCATGACAGCGAATGCAGTCACGCCAAGAAAACATGTGTAACTTATGTATGTATGTATGTATGATCATCATTGCTTATAATTAAGTCCATCAAAATGTATCTACATGTCAATGGAAACTTACCAATGTTAGTTTTCCTCACAAAACATAGTATCCAAATATTTGTTAATCTAGAGGATTCTTAAAAATGTTGTGTTTTTAAACATAAATAAATTTTAAAACTTCCAGATACAACCGCCGTCGCCCCGGCACAGCTAGAGGACGACCTACTAAAAGACCACAGTACGAAAGAAGACCTTACGATGAAGACGAAGACATAAGACCTTACAGAAGTGGGTCTAGAAGACCAAGACCACGCGATGATGAAGAGGACAAATATGAAGATGACAGACCAACTGGCAGAGATACTGGAAGAGATTTTGATAGAGATGCTGTTAGAGAAGACAGAGATGACGTCAGACCAAGAAGGCCGATTGAAGATGATGTTAGACCAAAAAGACCAGCTTATGATGATCGTGAAGTGAGACCTAAAAGACCAGTCGATGATGAAGTGAGACCTCTAAAAAGACCTATCGAAGATGCTCCTAGAGAAGACTTACGCCCTAAAAAACCATTAGATGATACTAATCCTGAAGAACTAAAACCGCTTAGACCTGTGAATTACAATAGGCCTAGAAAGGAATACAGGCCGAGAAGCGAAAAACCTGTCGTCACTGATAATGATGATGATATTATTTCTGATTCAGAAGTTAGAGTAAGAGATCGAGATGAAATCAGATCTCGAGATAAAATCAGACCTAGAGATGAAATACGCCCTAGAGATGAAATCAGGCCTAGAGATGAAATAAGGCCCAGAGATGAGTCTAAGTCAAGTGCTAGAGATGAATACATACCTAAAGAAGAAATTCAACCTGAGTCGAGACCTCATAATTTCAGACCAAGAGATGAACGCAGACCTTACAACAGAGATGAAGACGGGCCGAAAATAAGAGGTGACGATAGATACCAATCAAAAGGACGACGATATGACGACAGACCTACTAGAGAAGATATACCAAAGGATGACAGACCAAGACCTTTTCGAGAAAGGAATAATGATGATGACAGATTTGAAAAGAAAGACGTTACAACAGCAGCAGCTGTTCTAGTCAAACCAATTGGTTCCGGCATCTTTGCTCAACCTAGAATGCCACCAAAAATCAAGCGACCAGTTCCCATCAACGCCAAAGACAAGTTTGAATATGTTCCTGTTGTATCTACAACTAAGGCTCCGAAATTGTATGATGATGAATATGAAGACTATGACGAAGAAGATACAAGAAGGCCATCGTCTTCTGGTAAGAGCAGTGCAATACAGCAAAGACCTGTTGAGGTGGTGGAGAAAGAGAGGTTCAAACCTAGTAGACCACATTTAGGTAACAAAAGCAATAGAAAGCCTATAGACTATGATGACGAATATTATGATGAGCCACCAGCTAAAAATCATAAAGTAAAAGAAATTAAAAATAGGTCTAAATCACCTGATGATTACTATTACGACTATGAGGAAAAACAAGACAGGAGGAACCAAAAGGATGGTATAGAATCTAAAGTTAAGGGTGTGAGAACGAATGTAAGGGTGGTAAAGAGGCCTTTTTTACCGTCTAGGGGTGGTAGTCCATACTTGCCGAGAGGTTTGCAGCCAGTAGCAGGCAGAGATATGACAGCTCCAATTAATACCACCCCCAGAATTCCCATTTCCTCTTCTACCACTTCTGAACCTATCACCAACCCACCCACTACTACAACTTCAACTACTACAACTACTACTACTACTACACAAATACCCACAACGAAACTTACAACAAGAACAACAACGAAACCGACTACAACGGTCACCACACAACAAACAACAACGGAATTTAAACCTGAAGAAGAATACGAGTATTATGATGAAGAAGATATTGATTACGATAAGAAGAAAGAATCTACAACAGCGCTTGTGGAAGCGACAACAAATGTCGAAACAACAACGTATTTACGAACAACGTTGCCTCCTAAGACTACAGTTAAAACCACCACAACGGCTACAACGACAACAACGCCTAAACCAGAAACGACAACACGTCTAATAACAACGCCTGAACAACAAGCAAAATACCTAGCAACTAAAGTTCTACGCGTATACAACGAAAACTACGAAGCCATAAGGGATACATTAGAATCTACACTCTCGCCTGGAGACTATGCTAAACCTTACCTGGCTACACCAAAACCGGCACAGGAATTCAGACCTCAAATACAACCTAACCCCGAAATATCAAAGCCCTATACCGCTACCGGAAAACCATTTATCCCTGAAAACATTTCTATAAAACAGAATCTAGCAGATTCAATAGAAAGTGAATATGATGTGAGAATAAACGAAGCGTTGGCTCCTAAATACTCGCCCAGACTTCCTACTGGCTTTTCGATACCTGACAGAGACTATACATTTGCTAGATATAGGAATATACAACCGGAACCACAATTCGCTGCGTCTGAAGTTAACAATTTTCAAGTCAGAAAAAGACAGCAGATACCAGCTGTCAGCATAAGAACGCCGAATTCTTATTTCATACAACCTCAGAGAATGATGTTTGATGATCTTAACAGGTATCCTAGACAACTTTTGTATAGACCGGAGTTCTACTAAATGTGATTTATAGGTAACCTTTGGATATATGAAAACCTGTAGCTTGTTTGTTGAACCGACGTAAGATATTATTTTATCATTCATTCCAATTTGGAGGTCGTCAGAGGCACTTCTAAACTTTACATCAGACATTTCGTTTTGCGTTTGTATTCCACAAAAAGTTAGGTAACAAAAATTATACGTTTTGTTATCAGAAATAAAATTTGAGTAATTTTGTCGTTTATCCATGAAAACATACTACAGGTTTTCGTAAAATTATTTTATTATTTAATACACATCGATGAAATAAATAATAAATACCTATTAAGCTAATAACTATATACTCATAGTTCGAAATTAAACTTTTCTACATCACTGCCAACTTTTTTTATAAGTTTAGGAAAATCTTAATAATTAATTATAAGAAAAATACTCCTTAGTTACCCTATGATAAGCTATTTTCTCAAAGGTTACCTTAGAAATGCAATCAAAGTTAGATTATTTTTTTGATTCTTGTATAGTCATACAAAGGACAGCTGGAAATGTGCCGTCGACGTGTTCATATAAATATGCTGTCAAATTTATGAGTTCCACTTAAATTATAAATTCTATTAATTAGGCCGATCAATTTTGTACATTGTGAATAAGATATGTATCAAATAAAAAGAATTTGATGTATTACTGTTTTTTTTACCGAATTTAGAATATTTAACAAAGTTCTCTTTATGGTTTAAATAAAACAAATCAATATTTACTTCACAAAATCTTTATACAAAAATCTTATTTCTATTCAAAATCATTAAAACCACAGTAACCAGTGCAGTACCACATTTTGTTATATAATAATTAATAAAATTTACACTTTTCTTGCCGAATTACACCAAATTAAAAAAGGGACGGCTATAATTTTAGCGTGATATTTAACGACACTAGAGTTACTATTACGACTATGATTTTTACTACAAAACGAATAGAATAACGAAATATTGTATGTTAAAAAAATCAAACAAAAAAAATGCGCCAGTTAAAATGACCCAATACTTGTACAATTATTAACATATTTGTCATTTTTTTAAAACATACAATTATTAAATTTACAAATATTTCAAAAAATGCTTCCCATGACATTTCGGGGATTATTATTTTTGAACATTCAATAAAATTATTAATATAAGCTATTCTAAGCTATTCCTTTAATACTAAGGGCACACATTTACTAAAGTAGAACATTAGGCCAACTATTCAGCATTATTGGCTTAATCTTCTGACGTTTTTATACCAGCAAAATCTCAGTTAGTATAAAAAAAATACCAATAATCACCAGCTTGAGCCAAAACTTGAATCACCAGCCGTAGCACAGAAAGGTCCAGAAAGAACTATCGATTCAAACCGCGAACCATCTACTGAGCTGTTACAAATGCGAATTTTCAATCTGCTCCTTCCGGCTCTGAAACTTTAAATTACTTTCATTATCAGTGGCAAAACTTATATTCTTTTCTCCATGAACCTGTTGAACTTTTTCAACAGGAGCGGACTCTCGATGGAAGATCCTGTTGATAGGGAACTGTAGGTAGTAGAAGATGAAGGTGGAGCCCCAGATGGCAAGCTGGTAGAGGCAGACCTGCCACCAGGTCATGACACCGAAGACAGCATACAACCAGCGACCCGTGAAGTAGAAGATTGAGTAATAACTGCAACAAACGTACAAATTAGTGTTCGTATAGATTCAGATCAGGTAGTCTTTAAATGAGGCCTCATGATTGATTGTAAAAGAACCAGTGCGGTGTAAAGATCTAGTAAATGCTCCTATAGTGCACGTGTCTCATGTTTTCTAATTCTAGTTTCTGAAATGTGTCGGTTGCGAAACTATGTTTTCCTTCACCTTTTGGCAGTATAAAAGTATTTCGTGATATAATTTCCGAAAAATTTAATGTTTTGTTGCATTTCGGATCCTCGAACGTCAGAGTTAAAAGAAGGATCAACAAATATAGAAATGACAAATTTGATAAATACTTACACGATTGCATAGAGGACGCCAATTCCCCCAACGAGGCTTAGTTCCAGCTTCTTGTTGGTAGGGTGTCTCCTGGACTGAAGAATGGTTTCAACGAAGACCATGACAGTGATGCTGGTGTGGACGCAGTGGTTGAACCACCAGGGCACTATCTCGTCATAGACTGTCGGGAAGACCAGCTCCCGATCTATCAGGTAGACGGTCCAGAACATGGTGGAAATGAACTGGAAGAATAAATAATAGTTATTGTAGAACTAACTAGAGTTTCAAAAATCAAGGCAATATCTATTATACAAGTATGGTAAATTGGTTTGGCATCTATTTATTCCAAATTTCATCTTCAATTCAATATCAATTTCGCTTGACTGAAATGATGGAAACAGTTAAGAACCTGATACGCTGCCTTCCTGTACACCATATTAAAAAAATCTAGAAAATCATTAAATAATTTACGATTAATATTTACAAATATTATTTAAGATAACTATATTTTGACAACGATACATATGGTAAATAATATGTTACGAATTTGTAGACAGATAGACACTGCATGATGTACCATGTCAAAAGCCTTTGCAAAGCCAAGTAAATATGCTTTCCTTTCATGCTTTTGTCCCCTCATAGTTTGATTAGAGTATTTCGTATTGGCTCACTAACTATGAACTAATAACCTAAATCGTATGCCCTAGATTACTGAAAAGTATGGAAGGGTATAATCGTTTTAATCTGTATATGTACTAAAAGGCTTTTCGAAATTCAACCCCTAGATGGTGCTGTAGATGAAATAAGGGTTGCTCCATTATTATTTCTAGAAAATGATATTGCCTTGCTACGGAAAAAAATAAAATTTGAGATAAAATAAATGATTATTTACCAGAGTAAATGGGAAAACCATCCCACAGAACATGACATCTCGATAGTACATCAGCTTCTTCCCGACCTCTGATTGATGCTTGTCCAGCCATTCCAACACGTCGTACAAGAGCGAAAGAGACAGGAATACTGTTTGGAACATCTAGAAAGAGACAACATGAATAAAATAAATAATAGATATTTAAACAGTAGACATAGTCCTGTCCTCACACTAGGATTCTCTGTGTCGTTGGTATTTGGAACTACGATTACCACAATACCCAGACCCGAAACAAATATCTGCAGCACGTGGGAACATTTGTCCCGTAGCGGGAATCGACCCCCGCGCTTATACGCGACGTATATTGCAGCTGATTACTCGCCCGCCACGCCACCGAGGTCATCTTTTGGTCAAATATTAAAGTAATAAAAAAAAACAGTTCACATAGAATATGAATTACATTTTAAAATTAAATAAAAGTGTTTGTACTAACAAATTTCTTATTTTAAAGTTTTCTTTTGAATGACTGTAAAATATCTAAACTAAATCCGAGCTCAATTGCTAACAACAAATCTAATTCTTACAATTTGTTTGTATATTTTTTGTTTTACCAATTATTGTTACTTCTTTACCTATTGTGGTTGTTAACAGCAAGCCAAATAAATTCAATTTATTTTTCTTTACATGTTCTGCTATTTTTTTCAAATTCCATATTTTTTTAAAGAATTTTAGCAACTTGGTCAATAACCTAATTTGTCTTATAATGAATACCCTGATTATACCTCATTTGTGTAAATCATGCAACGTTGATTGCAATAGATGAGGTGATAGGTCAAATACAACTGATAACGATAAATTATTAGGCATTATCATCCGTCTGGCGGACGGAGAGTACGTGATATAACTATGACAAGGTACTTTCGAGTCTGTAGTATAAATCGGGTTCGGTCAGAGTGTTAGCGATTGTAAACTAACATTATTTTACGTTTTACTTGTAGAATCTATGAATATATCAGTCATGGTAGTTCCATTAACACAAGCACTGCTTACTTTGGGGTTAGATAATACAGTGTGAAAATGTCCAGAATTATTTATTATTTAATTATTTATCTAAAAATCAAAACAAAGACGCTCACAACTGTATTCCCCAAGATGGACATCCTACATAAAGAGTAGACCTTTGTGGATTACAAGTAGCATGGGTTATTCCCGTTTCATACATCTTTGTATATGCTATTTTTTTATCGCTTCGCCACTATTAACAACAGTTAAATAAAAACGTGTTTTTAAATGATTACTAAATATTTCTATTCAAATCACGCCAGTTAGGAACAATATGAAGGTACATGCCTTCGAATTTATCGGTGCCCTCAAGTGGGGCATGCTGGTATCCTCTCCACCGTTTTGAGCTGTGCTCACATGTTTTAAATGTTCCGCATGTGCTATATGTATTGTTCGGCCGTATCTCTGACTACCCCCTTCTTATTACCCTCACAGATCTGCATACCGAGTATGGATCTGAGGATTGTTTCCTACATCATTATCAGTTGAAGAAGTCCAAAGTCCAAACACGAAATATCTATACCGCTATTTGTCAACCCACAAACTATTGTCGCGAGTGATAAACTATCACTGGTCTATTTCACTTTGCCCTGTTTCCGGAGGGTCACGTGACACGTGTACTTGGGCAATGACCCACGTTATAATATTAATTTAATTATAGAATGATAACAGCGTTAGAAATAAAACGTTGAATTCAAGCGTTTACAAAACTGCATTTATGTAAGGGTCCTGTCAGCGGTGGCGCTACGGTTGCTATGTCGTAGCGAAAACGTACAATCTGCTATTTAAGATAATGGCTGGCCGCTTTACAAGACCTTGATGTCTTCTTATCCGGTGTATTGACTCCGAATTGTGATTCGGATGATCAATGGTGCCATATTGTTAGAGCGTTTTGCGTTTGCCGATGCGGCTTGAAATGTGTAGCCGTTTTATAAATTGGAGCGCCGTTTTGTTATTTAATAAAACCTAACCTCTCTTTTGTACAGTATGGCTAAACATTGACAGCCTTTTTGTTAAACGTATCGCAATGACATTCTGGCTGGACGTCGACACGCAATATTAGAAAACATTGCGGTTTTGTAAAGCGGCTAGCTATTATATAAAACAGATAACTAAGCAATATATCTGCAACATATACTTACACACGAATTTCGAGAACTTGATAAAAAAACTATTTAATCGTCGTCGCGTCAATTTGCCCGGGCCCTGAGTAATCATTTTATCAAAACAAACAAGCTCACGACTGTATACCCAGTGATCCCCAGATACATACAAAGTGTAGTAGATCTTTGAGGTACCAAGTAGACTACCTACCAAGGTGACTACCTCCACCACTGTTTGGACGTGTCTCTGACTAGAGACATGTCCAAACGTTACATTTGTTGCATACCCACGTTTTGCAAGTGACGTGACAGGTTGCAAGACGATCGTCGCTTACTGGAAAGCTATAACTGATAGCACAAGCATTCGAATTTTTGGTTTGAAGGCATCGAACCCAAACCTCTTGCGTTGCGGCAGGCTACTCATCCGCCACGCCACCGAGGTCGTCAAATATCTTACTATGGTTTTAAAAATAATCTACCTACCTGCTGTACTTTCGTAATTAACTAGACCTTCGCAACGCATTATGATAAGAAAGATTATTAAATACAATTTTAACTGTCTGGTTAACAGATAGACACATATTTTACCCGAGACACAAGGAGCCTGTGTATGCTTTTGGTGTAAGCGTAATTAACTAGACCTTCGCAACCCATCATGATAAGAAAGATATTATATTAAATACAATTTTAACTGTCTGGTTAACAGATAGACACATATTTTACCCGAGACACAAGGAGCCTGTGTATGCTTTTGGAGTAAGCGTAATTAACTAGACCTTCGCAACCCATCATGATAAGAAAGATATTATATTAAATACAATTTTAACTGTCTGGTTAACAGATAGACACATATTTTACCCGAGACACAAGGAGCCCGTGTATGCTTTTGGTGTAAGCGTAATTAACTAAACCTTCGCAACCCATCATGATAAGAAAGATATTATATTAAATACTATTTTAACTGTCTGGTTAACAGATAGACACATATTTTACCCGAGACACAAGGAGCCTGTGTATGCTTTTTGTGTAAGAGACTGGTTGTTTGTCTGTTATATTTTTTCTTCAAAACGGCTCAACCAATTGACATCTTGTTTTTGCAATGGCTTCATCGAATTTGACATCCACAGGAGAATTGCTAATCTGTTGTTAAAGTCTCGTGTGCCTGTAATTTCACCGGCACCCATAACCTTCAAATAAGAACACAGCAATGCGAGCATTTCTGCTTGGCGTAGGAATAAATACTTATAGTGACAGTAGGTCCGAGTTCATAAAAAAAATTGCTTAAGAGTTGCATTTACTATAATCAAAGATAAAGTGTTTTTTTTATATTCAATAGACGCTATAGTCCTGACCCTGCACTAGGATTCCCTGTGATATTGGTATCAGGAACTACGAGAACCGCGGTATACCACAACACCCTGACCCGGAACGAATAAGAGTAGCGGGAATCAAACCTCTTGAATCGCAGTCAGCTACTCGCGCACCAAGCCATTGAGGACGTGATAATAATAATAATACTGAACATTTTCACACAGCAACATCTAGCTCCAAAGTAAGCAGAGCTTGTGTTATGGGAACTACATGACTGATATACTACTTATATGTTTTTTTATTGTAAATATGTACATAAGTTGAAAACACCCAGACCCGAGACAAATATTTGCAGATCATACATCAGATACTTACGAAATTCCATCCCGTCAAATATGCTAACTTGTACCGGTATAAATTATCCAAATGTAGATGTGGACTACTTTTCAACTCGATACTGGATGCGAAATTCCCCACATAGTAATGGTGGAGAGTGGCAAAGAGGTGGATCACCGTTGACCAATACAACTTGGCATCGCTTTTGTCGAACAATTTCTCATTTTCAGTTATCAAAAAGCACAAAATATTGTAGTAAATATTGTAGTCCTTCCAGACGGCCTCCATTTTTAACCAATTTTATAATCTTATCTCAATTTAACGGCACGAAAATTTATATTTTTTTTTATTTTACGATTACATTTTGAATTATTCTTGTTTTGACTAATTACTTATTATTTTCTTCTATTTTTGATTTATGTTTATTTACACGGGACAAAAGTTATTGATTTTTATATTACCAGGAACTTTTTTTTTTTTATTTTGACTAAAGACGGCCTAGTTACTATTTCCTTTTATCACTTTCACTATTATTTTCACTTAATATTTTAAATCCAACCTATTCCTCGTTATCAATATAAATAATATTATTTCACTAATTTTATACAACTAAACTAGTCTAAACGCCTTTCTCAAATGTATATTTGGGCGTCTATGCGTTATCATTTGCCTGCCTACCCTCGCTGAATTTAATCGGCAGTGTTGCTGTCACAAAAAATACCCTAGTCCGGTTACTTAAAAAAATTTTAATAGGAAATAAAACGTTACCGTTTCGTTCTGTTTTGTCATCTGTTTTGCGTGTTCAATATTATTTAAATTCTAACCCAGTTACGTACGTTAACACAAGATAAATCGCAACGAATTTGGTGGCATGGCGGGCAAGAAGTGCGGGTTCGATTCCCGCTGCGGAAAAATTTGCATGTTCTGCAGATATTTGTTCTGGGATCTGGTGTCATGGTACTACGGTACTCGTAGTTCCTGATACCCACGGCGCAGGGAATCATATTGAGGGTACAGAGTATGTGACTTTTGGGGTGTTTATTTATTCCCTTATGGAACCAACCTGAATACCAAGACCTGTTTTTTTAGCTGGTTTCCAAGTCTGGTTACATCCGCACACTTAAGTAATTTAATATCAATATCAATTATAAAGTATTTTCTGTGTAAGCATATCACTTCACTATAAATATTCCTATTTTACACGCGACATACAAGAGCTCGTATATGAGTTGCCATAAGAGGTGGTTTGTTTGTTTGTATTTTACCATTTAGGCCCAAAACTTATATTATCGGATTACAATACGGTTTTTTGCAATCGATTTGAATGAATGTAAACACTGTAATAATGTAAAAACACTTTATGAAGTAAACAAAATAAACATTATCATATTAAAATTAGAATTGCAACGAGCAGTCTTATCGCTTATCTTTTAGACAACCTTTAAACGAAGAGAATTTTATGTGATTTTGAGAGTTGCTGGAAGTGTACCTACTATGCCTTGTACGATTTGTATATCTTATGGATGGTTCTTAAATAGGTTTATCGCTACAAGTGTCTAGGGGGCGCTACAATCGCAGTTGAAAATATACGTCATGGGTTCTATGTGATTTCTCCCAATGATTTAGGAGTTACTTCCTACCCTGGCAACACTGATCTATATGTCATGTCGTCGATACAATAATGAGCCTCTTTATTTTATTAAATGATAACACTAATGAATATACATTATCACTTGCACATTATGCTCAAGTTATCTTCACATAACCATTTTATAAGCAAAGCGACATCTCTCGTCAATTTTATTGTACAAAAAGTAATATTAGTAATTTAACAGGCGTGGATAACTGCAACGTTTCCTCTGTAGGTGGAGCCTCGGCGTTTCGAGCCGAAAATTATTATCACTTTTTTTAATGTAATATTCTATGATTATTGTACATTTAATTTAATCATTTGCATGGCATGTTAAATAATTTTATTATTTTTGTATTAATTCTGAGATGATCTGACATTTATTAATTTTGTATGCTTGTGAGCTGACCATGGCTGTGCCTACTATATTTTTTACTATAATGTAACCTAATAAACGAATTTGAATCTGAAAAATCTCAAGAATTTCGACCAGGCTGGTAACGATCTCGTGGCTTAGTTGGTATAAACCCCGCCAAAGTTTTAATCCCTAGGATTCCCTGTATCGTGGGTATCAGGACCTACGACTACCACAACACGCAGAGCTGGAAGAAATATCTACAGAACATAGATCAATTTCAGTCGGACATAGGTTGTATAATTATCCCGTTAAAATAAAAGGGATGTGGAGACCGATTTGGCAACGTAGGTTGACGAAAAAACGGTCGAGCGAATGCGTTTCTTGATTACGAACGCTTGCCTTAACAGTGAGAGCTACTTTTCATCAGCTATTTTTTATGTGGGTACCATGCGCATGAAGCCGTGGGCAGTGTTTTATACTTTGAAAATACTCACAAAGTTCCAGTTCGTCCCATATCCAAAAGAACAAGTCCAGACTTGTTTTATGATTATCAGCTTATGATCATACACGTGCATGAAAATAGAGACGCTGTACAAATTCAAAATTGTATGGTGCACGAAAAATAATGTATGAAAAAACATTTGTAATTTAAAAAAGATATTTGTTTTTTTCTCTAAGTCGTGCTTATTTCCATTGGATTCCATTATTGAATCAAAACAAAATGGCGCCAGATTTTAGTTTTAGGTCAACTGGCGCTGTTTTTGCAATAAAAGTATTTTAGAATAAGACCTATAGATGATAATTATTTTATGTGATATTTAATCAAGTTTTGCTTAATTTTTTGAGAAATAAAAGATCAATTCGAAAATTTAACACTAATGTTACACTGTTACTGTTACGGAATAATAAACACAGGTTTATTATTATATCAAATTAAAAAATAGATTAGAATTTTAAAAACTCAAATATAACACGATAACAATGTGCCCACTTCCCACTGTTTTACAAAATAAAATGTCTGTTTCTGGTTTACTAATTAAACCAGTCGTTAGCTAGGTAGGTATAACTAGGTACTCGTAATTTCGCAGAAATATGCAAAAACTTATGTATATATACTCTATGTATATACTGTTTAGGTAGATAGATAAGTTACCTTCATATATTATAATATCTGTGCCTTTACAAACTTAGTTTTGGGTAAGTTAGATACCTATAGAAGTTTGATCCTGTTTGAGAATACGATCGAAGGTATTATACTCAGTTTGTATTTATCAATA
Organism: Perizoma affinitatum; assembly: GCA_961405105.1. NCBI lineage: Eukaryota > Metazoa > Arthropoda > Insecta > Lepidoptera > Geometridae > Perizoma > Perizoma affinitatum. The sequence goes on from OY560207.1 coordinate 6,285,637, forward strand.
AGTAATGTATTAAGACTGTTTAGGTATTTCTTTAACCCACTCAGTCGTAAGAAGTGTTGGTGTGATTTCTGCTGCATTAGAAATGTTTGCATGAGCTGCGAATATTTGTTTTGTGTCTAGGTATTAGTTTCTGATTCCCACGACACAGGGATTTCTAGTGTATTCTTTTTTTTCTCATTTTTTATGTATATTAGCCTTTTAGGCGTTACCCTGACTTCCGATTAGTTCCGATCCTGAGGTCATTAGTTTGAATTCGGTCAAGCACCAAGCACAAATTTTTCCATTCGAAAAACGAGTGTGCGCTTCGATATGCCCTCAAAACGGTGAAGGATCTTGAGGAAACCGGTATGCCCTAAAACCACAAATTGCATGTTCCATCGGTTAGTGTTCATAAGCGCCGATGTTTGGTTTTTGTTTTGATAAATCTAGTTAATTATGTATTTTGTGATATCAATCCACATTATTTTTGCAAAAAAAAAATATTTTGTGAGATTTAATGCTTCCCGATAATTCGGCACAGTTGCATGTACCATGAACAACCTAACATAGGTTTATAGATACTACTAACTAACTTCTGTACCAACATAATTTGTTTTTATAAATATATTTTTTTTATCGCGGATCAATTAAATTCCATTATCACATTCAAACTAACAAATCATGGTAAATATCCCGTTTTTTAGTAAACATATTTTCATGTTTTAAAAGTTCTATCCTCATTATGTTACCTACATAATATACTTGCTAAATTATTTTTGAGGATATTTAATATTTTTATTTCCTTTTATTCACTTAAATCTCAGGCATGCCTGAAACCTGTACAGGCATTAGTGAAGCCGAAACTAAAACTAAGAGGCATTATAAAATACATTGTTTAAAATTAAAACAAAAATACGTAATCTTGTGTATTACGTATTTTTGTTTTGATTTATGGCAACTGATAGAAACTATTGGAAAGATAGGTAATAATTAATTAGGCTATTGCAGGAGTATATGCTTATGGAATGATTGCTGGGCTTTGTAGGGTGAAACGACACGTGCCTGCTGACGCGACGTTTCATTCTACGACACGTCAGGCAACTGACTAAAATTCAAATCAAATCATAGGCAAATTATGAATTGCCGTCACTAAACGGGCTCCTCAAGTGCCGTCACTAAACGGGCCCCGTAAGTGCCGTCACTAAACGGGCCTCGTAAGTACCGCCAATGATAGGCAGCGTAGAGGCAACGTTGGTGTGAACGGCTAATGGGTGTCGAGAGGTGTGGCTGCAGTTTCATTAAACGCTACTCCCGGATTTATGCCTTTATCACTTCCACCCTTGGAGCATAGGTTCCGCTCCTGCGACTCCGGCTAGGTCAAGCCGAGGTTCAGAGGTCTCTGCCGACCCCAGGGAGTAGTGGGGTACCGCGGTGTCGCCACGCACCGAACACTCGCCTCAAGTACACCCTGCGTGATTATCTTTATAATTATTTTTGTAAATCGTTTGCATTCATTTGAAATCCAGTGTTTCAACCTTAAATTAAATGAGGAGGGAATTTAATTAACTTATAATATAATTATATAAGCTTATATAAGCTTCACTTGTAACTAAATAACAAACAAACAATGTAATCAAATGTCGCATGTATTTAAAATCCACTCCTACCCATATAATATACGTCGAAGAACAAAAGAACACTAATTGACTTCCACGTTGAGCTTCGCGCAATTGCCGACCAAAAAAAATATAATCTTAGATCAAAAATATACCTACTTAGTCTTTTTCTGTTAACTGTACCTACCAAACTACCTAAAACTCGTGGCATTGGCTGGGGGGGGGGAAATACTTATTTTTATACCTATTACAAAATGGCATGGGATTGCTTGGGAAGCTATGTATGGAATTTTAAATTTGGAGAACAATAGATTTGGCATTAATGATAATGACGCCATTATCAACATTGCTGGCTGCGTTCATTTGCGATACAAATTAGTTTTTTTTTACTTGAAATCATGGACCATGCTTTTTGTTTTAAAAGTGTTTTCAGTTTATATTATAACCAACCCGTGGTAATCTAATTATTCAAGTATTACCATTTTAATAATCACACATATTTTAAATACACTACGCTTCATTCACATGTGTGTATGACATGAAACCCACATATATGTTACATAATTTAACACACATACATAATCAATTTATTTTTTTAATTCAAGAAATTACCACCAGTTTCATTTCTACCTGCTCTTAGCACATCACTATTGGCGTAGTGGATGGCTTTCCCGACTTTCAATTAAAAGGTCATGGGTTCGATTTTTTTTTTCAATGGCAGTAACTGATAATTTCCCAATGCTATTGAGCTCTCAAAAGGTGAAGATTTCATCGATACATATCGAAGAGGTATAGTCTTTTTTTGTGTACAGAGGCCTAACCATGAAGTCTTATAGCGATTCGGTTCAGGCAAATCATTCACGATTTGCCTGAACTGCGATTGAGGACGCTTTGTTAAAGCTTTGTCATTCGCAAAGCGCGCTTTGACACTTTGCCTGAATTGAATCGCAATGAGACTTGATGGTTAGGCCCCAGGTCTAATGTCTTAAAATTTTTTGTTCAAGAATGTCCTTGAACCAAAAAGAAACCTCTGCGCACTTAATTCTCTCTTTATTTGTATGGGTATGGGTGTTTTCTATGTATAATATGTATGTATTTACAAAAAAAATAATTAAGTAGTATATCAGTCATGTAGTTCCCATAATACAAGCTCTGCTTAGTTTGGGGCTAGATGATGCTGTGTGAAAAATGTTCGGAATTATTTATTTATTTCCCTATTGGGTAATATTCTTTTCAGAGCTAAAATACCTCAACGGTCACTGAAAGAACTCAGAGTCAAAATATAAAGGCATTTCAAATTTCATAACAAAAATTAACCCCAAGAAATTTTATCGAAGTTCAAATGAAATTGATAAGATATTTTTATTTCTCTTAGTCATTTTTTAAACGCTTTTTCCGGAATTGAGTTCAGTTCTCGTCGCGAATTCTCCTTTATGTCTTCTACCGAATGAAAACGTGTACCACGAAGTGGTAATTTGAGTTTAGGAAAAAGGAAGAAATCGGCTGGAGCCATATCTAGTGAATAAGGTGGTTGCTCGATAGTATTTTTTGAGTTTTTGGTCAAAAATTCCGAGTGCACAACACTTCGATAGTCAAAGAAAACAGTCAACATGACTTTAACTTTTGATCGACTTTGGCGTGGTTTTTTCGGTTTCGGTTCAGTTGGGAGGCGCCACTCCGAAGCCTGTTGACTAGTTTGCATGTCAAACTCGTAAACCCACGTCTCGTCACCAGTAACAATGCGTTTCATGAATGTTGGGTCGGAATTGACTCGTTCTAGCATGTCCTCAGCGACTCTTATGCGATTGAGTTTTTGGAGAAAATTCAGGTCTTTTGGGACTAGCCGAGCAGCAACATGTTTCATACCCAAATGATTATTTAAAATGGTGCGGATCGACTCGTGAGCCAAAGAAAGTTCAGCGGCTATCTTTCTCAAATTTGAATGAGGATTTTCGGTCACTAATTCCTTCACTTTTGCGACGTTAACTTCAGTTGAAGATGTTGATGGCCTACCAGAGCGAGGCAAATCTTCTATCACATCTCGACCGCTTTTAAACGTTTTGTACCACTCATAAGCACGTGTTTTTGATAAAGTCGATTCACCGTAAGCCTTCTGTAACATTTTCTGTGACTCCGAACACGAAATTCCGTTGGCGATGCAAAATTTAAGACAAACTCTTTGTTCTATATTTTTGTCCATAGTGAAATTCGCAGTACACACTAGATATGATCTAACTAAAAACAGCAATATAATAAATATAAACAACAGATGCAACTCAAAATCCGCGCCAAACCATCCATTCTCGAAACTTTTTTGACTGAATGTATATTATGCTGGTAAATCACAAAAGTAATCTGTTCGTGATGTTTCTCATTCAGTTATTTTTTTTAACCTTAACGTAAAATGAAGAATGGCAAACTATATTATTTTTATTGGTTATTGGATTTGTTCTTAATTATTTATTTGGTTGAAGTTATTTTCCATATAATCATTGTAGGTATTCAAGGCTTCAATTTTTAGCAACAACTGAAATTAGTTTTTATTACTTTTGAAACAATGTGTGAAAACCCAGCTAAGTGCGAGCGTCCTCGCGTGCTAAGAGTTCCACCACATTTTATTTAATAGTCTGATAATATTGTCGTTACCCCACACTAAGATACTGTCCATTTGCACCAATCTTATCAAAATATCGTTTTTCTTAATAAACACATTTATTAAGACAAACCAGCATTATTATTATTATTATACTTTACTAGCTTCTGCACACGGCTTCGCCCACGTGGTACCCGGATAAAAAGTTGCCTATGTGTTATTCTGATGTATAAGCTACTGTAATTTTCATCAAAATCAGTATTTTTTTCGTGAAAGAGTAATACACATACATCCTCACAAACTTTCTCGTTTATAATAGTAGTAAGATTAATAGAAAACATGTACATACACGAAAATGGAGTCTTTAAAAAAATTGGGTGAAATGCACGCGTATAATATCCGACGTGCAGGGCAACTGTTCCCTGGGGCTTTTCTGAGTGTTTTTGATGTATAATATGCATTTAAAAAGTATATCAGTCATGTAGTTCCCATAATACAAGCTCTGCTTAGTTTGGGGCTAGATGATGCGTGTGAAGAATGTCCAGCATTATTATTATTATTAACTTTCATCCCACGAACTGTAGCTAAGTCCAATAACTGACACAAGTCATCGGTCCGACATTGTACAATAGGATTTTAAAATGGTTACCGAAGCCATGAATACTAATATTTTTAAGTGCCAAAAAAGTATAGGGCCCACCTGTTAGTAAGCGGTTATCGTAACCTATAGACGCTGGCAATACCAGAAGATATTACTTACGTTGCCGACCCTGAAAAATAACGGATGAAAATACTAATGTACCTGTATTTCCACCGGCAACCGGAACACAGCAATGCGAGTATTACTGCTGTGGAGTAAGTTCACAAGGCGCTCTACTAATTCTAGCTTTGTAATTTTTGAAAGTGTCTCTGACTACCACCTACTTGAAGATCTTCGCATTGAATATGTCTATTATGAGATATACAGTCGTGGACGTGTTTGTCTCTATTTACTTCCACAAACTGTTAAAATAATGTAGGTAGGTACTTACATAATAATTCCAGTTCGTCAAATACGCATAGCAAAATTTTTTTAACAAAAACAATTGCGGAATTTTTAAATGTTCATCCGTCAAATTAAACAACAGATTTAAACCATAATATCCTGCCCACCCACAGACTATAAAGGCAGAACTGTGAAAAATTGAACTTAAAAATAGATTCATTTTAAAAGCACTTTTTTTTGTCATTTTTAGGATCTCAATACTAAAAAATAGGTTTTTAAAAATATACGTCAATCGAGGTAGGTTGGCTAAGGATTTGTGCAAATGTTATTTGAATTCAGTCGTTTGGGAGTTGTTTTCGTTTTTTCGTTTTTATACAGCTAAAGTGGCACCTAAGGTGCACTTTTGCGTCATGACCTCTGTGGCGCGGCAACGAGCAGCAGGCAATTGCAAGTGGTATCATACTAACATTAGAAAACTGTACCGTGATCCGAAGTCAAATATTATTATAGTGAGATATAGCTATCGTTTCCGCTTCCTTTTCTTCTTTTCTGTGTGTATAGCCTTCCTTTTGCTCACTCACACCACCACAGGCAGTGACATCTCGTGGAGAGGTCCGTCGATTTGGTTTCTCATTGACGTTGTTGTTTTCGCTACGAACGGACGTGCACTGGTGAGTGCTAAAATTTAATTTCAATTATTTTTATTCCATAAAATGTTTTTATCATTTCTTTGTTTTCACTAAATTCCATTATGATGGCGTAACCAAGCACTGTACGAATTATTATCTCTATGGAGTAACGTTTTAAAGAGTCTACCTTCTTTAGAATTATATTATTCCTTTGTTCTTGTTTGCAAGAAAAGTTAATGAATTTAGTGGAATCTTACTGAATTATTATGTGTTTCGATCAATTTGCACGATAGCAGGAATAAAACGGACCGGTAAGTCTTGTTACAAAATTTTTTTTTTTTTTTTTTTTTCCTGGTGTAAATGAAAAATATGAAACACAAATAATTTGGGCAAAAGCTTTGCAAAATCTTGCTTCTTTATTATAACGGTGTAACCGTTTGCTATAAGTGTGTATTTTGATGGATATTTTTGCTGGTTTTAAATATATTTTGTTCCGGTTGCAATTTACTTTATGGAAGTAGGTAGTTTTTAGTTTTTTTCTGATACCTACCTTTTTTCTCGAAGTAATAGTAGCTTATTTCTACTTATAGATTCGAATTAAATTGTTTCCAAGATAACTACGGAATGAGTGAGGTGGATAGAGCAAGCGTAGATCTAACCAATGATACTGTAATTTTGGATCTAAGGGATGAAAACTCAAAACCTAATAATAAGAGGAATCGACAAAACTCTCCTCCTTCTGAGGATGATGATTCGAGTAGCAGTTCTGATACTAGCTCTTCGAGCTCTGCAAAACATTCACGCCGTCATCGACGTAAAAAACGCAAGCATCATACGCATAGTAAGCACAAGAGTCGTAAATTAGATAAACTGATAGCAGATATCAGTGATCTCAAGTCGAGACTACCCCGCGAACCTTGCAGTGATTATCATTTTAGAGATGATAATGACTACGTCGATGATCGTATCGATGACGATGTTAGTGGAAACCTGTATGAAGACAACCGCTCGGATTTAGACGAGAGTGAACTACAGTTCTCACTACCAATTGGCACGAAATTGAAGGATCCAGACGTCTTAAAAACTCCTTCATCATTCCTAGAAGTTTTAAAAGGTATTCAGCGATTAGATGATGCCGAGTGGCAGAATGTACGATATGCGGATGTACAGAAAAATTATCGGCATGCCCCCGGCTTTACTGAACTTGAGCCAAACGAGGAGATTAAACGATATGATGTTTCTCGCACGACCGCCAACGCCGACAAAGCATTTGCTTCTATTAGTTACGCATTGATCAAACAAAAAGATCATCTTGAGAAGGAGCTTCGCAACTTTTTATCTTGGACAAAGGCTTCGCCTGACCTGAACTATGATGAAATTCATAAAAAGATCGAATGTATTTTTGTGACAGGAGATTTTACAAAAATATCGAATGACGCTCTTCAGTTGGTCTGCGGCCACAGAGCTGAGATAATACAACATAGGAGAGAAGCAATCTTGGCATCGGTAAAGGATCCCATGCACAAGAGTTTGTTACGAAAAATACCCCCATCATGTAGCAATCTTTTTGAAGCTGAAAAATTCACGTCTGCCTTGGCAAAAATGGGAGATTCTCGAAAAGTGTTTTGGCCCCGTACAAAAGACCGCGCTCCTGCTACGCAGTCCGGTCAAGTAACTTCTGCTCAGATAGGTACATCTGGTAGACATCAATATCAGAGTCAGACTGCATACAGAGAAGGGTACGCTCGACCTCGTGGCGCCGTGAACTCTAAAAAACCCTTTCGGGGTCGAGGCGGAACATCAAGAGGTCGAAGAAACAATGATCGACCAGCACCGCGCAGAGGCGCTGGTGATGGACACCCTTCTCCCTTATCCCACCGGGATAGGAGAAGTAATCGGAAATATTGACTCACGGAGTCCTTTCCGTGCCGGCCAGCTGAGGCATTATCAGAAAAGGTGGAAAGAAATGGGCGCACCCCATTACATTCTAAAAATAATTTCAGGTTACCGTATCCCCTTTTCGAATCAACCTCCTCTTCATTTTCCCAATCGATTCAACATCCTTCAAGCAACAAACGAAACCATGGAAATGTCAGCAATAATAAAAAAAATGAAGGCACAACGTATACTGGTTCCAGTACATGCGTCCCAGAGTTTCATATCGCGCATGTTTCTCGTGCCCAAAACAGACGGCTCCATGAGGCCAATATTCGATCTGAGATCATTAAACCGTTTTGTGCTGACAACGCCTTTCAGATTGATCAACATTCACAAGATCCCAGCTTTCTTACAGCCAAACGATTGGCTTGTAAAAATAGATCTCTCACAGGCATATTTTCACGTTCCGATCAGCAGATCACATCGACGGTTCCTACGCTTACTATACCGCCAAGAAATACTGGAAATGAATTGTCTACCCTTCGGATTAAGCTCTGCACCAAAGACCTTTGCCGCTGTAAGCAATTGGATAGCCCAAAGGCTACGCCAAAAAGGAATCAGACTTCTCGTGTATTTAGACGATTATCTGATTGCAAACACAAGTCGTTTGATTCTAAAAGAGCACGTTGCCATTACTGTGAATATGCTAAGCTATCTAGGCTGGAAAATAAACTTCGAAAAATCCGTGCTAACACCTGGAAAGAGCATAGAATACTTAGGTATTGTGTGGAACCCCTGGCTAAATCAGAAGTTTCTCCCACAGTCAAAATGTCGCAAGATAAGGGCAGCAATCACAAAACTCCGAGAAAATCGTACGATGAAACTTTTCGACTTTCAAAGTCTCGTGGGCATGTTGAATTTTGCCAGTTTTGTCATCACTCGGGGAAGGCTCAACTATCGGCAGCTTCAAAAACTAACCATCATCCACAACAATCTCAGTTCAAAGTTTGTGACTTTGAACAAGGAATCGGAGACAGATTTGATTTGGTGGCTCGATCATCTAGGAGAGCATTCTCTAATACACGCCTCTCATCCGACGCATTTCTTGGTAATAGATGCCTCCGGCATAGCTTGGGGTGCTCAGATAAACAACAAAAAGATGTCCGGGAATTGGAATGTTGCAGAAAAAGACATGCATTCGAACATGAAGGAGCTTTTAGTAATTCAGAAAGTCTTAGAAGAACAAGGTCAGAACCTACAACACACCTCAATTCACCTACAATCAGACAACAAAACAGCAGTAGCTTACTTACGCAACGAAGGAGGATCGAAATCGCAAGACCTTCTGAACTTGGCCTACAAGATCTTTCAGCTATTAGACATAAATCAGATAGACCTAGTGGCATTCCATATCCCGGGGGTATACAACGCCGAGGCCGATCGTTTGTCTCGCCATCAGAATATGCCGGAGTGGCACTTGTTACCTCAAGTAACAACACTAATATTCGACAAATGGGGCACACCGATCATAGATCTGTTTGCAACACGTTTAACTCGTGTGGTGTCCAGCTATTGCACTCTAGATTACAGAGACACTCAAGCGGAATTTCACGACGCTCTGTCACAAACATGGGTTTATCCACTAGCATGGGTTTTCCCCCCTCCATTTCTAATTCCAAAGGTTCTTCAACACCTTCATCAGTGTCGCGGTATATATCTAATAGTAGCACCAAGATGGGAGAAGGTCTTTTGGCGCCCAGACTTACGGAGCCGAGCAACAGCAGCTCCCTGGAGAATCCGAGATCTTCATCGAGTACTAGTGGATGTTTCGACGGGCAAGCCTCCTCAGAACGTGCAGGAAATGGAGTTGGAAGTATGGAGATGTGGGGCTGGAGCGGACAGTTGATGGAGTGGACACCACAACAAAGAAATCTTCTCCTGAACAGCTGGCGTCCGTCAACAGTTAGGACATACAAGCCAGCATGGTCTAGATGGGTCAAGTGGACGGAGCAAAATAAAGTAAATAGTTGTAAGCCGTTGGGTTCTGACCTAGCGCGTTTTTTAGCTGACTTATATTGCAAAGAAAAATTGTCATATAACACTATTCTTGTCCATAAGTCTGTAGTTTCTACACTTTGTGACCCAGAACTATCTGAGCGACTTAGTGGTCATCCTTTTGTAAAACGGATACTAAAATCTATAGCTTTGTCTAATTCAACTCCGACTAAACCACCTATATGGGATGTAGACGTAGTTATTAACGTTATGTCTCAGATAAACTGTAATGTTGATAGTTTATACCATATATCGAAGCAGACAGCAGCTATTTTGCTTTTGTATTCTGGAAGAAGAGTACATGATTTAACTCTTCTTAGAATAAACCCTGAAAATTGTATTGTACGCAATGACCATGTTCTTTTATGGCCAGTTTTTGGATCTAAAACTGATTCTGTTAATTATCGTCAGTCTGGTTGGAGACTTAATGTTAACCCTGATAATAAAAGTTTAGATCCTGTCTATTGGATAAATCGGTTAATTGATTTTGGTAAAAGCCGAAGAGAAACCGCGAACTGTTTTAATCTCTTTATAACTACATGGGCCAGCCCAAGGCTGCTTCCAGATGTGTGATTTCTGGGTGGATTAGAAAGTTACTAAAAGATGCTGGTCTAGATGCTTCAGCTGGTAGTTTTAGAGCTGCAGTTGCTTCTAAAAGTTGGATCGATAATACACCAGTTCAAGACATACTTTCAAGAGGCAACTGGAGATCTCAGAATACTTTTAAAAAATTCTATTGCAGACAGATTGTACAATCAAGTAAAGAGGTGAATCAAAATATAACGCCGACTTTTCAGGCAATTATCTAACTTATTGATCATATGTACTCCAAAAATGTTTAGTTTAGCTGGACGCTTTGTGTTAATTTTTTATTTTATTATTTTTTCACAATAAATATTGAAATGCACTATTGCATTTTAATTGCTTATACCTGATAGAATAATAACACGACACATAGGTCCCTTATTGATTTTAAATAGGTAAAAAGAATAAATAAATAGGTATTGTTTCAAGCTTTAATGAAAATCTAGTAGGTATAATAAACTGTTTAGTATATATGTAGGTACCTATGCTATTATTATGAGTTATTACTCTGACTGAACTGCATAGGTTGTACCTATCTTCTATCTTATTCACATTGACGTAGACCACCACCACCAGGCGATAACAAACATCTCTCACTATAATAATATTTGACTTCGGATCACGGTACAGTTTTCTAATGCAGACGTTTTACCTGAAATAAAACGTTTATTAGAAATACTTACCTGATCCGAAGTCAAATATTTTTAAATACTGCCTGGTGAATTTTACGCAAAAACAACCGTAATGAGAAACCAAATCGACGGACCTCTCCACGAGATGTCACTGCCTGTGGTGGTGTGAGTGAGCAAAAGGAAGGCTATACACACAGAAAAGAAGTAAAGGAAGCGGAAACGATAGCTATATCTCACTATAATAATATTTGACTTCGGATCAGGTAAGTATTTCTAATAAACGTTTTATTTCAGGTAAAACGTCTGCATTTGTAACGCGGCGGGAATCGTACCCGCAACCTTCTGCGTCTCAGGCGGGCCTTCGTCAACTGCTCCACAGAGGTCGTCAATGAAATTTTTGGACGCGTCTAACTACCCCCCTACAGTAGTGAGCGTGTTGGTTGTTTATAGGTATAGTCTGTGTACCTACCTAGAATTACATTAAAGGCAACTTATCTGAATTCCACGCCGGCGGATGAATGAACGAATAAAAATACTTTACCCTAAAAAATAACAAAAACTTTATATACCTAGTAAAATAAATATATATCTCGGGTTCGTTAATTCACCTTCAATGACTTTAAGCAACCTACTAAACTTAATTTTATTTAATGTTATTTTGTCATGGTCGCCAACTGAATAAACTAACATGAATCACTGTAAAAGATCGCAGGTGAATAGAAATTTGAAGATGCGTGTTGGCATAATGGGTATGTACTTCCGATCCGGAGGTCATGGGTTCGACCTCGGTTGTGCTCCGATGGAAAATTTTATGTGCTGTTCATAGCACACGCTGTGCTGAGAACGTGTTACTGAACACGTTCTCAGAACAGCGAAAGGAAACATCGTGAGAAAACTAGCATTAAAAATTCAAAGTCATGGTAAGTGGTCCAATAAGCGGCGATGGACTGTGTCATGATGATATGATTTCCACCTGTCATGTGGAATGTGCCAAATGTTATGTGTGACTGGGGACTGAACAAAATTACAAAATTCTACCCCTATTTTTAGGGAAATTATTTTAAATTTAAATGGGCGCTGTGGACGAAGGTCCGCCTGAGACGCAGAAGGTTGCGGGTACGATTCCCGCCGCGTTACAAATGTGTGTATGATCTGCAAATATTTGTCTATCTGATCTTTCTAATTTAGGTATATTTGTATTTGTGTAAAAAATATCCAGAATTATTTATTTGTTTTCTTGTTATTTATTCCCTATGTCGTGGGTAACAGAAACTTCGAGTATCTACCGTGGTACAATACCCATACCAACAACAAATATATATATAATATGTATGTATTTACAAAAAAAAGTATATAAGTATATTAGTCATGTAGTTCCCATAATACAAGTTATGCTTAGTTTGGGGCTAGATGATGCTATGTGAAAATGTCCAGCATTATTTATTTATTTATTTATAAATTTATTTTCATCGGACTTGAACCCGGTTTCCGGTTTTTTTCCATCAGCAAAGATGCATCTCTCTCAATCAGGCAATATGAAAGGAGATGCATTTGACTTGCTAAACATACCATGTTAAAAATAAACCTTCATTTGAGTTGATCTCCGTGTCATTGGCCTCTTTTTACTGCGTCATAAGGAGTCTGTATGCGTTTGCAATAACAGGTTGCTCGGTACCAATAATCCCCGAAACGACTTATCCGATTGTAATGTAGTTGCAATCGATTTGTATAACTTCAGGGACGGTTGTTAGACGAGTTTTTTTCGCAAAATGTGCAGTCTAGCATAATTAACTCACATTAAATTATTCGCGCAACTTAACATTGTTATTTTAAGCAAAGTAATGAAATAACTTAAAATAAGTAAGTATATTGATTACACATAAATAAAATGATTTATGGGATAGCTCAATATTTTTGGGTTCATATTACTGGTTTATACGCGATCAATACAGCTCTCTAGCGAATTCGAGTTTTGTTAGTGTACTTCATTTGAGGAAAGAAAGAATAAAATGGGCTCTATAATAAAATATAATGGGGTATTGAATAGAACGACGGAACATGTCATGAATTTTACGATTTTGCAATGCAATGCCGTAGAGCAAGTCATGATTGAACGTCACGCATCGAAGTACAATCCTACTACTATTATAAACGCGAAAGTTTGTGAGGATGATTGGATGGATGTTTGTTACTCTTTCACGCAAAATCTACTGAATGGATTTGGTTGAAACTTCACATTAATATCGCTTATAAGTACATCAGAATAACACATATGCTACAATTTATAATTATATTATGTGATTTGGACATAATAATTATAATGTAAGGCGGATAATTTACTGCTCTCTCAGAACTATAGCGGTTCATTGTAGGTTGTATTTTTATAAGTAAATAGATTCATTTTGTTTTAAATATAGTTTGAAGCCTGGAGAAGGTCATACGTCTACGTCCCCGAGCGATATAATTATATAACTATGTTCCAAGTTGATATGGTGATATGATATGATGAGGATATATTATTATCTTTACGCAATCTCGACACTTCGATGCAATGTCATCTGTGTATTCACTGTGGTAGCTCTTCGTTGATACGATGTAACTTAGTTCAATAATGTTGCGCGAGATGTCGCTACACCAATATCATAAGAGGTAAAGTTTGTAAGTTTGTACTACTTATGCGATTTTAAGAATATTTTCTTTCACAAAAATGTATAATGTACTTTCAGAGTGGACATAACCTATATATTACTTATCCTGTTAAAATAAAAAGGCTTTTCGTGGAACCAATTTTGCAAAGTGGAAAGAATGGTCGAGCGAATGTGTTACTTTCGAACGCTATCTTTATCCGGGTACCGAGTGGGCGAAGCCGTGAGGAGTAGTTAGTTTAGTATAAACAACCAGTGTGCTGAAAATATTTTCTTTCATGCACATGAATAATTAAAATCGAAGTCAGTTTTTACAAGAAAATATAATTGGCGTCATTTACAAATAGGTACCTAGTTGATCTCAGATGGTATTATATGTAAATAACAAGGTATTTATCTACCGAAGTACTTATAACTGTTCATACCTAGGTAGGTGAAAAAATACATATAATTACAAATATACAAGTGTTTTTTTTTCTTTTTTAATGTTTGTTACTTGATATCTTCGCCAATTATTAACCGATTTTGATAATTATTTTAGTGTTGTATAGAGAATGATCTCGCTACTTTTCCTGTAAAACTCAAAAACTTCATCATCGCATGGAATCACGTCTAACCGAAACATTTTTTGTGTGCTATTCTTCTTTTGTTTTTTATTCGAAACAGTTTCATCCCGTGTGAGTAAAATAACGTAAACACATGAGGAAGCCGGTTTTTTGACATTTAATGTCTTATTATTACAGAATAAAATCGGATTGGCCCATAAAATGTTACAAAAAAACGCTCGTGACTGTAATCCCCACAATGAAGATTCTCAGATACATACTCCAAATAGTGGATAGTCAGAGACACGCCCAAGCCCAAAATTTATATTTCGCACAGGCTGCAAACCTATCGCCGATTATTGGAACTAACCGAAGGCATTTGCCTTCGAATTTTTGGTTCTATGGCATGCCGGTTTCCTCAAGATGTTTTCCTTCGCCGTTTTGAGCACGTGCTAATGCGCACATACATTTTTCGACTGGAATAATCCATAAAGTGCACGACCGGGTTCGAACCCACGATACCCGGATCGGAAGTCGGGGTACCACCCACTAAGCCAACACAGCTCTTCTCACAACGTTCACAAACTACAAAAATAGATTAAAAAAACGTTTATTTTACGTTTTAAAATGAAAAACAAATCTAAAAATAAGTGCCCTCTGGGTCAAAAAATCACGGTCAAATATAATTATTAATGTAGCTCTGACTCACGATATATTTGTCGTACCATGATACTCGTAGTTCCTGATAACCAAGACACAGGGAATCCTAGTGTGGGGCTATTAGGCAGTTTTTTTTTTATAATCCGGAAATTTGAGTCTGTGTTTGTTACCTATCTAATATTAGATATCAGCCATTCCCATAACACAAGCTCTGCTTAATTTGGGGCTAGATGATGCTGTGTGAAAAATGTCCAGCAATATTTATTTATTTTATTTATATGCAAAAAAACACATTTTCTATTTTCGGCTACTCACTCGCTACGCCGTTGAGGTCATCCATCAATTCAGGTCATCAGTCTTCGTATTTACCATCGTTTTTTTTAATCCAACTGTTAAAAGTACTTTACTTAAGTAGGTGAACGACCTAACCATGCTATGGCTTCTAATTCTCTTAAGCTTGTATAAAGTTGCAGTCCCATGTTAAGCTTTGTATTCACTAGGCAACATTTGTGGCGCAACATCCTGCTCAACATGTTGAGCGACGACGGGGAACTTTTGTTAAGCAACTTTGCCGTTTTAATGCATATTTTATTTCCGGAATTATAGGCTCAAGTAAAATAACTTGTGTGTAGCATTGCTACAAATATTTTTTAAAGGCGTTAGATAGTTTTTTTTAACCAGAAGTCAGAATCATTGTTCGAATGTACCTACTATTAGACCTCGGTGACGTAGACCGGCTGAGACGAAAGAGATCCGACTTCGATTTCCTCAGCGTGAGAATGTACCTAGCTAAATATTATTGCCTTTTTTTAACAGAACAGAGCGGGTTTACATACATATTTACTATTTTTTTATATAAACAATTAGCTCGCCGTCCAATCTCTTTCTAAAATCATATGTTACCAAGCAGCTAGGTAGAAGTTAGTTAGTAAATTACTAATACAAAAACCGTGAAAAAATAGTCAACAAACACGCTATCAACTGTTTTCCGATGATCTTTGAAGATAGAAAGATTAGGGGTAGTCACATCCAGTAGACACGTCCTAATGTTATAACATCTGGCACATAACATAACATCTATACGTAGTTAGTAGGACTAGTTATACATTATAATCATACAACTATGTACAAGTACTTATATATAAAAAATACAGATGAAATAGCTATATATCTGAAGATCGTTGCAAACGATATATAGATAGGTTAACTGGTTCCGATCAGTACCAAACGGAAGCGTCACCAAAATTCTGACTGCATTGCCACGCTGAATGGCAATGCTAATGCGTTGGCCAAATGAGAGCCAATTAGAATACTAAAAATTATAAAAAAAAGTACTTATCTGAAGGTGTCATGTCATATATCCATTATGCAGTATTATTGTTTGACCGGGCCCTTAAACTGATGATATGCAGTGTTGAGGAAAACCCATAGTAGAAATTATATGCTATTTATAACTGCCTACCTATTATAGTAGAACATATCAAAATATCGTGTCATCGTAATTAATCAGCGATCCTATCCTTCAAATATCACGTGTAATAAAAATATATAAATATCTCGCATTGGTAGGTACACAGGTAGGCATGTAAATGCACAGAGTTGTTCCAATAAGCGTTTTATTTATATAATGGCAAGTACAAAGTCACAGTAAATAAATAATTATTAGTTGTAATTTCAAAAATCGTAAAGAAACTTCGAGAATTTTAAATTTTATAGTGAATTTACGCCGTTTCCTCGCGCGCGACCAAGCCTAGAAGAATCAGGCAACAAACCAAAGATTATATAGTAACTGACCTTATTGGAAAGTCAGCTTGGTTTTATTTTGACACTCCTTCATATTTAGCGTATAGTATTATATAATCTGTATAGTATTATATTTGTGGTTGAGCTGTCGTATGGTAGGTATATTTTATTATATTTATTTTGTACCAGTCCTTTCTATTCTATTCTATGTTTACCTTTGAGGTCCAGTAGTTGAATTGCTGATGATTATTCTTAGTACGTAGGTATCTTACGTACCTACCTACGTATTAATTTTTGGATATTATAGCGTACATGGCAAAAATATCACGTAGGAATGTAATAAATCAAGGCAGATAAATTGTACGTGACATATCTATTCCATCTTTTTACCTTTTGTAAGTAACAATAGTAAGTAATAATAATTTAGATTCTTCTTTGACAAGTCACCGGTTTTTTTTTACGTCAGTATTTCACACGTTACAAGCCCATCGCCGCTCAATAGAACACTAACTTTTTCCACATTTTTTTAAATCTTTATTTATTAAATAGGGTTTAATCATAATTGATTATGTCACCCTCGAAATGACGCTTACATTAATTTTACTACCTACGTTTAACAATTTTTAATATAAATATATATATTTATATATATTTCTGCCTGTTCAGATACAGGTTTTTTTTTTTTCACATGCTTTTGATTCTAGAGCATGCCGGTTTCGGCATGCTCGGTTTCGGATACATAAATTGAAACATCCATTGGTGCATACCGGGTTCCAACCCACGACCTTGGCATAGGAAGTCGGGGTACAGTCCACTAAGTCGTGTTGACCTAGTGGGCTGTACCCCGACTTCCCATGCCAAGGCTTTTTGACCGTATGCAGAATATAAGATGGAATGCTGAATTGACTATTTCAAAGTCATTTAAACATGATTGATATACTAACTGTTGCGACCGTGTTTCAAGAAAAACTGGTTTCTTATTAATATTTTTACTACTGCAAGCCCGTACCTACTTATCTCCATTTGCATTTAGATGTTGTTCGTTTGTCAGTTGGAAATTAATATTTATTTTAACACATTGACACTTAGAACAGATTGTAGGTATTATATAGGAAGAAACATGAACTTAGCCTTTTTAATCTTATTACTTAATTAATGTTAATATTTCTATGCTAATATATACGTACCTATTATAAATAATGTAATAGGTACGTAGGCATAGATAATGTTATTCGTAAAGTTAACGTATTTCTTATAACCTTTAACGTATAACCCTTAAGAACCTGCAGTAAATAAGTAGAAACGTCTCCATTGCACTTTTTGTTTGAAACTTGTCAAGATAAATAAATAAACAATTTTTTTTACTACAACCATATTAGAAAAAGTCCTGCTGCTTTCGTCCAAGTAGTCGATACTGATCCTAAACTATACAAAAACTTGTATAATAGGTATCTGTGTATGTAAAAGTCGCCAAATAAAGTTGGGCCTATTATCACCATTTATCATCGACTAGCTTCGCCACGCCTCCCTTCGGCCCCCAACCCACCGCGTCCTAAGGGTCGTAGCGTGATGTTACATAACCTATACCATTCCTGTTCAGTAGTTTTTGCGTGAAAGAGTAAAAAACATCCATCCTCATAAACATTCGCGTTTATAATTGTAGTAGGATAGGATTAACTGATTGATTTCTGAATTCACATGTGCATTTTGTATGAATTTTAATACCTTATAATTTTCATGATGAACAGGTATTGTGTTGCTGGTATGTCAGTCCTCGGTTTATAATTTGCACAGGATCAAAAATCGCAAAGATCCGATACATCGCATCTGTGGTACTAGCTGACTTGGCAGCATTAAAGATCTACACACTGAGTATGTCACATCATGGGGAATACAGTCGTGAGCTGTTTGTTTCTGTTTTTTTCATGCAAATAGTTAACCTGGTTTTTTTATAATGAATAGAATATAAATTGGCCATGATCTCACCTGAGGATATGCTCGACGATGGAGTATGAAGAGTCAATTTAGTATCTTCAAGATAATATCTAAATTTTCAGCTCTTATCTTGAAGAGACTTAATTGAAACAAACATATATACTTTCCCATTTTTTATATTAGTACACTTAGGTGCAAAAAATTCGCACGTATGCAACATTTTGACTTTCGCTGAATTTTTATTTGTGTGATTTTAACGGTACTGCAAAATGTTACTACCATTAAATCAAAATGCATACGTAGGCTTTTGAGTGACACATCGAGTGACCATCAACCTCTATAAACAATACAATAACAACAATACAATAGCATACCCCGAAATCGCTCGTTACAGGTAGAGACGCTCGCACTACTTGTCGCAGGTATAAAATGGTGCGTTTTAAGGGTAGTGACCTCATTCGCACATCAACGTGTACTTTGAACAGTCGTCAATTGATAACATCGTAACCCAAAATTAAAAAATGAGTACCACACCAGAAATAGCCGCTCAAGTGGTGGCCCTACTTCAAGCAGGGAGAAACCAAATTGAAGTGGCAAGACAACTGAATCTAAGCCGGTTCTCTGTCCGTCGAGTATGGCAGAGGTATCAAGAGACTAGCGGCTTCAAACGGCGCCAAGGATCTGGCCGACCCCGTGCCACAACAAGGCGTGACGACCGCTTTATTGTGACGACTACATTGCGCAATCGGCGTTTGAATGCAGTTCAATTGGGACAGCGTCTCCAAGAAACACGGGAAGTCGATGTCAGCCGATGGACAGTTAGAAGACGACTACGGGAAGGGAATCTGACTGCGCACAGACCAGCAAATGGACGAAACTGACCCCAGCCCACCGACAAACCCGCCTTCAATTCGCTCGAGAGCATTTGGAATGGACTGAAGACCAATGGAGCGCAGTCCTGTTCTCTGACGAGTGCAGGAAGAGTCTACCGAAGGCCAGGCGAGCGATTTCAACAATGCTGCATCGAAGAACGAGTCTCTTACGGCGGTGGATCATGCATGTTCTGGGGAGGCATATCACTGGAGGCAAAGACTGATCTTGTTTTCATCTCCGGAGCGAATCCTGGCCGCCGATCAAGGGGATTCACTTCTCAAAGGTACATTGAGGAAGTACTCCAGGACCACGTTGTACCATTTGCGGGATACATCGGAGAAAACTTCATCTTCATGCAAGATAATGCAAGACCGCATACGGCTCGTATTGTGGACCAGTACCTTGAAGAGGTTGCGGCGCCTGTCATGGAGTGGCCAGCTCGCAGCCCGGACCTCAATCCGATTGAACATTTATGGGACGAGCTAAAAAAATTCGTTCGGGCCAGAGACACTGCCCCAACGAGTCTCCAGGAGCTGCAAAATGCGATTGAAGAAGAATGGGAGGCCATACCGCAAGATTTTATAAAAACTTTAGTTCAGTCAATGAAAAAACGCATGGAAGCAGTCATTCGGGCTAGGGGAGGGAACACACCTTATTAATAAAAAAGTTTTTATGCTGATTTTCATGTTTTTAATTTAATTTCAACCCCTAACTTTTATGGTATAAATACACAAAAAACAGGTACTTCAGACATTTACCCAAAACTCACTAAGTAGACGCGGTATAAGGACAAAAAAGGTACCGCTGGATAGGTTTTGAAATAAACTTTAACATTAGATACCAAAAAAAATAAAAACAAACACGTTTTTTTTGTTTTTTGAAAATTTGATGAAAATTTATACATGTGCGATTTTTTTGCACCCAAGTGTATGATAATGGTAATGCTATTAGAGACAGGTTTGACTGTTTAGGACTTGTGGTGAAGAAGATTGAATAGTTATTATTGGTTAATTATTATGTTTTAGAATCAAGGATATCTTGATATTTACATGGTTTTATCTAAATCTTTGCTTTTATCTAATAGATTTGTTTTTTATTGAATTAAAAAAGTTTTTTTTTTCTTTTTTCCTATGCTGTATACCTTCATTTTACCATAAATTCACCTTATGGTTAGTGATGATATGGCCTAAGATGGAGCATGAAGGTCTACTAGATACTAGATGACCCAGGTTTTATTTTTCAGGAAAGACAGATGATGGTGTACCATAACGGTGGAAACGAAAAGTTTAGTGTAAAAAAAACACATTTCCACACAGCATCATCCAGCCCAAAAGTAAGCAGAGCTTGTGTTATGGGAACTACATACACCCAGACCCGAGACAAATATTTGTAGATCATACAAACATTTGTCCCGCAGCGGGAATCGAATCAGCAACCTTCTGCGTCTGAAGCAGACATGAGTGGTATACTGACAAATTTGTGAGACATCTTGTCAGACTTATCAATGAAGCACATGTCTTGTCTATGTATACCACTTGGGCATGTCTTGCTGTCTATGTATACCACCTGGGCATATCTTGTCAATGAACTACATGTCTTGTTGTCTATCATCTTCTTTTTACTAAAGCGGCAAACAAGCATACGGCTCACCTTACCAACGTAAGCAGCCGTAACCTATGGACGCTTCCAACACCTATCACTCGCGCGTTGCCGACCCTGAGACAACGGGTGAAAAGTTTCATGTGTCAATCCGGGACACATTACCCCGGACGAGCTCTTCACAAGGAGCTCGACTGCCGCTAAAAACTTAAATTTGACTTTTTTTTTAAGATGTACAATTACCGAAGAATCCGGACAATACTATAAGTATGGTCGCATGTCATTTAATACCCATTAAAACAACATTGACCTCTTAATAAATTATCTGTACAATAATTATTGAACAACTGATTGCAGGTGATAATGGCAGTATATTAAATCAGTGAATAAAATTGTTTCAGTAATAACATACTGAAACAATTCGACTAAAAAGCTAACCTACACTTAAAAGTAAAAAAAAAAATAAGTGACGTTAATACTTGTCTTGTCTAATTATATAACAAAAGAAAAATTACTAAACCTACTTAATTATTTAAAGATACCTTGATACCTTGCCTACCTATCTGTTGCGTAAGCAGCCGTAACCTCTGTCTAAGGGTAATTACATACCCTTAGACAGAGTTCATATGATACCTACCTATAAACACCTATGTACCTACCATGAGAAAGCAATAAATGTATTCAGTATTGAAAAAAACATTACAAGAACCTAGACGCAAGAGGTTCGATTCCCGTGCCGTTGAATGCTCTGCAAAAATGTTTGCATGCTCTGCAAATATTTGTTCCGGGTCTGGTTGTTGTGGTACCACGGTACTCGTAGTTCTTCACCTATGGAATCACTATCTCATTGACCCCTAATAATTTTTCTTCTTTGTGTTATTTTAAAATCGGAAATAACACTTATACTTAAGGAATGAACCAACAACCACAGGACTATAAAAGCTGTGTTGTTATTCATTGAAATTACAAGGACGATATAGAAACGTCAACTTATAAACTTCATGAATTTAAAATGCTATGGTCAATTTATTTTGGCGCGATCAATCCTAGAATAATCAGGAAACAAACTATACATGTTTTTTTTAAGATCCTTCATTCATATAGTGTGTATGATAAATAACTAGTACTCACATAATTCCAATTAGTGAAGAATAGTGGAGTCAATTTCTGCATCTCCCTAATTAAGGGAACCTTCAAATTCTCCTCAGTCAAAGTTAATGCGATATAACATCCATACAAAGTTACTCCATAGTTAACAGATACGTAAACTAAATGCATCAATGTTCTGAGGACCAATCTCATTTTAGTCTGGTTTTTTTCTTCATTTTGTTCGATCGATATCACTATCGCGCACATTTTTGATTACACTTTAAGATAAAGAAACCTTTGTTTTATTCACGTCTAAAACTGTCACTAGCGCATTTGTTTTATTTTGTAAACGAGTACAAATTTTCAGGTAAGGTTATTTGGTTACTTAATCATGTCCACCGTTTATTTAAAGTCTACGATTTGTATCTTCGTGACGAAGTGAATTGTTTTTTTTTTTTTTCGAATAAGTTTTTTTTATATCGAAACAATGTAGGCTTTTCTTTTTTTTTTTTTAAACCGTAAGATAATCTAATGTTAACAATATTTATAGTAACACGACCGGCAGCGTGTGACGACCGCAGGTTACGAGGTCGCCAAGTCATATAACTAGGTAAGTACTGTAGTTAACAATGTATCTACTGTAGTTAACAATGTATAATAAACAGGGAAATGCATATGTATAGATACTATGCATACCTACAGGTAAATGAGGTTTTTTTATTCAGTACATAAGAAAAATAAACTGGTTCTCGCATCGCTTTGGCTCTTCTATTGCTTAACAGGTAACGCTCATCAGTCTGGCACATTAGTGATGAAAACATTGTTTGTAGATTGTAGAACAATAATTATAATAATGCTGGTAATTTTCACGCAGCATCTAGCCCCAAAGTAAGCAGAGCTTGTGTTATGGGAACTAAGTAGGGACATGACTGATATACTTACTTCATCATCATCATCATCATCATCAGCCCACATTAGTCCACTGCTGGACATAGGCCTCTCCCAATACGCGCCACTGAGCCCGATCTTCGGCTCTTATCTTCCACTTACTGCCCGCTGCCTTTCTTACGTCATCGCTCCACCTAGCCGGAGGGCGCCCCACACTACGTTTGCCCAGACGCGGTCTCCACTCAAGAACTCGTTTACCCCAACGGTTGTCGGTTCTTCGGCATATATGACCAGCCCATTGCCACTTCAGCTTACTAATCCTCTGAGCTATGTCGATGACTCTCGTTCTCTGTCGGATAATCTCGTTGCGGATTTTATCTTTCAGAGAAACCCCGAGCATAGCTCGTTCCATAGCTCGCTGTGCAACCTTGAACTGGTGGATTAGCCCTACTGTGAGTGTCCATGTCTCGGCACCGTAGGTCATCACGGGTAAAACGCACTGATTGAAGACTTTAGTCTTCAAGCATTGTGGTATGGGTGACGAGAAGATTCGACGTAGTTTTCCGAACGCTGCCCAGCCCAGCTGGATCCTTCTCTTGGCCTCCTTCTCGAAGTTGTGTCTACCTAATTGCAAAATTTGACCGAGGTAGACGTATTCTTGGACAACTTCAAGTGGGTGGCCTTGTACGACGATTGGCTCCGGGTTTATGTTCCCATTGAACATAATTTTTGTTTTATCCATGTTCATCCGGAGACCAATTCGTTGAGAAGAGTCGGCTAGGCCATCTAGCATTCCCTGCAGCTCCTGCAGCGACTCCCCCATCAGGACTATGTCATCTGCAAATCGTAAGTGTGAGATGTACTCGCCATTTATGTTGATGCCCATATTTTTCCAGTCCAGCGTCTTAAACAGATCCTCCAATGCGTTAGTGAACAGTTTTGGAGATATGACATCTCCCTGTCTCACTCCTCTGCGCAATTGGATGGGATTAGACTGCTGGTTCTGTACTTGAACACTCATTGTCGCGGTTTCGTACAGACATCTCAACACTTCGATATAACGATAGTCAACTTGGCATCGCTGCAAGGATTCCAAAACAGCCCAGGTTTCGATGGAGTCGAAGGCTTTTTCGTAGTCCACGAATGCTAAGCACAGGGGCCGATTATACTCCTCGGACTTCTGTATAATCTGCCGCACTGTATGGATGTGGTCCACGGTACTATAGCCGCTTCGAAACCCGGCTTGTTCCGGAGGCTGAAACTCATCGAATCTTCTTGCGAGACGATTCGTGATGACTCTAGAGAACAACTTGTAGACGTGGCTCAGGAGTGAGATGGGCCTATAATTCTTTAAAAGTGTTTTGTCTCCTTTCTTAAAGAAAAGGATAACAATACTCCTGTTCCACGCCTCCGGAGTTCTCCCACGGTAAATGACAGAGTTGAAGAGCTTCTGAAGTTCCCTTAACACTGGGACTCCTCCTGCCTTCAGAAGCTCAGATGTGATTCCGTCATCACCGGGGGCTTTTCCGTTTTTAAGTTGCCTAAGAGCCATCTCGATTTCATCCACGCTAACATCCGGCAGCTCATCCGTAAAGTGGCGCGTAAGTGTGGCTCTGGAATCGTGAATATCGGGTTCAGGGCGGGGAGCATGTGAGTCGTACAGCCGGCCGTAGAAGTCCTCAATCTCAGCGAGAATCTGCGGCTTAGACAAGACGGTTAGACCATTTGCTGTTTTAAGCTTCGCTCTTTTCTCACATTCAGCGGCTATCAGTCTGTCACATGAATGAAGAAATTAGGCTTATAAGCTTAATTTAATGCATTTTGGGTTTTTGATAACAGCTATAAATCTGGCATATGAGCGATGCATCTACAAAATTAGATTTAGAATATTCAGTCTCAAAACATAAAGCCGCATTGTAAAATTGTAAATTGCGTTTTTTTTTCTCTTGTTGGCGGTAAACTGAATATCATATTTTATCACGCACTCTTTCCAACTCGTTGCTTTGGGAATCACAGCAACATTATGAAAATACTTTTGCAAACATCAAACATTATTTTGATGTTTGTGTCAGGTTGATGGCCGCTACCTGCTGTCATTGTGAACGATATAACGTTTTAAAATGGTTTTACTAAGAACATTAGTTAGTATTTAAATTTAAACGTAAAAATGTTTTATGAATAATAATTTATAACGCTGTGTCAATAGTTCTTTCCCGATCACTCTGCGTTTGTGACCAGCCCTCTAATTACACTACCGAAATGGCGATGGGAAACGACATCATGGCACTAAATTACACAAGATTTAAGTAGAGTTGCAAAGTGATCGATATAAAATAGAAGTAAATACATAAATATAATGGAGGTTATCGTGGTTTGGTATCATTTTAGGATATTATTAAGACTATACCACTTCGTCTGGAGAGCGACACGGTCAGCACGGTGTGTACGCAGCCTTACGTCGCCTATGTATGCCACGAAGAACGGGAAGCTCCCAGCCGCGTCTCACTCGCGTGCGGTGGTCGCGTGTGATGCTTATGAGGAAAGACCTCTAAACGGTCAACGAAACGTCAGCCCGAAAATAGTAAAGTACGTGGTATAGTTGTAATGAAATCCTAAAATAAATACATTTATACGAACTACACACGTTGATGAAAATAATTCATACATAAATATATAGATGCATCCAAATCCTACGCGAAAGTTTGTGAGGGTGGAATTTTGTTACTCTTTCACGCAAAAACTACTGAACGGATTTTGATGAAACTTAACAGTAATATAGCTTATACATAACAATCTTGTTGACTATTTTGCAGGGAGATGAAATGTTTGTAAAGTTTGGATTTAAAAACTCCAATGGAAGCAGCATTGCAGATTTCTAGCGAAATAGAGTGAATGCTCAGGGGTTAGGAGTCGAAGATGCTGAAAGGAACAAGCAGGACGGTCTTAAGGAAAGAGTTGACAAAAACGTTCTTTAAAGTAGTTAGGAGAGAAAGGTTTATGGAGGGTATTTCAAATAAAGTGGAGTACGTGAGTATCTCGACTGATGGTGCTATGGGCATATCGTCTTTAAGGCGCAGTAAGGTGCCGAATTAGCAGACTACGATGCTACGAACACAAGTTTATTGGATTTAAATTTAGTGCAGCGTATCTTTATGCGTCGAATAAATTATTTATCTATTTAACATACGTAAAAAATAATTTCCTATTACCATTTTGATAATATAATATAGCATCGATAAAAAGGGAGAACATTCTGAGTGATAAAAAAATATAAACAAATATTTTCCGTCAGTCAGTCAAATTAGAATTTTGAGTTTATAATTGCTCTTTTTCTTCGAGTTTTAGAAGAGTTTACTTATATAGAAAATAGCTGAGAGCCAAGGATCTTAAAATGCAGCTCAAGATTTTGAACTTGTTGCTTGTTGAACCGACATGAAAAGAGAGAAGGGATGCTTTAATTTGTATGGCAACTTTTAAAATAATCACATGAACGCTTACTTTTAATGATTTTAAACAGTTGTTTGGTAGAAAGTGTTTTGTTTTTTGCTTTGCAATTTGACATAACACATTATTAGCATTGTGTAGTTATAACTGTTTAAAAATGCTTACCCTTGAACTACTACTATAAAAAAAAAATTTTATTACGGAAGCTAAATTAATTATTTCCCGTTCCATTGAAGGCAGTCTAACCTTGACAATTTGTGTGGGTCAACTAATATTAATAGACAATTTGTTAAATCTACCTTTGGTATTTTTCGGTCTCAATTTAACTGGTTTTCGAAGGAATGCACAAAATGGAAAGCGATTACCGTCACCAATTGACATCTGCAACGCCAGGGGCATTGCTGAAGCATTGCCTGCCTTAAGCCTGCTGTTAAAAATACTCTCCTATTCTTATTTTTAGCCACATTTAGCCCAAAGGGCTTCCTTCAGATACCATTTCGTACCAACGCATTTATGGCCTGCCCGTGGGCTTGTTTCATCACATTGTCTCCATTCAGCCAACGCTTCGCACCACTCATGTGACTGACATTCCACAGACCTTCACACCAGAACACAGCAATGCTCGAATTACTGCTTCGTGAAATATATAATAGGGAAATAGTAGTTTTGTCGACGAGTTCTTTCTACGTGCCCTGATTTCTGTGTAAAGGGCTATTTGTTCTCGTTGCAATATCGTAAACAGCTTTACCAAATGAATCTTTATTCCTTATTAAAATTATTTTCATGATATGTGAATTTGATTATTTCCTGAGGTACAGAGTTCCATTTGTTATCACGGTGCATGCAACTATTGGTATAAATGGGTTTCGAATGTTATATTGATGAAAATTGTAAGAATTCTGCTATAAAAAACTATTTTCATGGCGACGCAAAAACTAGAGAGCGCGACACCAGCGCCCCTATCGTACGAAAGGAAAACATATATTTTTTATTACAAACTTGCTGTTGGATCAACAGACGTTGAATTTTTTTTTTTGTATACTTTCGTATCAATGGTTGTCAATTCGACAACCATAGAGCAAGCATCCACTACGGCCCATAAGCATGATCAGTATGTATTAGAGAAAGAAACAACGTTAAGTTCATATTCCGGGCAATTTTCACAATTTCTTACAGAAGTTTACTGTCAGCACCAGCGACATGCGTGATGCAGAACATTTTAACAACCCGTTTCTCTGTGATTCAATAAGTTTTGCATGGAAATTAACGGTGTACGATCAAAGTTGTCAAAATAGTTGCCGCGCAATGGCCACCAGAGGCGCTGTACAACTGTTATACTGTACAGAAATGTAATATTCCCGGTTTTCCCCATGATTCACAAGCTACTCTTAATACTCGTGACGATACCCTGTGTTGACGACGACACCAGAGCGTACTTTTCCTCGCTCAGCAGGCTAGAAACATCCTTATTAAACTGCATGGGACAGTCACGACTTCTCACGACTAATTAAATTGACCTTGATGATCGTATAAATATACGTATCTATCTATATATATATACTAATAACAATAAAGGTAAAACGTTTTTTGTTTCTTTGTTTGAACGCGCTAATCTCTAGTACTACAAGTCGGATTCGAAAAAAATATTTTTGAATTTGATAGCCCAATTCTTGAGGAAGGTTATATACTATTCAACATCACGCTATGATCCTTAGAAGCCGAGTAAAAGAAGTAATAGCGCGGGTGGGCGATCAACGCGCTGGGGCTGGGGCCCGAATGTGGCCGTGGCACAGGTAGTTTAAAAATAAAGTTGTCTCTGGTCCAGAGCTCGACTGCAGCTCCCCCTCCAAAATGAATTCTTGGCTATTATATTGGCCCCTAATTGTGGTAGACGACTTCGCGGCAGACCCAGACTAAGATGGCAGGACGATCTGGCCTCCTTTAAGAAGGATTGGCCTTTATTCGCCTCTGAACCGAGAAGGATGGAGAGGAGAGAGGGCTTTGGGACAAGGAGAATTGGAGGAGAATGGGACAATGCAGCTGCGCAGGTTGAAAATAATTAAAACCTGTCCCGAGTTCACCAACACAATAACGGGCGTTTAGGTCCTAATCAAAGCTTTTTGACACATGTTTTCATAGGAATCTGTCATCATAATCAATGGTTAGACATGACCGTCCGTTTATTTTGTTGGTGAACTCAAGGCAATATTAAGCTGAGGTAAAACGTTCCTACTGACTTAAAACTAACAGCAAAACGCAGCAAACGCGCTCGATTTGCTGTAATGTTAGGCAGGCGAGAAATACTAATAAAATCATGGCACTTAAAACCTAAGTAGATAATAAGATAGTTAGATTAATCTCACAGTAATGTGGCTGCTTCCAACAATCTTCTGATAAGATTTTGATGTTTTTGTTTATTATTTTATAATTCTAAGTATGGCATTCTTTATTACAAAACAAACAAACACGCTCACGACTGTATTCCACATGTTGGACATCCTCAGATACATACCCAGTGAGTAGATCTTAAGGATACCAAGTAGGGGTAGTCAGAGGCACGTCCAAACGTTACGTTTGGCACTTGCCCGCGTTTAGCAAGTTAGATTGCAAGCCTATCGCCGCTTATTGGAACACTAACTAGCACATGCCTTCGAATTTTTGGTTGGGCATGCCAGTTTCCCCATGATGTTTTCCTTCACCGTTAAGAGCACGTGTTAATGCATACCTACTGAAATTGAAACCTAGCCTATGACCTACGCATTAGCTCACCCGGATTCGAAATGAAAAACCATTTTCACCTGCCCTCATGACACATGTAATTGCCCAAAGAGCAAACCGGTTACAAAAGAAAGTAGCTGTTTTTTAAGTACTCCATTGACACGAGCATACGCTGTCAGTGAGGCCTTGAGCGCTTGTGGGATAGCACCTTTCACAAGAAAGTCGCGTCCATAAACTCGAAAAAAAAGTCAAAAATTCGTAAAACCCGCCAATTAAATGTCCGTTTTTCAATAATTCATGTCAAAATTCAAATAAAGAATGGCGGGGCAAAGGTTTCTACTCCCGTTTTTGTTTTTAATTCTAAGCAGCCAGGTCGATAGTGCAACCTTTATGGAGAAATCTTACGAATACGTCATGAATTTCGGAAAGAGTTTGGCGCCGACTTTAATGTCGATTTGGGAATGTATGGGGGAGGCAGAGGCGTGGTCGTGTGCGAAAGAGAAAGCGGCGAAGATTCTGGACGGCTGGGATGAGCAAGTGGAGAGTGAGCGGAGAAGTTGGCAAGGTATTTTTTTTTAATAATGTTATTTCTTATTTCTGAAAAAAATGAGGAAGTTCTCAATACGGTTGTTTTTTTTATGTTTGCTAATTGATATCTTCGCCAATTGTTAACCGATTTTGATTATTCTTTTATTGTTGTATACAGAATAATAATTCCGAAGTGGTCCTTTAAAAGTTTTTTTTATTCCTGAGGGATTGCTACTTTTCCCGTAAATCTCAAAAAACATCATCATCTTATGGAATCACGACTAGCCGAAACATTTTACTTTTGTTCGAAAGAGTGTCATCCCGAGTGAGCAAAATAACGTAAGCACTTGAGGAAA
The DNA here is from genome assembly GCA_961405105.1 of Perizoma affinitatum. NCBI lineage: Eukaryota > Metazoa > Arthropoda > Insecta > Lepidoptera > Geometridae > Perizoma > Perizoma affinitatum. Next base: position 6,315,612 of record OY560207.1, read on the forward strand.
TTTTGAAAAAAACTTCACTTTAAGTTATTAAACTTAAAAAACTGATTTAAGCATTCTTGTCATGATCGGTTTTAAAAAGCATACTTAATTTGGATTCATATCACAAAAAAACTCTACAAAAACCTCAGCTTACTAATTAAATTCGTTATTGTAATTTTATTAATATTAATTCATACAGTATACGTATGTTTTGAGTATAAATTTAATTAATTAGTTATAATATAAGCACGGACTTTGATTTCACTTGTTCCATAAATCTAATTCGCACACTTTAGAACAACGGATAATAAATAATATATAAAATATTTGTACATAGGTCAAGTAGATAGGTATACATGTAATTGTATTAATTTAAGGTTTTTTTTTAATAGGTCAGTAAGTAGGTACATCCATTTGTAGCTGGCGTATATATCATAAATGCCCTTATTATTTAGGCACTACCTCAAGACAGTTTTCTGCTGAAAGAGAATGCTTCCTACCATTAAATTCGCATAGGTACGCAATATTTTATATATATGCCTAGATAATTAAGTACCTATCACCAACAACGAAACCCCTAGTATATTTTATATTTGTAACAGTAAGGTAATAGCCCTACTAATACAAATATAACAACCAGAAGAACAATTCTCATAATAAAAATAGTCAAATAAAAGTTCGGATCGAGTTCCAGTCTTATAAACATCAAAATTGGCATACAAACTATGTGCCTAATTATATAGAATAGTTTATTCAACCCATTCAGATATAGCACAGACATGTGCAAAAAAACAAAGATAAAATACAAAACGATAAAACGTGATCCCACGCGTGCAGGTTGTAAACTCTTTGGAACAGCGGGTATCAAATTAATTAACAGCATTGCAGGCAGTTCAAGGTCACTTTACTTCTTGATTATGGCTTATGTAGTCCAAGATCACTAGTATCTATCCAGGAATGTGACACAATTACATTGGCATGTATCCACATCCAATGTAATATATCTCCAGATCCATGCTCGCGACGATCTGGAGATATATTATCTGTGAAAAGCATGGCGGGAATCTATTCAAGATGATATCGTGATTATATTCTAGTGTCTATGATTGTGATTGTTTATGAGATAATTACAATGGAAGATTTAATAAAATGGGTGTTTTATTAAATCGGAATTCTAGAAAGCTGGCCGAAAATAGATTATATAATAATAATAAATAAATAATAATAATAATTATAGCGAGACTAGATTGGTGTGCTCAATATTAGGTACGAGAATAAGGATTCATTCCCCTTTTACATGTTTGTGTGTGTGAAAAACCGCATTTTATATGGATAAGCCGTTTTGGAAAAACAATGTAACAGACTAACGTACAATCTCTTATTGGTCGTAACGTTACGGGTAAAAAATTTCTTGAAAACAATTTTAATAGAATGTATCAGGATAATATATTACAAAACAGGAAGTTGGTGAAGAGAATAGATCAAGAGCGTAGCACTCTTTAAATGAATAAACTCATTTTGAGAATCTACTTTTTTAGATAGCCGCCAAAACTATGACCTTTTTTTAACCATATGGACCTCGGTTTTATTTTATTTTTAAACTAACTTCTGCCCATGGCTACGCCCGCGTGGTACCCAGAATAAAAGTAGCCTATGTGTTATTCTGTTGTATAAGCTATATTACTGTAAAATGTAACTCTTTTGCTAAATTCAGTCTCATTCTTCATACATGCCCGTCGGTGAAGGGTACTCTTGATAATAACTCACTCAGCAATGCAAGCTTAACGTGTGAAAAGCCCCCTCATGCCCTTTAAATATGAACACATCAATGCGAGCATTACTGCTTGGCATGTAATATAAGATTGAAATGGGGGATAGACTACTTAGATGCACAATTGTTTCGAGCGCGTTGAAGTCTTTTGTATGGTGAAGACAGTGTAACATGTATGGTCGCTTTTTCAGATCACCTAGGATAAGCAACTTTCAATACGGTTAGCAATAGATGGGCCGTTAGTGGTCGGAATAACACATAGGCTACTTTTTATCTGGGTACCACGCGGGCGAAGTCGTGGGCAGAAGCTAGTTTAAAAATAAAATCCTATCCTATCCTACTAATATTTTAAACGCGAAAGTTTGTGAGGATGAATGATTGTTACTCTTTCACGCAAAAATTACTGAACGGATTTGGATGAAACTTTACAGTAATATAGATTATAATTATATCAGAATAACACATACGCTACTTTTTATCCGGGTACCATGCGGGCCAAGCCGTGGGTAGAGGCTAGTAAAATATAATTTCAAATTATATTCGTTCCTGGTCTGGGTGTTGAGGTTGTGTTTCTAATACCCACGATACAGGGAATCCTTCCTAGTGTTAGGTCTGGAATATTTACGTGACTGTTTAGTGATTTAAAAAAAAAAATTGTCCAAGGTATTCCACGCTTCAACAATGATAACTTGACATATTTTTTGATAATTAGTTGAATTATTTTTTTAAGATAGTTATATTTATATCGAATTGTTTTCTTATTAAACAACAACTCTTCTATAATTTCTATAAAGAAAATACTACAATACATATAAGCATTGAATCAATTTCAATAAATTCCTATGAAAAATTTATTAAAAGAAAAAGGATAATATTGCAACTTTTCAAAATGATCGCAACCTTTTTTTGTGTTTGTATGTTGCAGATGTCAAAAAGTGGCGGTCCCCGCCTACCTACTACTAGGCCTATGCATACTTGCCTATGAATAACTTAAATACTTAATAAGTAGGTTCTGAACTACAAAGTTTCTATTTCCAGCTGAGTTTGAACCGCATGACCTAAGTCGAAAACGTGGAAATAATTTACATAATTATGAAGAAAAAAATACGATCACATTACTAAATAATTTTAAAAATTTTGTTGCAACAAATTTTGTTCACGTATTCGGTGGTGCAGCACCTGAGACTCAAGAGGTGCAGGTTTGATTCCCGCTGCAGGATATAAGATTGCATAATCTGTTAAATACAGTCAAAGAACTTGCAATTAATACTTTTACAAAGGCGAGACAAGAGACAAGAGTTTTCTTCCAGCCAACTTTTACTCTTTCCTTTTAGGTATAATAATTCATAGTGTACGCTGAGTAGGACTACCTACTATTGTCAAAGTTAGTAACGCCCCCCTGAACGTAAACCCTGATCGTTTTTTAAAGTAAAAATTACAAAAAAATCAATTCCATCATTGTGGTAGTTTTTAAACGACTTAAAAAAAGGAGGTTCTCAATTCGACTGTATGTTTTTTTATCGTGTGTTTGTTACGCGATATCTTCGCCAATTGTAAACCGATTTAAATGATTCTTTTTTTGAATCATGAGTTACTGTCTTCTGAGAAATACAACCTGGGAGTTTTCAAATCCAAATTAAAAAGCTTCTTTGTTGATAAGAGTGCTCAACAGTACAGCGTTGCTTAATATGAGGCAAACTGTGGTCAAATGCGAATAATTTGTCGGCAGGGATGGCAATCGCGAACGAAGTCGCGGGTACAGCTAGTCTTTACTCAGATTTGACATACGTTTATATTTCTACGTTGTTTCTTATAATCATCTAGTTCAGTACGACAATCTCTCCTTGCTACTGCTAAGGGATGACTGGTAGAAAATGCTGTGTATAGCATCAAATCTTCCCTTTGTACATCGCGTGTGTGCAATAAATAATTAAATACTCTGGCAAAATCTTATTTTGAAAAAAACAATTGCAAAATGTGTTTTTGCCGTATTTTTACTAGCTATGGAATTTGAATAGGGGATTTAAAGTACTCCATACCTCGTAAGAAAACCGACACGCTCCTAAGACCCCATTTAGTAACGATTTTATTGATCTTAAAACCTAAAAGACATAAATGACCTTCTGTGAGGATACTTAAACTTTTATCCTTTTACCACACAGATTTTAACACCAATGTGAAATCATATGATTCCATTTTATCCCGTCCTGTAGCGATTAGCGATATGATCGTCCTTTGTTTGTTTATATATTCCTGAGTTTTGTTTTTTGCTCATATATAAGAAATAATAAGAAAGAAAGAAGAAACATTTATTCTGCTGTATTATTGTTGTTGTTGTTGTACATAACAACAAATAACGCATATACAAACACTTATACAGATAGGTATAGCAGGATGGGACGACATTCTTAGACAGTACAGTACAAGTGTATGCAGAACGCTGCTATGTACAAGTTCCTATGTAAAGCCCTGAGCTCAGTATGTGCTGGAAACGAATTTTCAGCACAATTGTTTAGTGACGCACAAACTAAGTAACTACCTTAGTTAGGTGCATAAGAATCTATCTATCTATAATACATTAGACTTTTCAATTTGCCTGTCAGCAACCTCTCAGTCTGTCTCCTAATCACAGAAACGCAATAGCAATTTTAAAAGATTAAAGGGGACACTTCGGGACCTAAACTCTCGAATCATTAAGTTTTGAAAGTTTTGGACAATTCTGGCCCATAACCATTTTACAAGTATAATTAGTGGCAGGGACGCTGACTCATGCGGTGGCTCACACCTAAAAAGTGTGTGAAGATCACCTTTAGCTACCTATTTGTGGCAAAATAATGTTTTCAAACTTTCTAAAAACATGATTTGCTATAGAAATTCACATGTCAATATCTTGTGAAAATCTGTGGGAACTTCATCTCGAAACATACTATTTTTACTTTCGTTTCTCTGATCCAACGTTTTTGCAAGAATTTATATCATTACTTCCGTTGTCTAGTGGGTGAAATGTTCTTTAATATGAGTGGTTCAAAACTAGTACGTGAGCGAAGGTCGTGGGTACGGATCCAGTCGTGCACCAACTCATTTTTCAATTTATGTGCTCTCAATACACTGATGGAAAACATCGTAAGGAAACCGGAATGCCCTAGAGCTAAAAATTCGATGGCATGTGCCGGCAGTTAGTCTTACAACATGGCACGTGGAATGCTCACGTGGAGTGCGCAATAAAAGCGTATTTTTTTAATTTTTTTTAGGCAAAAAGCAGACTTTTGCTAAATGTTATAAAATGTATAGTTTAAAAAAAACTTAAAAAATATTTCGCATTAGAAACAAAACAGAAATAGTTCCAGTATCCACCTCCTGGCTCCATCATCAGACCCTCGTTACCAAATCACCAATCTATTGCTCTCGTCAAAACGAATCAAATGAGCTTAAAATCGAGGGTTTTTTGTAGCCACTGAAGAGTTCCACTATTCACTTCCTGACTCCATCATCAGATCAGCTCCACTATACCAAATTATAGTATTGTTATCCAAACTACAAATACAAACAAAGTATAATTTTGATACGACAATTAGAAGTTGAGCTATCTATAGATCGTTTGCAATGATGTTTAGATATCTACCTGTTTCATCTATATTTTTTGTATATACCTATTTGTACATACAAAAAATATAGATGAACATGTAGTTGTATGAATAAATGTATATTAGAAGTAGGTTAAAATTGACTTCCAAGATTTGATTACATTCTTTATTTTTTAGTACTAAATACTAATAAAGACCGTTGCAAACGCAAACTATAGATAGGTCAACTGATCCAGATCACTTCTAGACGGAAGTTACCAAAATACTGGCCGCATAGCCACGCTGAATGGCTATGCTAATGCGTCGACCTAGATGAGAGCCAGCTCTCTGGTCATTATTTTTAGCGTTGCTAAGAAGTTAGTTATAAGTGAAGCTTAGATATAAGCGCGTTTAAATGTAAATACGTGTCTTTGACAAATCTATATTTCATATCCTTACTGATCTGCGTACCTACAAAAAAATATCTAATACAGATAATTAATTGGTAAAAGTTCATTTCACAAGTCAAACAGGTAGGATTTCGTTATTGTGTAGAAGGTGCATAATACAACAAAACAAAAATCATATTGTAAAAACGGGAATTTTCATGTACTAAGTTTCGACTCCGAGAGTCTTCATCAGGGTGAGTGATCGCGAAGCTCTCCCTCCGCGTCGCATCGTGCACGACGTCTCAACTTAGTCGGTGAAAATTCAAGTTTTACATTAACTTGAACTTTACATTAATTTGAATTCATGATAGTTTTAGGAATAAAATATCTAATTTAATTTTTCTAATCCAACAGCGCGTAACATTGAATTTAGTCTAGTTATAAAAATCAAAGTCAAAATGCATTCATTCATTAAAATCACAAGGATCACTTTAAAACGTCGGTTTTATCTACTGCCTGTTCTTCCGCGACAAAGCCAGGAAATAAAGGCAAGAATACCTACATATTTTATAGAGTTGGAACATTTGCAATCCCAAGAGTTTATGTCATCTAAATAATCAGATATTTTATAGTATGCCTTTTTATAAAGTTTTTGTTTAATGTTGTTTCTAATTTTCTTAATTGTCAATTTTTGTATATATCTTAGGAGTTTGTTATAAAAGCGTATACCTTGCTCTTTAAACGATTTACTAACTTTATGGAGTCTTTATCTTTATTTCTAGTATTAACATTGTGATTATCGCTATTTTTCTTATATAAATTCATATTTTTGTGAACATACATCAGATTTTCATAGATGTATTGGCAAGCGAATGTCATTATATTTATTTCTTTAAACTTTTGGCGAAGTGATTCCTTTTGATATCTGAGGATCTCGTACATATGACATTCTGTCATAGGGACAGAAATGAGCGTGTTTTTATGTTGCCTGTATACTTTAGACTTTATTTAATCCTGTGACATATTAATACTCTTTCTCAATAAATGAGTTCACCTTGTCCGATTGCAATATAGCTGAATGAAGGATCATCAAAAATAAAACCAAGCAGAGATGCCTGATTCTTCCAGGCTTAGTCGCGCGCAAGGATACGGCGTAAATTTACTTTAAAATTCACCAACAAAATAAACAGACGGTCAAGTCCAACCATCGATTATAATGACAGATTCCTATGAAAACATGTATCAAAAAGCTTTGATTAAGACATAACTACCCGTTATTGTGTTGTTGAACTCGGGCAATTCACTTAGTTTCTAAGCTGACGTTTCTATAAAGATCCTTGTGAATTCAATGAATATATTTCTACTATTATAAATGCGAAAGTTTGTGAGGATGAATGTTTGCGTGAAAGAGTAACTTTCACGCAAAAACTACCGAACGGATTTTTATGAAACTTAATATAGTAAATAAATAATATAGCTTAATAAACAGTAATATAGCTTATGCATCAGAATAACACATAGGCTACTTTTTATCCGGGTACCACGCGGGCGAAGCCGTGGGCAGAAGCTAGTAAAACATAATAACTTACTTTACAATTCCTAACCGTTCGGTCATATTCCTGCTACTTACCACAGTTATAACATAAACGACCGGTTATCCTACTTACTATACGTTATCGGTATGATGCGGTCGGCGGTTAGTAGGTACCTAGATTGGTATCTAGTCCCGGCACCTCGTGCCTAGAAAGGTTGAAATTATATTAACACGATTGTCATCGTATCCGTTTATAATGAAATTCTCATCCAAATAGCTAGATAATTGACTTTCGGAAATCATTTCTATTGTTAGGTTTAAAAAATAATGAGTAATTCATTTCAATAAGTACTTCGTTTGAGTTTTTACAGTACATGATTTGACTTTTGGATTGTAGTAGTTGGGAGGGGAGGTAACATGGCGGATTGTAGGTTCAAACCAAGGCAGTGTTGAGAAGACTTTCGTGCAGTGAGCACCTTCCTTAAAGTAGTAATGTTACAGTCTAGAACAGTAATGTATTGTCAAGTAAAAACTGTACTTGGTGAAAATAAAATAATAAAGTTGGTGTATAGAGTTATCCGAAGTTTTATTATAGGTACTATTATATGAAATATAATATATGAATATATACTATATGAAATATTTATATTTTGTTTGTAAGAATATGAGAGTGATCGTAAAAAATCGGTTCATCAATGACTGGCAATCAAAACACAGCCTAAAGTTTAGGCTGTGCTTTGATTGCCTCCAAATTTTACCAAAAAATAAATTCTTAAGATCTCTGTGGCAGAAGGTTGCGGATTGGATTCCCACCGCGGGACAAATATTTGTATGATCTGCAAATATTTGTCTCCGGTTTGGGTGTTTTCTATGTATAATACATATGTATTTACAAAAAAACGTATGTAGTATGTAAGTAGTATATCAGTCATGTAGTTCCCATAATAATAGTGAAAAATGTCAAGCATTATTTATTTATTTAAGTCCTGAAATTTGTATGGTCCCGTTTGATGTGAAAGGGTGAACATGAAAGGATTTACAGATATTTTCATTCTACAAACAAACACATTCACGACTATACTCTCCATAATGTTGATCCTCTGCTACAGATCTACAGTGCGTAGATGTTTGATGACACCAAGTAGGTGCCAGAGGTACATCCAAATATTATATTTGGCACGGCCAACGCATTTTATAAGTAGTAATCATTCCACGTGATAGATTGCAAACCCATCGCCGCAAGTAGTTTGTATGAAAAAAAACATAATCACGAGGCGTTCACTAGTCCACCTAAAAAACTGTATCAGTAAATCTATACTAAATTTTAAATGTATGTTTGGATGTAGGAGGAAATATACGAAAATACCCATTCGATTTAAAAAAAAGTCTTAGACCTGTATTTAGTATGTATGGTCTTTCAGTGTGGACATAGCCGTATTATCCGTTAAATTAAAAGTGCTTTTCCTGCCAAATTACATTGTAAAATTGACAATGTAATTCGACGAAAACACGGTCGAGCGACCGTTTCTTACGAACGCTGCCTTAACCTACTTTGCATTGGCTACCTCATATCCAAAAAACAAAATCCAAAGTTTGTCTAGTAGAGATCGCTAATTAGCGATAAGACTGCCCATTGGACAACAATGTTAAAGTGTGTACTAATTATTTAAGCTGAAATATTTGGTGTGTAATAAAGTATTATCTATCTATATAACTTTTATTCGAGTGCAAGCGGGCGAAGCCGTAGGCAGTAGCTAGTTACTGATTATATTATTTCTTCCTCAGAGGCAGCCGATGCTGAGGTCTCTTCATCAGGAAGATCCTTCGAAGAGCTACCTTCCACGATCGGGGAACAAGTGGAGACGACACTGGCTTCTCTCGCGGAGATCTTCCATCATGGAGTAGCCAGGTCGGTCTATCCCGATACACTGATGAGAACACGTTTCGCTCTTAAACGGTGATGGAAAACATAAGGAAACTATTTTTTATACAACTTAATAAATTAAATTATGCTGGACATTTTCACACAGAATCATCTAGCCCCAAAGTAAGCAAAACACAAGCTCTTATTTTCGTAAATACATACATATTATACGTAGAAATCACCCAGACCCTAGACAAATAATTGCAGGTCATACAAACATTTGTCCCGCGGCGGGAATCAAGACCCGCAAAATGCTAAGTCTTAGAACCTTCACCCAATGCGCCACAGAGGTCGTCAACAAACAAGCATACGGCCCACCTGTTGGTGAGCGGTTACCGTAACCTATGGACGCTAGCACCAGACGGGTGAATAGTCTCATGTACCTGTAATTTCACCGGCATCCATAACCTTTGAACCGGAACACAGCAATGCGAGCATTACTGCTTGGTGGCAGAAATAGGTATGTATGGTGGTAATGCTTTCCCAGATGAGCTCTGTCACGAGAGTATCTACTTCTTATATAATAACACATAGACTACCTACTTTATATCCAGGTACAAACTCTCGATTTTACAAAATCAAGTGAAATCTGATAACTCGCCCAAACCTGCCAGCCACTTTCTACCCTTGTTTAAACAATGACCCAGATTGTTTAAGGGAAACGCCCACTGAACCGGAACGGGTGCGTCATCAAAATTGGTACAATGACGTTGGTGGAATAACATCCAAGAAATCAGCTATGTGACATAGCTCTTTTTTTGCTTTTTACTCATTGAAATAAGTGTCATTTAACGTAATACTTAGCTAAGTACCTTCTTATTTTTTTTAATACAAGATTCTGGCTACGCTACTTCTACGCTACTGTGTAGATATAACAGGACGTTAGAGATAATGCGTTGGCTTCGACGCAAGAGATGCAAGTTCGATTCCCGATGCAGAACAAATGTTTGCATGTTCTACAAATATTTGTTCCGGGTCTGGGTGTTGTGGTACCACGGTAAACGTAGTTCCTGATACCCACGATACAGAGAATCCTAGTGTAGTGTCAGGACAATTTATGTAACTGTATTTTACAATGAGTTTCATTAATATGTTTTAATCGAGTATATCGCATTTTTTTTTGTATTCCAAACGTCGAAACGTTGCGAAAATTATAATAAGGTAAACGTCATAAAGATCCATAAACATTTTATAATTATGTATGAGATGTGTGTTATAAAAAAAATATTAATCAATAATCGACCGCTATCCTTTTTTAACATGCGTATCAGAATCGTCGAAATCGAAAGCATCTTACGTTGCTTTCACAAGTGACCGACTTGATATAGTGGAGGTAATTGCATTAGCAAGGTTATGGTTTTAACGAAATGAAAGCATCATTCAATTATGACTGGAGTTCTTTTAACAGCGGTCGCCGTCATATAACAGACGTTAATATATATTAACGCTGAACAAGCGTATACCACTAAAGTGGCAAATGTACCCAATGTACCAACATGTAGGCCGTATGCCCACCTGTTGGTAAGTGGTTACCGTGGCCTGTAATTTCACTGGCACCTTCAGACCGGAACACAGCAATGCGAGCATTACTGCTTGATGACAGAAATTGGTATGGTGGTACTACTTCCACGGACGAGCTACTTTACAAGGAGCTTTACAATTTCTAATACAATAGCATAGTCAAAGCTAGCTTTCAATAATTTGATATTGCGCCATCTGTTGGTAGCATGGAGCTACGTTTTTTATATCGGTGGATCGGTTGGTATATTCCCATCTGTCCCCCTAGGGTGATATGTAATATCGAAACAGACGGAATGTATAAAGCTTTATGTGTACATACATAGTGTACCTATTAAATGTTTATTTTTATTGGAGGACAGGTAGGAATAAATAGTTCTGTCTGTCCCCCTGTTAATGATGAGGGGACAGATTGAACTTTTTTTCCAAACTGTCACCCTAGGGGGACAGAGCAGGGTGACAGATGGGAATATACCGATCGGTTGACGTAACATAGCTCATTCATGATACTAGAGAAATGTCGATACGTGTGCATCAATTTTAATGTATTTAGCCGTCTGAAAAGAAATGAGGTGACGTTTCTTCTTTTAACCATTTTTCTAAATGTAATTCAATATTATAACAGTCAAACTATATTATTCATAGTCGCTTGCTAACTTAGCAGTTCGCTAATAACCCTGTACTTTTCTAACACTAAACGATAGAGGCAGACTACTTTTAGCACGCTACTGAAGTTAGTGAGGGTTTATGACTAGGAGGGAAAATGTCTGACTATTACCTCATGATGGCACCCTTATCTGTGTAAACTCTTGTTAAAGTTGACCTCATGACATGTTCCGCGATGACTTATTTTAGAAGATAAAAAAGATCAAAACATCGGAAACTTGGCATCTTGGGTTTTTCCTTAAGCCGGTTTTATCAGTTTCTTCGAGTTGACAGCTTAAAACTTTTTTTAGATCGTTTGCTTTTTAAGGTCAAGTTTAACTTAACATAATTTTCTAGTATGTTCGAGTCAATAATGTCATTCGTTTTGAAATTCAATATGGCAGACATATTCAAAAAGGCATTTAGATATAACTTAAGGAGTGCACGAGCCATACGTCTTCTCAAAAAATAAATTTTAAGTCAAGAGACACCAATTTAATGGTCCAATTAGAGACGATGAGCTTTGCAACCTATCACTTGGAATGCTACTATGCAAAGCGTGGGTCAAGCGTTTGTCTTGCCTTTGACTACCCTCTACTTGGTGAGCCGGAATCTGTTCCTCTCGCACTGCGTGTATTTTCGCAGGAAGTGTATTTTCAATTCACCAAATACCTCAATAATTGTTTCTATCTTCTTCGCTTTATTACAAAATAAAGGCATAAATTGGTGCGATAGTGGTAGCGATTAAATACTGCAGTATAATTTGTAGAGACAAGCCCACACTGATGGGAACTTTGACAAACTCTTGCCCGCAAGTTCTTTCTTTTTTCAAGTTCAACTTTACGTCAATATGTCTAAATAACGAGAACTTATATATTTTTGAACGAAGAAGTTTATCTTGTGTAAAACCAGTTAAGTAAAAGTTTAAAGAAAAGCAACCGTTTTTACGTAGCAATTTGTTTCGTATAACATTGGTCGGTACAAATGATGATTTAGTTATAAAGTAAATTATGCTATCACCAGCCTCAACGTGTTCACTGATACAGAAACTCTTACAGGGCACTGCAGTCCAGGAAACACGACAGCGGCGGCGGCATCGATAGCATCACTATCTCCACCGGCGGAGACAAGAAAAAGATGAAGAAGAAGAAGCAGAAACCACCGAAGATACACCTCATCCACCCTGTCATGATGCCTCTCCGCAAAGCGCATAAAGAGGAGAAAGGTCGGAGTTTTCCGAACGGTAGACAGTCTTGGGTGATCGGGGAAACTAGGCCTTACGTAGAAGAGGATCTTGAGAGTGTTGACGAAAGGGTTATTGATAGGGATGCTGATAAAAAGGGCGTCGAAGAAGGCAGGGGGTTTGAGGAAACGGGAATGCAACGGGGTGTGGAAGCAAGGGGTGTGACGGCAGAGCTATGGAGCATGGGAGAAGAGGCATTAGATGTTTTAGCGGATTCGGCGCAAGAAGCAGAGAATAAGGATAATGGGGTGCTGGATAAAAGCACGTTTGAAGGTGATGGTCTTTGGTTTGTAGTATTTAGTGATGTATAGATATATTGTTTTTAACTTATTCATATTTAAAACGGCCATTGACGCGTACAATCTTCTTCTTCGTCATGTCAATGGTCTGCCCCGTTTAAATGTTATTGACCGAAATTTGGGCACATTTACACCATCTTCTATAGCCTCGCACAGATCTTTCATAGTGCAGGTGTTAGTGGACAAGACAATAGATGAGACATCGTTTGTGATATGGCACACATTGTACGTTGGAGTATCCCCATTTGACTAAGTTGTGCCCGCAGCGGCCCACGGAGTCTGTTCAGACATTTCCAGGTGGACCAGAGAGGTGGACGAGTCAGCACTCGAAGGGAGAATATGATCTATTGATAGATGAATATTTCAAAAACTATCTTGAATTTGATCATTATACCTACCATAATTATTGCAAATATTTTCAGATAAAGTTATACCCAGTACATTCTGCAATCTTTGGTAATACGTCGTTAAATTTTGAATGCATGTGAATTTTTTAAAGTTATGAAATAAAGTATGATACCTACTTAGAAAGACGCATGCGCACGTTTCTGCCTGAAATATCATTTTTTCGGGAAATTTGTATGACAATCGCACGTTCTAGTTTAGTGGTCGGAGGCCTTTATATATTAGTGAGCTGTTGTTAGCTCTTATTTAGCATGCTAGTGAAATTCTGCTTCCAACACAGCAGCTATTTATAGTAGAATTTTAAATGTTTGTTCTGTGTTTTAGCTGTTTATAGTAAAATTGCGAAAAGCTTTTATTTTTAGTGTGTTGTTTTAAATTTGGATGTGCGCATTTTCTTTTTCAATTAATCGGACAACAGAGACTCGCATGAACCCTTTCAAATCAAAATCAAATCAAAAATTGATGTATGTACTTCTTATCTACTTTTGCAGTATCAAAAGTAGATAAGAAGTATATACATCATAAACTTCAAACATTATATGGTTGATCTCCAACCATATAATGTACTTTCAATTCTGTAGTATATTATTTTTTGTTCATAATTTTGTATGATTTTAGAGCAAAGAGGCAAAAAGAAGAAGAAAAAGAAGGCCATATTAAAACTCCTCATATTAGGCGCGGTGCTGAAGGCCAAAATTGGCACCCTCCTACAGATTCTGTCATTTAAATTACAGGTAAGTCTTTTTTTCGTCGTCGTCAAAAAAAAAAAAAAAGTCGTCAAGTGGTCATCAAAGTTACACTATAATTTAAAATCGTCGACTTCAAAACTAAAAATGCCAATAGCTCGCGACCTTGCCTAGAAGAATCTGTAACAGATTGGTATTTCTTACCCGCGGCGACAGGAGCCCGTATATGCGTTTGCCTTAAGAGGATGTTTGTTTGTTTGTTTGTGGCCATTCAATTGTGGATGAAGTTATCAATTCATCTGTATGTTTTTTTTGTGTAATTGTTACGCGATTTGGAAAATTGCGAACCGATTTTAATTATTATTTTTTAATGCCCATTAAGAAAATAATCATTAAAATATCATTTATTTTTAATCAAGATTGGTCTCATATACACTTTATGGAATTCCACCTCTAAGGGTGAAAAAATGGGGGATGAATTTTCATATTGGACTTTATTATTGTTATTGTGATTAATTCATATAACAATAAATAACATTAAATTTTTCCTGAATTAACTTCTGCACCCACAAGTCACAAGGGGTCACTGAAATCGATTATAGAAAAACATGTTAGGCTTTTCTGTTGTAGAAATCAAAATGTTTTCTTATTTTCTAGGTGAAATTCTTCATAGTAGCTGTTCTGGGTCTTGCTATCAACTTAGCGAGATTGTGGATCGACTTGAAGAATAAACACCAGCAACAACCACAGAAAGTAAGTAAATGACTTTAATTATAAAGATAAAAAAAAATACATAAAATCTTGTACAAATTAAAGATGTCAGTTGAGATCCATATCTCAACTAAATTGTGCTGGAGCATTCCAGCACATTTCGTTTATAGACTAGAATGCAATTTTTAAACTACATTAATGAACTTTAAACTTAGACGGTCTCATTATGAAACATGGTCTCACTCGAGTTCTGTTAAACCTTGGTTTAGTGGCTCTAACAACAAAACAAGATTATTATTGCAAAGCGTCTAAAGTCTACAATTTAAATATAAAATAATACCGCGGGATGTCCTTATAATTAAAAAAAAACATAATTTTAATTGTAAGTAGGTTCTCAAAAATATGATATAAATAAACTAGGTGACCGCCTGGTTTATCTTTTAGCAGTTATTTGTGATCAAACCTTTTTGACCTTTGTGGCGAAGAAGGTTGCGGGTTCGATTCCAGCTGTGGGACAAATGTTTCTATGCATAATAAAATTGTGTTTACAAAAAAAAAGTATCCAAGTAGTATATCAATCATGTAGTTCCCATAATACAAGCTCGGCCTACTTTGGGGCTAGATGATGCTGTGTGAAAAATGTCTAGCATTATTATAGGTAAAAAGGTAAACGCGATAAAGACCCATAAAAACATACACCTAAACAACTCAAGAAAACGTAAAATATATATATTTAATGTGTATTATTGTGCGTATATAAAATACACTGGTTTTAATGAATGAATGAATATATACTTAGTTATGAACTTGTAGGTTCCGTGAGCATCCGTTGATAAATATGCGCAACTCATAACCTCCTTTACGCAAGCCGGTTGAACATGTCCCTTCGACTTTCTACCGAGTTGTACTCAGTAAAGAATATTAATTACCTTTGTAAGTAGGTCTACACTACCTTAAGAACATAAAATACAAGCAGATTATCATTTGTATAAATGATAATTTTCTTGTATTTTAAAACACCATTTTATGAGATTAAATTATAAGTAACTCACAAACGAACTATGCAATGAAATCTTGGAAGTAAATTTTAACCTACTTCTAAATGTCGTATCGAAATGAAACTTTGTATGTATATGTAGTTCGGATGGGAATACTATAATTTGGTATCTCGGAGCTGATCTGATGATGGAGCCAGGAGCTGTATAGTGGAACTCTTCAGTTGCTACTAGTAAACCCATCGAGTTTGGGCTCATATGATTCGTTTTGACGAGGCCAATAGATCAGGCTTGGTAACGAGGGACTGATGATGGAGCCAGGAGGTGGATAGTGTTATTCTATTTTATAATTTTTGCGTGAAAAAAAAATAAGTTTTTTAGTTTTTTTTTAAATTCTTATATTTATTTTATTATTCAACAATGACATTCATAGTCCTGTTCACACTAGGATTCCCTGTATCGTGGGTATCAGAAACTACGATTACCGTGGTACCACAATACCCAGCTAACTATCTTTTATCCTTAGCAAGCGGTGCAGGTTCGATTCCCGCTACGAGATACAGGTTTGCGTGGTCTGCTAACATTACAAAGAGGTGCCTAAGATTTGTATGTTTGTATGTAAGGGGTAATCAATCGAATTTTAATTTTAATTTCATTAATATTTAGAATGAACTATTAAGAAGGACATAGGCTATAATATTATCCCGTTAAAATAAACAGGCTTTTCGTGAAAACCAATGAAATTTTGCAACGTAAGTCGACGTAAAACGGTCAAGCGAATGAGCGTTTTATACGCTACTTTTAATCGGCTATTTTTTATACGGATACCACGCAGGCGAAGCCGGGGTGTGATTATAATTATCTTGTTAAATTATACCTAGCTTCTTATTGCCGTCACTTGAAACAGATTTCTTATATGGAAAAGTCATGTAGGAAAAAGCCAGCATGTGCAAATACGGACAAAAAACATGCCATCCGTTGGGAGAAAACGTCCCCATTGCCCACATTCAATAGAAGACACGTATGCCTGTATACATACTCTCAGTAAGCAATAAAATGTAGGTCTATTCCTAGTTTGTAGACGTATTTTCTAGTCATACAGAAACTGGACACTGGTTTAGAGTTGCCAAGATAAAGAAAAAAAGACGGAAATCAGTACATTTTCATGATGTATCCTTCACCCTTTTGAGCACGTGTTAGATAGATAGATAAACTCATTGTTGTGCATAACACCAATTTACAATACAAAACACAGAAACATAATAAAAGAACAAAAAACGCATAGTGGGCGGACTTATCGCTGAAAACGATTCCTTCCAGACAACCTTAAAATAGAGATAACTATTTAAAAGAATGACGCTCGACAAATGTTTGCAAATTCCGTGGTTGGGTGTTTAGGTACCATGGTACTCGTCGTTCCTGTAACCAACGACAGTGAATCTTAGTGTAAGGTCAGGACTATGTATGTGCCTGTAGATTATTCATTTATTTATTGAAGTTGGTCCAAATCCTATATAATCCGTATACATATACTAAAAAATAATCAACTTTATTAATTCAAAAAAATACCATTATTCTATAAAATCAATATCTTCAGATGTTTTAGCCGGAAAATCTTAAAAGCCGGATGTCTCAACACTAGGTACTCACACGTATGACCGACTGCTGACCAAATGGAGGGTAATGTGTTCGCGACGCTCCGATTTATTGATTCACGGTGATTCTTTATTTATAAATATTTATATAGCTATGGCCGTCGGCTATACTCGTTAACCTTGTAACAATATAATCTACATATATATAAATATTTAAAGAAGTAATGTTTGTATGTAGGAGACAATCTCCTAAACTACTTATCCGATTTCTGACATTCTTTCACCAATGTTTAGAATAAACTTTCAGGGTAGACAGGGTATATTATCCCGTTAGAAAAGGTATTTTCGTGGTGACCAATTTTGCAACGTAAGTCGACGAAAAGACGGTCGAGCGAATGAGTTTCTTACGAACACTGAGAACTACTTTTTATCAGGGTACCAAACGGGCAGACCGTGGCCTAGTAATGTTACAAATATTACACATGACTTGCAAAGTCAAATATCTTTATGGTTGAACGTATCATTATGGTTGAGCATACTTATATGAAATTTAATAAATAATATAAAAAAGTACGAAATATGAGAATACAGATTTATATTGCATACAGAATATTCAGATAGGATAGGTACTACATACTAGGTGGAATTTCTAACTTAATTAGTAGGTAAGTTAATGTACACAGTCAACTGTGTACATTAACTTGTACAACTCAAGTTATGAACTCGTCCGGGGAACTTCTGCCATCACCATTCCTATATTTTTGCCGTCACTAATAGAATGCTACGCTATCATATGGTTCATCTAGTTAATCATATAAAACAAATACTTATTTATCTAGCACGTAGTGACAGCGACGCGGACGCGAAAATATTCGCTAATTATCTAAAAAGCGTCATATTACGAGAGTAGTATCGGGATTCAATTTAACGTGCATCGAAGAAACTTGCCTACCTTATTATTTGCAGATCACGACATTATTTGCAAGTATCGTGCGCTTTCAACTCCCAACACGAACGGATCCTTTCCACTTTCACTGGTGACCCTGGTGCAGAATAAGTCATAAGTCAACGACCCTGAATACCTTGAACGATCTTGATAATAATATACACGACGGGGCTTAGCAAGCCGACAGTCATAAATATCAGGTCTTTACCTATGAAATTGGCATATTGTCGAACTAGACTTTTTGAACATCTCGGGTTAGACTTTGAATCCTAAATTCAAATAATTTTTGTTTTCATGATATTCTATTCTCAAAAACAGTTATTCATAGATAGATAGATAACTCTATAGCATACGCCAGGATTAAAAAAAAACACTTTAAAAATAATAACTAGGATTTTGTTTCTCTCTTCTTGGCGTTGCCATTTTAGTATATTTTTTTGAGTGCTTACCCGTTCAACCCACAATTTTTCTACCCAATACACAGTGAAACACTAAAGTAGAAGGGTCAGCAGACAAAAAAATTAGATACTTATTATAAATATTTTTATTAATAAAATCAGTCTTATATTAGCGAAATGTTAAATAAAAAATTAGGGAAACTTTAAAATATTTATAAAATTACTCGATACGGATATTAAAAGGATAAGGATAAGGATCAGCGGAGTTTATGAATTATAATATATTACAGGTTAACATTATTAGTGCATATGAAAGAAGCTAAGGAAATATCATTCAGTCAAAAAAGTATCGGGAATGGATAATTTGTCTATGGTTCCCAATTCAATTTTTTGTTTATTTTTTTGTTGTTTGATTGGCACAACTGTTTTCCAATTTGGCGGGGATTTTGAGTTGCATCTGTTGTTTATATTTATTATAGTGCTGTTTTTAGTTAGATCATATCTAGTGTGTAGTACAGCGAATTCCACTATGGACAAAAATTTTGTCAACAAAGAGTTTGTCTTAAATTTTGCATCGCCAACGGAATTTCTGTTCAGAGTCACTGAAAATGTTACACTTCTGTAACATTTTCAGTTACGGCTTACGGTGAATCGACTTTACCAAAAACACGTACTTATGAGTGGTACAAAACGTTTAAAAGCGGTCGAGATGTGATAGAAGATTTGCCTCGCTCTGGTAGGCCATCAATATCTTCAACTGAAGTTAATGTCGCAAAAGTGAAGGAATTAGTGACTGAAAATCATCATTCAAATTTGATAGAGATAGCCGCTGAACTTTCTGTGTCTCACGAGTCGATCCGCACCATTTTAAATAATCACTTGGGTATGAAACATGTTGCTGCTCGGCTAGTCCCAAAAGACCTGAATTTTCTCCAAAAACTCAATCGCATAAGAGTCGCTGAGGACATGCTAGAACGAGTCAATTCCGACCCAACATTCATGAAACGCATTGTTACTGGTGACGAGACGTGGGTTTACGAGTTTGACATGCAAACTAGTCAACAGGCTTCGGAGTGGCGCCTCCCAACTGAACCGAAACCGAAAAAACCACGCCAAAGTCGATCAAAAGTTAAAGTTGACTGTTTTCTTTGACTATCGAGGTGTTGTGCACTCGGAATTCTTGCCGGAAGGTGAAACGGTAAATAAAGAATATTATTTGAGCGTTAAGCGGCTTTTAAGAGAGCAAATTCGGCGAAAAAGGCCAGATTTGTGGAAAGAAAATTCTTGGATTTTGCATCACGATAATGCGCCTTCGCACAAGGCCATAATTGTAAACGAATTTTTGCCCAAAAACTCAACAAATACTATCGAGCAACCACCTTATTCACCAGATATGGCTCCAGCCGACTTCTTCCTTTTTCCTAAACTCAAATTACCACTTCGTGGCACTCGTTTTCATTCTGTAGAAGACATAAAGGAGAATTCGCGACGAGAACTGAACTCAATTCCGGAAAAAGCGTTTAAAAAATGTTTTGATGATTGGACTATTCGTTGGCGTAAGTGTATAATAGGTTGGGGAAAAAGTTTCTTCGCATTTTTTAAGAAAATTCAAAACATTTTTTAATATAGTTTATTTACATTTAACTAAAGTATGTAGGTACCATTTTGTTCGATAACTTTTTGCCATTTTGTAGGCAGGGACATGATCCCATTGCTATAAAAACTTTGGGGCTTCTGTTCAAAATACCGCGACAAGTGGTTTTGGCAGTCCTCTCGTGATGTTAACCTGACACTGCCTAAAGAATTCTGAAGAGACCGAAACAGGTGGAAATCTGAAGGTGCAAGGTCAGGACTATACGGCGGATGCATTAACACATCCCAGCCAAACTCTCTTAATTTTTGCTGAGTGGCTAAAGATGTGTGAGGTCTAGCGTTATCATGATGAAAAACCACACCCCTTCTGTTGATTAACTCCGGCCGCTTTCTCTCAACTTCTTGTTTTAATCTCATCAGTTGTTCGCAGTAGAGTTCAGAATCGATGGTCCTGCCTGGTGGTAACAGCTCATAATGAATAATGCCCTTCCAATCCCACCACACACACAGCATCACCTTGTTGCGAGTTAACCCGGGTTTCGCCACAGTCTGTGAAGCCTGACCGGCCTTTGACCACGACCTTTTTCGCACGTTCTTGTCGTACGTGATCCACTTTTCATCACCAGTTATCAGCTTCTTCAAAAATGGTTCGGTTTCATTACGTCGTAATAAAGAATCACAAATGAGAACACGGTTCATTAGGTTTCTTTCAGTGAGCTCGTGAGGTACCCAAATATCGAGCTTTTTTGTGTACCCAGTTTTTTTCAAATGCGCCAAAACTGTTTTGTGGTCAATTCCCAGTTCTTCAGCTACGTCGTAACTACTGATATGCCGATCTTGCTCCACTTTTTCAAAAATGGCATCCATTTTATCCGTAATAGGGCGACCAGAGCGACGTGCATCTTTGACATCAAAATTTCCGGATTGAAAACGCTTAAACCAAATTTGTGCTACTCTCACAGACACTGCACTAGGTCCATAAACATCGCAAATTTTTTTCGCGGCTTGCGTTGCATTTTTACCTTTTTTGTAGTAAAATTTTAAAATGTATCGAATTTCTTCATTAGATTCACTCATCTTGACAGTACGAAAAACAAATAAAAATCACACATTTTCCTAATTTGAATTTGGAATTATCTTCTTTAAAATTTAAACTTTTAATGATACCAAAACCAGCCAGATACAAATAGTATAGCCAAAGAGATTTTATTACAAGTTCATACATACAATAATGCGAAAAGACTTTTTCCCCAACCTAATAGTTTCTGAAGGAGCATACTTTGAAGGCGATAAAATAAATTTAGATGAATAACTAACATTTTGTGTATTATTGATCTTTTCCCGGTACTTTCTTGACATTGTTATATATATTAGGATCTAGGGAAGAAAGAAGGATATTAATGTTGGTAGGCAGAGGAACATGACAGGAAACGAGATCGTGGAATAAAGATGCACGATCATACAATTTGCAGGCAAAGATTATGTGATTATAGTCTAAACTAGGCTGTAGTTATATAATGGGCGGCTTATATTAATTTGCTTGTTTAAGTTTTGTTATATATACTTACAATAAAGCAGAAGCGTTTGTTTTTTTTATTTGTTTCTTATTTGTTTTTGTTTGAACGTGCTAATCTACGGAACTACCAGTCGTATTTGAAAAAACTTTTTTGCAAAATAAGTAATAGCGCGGACGGGCGATGCGACGCGGTGTGTCGGGGGCCGAGAGCTACCGCGACACAGCTAGGCAACGATATGAAATTATACTAGACATTTTTCACACAGCATCATCTAGCCCCAAACTAAGCAGATCTTGTATTATGAGAACTACATGACAGATAAACTACTTATATAATTATTTTTTTATAAATACATTGGCACATATTAATACATAGAAAATACCCAGACCCAAGACAAACAATTGTCCCGCGGCTGGAATCGGACCCGCAACCTTCTGTGTCTCAGGCAGGTCTTCGCACTCTGCGCGCCGTCGTATGTGGGTGGTCTTACAACTGACAGACATGATGACAGTTTTCATTATATTCCAGGTGATTTACTATGAACATGCGCAGCATCAGCATCATTATGATCACGAGGAAGAGCACGAGTCGCCCGGCTGGGGGCCCTGGTCCAGGAGTATGGAACCCGAGGTACGTATTCAAATCAAGAGTTTACCTATTCAAAAATAATACCAGAAGTTTGTGTAATTTTTTTTTGAAAAAAAAAAAAAAACAAACACGCTCACGACTGTCTTCCCCATGGTGGACATCCTCAGATACATACTCAGTGAGTAGATATTTGAGGATACCAAGTAGGGGGTAGTCAGAGGCACATCCAAACATTACATTTGGTACATGCCCGCGTTTTGCAAGTAGTAAGCATTCCAAGTGATAGGATGCAAGCCCATCGCCGCTTATTGGAACACTAACTGTTGGCACATGCCTTATAATTTTTGGTTCTAGAGCATGCCGGTTTCCTCACGATGTTTTCCTTTACCGTTTTGAGCAAGTGTTAATGCGCACATAAATTTTTCGAGTGGAAAAATCCATTTGTGCACGACCGGGTTCGAACCCACGACCTCGGGATCAGAAGTCAGTGTATCGCCCTATTTTTTTACGAATTATGTTTTAACTAGCTTCTGCCCATGGCTACGCCCGCGTGGTACCCGGATAAAAAGTAGCCTTTGTGTTAATCTGATGTATAAGCTATATTCATGCAAAGTTGTAATGGCGTAATTCTCTGGTTCACCAAATAAACTATATTTAAACTGTCGCTCTCTTTTACTGATATCACGCAAGATGCAAGAATTGTACTCCTGTCAAATTTGGAAATTACCTTTAGGGACTGCGAAGAAACTGGACAGCGGTGCCGTAGAGACACTTTCAAAAATATTATTATTTCATTTCTAGAAGGGACCGTAAACGCCCTCTGCTTTTATGATTCAAATTTCAACATTAAAATGTCAATGTCAGCAAAAAATGTTTTAGTATTCTATAAAAATGAATTGGTGTAATTCCTACTAGAGAATCGACGCCGCTGTTTATCTAAGCAACAGCTGTTACGTATCTTTCTAAGCGAGCATGGTTATTTCTTAACTACAACTTAAGTAGGTACATAATGATATCTTATAACTTAATAGCATAGTGCCTATTGATGACTCTATAGTGCTATTATAGTAAACACATAACTGCCCACTTAAGTATGCAGGTAACACTTACTTCAAGTGTTGAGATGGCATGTATTATACTTAGTTAAGTAGATACAAACAAAACAGAAGGAAGTGTAAAGGGCTATGGGGACGAAGAGAAAAAACAAACACGTTCACGACTATAGCGCCCATAATGAAGATCCTTAGATCCATGCTCTCTGATATCATCTGAGAATTGTTTTTTTTTATTGCAGGAAACCGACCTTGAAGTTGACGTCGATTTGCAGAACCAGAACTCGCCGTACCGTGGCCAGGAGCGGAACCCACGCCCGCCTTACTTACGGCCTGTCAACTCGTAGGTTTATTGGCCAGTCAAATAGCTTAGAATGAATGTCTCTGTTAGTTGTATAGTTGTAAACCAAACATACCTACTCCCATAGTTACTTTGATCCTACGATCAGAGCGTAGGATCAAAGTAAGAATTTCACTGTAAGTTTTATAATTGTTTACCTTACATACTCCCAGGATCCTACATTCAGAGCGTAGGATCAAAGTAAGAACTTCACTGTAAGTTTTATAATTGTTAACCAAAAATACTCCCAGAATTATTTTGATCCTACATTCAGAGCGCAGGATCAAAGTCCTACGATCAGAGCGTAGTATCAAAGTGTATCTGCCTCCTTATTTTATTTGATGTTGGAAAAGGACACGAACCAAATTTATATACTTACTTAAGTAGATAATAATTTGTTTTCTTTAGAGCAAAGATTTTGAATAATGCTGAGTGTATGTGAGCGCAGATCATATTGATATATAGATCAATATATAAACTCATTATTATGTATGAGACCATTTGACAGTATAACATTATAATACAAGAAATGCAGAATAGAGGGCATATAATAGTATGTGTTAAGTTGGTAATGTATCATTGTTATAATTGGCAGTAACGCCATCTGTTGCTGACATTTAGCAACGCTTCTTCTATGAATTGATCGTTTCTCGATGATGGCATAGTTCACTTATGTTTTGAGAGATGTCGCTCGTTACCCGCTAAGAAATTAGCGTCCGAAACATGTAACCCATTAAAACTCGCAATTTTTACTATCGCTATGACTATATTTGGCCATGGACCATCATGACTATACAAAATTGTTGAATTTTCGCCAAGTTTTTAAAGCTGATTAATCAGTTTGCTACAGTATGGAGAACACTGTAGGTTGGTCTTCTACGTGGTAGATGTTCGGATATCAGTAGTTCTAGTTCGTTGCTATGCGTTGATGTGATGTAACGTAGTTCAATCATGTGGCGAGAGATGTCGCCACAAGTTTACTTATAACTCTCCAAAGTGATGCATGTATGTTACAGACCTATTTAAAAAATGAATTTAGCGACAGCCGCTGTTGTCGACTGATGAAAAATCGCTAACCGCATAAATCGGTAGAGATGCTACCGATTAGTCTAGATTAGTCTAGATCTAGTTTCTTTCTAGTTGATTTTATGATAGCAATTAATTATTTATTTCTAGTTTTAGCTGTGGCCATAAGCATGTTTGTTAATTTATTCGTATTGTTGTTTGAAATATATTATATTTATTGATTAAATTTTCGTTTCAGTTTACCCATCTAGAATCCAAACAATATCTTACTGGTAGTCATTATTATCTCAAACTCATATAACCTAACCTAACCATTCCAGGGTCTAGTTGAACTACGGAACTTGGTAGAGGCAGTGGTCAAAAATCCAAAAATTATAATTTAATTCCAAGCAGTAATTATCGCATTGCTGTTTTGGTTTGAAGGATCGAGATGAGCGAGTTGTACCTCTGTTTATGTTAACTGCTTACAAACAGGTGGGTGGCCGTATGCTTGTTTTCCACTTTAGTTGTACAAAATAAAACAATTACGTTCGATTATTACCCCGTGGTCCCAACGATTTAAAAAAAAAATACACTTAACGCTATATTGGGATACAAGTATGACCACCAATAAAAATCGGACCTAGTTTGGATGGTGTTTCTAATAAAATAACATATCTTATACATGCTTTTATTAAAAAAAAAACTGATAACATACGTTTCGTACAACTTTAAAAACGCTACATAATAGCTAAGTACTAACATAAACCATACTACCCGATATATGTATATGTAGAACCATTCCCAATATTTGATCCATCTATCTAACATTAACATTCTTGTCATTTTTTTACGGGATTTATTTCCGCCATCTTTGAAAAACTTAGAAGAGAGGCTATTGGGAAAATGTTTTCCCGCTGATCAACCGAGGGACAACATTTATAATCAAAATCCATGGCCACAATGTTATTTAGCATTGTGATTGAAAGATAGATCAAATACTTAGTTAATGGCTAACCCAAAAATAAAATAAATTGTTCAGAAAACTATTCAGATAATAGGAATGTTTTTTTTCTTTATTAAAGGTACAGTACGTGCCATATAAAAATACGCATAGGTACTCGATCATCACACACGCATTGCGTGACGTGAACTGTATTTTATCTGATAATGCTTAATATTATTGAACACCGTAAATATTTTATTTTCTGTGTCTATTTATTTTATCAACATTAATATGTTAAGGCAAAAACTCTATAGAATTGTGTAAAATTTCTTAACTATCTAGCTAAGAAAATTTCTTACTGATCACGATTTTAAGATTTATGAGGGTGCTTATTTCTCTTTCAAACTAAATTTATCTGAAGTTGTTTTGAGCTCAAACCACATCGAAGTGGTCCACAAATTATACCGCAACCTATTTATACTCAAGCACTACCTAACATTTGTCCCATCACTATCATCCAGCAATAAAAGATAAGCATTGCTTATATTAAAACATTTTTAAGGTAAAAAAACTTATGACTCTTTGTTGATAGTCGGACATTATTAAGTTATGAAAAAATTTCGTATGTTAAAATTCGTACAAAAATTATACCGCGACCCGTTATTTAGGCTAAGGCATTGGTACATTATTATTATTTTTGATACACTTTTAGCTGATGAATGTAAATCATTCCAAGGTTTATAAAGTCTGTTGTATTGGGAAATAGCAGTCTCTGGTACTTTGTTTTGCATGGTTAAACAAAAAGTGTTATCTAACATTACATGTACCTTGCCACGGTGGATGGTATCATAGCTGCAGTAGATGATATCATCAGAATTTCATAACATAGGCACCATATTATTTTAAAAGCTACATTAGACGGTATCATAGCTACAGAAAATTTACATGTAATGTTCTGAAAGCTACAGTAGATGGTATTATAGCCACAGCAGACGGTATCATAGCCGCAAAAAAATGTCATGTAATGTTCCGAAAGCTACAGTATATGGTATCATAGCCACAGCAGACATTATCATAGCCACAGAAAATGGACGTCACAGTTATAGTGAGCAATAAATGTATTTGTTTTCATAGAAGCGCACAGAGACGTCTTTAGGTATATGTGTATGGATGACAATGTTACATAGCCACAGTAGATCACAGTTGCAGTAAAGCGTTTAAAGATCACGTCCACAAGGATATGGATATATATCAACATATTTTCTTAGTCACAGTTGATGGTATCATAGCCGCAGTAGGAGGTATCATAGCCGCAATAGGCATAGAAGCACACAGAGACCGCGGATGCGCCACAATCACTCCTCCTCGGGCTGCAGGTCATCATATCCTAGCCGCAGTATGCACAGAAGCACACAGAGACCGCGGCTGTACTACAATCACTCCTAGGGCTGTGGTTCATCATATCATAGCCACAGTAGAAGGTATTATAGCCACAGTAGAAGGTATCATCGCCGCAGTATGCATAGAAGCGCGCAGAGGCCGCGGTCGCGCCACAATCACTCCTCCTCTGGCTGCTCGGGCGGAGGATCAGGCTCATCTTCACGGGGCGCGGGGTTACCTTCTAATTCTGCAACAAAATCGGTGTTTATAAACAACAATATTTTATTCCATAACTGTGGAACGTGTTTCTATTTTTTTCTCACCACGACGATATAGTCGAAAATACGCCATTGGTTTTGTTTGACTGTTGAATATGGCCGTTGACAGCTGGCTTTGTCATTAACTTGGTAATTATTATTGTTGACTTTGATTGTTGACCTTTTCTGTTGTCTGCTGACTTTGTTGACTTTGACAGTTGACTTTAGCTAACCTGTGGGAGCGGGCGGGTCCGCGGTTGCCGCGGCTAGGTTGGTGACAGACTTGGACTTGAAGCACTGGAAGTCCACGTGACGACTCTTGGCTTCCTCCTTCTCCCAGGACATGTGGATGAACGGACGTTGCACGTAGTTGTAAATTACCTGCAAATAAATTAACAGTAATTTGTAATTTCTAAAAAAACATACTCCCATAAACAAATTTACCCCCATTTCCCTCCCTTAAAATGTGAAAATACAATTATCAAATTTCTTCAAAGAACAAATACAAAGTTCAACACCCAATTTCCCCATCTTAAAATGGAAATTTTCAAAAATCCTTTCTCTGCTCATATTTACGTTATAAAATAAACCTTTGTTTCAAATTTCAGCTTTTTAGACTTAATAGTTTTGGCTGTGCGTTGATAAATCAGTCAGTCAGTCAGGACAAACGGGGTTTGCAGACACAAATAAAAAAACGGGATATACAGAAACACGCGCCTCCGAAAATTTAACAAAATTGCATGAAAGCCAAAGTTAAAGTCAAACATAATTTATCCATTAAATCACAAGGATCACTTTGAAACGTCGGTTTTATGTTTACTGTTGTACTTTCCCGGACTAGATCTGTGGATGTGTGGATGTTTGTTCACTTACTTCAGCCCGTCCGCCCGGTCTTTTGCGCACTTTCTCCTTGTAAGTCGGGTAACCTTCTACCCCAAGACGGATCTTCTTCAGTCCGCGTTCCTTCATCACTTGTTTAGCGACATCTCTGGAATTAAATTTGAATTTTATTAACTATTACAGAATGTCCCGCAACTACAAATTTTGGTACCTCACATTTTCTAATATTTTATATACTTTATTGTATATACAAAATGACACGTACAAAGGCGTGCTTAACCCTATAAAGAGTTTTCTTTCACCAAACCTAGAGCTAGAGGTAATTATAAAGGTAGGATTGTGAACAGAAGAAAATAATTAAACTGAACAATACACATACCACTTTTATCTTTGTGTGTTACACATTTATTATATTTGTCTCGGGTCTGGGTGTTCTCTATGTATATTATGTATGTATTTACAAAAAAAATGTAAATAAGTAGCATATCAGTCATGTGGGGAACTACATGACTGATAACACAAGTTCTGCTTAGTTTGGGGCTAGATGATGCTGTGTGAAAAATGTCCAGCATTATTTATTTATTTACCAATTATATTTATTTATTTTATATATATTATTTTTGTTGTACAGTCAGCGTCAAAGGTAGATTATCAGTTTCGATTTTTCTACTTCAAATACTTTTGGAATCTGTAGAGCTTTGTTCAAAATTGAGCTATATTCGAAGATCTACATTGTTCGGCTCTTAAATATTTGCACTCTAAAGTTACCATTTCTTAAAACCGAAGGAAAAATAAAAAAAAATGTTGATCTACTATTGACGCTGACTGTACCTATTCTTTGTCCTACCATCACATCTATTTCCACAATACGCGATGGTTATCTGGAAGAGAATGGTGTTCAGCATTTTATTCGCCTATGTACTACATTTTACGTGCAATCAATAATTTTCTATCTATCCAACTTTTAAGCTATAAGACCACCCATTGTACTTTAATCAAGATTAAGATTTTAACTTTTTTGTTATTTGTTTATGGTCTACAATAAAGTATATTAATTAATAATTATTCTACGCAAAATAAAATACAAACGTTTGTTTAACGACTTTTTTCAAAATTCGGTTATTTCCATTGAAGGATGGTATTAAAATCAAAGAGTGTCATGATGAACTACCTTGGGTCACCTCCACCTCAAGACCAACACGACTATACATAGGCATATACGTAATTATTATATGTTAATGGCTTTATTAATGATTATGTACCTATTTTAACAAAATAAAGAATAGTTGTGATTTTCTAATTTTGTTGTTTGTATTTGATAATATTGTTATTTATTTTCTACTTCATGACCCACACTAAGCATTAAAAATAATAGCTACATTTAAAACAAAAAACTACTCACACAAAGACGACATCATTCCAGAGCAATATCCCAATACCCACCTCAAAACTAACCTGTTCTCTATGTATTTGAAGAAACGGTACAGCGGTGTGGAAAGTACCGTCTGGCTGTATTCATCGCCCATTTGGGGGGGATACTGCTCGTCCCACTCCACTGAATCGTCGTCCAGTAGCACTACGACGTGGCATTCCCTGGGGAAAAAATGTTTGTTTAAATTTATTATTCCAGGAATCCCCTTTACAGGGGATTATTGCAGGGGGGTTTGTGGAATAAGCCTTTTTTTTTAACAATTATAACAAAAAACAAACAGTGTTGCCATTTCTCTTGTGTACACCAATAAAACTTAATTTAAACTGTCGCTCTCTTTCCCTGATAGTGCGCGCAAGAAAGAGATGGCAAGAATTTTACTGAAATTAGTTTACGCGTCGCCCTACTTCGTGTTTATAGTCAGCAACGTTTTGAAATAACGCGATTCTAAACTTGTATGGAAAACTGAAATCAGACTACTTTGACAGCGCTAAAAATGCAGCAATCTCTTTCTTTTGTTTCTGTTAGCAAAAGAGAGCGATACAAACAAATAAGTATAGTTTCTTTCTGATTTTAATGAATAAATGAATTTGGACATTGACTTTGAGTTGGTGTATCGACGTCACTATGATTTATATACACCCTCAGATTTATTCTCGTACTGATTGAGGATATCAAGTAGTGGTTAGTCAGAGCCAAACCTTTAATTTGGCCCATGCCGACATTTTGCATAGTAGTTAGCATTCCATGTGACAGTTTGCAAGCCCTTCGCCGCTTATTGGAACACTAATAGATAGCACATACCGTCGTTTTTGTTGTCAAAAATCTTTTCAAAACAATTAAAGGGTTTAGTCTAAAAAGGTCAAACTTACAAAGTGTACAAAGGTCAACCTTACAAAGTCACCTATTTCAACTTATCAGTCTAGTCTAGTCCTTGACGTCCAAAGGTTATCAATTTTCCTTAGATCCATTAAGGTCAAATCGCATAAGGTTTTAATGTCAAGTCTCCTAAGGGAGACTAGATATTGTGAAACTTGGCTTCTAAGATCAAGTCTCTTAGGTAACTTCTTCCCACAAACACTCAGGTTATGGAATTACCTCCTACTGAGGTTTCCCTGAATGACTACAGTATAAGGTTCATCAAAAAAGGGTGTATTAAATTTTTTGAAAGGGTCTGTAACACGCCTTTTATGCTTCTGATGTTGCAAGTGTCCGTAGGCTATGGTAACCGCTTACCAACAGGTAGGGGTTGGGGCTTATTTGCGTAGGTGTAGTTAAAAATATGAATAAAACAATGAATTGTGAGGTCAAGTATATCAAGGCCAAGTCAATCAGTCTCTCACCTGTCCCCGCGCCTCGCCGATTCCACCATCAGCGGCAGGATGAGCTGTTCCAAAAAGGACTCGAACTGACGACGGGCACCCTCGTTGGAGAGCTCATGCAGAAGACCACGGAGATTCTATTAGACAATGATAGTTACATTCAGTTTTACTAAGATACATTTTCTTTATGGAGTTGAATTGATGACAACATAGGTATTTTTTTTTTCAAAAATTAAGTCTTCTACTACATACAGTTTGTATGTATGTAGTCATGCAAAGATGCCAGGAAGCTTCTGTGCTTCTTGGCAGAGTTAGGCTGGCCAGTTATCTATCTAGGTTTCCACTCATAATGGACCAATTTGAAGTCCAAATGCGGAAAAGGGAGTCCACAAACATACATACATACAAACACCCTCTTAAACACCCATTTAAAAGCCGAATTCACACTATATCAAACATTTTCGATATAGTTTTAAAATGTTGCAAAATCGGTCATCTCAAATGATGACCAACTTACCAACAAACATTTCATTTTAAATATATAAATAAATAAATGTTGGATTATCAGTAACATTAAGAAAGTAAACAAGTAAAAAGGCATCTTACCTGACATCTGACAGTGTTAGCGTCAAATGGCACCAAAAGGTAATCGCAAGCCTCCCTTAGCTCCTGGACAGAGACGGTAGGAGGACACCTGATGGTGCCTCCACGGTAGTACTCGAGGATAGCTCTGAAGATGGTCGCAGATATACCTTCAGCTACTTCATACTCGCCGCGCTCATTGGGGTGAGTGAACTCAATACCTGAAAAGTGTACTGCATGTACTGCAGAAATTTGTGCTGGATCTGGGTGTTATGGTGACACGATACTCATGGCACATGGAATCCTAGTATAGGGATAGGACTCTCTTAAGGGTGCTATTTTTTTCAAGAACAATTGATATCAGAGCAAACGCAGCACTGGGAGACCACCTGCAAAATAGCAGGTGGTTGATGAAATCGAGACAATCACCATTAAGACTTGGATCTGATCAACTCAAAAAAGGTGAATGTTTTAAGCAAACTCAAAGGCAAAATTCATTTATTCATTAAATCACAAGGATCATTTTGATACATCAATTTTACCTACTGCTTGTCCCTCCGCGACCGGCCCACGAAAGAAGGGCAAGAAATAAGCATAATGATTATAATGTTTCGAAAACAGTATTTAATAGAAGATAGAACCAGATGCAGTGTAGAAAGGCCCCCACCCAATGGATCAATGACATTGTTAAAAGTTGCTGAAAGTCAACTGATGGTGGGTGCCCAAGATTGTTCATTATGACACTCTGGGAAAGGCCTAACAGGCTGTTAATGATGATGACTTTGATAGAATAGAGAATAGCTTTCGCCTTTGGGTTTGCTCGCATTGTATCTGAATAAAGGTATTTCAGGTAAAAATCAAAATTTCAGAAGCAGTTAGATAAAGAAACAGTTCTTTTTAAAAATGATGATAATTATTCTAAATTTTAATACCCCTGACCTGCATACAATGACTATTGGAGCTCCAGCCTATTGAAATAAAACAAATCTTAAAACCATTCTTGATATCATAAACTCATAAAAACTGCAATCCAATAAATTGGATAAACTTTTTCAGATAAAAATAAACAGCCAAACAAACAAAGAACCTTTTATGACAAGCACATATATGAGCACCTGTCATCACATTTAAAAATTACCCTCATAGTCATAATTAAGCTAACTTCAGCAGTATGCTAAAAGCCTACTGCCTCTTTCCTTTATTTTAGTGTTAAAAAAGGACAGGGTAAGAGAAAGCAACCTGCGAGCTACGTAATTATGAATAAAAAGGAATTTATCTAGGGATTCCGAGCCAAATAAAGCTTTAGGAACGCGTCTGCGACTATTAGTCATTTGCATACTTGTCAGATCAAAAAAGCACTATCAAACAAAGAAAAACATAGGTACCTGAGCTAAACATCCTTCCTAGCATGGTGTTCGGGTGCGCAGTGAACTGAGCAGGGTCTACAACAAACCTCGTGTTATCAACCACCAACGTGATCCTATCATCCAACTGATTCTGAAACTTTCCATTTCTCGGCTGATCGGCGGATGTGGACGCTGTCGGTATAGCCAGTTTAGGCGGCATTGTGCACGTTCTAGACCGAATATTCGGCCCGTTGCGTTTAGATAGCCTCTTCCTCCGTTCCTCGTCGAGCCTGTAGTTCTTTTCTTCGTCGGAATCGCTACTGCTATCGGGGTAAAAGAAGGATCTCCGTTCGGTCATGGCCTCCAGGCCATCAGCCTGAGGGTCGGACATGAGCGGGCGCTCTTCCCGAGCTGTCACATCACCATCGTCAGTATCAAATTCCACGCTGCTGTGCCGTCGCCCTCGCGGGGGAGTTTTCGTGAAAATTTCTATTTTGCTGATTGTTCGTCCAACAACTCAAAAGATAATAAAATCAAGCAAGCACAGATTAAATATATTCAGTTCCACAAAACTAGTTAAATTGGCATGGATGTACAACTTGCACAGACTATTTAGGGATTTGCCCTTTTCTTTTCAACTAGAGTTGAGTTGAGTTAGAGAAAGGAATTTTTTTATGAGATAAGGGATTTAAATAATTTTGAATGATTCAGAATGGGGCAGGAAAATATATATGAATAAAAAAAAAAAAAAAACTCACAAGTTTTGATGTGCGTTCATAATTATATTTGACGTGTAACGACAAATATTTGCAGATAAACCGACAAAAAAGAAAAGATAATGAAATATGTTCATAATGGAATTAGCGTGATGAATTTTATTCACATTAACAATAATATTTATTTACAATGTTCGCTTTCTTTAGCCTACAAATAAAGATGGTCGAGAACTAGTGTGTTCTCAACGGCTAATATAGTTCGCGACCACGAGGGATTTTGGGCACCTATATTTTTTTATGCAATGATTTTTACAGACGAAATCTAGCTATAAGAATGCCTAATAGAGACATAAGATTCAAAGCCATAAATATTTTTTGTACAAGACAACCGAATTGGAGATTGAACATGCTAATTTCCGACCACCCAGTCGAAAACTGGGTGTTCTATGACTTCATAGTTCTCGTCCATTTCATTTTACTGGTTTATTGGTGAAAATCAAATTAAAAAACAGATGAACCATGTTTTACAGATAAATAAGGAAAAGAAAGAAAAACCAACTCTATAAATTTTTATAAACATAGAATTTATAGCTTTCTTGCACGATTTTGCGATACAAATAATTTTTTTTTGAAATTTGGTGTATTGCCCACTAGACCAACACGGCTTTTAGTCCGTTTTCATTTATTATTTTTATGTTAGAAAGGAATTACTTTAAA
Source organism: Perizoma affinitatum (assembly GCA_961405105.1). NCBI lineage: Eukaryota > Metazoa > Arthropoda > Insecta > Lepidoptera > Geometridae > Perizoma > Perizoma affinitatum. The sequence continues at coordinate 6,349,843 of OY560207.1, forward strand.
GATTGTCCCGTAAATACTTCAAGGTCACCGGTTTTGTAGTTCAAAAAATACAGACATTACAACCCTCAGTATTAGGTCCAAATAACTTGAAACCGGGAACGTACAAGAATGTTGTACCTTTGAACGTACGGCTCATCTTAAGCTTGCGTAAACAATTTATCGTATAGGCATAATGGATAAGGCATATTGTCAAAGTCAGACCACTCCAAAGGAGTCAGATATTGCCAATTGATCATTATACACAGTATGGATGTCCAAAATAACTTGTAACCTAGAATGTATAGGAACCTTCAAGTGCATGTCTCATCTTAAGCTGGCGTAAGATTTGTAGTGCACTTTGTAGTGTATGCTGAGTAGGTAATCCTATTGTCAAAGTTAGTAACGCCACTCCAATTCGCCAATTGTAAAACAACTTTGATTATTCATTTTTGGAATCCTTGGTCTTTTTTAAAACTATCTTCTTAGAATTACAACCTGGGAGTTTTCAAATCCAAAGTAAAAAGCTCCTTTGTTGATAAGAGTGCTTCACCGGAGTCTACAGCGTTGCTTAATATGAGACTAACTGTGGTCAAATGCGAATAATTAGTCGGCAGGGATGGCAATCGCGAACGAAGTCGCGGATACAGATAGTTTATTAATAAGAAAGATAAGTTCAGATTTTTTATTCCTAACGCTACGATAGTTTCATTGTAGGATCTTTCTATTGAATCCAATGGAGAGTCAAGAAATTGTTAATCATTGATGCAACGTTGTTCGGTTGGTTGGCAGAAGAGGAAGGAGTTATTGAAGAATTAAGTGATGATATTTTAATAATTTTGGCAATAAGTTGTTGGTTTGATAGGATATTTTCCAGTGGATTATTGAGAGCGCATCCATTGGAGCACTTACAGAATAATCTTCTCTGACTCCGATTCTGGTAGGCAGAACCTGGCCGTCGAATGTGAGGACTACTGTTTGAGTTGGTTTACAATCATGTAGAAAACTCCTTCCAGAGTGATTTTGAAGTTGAGTCTCCTCATCTTCTTGCAAAAATACCTGCAATCCCTATCCATAAGTAATAATAATTACAAAGATGAGGAGAATCATCTTCAAGATGAGTCTCCTCGTCTTGGGCCACATCCGTCAGGGACCTTCATATTACCCAATACTTCATCAGACATATCCGTTGAAATTCCACGAACAATGCCCGCCCTGGTGAAGTTGAAATGAATTGTAGGTAATAACACCTAGGGATGAGGATTGCAGGTATTTTTGCATTAACGGAGATCGAGCAAGCTGTTTCGGGGATGGAGCCCTAAATATCTACAAAATCCGTTCCCGAAACCAAGCCGCCAGGTACACCGGCAATGGAATCAGTAGAGGGGGTCGTTCATGATGACGTAAACACATTTACTTAGTTAACTATTTACAGACGCAAACACTGTTAAATAACACCGAACACAAAAAACTACTCTGGTCTGGCGTAAATTACAGAGAAATGCAAAAAAAAAAAACAATTTTTCAAAACAACAAGTTGTTTACGCGTATGACGCTCAACCGGAGGTCCGTATTTATCGTAACAAGTAAAATTATTTAATTTAGTAGGTAAATCGTTTTATCATTCTATGGCTACACCTGCGTCTAATGCTGTCAAATGCTGGTGTGACTACAGAGCGTTAAATGCGCTATTTACATAGCGCTGTTGTTAACGACGTTAGACGTTCAACAATAGCTCAAGAGGTGGTTTTTCGATATACCAAAGGGATTTAGCGCTATTTGAAATTTTCCTATGTCAAAATTATTGTTCGTAGGTCTATATATATATAATACCTATAAATATAACAGTTTGTTTTAGTTTAACTTGTTTAAGTGTAAGCAGGTAGGTACTAAGTAAAAAAAAAACATTTAATTTTTATTTTATTTCAAATTCAACATACAAGTAACCATGTTACACGTTGGGAAGGCATAATTCCCGTAAGTATTGTTTTCTCTTCTATAAAACCTTCTACCACAGAGTACATAACCAATAGAGATTTAATAATACTATACTAGATATCGTTCGATAGGTCAACCCAAAGTAGGGTTACCATATGTCTCACTGGTAAATCCTGACAATCCTGATTTCTAGAAAAATGACCTGACATTATTGCCGGGAGTCTCATATTGTAACGTCCATGGAAAGCACATCCAGATAATTTAAACCAAATGGTTTGGAATACTGGCTGCTTTTCTAGGGGTGTGTTTTCCATGGACGTACAATACAGTCTCCCATTAAGCAATTTAAGATTTTTCTTATTTTCATGTTTGTACCTTAGATTATTAGAATATAAAAATATATTCATGTTGATTTGTTTAAATTTTATCGTTCTTACAAGTTTTATTTAAGTATAACTCCCTTATTTAGTTGATACCTATTTCAATAATTAATCAAAAATCCTCACATTTAAAAAAATCCCCGAAATTCCTGACTAATGCGTAAAAAATCTACCAATTCAGGACAAACCCTTCTCTGCTATTTTAAGAAGTTGGGCTGGTTGGGGTCAGGTTAGACCAACCCGAGATTAGGTTGATTTAAATGGCTTAGTTATGTTGTAGTTATTGTGTACTGCTGTTAAGATATTTTATTTAAATTTGTCGACATTGTAATAATGTGCATTTAATGTAATATTATTGTAATTCACTTAGTTACAAGAAATCAACAATCTAATTGAATTGAGATTTTTAAATAAATTCATTTTATTATGAAACATATGTAATTATGAAAACTTTAAACTAGCACAACCAACCCTATACTTCCAGAAATATAATGTTAGAACAGTTAAAAACAAATAGGTTCTTAGCCAACTTAATAAGTAGAACTGGACAGAATGCCCCATAACTCATTTATATCTTATCTTTTCTTCTGTAGGTGCATAACAGAAGCGTCCCAATCAAAAATGGACCCTAGGGCACGCATTCAACATGCGCCCCTTCGTAAATTATCTTACTATAAACAAGTATTTTTAACTGTTATATTATTGTAAGAACTGAACTGAACTGTGTAATATTATTGCAAGCAAAACACGTCAGTGTTTTACTGACATCCCTTCAGCAACTAGAAAAATCACTCAAACAATCACTAAAAACTTATCTGTTCACTTTTCTCCCCTTCCTTTTCCTCCATAAAAGCCGTGATGGGGTCTCTTGGTGGATTCCGAAGGTTCAGAAGCAGGTAATCGATCATGTTCTGGGCGGCATCGTCCCGGCTCCAGCCGATGTGCACGAGCGATGGAGACGTGTTGGGCAGTTCCACGGTGATTAATGGCGGGCCTTCTGTGGTCGGCATCTCATCCCATATCGGAGTTATTTCCAATTTAGCGGCTGCCATCGCCAGCTGCGATTCGGGCGAGCATTCGGCAACACCGCTCAGCGCTTCCGCCGCTGCCGTCCGTTGCTCCTCAGAGAACTGCAGCACCAGCCCGCACTGGTACTCGGAGAGCTTCTGTCCGAGAGGGGGGCGCCACGGTAGGTCCTTGCGCTCTTCCTTGAAGCGGCCCATCTGCTTGTCTACTGAGCGGGCAAGCGCGTCCGACTGCAACAAGGTGTGTAGAGTTTTAAGATTCAATTGCATATTTGCTAGAACACATAATCACACACATAACACATAACAACAGGTCTTGTATAAGACAAATAAATAATGCTGGGCATTTTCTCACCGCATCATCGTGCCCCAAAGTAAGCACAGCTTGGGTTATGGGAACTACATGATTGTTATACATACATATTTATGTATTCCGGGTATGTATTTACATACCCGGGACCCCTTGTCTCGAAACAAATATTTGCAGATCATACATTTGTCCCGCAGCGGAAATCGAACCCGCAACCTTCTGCGTCATAGGCGGGCCTTCACCCACTACGACAAAGATGTCGCCAAAAGTTTACTTGTCAACGCACTGACAAGTGTAAATTGGGACATAGTTGGAGGTACGGGACAAATGTTTGCAAGTGCTGCAGAAATTAGTGCCGGGTCTGGTTGGTGTGGTACCACGGGACTCTTTGTTACTGGTATACCCACGACACAGGATCCTAGTGTGGGGTCAGGACTATGCATACGTCTGTTGGTCGTTTATTTAAAAACTAGCTGTGCCACGGCCGCCCTCGGCCCCCGACCAACCGCGTCGCATCGGCCGTGTTATTACTTCTTTTCTCGACTCTTAAGAGTCGTAGCGTGATGTTGAATGGCCTATGGCAGAGCTGTGTTCCGGTTTGCAGTTTATGGCTGCTGGTGAAATAACAGGCACATGAACTATTACACCCGTCTCAGGGCACGTGTACCAAGCGTAATGCAACCGCTTACCGACAGTTGTACCGCTTGCCACGTTAGTTGAAAAAAAAAATTGTAAAAAAAAAACAAAAAGAAGCATTTAACCATGAGTGCAGCAACCATGTCTTTTTAAAACATAAAACCAACCATCATAATAAAATGCGTGCACAAAATTTCGTGTCCGTGCTGTTGACCGTTGAAGAGTTCCTTTATCTGGAGCTAATCTTGGATATTGATTCAGATCATGTTTACCATAAAAATGCATTGTCATTGGAACTGACTAACTTGTAAAAATTCTACTCCGTAGGATAAGAGGAAGTGGTTCTAATTCAGCTTGCAAGATTCGACCTAAACAGACAAACTAACATACAAACAGTTAAAAGCTTGTAAAAAGAAACTTGCCTCAACAAAGTCTTGCGTGGAGCGCAGGCATCCTCGCAGATATTTATAAATACTCTCAGCTGATATCTGACGCGCCGTCTTCTTATTGTTGGCGGTGGCTTCGCGCGTGTGAGAGCCCACCGCGACCCGCACCGTGAAGCTACGCAGATGTGGCGGCCCCGAGTCCCCTATCAGAGTGTATTCAGGATAGGGCAGCCGGTACTCTTCGCAGTACTCCTTGAGCAGAGCCACGTAGCTGTGTGAGTTGGGCGGTGGCGCGGGCGCGGGGGTAGAGGTCTGCCCCCAAGGTGGGGGCACGGCATGCCCCGCGCGCGCGAGGCAGGTCAGCACGGCACGTGCCGCTTCCTGCTTGGCATCCTTTTTGGAGCGACCCACGCCGACTGCTGACTGCTCGCACAGTGTGCAGCGGTATTCGAACATGGACAGATGTTGCGGACCTGACTAAAATAAGAATTCATTCCTTCATGTTCATGTGTTCATTCCTTCATGTTAATGTATTCATTCCTTCATGTTCATATGTTCATCAATCAGCGCGTCCCTAATACCTCTTTTAATTATCTTGGCTCCTAAGGGACGTAGCGTGATGTTAAATAGCCTATAACAGACCACATTAATCAGGCTATCAAATGTCTGATTGGATTTGATAATATTTTTTTCAAATCTGACCAATAGTTCCAAAGATTAATGCATTAAAAAAAAAACATTTAATATTAGTATAAATAAATTTATGAATTAAATTAAATCTATAATAATTATCAACACTATTTAAAGGTTGTCTGGAAGAGATCAAATAAAAAAAAACATTTAATATTAGTATAGATTAATTTATGAATCTGAAATGTTTCATATTCATAATTATATAATCATTATCAACACTATCTAATAAAAGGTACAATGACCACTCATTGTAATTTTAATTTTTATAAAATCCTGTGTTTTGAAATTGCTTCGGTGTGCAATAAAGAGCTTATCTATATATCTATTATTGAAAACTATTATTTGAAATGGAAAGAGGGAATTCCCAGTTCATATTATATAACAATTGCACTTTGGTATACTCGGATATAGTGAAACTAGCCATATTTATGGCTTTTAAATAGCCTAACATCTACTATGTTATCTAACTCTAGCAAATAAATAATGATTCATAGATGCAAGAGGTGCGGGTTTGATTCATAGGACAAATGTTTGTATGTTCTCCAAATATTTGTTCCAGGACTTAGTGTTGTGGTACTGCAGTACTCATAGTTCCTGATACCCATGACACAAGGAGTCCTAGTTTGGGGTTAAGACTATGTATGTGTCATTTATTTATTCATAGAAAGTGTAAATGAATAGAATTACAAAACATCCTGGGACATCTAAACTTACTTGTGAGATGCATTCATATTCAGGAGTAAAGCCTAGCTGTACAGCGAACTCCTGAAGAACTGCTGCGGCTGTCTTCATTTCCATTACTTGGTAAATGCAACCAACCTAGTTATCAGACAATGCAGTTTTGTTAGAAAACTAGGAGTATTTTATTATTATTTTTTATTTGGTATCCTGAAAGATTTGCGCAATGAGTATTATTTGTTTGGTATCCTCAAAGATTAGGGCAATGAGTAGGTTATGTATGTATTTACGACAAAAAAAATATATCAGTCTACATATAAGTAGTATATCAGTCATGTAGTTCCTATAACACAAGCTCTGCTTACTTTGAGTTTAAATTATGCAGTGTGAATATTATTATTTAGCTTAAGATGTCCATTCTGTGGAAACAGTTGTTGGTTTTGTTTAAAACACTGGCTGTGTTTTAAACAAAACAATATACACACTTCAGCTTACAGCTGAAGATGTTTTTTCTTTAACTGTATTTTCAGGCTTTAAGTAAATAATGTCAAAGTAATTTTTGGTCTATATATTGCAAGACATGGTGATGACAACAACTGAATGGTGGCCAAGGAGTGGATACAGAAACATTGAATGTCCAGCAGCGAGATGGCGGACAACATATTCAATGTTGCGGGCCATGGATGGATTAGACTGGCGCAGGATTGTGGTGGATTGCACAAACTGAGGGACGCCTATACCCAGCAGTGGGTGGAGTCGGGCTGTGGATTATGATGAAGATGATGATGTCAGACAGTACAGATCTGAAGTTTTTCATCCACAATGGTATGTGCCGGTAGGTAATAAGCTATGTTTGGGACAAGAGATTTTTTTTCAAACTGTCTCAATAACAATAAAACAAAAAAGCCGGTTTATCTCTAAGATCATGTTTCATCCTAATACATATAAAGAAACCAAGTAAGCTTGAACAATTGATAATATATTTTTAAGAGGGTTATTAACTTTTTATTTACAAACTTACTTGTCAAAAATCTTTTTAGTGTTAATACCAAGTAAGAAAGAGAAGTAAGCAGAGGAACGGAGGATTAAAAAAATGAAGTCACCTTCATTTACTTTTACGAAAAAGTCAGCAGGAACCTGGATCTGATAACTCTGTTAGGCCCACTGCCTAACAGAGTTATCAGATCCAGGTTTATGTGAACCAGCGGTGGTGTTCTACAACTAGGTAAACGCAGAACAACAATACTCCCTACTGATCAACAACAATCCTCACTTTTAATTCAAAAGACAATCAAAGTAGGTACCTAAATAACGCCCACAGACTAGGAGATACTACGTATAACGCTAAAAGTACCTACTATGAAAGCATCAAGTCACAGAGTAATTTTTAATACATCCAGCCAGTCCTGTCTGCCTTTATATGGTCTGTCCGCCAAGCAAAGATTAGTAAGCTTGTCTAATCTTTGCTTGCTAAAGATTATTTGGCTGTGAGAGGAACTAATTTACCTTTACATAGATCGGTGGCGATATTCCACTTATGTTTTACAAAGAAATTATATTTCCTAATTTCTTTCAAATAATGATAGCTTGCTAATCACTTTTCTGTTTTTGTCATTTTTTTTACTAAATAGGTACACTGTGAAGAGTGCGGTTATTGTATAACCATGGAAAGCACAACCATGGAAAGCGCAGCCAGGAATGCATAGCCAGGAATGCACGGCCAGAAATTTGCGCTTTCCCGACACGTGCTGGGAATGTCCAACCATGGAAAACACGGACAGGAATTTGCAACCAAAAAAAAACATTGTTGTTATCAGTTCACAATGCCACGATTGTGCTGCCTCAGTGGGTGGTTGCGAACATGCAATGGCCTTTTTGATGTGGCTGCATCAAAGAAGTGAAGAGCCATCTTGTACTCAGGTAGAATCCTACTGAAATATTGAAGATGAAAACAATGTTTAAAGTTCATAACAACTACATAATTTGCCAAAGGACAAGCTTCCACTTCTTCAGATGCCAGTGTTTTTAACAAATTTGTGGAACTATTAAAGGCTGAGGCAGCAATTTGTGGCGTGAGTCAAGGTTTCGCAGAATATGTAAATTGTTTATTATTATTTTGTAATATCTACCCGTTATTGTATAAAACAACAAAAATATAGCGAGTAAAATATAGTCAATAAAATTCTGATTATTTGTATTTTATTTTCAGTTTCACATTGTTACATAACCATTTATTAATTAAAGAGTTTTGTAAATTTATCAGGCCTCAAGCTATAACTATGTCGTCATCAAGGGTCTAGAGATTCAGTTGCTGAATATCTTACAGCAACCAGGAGAAGCTTCTTCAACGAGGTGCGCAGAATCTTCGGAGTAAACAAATGCTGGTCGCAGGATGGCAATGTCTATCTACTGACGTTGGAAAACGTCGAGTTGTGTCCCAAAAACAAAAAGTCCAGCTCGGGGAAATCATCAAGAAATTCCCGCTGCCGCCGACTACGGCTGCTTCAACGTCTGGGACAGCCACTCCGGGACTGACGGCGGCTGCGCCAGCGCGCTCGACGAAAACTGGCCGATTTGTAAAACCGAAGCAATTTTTGTGTCTATTTACCGCTTAGGTGATTATGAGGATCAATTGTCTCTCGTGACTCTAAGCCTACCTACCTATATGCCTGAACTACCAAGTTATTGGTTTAGTTAGGCCGGAGGTAAGGATAGAGGTATCAGAGGTACGTGTAAAAGTAAACTACGAGGCCGGTCAAGTGCGTGCGATTTAATTGAGCGCCAGTTGAAGACTGTCCGCCAAACATGAGTGAGCACAGTTATATTATTTAAAGTTACAACTAATCTATGGTGCGATGTGGGAGCGTAACCCTACATCTACATCCCCCTTAAAATAAAAATGAAAGGTACACATAGGTAAAAATTTGTTAAAACTTAAAACATATAAACGATTTATAACATCATGTTTGTGATGTGACATGATGTGCGTCGCCGCGTTGTCATCGGTGATAGTCGCAGCGTGCGCGCCGCTGGCTGCGATGTCCAGAAACTCGACAAGCGCGATTGTATGGTGACCGCGCTGGCAGCCAATTCCGCTGTGGTACGGCTGGTAGTTGTGGTGGATTGCTGTGCCGGCGTGGCACCGGCGGATCCTGCGCCCACGAGCATCTTATATTGCTCCTCGGTGATGGGGTCGGCGGGTTGAGTCATCACTGACTGTATGTCACTTCGGCACTCGTAGATCACGTCGGGTCACCACTTTTGTGTCTATTTACCGCTTAGGTGATTATGAGGATCAATTGTCTCTCGTGACTCTAAGCCTACCTACCTATATGCCTGAACTACCAAGTTATTGGTTTAGTTAGGCCGGAGGTAAGGATAGAGGTATCAGAGGTACGTGTAAAAGTAAACTACGAGGCCGGTCAAGTGCGTGCGATTTAATTGAGCGCCAGTTGAAGACTGTCCGCCAAACATGAGTGAGCACAGTTATATTATTTAAAGTTACAACTAGTACCTAATCTATGGTGCGATGTGGGAGCGTAACCCTACACAATAATGCAAATGGCAAATGGTTTACTACATAGATAGCTATAATTAGGTAAGCTCATATAGTTTTAACTTTATGCACTATTTGCCGGTAGCTCGATCATTTAATTGCATGTTAGTGTTTGTTTACCTTTACTTGACTGACAGAACCTACTTTGTCATTGACATTGACAGCTCTAACAGCTGCCTGTTAGAATCAATCACATTGATCCAAAGGGCAGAAGTAGGTACATACCTGCGCGAGCGCATGTCAAGAGGTGTTCAACCAATCCACAAATGTTCCGTTTCACTCATCTTATAGACTTACTTTTAATTTTAATTTTTGTTCTGTAAATAATGTTATTTAAGACTACGCAGTATTTGTACCAACTTATATACCAACTATACCAAGTTGGTATAAATACGTATCCTACTATTATTATAAACGCGAAAGTTTGTGAGGATGGATGTTTGTTACTATAATTATCACGCAAAAACTACTGAACCGATATTGATAAACTTTTTTTACAGTAATATAGCTAATACATCAGAATAATACATAGGCTACCTTTTATCCAGGTACCACGCGGGCGAAGCCGTGGGCAGAACCTAGTTATATATATTTTCAATAACCCTGCACCTGCCCGCACCCATGGAAAAAGTAAAATATATGAATTGCCATGTATCCAAAAATAAAACATTCGGAAGCAAATCAATAAAGATAAAGATTTTTTTAAATAATCTTGTACACGTTATAATAAGTTTTCATCTTTAAGGTTGCAAGAAGTCGTTGGCTGAAGATGGTGCAAGATCGTTTGACGTGTCACTCTTAACATAGGGGAGGCCTATGTCTAGAAGTGGACTTGTGCAGGCTTTGAATGTGCCTCTTTGAATGAGTAAAAGGCTCGTTAGTTTTACGAATAAAATAAATATAAATAAAATTATTTATGACATAAATTTTCATTTTAGGAGTATAATATTTTGGAATATAGAACAAACGCAGAACAATTCAGCACAAGTATCAGAATTTAGAAAACGAAAAAGTTGGGGCTAACTTCTCGCACTCCCGACGCTTATTATTCGTATTATTAAGAATATAGATTAAAAAAAAAACTCGGCGTCTTCTTGGATGCTTTAGCATTTGATACAGTCTCTGGCCTCATCTTACTATAGTAAAAAAAGTGAAGAGTCCTCAAGAAACTTCTGTTTTTACTGGAGAATGTCTATCCATATTAGAAGCCATTAAATATATCCTCTTGTTTAAACTTTCTCGTACCATATTTTTTTTGAGACGCTCGTTGTGCTCTTCAATCACTTATTTCTAATCCTTTCTCTTTCAGAAATCATAACCCGTTAATATTTCAAATTAAAAAGTCAATCCTCCAAAGTAGGTAATGCCAAGGGTTTTGAAGTTGCTAGCTTTGATTCCTGGTCACACTGGCATATAAGGCAACGAACCCTAGATAAAATTACAAAACATGCTGTCGTATGTGAAGACAAAGTTCCCTTTAAAAATTACTGTCATGATCTCCTCTCTCTTCCGAAATCTGTCTAGACGTTGGTCGGGCCACTGGAAAATTCATCTAAAGTTAAAGACGTCTTCTTTCTTCGCTTAAATCCAACCAAAAATTCCATTTTAGAATCTTTACAAAAATTAAAAATCATAAAACGCCTAACGTCTATGCTAGTATGAGAATGAGTCACTGTTGTATCATATAAAAAACTTCTATTTGTGAATGTGGCCTTGATGAAGGTGGTCTTAATCATATATTTTTTGCCTGTCCCTTTCTGAATCATTCAAAATTATTTCATTAAAATTTTCCTTCCTACTTATATTCCGGAACTTTTATGTTCCAAAGACCCCAAAATTTATTAAACCTTATAAACTTCTGAAATTATAAAAAAAAAACCTGTGTATACTCCAACCTGTGTGTTTATTACGTCATTTATTTTTTTACCGGCATATTTTATTAGCCTTATTATTATTAACTGTAGTCGTGCCTGTCTAACTAACCAAACTAATATTTTATTTCAGCTATTCTGGTCAGCTGTCTCAGTAGCAAAACTTGCTTCAACGCCATATTTCATATTTATGACATTAAAAAACAAAAACTTTGGCGGGGCCGCGCGCCACCCGCTTCAATACTGCGCACATGTACGTTTTTTTTTACAGATAGAAATGTTAGGGACCAAGGTAGGGTTACGATGTGGAGAAAATTTTCCATTACTTGATAGCGTCGCCTGCATAGGCCAGTCTGAAATTAAAATAGCCACGGCCAAAGTTCAGCAATCCATTCGAGTCGACATTTGATTTTCATTTCTTTCTACTGTCAGTCCTGTCTGCTGTTTTCTGTCAGTTACTAGTCAACACAAGTCTGTCAAGCAAATCAATCAAATGCGGAGTTTTGTAATTTCGGGTAATTTGGTTGGTTAGATTTACTTGTTTTTTGATAAATTGCTAAAAACAAATAACTCACCAAGCAGAGCTGTGAATAAATGTGATAAAAGAACTTAAACCAAAGTGCCGTGACCGTAGTTAGTAAGTTAAACTTGTAAATATACCCGTGTTCGTTACAAGACGCCAAAAGGGCGTGCGTCGTTAGTTTTCTATAAAACTAGCTCAAAATGGATCAATTAAAGGAATACCACGACCCGGATTATCCGGAGGCTGCTGTGTGTATCAAGGAGGAGCCTCCAAGTCTCTCAGAAGATGAGAAAGTGGAGAAAATCAAGTCAATAATTCGCCGGGAGTTTTTGAATGAGCTTGAGGCTCGCGAAAAAGAAGTTACGCTCATAGATCAACGGTAAGCCGTGTTATTGAACCTCTTTATTGCTGAAATCTTTTTCTTTTATGTTATTCAACCACCTGACTGCCAAAAACTTTCTCCTAAAATCATCGGATTTTGACATGTATGATTTTGGCGCCCAGTTTTTACCCAGAAGGCGAGGAGCTGGTATATGTTTTTGGGTGACAAATTGGACGTAGTTTAGCAGAAAGGACTCAACCCACAAAATGTCATTTTTGAGATATTGAGGTTTCAAGTTTATAAGGTTGTTCTACAATGATGTTCATTGTAGAATAACTATCAGAATATTTTGATATAATACTAACATTTTAATGTGACTAGTTTTATTACACACACTGACGCATTTTTCGAGTAATTGAGAAAAATATTAGTTTCAGTAGTTTTCGCTAAATTGGTTTGTATATTACGGAGTGTTTCTTTTAATTTCTCAAAAACAATCTAGGTAAGAAAAAGGAGTGAATAAACAGATATTTAAATTAAATTAATAAATTATAATTCAGAATATGTAATTATTTGAAAATTATAATGTTCTTACAGTCTTTCTTATCACTCCACCACAAAATCTGGTTCTGTTCCAATCCCATCCACATCCTCCATAAAATTCTTCTATTTTAATGATTTATAAAAGTCCAGAATCAAGAATCAAATCAGTGTTCTATCTACTCACTAAAGACTGCTTTTGGGATTAGAGGTCACCCATTTAGCCTTGGCAATCTATTTGCCATCAGGCCAAAGATCTCAGAAGAAATCATCTTCAGATATACTGGAAAGTAACTTTCCTATAAGTGACAAAAAAATATGAAATTTATGTGGAGGAATCCAAAACTCTGCAAAACTTAAAAAAACACACCTGCAATCATACGGACCTATAAAAACTTTCACATAAAGACTACATGTGTTGTTGGTATCAGGAACTACTACCATGGTAACACAATATCCAGATCCAGAACAAATATCTGGAAAACACATTTTTTTTTTTTTTTTAAGAAAACAGTATTTAAGGAAATCCTAATATTAAAAACCTTTTGTTACAGGATGATGTCATCTCGAAGGTTGCTCCATCGTCTGCGCTATTCACTTGTGAGCAGCTACTACTCAGATCAGAAGTTGAAGCTCACGGCAGCTCAGATACAGGATGAGATCGCAATCCAGCGAGACCCGAGAGTCAAGGCTGAGGTGGGTTGGTGGCCGAGTTCCATAAAATCTGATACACTACTAATTATAAATGTCTGTCATGCTTCAATTCTAATCCTATCCTACTACTATTATGAGTGCAAAAGTTTGTGAGGATGGATAGATGTTTGTTACTCTTTCACTCAAAAACTATTGAACGGATTTTGATGAAACTTTACAGTAATATACCTTAAACATCAGAATAACAAATGGACTACTCTTTATCTGGGTACCACGCAAGCTAGCCATGGGCAGAGGCTAGTTAGAAGGGGGATAATGCATTTTTGTGTCTGTAGGGAAAAAAATATACTAAAAAATATAGGTATTAAGATGTAAAGTGATAAAAAACGAGTCTTACTTTGGAAATTTAGATTTAAACCCAACATAATGAATAAAACAATATAAAAGAATTTAGCAAAAAGATTGAAAAAAATTATAATTCAAACAAAAAAGCCCAAAACAATTACAAAATTATGACATCTAACAATAAATCCAAGATGCCATGGGAAATAATAATGATAATGAATACATAAAAAACCCTACTGAGATCGCTCATTATTTAATAATTACTTTATTGACAAAGTTAAACATATTCCTGATCATGGTAAAAATGTGACGGCAGGTATTTATCGCACTGCTGTCAATATTTGAAAAATATTTATATGGTGAAATTTATTTATACTTAATAATAACATATTGTGCAATAAACAAAAAGCAATATATGACTTCTTAAAATGTATAATGTCCCAAGTAGATAACAGAATTCCTGTCTGCACTATTTTCTTCGATATGACTCAGGCATTTGATTATGTGGACCATGACATTTTAATAAAAAAACTGGAAGCCTACTGGATCAGAGGAAATATCTCGGACCTGCTCTCATTGTATCTCAAAGATCGACGCCAAATAACACAAAATAACTAGATTGAAACGGAAAACCTAGTGCAAAATATTTTACAAATCTGCAGTTAGAAAAATTGAATATGGAGCACCCCAGGGAAGCGTATTAGGACCCTGACTCTTTATCATATATATAAATTACATTCCGAACACAATTAATCAACCTATGACATTATTTGATTATTAAGTATAATGACATTAACTCTTATAAATATGACATAAATAATTATTTTAATTCAATAATTAAAATAATTATTTATGTCCTGGCTAGACAACAACAATTTAAAAATAAATATTACTAAAACAAATATAATTCATTTTAGTCAAAGAGCTCAAAATCCAATGGATATTAATCTAGAATTCCAAGGTTGTAATGTTAATAAAGTTGACTCTACACGATTTTTAGGTATACAAATTGATCAAAAACTTAATTGGAAATGCCACATAGACATACTGAGTAGACGAATCATTAGCTCAAACTATCCACAGCTGTTAATATAAAATCATTGCTAGCGGCTTAATACGGGACAGTAGAATCTATACTCAGATTTGGGATAATATTCTGGGGTAACTCTACCGATAAGAATATTATATTTAAAGCACAAAAACGAACTATTAGATCTATGTTCGGCATACCTATGACTGACAGTTGCAAACCATTATTTATTAAGCATAAAATTATTTCACTTCCATCACTGTACATTTTCGAAGTTGCATTATTTGTAAGAAAAAACCATATTTTTTGGAAAATGGCATTGCGGTATGTAACAGATGAGATAACAACAGACTCTGTATGCCTAGTTGCAAAACTGCACTGTTACTGTGGTATGGCACCTAAAATTTATAATAAGAATATAACCTAAGACCTTTTTAAATATTAGTGAGATTATGTTTAAATCTAAATTAAAATTATTAGTAAGTTAGTGTTATTACAACATTAATGACTTTTAGCTGACAATCTGAAACTGTAACTATTTAATTTTGAGTAAAATTAACAAACAAATATAATTTTAAATATTTGCATGCCTAATTTTAAGGTAGAACATAATTGGAAAATTAATATATTTATGACCTACATCTGTAACATACAGCCTTGGCCAAAAGTATTAGGCACCCTAAAATTTACCAAATTTTTCGTGTTTAAGGTGAAAAATGAAACTTATTTGTTTTCCAAATTACTATATTAACATAAAATTACAAAAAACACTAATATTTAGTTGGCCCCCCCCTTTGCATTGATCACAGCAGCAATTCTTCGGGACATGCTGCTTACAAGGTTATTACATTCGGCTGCACTTATGGCGTCCCACTCTTGAATTAAAGCATTTTTTAAAGTTGTTTTGGATGTAATACTGTGCTCTCTGAACTTGCGCTTCAGAATACCCCAAAGATGCTCGATAGGGTTCAGATCTGGGGATTGCGCCGGCCATTCTAACAAGACAATATTATTTTTTCTAAACCAGCGCATGGTGGTCGCTGATTTATGAGAAGGCGCATTGTCTTGTTGGAATTTGACGCCATCCATGTTTGTATAGCCGAAAATGCATGTAAACGAAGGCATTAGCGCAGTTTCGAGCACATTTATGTACTTTTCACTGTTCATACGACCTTCGCAAACGAACATTTCGCCGACACCATCAGCTGTCATGTAGCCCCAGACCATAATTCTGCCTCCCCCGTGTTTTACAATGGAAACCACACAATCTGGATGATATTCCTCGCCGATGCGACGTCTCACGAATGTTACACCCGCAGTTCCAAATAGCTGTAAAAATGTAAAAAAGTAGAGTTGAAATAAGTACTCATTATTTTTAAGAAAACAGACTAAAATAATAGTGAGCATGGTTATCGTTTTTAAGGAATAGTATAAAAGCTTACCTCAAAGTTTGATTCCTCGGACCAAACAACATTTAACCAATCCTCATCCGTGAAGTGTTGGTATTGTAGAGCCCATTCTAAGCGTTTTTTTTTTGTTATTTTCCGAGAGCCATGGCTTCTTTCTTGCATTACACCCCTTTAAACCTGCCTCTCCAAGCCTTCTTCTTGCCGTTCGAGCAATAATAGGGTATTCGATCTCCTCGGATAGGGCAGCAGCGAGCTCAGAAGAAGTTTTATTGCGGTCCTTCAGAGACTCGCGGATGATTTTTCTGTCCTGGTGCTCAGTAGTCACGCATTTTCTGCCAGTCCGTGTTTTATTTGCGTGGGAACCAGTCTCCGCAAACCGTTTGATAGCCGATTGAACTGCGCACCGCGAACATTTCACGAGTTTGGCAATCTCTACTTGGGACTTTCCTTGTTCGTGTAATATCTGAATTTTAATACGTTTTTCGTAGCACAATTAATTTTTTTCGGCATTTTAGAAAAAGGAGAATGTCAATTTCACCACGAAATTACACACGGAAGCTTCTTTACGCTACGAATAACAAATAAAGACTAATAATAATTTTGAATATTTTTTGTAAAATACCCATAATTTGGGTTTAACTCACCAGATGTTTTATGGCCCATAGAAAATGGTTATCTATTGTTTTAATAATCATTTGACGGCACCGGCTTTGGATTTAGTTAAAAACATTTGCTGTTTTTTAAATATGTGTTGGGATATTCATGTTTTACAGGAGTGCCTAATACTTTTGGCCAAGGCTGTACATTATGTTGATGCAAATAAATTTATCTTTATCTTATCTCTATCAATCTTTTCAAGTGAGAGTATTTATAGTATTATTATTTTATTGCGTGATAAAAGATTGATTTTTATTTTTTTTAAACTACACATTTTATTTTTATACAATTCAAGTTGTAAAACAATTGGCTGCAATATGATAATCATTTTTCAGATTAGCAGCACACTCAGAGATGGTCAGCGGCATATTCATCCATCTGTCCGCAAGCTGCTCGGCAAACAGAAGGTGGACATCGATGAGATATTCCGGAACAGGGGTCCCAGGAATAAGACGCGCAAGGACTATTCCGTGAGTCGAAGTCAAAATAAAGTATCTATCTATAGGACTATTCTGAGAGTCGAAGTCAAAATAAAGTATCTATATGGTGAGCGAAAATGTGTGATCTTTCATTACCTAGTGTGACGTAATAAAGGACGACCTCGGTGGCACGGCGGGTTAGTAGCCAGCTGCGAAGTGAGAGGTGCGGGTTCGATTCTCGCTACGGGACATAAGAGTGCATGTTCTGTGACTGATGTCGGGGTACCGCCCACTAGGCTAACACGGCTCTATATTACGACTCTACATATTAACTAACTAGCTGTGCCGCACTCGGCCCCACCCACCGCGTGGTATCGCCCCCAACGTGCCCCATAAGTGCCGCCAACGATAGGCATCGTAGAGGCAATGTTGGTGTGAACGGCTAAAGGGTGTCGAGAGATGTGGCTGCAGTTTCACTAAACGCTTCTCACGTGGAGGAGAGCCTCCATCCGCGACCGGCCGGCTAAGGCAAGCCAAGGGTCAGGGGTCTCTATCGACCCAGTGAGTAATGGAAAACACGCCACAAGGTGTACCCTAGGGAGTAATAGGGCTCCGCGGTGTCGCCACGCACCAAACACTCACGCCAAGAGAGCCCTGCGGGATGATAATTATTATTCATTTATTTTGTAATTCCCCAGGCAATGCTGCAAAAGCGCAACTACACCATCTTAGCGGATACGACCAAGACACTCCGACCGGACTCTGAGATGGAGCCATGCACCAGTCAACCAACACCAGTTCCGAAGAAGGTGCCACGGCACATGGAACCGAAGGCTACCAATGTGGTGACCTTGGATGAAGCCACGAGGAACCAGATGAAACATCGGTATAGATTCATTATTGGTAAGACATTTCAGAAGATTTTGTGCATATTGCCCTTATTTAAGACACCAGTATGCTTATTAACACTTTATTTTGAAATAGACAACACTGGCGCCATCTAGTTATATCGCCTTTAAACTAAGCAAAATTTTATTTGACACTTCAGGTAACACGTCGAAGTACGTCCCCGCGGCGTCTCGCCTAGACCGCTCCACGCACAAGTGGTTGCTGTACATCCGCGGGGCGCCGCACGCACCGGATCCCTCGCCGCTGCTGTCCTCCGCCGCAGTCACGCTGCATCACTCGTACGCGCCGCACCACAGGGTCAACCTCGAGTGAGTTTATCAACTTGTGCCACAGGGTCAACCTCGAGTGAGTCTATTACCTTGCACCACAGGGACAACCTCGAGTGAGTCTATCACTTTGCACCACAGGGTCAACCCCGAGTGAGTCTATTACCTTGCACCACAGGGACAACCTCGAGTGAGTCTATCACTTTGCACCACAGGGTCAACCCCGAGTGAGTCTAACACCTTGCACCACAGGGTTAACCTCAAGTGAATCTATAACCTTGCACCACAGGGTCAACCTCGAGTGATTCCATCACCTTGCACCACAGGTTCAACCTCGAGTGAATCTATAACCTTGCACCACAGGGTCAACCTCGAGTGATTCCATCACCTTGCACCACAGGGTCAACCTCGAGTTACCTATACCCTTTTAGATCTTCATTGAAAATACAAGGAATATTTAACTGCACCTCGAAATAAAATTAAGCAAAAAAAGTGTTTACCTGCTGTATGCGATAGAAATGACTACGCTACAAATAAACCACTTCATAATCAAAACATGTACTAATGATGAAATTATAAAACCTACCAAAACCAGTTGACCTTTTTCATCTAGTTCACAGCAAAAGTCTGGTTAGTAAAACGGATAATATTTATAAGACATGAAATGTCAAAAAACCGACTTCTGCGCCACAGAGGTCGTTAATATTGATTTAATTATTTCTTGTTTCAGTAAACACCCGTTCCACATAAGTAGGCGCGGCTGGGGCGAGTTTCCCGCCAAAATCGAGTTGCATTTCACATTGCCGGAGAGGAACCGACCGGCCACCATAGAACACAATATCAAACTTGATAGACAATACACCGGCATGCAGACTTTAGGTAACAAAATTATTAGGTAACACATGTTTAGGTAACACAATTTTAGGTAATTCAATTATAAGGAAATACAATTTAGGTAACTTATTTATTAGAAAATGCAATCGGCAACCACTAGAAGGTTTATTGATTTCATTTATTTATTAATGTTTTAGAGTAATTATAATAAAAAAAATCGTTCTTATAGTGTTATGTACATACATAGTACATTTGGTAAATAATAAAAATTAAATGAATAAATAAAGTAGGATCCTACAATGTTGTTGTACCAATAATACTGTTCGGGTTTATGGTCGGAGGCCGGTGGATTGATTGCGGGATTTTGGTTAGTGGAGGTAGCACAAGGCCGTTTATCATGGCACCCTTTGGGAGAGACCTAAGTTTAGCAGTAGACTTCAACCTGTTGATGATGAAGAATCAAAAAAAAAGAGCGTTTCGCGCCTTTTTTAACAAGACTAATAATATTGAAAAAAATATAAATTTTGATGTATTTTTTCAGGTTCAGAAACAATAGTTGATGTGTGGTTATACAGCACGCTAGATATGATACAATACGAATACATAGAAGGTAATCACACACTATCGGGCATACAGACAAACACACCCACAGAAACAAAAACAGAAACGAACACACCAGAGCCACAGATCAAAGAGGAAGAACTTAGTGACAAACAGACAGATAATTGGATGGATTTCTTTAAAACGCCTACAGAGTTGGATGTGGACGAAATGTTCGTGAAACCTAGCAAACCAGATATTGTCAAACAAGAAATTGAAACTATCATAACATCCGAAACAGATTTCGAAGAGAAAATAGACTCTGAAATGAATGAAAGCATACAAAACGAGAATGTGAAGTGCGAAAGCGTAAAAAATGAAAATATACAAAGCATACTGCAAGTACCGAACGAAATCTTAAAGCAACCTGCGTCAGTCAAGAAAAGGATAGTCAAATATATAGATCCTACTACAGGAAAGATATACTATCTAGAAATGGACAGAGAATTAGATCTAACGAAAGTGCAGGAGATTATAATCAACAATACTACGACAAAAATAAGTCCGATAAAATCGAACGGACTCAAAAGCGTTAGGAAAAAAAAGGGTGGTGTGTCACTGCTTAAACCAGAAGTGAAGAATCAGATAAAGACTGAAAACTCCATCAGAATCGATAGGTTACTGCAGAATTTTCCGCATTTGGAGAATGATCATTGTTATTTGGCTAATCCAAAAGTGAATAATTTCGATAGTTTCAATCAAACGGCGGCGCATGAAAGAGAATTAGAAATTAAAACAGAGAAGAGTTTGTATGAAAGTTTGGTTTCAGTTATTTGTAGGTAAGTTGCAATTTAAATTTCACTTTGTTTTTTGATTTACAAATAAATAAATAAGGCGGGACATTTTCAAACAGCATCATCTAACCCCAAAGTAAACAGAGCTTGTGTTATGGGAACTACATGAGTTACTACTCAGACTACTTATATTCAGTGTTATTTTTTTGTAAATACATAAATATTATACATAGGAAACACTTAGACCTGGGACAAATATTTGAAAATACAGACATTAGGTTCCTCAACAGACATTAAAAGTCCCCAATTTTTTTAACTATAAAAATTGTAAGTTCTTCCGTCACTGGCTTTGTTTATCCATATTCCAAATTACTTCCAAATCGGTTCACCCTTTAATTAATAATAAAAGAGTGATAAATTATGACGAAATAAAATTTCAAATGGATGGGGAAAATGTTGCATTATATTAATAGGTTTATTCAATATAAATATTGATTATTCAGTTTCAACAATATCAAAATGGTTCGAAAATGATTAACTGCCCCACAATTTAAGGATCATCACTGTTAAGGACTGCGAATAAAATGGACCGCGGGGCCCTAGAGACACTTTCAAAAATAATATTATTTTCATTCCTAGACGGAACCATCCACGCCACTTATTTTTTTTTTTTACAAACCAACACTCACATACTTAGCCCGGACCCCGCACTGTGATTCCCTGTAGCGTGGGTATCAGGAACTACGAGTACCATGGTACCACAACAACCAAACCCACAATATCAAAGTCCCACAATGCACAATATCCCACAGTTTCAAAATATTCCATTTCCACATTGTAAAATAATAATATGTCCTATGTATAATTATCTGAATGTACAATATATTAATATACACATAGTCGGGAACAAATCGCTGTTTGCTATAAGACCGCCAATTGTAGGACAAATGTATTATGTATTTTTTGTAATAGTTCATAATTTTATTTTATTTAATAGAATAGAATAGAATATCTTTATTGTCATAGGTGATACAAAATACAAATAATTCTCACTTAAAATATCTTACAGCCAAAAACGGATTTACATTTATACAATTAAAAATATAAACAGGCAGTTGAATTTTCCAAACAACTAATTGTAAAATTAGTAGCTACAATTAATTTTATCTACACAGTGTGTAAAATGTATGTAAATATAATTATGTCAAGTCCCCAATAAAGCATTTCTATTTATTCATTTATTTGTTAATTCATTTATTTATTCATTTTTTGCAGGCTAACGGACGTGCGATCAGCTGTGAACCACCTCGTGAAGAGAATACCATTGATAAGCGACGAGGTCAGAGACCCGGACTTTATGAAGAACTTTCCGTTTGTGGTTGAAAATAGCGAGAGATACTGGAAATTGGACTACGCTAAGAGAAGGAATATCGAGGTGAGGAGGTATATCAATAAATAGTCATTAATAAACAAATAATGCTGGATATATTTCGCACAGCATCATCTATATAATACTCAAACTAGCTGTGTCACGGCCGCCCTTGCTGTTACTTCTTTTTCTTAGATCCTAAGGGTCGTAGCGTATAACATCGTCAATAAGGTATAGATAGATAATCTATATATTAATTTCTGTTTCAGTTATACTTATAAGTAGGCTATTCTAACATATTTAGATATTATTTATATTTTGTATTTTATTCATAACTAATTCATACCTAACTTGGGTTTTTTTATGTCGTCCTAAATAAATATTTTTGTTTCTTCTTTCTTGATAATTTTTATTTTTCAGTGGTCCCGTGCGAAACTAATTAACACAATGCTAACGGAACACTTCAGACATGGTCCTATATGGCGGACGAAACAGATCCTCCTCTACGTCCGATTGCACGGACATTATCCGATCAGGACGGATGCGGCCGTGGTCAGATCGGGCAGCGAATGGTCTTCCTGGAATGATCTAGATTCGGGATCTAATATCAAAGAAGTGTATCCTCAAGCAACTGATATCAATTCGCTATCGGTCTTCAAGTTCGAATTTGACAGGTGAGTTTAAGTGTTTTTTTTTCACACATTGAAAAACTCGTGGTCAGTTTCATAAACTTAACATATTTTTTGACGTGATGAAATATTGTTGTAATATTAATAATAATAATTCTGGAGATTTTCACACAGCGTCATTTAGCCCCAAAGTAAGCAGAGCTTGTTATGGGAACTACCTGACTGATATACTACTTATAGAAATTCTTGTTGTAAATACATACATATTATACATATAAAACACCCAGACCCGAGACAAATATTTGCAGATCATTACAAACAATTGTCCCGCGGCGGGAATCGAACCCGCAACCTTCTGCGTCTCAGGCGGACCATCGTCCACTGCACCACAGGGATCGTCAAAGCGTAATTTTTAACACGCTTATATTAACTTCTGTCGTATCGCAACGAAACTTGTATGTATATGTAGTTCGGATGACAATACTATAATTAAGTGGAGCTGATCTGATGATGGAGCCAGGAGGTGGATACTGGAACTCTTCAGTGGCCAGTAGTAAACCCCTCGAGTTTGGGCTCATGTTTCGTTTTGACGAGTCCAATAGATTGAGATTGGTATTGACTAGGGTCTGATGATGAAGCCAGGAGGTGGATAGTGAAATTATTTTTTATAATTTGTATTGCGTGATTAAAGCGTGTTTTTTTAGTATTATTTAAACTACACATTTTATTTTGACAGGTTAAATGAGACAATCGAACTGTCGGATGATGAAGACGTAGATGTCGTCTCGAATACTGTCAAAGTACATGTCAAAAGGGAAATATCGTCGAATTCCGGTCTCCAAGTGCTTCCGGTTGAGAAGGAAGATGATAGAATGAGATTTCTGTTCATCGAGAAGAAATGCTCTGATATTGGAATCGAACTACGGAATGAAAATGTGGGGAATGGATATTCATATAGGTAAGTTGATGCCGTCTATGGTTTTATTTAATTTATTCATTATCCTACTACTATTATAAACACGAAAGTTTGTGAGGATGGATAGATGTTTGTTACTCTTTCACGCAAAAACTGAACAGATATGAAACTTTCCAGTAATATAGCTTATACATTAGAATAACACATTGGCTACTTTTCATACGGGAACCACGCGGGCGAAGCCGTGGGCAGAGACTAGTCATCTGTAACACACGGTTACGTCACGGTATAGCGCCGTCTTTTGATTCCATTTTTAACCTTCTAGAAAGGAGGAGGTTCTCAGTTCAGTTGTATTTTTTATTTTTATTTGCAATGTTTGTTACTTGATATCTTCGCCAATTGTTATATCATGCTTAATCAAGTCAATATTCAAATGAAGTAGTAAACTAGTTGCGTTTAAGTAAAGTTATTTATTTCCAGCGCCGTCCACGCAGTTCTGTTATCAGCCATGCAGAGTTTCGCCGAGGAGTTGATAAGGGGCTCTTTAGCTGAGAAACGGAGGCAGGAGAGTCCGCGGGGCGCACCTAGTGTATGGTTGGGGTAAGCTGATTTTTGATTTTGTTCAATGCCATTTTAAAACGTTGAAACGTTCATGTTTTTGAACATAATCTATCTGATAAAAAGCTGTGCCACGGCCGCTCTCGGCCTCAGACCCATCGCGTCGCATCGCTCGTCGAGACTTTTTTCTTGGCTCCTATCTATGGTTTTAGTCGTAGCGTGACGTTAAATAACCTAATACCGGGGGCTATCTTACCAATATTTAGAATTGACCTTTTGGGGTGGACATAGGCTGCATTATTATCCCGTTAAATTAAGAAGGCTTTTCGTGGAGATCAGTTTTGCAACGCAGTCGACGAAAAAACGTTCGAGCGAATGCGTTTCCGCTAACGCTGCCTTAACGGTGATAGCTACTTTTCGATGGATTATTTTTCATTAGCGAAGCCGTGGGCAGTAGCTGGTCAATAAATAATAATTATGTTCTGTTTCCAGTACGACATCGTCGCGCACGTTGGTTGGTCTGCAGCACGTGTACGGCAGCTGTCAGCGCGGTCGCACGAAGATACTCTCCGGCCGAGACACCGCCACACATTCAGAAGATTATTGCGCAATATAATATACAACTTTTTTATATCAACTCGTTTTATTCATGCTTTTGCGGCTTTTACGACCTGAGAGGGCGAAGGCTCGCCTGAGACGCAGATGGTTGCGGTTTCGAATCCCGAAAGGAACAAATGTTTGTAAGATCTCGGGAACTACATGAAATACTACTTTATGAACATTTCATTTTTCAAATACAAAAAACAAACAAACACGCTCACGACTGTCTTCCCCATATACATACTCAGTGGAGTAGATTAGAGACGCAGATGGTTGCGGTTTCGAATCCCGAAAGGAACAAATGTTTGTAAGATCTCGGGAACTACATGAAATACTACTTTATGAACATTTCATTTTTCAAATACAAAAAACAAACAAACACGCTCACGACTGTCTTCCCCATATACATACTCAGTGGAGTAGATTAGAGGATACCAGGGGGTAAACAGAGGCACGTCCAAACATCAGATTTGGTACTTGCCCGCGTTTTGCAAGCATTCCACGTTTCCACGTGATGGGGTTGCAAGCCCATCGCCGCTTATTGAAACACTAACTGTTGGCACATGCCTTCGAATTTTTGGTTCTAGGGCATGCCGGTTTCCTCACGATTTTTTCCTTCACCGTTTTGAGTACCTACGTGCTAATGCGCACATTAATTTGTCGAGTGAAAAAATCCATTTTGTACGACCTCCGGATCAGAAGTCAGGGTATCGCCCACTAGGCCAACACTTGTCACTGACATTATCAGCACAGCAGTTGCAATTTGCGGTTTTCGGGTTGCTAATAGCAACAATCCAAACTTTCGCGTTTATATGTTTTATAAAAAAAAAATTATATTTGATCAAATGCAGGTAATATGGGTCGAAAAGCGTCTGTTTTGTTAAATTGCTTATCATCAACAGCTTGTAGAATTCCAATTCTCGACATAGATTTTCCCAAAGAGTGCCATGACGAACGATCTCGGAATCTGCCTTTAAATAAACTTCCCGCAACCCTAAAGATTGGTCATTCGTATAGAATATATAATTTTATTCCTCATCGGATCAACGCTCGCTATTATTATTAATAAAACAATGTTCTTATTCAAACCTTAATTTATTTATTAAAATACACTAACAACAAAGTGACACTTAGCAAATATCATAAAACAAGAATAGCACTTAGATACAAAATACATCTATAGAAAAAATACATATAAGACGTTCCCGTTTCACTTGCACTTTGAATAAATGAATTATATTGATATCAATTCGCTATCGGTCTTCAAGTTCGAATTTGACAGGTGAGTTTTAAGTGTTTTTTTTTCACACATTGAAAAACTCGTGATCAGTTTCATAAACTTAACATATTTTTTGACGTGATGAAATATTGTTGTAATATTAATAATAATAATTCTGGAGATTTTCACACAGCATCATTTAGCCCCAAAGTAAGCAGAGCTTGTGTTATGGGAACAACCTGACTGATATACTACTTATAGAAATTCTTGTTGTAAATACATACATATTATACATATTAGGTTGGGGAAAAAGTCTTTTCGCATTATTGTATGTATGAACTTGTAATAAAATCTCTTTGGCTATACTATTTGTATCTGGCTGGTTTTGGTATCATTAAAAGTTTAAATTTTAAAGAAGATAATTCCAAATTCAAATTAGGAAAATGTGTGATTTTTATTTGTTTTTCGTACTGTTAAGATGAGTGAATCTAATGAAGAAATTCGATACATTTTAAAATTTTACTACAAAAAAGGTAAAAATGCAACGCAAGCCGCGAAAAAAATTTGCGATGTTTATGGACCTAGTGCAGTGTCTGTGAGAGTAGCACAAATTTGGTTTAAGCGTTTTCAATCCGGAAATTTTGATGTCAAAGATGCACGTCGCTCTGGTCGCCCTATTACGGATAAAATGGATGCCATTTTTGAAAAAGTGGAGCAAGATCGGCATATCAGTAGTTACGACGTAGCTGAAGAACTGGGAATTGACCACAAAACAGTTTTGGCGCATTTGAAAAAAACTGGGTACACAAAAAAGCTCGATATTTGGGTACCTCACGAGCTCACTGAAAGAAACCTAATGAACCGTGTTCTCATTTGTGATTCTTTATTACGACGTAATGAAACCGAACCATTTTTGAAGAAGCTGATAACTCACACATCTTTAGCCACTCAGCAAAAATTAAGAGAGTTTGGCTGGGATGTGTTAATGCATCCGCCGTATAGTCCTGACCTTGCACCTTCAGATTTCCACCTGTTTCGGTCTCTTCAGAATTCTTTAGGCAGTGTCAGGTTAACATCACGAGAGGACTGCCAAAACCACTTGTCGCGGTATTTTGAACAGAAGCCCCAAAGTTTTTATAGCAATGGGATCATGTCCCTGCCTACAAAATGGCAAAAAGTTATCGAACAAAATGGTACCTACATACTTTAGTTAAATGTAAATAAACTATATTAAAAAATGTTTTGAATTTTCTTAAAAAATGCGAAGAAACTTTTTCCCCAACCTATTATAAAACACCCAGACCCGAGACAAATGTTTGCAGATCATTACAAACAATTGTCCCGCGGCGGGAATCGAACCCGCAACCTTCTGCGTCTCAGGCGGACCATCGTCCACTGCACCACAGGGATCGTCAAAGCGTAATTTTTAACACGCTTATATTAACTTCTGTCGTATCGCAACGAAACTTAGTATGTATATGTAGTTCGGAGGACAATACTATAGTTAAGTGGAGCTGATCTGATGATGGAGCCAGGAGGTGGATACTGGAACTCTTCAGTGGCCAGTAGTAAACCCCTCGAGTTTGGGCTCATGTTTCGTTTTGACGAGTCCAATAGATTGAGATTAGTATTGACTAGGGTCTGATGATGAAGCCAGGAGGTGGATAGTGGAATTATTTTTTATAATTTGTATTGCGTGATTAAAGCGTGTTTTTTAGTATTATTTAAACTACACATTTTATTTTGACAGGTTAAATGAGACAATCGAACTGTCGGATGATGAAGACGTAGATGTCGTCTCGAATACTGTCAAAGTACATGTCAAAAGGGAAATATCGTCGAATTCCGGTCTCCAAGTGCTTCCGGTTGAGAAGGAAGATGATAGAATGAGATTTCTGTTCATCGAGAAGAAATGCTCTGATATTGGAATCGAACTACGGAATGAAAATGTGGGGAATGGATATTCATATAGGTAAGTTGATGCCGTCTATGGTTTTATTTAATTTATTCATTATCCTACTACTATTATAAACACGAAAGTTTGTGAGGATGGATAGATGTTTGTTACTCTTTCACGCAAAAACTGAACAGATATGAAACTTTCCAGTAATATAGCTTATACATTAGAATAACACATTGGCTACTTTTCATACGGGAACCACGCGGGCGAAGCCGTGGGCAGAGACTAGTCATCTGTAACACACGGTTACGTCACGGTATAGCGCCGTCTTTTGATTCCATTTTTAACCTTCTAGAAAGGAGGAGGTTCTCAGTTCAGTTGTATTTTTTATTTTTATTTGCAATGTTTGTTACTTGATATCTTCGCCAATTGTTATATCATGCTTAATCAAATCAATATTCAAATGAATATTGATTTGATAAAGCAGTAAACTAGTTGAGTTTAAGTAAAGTTATATATTTCCAGCGCCGTCCACGCAGTTCTGTTATCAGCCATGCAGAGTTTCGCCGAGGAGTTGATAAGGGGCTCTTTAGCTGAGAAACGGAGGCAGGAGAGTCCACGGGGCGCGCCTAGTGTATGGTTGGGGTAAGCTGAATTTTCGTTCAATGCCATTTTAATACGTTTGAAACGTTCATGGTTTTTAACATCTATCGGATAAGGCTGTGCCGCGGCCGCTCTTTGGCCCCAGACCCATCGTGTTGCATCGCTCGCCCGAGACTTGCATTAACCTTTTGGGGTGGACATAAGCTGCATTATTATCCCGTTAAAATAAGAAGGCTTTTCGTGGAGATCAGTTTTGTCGACGAAAAAACGTTCGAGCGAATGCGTTGCCGCGAACGCTGCCTTAACGCTGATAGCTACTTTTCGGCGGATTATTTTTATACTACCGCACGGGCGAAGCCGTTGGCAGTAGCTGGTCAATAAATAATAATTATGTTCTGTTTCCAGTACGACATCGTCGCGCACGCTGGTTGGTCTGCAGCACGTGTACGGCAGCTGTCAGCGCGGTCGCACGAAGATACTCTCCGGCCGAGACACCGCCACACATTCAGAAGATTATTGCGCTATATAATATACAACTTTTTTATATCAACTCGTTTTATTCATGCTTCTGCGGCTTTTACGACCTGAGAGGGCGAAGGCTCGCCTGAGACGCAGATGGTTGCGGTTTCGAATCCCGAAAGGAGCAAATGTTTGTAAGATCTCGGGAACTACATGAAATACTACTTTATGAACATTTCATTTTTCAAATACAAAAAACAAACAAACGCTCACGACTGTCTTCCCCATATACATACTCAGTGAGTAGATTAGAGGATACCAAGTAGGGGGTAAACAGAGGCACGTCCAAACATCAGATTTGGTACTTGCCCGCGTTTTGCAAGCATTCCACGTTTCCACGTGATGGGGTTGCAAGCCCATCGCCGCTTATTGAAACACTAACTGTTGGCACATGCCTTCGAATTTTAGGTTCTAGGGCATGCTTGTTTCCTCACGATTTTTTCCTTCACCGTTTTGAGTACGTGCTAATGCGCACATTAATTTGTCGAGTGAAAAAATCCATTTTGTACGACCTCCGGATCAGAAGTCAGGGTATCGCCCACTAGGCCAACACTTGTCACTGACATTAATTATCAGACTAGCCTTTTTTCCCCCTTTTTTTCGGTACAGCAGTTGCAATTTGCGGTTTCGGGTTGCTAATAGCAACAATGCAAACTTTCGCGTTTATATGTATATCGGCGCAAAGGCGTTATTCTGCTTCTACAATGAGTCATCGGCGCAGAACCACGAGTTATTTAACGAATCATCACTTAGATTGTCATATTACAGTGTAAAATCATTAGTTAATAGCTAGTTATCATTTGATTGTTGTAATCAAATGACAATTAGGTAATTACGTAATCAAGTTGTTATTTTGACCATGTTTACCTTCAAAACCATTTGTAAACTTAAATGATTAATGCTTGCAGGCAGTTTTTACCTTGTTCGCACAAGTTTCTTGCCTTTGTCTTTGTTTTTGCATAAATACGGGCGACGGACCGAGTACGATTCATTCTCGCTCGAGCCGTCGGACCGTACAGACCTCGAAAGTCACTGTACAACCAAGAATAAATTAGAAGAACATCTCCTGAAGTTTCCTTTCGTCATCAACTATGAGCCACCAGCATGCTGGTGATGATAGTGACGTTAGCATTGCTGACGTCACACTTTTTAAAGACCACCCTGAGCTTCTGCTCCGTCATGTATTATAAAAAAAATTGCATTGCAAAAATTATTTGATCAAATGTAGGTAATATGGGTCGAAAAGCGTCTGTTTTGTTAAACTGCTTATCATCAACAGCTTGTAGAATTCCAATTCTCGACATAGATTTTCCCAAAGAGTGCCATGACGAACGATCTCGGAATCTGCCTTTAAATAAACTTCCCGCAACCCTAAAGATTGGTCATTCTTATAGAATATATAATTTTATTCCTCATCGGATCAACGCTCGCTATTATTATTATTTTATTAATAAAACAATGTTCTTATTCAAACCTTAATTTATTTATTAAAATACACTAACAACAAAGTGACACTTAGCAAATATCATAAAACAAGAATAGCACTTAGATACAAAATACATCTATAGAAAAAATACATATAAGACGTTCCCGTTTCACTTGCACTTTGAATAAATGAATTATATTTATTTGCAAGAATATAGTTAATTACATTACATACTTTTTTATAAGCAAAGTTTTGAAACTGATAAAATGGTATTGAAACTGAAGGTGCTACGCTACATAAAATGGCGTTTTGATAAAAAAATAAAATACAGTTTATTACAAGCAATAATTATGATGAATGAAAAAAGTTAAAAATGTTTATGAAATAATAGGTTTTTATTATTTCATCTACACAATTTTGTTCTTTGGGCGTTTTACTATCAAGAACGTCGCTTAACTATCTTGTGTTTCCTTTCTATCATATTCGAAATTTGCTTAAAAAAAATATGCGTCTGAGAGAACTATGGCACTAACCACACATTAAAAAGCAAATCTCTCATACGCAACAGCGTTAGTAGCCATCACTTATCGCTTAAAGATTTTTTATGCAGATTTCTAAAACTACCTTCGAAAAATCCAGTTCACTATCGTTGCAAACACAGCGGAGAATACGTAGAAGCTAGTTACAGTCACTAAGATAATCCCAATCGTGGCATGTTGCATCCACTGTAAAAAAAAACTTATTGAACCTTCTATCTCTGATGAGAAAATTGACTAATGAAGGTCGTAATGTTTTTTTTAAGTCGAACCAATCAGGCGTACATCCCACCTGAGGGCGCGCGGTTACCGTCACCTATTGACATCTGCAACACCTGGAGCATTGCTGATGCGTTGCCTGTTCTGAAAGACTTTTAATTTTTTATTTTATTTTGTCCAAAGTTTTCATTAATAATGTGGTCTTATATAATATATCCAAGCCAGATGGTCTGAACACCCACCGTCGCTTAATCAATTCGGCGATACGTCGGCTATAATTCGAAATTATTAGTAAAATCTGCAATTATCTATCCCAAACTGTTTGAAAGATCGACAAGTATTTTTAAGACAAGAGTCTATTGAGAGTTGTTTTTAAGATCTGCTAGTACTTGGTTCCTAGTTCTTTGTAAGATTTGCAGGAATGTATAATGCGTTGTTTGTACCTGCACAAGTATATTTCTCTGAGTTTGTGTTTTAAAATTGTGCTTATAGTTATATCAAATACTTACCACTATAATATTATTGGCCGATGTCTTCTTTATTCCGTCGTTGGAACATCTTTTATCCATTCTCCTTTGCGTCCTCAGATCATGTCTCATATCATTGTCGAATTCAATTCTTACTTTTCTTGGATGATATTTTTTATAAACTTGATCAAAACGTTGCCCTTCAACGTTTCTAACTATAGTTTCTTCATTATGTGCTCCATTCCTTTTCATTCTATAAATACCATTGTCTCCTCGGATATAACTATCAAATTCTGCTTTTTGGGCAGTTTTTATACTACTTCTAACTGTAGCTTTTTGTGAAAATGTTCTTTTATTAATTTCATCTTGTCTTTCTTTAATTTCATTGATTTTATCTTCTTTAAGATTGTCTATTTTAGCGTGTGTTCTTCTGTTCCGTTTTCGTCTCCTCATGTATTTTCTTTCTATGTGATCTTTGAAAAGTTTTATACCATTTGAGGGTAGGTTAGGATTATTAACGACAACATTTGCGGTTTCGCAAGGATCAGCCTCTTGAAAGAAATGATTGGTGTTAGATAATTGTTACACCATCTATATTAGTGAGATTTCTATCAATTATTACCTTCAAAATGAGTGGATCTTGAATTCACTTTTCCTTTTCCTTTTATTTTCACGTTATGTTGCTTGCTCGATTTGATAGATTCTGGGGCTACCTATACAATAGAAGAAAAATAACCATTCATCATTTCTAGCCTTGACAATTACTGAACTGAAGCATAATGCATAAGCAGAATGCCACGACGAATGGTATTGAGCCGTCACCGTTCACCGGCTTCTCGCAACGAAAGTGATCATTTTTGAAATATAGATGATTTCTAAAGTTTTAAATTAAATATGAGTATTAGTCCGAAATTTAAAAATTAATAGGTACAAGATATTCCATTAAAAATAAACTTGTTCTCAGGTGAAAAGTAGTAATTAGTTCAACGACCTCTGTGGCGCAGTGTGAGAAAGCCCGCCTGAGACGTAGTAGGCTGCGGGTTCGATTCCAGCCGCGGGACAAATGTTTGTATGATCTGCAAATTTTTGTTTCGGGTCTGGGTGTTTTCTATGCATTATGTATGTATTAACAAAAAAGTATCCAAGTAGTATATCAATCATGTAGTTCCCATAATACAAGCTCTGCTCAGTTTGGGACTCGATGATGATGTATGAAAAATGACCAGCATTATTTATTTATTCTAAATCTATGGGTAGGTACTCAGATTCTGTTTGAGATTCGTTCTGAAATATGGATTTAGATAATATTATTTCGGGAAATAGTAACCTTCTCTTCGGGTACGACTTTGATCCCGATTTTGTGAGATATCCAATCAAACATGCCTGGTTCCATCTTCAAGCCAGGAGGTGCTGGAGTGGATCCTATCGTCTTCAGGCCTCTGATAATGTCGTAGTCAATATCAGGTGCTTTTGTGGTTCTGTGTAATGGATTCAGACTCAGTTTCATTGGTTCCATCTTAAAAACAGTAACAAAAGAAAGATCTTTTGTTACTGTTCTATAGATAAGAGATAGATAGATAAAATTAAGTTTAATTGGTGTAGGTTCCATCGCCATTTTGTCAGTTCTGAAAAGATCCTAGCGTAGCGATGGTGAAAAAACCAGTGCTGGTTCCTTTAATGCAGGGGTCGTGTTTTAGATTTTTTATTTTAGGACATGCCAGTTTCCTCGCGATATTTTCCTTTGTATCAAAGTAAATGAAATGCTGGTGTTTGGTAAGCGCATCACTTGAGAACAGCTGGACCGATTTGACTATTTTTTATTTTAAAATGTTCGTTATAGTCCGAATATGGTTTTTATGGAAAGAAAAATGGAATTGACGCTTCGTATCTGTCATATTAATGGACAGAACAACTTCTGTCGGGTCAGCTTGTAAATCTAGAAACCTGAGTTGGCTACTAGTTACCTACTTTACAAGCACTGGTTCATAACTTACTGCTTAGTTTTCATTTTGATTCTTATTTGACTGTATTCGCTTTCGTCCCCTTGCGATACATTTTCTACTAACTCGGCTTTATTGTGCATTTTCTTGTCAATCATATCTTCTTTAATGTTCTGTTTCTCTTTATCCAACTTGCTAGATTCATAGTTTAAAAGAGCGAGTAGAATATTTCTGTATTTATTAAATTTGTCTTTAGTATGATATTTAGTTGTTGTTACGGTATCGTCGCTGGTGATGATTAGTATAGTTGGGTTAATTTTCGTCGTGATTTCAGAAATTACATTAATATCAGTGTCACTAGATTTTCTTGCATCAATTGTAAAGTCTCTTATACCACTATTGTGACCTTTTACTTGACCATCATCGTTATCAGCTTTTGTAGACTTCAAATTCTTTAAATCGAGCACACGGTTTCCTTTACCAATATTGCTGATAAAATTAAGGGTCGCCGCTTTGATTTTATTAAAAAAATGTTTTTTAGTAGTCTGCTTGTGTGCCGTTTTAGTTTGGGTATAAGTTACTTCTTTTAAAGAGTCTGATATTTCTTCAACCGGAAAATAATCAAATGTAGATGTAGTACTCTTAGGAACTTCAGTCGTAGCCTTAATTGCATTTAATTTGGTTGTACCGATGCTCGTTGCATTGGATGTATTGTAAATGGTTGTTGGTATATCGGTAGTCATTTTAGTCTTAGTTTTATGTTTGTGGTGCATTTTCGCTTTAGAAGTTTTATGAAGTTTGTTTAATTTTTTAGTTTTTATTTTTTTAGTTCTATGTTTTTTTGTAACATTTCTGTTGGATACTATGGTTGGATCTGTGAACGTTTTTTTTACTGCTTCGACGTCTGTGATCGTGCTAAAAAGTTTGAATAGTTCATTGATGTTGTATCTTAACGATTCTTCAGTCGAAGTATCTGTTGTTGACACTTCTTGCCCTTTTCTTGTGTAGATTGATATAAGTTTGTCTTTGAACGATTCAGTAATTTTTATTGTATCTAATACCGTTGTCGGTGTTTCTTCTGTGTTTGTTTGCACGTCGGAGATTCCTACTTTAGGTTTTCTGTTATCTTTATCCACTTCGTTACCTTTATTCAAATAGTCATACCAAAACGAGCCACCAGTATCTGCGATTAAAGGTGATTCAACTTGTTCATAAGTAGCTTCTCTTTTCTTGAAGTTATCAGCAGTGGTGACATGTTTTATGCAATAAGTAAAATGTTTGTCTAGCTTAGGTTTTCTTTTTCGTACAAATAACTCTTTTAGACTGTTTCGCATGCTGTTTCTTTTATTTGTATCATAGTCGAGGATTATATTTTCACTTTCAGTTATTGGAGTATCGATATAACTCATTGGACTAGTGTTTAACGTTGATGAGTCTGGCTTACAAATGATATTAACACTGATATTATCCAGAGAGTAAACATTTTTAATATGCTGTTTTTCATTGTTACTTGATCTTTTATTGATTGGCTTTGAGGCAATACAATTACTTGCAGCATTAACTAATTTAACTCCTTTCACTTTTAAAGTTTCTCTATAAGGGATACAGTTTAATGATATATCAATATTATTTTGCAGTGATTTCAGATCGTCGATCAAAGTTTCACCAATATTGGATTTTTCAATCTTAACTTTCTTAATATTGTCGAAGTCTCGCTTGTCCATGTAAGTTGCAAATGTTTTACAAGTTCGTCCCCTACATTTACCTCTAACTCTTTTATAATAATCGTTTACAGATTTATCTATTTTATGTACCAAATCTCTGAGAACTTTACCACCGCTTGGGTTCATCCAAAAAAACGTCTGAATCTCTGTACAGTGATCATTTATGTACTTAGCTAGATTATCAAATTCAAATGAAAGTTCATTTATGACCTCATCACTAGCTGCACAAGCCTTACATATGGTTTTATTAGCTTTACATTTGCAATTACAAACTCGGTCGTGTCCGAAAAACTTTTTGACTCTATCCCAACTTACTTCTCTTCTTGTAACATTGTGCATTTTAGTTTTACCTTCGTTGGCAGCTGTAAGATTTTCATAGAGTTGTATTAGATGTTTGTTGATAGCAGAAACAAACTCTTTGCTTAGAGGCGCCTTATCAGCTTTTGTTTGATCTTCTACTTTGTCAGTACCTTCTTCAACATTTCTAACTCGCATCGGTGATCCTTTTACAGGTTTCAGAGCGAAACTGCCTTTTGAATTGTCAACTAATAAGTACATCCCTGGAGAGAAACCGTAATCTGATTCAGATTTCATTGCAGTTGTAGCAGTGTTATCGTTTATAGAATGTATTTGGTATTCTAAATCCACAGGTGTTGCCAATTTAGCTGTAAAAACTTTTCTAAGTTTAAGAATATCTGCGGATCTCTTCTTATCTGGTATATCGTAAGGAATAGCTATATGTACTTGTATAGAATTGGTTACATGGTCCATCTTTTCGTTGGCCATTTTTCTAGGTTTTGTTACCTGCGCTAAGAAATTATTAGGAGAAAATATGTTGACAGGTTCATTTTCTCCGTGCATTAGAGGGTTTTTCATGAGATCCACTATAATTTCTAGAGCAGCAACATCTTTAGCTGTGAATGTTTCGCCGTTTACGTCTCTCTTTGGTTTATTATTTATATTCAAATCAGTGTACATTTTACTATTTTCATTAAAATCAATTCGTTTTGTTTTTGTAACTGCTTTATTTTTCTTGGTTCCTGCTTCGTAGTAAACCTAAAATATATTTATTTTTTTAGTTTTTATTAACGTAGTTTAGGTATAAATATCGTATGATAACAATTAAAATGTATTACCTGGTCATCGTACACTTCTTCTATGTAAACACCTTCATTGTCAATTGGTTTGGTTATTTCTTTAGCTTTATTCATTTTTTTATTCATTGTTACAAATAGCTGGGTCATTGTTGTTTCATCAGCCTATAATAAAACATATTTATATTAATGTAACACCACCATAGACCACCCTGCAGGTGGTCGGATGATGTTGGGAAGGCGGGCGGTGGGGACGCACTGGGTACTATTTGCGGGTCCCCCGAACACTGTCCAACACAACGTTTAGTTTCGTACCTCCAATGATCTCCAAAACCCAGGAACTCATAAACATACATGGAACAGTGGGAGGTCTTAACGCTAAAGGCGATTCTGCCAGACAACCTTTGTATGGACAGGGTATTGAAAGCATTAAAATTAAAGGTACACACCACTATTTATCAGCTTTCCCAATCCTGCAAAGGTTTTCTGGAAGAAAACTCTTGTTAGCTCGCCTTTGTACATGTCCTTTGTTGTAAGTGTTTGTCTGTATTATCAGTGTGTAAAATAAATAAGGTACAGTGGGCAATCCTATCGCTTAAAGGCGATCTCTTCCAGACAACCTTAGGATGATGAGGTTATTATGCGATTTTGAAGTAGCAAGGGTTGTACTTTAAAATATATGTAAACGAATGCGTAGACTGTTTGTTAACCAACTTAATAATTATTATTATGCTTATAACAAAGTACTAAACAAAATTATAGTATATTATAATACAATAATAGATGATCCTAAGAGAATTGTTAGGTATCCAGTTACCTTTTTATTTTCTTCTTTAGCCGCACCCAGGTCACCTTTATAGTCAATTAATATGTTATCATAATGATACTCTGATTGTTTTGAGTCCGTCTCTGTCCCTTTTGTAGTTTCTCCGTCTTCCATAGCTAACGTGTCTTTGATCGTCGCCACCTTCATTGTAGAATTATCATCTGTAAATAAGTTTTTTTTTGTTGGAGTTAATTTCACTTCCACAGGCCCTGGCCTTCTATGAATAGATACGCAAAAAACCTACATATAAAACCTACCTATGTGCGACAGATCTCTGTTTTTAATGTATTATTTGATTTTTAAAGTGTGTTATTAATAATTGTCGTCAAACTGACGCGGTGGCAGAGATGATATTAACAATAATAATGCTGGAAATTTTCACACAGCATCTACTAGCCCCAAAGTAAAACAGAGCTTATGTTATGGGAACTACATAACTGATTTGAATATTTTTTTTTTCTCTTGAAGTCTTATTTTTACCAGACTGCCGAAACCGAACTTCCAAACCCTAGTATGTATGGAGTCAGGACTAAGTATGTCTTTGATTTCAACTGATTTTAATGAAAATTACTATGATATCAAGTAACTTACTTATTGCATTCAGAGACTTTGTCGATGACTCCTTCGGTTTAGTAGAATTCACGGAAACGCTTTTGGTTTTAGCAAACAGCATTAGCTTTTCTTTTATTACTGGAAAAAAAGCGTAAGTTACAATATATTAACATACGGTCAATAATCTACTGTTTTTTTGTTAGTTTGCTGACGTTTTAAAAGCTCTTTATTCATAACCGTCTGGAGGGGGGCCCGTGCTCCCCTTGACAGGGGCCGTTTAAAACCATGCATTTCCAAATTGTTTTCAAACTGCCACCATAAAAAAATAATGTAATCATCTACTCACTAGGGAGTAAAGTAAAAGTTCGTTTCTTCCTCGTTTTTTTCATATCCCGTATGAAATGAATGATTTGACTGTAAGTGTGTCTTTTCGTGGTCGTCTTTGCTGAAAAAAGATTAAACAAAATTTAAGTACATAAACTAATAAACAACTGACAGACACATACATCGTCCTGACCCACTCCCCCCTCCCCCCACCCCACACTAGGATTCCCTGTATCGTGGTTATCAGGAGAACATGCAAACATTTGTCCCGTTGCGGGAATCGAACGCGCACCGTCCCAGCCGGATTTTCGCCCGCCGCACAGAAGCCAATGATTTGTTTAAGACATTAATTTTTTTCATTTTATTCGTTAATATCACTATATTAATTAAACACTCACTCGAAAATGTTACCAACATGGTTCTTAATAATCATCCCCGTTGTCCACTAATTGGCAAAATACATTAAGGGCCGATATAAAAAAAAAACATGCATAATTGTGAAAAATCCCTATTACAAGTTAAGAAGGTAGGTAAGTACATATTATAGGTCTGACAAGTCCGATATAATTGGAGCTTATTTGTATTAATTGTATTCGAATAGTTTTTATCCTAGATAAATACTATTCGAAAAATTGGCAAACGAATCGCATTTTGCATATTGTTACGTCATAGGTACATGACACGTTTTCATCTTATTTGTTTCGTATTAAAACAACAGTATCTTACGTATTGTTTGATTAGGTGCATAGCTTATACTGTCTTGTTACAGAATAACAACATGTGAAAAATACAACAAGTTTTCAGTCAACATTTTTGATATTACGGAACACCACCAAATTTATAACAATTTCTGAACGGCTAATATTGCTACCGCGCAAGCACGGGCGGGCGGGCATGCATCAGCCAAAAAGAGATAAGCGATATTCGGGCCGATTTTTGGACGCGCCTCGAATTGAAGTTGCGAGCTGTGTGCGCTGCAGCTCAGCTGGCGAGTTTGAATTTTCGGGATAACATAAAAATAATTACCTGCTCGTTCAACTCTTGACTTCTTCAAACTATCGTCCTTCACCCCATCCGCGCTAAAAACTTTAACACGATCAAAATTTACATTCAGACCTTCCGTAAAATTAGGACCACCTTTCAAAACACCCATTTTATTAAGCATCTCTATCAATGCTATCCCTGATATGTACTTTAGGATTAGATCTGTCCAAGATGGTTTATTAATAGGACAGTCTTCAGTAACATCGATATCAGGATTAGGTGCGTAGTAAACCGGTAAGTTTACGTGGAAAGTGATGTCTGGTCTTGTGTATTCATCAACGGCTTTCACGATATCAACTATTTTGATGACTTCGATTCTGTAGGAGATGATTTTAACTTTACGGAATGTCTGGGACTGCTGAAAATTGAATTAGCTGTTAGTTAATAACACAACATTGCTATTATTTATCATTAATATGCCCATATTGTTAGCACTGTGCTGCGCTCGTTTGTTTGATTGGCTCTGAATAACTGACTAGATTGTTTACTAATTTGACGAAGCCAAGTGAAGTTCCCACGGTGATTAAAATAGTGTAGGTATGCACTGGAAGGAACAGGCCACCTTCTTTCCTACCACTATGGAGACTGTTGACCAGTCTTTCGTATAGGCACGTATAGGAGTCCAGTTCGTTTCTCAATCGAACTGGACTCCGCATGGTCGTAGCGGTCTGCCGCATGGTCGTTTCCCGTCTCGTGGAGTCCAGCTCGTGGGTAAACTTTGCCCACAACTTATCCGAAATGCGGCTACATGACCCACCCAGTCCCACTTTAATTTGCCCACTTGACGGCCGACGTCATGCGTTCGATCAGATTTGTTCTTTGTTCGTTTCGTTCGTTCGTTCGTTCGTTCGTTCGTTCATTCATTTGTTCGTTCTGGAGTGCAGTTCACTGCACTCCAGAACGCTCTACTGCGGTCAATTAATTTGAGTCCCAGGATACTGCTCTCCATAGCTTGCTGGCAGTACATACAATGTATAACATTAATATGGTAATTTATAACAGGCCTGTACGTGTGCTTTTCCTCCTTTCCAGTTAAAACACCGATTTCAAAAAATAAACCATTTTAATTTGATATTTAATTTGGTTTTCTGAAAACCAACGAACTTACAAAACTTAGTAAAAACTACTTATCCGATTTAGATAATATTTTCCTTTTACTTGCGGGGGACAAGAAGATCATCCCCTAAATAGTAGAGAAAAAACGAATCAAATAAAACCCAGCGACCAAATCGGTGTTTCAGATTTTTTTTAAATAGTTTTAATCCGATTTAGGAAAACATTGAAGTCAGTTAATACTTGTTATAGTGAAAATATGAAAAGCAAATACTTAACACTATGAAGCAGCTTTAAAGGTTTCAAACATAATACGTTTTGTTTTATCATAAATGGTGAATATATGTCAATGTTGATGGAACATAAATTTAGCATCAACTTACTCACTATCTTTATTTTCTTTCCAGTTAGAATCAATAAATCTTTTTTTGTTTAAATCACGCTCTGCTGGAGCTGT
The DNA here is from genome assembly GCA_961405105.1 of Perizoma affinitatum. Taxonomy (NCBI): domain Eukaryota; kingdom Metazoa; phylum Arthropoda; class Insecta; order Lepidoptera; family Geometridae; genus Perizoma; species Perizoma affinitatum. The sequence goes on from OY560207.1 coordinate 6,390,509, forward strand.
TACTTCTACAAACAAAATAAAAACCGTGACGATTAGAATTTCCTTTTGTTAATTTTGGTCAACATCTCACAACTTACCAATAACATCATCTGTCGCTTTTATATTAGGAACATTATACAAAACATCGTATTTGTAACAGTGGCTGCTTATCTGAACTCTTTTCGGAAGATTACCATTCTTGTCTTTACATTTCGCACTCAACTCGTTAGGAAATTGTATCAGATTCATGGACGTAACTTCATCTTTAGTTTTCGAATCGTCTATAGAACGTATTTGTGCATCATTTATAGGGTCTAACTCATTTTCACCGTTTTTGATTTGAAGGTTTCTGTTAAGAAATTGTGGTTTTTCTTTTGGTAAATTAACCATCAAATTCTGGGTATCTGTATTTGTAAGAGTTGTATCCTCTTTGGTAGTAGGATCGACATTGATTAATTTTTGGAAAGGATTTGATACTAATTTACCGTTTTCCTGCTTCTTATCCATTTCATCAAAATCTATTATAGTAACTTCAACTTCATTTGGTTTGCTAACTGTATAATTAATCATACCTAATGAATTTTCTGCATTTTTTTCAAATATATTATTTATTTTATTTTTGAATTTCTCGTATTTATCTTTACCGATCAAGGCATCATCCGTGAAAGTACGATAGTCAGGCATACTGGATCTTTTACGTCTTACACTTTCAATTTCTTTATAATCATTCAAAAGATCTTGTTCCATATCATTAAGATACTCGAGTTGAGTTTCTGGATACGATTTGTCTATCACTTCTTCGATGTCATGCCCAGTTGTTTTGTCCTTAGGGTTCTGAATGTTCATATTATCTTGTTTAGTTTTGGCCTGTGGCTTTATTTTAGAGTGCCTTGCTTCAGCTATGGTTGGCAATAGAACTATTGGTGTCGTGACATATTCAACGTCAAGCTGGTTCTCTTTTAGAAATTTCTCGAACTGTTCATTCTTCATCGGCAACGGAGTGTTGTAGTATTGCTTTGGTTGTTTATTTTGTTTTGCGATTGGCTAAAATTAAAGATTATCTTTCCTGATATAGGTAAATGTGATAGATGAATGTAAAATAATAAATGATAATGCTATTGTCATAAAGCTATTCAAAAGTACCTTACCAGAAGCTGTGAATTTCACATCTTATTTAACACGAAGTACGAAGTTCGTAATAAATAAAAAGTGAAGATAACTAATAGGTAGGCTTTTTATCAGGATACCACACGTCATGCGAACGGATTCGACTGAAGAAGACATACTTACATGAGCTAGTTTGTTTTTACTGCTTGTTGATTTGAGCGAGTTCTTAGCTGTAAACAACAAAACTATTCAACTTCAGATAAGTCGACCGGCTTATCAGTAGGTAACTAACAAAAATTGTATTCGCGGTCTCCAACTATGCTTCGGAATTCTATTCTAGTAAATTAATTAATCTAATCCAGCCTATAAAGGTTCCCTACTGGACACAGGCCTCCTCTTAAGAGTGATACGATAAACGATCTTGGACTACCACTATCTAACGATTTTCCGCAACCGCTAAGATGATATGTCATCGATCTGGTAGGTGGCCTTCCTACGCTGCGTCATCCGGCCACCATTTGAAATTATTTCTTCAAGCTTCAGCATTAGTTTATCTACGGATTTTATCAGTGTTTGTTGACTGCTTATATAATTATAGTATTTCGTTGTAGCGATTGGCCTCATACATAACATCAAGAACGCACAGCGGTAAGTGGCGAGAGCTGTGCTCGCAGTTAAACAATGAATTCCTCAACCGAAATTGTATGTTAATAAACAACCGATAAATATTAAGGTACTCACAAATCTTCTTCGGAGCAAAACTATGTATCATAAACTTCCTACTGTCACTTCCCTGATTAGTTATTGGACCTGAAAATAGAATAAATCTTAATTTATTTTTTTATCTAAAAGCTGTGTGGGTATGTTTTGCTTAATGCGGTTGAGCCGATTGGGAAGAGACTTCATCGATTTTCATGACATGAAAATAGTCAACTTTTTAAGTACTTTCGAACTTATTGTATTAAAATAGCTAATATTTAAATAGCTTTATTAAAAAAATTGGCTTGTTGAACCAAAATACCGTTGTTGATGTTCGGTTTTCTAAAAGCCATCAACCTTTTGACTCCATTCATTGATTCATTAGGCTTTTTAGCATAAAGTTTGTTCAAAATGTCTATTATGTCCTGAGATTTGACTGGAGAGTATTTTTTCAGTTCGTTCCTTTGAACGTTGTAATCCTCATCGAAATCTAACGGATCTATTGTCATTTCTTTATTATTTACTGCAAGTTTGGTCCCATCAGTTTTAGCGACCAACTTCAAACTAAGATCTGGATTTATTTTGGCTGCTTCTTTTAGTTTAGCTTGTTCCAAACTGATTCCATTGTTAATCAAATATTTTTTCATTTCGTGTAGCTCATTTTGCATGTCTATGACATTGGGAGTTGTAAATTCTTGATCGGATTGTATACCTTTTAGAATATCTTGCCATGTGGGATTCAAGTCTTTGTTATTATTTAAAATATCACTGTTCCACGTGACAAGGTCACTGAAATAGTCAGGATACGTTTGGTATCTCCTTATAATGTCAACATTATTTTTCATTGAATTGATAGGTGGTTCTTTGAAATTATTCAGATTTTTTAGAGTAACTCCTATCAGAGGATTTGATGTGATCAAATTCTTTCGATATTTATTATTGTACTTAAAAAACGGGGTTCTTTTGCCTGAACCTTGATTAGAATATAATTGCCTGTTAACGTTTAAATAGCTGTCATCGTCCAGAAAATTGACGAGTTTGGGTTTGTCAGCTATAGGATTTACTTCAGCATCAACTAGTTTGTTTTCAGGCTTAGTAGTGTTATCATCAGTTATTCTTTTAAGTTTGGTTTTTATTTCATCGTTAGATTCTCTATCAATATCACTATTAAGGATGTCGTAGCTCTTTTTTTTCATGGTGTATTTTGGAACAGTCCGTTGATTAAACTGCAGATCATTCACTGTAGACAGTTTTATTTCGTTTCTTATATCGTCTATTGTCACAGGTGATACTGTAAAGATTTCTTCTATCTTCGGTAGTGTTTTCACTTTGACGTTCATAATATCATCCATTACATCAAAATCCTCTTTAAAATTAAATATATTTTGTGGCTTTTTTGTTTTTGCTTGTGTCCATTGAAGAGGGCGTGAACCTACAAAAATCATATCAGTTAGCTTCAAAAACACGCGATAGGAAAAGGTAGACCAAATGCATATACTTCTTTGACAATATTTATGGTGTCAACACAGAAAGATTCATAATGTAAAAACAAAAAAAAAATAAGGCACTGACTTGTTTCGACATAATCCGAGAGTCTTCATAATTTTATAAAATCATAAGTTATGAATATGTTTCGATTAAATCAACATTTTTCTTCCCGCTGATCACAATAACTATTTTTTTTTTTAATTTTATCCTTTACCCATTTATCAAATATGATAGAATAGTTTCAGAGATAATGTAAAAGAAAAGTAGGTATCAGGTGCTATATATAACACTGGCAGTGCGAGTGCGTGAATGAGGAGCGAGGAGCGAAAAGCATTCACATTATCTAATTACGTCTCGCTGGGGGAAAGGTTCTCGGATGGCGACCACGAACCGACAAATGCAGCGAAGGAAGGCCCCCCTATGGACCGATGACATCGTAACGGATTCGGGAAGTCGGTGGGTGAAGGTGGTCAAATATCGTTCGTTATAATAATAATCCCAACTATATAAATGCGAAAGTAACTCTGTCTGTCTGTCTGGTACGCCTAAACATCTGAACCAATTTTGTTGAATTTTGGTATAGAGATAGATGGGACCTTGGAGAAGGACATAGGCAAAAAAAGTGTTAAGTGTTTATTAAAAAAGTGTTTTTGTCGCGATAATAAAGTTTTGCAGGGGGTGAAATAGGGGATGAAAGTTTGTATGTGGAACCAATCATTTGTCCAGTTAGGGGTATAAAAAATCTATACTTTAAATAATAAATAAATAATGTTTCTGCATTATTGGTAAAATAGGGTACCAATCAAGGTAAAATAGGGGATGATTTCAATGTTTTTTAAGTACCTACCTACCATTGTTTATCTTTGTATTTATAGTCTATCTATACTAACCGCTGACAGATTTAACTCATATTTTCTACCATCGCCAGCGCAGACGTAGTCGTGGGCGGAAAGCTAGTAATAATAATAATGTTGGATTTTTTTCACACAGCATCATCTAGCCCCAAACTGAGCTTGTTTTATGGAAACTACATGACTACTATAAGTATACTACTTATATACCTTTTTTTTGTAAAAACATACATATTATGGCACTCTCGGGAGACCTACGTCCAGTAATGGACTTGTACAGGCTGTTGATGATGATAATGATAACCCAATGATTATTAATCTGTTCTTTGTTCTTTCTCTACTCTTAAATCCATCAACATTTATAAAATTAGCGTGACGATTGAGACATAACTTTAAGCACTCACTTGATGTGATTGGGTAGTTCTCCGTTCCGACACTTGGATCAGTAGCAGCCAATATTTTGTTGTGCTTAACATCATCTTTGGCAGTCCATTCAATGTCTGGATTTGTAACCGCCTCAGGTTGGTTCGGTACTAAATCACCTGATATATTAGGAACTTGGTTGCGTAGTTCTTCGATGCTTGGTATTCTGTCGTATTTGACTGGTTTGAATGTGTCTATGTGAGATGTTATCATATCATAGTCTTGCTGTGCATTTGGCGACAAAACTCTTTCATCGGGTTTAGGCAAGAACATATCTTTTAGTCTTTTCAATGGATTAAATCGCTGCACTCTTGTACAATGGCGCTTTTCTTTCATTTTTTTTTTATTTATTTTGTGAAAATGTAGTTTGCTCAAAAGCTTTTTAATTTTACTTTCTTGAACTTTAGCTTTAAAAAGATTAACGACTGCAGTTGGTTGAGTAACTATGCTCACAAAACCATCTTTCTTGCTGTTACTGGATTTGGTTTTATCAGATTTTACATTATCTTGTTTGTTAAGCACTGGTATCTGTGTTGAAATTGTATTTACTTCTTTTTCGGTGGTTTTTTCTCGATTCTTTGCATTTCTTCTGTATCGATTTACGTCACTATTGAATAAGAAATTATCATCATCATCGTACTTTAAAGTTTGTTCGATATATTTTTCATTTTCTTCTGCAGGATACCTTCGACTTTTGCTAAAGAATTTATCAATGATATGGGGTTTATAAATTTTGAATGCAATGCCACCTTCTTCAAGTCTGTTTTGCTCTGATTCTGGCGTAGTGTCGATGTTTTCACCTGTAGAAAATGAAAATCCTTCACTAAATTAATACTATTAATAAGTAACAGACATTTTATCATACATTCAGGGGGCGCTCAAACCATGACACCAAGGTTCTCTGAAACGAGAATACAAGAAACCTACCTAACTAAAGTAATAGCTTAAAGATTAGTATAAACGTGACTTACTTTTAAAAGACTTAATGCCAGCTGCAGCTTTACAGTTTTCCAAAACTTTGGATAGTTCATCTAAATTGATTTCCGCTGGTTGGGCTTCATTTTCACTCACTATTGAAATTTCTGTCAAACCTGGTCTTTCTATTCTATCTGTTGTATAACCAACTCTTCTAGCTTCAGTCACATCTTTAAATTCCACTGTCTCTGAAGTATGGTATTTCTTCGGCGGGCCGTTATCTATAAACATGTAGAAATGTTTTTTGAACCACGAATCGTCACTTTTAGTAGAAATATCCTGTTCATCCATATCAGAGTCGTCGAAAAAGTATCTTTTCTTTCGTACGGGTATTTGCGGTATTTTATTGAGAATGAACTTCCCAATATCGTCTACTTTATGGTGTCTATGAGCTTGGTATTTGATAAGATTGGAAAAGTTTGAACTGCCTTGCTCTTTCTGAAAGTCTAAATAACTTTTGTAACCGTTGACATAATCTTTGAAAGCAATTTTGTCACTCAGCCCTTCGTAGCTTGTGTCTTCTAACGGGGCTGATTCTGTTGCTTCTTCTGTGACCTTAGCTTTTATATTTGAGTCAGATGAGTAATCATTCGATGGTTCTGGAACTGTTGCATCATGATTGTAGTCAACATCTGGTATACTTTCCCCATCGTCATATATTCTCTTTATATCTTCCTTTAGGCTCAAATCTGTTAATGTCTCGGGGTTTCGTTTGGACAGTCTGACAATTTCATCGATTTTCCTTTTCTTGTTCGTTGTTATCATTTTCATAACATTGTCTTCGTGTGTTTTAGCTAATATTTGCTCGTAAAGTGTTAGCATAGCAAAATCATCTATCGTAGGAGTAGATGTCGTACTCTCACGGTGCTTTGTAGTCTTTTTCATCTTCTTTGTAGTTTTATTCCCACGATTGTGTCTAAACTTTGTCGTGGGTTTAGTTGTAGTTAAATGGGTGTTTCTTCCTCCCGTTATAGTCTTGGTTACTTTATCCATCATTTTCGTAGATTTATATTTGAGTGACGTCTTAGCTTGCTTAACTTCTTTATGAAAGTCTTTTGACACCTTGTCCTTAACCTTCTTGTAAACGCTCTTCAGTTCTTTTTGTAACATGGCTTCGACATTTTGAGCAATGGTAAAGGCGTCTTCTTTGATAGATCTTGCATATAAGTTATGTTTATCTTTTTTGTTAGAAATGAGAACGACATTAGAATCGTTTGCGGTTCTCTTGTCTATATTTTCAATATTGTTCAGAAACACAAAAGTAGTCAGAGCAAAACCTGGACTACTTACTTCGAGATGAGTTAAAATTGGGTCAGCTTCGAACGTAGCTTCTGTGACTGTGTTTGTAATAATATCGGTTACAGCTGGATTTTGTTCAGCCACCATTTGTATCGCTCTGGCTTTGATATCATTCAACAACTCTTCTATTTGCGCTGTGCCTAGGAAATCAGCATCTTCTGTAGTTGTGACAGAAGTGGTCATTTTTTTGGTTTGAGGTTTATATGTATTGTACCTCTGTGTATTGTATTCATATATTATTTTATCTAGTTTAGGAAGAAAGGTTCTATACTTATTCTCTCCATACATGTGCTTCAAATGTGTAACCTTTTCAGTAACATTCGCTAAGATTTTGTCCATTTCACTATCGCTTACTTTTGCTTCTCTTTTGTGGTATTTTTTTTGTTCTGTAGCATGTTTTCTACTACCGGAGCCGTGAACTTTACTAAATTTACTGTTATTGTCAAAGTTATTAGATAAACTACTGGGATTTACTATAACTGCTACATAAAACACGCTGAAATGCAAAAGAATACATAATTAAAAATATGAACTTAAAATATGATTTACCTACAGCGTAGTACTTGTATTCTTGGTAGATAAGTAAAGGCCGATAGATGAAATTTTACACGTCTTAAAAAATACGAAATTAACTTACCATATAAACTTAAATACGAATCGAACCATTTCTAAACGGCTTCGTTATATAAATCCAGTAAAACTTACTAAAAATATCAATTTGCGAATATTTTGGTATAGAGCTATTCTATTTGTGACAGTGTCATTTTGCATTTTGACGTGTAGAAGAAAAAGTTTTTGACAGAAATATTTCAGAAAAGTATTTTCTTAATAGTCTGCGTGCCGTAAATTTGATAGTATTATATTAGATAGGTATTATTCTGTCAATTTACCCGTAACGCAACGGCATAGTTATGTGTTTGGGGTACCTTAGTACCAGGCAAACAGGCAAACTAACAACCTATTCCCTGTTCCAATTTTTTTTGTCGGCTTTTAAGCAATTATAGTGGTTTCAAGTTTTAAGTAATAGTCTTGTCTTCAAGAAAAGGTCTTTAATATGTTTGATCGCGATTATCCTGTGTTAGAAAATGACAAGTTTATACGTAGTAGATAAGTAGCCTCTTTTTCCAGCTCCCTTATTCTGTATCAGAAAGTCACACGGTGAAAAAACGATTAAAAAGTTAAATGATTTTTACTTACACATAGTTAGTATCAATATGGCCATAGAACACGTGTTAATCATTTGACTTGTCAAACGATCGTCATCGAGTGACTTTGAAATTTGATCTACATAAATCTTTGAGAAGCGTTTCAGTATCAGTATGTGCCCGATAAAGAACCAACCTACCCACGTTTGTAGGTAAGTCTGGTATGCCAAATGCCCAGATATAAAAAAGACTGGATCGCAATAGGACTAGATCGCAGAATGTCTGGAAAGCAAATCTACTACGCCACAAAACGGCTAGATAATCGAATGACCGGGGTTGCATGAAATACTACTTAAAATGTTCTTTTCCTGATGTATATTCGCACATGGAAACAATATAACTTTTAAATAAATAAAAAAACAATTAACAGACACATAGTCCTAACCGCACACTGAATTCCCTGTATCGTTGGTATCAGGAACTATAAGTAGGTACCGTGGAACCACAACAGCCAGACCCGGAACAAATATCTACAGAACTTAAATTCTACCGGTACCGTGCTTCTCGTAGTTCCTGATACCCACGACTCAGGGAATCCTAGTGTGGGACCAGGACTATGATGTTACTGTTGGGTGTTTATTTATGTACATTTACCTCAAATAAAGTTTTACCTAAAATAAATATTATTTTAGCTATCATACACGAATCCTACGAAATCAAGTAATCTGTCTCTCAGCTACATGTATTGAGTATATTAAAAATAGATTATATAGAATATTCAGTAGTCTTTGTAATATTATCTGTAACTTGGAAGGTTAGGTTATGTATGTAGGTAGGTATATGTTATTGTGTTTATCTAGGGAAACGTTTTTTGTTTTACTTATATTAGGTATAGCTCTATCATATAATTTATAAATTTTGTTGTATGCACTACCTACCTCAAGACTGTTTTCCATATTACATAAACGTTAGCTGGAAGAGAATGCTATTCAGTTCGCTGTACTTTTTAATTATGCAATAAATAATGTTATAAATAAAAATCTATAAATAAGTTCTTTCATTTATAGAGTTTTTTGAGAAAAAAACACGATCTTAAAAAGATTTCCGGTCCAAAACCTATCAAGCTAGGTTGCTTAGCTGGTAAAATCCATCTCAGAAGAGCGATGCTCGGTCGCCTACAAAAACGAATGCGCAAAATCACGGTCACAAATCCATATTAAATGTAGGTAAGCCTGTTTGTATGTTATGTTTATGCTAAGGTTACATGCGTAACGCTACGTAAACGTGCAGCCACAATCAATTATTTTTGGACCGCCCTAGTTTCAAAATTCTAAAGCGAAGGCGGTCATATATAGAGCGAAGACAGACATCCTATCCTACTACTATTATAAACGTGAAAGGATATTTGTGAGGATGGATGTTTGTTTTGCTACTCTTTCACGCAACAACTACTGAACGGATTTTGATGAAACTTTACAGTAATATAGCTTGTATATCAGAATAACACATAGGCTACTTTTTATCCGGGTATCACACGGGCGAAGCCGTGGGCAGAGGCTTGTATAGTTATATATGTAGGTAATATTCTCATATACAGTCTGTTGTGCGGTCTTGAAATATTGTTGTAGGTAGATACACACTAGCAATTATAGAAGAAACGTAAAAGGGAAATAAAAAGCTCAATAAAATGCCGAAAAAATTTATCAAGCTATTTTACTTTTGTTTTTTATTGAAGTCGGTTATTTGACATTTAATTTCATAATTATTTTAGGTTGATCGATTGATGTAATATATAATTAACTTGCGTTTGAGATGGACAATAATTGGTCCACAAATTAAAGACCTACTACGATGCGTCGATAGATCTAAAGAAATGAATCACCAACTTCTGAGATTTACTCATTCCAATCCAAACAGTATGACATCAGCTCAAGGAAAACAAAGCAGCCAAGTCTGTGTCGTACTAGAATATCTTAAGGTTCTGTATACAAATACAAAATATAGTTTTCTGGCACTTATAAAATAAATAGTGCATACAGGGTTTGGAAACATTTTATAATTACCTAATACCTACTAATAGGATTTTAATAACAAGGAATCTAAATTAAAAATGTATAAAATTCAAGTATAAGTGATTCGATAGCTTGTAATTTAATGAGACAGGTCTAAGCTAAAGGCTGACTCAAGTAAATTCAGCAACAAGTTGAGTCTGTTCTACAGAGTGTCACAGAACAAGTGTACTATAAAGTTCAATATTAACGTTAGCAAAACTCCGAGTAAAAACCTGAAGTACTTTTGCACGGTAAATTTGCGATAGAACACAGGAAGGAAGAGAGGATTTCTTCTGTCGAATGAACCCTAAAATCTACCATATTGACCGCGTAAACTTTACGATAACACCGACCTTTTAGTTTGATATTAATATCAAAACCAATCGCACGTATTCCAAATTATTCAATTATAAATCATCGAATCGTAAACCTTTAAATTCTGTTTAAAATGAAGGTTATTCTGCTATTTTTTGCCATTGCATGTGTCTTGGATGTGAGGGCTGACCATTTAGTAGTGGGGAACACGGCCAATCGCGTGAAGTTGGCAAACCATACATTAGTAGAATACAATGCTTTTCCATTTATGAAGAGAGTGAAGTTGTTTTTCTATTCCCAAACGGATCAGAAGAAGATTCAGGTGAGCGTTTTTAGGGTTCTAAAGGTTAGTGGTGGAAATGAAACCCTTATTTTCATGTTCGTCTATCTGTCCTTATGTCACACCCCAATTACGCTGATAGAGGTGTTTTTTGAACACATCAAAAAGAGAAAGTTAAACTTATTAGGCGAAGATGCGGTTTCGAATCCCGCTGAATCGGAATTTTCGAGACATATTGTAATTGAATCCTTTTATTTTTTATTATGATTTATTATTTAAGTACCTATTATTATTTACCTTTCCACATACATACTTTAGCATAATCTTAAATTATTTTTTAATGAGTAAGTAGTACCTATAGGTACCAAAAATTCAACCTCGGTCCCGAACCTTGTAATTTTCCTTAGGTGTTTAAAAATAAACAAATAACTAAATGAACTATTTCTCGTAACCCTAAGTAGGTGTACTTAGTGTTTCTACGTTATGTCACCCTGCTCTCTCTTGAACACCCTGCGTTTGGTCATTGATCTAACCAAGTAGGGTGGCCTTGAAAAGAGCTTAGTCAACTAGATGGCAAACGTCTTGAATTGGGGGTCAATTGGACAAATTACGACAATTTTATTTTCTTGTCCCTCCTAACGGGGAGACAGCTAGACTTCCCATTGTCTCCCGATGGGAGCCGAAGATCGGGGGACAACGGGAATAACCCCTAATGACTGATTGTGAGACTTCAAGTGCTCCTTTCTTCTCGAATTTTTGATTAGTTCTAGGACACTTCAGTTTCACAACGTTTTCCTTCACAGTGAGAGAACAGCTCAATAGGATTCCAGGCCCTTTATAGGTTGCCTAGAAAATCAGGCCATCGATTGCGAGGAAATGGTATGTGCCACTGCCGACGACCAACACAACCTGTAATTGTGTTGGTAAACTCGACTTTTGTATTGAAGGGGAAATACTCAAGTTTATTTCTTATATAATTTCACACAGCATCATCTGGCCCCAAACTATACAGAGCTGGTATTATGTGAATGACATGACTGATATACTGCTTTTATACTTTTTTTGTAAATAGGTACATACATATTATACATAAACACCCAGACCCGAGACAAATATTTCTAGATTTGTCCCTCGGCGGGAATCGAACCCGCAATCTAACTTCTTCTCATGCGGGCTTTCGCCCACTACGCCACAGAGGCCGTCTGGTCTCTTTATGTTTCTGATTCATAACGCTCGACGAAACTTTCATATTAATCTATATAAAAACAAAATTAAGAAGTATTTGTAAGAAGTATAGAGCTCCCTATTTCTGCCGCTAAGCAGTAATGCTCGCATTACTGTGTTCCGTATTCAAGAGTATGGTTAAGTTGTATAAAAAAAACCTACTGTGGACTTATTCTGGTAATTATTAAACGAACATTCTGAGATAGAGGTCATAGGTTCGACTCTCTTATCAGAACAACGAATGCTTTGCGATATTTATTTGTTAGATTGAGTTGTAAATAACTTACATTTGCATGAGTACCGGGTTCAAGGGCTCGGTCAAACTAAAAAAAAAACGTCACCGCCGCCGCCACCTACCCTTAGGGCCTGGTCAAAGTTCCGCGTAACTTTGACCAGGCCCTAAGGGTAGGTGGCGGCGGTGGTGACGTTTTTTTATGTATAATATGTATGTATTTACAAAAAAAGTATAAAAGTAGTATATCAGTCATAAGGTATATGAGTATCGTGCTGGGATTTGTAATCTAGACTTGAGTATTATTTCTAAATGGGCATTAAAAATTACCAATATTGCTAATTGTATTATTCCAGACACGAACAACGAATACTTTCCTATATTACTGTAAAGTTTCATCAAAATCCGTTCAGTAGTTTTTGCGTGAAAGAGTAACAAACATCCATCCTTGCAAACTTTCGTTTATAATAGTAGTAAGAATAGATAGGATAGCAGTTAAATGTTCATATTTTGTTTATGTGCGCACACACAGACCGCAAACACAGTACCTAACCTAACTAGACGGCGTAGAGTAGGCCATAAAAGTAATTAGAGTTAGATCCTGGAGAGAAAAACCCAAAGACAGACCAGCCGAAGATGTTGGTCGAGTCAAGACAAACTCGGCCAGACCAATCCCTACTTGCGGCTCCAGCCGAAGATGTTTACTCGACCAGACCAATCCCCACCCGCGGCTCCAGCCGAAGATGTTTACTCGACCAGACCAATCCCCACCCGCGGCTCCAGCCGAAGATGTTTACTCGACCAGACCAATCCCCACCCGCGGCTCCAGCCGAAGATGTTTACTCGACCAGACCAATCCCCACCCGCGGCTGTAGCGCCTAGATGATGATTAGTACAATCGTAAGCGTGTTTATTTTTTAATTTCAGGGCATCCAAGCTCTGGATAATCTACATAGTAAGGCTTCTATCAACATAACAGCTGGTGGAGTGGGCCATACGTTTGTGAATCTGCGACTGAAGAGTGAGAGGGGAAGAGGACTAAGCTACGATATAGGCATCTTTGTAAACGAGGATTATATATTAAACTGAAATCTATTATGAATAATAATTAACTTTTTTTATCCCATGTATACTTACGTAAATTTGATGTAAAACGGGAATTTTCGGTGAAGGCACTAAGATTCGACTCATTCTGAGTCTTCAACGACGCGACGCGGAGGGAGCGCATCGCGGTCACTCGCCCTGACGAAGACACATAGTCGAAACTTAGTCGGTGCCTTCACCGATAGTAAGGTAGGCAAGTGAAAATTTTCTCATTTTACAATATGAATAAATCTTTTATTTAGCTATTTCAGTAGTAGGTAATATAGCAATAATCCAACAGTCGCATACATACTTCTGATCCAACACCAGGCTACCCTGCATCGTGGGTAACAGAATCTACTAGTACCTACTAATAGTGATTGTTCTTTTGTCTCAGGATTATAACAATGTATCCACGTTTCGTCAACAGTTACAAATCGGCGGACAAACACCATAATATTACGCTTAAATATGTCTAAAGACCGTTGAGAGGTTGTCGCACGATTGCGTTTTTGATCAACTGTAACGTTCTTCAGAGATGTTTACCGTTTTAGCTATTTCGAGAATCTTCATTCGGCGGTCTTCCAACACGATATCATGAATATTAATCTCGACAGTAGAGACCTACTAGTAGGGACGTAGGTACTGGGGGCTCTCAAAACTCAGTAAACCACTTTTTAACCATACCATGCGATGGAGCAGAGTCCCCGTAATACTTTCGTAGCTTTTCCTCGATTTCCTTAAGGGTTATTTGTTCTCAAAAAATAATGTTATATCGGAAAACGAAATTCACTTTTATACATTTTTGGAAAAACCAAGCGACTTTTTAATCAACTCATAACAGATCGACCTAAAATTTACTGTCTTCCCACAGATACTAGCACATTCTAAAAAATAATAATAATCAGACTATTACCAATAAGAAAAGTCACTGACTTAACAAACTACCCTCGTATACTTTTTTTGTAAATACATACCCGAGACAAATATGCAGATCATGCAAACATTTGTCCCGCGGCGGGAATCCAACGCGCAACCTTCTGCGTCTCAGGCAGGCTTTCGCCCACTACGCCACAGAGCTCGTCAATAAATCTTTAATGTGATGTTAAGTAACTTAATATGTACTTTTTTATAAGTCGTCGCTATGTAATCTACAGAGTATACTACAAATCACAAAACACCTTATTTTTTTGGAAATTTATCTACAAATCCTGGTTTAAAAAGTTGCAGTAATCTCGTTCCAAACACTTAACAGCGCCATCTGTTGCCAGCAACAAGTTCTGTTTGCGTAGGTTGTCTATAAGCGCCGCTTGTCTGTCTATTCGCGTGGTGAGCGTTTTGATTTGCGATTCCAGCCGAGAGATGGCGCTCTGATGGGATCCCGTTACGCTGCGGGATGTATCGCGTAACTCCTGGAAAATAACAATATACATAAATCTAACCTAATATTATAAAGAGGTGAAGTTTGTAAGTTTGGATGTTGGAGGTAATAAAGAAACTTCTCATCTGATTTCAATAATTATTTCACCAGTATTTAGTGGGCATAAACTGTATGATAATGAAAAATCATCATAAAAAACCAAGCCGAGTTTATTGCCTGATTCTTCTTTAATTGGTCGCGCGCGTGGAATCGCCGTAAATTCACTTTAACATTTCAAATTCACGTAGTTTTCAAGCTACGTTCAACGTTTCTATATGATCCTTGGTGATTTCAATAAATCAGAACCTTTTCACAGAGACTTGGACTATGGCTTGTTTCTTAAATTTAGAGACTCTACCCTACATTCAAACTATTATTTATATGTATAAGTATTGGTGCCTATAAATATATAATTATATACATTAAGTAATGTGATTAGATATATAAAATAATATCTATTATATGTATATGCGAATAAAAATTGTAGCATGCTTACCGCCAATCACATTTTGGGTTGGCTGGTAGAAAATGCTTTAGCATTAAGACCGCCTATTGTTAACGTTTTAATGAAATGTGCAATAAAGAGTTAATAAATAAATAAATTATAACTATACGAAGTCATATAATTGAAAATATCATGTTTCGGTATTATCATTTTTCTCCCGCTGGCTGCTGTCACCGTCGTAACGATCAACGAAACGTCAGCAGGAGTACTATAACTATATGAAAAAGTCGTAATAATATAGTGTGTTTTAACACACTAAGTCAAGGCTCGTTCAAATTAATGTTTAAATTTTTTATAGTTTATTTTGCATGTTTTCAAAGTAGACTAACACCATGTATTGCACCTAAAATAAGTTTACCTTCTCTGATCTCTTGGTGACTTCCAGCTGTTGTTTGAGCGTCTCAATGTCGTGCTGCTGCGAGGAGCTCCTGGCTTCCGCGGCCACGAGCCTGAAGGTGACCTTCTTCAGCTCGGAAGAGAGTTTGTCCGACTCGCTCCTTTGCTCTTTGTAAAGCTTATCCTTTTCCTGTAGAACATATTTGTTTTAATGCTGGTCATTTTACGCAGCATCATCAAGCCCAACTAAGTAGAGCACGTATTTACAAAAAAACAATATTTTTTTGTAATACGTGCTCCCAAACCCAAGACAAATATTTGCAGATCATACAAACTTTTGTCCCCCCGGCGGGAATCGAACCTGCAACCTTCTGCGAGTCTAGAGATCGTCACATACATAGTTCTGACCCCGCACTAGAATTCCCTGTATCGTGGGTATCAGTTACTACGAGTACCATGGTACCACAGCAGTAACAAATGCCTGCAACCAGCGTATTATAGATTATTCTGTTCTACCACCACTTTCTGAGTTTATATTTTTTACACTAAACTTAACTTTTGCAGCACTTAAAATAATTGACCAACTTGATCCATAGTTTGTTAGTAAATCACATAATAGTATATTTGATAATTACCTCAAGCCGTTTCTGCAAAGCCATAAACTTAGCGCGCATATCGGCTGTGCTAGATTTCATGTTGTTCGTGCGATTCAGCAGCGTCAGTCTTTCGCTCTCAAACTCGGCCAGTTGGGTCAAATGAGTTTCGCATTGAGACGCCTGAAAAAAAAAGGATATTAAACATAGCTAATGAAAAAAAGGTGACAGGTGACTATTTGTTATCCACGAATGCCCCTTAAGATTAAAGGGAAGATTTACTAAAGTAAATTGACACATAAATATAAAAACCCCACAAAAATTGTTTAACTTAGTGTAGAAGTCTATTAATAAAATACTTTATTGAGCGCGTGGAATAACTAATTTATTATATACAAGATATAATAATAATATAGCCTTTTTAATTCCTTAAAATACAATTCATTTATATTTTTTACTTTAGTACAATAATAAATATGACTATATAAATAAATTGATTATCTGATTCATGCATTAAATTAAATAGAATACATAAAAAATAATCTTTGCTATTAATTAAGAACCTCTCGACAAGTAAAAATATATATTTATTATAAAAAAGGCTAACAAGAGATCATTTACAACATTGATAAAAATTTATTTCATTCCAATAACTTTGAAAAATAAATATTTTAATTTGATCCATGGACACCACACTCCTATGGAACCTACAAGTATCTACGGATTACTTGTAGTTTCCATAGGAGTGATACACCATAGATATACATTTTCATAGGTGCTTTATTAACTGGTGTTTTCTATGTATAATATGTATGTATTTACAAAAGAAATATGTATATAAGTAGTATATCCGACATGTAGTTCCCATAATACAAGCTCTGCTTAGTTTGGGAACTACATGACTGATATACCAATTATATACTATTTTTCTGTTAATACATACGTTTTACATAGAAAACTACCAGAGCAGAAGGTATTTTTCTATGTCAATCTCGGTTTTGTCTCGACAAATCTTTGCAGAGCATACAAACATTCGTCCCGCGGTGGGAATCAAGCCCGCAACCTTCTGCGTCTCAGGCGGGCCTTCGACCACTGCGCCACAGAGGTCGTCAATGAATCAGAATTAGTGGATTTTTTCAATGGATTACCTTTCTATTGATAACTGTTTGTAATTTATCAATTTGTTCCTGCAGTAACTTGATTTTCGATGATAGAAACTTACAGATGCTTTCCACTGAGATTCTATCTGAAATGGAAAAAATAATTCTATACAATAAATAGTATTATAATATCTGCGACTATACATATAAAGCTGTAGAGTTTGTTTGTTTTAACGCGCTAATCTCTGGAACTACCAGTCGGATTGCATTTGATAGCCAAGTTCTTGAGATATGATATAAGCTATTTAACATCAGGCTACGACCATAAAGATCCGAGAAAAAAGGAAAAAAAATGACAGAAAGAACGCTACGCCAAAACGAAGTAATAGCGCGGCAGGCGATGCGTCGCGGAGGGCCGGGGCCGTGAATTATTTCGTGCTTTGATTTCTGATTCGGGACAAAATATTCGCTTGATCTGCGAATATCTGTTCAGTGTGGGTGTTGTGGTGGCATGGTACTCATAGTACCTGATACCCACGATACAGGGAATCCTAGTGCAGGGTCAGGACTATGTATGTGACCGTTGGGTATTATTTATGTGTTATTTAATACCTAAATTTGTTGTAGATGCAAGGTATCAGTCTAATCATAAAATAAAATTTCTGCTGAAACTTTTAATGTGGAATGCTTTTATTAAAAGTTGACTAGAAAGAAAAGCTCTCAGAGGAAATAGATTTTCAACGAGAATTTTACCTGCATCGATCGAGGCTGCAGGTTTGATCCCAGGATTTATATTTTTAGGATATTATTTAATATTTAATTATGATAAAAAAACCTCACTCCCGATGGGCCAATGACATCTCAAAGATTGTAGGAAGCCAGAAATTGTAGTTGGCTAATGCAGGACCGTTCTTAATGGGCCAATGACATCTCAAAGATTGTAGGAAGCCAGAAATTGTAGTTGGCTAATGCAGGACCGTTCTTAATGGGCCAATGACATCTCAAAGATTGTAGGAAGCCAGAAATTGTAGTTGGCTAATGCAGGACCGTTCTTAATGGGCCAATGACATCTCAAAGATTGTAGGAAGCCAGAAATTGTAGTTGGCTAATGCAGGACCGTTCTTAATGGGCCAATGACATCTCAAAGATTGTAGGAAGCCAGAAATTGTAGTTGGCTAATGCAGGACCGTTCTTAATGGGCCAATGACATCTCAAAGATTGTAGGAAGCCAGAAATTGTAGTTGGCTAATGCAGGACCGTTCTTAATGGGCCAATGACATCTCAAAGATTGTAGGAAGCCAGAAATTGTAGTTGGCTAATGCAGGACCGTTCTTAATGGGCCAATGACATCTCAAAGATTGTAGGAAGCCAGAAATTGTAGTTGGCTAATGCAGGACCGTTCTTAAAGGGCCAATGACATCTCAAAGATTGTAGGAAGCCAGAAATTGTAGTTGGCTAATGCAGGACCGTTCTTAATGGCACTCTTTGAGAGTCTTTTTTTTCAGGATCTCCACTAACCAATTATGATGAAATAATCTCTTACCAGTAGAAAACGAAGGTGGAAGAACTTTATCCTTAACATTAACCGACACAAAAGCATACATAAACTCCATATCATCACTCTTTCCTTGAATAGGGCAACAAGCACAGACCACTCTATTCTGTGTATTATTCTCATTCTGTGCTCTGTTCTGTGTTTGAATATCGAATTCTGAATTGGAGCTCGGTGATTGTGGTTCCGAGCTCAAACTCTTCTTCCTGATTGGTCTCCGTATTGGAGTAACTGGTTCAGGGGTTGGCGGGGTGCAGCAATGTTTTTTTATTTGCTGACGGCTCGAACTCAGGGATGGCGAGAACTCCGTGAAGAAATCCTGTTTTTGCTGGAACAGTTCAAAGACAGATAAACTATTTATTGTGCATATCACCATTTTTACAAGCTTTTATTTAAGCTGCAATGTTTGTATGCTTGTTGTTTGTTTAGGTCAAATCTTATAACTCTACGTTCAACAGCACAGACACGAATTGTAAAACAAAACAAAAACAAACACGCTCACGGCTGTCTTCCCATGGTGGACATCCTCAGATATATACTCAGTGAGTAGGTCTTTTGAGGATACCAAGGAGGGGGTAGTCAGAGGCACGTCCAAACATTACATTTGATTCGCCGCTTATTGGAACACTAACTATTATGCCTTCGAATTTTTTGGTTCTAGGGCATGCTGGTTTCCTCACGATGTTTTCCTTCATCGGAAAAATCCATTGGTACACAACCGGGTTCGAACCCACGACCTCCGGATCAGCAGTCGGAGTATCGCCCACTAGGCCATTTACACATTTTATTATGATAGCTGGTTTTAAGTTTTACTATGACATGATTGCTGTACTTTGGTACTGTACAGGGTTAAAAGCTTGTTTTAAAAATGTTTTTTTACTGTATTTTATTTTGAAGGTAAATGTTTGCACACAATTATACTAACACACAACCAACCATGCTGCAGGTAAAAATACATGATGACAATTAGAACACTCTTTTGAATCAAACAGTGTTAGTTTGTTTTTGCTGTAGTAAATAATTTTTATTAAGTCATAGCATATTTTCAAGTTTAGTTAGATTTAGTTTAGAAATAAGTTTTTAAAAGGTATTTTACTAAAACAAGTACAAAATATTAGATGTGATGTCCGAGTGGGCTGCGCAGTGAGTGCAGTAATGCGAGTGAGTTATCAATCAGTTTGTTATGGGCTTGCATCCTGTCACTCAAAATGCCAACTACTATGCTATAATGTCCAGTGAAACACCATATTTTAGTAAATATATTTATTGAGCTTTGTAGCAGAACACATGTAAGAATAACAACTAACTGAATATATAACTACCCTCTACTTAGCCAACCTTATTAAATAAGAAGGTTAGGCAAGTACCCACACATAGATACAACATATGCAAAACATGAAAAGAAAGAAAGAAAAACATTTATTTAGCACAACATAAAAAACTCAAATTTTGTAAGTTAGGATGGTGAGATAAGTTATGAAAATAATAATAATAATAATAATAGGTAGCAATATCTAAATAAGTTAGAATAGCCTACTTAAGTATAACTGAAACAGAAATGCCCCACGCACATTACTAATCCATCCACCTAGACAGTTCCATGTACAGCAACTACTGCATATCCATTTGTTTGTTTTCAGGAGTGGGATTTATATACATAAGACAGATTTATATATTTATCATGTAATTATTTACATAAATAATTTATAATAAATTACTAAATATACAAATCCCACTTCAACCCAATTGATATAATTATGTCATGTCCAGATATAAAATATAGACTAGACATTTATCCCGCTTATCAATAAGAATACCAAATTTTCCCACCCACAGTAGAAGGTTCTTCAAAAAGGGTGTTTAAAGGATCGTCAACGCGCGTGTTATGCCTCTGGAAGTGTCCATAGGCTATGGTGACCGCTTACCAACAGGTGGGCCCGATGGTTGCCACATTAGTGGTATAAAAAATAATGTTTATTTTAAAATTTTAAATGCAGTCTGAGTATGTATCTAAGGCTACATATTCAGACAGGAGTCGTGAGCCCGTTTTGAAAGTAGTAATGGGCATTCCTGTGTATCGGTACAGCTGGTGTTTGTCATTGCAGGTGCATGAGACATGTTTCACTTCGATTTCACGTATAGGACACGCCCTTGGTGTCCTATACACAAAATTTGCTTCTATATCAGAGGCATTTCACAGAGTTGTCGTAAGTTTTTCAATTAAAATGTAGAAAAATCTGCTTTTGGAAATGCAACAACACCTACCATTACATGTTCAATTTCTCGCATCAAACTCTCCGTTTTCTTCTCCAGTTGTTTATTGAGCCTTTTAAACTCATCTTCACGAGCTAATAAATCAATTGCATCCATTTCTCATTCACTTTTCACAGTTTTCGAAACTTTGAAAACTTCGATCACACACCGTCTAACATTTGAAAAATCTACTTTTGCCAGGAAAGTTAAGAATTCGAATTTTCTTCTGAAATTAGACTCGATTTATAACTTTTTGTATTGGTAGTGTTTTATTGTAAACAAGTTTATTGCTATGGTAACGGGGCGTTGACAATCAAACGACTATCACACTGTTTCCATTTTAGGTCAAAATAAAGTCTTTTTTTTATTTATTACATTTCAACATGCAAAGTATAACACTTTTGGTACTTCAATCACATCAATCATGTAAAATAGATTTTCACGATTAATTTATTATGAAATTTGAGCTATTTCCCCTATTGTTGGAAATAAAGTTACGCCATCTACCGAAGGCTTAGTTAAACATTAACAAGGTTACTAGCTTGTCAAAAACAGCTGTAATTCAACCAATCACAGCCGTTTATTCGTATCGGTGTATGATCTGTTTTCTTTGTTCCCTCACAAACACATACATAATTGTTGACACTGCTTTGTTTCCCATATGATTCACTTTGAGCTTTCTACCACATTTATCGATTGAAAGCTATATGAAAATCATGTTTGCCGTCCTAAAATTGATACTGGTAGCTATCATGGGACAAAATAATCCAAGATATTGGTGAAAAACCCAATCAAGGTCGTTAAACTTAGAGCGAAATAGAACAAAGTTAGAAAGAGACAGATCCAAAACTTCATGTGTGCGACACAGATTTCAATCGATTTACCAATGAGAACAAAGCAAGCACAGCTGACTTCTCAGTGTGTGATTGTAGCGAGCGGAATCTAGACGCTCGCGATATCGCGATAAAAAAATCCCTTTGAAATCTCAATTTTGGACTGCATTTCAGCGTCCGGACATATTGTTACAGTGTAATAATGCATTTTAAGAGAAAAAGAAACGTTTATCGGAGTGTAATATTATAGCCCAGGTGATTTCTTTTGGAGTGACGATTCAACGTTTGCTAGAGGTGAGTCTACAAACATACTGCTTGGTTTTTAGTGCGTTTCAAAATTTGCACTCTTATTTATTCATGTTCAGTGCATATCCTGTAAATTAGAAAGTTAATTGACGGGTTCAGCTATAATAACCCGAATGGTTTATGTTGGGAGCTCGTCAGCGCGTGCTAGGCGTTGGAAAGTGGCTTTTTTATTTAGAACGGTAAATCGTGAAACGCTATGCATTGCGTAAATGCCTACTTTCCTACCTTTTGCATAAGCAACATCGATCTAAAAGTCCTAAGAGATTTTCTCCGCGAAAATGCCACGTCTAAACAAAAATCAGCTGTTGTGTAGGTTGATGCTGTCAAAAATTCTCGACTACCAACTTGTAAAAAAAATGGCTGAAAAAAAACAGCTGTTGAAAGTCGAACACATTTCCTGCCTTATTTTTACTCGAACAAAGGCGAAGGGACGGGCTAATGTCAAGAACCTGCGATTTTTTGCCCTCCGTGGTTTTATAACGGGCCATACAGGTAGGTATACTTTAGGCCCTCCAAACTGGTTGCTAGTGTTGTAGCTTATGCGGGCTTTGTTATCGATATTTTCGAAAGTTCGGAAAATTGTTTCGATGTAGGTAAGGTATTACGGAAATGTCGAACAAATTGTGAAATCTCTATGATAGAATCATAGCGTGCGTTGTTTTATTTTTGCGGAAACATCCACCAGTATACGGCTAACCCCCGACAGATTGTTTAGCTTATTTTTAAAAATCTAAACGTGTGGTTGGCTAATTCAGTTTTCTAAGGTCTGTGTCAAGTCTGTCCCTAGCTAGATAGACAGACCGTTGAGATTATTACGTACCTCTCTACCTACAATCGCAAATAGTAGTTTCCTTCCAGACCGTTTGTCGTGGTAAGTATATGGTTGTGTAGTGTGCCTAACTAAAACAATGATGAAATGGATAAACTCTGCTTAATGCATGCATACCTACTTATTTTACCAGGAAATAGAAGTTTATGAAAGCATGGTATTTAAATGACGAAGACATTCTGACCGAAATATTTTTATAGAACCAGCTATTGGGTTAACTTACTGACCTACCTAATTAGTTATTGTTGTTGTATGTCTTTATTTTAAGTGAGTGATAAGGAGGGTAGGTATTTAAATAAATTCCAAAATGAACTATTCAATACAATAAACGTTGCAGAAAACTCGAAAGTACTCGGAGTAAATAGCCTTTCTAGGAGCACGGCTATACTATAGGCAACTCATTAAATTTTCCGGGCTAAAGATGCATAATCGTACTAGGCACAATAATGTAGGTTACCAAAGTTATCAAAGCAATAAATGTATAGAGTAATGCATAAGTTCGAAAAGTTTTTATTTTATTTTCTGCCGTGCCAAACAGGCGTACGGCCCGTCTGATGGTGCGCGATTGAGCCTTGAGGAGTGAGTCTTCTGTAAGTTAGTGTTATTGGTTTCTTTGCCCCCGGGTTACAACAGTTAACCAAATTAAAGTCGTTAATGTGCCATCAGGTAGTGTTCCAATAAGCGGCGATGGGTTTGCAACCTGTCACGTAGAATGATGACTTCTTGCAAAACCCAGGCATGTGCCATATACCTATAATGTTTGGACGTTCAAATGGTTGTCAAAGTTCGTGTGAATGTATTGATCCCCACCGCCACCGTCAGTTTGACTTGTATAGTTCTGTTGACATGCATACGTAAACAAAGTGATTGGTTTTAGTTAGGTAGGTACCCTCCCAAATTTAGATGACCTCCATCCGATGAACGACACGCATAGCGGGTTCAATTTCCGCGTTATACGTTTCGCTCTTTTATTCAATTTACGTGTTTATTTATTCGTTTCGAGGTATTTGTTTTCATATCCCGTTCCAAAACGTAGTATAAGTAGGATAATTGTGTAGCTTTAGATATAGTATGAGAAAAAAGTTAGGTAGTCAATAGAATTTTACTCATTGTTATCACAGGAATAGTTATGTCATACCTACCAGATAGGCTAGAACCGTCTTGATTCTTTATTTCCTCCTAAGGTAGAACTATAAAATTGTACATAGTTTCATTTATTTCAACTGGTGGAATATCTTTGAACACTTAGTTTTGTCAAAGTCAATAGGTTTTTATTCATTGAAAACACAAGGATAATTTAGATTATATAGATAAATTATCATATACTTATACTATATTACTCTAGAAACACAAAAAAATATTCTTAGTTGGGCAAAACTTAGTGTGTGGCTAACCAGGACAGGTAACCCCAAAACAGAAAAACCGCAATCTTCGTCAACAACGCTTTGCTCTTCCTCCAATTGCACCAGTAACTCAATTAAAATGTCAGATATGCGGTCGTAGCTGTCGCTCCCTTATTGGTCTATAGTACTTCAAAATAAATGGAACTCCTCGTGCCTATTGCCGGTGAAAATACGGGCACAATAGTATTAAAAAAAACATGTAAGTGCCGCACCTAGTAAATGGAAGCTGCTTAAATATTTTTTTATAGATGGATAAGGCCTATTAAGACCCCGAAAAATGTTAAGTTTCAGGAAAATTGGCAAAAAAATAAATCAGCTGTTTCAGACTTCTGTGCCTGCCCCAAGACTGATGTCTAAGGTCATTCTGTATAGTCGAGATTCTGATAGTTAGCAAGGCAATTATGTGTACCATACAGTGATACTGTATACGGTTTTTGTGACATCACAGCAAAACTATTGTAATGTAATGAGTAATGACTTAATGAGATAAAGGTACCTTTGTTCATGAACAATAGATAGGAAGGAAACCTATTGTATTTCGTTTTATTGTAATTACCACAAATTGAGAATCTTTGTTCTATCAGTAGTAACTTAAAACGGCTGGAAAGAAACAAAGGTTTTAGTCAAAAGCTTTTTTAGGCCATATCTGCTGTAAATGTAGAGACAGATTGGACCTAAATACGCAACTTATGTAATGCATTACAACATTGTCTGGACCTCAACTTACAGATTGCATGCTGCCTACGCGACCAACGTTGATCTACACTATCCTGTGAACAGTGTAGTGTAGGCATGTTTGTGAGCACTGAGATACTATGATGAGAATACAAATTAACAAGGATTTAGTAATAGACTTAAAACAATTGTAGGACGATTCTTGTGTATAAAAAAGAAACCCTTCAAGTATGGTTCTTTAATTCTTGCAGACCATAGGCCAGATCTCGGATAGTGTCTTAAAATTAAGCAAATGTGACTACGTGGGAAGGTGGAGATAAACGTACACAACCCACGCGTAAGAGTACCAAATAGGCTAAAGCTTTATTATAAAATAGGTATCTAATTAAATTAAAATTATAGGTCATTTATGTTCGTATGAAGTTAGTGTTGTAGCTGTTTAAGTACGTATGTAGGTAGGTGCATGCACGCAGGCCCTCACCCACTGATTACTCGTATTATGTAATGCACAGATTAGTGTTTAGTTAATTCTGTAAACTAAGTCTCGCAAATGTCAAGCGCGTCTGAATCGTCATCCGTATGTCCGTATGGGTCAATTGACTGCACCCATGGCATAGTACCATCATACGTTGCGTACGTATCTATTCTGTGCTTACCTTAACAGCCATTTGTGTCGGAGACGGTCGGTCGGTGGCCTATTATATTAACTGTGTCATCAGCATTGCCAACGATACTTTGTCCATTATTTAATCTATGACAGATCGGTTTAGCCATGTCCGAATTGCTTGGTAGGTACCTACCGTATATATTCAATTGTCTGTACAAATTTATGACTTACTACATAAAAAAGGAATCATTTTTTGTTAGTAGATACTTAAGACTAGTTAGTAAAGACTGCTAAGATCGCAAGAGGTATCCGCTTTATAGATTCGACGATAAGTTAAATATTTTGATAATTTACTTATGAAATCAAAACTTTATTTTCATTTGAATTACGTGTATCGATACTTTTTCAGTCTGTGGTTTAGATGGCTCAGAGAACGTCACTATTTCGTCGTTCGCAAAAACAATGTATTCAGAGGCGTTCATCAACCCGGCCCGAAATACTCGTCCAGTTTTGGACGATTTGACGTATTATAGTAAAAAAATAAAGAACTAGATATTCGTGCAAGTGTCAATCCGAAAATTCAGTGGACGGACTTGGTATAAATAATAAGACTTTTATTATCCTCCGATTTTTGTTCAAATTTACAATCAACGTAGGTAGATGGCGATTAACATTTAAAAAAAAACAAACAAACTCACGACTGTGTCCCTCAAGATGGACATCAGCACATCTTTGAGCATACCAAGTTGGGGGTAGTCGGAGGCCCGCCCAAACATTGTATTTGGCACATGTTTGTGTTTTGCATAGTAGTTACCTAGCGTTCCGCGTGACAGGTTGCAAGCCCATCGCCGCTTATTGGAACACTAAGCGATGGCACATATTGCCTCAGAATTTCAACCGTCTTCAAAAAGGAGGCCTTCTATTCGTCTATTTTTTTTGTGTCCGATTTTAGTGTTTTTTAATTTGTAGGATACTTCAAGGGTCAATTTAATGATAAAATACATACCATAAAAAAATAAATTAACGTAATTTCATATTGGACTTTTTAACAATTTACCCTTCTTGGAATTCTGTTTTTATTTTTTTCCTAAAAAAAATATTTTGTTTGTACCTACGAATTTTCCACATTTGGAATGTACATCACCGCCGGTGTTGCCACAATTTCGGCCGGATACAGTGCCGCCAATTGCAAAATAATTTTCATATCTTGCACGCGCAAGGCAGCGTTGCACTTGTTGCGAAATCGCGTGTCCGTTATATTACTTTCGCTATCCATTAGGCGTTATCTCGACGACCTCGGGCGTGTAACCGGCTGCGGCGCTAGAGGTGCGGATACTATTCCCGTTCCTGGACTAATGTTTGTAATGCTCTGCAGATATTTGTTCCGGGTCTGGATGCTGTGTTATTGTGGTACCACGGCAGTCGTTGTTCCTGTCCGCTTAGCATGAACACCCATGACAACGTTTTGTCTACGAAAGATAAGACAAAAACTATTTCTGTCGCCAATTCTGTCAAACATAAGAGAGGGACAAAATATTTTATGTCTTCTCGGCGGTAGAGAAAACCGTTATCTTGGGTCTTCATGCTATAAGCAGGCTGATACGTTTGAGATCCGCAAATGAGTCTTATCTTTTTCATCGCCTGATGGTCTCTTAAGCCTTGATTATTCAATTTGCACTAGATTATAGCTCTCATTAAAAAACACGACATATTCAATTATGATTGTGTTTTCTAAATTTATGCACATAAATAATAATGAGAGCCGCGTTGGCGTAGTGGTCTGTCCCCTGATTCCCGATGCGAAGGTCGTTATGTGCGCTTAGCACGTGCTCGAAACGGTGAAGAGAAACATCGTGAGGGAACATGCTTAGAAGGCCAGGTTATTGTTCAGTTTAAATAAAATGGTTATTCGTGGAGACCAGTTCTGCAACGTATTTCGACGAAACTACCCTCGAGCGAATACGTTTCTTACGATAGCTGCCTTAAACTATTAAGGCAGCGACTTTTCATCGGGTACCACGCGGGCGAAGCCGTGGGCAGTAGCTAGTTCTTGATAAAAAATGAGCGCATAAGCTACCGAATAAGCTACAAAACTTCAACAAAATCGACGAAACAGTGGAAATTAGCAGTCTTCTTCTTTGTCCTGCCCGCCCCCCATTCCCATGTCTTACTGTGCACGAGCTGCCGTGGCCAATAATGGAAGTCGCTTAATAGACTAAGTGGAGGGAACCCACACAGAATATGACGGGCTTGCCCTCCTGCCCTCTGCGCCTCATCCATCACCTGCACCAAGAACAATCTAGACAAATACCACTTTCTGTTGGCGTTAACGCCTGCGGAAAGATTGAATTGTAGGGAAATGATATTAGCTGTGTAATATAGCTGGACATTTTCACACAGCATCATCTAGCCCCAAAGTAATCAGAGCTTGTGTTATGGGAACTACATGACTTTAACACTACTAATTTTTTTTTTTTGTAAATACATGTTATACATAGAAAACACCCAGACCCGAAACAATATTTGCAGGATGTCAAATTTTGTAGTCGTTAACGCATGCGGAAATCGTTACGTGACTATTGCCAAGTTTTTTCTTGACAAATTTGCGATAGCGCGACATGAAAACGAAGCGCGAGGTATTTGTCTAGATCCAGCTCATGGAGGCAACCGATGAAGCTGAACAAGTGGCAACACATTGGTCGAAGCAAATTTAAAAAAAAAACGAGTTATTGACACTACATGAATAATTGAATGAGTGCACAATAGAGTTTATCTATATATTTATACTAGACTCTGCCCACGGCTTCGCCCGCGTGGTACCCGTATAAAAAGTAGCCTATGTGTTATTCTGATGTAAAAGCTATATTACTATAAAGTTTCATCAAAATTTCGTTCAGTAGTTTTTGCGTGAAACAGTAACAAACATCCATCCTCACAAACTTTCGCATTTATAATAGTAGGGTTGCATACCCTATCTGTCACCTTAACTTATACCCACTTAGGTCATGCAGATGATCGATGATCGAAGACTGCATTTAATCGAGACATATTATCGATGTTTTCTATTTACGCCGTGGTAAAGCACTGCACGGGTTATTCACCTTGCCACCAACGGTCTTACATATTTTATTTGAAGCCCACTGCGCCACAGAAGTTTGCGTGTACGATTCCTGCCGTGGTACAAAAGCTTGTATGATTTACAAATATTTGTCGCGGGTCTGGGTGTTTTCTCTATTGTATAAAATGTATGTAATAGGTTGGGGAAAAAGTTTCTTCGCATTTTTTAAGAAAATTCAAAACATTTTTTAATATAGTTTATTTACATTTAACTAAAGTATGTAGGTACCATTTTGTTCGATAACTTTTTGCCATTTTGTAGGCAGGGACATGATCCCATTGCTATAAAAACTTTGGGGCTTCTGTTCAAAATACCGCGACAAGTGGTTTTGGCAGTCCTCTCGTGATGTTAACCTGACACTGCCTAAAGAATTCTGAAGAGACCGAAACAGGTGGAAATCTGAAGGTGCAAGGTCAGGACTATACGGCGGATGCATTAACACATCCCAGCCAAACTCTCTTAATTTTTGCTGAGTGGCTAAAGATGTGTGAGGTCTAGCGTTATCATGATGAAAAACCACACCCCTTCTGTTGATTAACTCCGGCCGCTTTCTCTCAACTTCTTGTTTTAATCTCATCAGTTGTTCGCAGTAGAGTTCAGAATCGATGGTCCTGCCTGGTGGTAACAGCTCATAATGAATAATGCCCTTCCAATCCCACCACACACACAGCATCACCTTGTTGCGAGTTAACCCGGGTTTCGCCACAGTCTGTGAAGCCTGACCGGCCTTTGACCACGACCTTTTTCGCACGTTCTTGTCGTACGTGATCCACTTTTCATCACCAGTTATCAGCTTCTTCAAAAATGGTTCGGTTTCATTACGTCGTAATAAAGAATCACAAATGAGAACACGGTTCATTAGGTTTCTTTCAGTGAGCTCGTGAGGTACCCAAATATCGAGCTTTTTTGTGTACCCAGTTTTTTTCAAATGCGCCAAAACTGTTTTGTGGTCAATTCCCAGTTCTTCAGCTACGTCGTAACTACTGATATGCCGATCTTGCTCCATTTTTTCAAAAATGGCATCCATTTTATCCGTAATAGGGCGACCAGAGCGACGTGCATCTTTGACATCAAAATTTCCGGATTGAAAACGCTTAAACCAAATTTGTGCTACTCTCACAGACACTGCACTAGGTCCATAAACATCGCAAATTTTTTTCGCGGCTTGCGTTGCATTTTTACCTTTTTTGTAGTAAAATTTTAAAATGTATCGAATTTCTTCATTAGATTCACTCATCTTGACAGTACGAAAAACAAATAAAAATCACACATTTTCCTAATTTGAATTTGGAATTATCTTCTTTAAAATTTAAACTTTTAATGATACCAAAACCAGCCAGATACAAATAGTATAGCCAAAGAGATTTTATTACAAGTTCATACATACAATAATGCGAAAAGACTTTTTCCCCAACCTAATATTTGAAAAAAAAATATATAAGGAATAAATCTGTCATGCAGTTCCCATACTACAAGCTCTGCTTAGTTTGGGGCTAGATGATGTTGTGTGAAAAATGTCCAGCATTATTTATTATTAGTTATTTTAAACACCAGGATTCCCTGTGTCGTGGGTATCAGGAACTACGAGTACCGTGGTATCAAAACAACCAGACCTGGAACAAATATCTACAGGATCTGCAAACATTTATCCCGCAGCGGGATCGAATCCGCAACTCTTGCGTCGCAGCTGGCTACACGCCCGCCGCGCCATCGAGGTCGTCGATCTCCGCACACATCCTATAATAAGCTATAGTTAAACTGTGACGTGATCGTATACTAACTTATAGTGCAGCAGACCTTCTTGGGGATTTATAAATATAAATAATTTATTTATAGCGCCTTGTTTCAAATTTACATTGTCAGCCAAAGTTAACCAGCCAGTTAAGTTACCTCTTATTAGCAGCAGTTAATTTTAATGTCCACAGCTTCGTACGGGCCCGGATAAAAAAGGTCTATTGAAAGTACTTACCTAGGTCATGAATAATGATGATTCCATATTCATCCGAATGGCATCAGCAGTTATGGAGATTATTAACAAAGGTTATTTGGTTTTGAAGTGTTAACCCCTAATTAAAGGAAATTGCAAGAATTTATAATATACCAAAAAATCAGACTCGAACCCACGACCTCCCGCTTGGTTCGTGTCTATACGATATAAGCCACGAGATCGTTAGCCTGGTCGAAATTCTTGGGTTGTTTTGGTTCGAAGCGTCGAGGCTTCACCATCAGGGAGTCTAGACAAATACCTCAAGGTCACTTTTCCTTTCACGCTAACGCAAATTTGTCAAAGTTAAACTTGGCAGCTTTCACGTGACATTTCAATCTTTCCGCAGGCTTAACGCCAACAGAAAGTGGTAAATTATAGATCTCCTGTTAAAATACATTTACTCTTTTTGTTCTTTACTAACTTAAATATTTCTAATTATTGTAAAAAAGAGTATAATTCGCTTGTGTTTTACAAACAGTGGTGAATCATTATATTTTAAACCAAAAACCGAGCGAATACTTTCGTTCGCGCGAATATTGTGTGACTTTATCTATGTATGTTATGTGGTACATACAACTATATGTTTACTATTAATACCTATTTTGCGGAAAACAACTTTAAAGATTAGAGTTACCATCTCTCCGACTTTTGACCGACATAAATAAAACGTGACATGAACATGATACATTGAATGACCCAACAGATAAGAATTTCCATTTATTATTTCGTTAACATTTAACGTCCTTCCTAATGAGGAAATTATCGACAATTGGGTAATTAAAAATGATAGTTGAGTAGATTGATTCTGACATTTGGACAGACATTTAAATAATAGTTCACTATTTGACATAATGTCCATCAGAGGTAATATTTTTAGTAAAACCGGTCGTGTTTTTTGTTTTATTCCGTCTATTAAAGATCATGAAGTATGTATAATTAAATCTGAACCCTATTTGGTATCATAATCTGTAATTATAACAAAAAACTGGCACGGTCAGACACCGTGCCAGTAATAGTATGCCAGTAATAGTAATAGTAATAGTATAGTATAATAGTATGCCGTGAGGCATAAGGCCTCCCCAAATAAAATAAATAAATAATGCTGGTCATTTTTCACACAGCATCATCTAGCCCCAAACTAAGCAGAGCTTGTTTTATGGGAACTACATGACTGATATTCTAATTATGTATTTTTTTTGTCAATACATTCTTATTATACATATAAACACCCAGACCCGAGACAAATATTTACAGATGATACAAACATTTGAATCGAACCCGCAACCTTCGGCGTCCCAGACGGGCTTCACCCACTTAGCCACACAGGTCGACAAAAACTGGTATGACGAACTAAAGTGGCAAAGAAGCATACGGCCCACCTGTTTTTTAAGCGGTTACCGTAACCTATGGACGCTTGCAACACCAGAGACATAACGGGTGAAAAGTCACATGTGGTTGTAATTTCACCGGCACCCATACTCTTCGAACCTATGTAAAATATGTATGTATTTACAAAAAAAAATAAAGTATTTAAGTAGTATATCAGTCATGTTCCCATAATACAAGCTTAGTTTGGGGTTAGATGATGCTGTGTGCAAAATGTCCAGCATTATTTTTAATTTATTTTTTAACTTAAAAAGTAGATAAGTACTTAAATACCTTGAATATAACCTACACAACGCCAGATTTAGATTTCGTCTTTTTTATCGACCTTTTTGTGCATTTGTCATTGGCGTAGGCCATATCGGTCACTCTATATTAACCGATTTGGTCCTAGCATCAATTTTCCCACTTGTTTAAGTCGTGGTTTTCCATTGCAGTTGAATTGCTTCTCAGACTTGTGAGTCACATCTAACTTATAATATATCTAAGCTGTGGCAAATACATAGAAATATGTGGTGTTGTTGTTTAATTCGATCGATTTAGTCGCATTTCTGTATTAATATTATAAAGTGGTAATGTTTGTAAGTTTGGATGTAGGAGGTTATATCCGAAACTGCAGATCCGATATCAAAAATACTTTTACCAATATTTAGAATGGAAAACATTTTTTTTTTAATTACAGTGTAAATAAACGGATCGGGAGATTTCTGGAACTCTTGTCCAGAAATCCCCTTTGCTTCCCCAGATTAAGATTAGAGCAGCAGACTGTTTTATACAAAACAAAATTTAATATAAATAAATGTAGTTAGGTATTGTGAATAACAATCAAATGTTTCTGCAGCCGTATATTTATCATTTTAAATATTTATTCATTTTTTTTATTGTGGTTGGCCTTCCTGCATCAACTGTGGTATTGATTATAATAATGAATTTTAACACATTTCAAAAATTAAAATATGCAGCCATAACGATGGAAAGTCTCCTATAATATAATCGTATCTGGTTTTAGCTTTCTGAGAAACAATTAGCATCTCAACTTGTATGAAGTCTCGAACAAATACTATTTTTATTCCAATCAGTATTCATTTTTCTCGCCCCAGTTATTAAAATATATAATCTACATCAATATTATAAAAAGGTAGTTTGTAAGTTTGGATGTATGAGGTAATCTCCGAAACTACTCATCCGATTTTATAAATTCTTTCACCAATATTAAGAATGGACTCTCAGGGTGGACATAGACTGTATATTATTCGGTTAAAAACAGGGCTTACACTACCTCTGTAGCGCAGCCCGAATTAGACGCAGGAGGTTGCGGGTTCGATTCCCGCCGCAGGACAATTTTGTATGATTTGGGGTTTAGACAAATACCTCGCGCTTAGTTTTCCTTTCACGCTAACACAATTTTGACAATGCAAAAGTTGACTGCAGTCACGTGACATATACATAGCTAATGTCATTCCCATACTATCAATATTTCCGCAGGCGTTAACGCCAAGAAAAACACGCATTTGTCTATGCGTGTCTAGGCACTTGTTTCGGGTCTGGGTGTTTTGTTATGTAGTTTCCATATAATAGTGACCAGTTTTGCAACGTAAGTAGACGAAGAAACGATCGAGCGAATGTGTTTTTCACGAACACTGCCTTGGTAAGAGTTACTTTTCTTCGGCTACTTTTTATCCGGGTACCACGCGAGCGAAGACGTGGGCAGTAATAGATAAACACGTGTCGTCGTTACGGAATTGGAACAGCGCAAATTAACCGCTAAACTGCTAAGGTTACATGCCTTTATAATCATAGCATGCGGAAATTGTCGACGTCTGTCATATGTTTTCCCAAGAGACAAAGATGTATTCAAAATGTTTGATTCGTTTCAACTTTTTTTTCGTTTGATTCGTCAAGAAAGAACGACGGTACCTTGAATCGTAAAGTTAATGTAATAAAAAAAAACAGCTACACAGTCCTTATCCCACTCTAGGAAGAATCCTAGTGTGAGACGACACAGAGAACTGTATCATGGATAACAGGAACTACATGTACCGTGTCATTATTACCCAAATCTGAACAAATTTCTGCGGATATTTGTCCCGCAGCGGGAATCGAACCAGCACCTCTGCGTTGCAGACTACGTGCCCGCTGCGCCACCGGGGTTGTCCAATCAATTATTTATCCGTAACTAACCGTGACCATGATCCGTACAAAGTGCAAGTACATCGATCTGTCGATGAATTTTATCGACGCGAGCACATCACTAGAACGAATTTACTATAAATGATGTAGGGTACTGTAGGGCTTTTGAACCCGGCGTAGATTTTTAAACCCTACTTTTTGCCGCGACGACAGGAGCCCGTATATGCGTTTGCCAGAAGAGGTTGTTTCTTTGTCTGTTACAATTTATATCCGTAACGGCTTAAAATAGGATTGTAATGTGATTTTTTGAGAATGATTTTTATCTCATAACAAGTTTTATACGTAGTCTGAAAGATTTTTATGTCTTCAATCAAGGATAGCTTGGCTATATCGCCACAAGTCACAAAGGGGCGCTTTAGAGTTTGAAACTTATTTAAATATCTCTCTTTTCGAGGTTAAATTTAAAAAATAGTAGATGTAGAAAAAATGTAGTAAGTAGGTATGTATATAATTTAAGTATGTTCGCAAATTTGCACTGGGCCTACTGCGTTCATCTCCATTTCGTTCAGAAAGGGTTGAAGACTGCGTTCCGTTTTACACTTAGATATTATAAATATTTTTATATAATAATAATATATATATAGTATTCGGGCTTCTTTTATAGCCTATCTACTATATAAACTCCACTAAAGAAAGAATAATTCTTAAAATTTATAAAGTGGGTATTGCGTTGTGTATGACTAGGTTTTGTAAGTAGCTTGGTACTTACTTACGTAATTATATGCAGCAGTTATGTCTAGTTTCATCACAAATGGCTCAGTAAATTAATACCTACGTGACTGGAACAGTAAAAAATGAACAGTAGCGGAGCTGTTTATGTAATGAAAATCGATGCCACGTTAGGTTTTAAATTTAAAACCCCGAGATTTCCATCACGTAGGTATTTCTACATTGGTGAAAATTTATCAAAAAACTGAATTTATATGGGTTAAAGAGTGTCATCGTTAATGATTATGTACTTATGTATAAAAAATAAAGACTGTGATTATCTTTTTAGTTAGCTGTATTTGATTATAAAAATTACGGTGTAAATAAATGATCAGGGCATTTCTGGAACTCAGTCCCACCTCGAATATCTGGATCAAGTCAAAGTCATTAGGTTTTTATTAATTGAATTCACAAGGATCAGATCATATCATAATGTGGGATTGGTAAATAAAACGAGGGGGCTTTTGGCAACGAAATTACTCGGGTATATTGTCTTCAGAGGCTTTTAAACTTATATTTTCTTTTCCGCACGTACATTCAAATCCACGGCTTTTTCACAGAGAGGCAAAAAACCCCTTCACTCACTCACTCTACCATCAATCCCTTTCGTTCCATTCATTCCTTACGCACGCTCCGTTCAAAAACAATAAAATAGGTACAATGCTTAATCCTACATAAAAACTATTATTATTTAAAGTAGTAGAGCTCATTTAAAGATCGTCCGTGGAAGTAGTACCACCATGCTTATTTCTGCCGCCTCGCATTGCTGTGTTCCGGTTTGAATGGTATGGGTGCCTGTGAAATTACAGGCACATGAGACTTTTCACCCGTTATGCCTCAGGGTCAATTAGGGAATTACGAGGAATTACGGGGGAATTACGAGTGTCCATACCGTGTTTTCTACTTTAGTCTTATGAAAAGTTGGAAAAATATATGACGAAGCAGGAGCTCCAAGGTGGTTTTAAAAAAGTGTGACGTCAGCAATGCTAACGTCACTATCATCACCAGCATGCTGGTTAAGTTTACAAATGGTTTTGAAGGTAAACATGGTCGAAATAACAACTTGATTACGTAATTACCTAATTGTTATTTGATTACAACAATCAAATTATAACTAGCTATTAACTAATGATTTTAAATTGTAATATGACAATCTAAGTGATGATTCGTTAAGTAACACGTGGTACTGCGCCATGACTCACTGTAGAAGCAAAATAACGCCTTTGCGCCGATATATATGTTCTAATTCTAATTCTAAGTGGGGGGAGCCAAGGTCTACACTGACGTCCCGCATTGGGGTGTATTGTGCATTATCCCCGTTCTAACCTGACCCCGACCAGCCCACCTTGAAGTAGCGGAGAAGGACTCTGGGTTGATGACAGCAGTGTTCCAGTATCTGACCTCCTGTCAGTTAATGATGAAATATATGTTACGTTAGCTTTGATTCAATGATCTTGCGCTTTTTTTTTTTTGTTTGTGCTTCTACATTTTGAATTGGACAGCTGTCCGCCTTTTATACAGGCTGTTCCTTCATGGAGCGCTGGACGAGGGAGCATGCGGTACACCAAGTACAGGGGCTCTATGTACCTCCTACATATTGTATACTGTAGTTTTAATGATTATGTTGTTTTGATACAATCGTTTTCTCGTTTATATGGAAATTACATTTCTATTTGTCAAACGACTTAAAAAAATAAGCAGGTTCTCAGTTCGGCTGTATATTTTTTTGTGTGGATGTGTGTTACGCGATATCATCGCCAAATTGTGAACCGATTTTAATGAATCTTGTATTGGTAGGGTTGAAATCGAAGGTCCCGTATACATTTTATGAAATAATTCCACCCCTAAGGGTGAAATGTCATATTCGACTTTTTATTAACGTTCGTTATTTTAGTTAGATTTTTATTTTTTTTCTGATAAAACTTATGTTTAATATCGTGTAGATAGATAGATAAGTAGATAAACTCTTTATTATGCATAACACCATTTTACAGTACAACGTACAAAAAGATAATAAAACGGACAAAAAATACGTTCTGTCAGTTCTTTGGCAACCTATGGATCAGCTATACTAAAAACACGCTACAGCTCAACGTATATAATAATACATTCAGGATGCTGTTGAAGATGCCGCGTTTTTGTAGTGCCTCAGATATGTTCGCGCAGACAAGGGCGGCTGGCTTTCATCCGTAAAAAGACGGCATCTCTGATGAGTAGAGTTCGGGGCAGTCACAACAGTATCCTCAAAACAGTTGCTTAGAGGTGCACCTCTAGGTCATCTCCCGTCGCAGGATGTCCTAACTCCTGTTTTCTTCACAGAATTTACTAAAAAATAGTCATATATATCTTCCAACAAAATGGTTTCGAAAAACAAAAGAAATGCACAATTGGCGGTAATATGTAAATAAAAAGTATTGAATTAAAAGAGTTTTTATTTCCAGGAAAAATGTGCGTGTTATTTATAGTTTTTCCGCGAAAGCTGTTTGTCGGGTTGACTGACTTGTCAAATTCATGGTCGTGTTTTTTTGGCGGACGGTACTTTTTGCTGCTTCTAATTGCGTAGCTTTCCATACCGACGTCCTCCTACACTTGTACAAAAAACACTCTTAGTAAATTGGATAACTGCCCTCCTATTTAAAAAATGCGCATATAACATAAACATGAAACCGATATAAAATAATACGATTTGATTTTGAATGACATAGGATGAAATTAAATAAACGATCAGATTCGCATTTTATAATTGTAGATGCTCCCTTTTTGAATAGGACGGCAGTACATTATCTTCCACAAGTAGTATTCAAGAATATTATAGACACTAGGATTCCCTATAATGTAAGTATCAGACACCAAGACCTGGAACCTCAGAACATATTATAACTATTTTTTGTTGTGATGTGACAATACATGAATTCGTAGATATATTTTTTTAATTTTATTAAAATAATCATGGGGTGTTAGTCGGAAGGATATTTTTTTGTTTTTTGTTTGTAATATGATATTTTTTCTACAAAATGGCTTAATTCCAAAAACCAAACTTATTTTTTTTAATATTATTTTTATTGAAACAAAAAATAAGATACATATTATTTGTATTTATGTATTAATATGATTATAATTGTATTTATTTTCGGTGTATGTGTATTCATATATAGTTCAAGTAGGTATATATAATAGTAGTTTATCAAAATATATACCTAGTGGTATTTTAAGTATATATATATATATACTGAAAATACCACTAGGTATATATTTTAATGCTGGTCATTTTCACACAGCATCATATAGCCCCAAACTAAGCAGAGCTTGTATTATGGGTACTACATTTAGTTTCTTCTTTCCTGACTTTGTCCACCTACCATTATTCCTTCTCTATCTCTCCTCAAAGGTTTGCTGGAAGAAAACTATTTTTAGGGTTAAGCTCGCCTTTGTACATGCCTCACCTAATATTTTCTTTGTACAATAAAGAATTATAAGATCTAAAAATATCGTTAAATCTTTCGACTCATGCGATTCCCTGGAACTGCGATTATTTTAAGTCAGGAAAATGTCTGTCTACAAAAGTCGGAAACAAACACATTAGGTACCAACGCATGTAGTCGATGTTTCAATAAATCAAGGTCCTTGAACTGTCCTTTGTCCGCGGTGAATGAATGCCACTTCATTATTAGGGTTCGTTGTCACGAATCGGAAAACGGCTCACGAAACGGCTAGTTTTTATAATATTGCAATTACCATCGTTGTTTTTTTGAATTGTTTTGTGTACCTACGTACTTATAGTGTTAACTAATAAATATTTTGATTGAAAAAAAAACGATAAAGTGACAAAAACAAACTTGCTCACGACTGTAATTCACACATCCTGAGAACTACTCAGATAGATATATAGATAATTATTTATTGCATACGCCAAAATCTTATGAGATCTTTATAAACCAAGTCGTGGTGATACGTTTTTGAATGTGTTTCCTACGGTCGTTGTCTTAATGGTATATTATTCGTACAACCATGTTAAAGTGACCACGGACTGTGCTTATGAAGAAGGACCTTAGAACAGTCTACAAAACATCACCAAAACATCAGGTGAATGTACGTGGTATAGTCGAAATAGTAATCTAAAAATAAGTAAATTTCCGCAACATTTTTAAACTGGGGGTTTAAAAATGATGATAAATACCTCACGCTTACTTTTCCTTTCACGCTAACGCATAATTATTTGAAGAGGTAAATCTTTTCTGCAGACTTTTGAGATTTCCATACAATTTAATCTTTCCGCAGGCGTTAACGTCAACAGAAAGTGGTATTTGTCTAGAACCCCTGACATATTATTGTCCATCGTCTATTGCAACGCCCCCTAGTGACTGGTGGCGATAAAACTTATCTAAGAACCATTCTTGAAGATAAACAAATCGATTAAAATTAATCGCATTAAAATCCGATAAATTCGGAGATGAAGGGTCATAGACAAAATTATATGGCTAACGTAATATTTCTGGTAGTCCACTACTACTATTACTATTATAGTTAACCTCTGTTAGTTTACTTTCTGATAAATGCCAGAAAACCATTGATTCCCCTCTGAAACCGACAAAACGGTCATGTAAATAAATAATATAAGTTTTATTGAAAACCAAAGTGCATAGGGCATAGACCCTATAAAGTATGATTATATTGAACTTAAAACCCCTTTGGCCGTCTAGACTGGGAGGTAGGGTAGCCGAAAAAAACGAAACCTGTTGAGAGTTGACTGTCGTGTCGTTTTCGCGCAGTTGTTTTTCAACCGTCGAAGAGTGCGGATGTCCGAAAATGTGTATTCAAAGCAAAATGGTTGTCAAAATACGTAGTTTGTTATTCTCGTAATTTTTTATGTAGTTTTATTTTGTATACGGAATATTTCTGTGATATATTGTGATAATGTTTTGTTTATTCAGCCCGAGTAAGTGTTGTTTTGTAAATAGTGAGATTTGAGTTGTATTACCAATACGATTATGATATTTGATGATGTTATTTGATTGTTTATTTCTCATTGATGTTTTTGAATTGTTTTACTGAGATTCTGTGCATTTTTAGATACCTCTTGATACCAAGTTTATCCAGGTTCGAGTATATTCAACTGTAAGATAAATGTTTGCAGGATCTACATATAGTTTCATTTCTGGTCTGGGTGTTTTGGTAAAGCGTCACTCGTAATAAATCAAGAGTATCGTCCTGATAATCTTGATTCATTTCATTAAAAGAGTATCGAAGCGATCTCGCTGATTCAACCAAAGGAATAAGAATATTGGGTCGCATTTAAATTAAATTCATATAGACAAATAAAAAAAAAATTAGACACTTAGTCTAGTTAATCAATGACAGGTCGTACTGTTGATGTTATTGAATGCTTAGCATTTTCATTTATGTATTCATGAATTCACGATTGTGTCCCGTTGGAAGGAGACTCAATTGTAGCATTCATTTTATTGAACTGTGACTTTCGGTCTACATTTAGGATTCCGTAAACAATGGGACCCTATTACTAAACCTACGCCGTCCGTCCATCCGGCATGGGGATTCTTCTTCCTCTTTTTTTATCTTTATAACCGTAATAATTATTAAGCCAGTTGTCATTTTCAAATAATACATGTAACTGTGGCGTAATGGGACATAGTAATGAAATCAACAAGTCGAAAAAACCTCGATTGTGCAGCGGGCGAGTAGCCAGCTACGACGCAAGAGGGTTCCCGTGCGGGACAAATGTTTGTATGTTATGCGGATATTTGTCTGTGATAATGTAATTCCTGATACCCACGACACAGGGAATCCTAGTATGGGGTCAGAACTATGTGTGTCCGTAAAGTGTTTATTTCGAAGGGGTTCTGGACAAAACATTGTAAAAAGCAATTTTGTATTTCAATGAAGTATAAGTCAAATCCCAAGTCAAGCCCTTCATGTAAATTCATGAGATTTTTAATTCCAGTTTATAATTGTAAAGTAATTAATGATTTTACAATGATTAACTGTAATTAAAAATTTAAAAAATCTCATGAACCATACTAAGACTAAACAAGCATCACAAGTTTCGTTCGGTACTGGCCCAGAAAAGTGTTGCCGCTAAACATAAACTTCACTTTCGTTCAGAAATATATACGTGAACCACAGAGCATATTATGTTCTAATATAAATCCGGCCAAGTGCGAGTCAGACTCGTGTTCTGAGGGTTCTGTAATTTCCGTTCCAAACAGACTACAGTAAATATTTGGTAAAAACAAAATTATATCATATTTTCAACGTTTTTGTATTGGGGTTTATTTTTTTTTTTCGATCAAAGGGAAATTATTGTAAATGTTCGTGTGAATGTACCACTGCCACCGCATTAGTTTGACAGGGGCTATAATTATAAAAAAAAATTACACTGTTTGTTTTTATGTTCTGTTAAATTAAAAATTTCATCAATAAGCAATTTTTATAAAATTAACTGTTTTTTTATAAGTAAAGACCAATTGTTTCTCCGTATGGGAACAAAGTGTGTACATTTTATTCATTGAAATCCCATGGATCATATAGCATCGTCAACTGAAACCCCTACCTTTGGTCCGGAAGGCGAGGTCATTACCCTTTCCCATCCTTAGTGCCTACCGAAAATCATGTGAACGAACCCGGTACATCCTTTGTAGTCTGAACGTTGACCTAGGTCGTGGCAGACGCGGTCTAGACTCCGCCCTTACAAATTAGGTACTTGTTAAGGGTAGGTCAAGACTACCTTCTATGTTATCAAACATAGTATTTTCGAGGTTATTAAATTAAAATGTATTTTAAATATATTTAGATCCACAAAATATCAAACAAGGATAAAATTATTCAATAAATTAAATGTATACTCACTTAATTACTAATCAACATAATACAGTAGTTTGGCATGGGGATTAATTCGTTCCGAAACTCAGTATTTAGGCAATTTTTAGACCTATTATTAAACAGTAGATGGAGAAAAATGGAAAATAAATAGTACTAGTTCCTGCTCACGGCTTCGTCCGCGTGGTACCCGGATAAAAAGTAGTTCGTTAGAAACGCATTCACTCGACCGTGTTTTCGTCGACTAACGTTCAGAAATTGGTATCTACGAAAAGTCCTTTTATTTTTAACGGGATAATATATAAACTATATCCACATCCACCCTACAGGTCCATTCTAAATATTGGTAAAATATTTTTTTATTCGGATGAGTAGTTTCGGAGATTACCTCCTACATCCAAACTTACAAACTTTACCTCTTTATTATATTAGTGAAGGTGTTTAAAATTGATCATTTTGAATTGAAGACTTCAGTAGCGCGGTGGCCATGTAGCCAGCGGTGACGCATGAAATGCGGGTTCTGCTGATATAATTCTTATATCAGAATTATATTATTCCCGGGTTTAGGTGTTGTGGTAGTTCCTGATACCCACGACACAGGGAATCCTAGTGTGATATACAGGATGTCGCAAAAGACCAGTGTAGAACAGGCGACACTATGGATTTAGTTCGGTACACTTTTCCAGGCTGTTTTATCTCCCTTTTTTGCGATTTGCCTTGGACTGTAAGATCGCCCAATCTGACCTGTCCATACTTCGTCCTTTTTAGTTATTTGAAATTTATGGTGTATTCGAATACAAGCCACAGACTCTCGCAGCCATAAAACATTAAATAACAAAATTAGCAAAGATATCGCCGGAAGTGTGTTGTGAGTTGTGGAAAATGTGGGGCTCAAAAGTTGCATTAACTCTGGAAGTCACTATTTAAAAGACATCATCTGCAGATACTAATGGAATGAAATTTAATGTCGAGCACAGCGTGCTGTGGCAGCGGCCCGCGTAATGGGACATAGTAATGAAATTGACCCTATTCAAATCTTTATTTCAAACCAACAGATCTGTCCACTAGGGGACATAAAAAAGTTGTAGCTGAACCAATTAGGGTCACCAATTAGGGATGCAGTACCCGTCTCACTACCGCGTGGTTGCGGACGGTGCTTATGCGTAAGGATGGTCAACGACGGCTGGTGAATAGTAAAGTACGTGGTTATAGTCTTAATAATATCCTGAAATGATAATTTCAAATCTACAATTACTTTTGCGCCTCCCTGTCGATAGTCATACTTAGTTTCAGTGTTCTTTTTCATTTTTGCCTTGAAAATTAAAACCTTCGTTCAGTCCAGTCGAGTATCGTGTTGTGATTGTGTGATGCATGATTAGACAGAGACAAAGGTATATCTATCATTACGCAATACGCCTGCGCCCTATAGTTACGTTTTGGCTTGGCCCTTGAGCATAAGCGCTCAAGGTTTTCATAGCTAACTCGAGTTTGGATATCGAGCAAGTTTTTTAATCTATGAAAAAAGACAGGATCTCTGATGCGTAGAGTTCGGGGCAGTCACAACAGTTTCCTCAAAACAGTTGCGGAGAGGTGTAACTCTCCTATTTGGTGACATTTTGTGCGGAGGGTGGTCAATATGATCTTATTGTTTGATCATATCCCGTCGTAGAATGTCTCTATGTACATACCTATTTCTATAAACGAAGAAGTTACTAACAAATAGTCATAAGGATTTACTAACAGAATGGTTTGTATTGTCTGAAATAAAAACTTTTGATTTTGATTTGATTTATTTTTTATTGTACACAAATAAACACTTACAAAAAGGGTAGAATTAAATTTCATATACAAAGGCGAACTTAACCCTAATAACATTTTTCTTCCAGCAAACCTTGAGCTAGAGAGAGGTAATTATAGAGAATGAGATTGAATTAAAGCAAGGTACATCAAGGATTTGCTTTGAGTTAGATATCATTATTTCGGATATATTACACGAGCTGACACAATCAATGGAGGGTACAGACAGTGGAGTTTGACAAAAACGTTATTTGTATCTGCAGCACTCCCCCACAGCAGTATACCGTACGACATAATGCTGTGCAAGTAGCTGAAGTAAACTAGTCTAGCTGTGTCTACGTCTGTATAAAGATGGATCTTTTTGACTGCATATGCCGCAGAACTAAGTCTCTTCGATAATTTATCAATGTGAGGGCCCCATTCAAGCTTATTATCTAGGGTGATACCTAAGAATACGTTGGTGTCCACAAGAGACAACTCTTCATCTTTGATTTTGATATTTGCTTAAAGATAACTAGTGAAACGTGTCATGTGCCTGTAATTACACCGGCACCCATGCCCTACCAAACAGAAATGCGAGCATTGCTGTCTGACGGCAGAAATAAGTATAGCGGTACCTACCCGGACGAGCTCTTCACAAGGAGCTCTAATTATAAGCTCTAATTAACATACAAGTATTAATGATTGTTTGTTTGTTGCAGGTAAGTGTGCCAATGTCCTTCAGCTATGTGAAGACGAAATGGAGAAACCAGCTGATGATATACAGGATAAGTTGGTGGATGAGGTGAGTTAATTAAAAACGACGACCTCTGTGGCGCAGTGGGCGAAGGCCCGCCTGAGGGACAGAAGGTTGCGGGTTCGATAGCCGCCGCGGGACAAATGTTTGTATGATCTGCAAATATTTGTCTCGGGTCCGGGTGTTTTCTATGCATATCATGAATGTATTTAAAAAAAAAAGTAGTCATGTAGTTTCCATAATACAAGCTCTGCTTAGTTTGGGGCTAGATGATGCTGTGTGATAAATGGCCAGCTTTATTTATTATTATTATTATTAAATGCGTTTACTGAAGGGGAAGCAGAGACCACGGATTTTCA
Organism: Perizoma affinitatum; assembly: GCA_961405105.1. NCBI lineage: Eukaryota > Metazoa > Arthropoda > Insecta > Lepidoptera > Geometridae > Perizoma > Perizoma affinitatum. The sequence goes on from OY560207.1 coordinate 6,435,184, forward strand.
GCTGCCACGATCTTGGCATACCTTTGACTTTATTAACTGCATTTCAAACTCAATTGTCTGTTGCTGTTAACGCCTGCAGAAAGAGTGAATTGTATGGAGATTACATTATCTGTGGAAATGACACGTGATTGCTGCCAAGATTTACCTAGCGTTAACGTGATAGGAAAACTAATCGAGACTAATCTAGATACCCTCCGATATAGCTTTCTTTAGTTGACAGACGTTCCTACGGTGAATAAATTAGTATGAATAGATTATTCATCATAAACGCTTGTAGATCTAGGAAGTCAAGTGACGAGAACAATAAAACTTCACCTATATTATTAGCAGCTTTATAAATTACATGTGATCGAACTACAACATAAGCTTGAAGCTTGTATAAGCATTTGCAACACAAACTTTGTGTTTTTTTAGCAGTGTACATGATCTTACTTGAATTAATTTATGTCACTGTCACTCTATGTGAAAACAGGTCACTCTTAACTTCCAAATAGCGTCAATAAATGAAAACTGTAAGGTCAAATCTCATCTACACTGCATTTATTCGACTTTAAAGCTTCTGAAAACTTGAGGTACCAAATCGCTAAAGTTATGATGGTAACTTTCACTTGTGGCCGTCACTGCAAGTCGACCTAGTTCGTCCATTTTAACGTTTACTTCTTCCAACTCATCATTATCAGCCGGTAAAAGTCCACAGCTGGAGTTAAGCCTCCCCTAAACAGTGCCATGACCGAACGGTCTTGGGTCACTTTTTGAAAACAAGCATACGGAAGCATCTGTTGATGCGGTTACACTGAAAAAAATGTTTCGTTAAATGTAACCAAAACTTTGTCTACCAGTTACACAAAAAAAGTGACAGCCGAACTTAGGTAATGCATAACAAAACACAGTTTAATTACAGGATTAATGTAGTATATAATCAATCCATTTTGGTTATGTATTGCTAATTTCCGTAGCTTAAATTCTCTCTGCTAGCTGAACCAAGTTTATAAATTATAACCAAATAGTTGTTAAACGTAACTCAACGATTTCGTTTTGTGTTGTCAAACTTCTCAGTTGATTTAGTTGATTTGTTTTGCTGACCTTCCCTTACGCTTTGACTAATACTAACAAATACATCGTGTTATTTTTTACTAGTCTCTTTTACTGTGTATAGCCTAATAGTTAAGTCAGATATTGATTAACAGTTATTCTAAAATCAGATAATTACTTTTGTTATTTGTTGCAAAACTAATTTGTTATTTTCAACTATTTTAGTTTACTTTATAGTACCTATCAGTTGTGTTAGATATAAATTAATAGTTAAGCTATAATTAGTAAAATTTTTTTGTTATATGTTGCATAAAATGGGGTGAAAACGTCATTCAAGATAAACGCTTACTTCCCTAAGCCGCAGTAAACGAAGGAATTTCTTTATAGATTTTGAGCCGTTAGCATTTTGAGAAACGCTATTCAGCTGTCAATTCTATAACGAAAACTCCTGCGCCTCCTGCCGCTCCAGCGGGTAGTGCGCGTTTACCTTTAGTGACATTTTCACCCCATTTTTGCTACAAATAACAAAAAAAAATCTAATTACTTAGAGCTAAAGTATTAATTAATATCTAATATATACGGGTAGCTAACAAATTGATTACTAATTTTAAACAGATAAACAGTAACATATTAATGCTACATTACAATTTAAGAAATGTAATTGCAATTTAAAGAAAAAAATACTGTTTAAGGTAAGTAATGTGGTGGAGACAGTATTAGGTGGTAACTATAATAATACATGTATTTAAACTGATAATAACACATTTATTAAGAAGGTATTATGAATAATGGATACAAAATAGTTCTGATCTTCATGTTTGCTGCTTAATCCGACCTTAACTTAATATTTAATAACCCAACATAATTATTGATTATCTTAATTGGCATCTACAATAAACTTTCAATTATATTTCATTAATTTACCATGTTTATTTACAAAACTACAGCTCTTTTTAAAATGTATTTATAAATTTTGATGATCGCTATGATCGACATATGGATTGGGAGTTTCCTACACGATGGCTCCTGTATCATCAAGAGATATTAATGCTTGATCTGGTTGTGCGGGGTCAAATATAAAACTAAAAACACTATCCGTCAGCATTGGATGCAAGCCCTCAGACATCTGAAAAACATACAAAATTAAAAATCATCCCTATTGTATCTTAAAAGGCACTTTAAATAACTCACGCACAAGTAAGTTTTTTCAAAATATTGAAACTAGTGGTAAATTATGGTGGTTGCGGAACCCTAAAAAAGAAACCAATCAAACTTTAGTTTAGTTTCATAAAGAAAAGTTTTACCACTGGCCGCTAAGTGCGCGCGAATATCATTGTCATCATCAGCCTATAGAAGTCCACTGCTGGACATGAGCGGGAGACATGTAACTGACATGACGTGCTCGCATGTAACTTGCATAAAAAACTTCCTATTTTTGTCTCAAGTTCAAAGTCACCTGTATGCAACCTGCAGCTTGCACTTAACGTTTCCACTACTCGAGCTGCATCCAACTACACCATGCATGCAATATAATACAACTATATTATAACCGAGCCAGTAATGAACTTACCTTTGAACGTAGAAATGTAGATTTCTATTCGTCATTGCTTTAGGTAATTTTCCAGAGCATCTGGCCGATCTGGTTGGAGCGGTTGATCATCCATCACTTTTCGAACGTCTTTCAATAGTTTTACATACATAAGACACTAGAGTCACAATAAAATAACAGTTAGTCCCGAGTCCGCAAACAATTCCCTACTTATCAAAATCAGAAATTACAAAAAAGAAAAGCACAAATAGATTCCGCGACCGACCACTCGAACAGAAAAAACGAGAAGACAGATTTGAACGGGTTAGGGGTTTAGTAATACTAATTCACCTATGATTCAGCTCTCGTCCGGCTACATGTAAACAAATACGTTTCATTACATGGTATTTTTATTTTGTAACTGATAGTAGTTTGCATAGCTAATCATAACAAAAGTTTTGTAAAGTTGTACATTGTCTACATTGACCATGTAAAATAAAACAAATTAAGCTATTTTTACAGAACGAATGTTTAAAATAGCTAGTTTTGTTAAGTAACATTTAGACAATGGTAAGATTCTAACGGTAAATATTACTTTTGCAACATATTATCAAAGACAATTTGGCTTCACATTGTCGGAAGGTTTTGTTACGTTGTGTAAAAATGGTAGGTAACAGGTAATCGAATCAGTTTGTTTGAAAAAGTTCGGTATAGTATAACAAAAAGTTTGATTGCAATAAACCGAACTAAAAATATCAAAACCAGTTTGGTGCCTATTAAGGAAACCAGTTTTGTCATTTCAAATAAACCTTGGTTATGGCTAAACAAAATTCGGCTATTTCTAAAATAACCGAAATAGTTCGGTTATTTCTTTTTTTCAGTGTACCGAAATCTATGGACGCTTGCACGGCGCGCCCACCCTGAGACATAACTGGTAAAAAAAAATTCATTTCTGTCATTTAAACGACATACCCTTCAAACCGGAACGCAGCAATGCGAGCATTACTGCTTGGCGGCAGAACTTCCCCGGACGAGCTCTTCACAAGGAGCTCTACTGCTTCTAATGCTTTCATTGATGCTAATTTATGTTTTCTACCAATCGTTTTGTACAAAAACATTATCTGTGCGAGTTGTATGTTTAAAAACATCTTTTATATCTACTTCCTACTTCAGAATAATATCATTTACGACCTTGCGGTTGTATATTTTTAGAAACAGACCGATTGTTAGTAATTGCGTTCTGTATCTATTGATATAATCTGCAAAGATAAGTTTTGGATTGTTTCTGACAAGTTGTTTTTAAAGAATTTTAAAACTCATGAAACTCCCGCTAGGTACTGCTATGTACCCGGGTAAAAAGTAATGTTCACCGGATACTTTTTATCCAGCTCTTATCGGCAGTGTTCGTAAGAAACGCATTCGCTCGTCCGTTTTTCGTTGATGTACGTTGCAAAATTGGTCTCCACGAAAATATCTATTATTTTAACCGGATAAAAGAATATAGCCTATGTCCACCCTTAATTATATTGGATAAAGAAGTTGAATTCAGATGACCTGTTTCGGATACAAATTTACAAACTTAATCTCTTTAATATTAGTGTAGACTACTGCGATAAAACAGATCTAACAGGCATCATATAACAATATAAAAACAATCATGTAGTTCCCATAACACAAGCTCTGCTTACTTTAGGGCTAGATAATTGACGAGCTCTGTGGCGCAGTGGACGAAGGCCCGCCTGAGACGCAGAAGGTTGTGGGTTCGGTTCCCGCCGCGGGACAAATGTTTGCATCTTCAAATATTTGTCTCGGGATCTGGGTGTTTTCTATGAACAATATGTATGTATTTACAAAAAAAAAGTATATAAGTATTCATGTATTTCCCAAAACACAAGCTCTGCTTACTTTGGGGCTAGATGATGCTGTGTGAAAATGTCCAGCATTATTATTATTATCCTTGAAGATATATAAATCGATTGCACTCCTTGTGGCCTAAGTCCAACAGTTCCACAAAGCTACCCCTACCTAGCTATAACACTATATTATCTTGGTTGCAATTGTTATGTAACATAGTTGTACATATCTTTTTCTTTGCCTGATCCCGTTAAATCCTCGTTGAGTTGCAGTTCAGTGCCTACAGCGTACAGTTCTCGGCTGTTACTTTGGCACACACGCGGAAACACAAAACCTGTATTTATACGTAATTCAATAGAAAAAAAAGGTTTTACACCATTTTTTTTTATTAATCTGTTTTTTGAATCTGCATAGTTTGTGTTGAAATAAATATTTTTTCTTTCCTTTTAGAACCAAGCAAAATAGTACCAAAATCGCTTACTAGTAGAGTATTTTAAACCGTAATGAAGGAGAAACATAACGGAAAAGTCGCATGTGGCTGTTTTTTTTTTTTTTTTTTTTTTTTTTTGTATTTTCAAAAACGACTTAATCGATAATTAATTTATAAGTAGTTAAGTTTCATCCGAGCCTACTGCCGTTTTTGTCGACTCCGGTCAGTCTGTGACCTGTTTTTGAGACGAGAAAATTATCTAGCTAGAGCTGACTTGACCGGACAATAAATGCTAAAAAAGTGACTATAACTCCACATTACTTAACCATCACTCCATATTGACATGATGTGCCATAGCAACAGCCGCGGACTGCACAGTACGGATCAGTCATCATAACAGCACTTACGGATGGGTAATAAAAACAACCGTTGGTCGAGAATAGTAAAATAATTATTGTTTATAGTAACGTGATTTTTATCCCATCCCACTATTATTTAAACGAGCGAAGTTTGTTTGTAAACAATTTTTTTTTTACTAGATGTCTCGCAGGAAAATCCTGACAAAACGGCTGGTTTCTATAAAAATGTCCTGATATTATTGCCGCGATCGCGCGCGATATAATACCACAATAAGTTCACTTTACAATGCACACAGTTGTACAGCGCAATTTTAATTCAATTTTATGTAGATTACGTACTAGAATTTACAAATATTTTCATATTAATCGTGTCGATTTATTTTAGTTTTATCGTTCTTACAAATAAAACATTAACTTACTAGCTGGCTCTTTTCTGGGTCAACGCATTAGCATTGCCATTCAGCGTGGCAATGCGGCCAGTATTTTGGGAAATCTGGATCAGTTGAGCTATCTATAGATCGTTTGCAACGGTCTTTAGATAGTTAGCTGTTTCATCTGTATTTTTTGTACTACCTACTTGTACATAGTTGTATGAATAAATGTATACTTACTAATTTAGTAGATATTTCATTAATTCATCAAAAAACCTGTCATTAAAAGAAAATCGGAATCCTGAGAAAATAAATGGAAAATTTATTTTAATCTCGGACAAATTCTGGTAACACTACGTGTGGTTACCTACCTTAGTTTGCGCTTGTTGCCATCATCATCAGATGGCTATAGATGTGGTTATACGTAGGTACAGTCGTGCACAGTAGAAGTTATACAATATAAAACAAACAAACAATACACACACGGGATACGTATATCCTACTACTATTATAAATGCGAAAGTTTGTGAGAATGGATAGATGTTTGTTACTCTTTCACGCAAAAACTACTGAACGGATTTTGATGATACTTTACAGTAATATAGCTTATACATAGGCTACTTTTTATCCGGGTACCATGCGGGCGAAGCCGTGGGCAGAGGCTAGTAAGTTATATTTATCACGGGTAGCGTTGGGCGTCTATTCGTCTACGCAGGCAGGTTTTGTACGCAATTCGTGAACCTTGGCACCGTTAACTGCGCGCACGTTTTTGAATGTAAGCTATTATCTGATCGATTGTTTTACTATCACAAACAGAAGTGATATTCAAGGGCTTCTGGATTTAAACAAGTGAGTTAGATTGCCGAATCAAGTTGCTAAAGTCGAAACTCCACGTATAGGTACAACGGCAGATGAGACTCTCGAATTAAATTATTGAACGAATTAAAATACTTAGCGTTATGGTGTACAAATATTTGTAAATAAAAATAAATACAACGCCAAAAGTACAATGTACACCATGAAATTATCAAATAACTACCTATTTATGGCCATATTCAAATGTAAACCAAGCCGCTTGGACGATTCTAGCTTCGCCCGGCTAACACTAGGCACCCCCTAGGTTTCCTTCATCTTTTAGAATTATCCGTAACATGCTACTAATATTATAAACGCGAAAGTTTGTTAGGATGGATGTTTGTTACTCTTTCACGCAAAAACTACTGAACGGATTCTGATGAAACTTTACAGTAATATAGATTATACATCAGAATAAAACATAGGTTACTTTTTGTCCGGGTACCGCGTGGGCGAAGCTGTGGGCAGGAGCTAGTTTTTTATGAAACCTTTATTCCGCCTGACGACGGCAACTAGGTCAGAAGGGCGGGTAGAGGCCGTGTGACGTCACGTTGCATATTACTACTATGCATCTATGTATGTATACCAAATAAGAATTATCTCTACCGCAACAAACTTTATTAAACATTATTTCTTGTGAGTTAGAGCTGAAAATAGTACTTACACGGATTACCTTGCAATTCGCGGGTAGACGAAAGATCGTATGTACGGTGTTTATTTTGAGTTTTGATTGGGATGTCATAGAGTTGATTTTGGTTTGTGATTGGTGTTGGCACAGGTCGAAAGGTCGTATGTAGGGAGTTTGATATGAGTTTTAAATTGCGGTGTATTAAGATTGATTTTGGTTTGCTATTTATGTTGGCATAGTAACTAACGGATAGTATAATTTTAATAACGAAGGTTGCTTAAAAGTTCTATGTTAATTTTACGATAAGCAACAGTTTAGTAAATTGAATCTAATTTGACTGTTTTTATGGTTTAGAATTGATTATAAGATACTTCTGCGTGGGATACGTGGTGATTTCTCTACATACGTAGGTTCTGTCAGTCAAAACCGATTGTGGGAAAAAATCCGGCCAAGTGCCGGATTTTGATTGAAGGTAAATCACAGAATAAAAAACAAAAAACTATTTTCATTAGTCAATTATTTAGTCAATAATAATACCGATGAAATTACAGGCACATGAGACTTCAGCTTCTCATCGTCTTGGGTATGCCGGTCTCATAAAATGATTTCCTTCACCGTTAGATTGTTTTGTGAGGTTGTCAAGTCTCAAAATTGTTGGATCCATGAAAAAAAAAACATTGTTACTAATCTACAATTTAAATTAATTTAATTTAATTACATTATTGCGCCATCTTACAATCGGACGACTTATGAATTCTTAATTATAACACAACTATTTTCATCCTTATTACTACAGTCATAAGATCCACATACATAGGTACATGCAAAATTTCAACAAACTCACATAAATTGGTTCGTATAACAGCGGACTAGAGATCAATTTTGATTGGTTACGAATGCTAATGAGCCCATCAATCAACTCTTGTCTTTCCTGATTCCCTGGTACTTTTTACGCAGTAACACTCTCGTAATTACTGTGACGTCATCATCATCGGTACCTACCTTACTATCCTACTATCGTATCCCTCTATGATATCCTATTCTACTATCCTACCCTATTATATGAAATAATGCTGGACATTTTTCACATAGCATCATCTAGCCCCAAACTAAGCAGAGCTTGTACTACATGACTGTTATACTACTTACATATTTTTTTTTATATACATTCATAGTATACCTACATAAAAAGCACCCAGACCCGATCCGACCGATCATCCAGGTGGTTTCTGCTGATATTGGCGGCGATTCTCTTGTACACTAGCTAAACTAAACTTCGTCTACCGGTCTCTTTTACTAACAGTAGAAAGAAAGACATAGTAAAAATTTTAGTGCTGATAAATTAGTCAGAATTAAGTTTTCCATACAAGTTTATTCGTGATTTAAAATCATGCTGACTATAAACACGAGGAAGAGCGACGCGTAAACTAATATGACTGGACAAATTTGCCATCTCTTTCTTGCGCGCACTATCAGTGAAAGAGATCGACTGTTTAAATTATGTTTAGTTGGTGTACAAGGAAATCGACGACAGTAGGTACCTATAGAAGCGAATCTTCATGGGTAACAGCTGAACCAATTTGTACATAATATAGTTTAAATTTGTTATGAATATCTCCACCATTCCCAAATAAGGACAAGTCATAGGTACCTAATTTGATTGGTAAAAGATGACTAAAAATTAAAAAAAAAGTTTTTTTTTTTAGGTAAGTAAGTTTAACGGGTCTTTTAAAATTATGTTATAATAATGTTAATTACACTCATAATTATGTTAGGTAGGTATAGTCGCGCAAGTTTGAAAAATACTAAAAAAACAATACCTACCTAGGTTCCTATTTCCTCTTGATTTCGCGTTATCAAGGTTTTTTTCTGATACAGAACGCCCTTCTAGTAACGAGCTGCGCCGAATTACAAACGATACAACATTATTTTACAAAGTACAAGTTGTGCTTTTACGTAATTCGGTTGAAATATCTGTGTAGTATTTATTTCGAATGCGGAAGATAATGCGTTCGTTCCAAATGTAAAACAGTCCATCCAATGTTGACAAACAGTGCTCTGTCTCGCTCTAACACTGGCACATGTGCTCGTCTCCTTCTGACTCACAAAACAATAATGTCCGCCATGTTGGGCGCGGACGCACAAGATCTTGGTGATGGGATTTTTATGTTTGTTTTTGTAGAGATTCATCCAAACACTGGAACGCTACTCAAGACTAAGAGTGGGAATTATACTTAATTAACATGCCATTTTCTAGTGCCTAGCGCTTTAATATAAAGTTGAATTCTATGCGAATTAGTTATCAAACGATGTCTAACGAAACATGCTTTTTTATTTTATCACAGTATGCAAAATAGCACTGCTCTGATCACGTTTTTTAGTGAAGAGAACTGCTAATGAGAGTGTACCTATTTCATTACCTATCCGCGTTTTCTACCAAAGAACTATAAACAGTAATAACTCCATAGGTACCATTCTGCTCGCAAAGTTTTTGGATTCCTTCAAAAAAGTCATAGTTTTATGTTTCGCTCTTTCCTCAATTTGATCAACGTGGATAGACAAACAACTTATAAATTAACTGAGTCACGCGTGGCTTTCATGCGTTACAGCAAATGGCGCAAGTAAATCTCTACCTATAGTACCGACCTAAGGTTGCCTGGATGAAATCGCTTTCAGAGACGACTACCCATTTATTTTAATTCAAAGCATACGGCCAACTGATTGTAAGCGGTTAGGTAATGTTTTATATCTGACATCTGCTACTCGCGGGTCGGTTGCTGATGCGTTGCCTGCTCTGAAATACTCTTTTGAAACGGGTGTTATTGGTTACTTTGTTATTAACCGATTCGGCCGAGGATCTCAAGAGGCGCAAATATAGAAGTCTCGACAGAGCTTACTTATTTGAGCCTTTTGGGGTTGAGACTCTGGGTCCGTGGGGAACCGGGGCCCTTCGCGTTTTCAAAATTCTTTCAGGGCGACTGGTCGAAGCGACGCGTGACAAGAGAGCTGGCTCTTATCTGGGTCAACGCATTAGCATTGCCATTCAGCGTGGCAATGCGGCCAGTATTTTGTGAACGCTTCCGCCTGGTAGTGATCTGGATCAGTTGAGCTATCTATAGATCGTTTGCAACGGTCTTTAGATAGCTAGCTGTTTCATCTGTATTTTTTGTATATGTATACCTACTTGTACATAGTTGTATGAAGAAATGTATCTATTCTACCTAGAAACATAATTTGTTTGTTTGTATTTCTAGTCAAAGTCAAATCAATATGTTTTTATTCAACCACAAGGATCATATAGAAACGTCAACATAAAAACTAAGTGAATTTAAAATTTAAAATGTTTTTTACGACTACCTAGAAGAATCAGGCATCAAAATCTGCTAGTTCTGTTTGGTTCCTTCTTTACTGATTTATATAATTATTTGGAGGCAGATAGCTAACTAGGTCTTCAAAAAAATACACGTCGAACGATCAACAAAGTTTAATTAGTTTAATCACCTATTAGTGAGAATGATAACTTATCAAACCCCTTCATTTAAAAGTGCAATATTATCAAACACATTATATAATCTTAGTTCACACTAAGATTAAGTATATTTAAAAATATCCAAACTGATGTTTTTATTATGAAGGCTGTATTGGCCTAGTGGGATGTACCCCGACTTCCGATCCGAAGGTCGGAGGTCCGAACCCGATCATGTGGAAATAGGCTTTAATTACAAAATACTTTGTTATTACGTTTGTATCGACTATTCATCCTCCGCTGTCCTCTTAAGTGGTTGTCAATTCGCCAACGCAGAAATACTCACTCTGGTACAGTATCTTATTTAACCCTTCTCCTCCATATCTCAAAGAGTGCTTTGAATATATTTATCAATCCAACTCTCGTTTAATGCGCTCCTCTGAGACCTTGCCGCTTCAAACACCTGTGCACACTTCTACCTTATATGATAATTATTTTACTGGACAAGCTATCCGCCTATGGAATGTTCTACCCCTCAATATCAGAACTGCCGCATCCCTTCCTATCTTCAAAAAGCTATTGCAAAGTCATTATTCGTCCTTATCTCAAAGCTGATGAGTTGCTATCATAAAGATTATTTATAGTTATAGATTATTTATGTAGGTATATATTATTATTATTTTTATCTAATAATTCGCCACTATGCATGTTTGCGTTGTCTTTACACAATTGTCCGTTCACGTCAATTCCTGTCCTTCTAAAGGTTGTCTGGAAAATATCGATATAAGCGATAAGACCGCCCATTGTTCTCCCGCGCTTGTAATTTGTTCTGTTTGAATTTGTAAGCAACGTACTATGTAGTGTAAGAGTTATGTATCTATCTATCTATTTCGAAGTAAAAGACAAAATCAAATGACACGTATCAGTTGTGTGTTACTTTTATTCTGTGTTACGTTTTTGATTCATAACAATAATATAACCTGAAAACCCATCTAGATAACCAGCTGTTATCCAAGGCCGTTTATTTGGCACGCTATCTGTATGTGTTTAGACGATCAGTCGCCCGATTGATCAGTCCACATCGAATTTTGAGTACTTAATTACTCTACTAGTTTTGTAATATCTGTGCGTACTCGAAAATGTTACGGCCAATGGTTAAATATTATGAGAATGGCGAAATAATGCTGGACGTTTTTCAGAATGCCATCATCTAGCCCTAAACTAAGCAGAGCTTGTGTTATGGGAACTACATGACTGATATACTAATTTTATTACTTTTTATACATTTTATTTGTCGCGTTACTCGTTAATTTTGATGCAATCAGATACAGTATGACTTATTTGTACTTTGTATCAAACTTACATTAATAAGACAGATGATTTATAGAGTTACCTTTCGGTACTTCGAGCCAGGCTATGTACCCGTTACTCGGTAACGAATACATACGGTTTGCTACAGCTCTACTAACATCGTATGTCTTTCCTGAAAATACATCTGGTCTCTTCAAGGTAAGAGTGAAGATATTATTTGTGTCTTCTTTTTTGTCCACAAAACCGTTTTCTCTGTTGCTTAACGTTATTGATGTTTTATATTTCTGAAGGCACGTGTCACATAATGGCGTCGATTATCTTGTACAACTTAATTTTATCTATCGCTCTATTTTACTAACAGTAACAAAAGACATAGATAAGAACAAATTTAGTGCTGCCAAATAAGCCAGAGTTAATTCTTTATATACTATGTAGTTTAGTCGTGTTTTCAAAACTGGTGACTATAAACACATGTACCTAAATTTGACAGGAGTACAATTTTGGCCATATTTTTCTTGTGTGCATTATCAGTAACTTTTACTCTTAAAAGCTCGCTCTCTTAGAGATACTGTTTAAATTACATCTATTTGGTGTAATAGAGAATCGGCCCTAATTCCAGCGTTTCCGTAACATAAGGAATCGAATTTGATCGAGTTTATTTTGACTCGCTGGCGCGATTCCAGAAACGTGGACTGAACCGAAGTTTGTTTTTTGATCTCTAGGAAGACATCGCGCTATTGGGTTGTGCAACGGATTGAGAATTCCAGTTAATCTTGAAGAATACGGTGTTGGTTTTAGTAAATGGCTTGTTGATTATTTTCGTACAACTCGTTTTTTAGCGAATTTAAAACGGAATTTAAGGAATTCTTTGAATGTCCCCCTTTTTACCATTTAATATAATAATAATAATAATGTTGGATATTTTCATCATCTAGCCCCAAACTAAGACGAGCTTGTATTATGGGAACTACATGACTGATATAAGTACTGCTTATATCCTTTTTTTGTAAATACATACATATCATGGAATACATGAGCTGTTCATTTTCTGATTTGAATGCGTAGTAGATGAATCAAGATTAATTATGTATGTACACTGACATACCAATGTTATGTAAATATAAATGGTTAGTTAAATAAATATCGAACATTATTATATAGCTTTGAACCACGGAACAGTGTCGTGGCGTGTGGCGTTAAAACATATGTAGAGATCCTTTCTGGTAGTTGTACAAAACGTTTACAAGAAACTGCATGGAATTAGCCGTTTTCTATCATCTGATTCTATTGCAGCATCCATTGTGGAGGTTAATAAATCATCCTTGAAATCATACATACTGATAAAACGACCTCTATGGCGAAGTGGGCGAAGGCCCGCCAGAGACGCAGAAGGTTGCGGGTTCGATTCCCGCCGCGGGACAAATGTTTGCATAAACAAATATTTGTCTCGGGATCTGGATGTTTTCTATGTATAATATGTATGTATTTACAAAGAAGTAGTATATCAGTCATGTAGTTCCCATAACACAAGCTCTGCTTACTTTGGGGCTAGATGATGCTGTGTGAAAAATGTCCAGCATTATTTATTATTATTATTTAAAACACCGTTTTTTTAATAGTAACAGACAACTAAATATACGAACAAACTATAACCTAACCTACTCCAACGCATACCTTCTTTCCAACTGGCACCTTGAACTGCAGGTAAAATATTACAGCTGATCGCACACCCAATATTTCAAAGAGCCTGTCCCATATATTTTCTTTGTCCCAAAATAAACAGCTCTTTAAATGGGCATAGCAACTAGGGCGAGCCACCCTTGACCCGTGACCCAGATTTGGGACTGCACCTCCCATCGACCTAGTTTCAGGAGATCACTGTGTGCAGTACTTTAAGGAGGGGAAAAATAGGGGAAGTGTTTCAAACAAACAAGGCTGTTTCTAAAATCTCTGTATAAAAAAGTTTCGAGAATGAAAATGCGATAAATACATTTCTTTGTGCGTAAGGTCCGCTACTTATCGACATAATTCAATTCGACAGTAAGATTCGATTATTTGTTCCGATACGATATCCGGAATCCATCTTGAGTCAAGCACCTGTCTTTTTAGCGTTTTTACTCCTAGCGACTTCCTCCCTTCGACTTCCGGCGCCACCATCGTCAACATTTCGGTGAGTCACAAGGTAACGTCCGGAATGGCTTACAGCCTTTACTGCATTATAGCGTCGTCTTTCGTAGCGTTAACACGTCTTAGCAAAAAATATTAGTCTGATTTATTTTCAGTTAATTTAAGTCATTATTTAATCCTCCCTTCGTTATGGAGAACGAAACCGAAAATATAGAAGGAAATTGTGATAATGTGGAGCAACAAAGTGATTGTTCTAACGAGCACACGTCACGAAAGAGAAGTCGTTCTCCAAGTTCGAGCAGGATTCGTCGTCGGATAGAAGGAAATTGAAGCGGCCTAAGCATGTAAGTGATTTAAAATTTGAATTTCTGTCGCAACAAGTTGCTTTTTTGACTAATTTGATTTCGCAAAGATGTGAGCCCCAACCTCAAGCGAGTGCGGCACGTGTGCCTGAGGTAGTTGACGAGTCCACAAACGATACAACTGATGGCTTTGGCTTGCGCCCACCACCAGGCACGGACTATGCGAATAAGCAACAGCTCCAATTATCCGAATTATCAACTACCTTAAAAGACCCGCCTTTCCCGAAATCAAATGATAAGCATTTAGAAAAAATTACTCAATTGCAACGATTCAAATGTAATGACTGGCATGCGATTCGTTTTTCGGAGGCTCAAAAGAAATACGTCACTACTCCCGGGTTCGTAGAACTAAATGTAAATGACGAATTGAGGCGTTTTCAAGCTGGCTCTAATGAAGACCGTTTATACCTATTAGAGAGAACTTATGCAGCATTATCTAATGCTATTTTGGCACAGAAAGAGGAATTACGTTCGAACGTGCAGAGTTTGGTAGACTGGTCCAATGATAAGGGCACACCACTTTCGCCGAAGTCGCTTTTTGATAAAATTGAACAAGTGTTTAGTAAAGATTCAACTATTCAAAAGTGACCGATGATATATTACAAATATCTTGCGGCAGGCGAACTGATTGCATTAGCATGCGAAGAGAAGCATTACTTAAACAAATCCCCGAGGATTATCACTATGGAGCCTTGCAAAAAATTCCGCCCAGTGCTGAACATTTGTTTGACGGCGACTTGCTTGCTGCCTACCTACAGAAAATTGGGGGGGCCGAAAAACTAACAGCTTGCTTTCAGCAGACACATCGGGCAGTATCAGCTACAGCTACCGGACAAAGGCGAGCTTACACGTACGATAAATCGAAGCCATCGACAAGCAAGCAAACGAACGATAATTTTCGAAGAAACGCTTCAGCCTCTAAAGATAAGCTCAAAGGACACGCAAAGTCGTCGAGCAGTAGTGGCAGCAAATCATTCAATGCCAAGACCAAGCAACGCTTTTCAAAGGGTAAGAAACCAAGATCTCGTTCACAGAATAGAAACAATAACGCATGACTCGCAATTATTTCAGGGCGGCTGTCTAAAGCAATATTTACATGTATGGGAAAATTTGGGAGCTCCCGATCATATATGCAAGCTTCTGAGGGGAGTTCGTATCCCATTTGTAATGAAGCCGCCCCTGATATATCCAAATCAATCCATAATAAAAAATTACGAGACAAAGAAAAGCTATCACATGACACAACTAATAGAAAATATGTTAGATCAGTCCCAGCTATCTGTCAAAAAATTTTCTAGTATCGAAAACAGACGGATCGTTTCGCCCTATTTTCAATTTGAAACGGCTAAACCATTTTGTGAAGCTAAAAGGGTTTCAACTTTTCAGTCACTTTCGAATACCAAGTTTTTTACAGAACGAAGATTGGATGGTGAAGGTGGATCTGAGCCAGGCATATTTCCACCTGCCAATGGCCAAGGAGCACCAGAAGTTCCTGAGGCTCAGCTACAATGGCAGTCTTCTCCAAATGACCTGCCTACCCTTCGGCCTATCATCAGCACCCCGAACGTTCACCTCTCTCACGAACTGGATAGCCGAATACCTGAGGAGCTGCAACATCAGGTGCGTGGTATATCTCGACGATTTTTTGTTGGTGAATCAATCCTGCCAGGTTTTACGCGAAGACATAGCATTCATGATGAACCTAATGAGACAACTCGGCTGGTCTATCAATATGGACAAATCTGTACTTGTTCCGACTCAGCGCCTAGAATTTCTGGGCGTCACTTGGGACACCATACTCAACACCAAGTCCCTGTCAGAACCGAAGTGCCATACGCTACGCAGAGCACTTCTCAGTCAGATGTCCAGAGGCAGTTGGTCCCTCAGACAGGCCCAGTCCCTTCTGGGGAGACTCAACTTTGCCTCATTTGTTGTACGCAGAGGGAGATTGCACTGTCGAACCCTCCAATTTCACAGTCGACACCTTCCCAAAGAGCATCCCTACAAACAGGTGAAATTGCCGGAACCTGTCTTTACCGAAATGAGGTGGTGGATAATAGCAGCGCAGGGTTCACTTCCGATACATACAGACCCGATCTCACACCTGCTTACTACGGATGCATCGGACTTCGGCTGGGGCGCTCAGCTGGGAGACGCGAAATTGTCGGGTCAGTGGACAGAACGACAACTCTCCTGGCATGTAAACCTCAAAGAGCTGTATGCGGTCTATGCAGCAATCCAACAAGAGCACAGGCAGCTGCAGAATGCGCACATCTTGTTACAAACAGACAACCGCAAAGTCGTAGCTTATATCAACAAGGAAGGTGGAACCAAATCAAAGAAACTTCTAGATCTGACACGCAAATTGTTGTCAATTTTAGATCAATTAGATGTTCATCTGACGGCACAGTACCTCCCAGGACGATTCAACTGCGAGGTAGATGCCCTATCACGAGGCAAAGTCTGCCCAGAATGGCACCTAATGTCTGCAGCAACGAGGGACATATTCGAGATGTGGGGCACGCCACAAGTAGACCTATTCGCTTCGAAGACAGCTCATGTAGTAACGAGATATGTAACGTTGGACACGCAGGACCAAAGAGCGCAATTTCACTACGCGTTTCTTCGCCGATGGGACTACAGTCTGGCGTGGCTATTCCCTCCACCAAATCTAATACCCCAGGTGTTGTCGCAGCTGAACACGGCGAAAGGTCAGTACATCTTGATCGCTCCGAAGTGGAAAATGGTGTTTTGGCGGGCAGACCTTCAAGCCCGGGCCCTTCAAGAACCTTACAGCATTCCGAACCTTCCACAAGTTCTGGTCGACACGAGAACAGGAATTCACCCACCAGAGATTCAAGATATTCATTTGGAAGCATGGCTGATTTTGGGTGGACAAACGAAATCAAAGATTGGTCGATAGAAGAAAGGGCCCTATTATTGTCAAGTTGGCGAAAATCCACTATAAATACCTATAGACCTGCTTGGAATAAATGGAAAACTTGGTGCGTATCTCAGAATATTTCTTACAAGAATCCAAGCCCAGAGCAAGTAGCTCATTACCTGGCCTATCTGCACAGCAGCGAAGGTTTGGCTTATCGGACAGTTTTGGTCCACAAATCTGTTATTGCTACTTTTACACATTTATCAGGAAATATTGATTTGTCGTCAAACTTTTTTATCAAACATATTCTTAAAGCTATTTCAGTTGCAAAAGACAAGAAAATAAAACCACCTATTTGGAATGCAAAAAGTGTACTAGAATATTTAGAGAATAATTCGCCAGATGAGAGTAATTTATATCAAGTATCTCGACGTTCCGCGATATTACTGTTGTCTGTGCACTCTTCGTCAGGACGAAGAGTGCACGACCTCACACTGCTGGGAATCGATGCAGACAGATACATTGACGAAGGTAATGCGATAATACTTTTTCCTTGTTTTGGATCGAAAACAGACTACATTCATCACAGGCAATCTGGATGGAGACTAAAGGTGCATCCGAATAAAAACCTTGACTGTGTATATTGGACTCGGCAGTTAATCAGCATTTCACAAGATCGTCGGAAATCAGGTACTTTATTATCAGAGCTTTTTATAACTGCCAGAGGACAACCTAAGCCTGCTTCCAGAACAGTGATCGGTGGCTGGATCAAGTCCGTACTCAATGATGCGGGTGTGGAAGCCCCACCAGGCTCTGTGCGCTCTGCTGTAGCGTCTCTAAATTGGCTAGAAAAATTTCCAATTGATCAAATTCTTGAAACAGGAAATTGGAGACAAGAGCATACTTTTAGGACATATTACCAAAAAGAAATAATTAATCAATCGAGTTATAATGATTTTACCAATTCAGTTTCTTTGTCAAATTTCTTTGAACCAGTGCGGTAACAGTTTTGATTAAGATTGTATTGTTTACGATTAAGGTTGTATAATGTTATACAGAAAACACGATTTTTCTTAAATAGGTAGTTTTTTATTTTATTAACATAACACATTATAGCGTCATTGTAACAAGGTACCTACTCGTAGCTACCTACATGGCTACCAGGAGATAACAAACACATCACTCAAGATGGATTCCGGATATCGTATCGGAACAAATAATAGAGAGTTTTAACTAACAATAAAACTTGCCTATTATTTTTCCAACGATATCCGGAATCCAGGTAAGGCCTACCTGGTACATCGTGAGTATAATGAAGTAAAGGCTGTAAGCCATTCCGGACGTTACCTTGTGACTCACCGAAATGTCGACGATGGTGGCGCCGGAAGTCGAAGGGAGGAAGTCGCTAGGAGTAAAAACGCTAAAAAGACAGGTGCTTGACTCAAGATGGATTCCGGATATCGTTGGAAAAATAATAGGTAAGTTTTATTGTTAGTTAAAACTCTCTATTTTTACCCGCGATTTATTTCATTTAATTTATTTAACCATATTACAACATTCGTTGTTATACAAGGCAAGGTACTGTTTTCAAATTTGGATTAAAATAATACCAATTAAATTACAAAATTATGCTATCAATTAAAATAAGTTAATAAAATCCCTATAATATTCAAGTATTTCTCAAGAGCACACCTCGTTGTCATGCAAAAATGGAAATTCTGCTAGAGTCATATTCATGAACTCATTCAGACAGTCAAATGTATTGGCTTCAAAGAATTTGATTTTCTGTTTGAAATCTGATAAGTGCTTCAAATTTGTTTTTTTTTAAGGAATAAAAAAAAGCAAATTTGTTTATGAGTATAATGTAGCTTTAAACACAGGCCCCATTTTCTTAGAACCGCGAAATAAAAACCAAATTGTGCTCTGAAAAGAGGATATTTTATTAAGCAATGCTTTAAATATTTATCTTTAAGATTACGACGTTTAATGCAACTAATTACAAATCTTACCTGAAAAAAGTAACAACATTTAAAGCTATTATTTGACACATACCTTTGACTATAGATAATATTTTAACGTTTTTTTTGTAGGTAGTACACTCATCTGACAACATATTATATAACCCTCCAAACTGTGTGTCATCCTTCCATAGATCTAACTTACACATGACATTAAGTGAATGCGCGGCAAATTCAAATTAAATGAATTTATTTACCTCATTTGTACATGAGTTTGCTATAACATGTTGGTAAGCGATTACCGTAGCCTATGGACGCTTGCAACCCCAGAGTTATCACTTGTGCATTGCCGACCCTGATACATAATGGTGATAAGTCTCATTTGCCTGTAATTTCACCGGCAACAGCAAGGATTACCGCTTGGTAGCAGAAATAACCGTTAGTTAACCGGCTCTGGTTAACCGCGGACCCGCCATTCATGGCGAAACTGAAATAAATAAATAAATAATGCTAGAAAGTTTTATACAGCGTCATCTAGCCCCAGTCAAAGCAGGTTTGGGAACTACATGACTGATAGACTACTTATATGTTTTTTTTTAAACACACACATATTATATATAAAAAGCATCCAGACCCGAGACAAATATTTGCAATGAATTATCAGATTACCTTGTTATGTCAGACTTCAGAACTTTTGAAAACTTCTTTGTTTTTTTTAGTATGGGTTATTATAACGTTATAAAAATCTGTTCACAGATGCACAGTTCGGATGTGATCCAGCCGGTGGCGGTAGGTCCTGCCCTGCTGCTGCAGCTCGGCCGGCTGATCATCCGCGCGCGCTCCAACAGCCCCTCGCTGACACTCACCAAGCAAAAGCAGAAACCCAGCACGAGCCAGCAGGTAACCACACTATCTATCGGTTAAATTACACGAATAAAATATATATAATAATAATCAATTAAATTTCAGGCAATACATTATAAAACAAACATAACTTATTAATCTAGCACGTAGTGACTACGACGCGAGCGCAGCTGGGTTCGGTAATCGACGTCGATAGACGATTCCTTCAGGCCACAGATCTTCCTTTATGAGAGTCGGCAGGTGTTCGGTCGCACGAAGGAGTTGAAACAGGCCCTGTGGCGTGACTCCACCGTTCAACTCTCAGACGGAATTTGCTCTTCACGCGCAAATACTCCTACACATCGGTTCATGGAGTAGTGCACGCGAGCCACGTAGATCGGGGTCACGGGAATAGCCGGACGCAGTGTACAATTCGTCACAGTCAAAGTAAAAAATCATTTATTCATTAAAATCACAAGGATTACTTTGAAACGTCGGTTTTATATACTGCCTTTTCCTTCGCGACCAAGCCAGGAAAGAAAGGCAAAAAAACAACCCTGGTTATTATGTTTAATGATCCTTTTACAAAACAATAGGTACAAAACAATACCTACATAATTTTTTTATCGAGTTGGAGCATTTTAAATCCCAAACTCTTGGGATTTAAAATGCTCCAACTTATCATCTGAATAATAGGATATTTTATAGTATGCCTTTTACATTTTATTAAATTTGTTAATAGTCATTTTATGTGTAAGTATATCTCTTGGGAGTTTGTTATAAAAGCGTACACCTTGCCCTTTGAACGATTTACTAACTTTACGGAGTCTACAAGGGGCAACAGCGAGTTAATCTTTATTTCTAGTATTAACATTGTGCTTATCGCTATTTTTCTTGAACAAATTAATATTTTCGCGTCGCGGCTACGGGGATCGACTCGTTATGAGCATTTAAAGTCAGCACTGAATGAAATGGAACACCTAAACACTTCTCTTGGCCGTTCGCACGACTCAAAAAGCGACAAGTGCTTAGTAAATTGTGGTGGGAGAAGTCACTTGTCATCTAATCGTCGCTTATTAAATAGGATCGGCTTCTATTCACTTGCCTGTTTCACTTATATAATAAAGTCTTTATATTTCCTACCAGCTAATTTAACAAATTATTTAGGTAGCTATTTGTACAAGCTAATATTGATTAGGAACCCCTCTTTGGGTATAGGCCTCCAGTTGACTCTATTTCTCTCTGTCTCTGTCTCTGGCTATGATCATCCATTGTTTCCCAGCAGTGTCTATGATGTCATCTGTCAATCGTTTTCTTGGTCGACCAGGTCTTCTTTTGCCACTAGGTCCTGTCCATCTAGTCGCTTCTATAGTTCACCTGTTCTCTGTGTATTGAGTTAAGTGGCCTACCCACTTCCATTTTAACTTGAGCCGGTTTCACTAATACTAAGCACTAATACTTGTCTGTTGTCTGAACGGCATGTTTACACGCTAAGTGTTATTGTTAATGACGGCTTATTCCACAAATCCCCTACGACAATCACTTTTATGGACAAGAGTTCCAGAAAACCCCTGATCCATTTATTTACACTGTAATAAAAAAAAAACAAATACGAAATAGGACTGCACGTACTAAGCTTTAGTTACGAAGCTCGTGTAAACTAGGCATTAGCCATGTCAAGTATTCAAATTTTAAATTAACGTAGTTTTTAAGCTGACTTTTTTTTTTGTGCTACAAAAGTGAAAAACAAGCACACGGTCCACCTTGGTAAACAGTTACCGTTACCTATGAACGCTTGCAACACCAGAAGTATCACAAGCACTTTGCCGACCTTTTGTACCTGTAATTTCACCGGCACCCATATTCTTCAAACCGGAACACAGCAATGCTGCTCGCATTGCTGTGTTCCGCTTGGCGGCGGAAACAGGTATACTTCCCCGGACGAGCTTTAAATGAGTACTTTAAATAATCATAGTTTCCTTATGATACTTGTGATTTAAATTAATAGAACCTAATGACTTTGACTTGACTTAGAAAGGTACTCCGCTATGCGAGGTAGGACTTTGATCAACCGATAGCTCTCCTACTTCCAGGTCCTCATTCAAACACAGCCGAAGGCAGACGAGGAGGACGCCAGATTGGAAGCCAACCTCAACAGCCACATCCACGCGCTATGGACCGAGCAAATCCCTGTCTGCGTAGAGGTTGGTTATATCTATACATACTTCTATACTTAATATATAAAGCCCAAGAGTTTGATTGTTTAACCTCGCTGGAATGCAAATATATTTTTTCCGACTGGTAGAGTCGGAAAAAATATCTTTGCATCATAGATGGCGCTATATGGGATATAGCGCCATCTATGAGTAGCATACAGCTACGCTTCTTAGTTCGTATAATTTGACGAGAGATGTCGCCACAATCTCAAATAACCAGTAGATCTTTCGCCGTTGCAGGTTTTCCTCGGGCCTGCGTGCTCGGAATGCCACGCTACCATGACCCGTGCTGAGGAGATGGCGTGCCCAATGCGCGGCTTGCTACTGGAACGCTGGACTATGCGAGCTGTCCTCGACAAGTACGCACTTATCATCATCAAAGCCGGCTTGTAGTAAAACAAAAAAAACAAACAAACACGCTGACGTATTCCCCAAGATGGATATCTTCAGATACATACTCAGTGCGTAGATCTTTGAGGATACCAAGTAGGGTAGTCAGAGGCACGTCCAAATTTTCCGCACATGTCCGCGTTATTACAGCATTCAATGTGACAGGTCGCAAGTCCAACCCGCTTATTTTAACACTGTCACGTGTCAATGACTCATTTTTTGGTTCCCCGCACTCACACTGGACTTGAGTTGGGTCAATTATCCCCCATTTGGCTAGATTGCTTCTGCAACGGCCAACTTGGGTGCGAAGCCTATTAAGCGCTTTCCAAATTGGCCATTAACTGATTAAAACTAACTGATGGCACATGACTTCAAATTTTTGGTCTCTCACGATTTTTTTCTCACCGAAGTTAGCCACCTTACAGATTTTTAAACAG
The DNA here is from genome assembly GCA_961405105.1 of Perizoma affinitatum. Taxonomy (NCBI): domain Eukaryota; kingdom Metazoa; phylum Arthropoda; class Insecta; order Lepidoptera; family Geometridae; genus Perizoma; species Perizoma affinitatum. The sequence goes on from OY560207.1 coordinate 6,458,235, forward strand.
TGTTTTGTTTTCTACTTTTGGATTTGTAGTAACACATATCAGAAAGAGACAAACGCAGTGTTTTGTTCATCAAATCATTAAGAATCTTGATAATAAGGCCAGCTAACAATTATAACTCATCATCATTGTTAGCTGGTAGAATCCCACTTCTAGGCAAGTCTATTTCAAACTCCACTCCAGTCGTTTCTGGGTTTTTGCATCCAGCTCATCCATCTTCCATCTGTTGGTCTGCCAAGGCCCCTCACGGCCACCACTCAGGGCGCACTTGAGAAAACTAAGCTTGCACTCAAAAAATGCATACTAAAAATTTTAATCCTCCCAGTATGGGAATGACTCGCTGGGAATCCTTCTGGGGAAAAGGTTGTAATGAGTAAGAGAGTGACAAGTTGGGAAAAAAAGACATCAGAAACTGATAATCAAATGTGAACACCCCAAAACGGATAAATTTATAATATTGTCCCCTAATCTGATGAGTCTAAAAGCAACCAACCCGGAGCAGATATCGCCAGAATATGCAAACATTTGTCCGCAGCGGTAATCGAACCCATTTGCATCGCCCGCCGCACCATCTCTATAATGTTTTCTCTTTCCCACTCATTAAATTGACAATCAAGTCCTTACTATGTTCCTCTGTAAGCATTTTTTTATATAATTTATTTGATGTGTTGTAGGAGTGAGAGTCCGTCGGTGATCAGTTCGCCGTGGCTGCTGAACGCCGTGCGCTCCCAGCTCCACTTCTCACAGCTCTCCGCGTGGCGCGCGCGCACGCAGCCGCGCCCGCTCGAACGCAGGTACATAACACAAGCAATGCACAACAATCACATACATAATCCAACAGTCACATACATAGACCAACATTCACATACATAGTCCAGCAGTCACATACATAGACCAACATTCACATACATAGACCAACATTCAGATACATAGGCCAGCAGTCACATACATAGACCAACATTCACATACATAGACCAGCAGTCACATACATAGACCAACATTCACATACATAGTCCAACATTCACGTACTTCTCCTGCTGAATTCTGAATACTCTCCGTCTTCAGCGGCGCAAAACACCTAACAGTGACTGTTGGACTATGTACGTGACTTCTGGGATATGTACGTGGCTGTTGGTCTATGTACGTGACTGTTGGTCTATGTATGTGACTTTTGGACTACGTACGTGACTGTTGGACTATGTACGTAACTGTTGGACTCTTTACGTGACCGTTGAATTATGTACGTGACTTTAGGACTATTTACGTGACTGTTGAACTACGTAGGTGACTGTTGGACTATATACGTGAATGTTAATAATAATAATACATAATGCTGGACATTTTTTACATAGCATCATCTAGCCCCAAATTACGCAGAGCTTGTATTATGGGAACTACATGACTGATATACTACTTATATATATTTTTTTTTGTAAATACATACATATTATACATAGAAAACACCCAGACCCGAGACAAACATTGGCTAATCGTACAAACATTTGTCCCGTAGCGGGAATCGAACCCGCAACCTTCTGCGTCTCAGGCGGGCGTTCGCCCACTGCGTCACAGAGGTCGTCAAGTCGTCATGTTGGACTACGTACGTGATTTGTTGGACTGGACTATGTACGTGACTTTTGGACTATGTACGTGACTGTTGGACTACGTACGTGTCGGTTGGATTGTGTATCTAACTATCAGGTGTTTATTTATATATTCCAGGAGAAAGTTAAGCCGCGAACGGTGCAACTTCAAGAAGATCGAAGCGAACCTTAACAGCGACGAGGAAGACAGCAAACTGAACATCGTCTACTCCATAAAGACACCGGGCGAGAAGATATCCGAATTCGCAACGCCCCCCACCGACCACACCTTCCCTCTCACGGATATAGGAAACGATAAGTACCTGAAGGTGGTCCTCGAGAGCCTGCCCAGGGTCGAGGGTATACCAGAAGTGAGATGCTCCTGCCAGATGAGAAGGAACAGTAAGGATTTCTCGAATACGGAGGAGCTGGTCGGGAGACTTAATGATCTCAGCATAGGTGAGTTCATCATTACTAAATAAATAATGCTGGACATTTTTCAAACAGCATCATCTAGCCCCAAACTAAGCAGAGCTTGTGTTATGGGAACTACATGACTATTATTAGCGATATAGTGCTCTCAAATTAGTCAGATTTACGTTTTTCATACAAGTTTAGTTGTGATTAATAAAAATGCTGACTATAAACACGACGAAAGGCGACACGAAAACTAAATCGACAGTTGTAAAATTCTTGACATCTCTTTCTTGTGTGCGCTATCAGTGAAAGAGACAGTTTAAATTAAGTTTAGTCGGTGTAAAGGAGAATCGATGCCATTATGTAACTTAACAAAATTATGTAATATCTGAAGAATCAAGATAACTTCTGAATAATAAATAAATGAATTATAAATAACAGTTCTATTCTCATTGTCAACAGGTTCTAGAAAATACGATGGTGCTATCAACTCCAATATAGGAACACCTAGCCGCCGACTCTCCATCATATCCAACCCTGGCTCCACGGAGTACCTCTTCACAGTCAAAGACAAGGAACTCCTCGACGATCGTATGCACACCACCTGTAGCGAGAATGGCAAACACAAGTGCAACTGCGACGAGGAATCCGACTCGAAGGACAAGAACCAAACGAAGGAACTCGACGAGAAACGGATAAAGGAAATCGCGAAATACAAGCGAAGGGTCAGAAAGGAGAAGCTGAGGAGATTCTGTGATAGTACGTCTTCTGATGGGGAGATCAAAACAAAGGAAACAACCTCTATACCTATTTTACAAGCGTCCAGATTCGATCGCTTCAGAGCCATCGGCTGCTACAGGAACCAGACGTATTTAACACTACCGGCTAGTCGTATTGAAACTAAATCGCCTTTTATAGAAACTGATAGCATTACTCCGCCTGTATTCAAGAAGACCAGCAGTGTCTCCACGCAGACAGACTTCACATGCTCCTGCGGGAACGCAATAGAAATCTCGCACAAGTGCGACGGATGCCAAGGAATGGTCAGATCAGAAGCGATCTACGACCTTGCGTCCCTGCAGAACGGAGCCAGGAGGAAGCTGGATGATGATGATGATGCTGATAAGTCTTTGAAAAAGCATAAATGTGATAGTAGTTTAAGTAGTTGTAGTGATGGTTTCATTAAGAGACCTAAATTAAGGCGTTTCTTCCCGATAGTCGATAGATTAGAGAAAATTGTGACTGACAGGGATCGCAACGCGGAAAAAGATATGGAGGATTTACATTTGAAGACGGATGATTCGGTGTTTTCGACGGCTAAAGAAACAAAGATTTTGCATCCCACGAGTAATGGATCGAGTGATTTTCATCCCAGAACTTGTGATGTGAATGGTTCCCTCCCCAGAACTGCGGAGGCTAACGGACGGCACCCCAATACGGACGGATCAAACAGTTATGATTTACACCCTGGAACTGAAGAGTCGAACGGATTTTACCCCAGGACTGACGATTCAAACGGATTTTACCCGAGAACTGACGAGTCGAATGGATTTCACCCCAGAACTGACGATTCAAACAGATTTTACCCCAAAACTGACGAGTCGAACGGGCTGAACCCCAGAACTGATGATCAAATATCCACGCCCAAAGAATCGAAAAGACAGAAGACATTTTCAATTAGCGACGATGATTATGTAGTCTACGAAAAATGTGATTACGGAACCATTGACAGACATGAGGTATGTATTAAAATTAAAACACCCAAATGACACATACATTGTCTTGTCCCCACACTAGGATCCCCTATGTCGTGGGTATCAGGAACCCTATGTCTGGGTTCACAACAGATATCTGCAGAGCATAAAAACATTTGTCCGGCAGCGGGAATCGAACCCCTTGCGTCGCAGCTGCGCTATCGTTTGTGAATAAAATAATACGCTCATTCCCCTTCCCGGACTGTATTTCCATTAATGGACGGGACCAGTCAGAGGCACGTCTAAACATCGTATTTGGCACAATGCCCGCATTTTGAAAGTAGTTAACATTCCACGTGGCAGGTTGCAAGACCATCCACAGCGGATGATCTCGCAACCTGCCACGTGGAATGTTTATGCACACCACCTGTGGATGATTTATGAATTGAATTATAATCGCAGGTTGAATCCCCAAAAGAAGAAAATACCGACTTCAAATTCTCACCTCCCGAGCGAAGCGAGTTGAACGGAAAAGAGAAATTGGAATGTTTAAAGGAAGAGTTCATCTTCCCGGATCCGAAGCGAAGCGAGCAAGTCCCGTCTCCAAGTGAGATGGATCGTTTTCGATGGCGTTTCGACTCCGCGGCCTCTATGGTGTTCCATGCGAAGACGGGGCTCCCCTTAACCAGCAGCCCTGCCCCGTTAAGGCGGGGTAGCAACTGTTTCGATTTTGACGATTCGATCAATGGGATATCAGGGATTAAGAGGTCAGTATTTTTTATATAGATAAGAAAGATAAATAGAAAAAAATAAGGTGTGAAATTTAATATTGGACTTATTATAAACTTCCCGTAATTTTAAGTCTGTTTTCATCTTTTTCCTGTAAAAACGTTTTGTTATATTATCTTAATATGTGTGTTTTTCCTTTCAGCGCTCTGTTCCACCCGATAACGCCAGCGACCCCCTCGACGCCCTTGACCCCCGTGACCCCCGAGCCAGCCACCTGCCCCTCGACCTCCAAGCGGGAGGGGGGCAAGCTCAGAATGGGCTCCAGCTCAGGATTACTTGGTGCGATTACTTTTTAGACTTTATTTAAATCTTTGACTAGTATAGAAAGATTCTATAAGTTAGTTCACCTCCTTCGATTGGCACCACAGTAAAGCTGAATGAAGGATTTAAAAAAAAACAGAACTTTTTACCTGATTCTTATAGATATTGTCGCGCGCGAGGAATCTGCTTAATTCATAAATTCGCCTTAACATTTTAAATTCACGTAGTTTTTAAGCTGATGTTCAGCTTAGTGACAGACTTGTGATTTCGATAAATAAAAATCACTTTTAAAAGTGTCTCATTTAGTGTGATTGTGTTTGACAGGTAGCTTTGAGGAGTCCGCCCTGCAGGGCCGGCTGGAAGCGGTGGCCACCGTGCACGGGTTCACGGCGGAGGTGGGGGCCTCCGGGGCCTTCTGTCCGCCGCACAAGAGGTTCCCCGTCACTGTGTTCTTCTACGCGCCCGGGGGCACCGCCGCTCCTTATATGGTACGTCCGAAACTGATACAATTTTTTTGTTGCCCCTTTATTAAAGTTAAATTTGGTTGAACAGGGTATTTTCCCCCTTTATGGTCATTAAAACGGTTGAAAAAGGTATATCTCCTTTAGTGGGCATTAATTTAGTTTGTATTTTCTCCTTTTATGGACATAATAACTGTTGAACAAGGTATTTCCCCCTTTTATGGTCATTAAAATGGTTCAACAAAGTATAACCCGGTTATAAACTCATAAGGATTGTTAAAATATATTTTTCACATACAACCATTGACAAGATCTCTCTCTACGGGACAAATGTTTTGTCCTGCAGATGTTTGTCTCAAGTCTGGGTGTTTTGCATGTATAATATGTTTTTATTTACAAAAGTATATAAGTAGTATATCGGTCGTGTAGTTCCCATAACACAAGCTCTGCTTGATTTGGGATAGACGATGCTGTGTGAAAAATTACCAGCATTATTTATTTATTAATTTACTAGCTGTGTTATTACTGTGTTTGCTCGGCTTTAATAGTAGCCTTTCCCAAAATTAAGCTATTAAATGCAAAAATATTTTTTCAAAACCGTCTTGTCAGCTTTATTATTAGTATTTATTTATTTAATATTCAGGAAAACCAACAGCGGATGTAACTAATAGATACACTTATAAAACGGGACGCCAATTAATTGTTTTCACGTTTAAAAATAACTTAAGAAACAAAGAACTCTTTTTCTTGTATGGCATATAATATGTAGTTTGTTGTTGTGGTCTGCAGGGTCACATAGCGCTGGGCGCGGGCGGTTACCGCGTGTCCCGCGCTGGCACGGTGCAGGTGTCGCTGTTCAACCCGCACGGGACGCTCGTCAAGATGTTCGTGGTGCTGTACGACCTGACCCGCATGCCGCCTCGCGCCCGAACCTTCCTCCGCCAACGGACGCTCTGCCTGCCGCCCGGCGCCGCCCCGCCCCGCGCCGCGCACCGCTATCTGCGCTACCTCATACATCTCAGGTATATACCAGAACCTTTCTCCGCCAACGGACGCTCTGCCTGCCGCCCGGCGCCGCCCCGCCCCGCGCCGCGCACCGCTATCTGCGCTACCTCATACATCTCAGGTATATACAAAGAACACAACGTGCAAACATTTGTCTCGCGGAGGGATTCGAACCCGCACCTCCTGTGTCACAGCCGGCTAAACATCATCACCAATATATATAGGAGTAAATATATGTCTATAGGACTATACACATACACATACGTAGGCTTCCACCAAAGTTTAGTTGAACGATCTAAAGCCAACTTCTTACACCTCCTTCTTGCAATCTTTACGATGCCATCGGTCCATCAGGTGGAGGGCCTTTCTACACTGCCTCATCAGATTGGTTCTCGCCATCGTTGGCGTCAACAGAATAACAATATTTGGTTTATGTAATAAGCATTGAATAAGCAAAGCGACATCTCTCGTCAATTGTACTAAACTTAACTTTAGGCATTGTTAGGGGTCTGGACAAATGAATTTATAAATTTTATTGTAACTAACCTACTTGAATGTAATAATGTTTACGGACAAAATGTCGAAAATAGAGAAGCTAACTATACCTATGTATAAATGCGGCCAGTGTTTTGGGAACGCTTCCGTATTGTAGTTCAAGTCCCGTCAAGATTACATTTTTGGGATGATATAAAATACTTAATAAAATATATTTTTTCCAGATTCATGACATCAAAATCCGGTAAACTATACCTTCACACGGATATAAGACTCATAGTTTCCCGCAAAGCAGATCTCGACACGGCGACCGCACATTCCGCCCTCCGCCCCACTGCCCCGCTCCGCACCTCTCCGCCCCAGACCAAAGACGAGAGAGACAAAGAATCCCGTTCTCCGATCAGGGTGTTCGGCGGCTCGAGCGAACACGATTCGGAGCCCCCTGAGATCGGATACGATAATGCTAATATCTCCTGTGAATTGAGGAGTTTCACTTACGCTCCTGACAACCCTAAATATTCCCCGCGGTAGTATGTAAACTATGTAAAGAAAATATATTTTTGGTTTGTATATAATAATTTTTGGTTTTAATTCCTACTTCTTAACTCACCTTGACCTATTATAAACGCGAAAGTTTATGAGGATGGATGTTTGTTACTCTTTCACGCAAAAACTACTGATGGGATTTCTATGAAACTTTACAGTAATATAGCTTATATAACAGAATAACAAATAGGCTTTAATACCCGGGTACCACGCGGGCGAAGCCGTGGGCACAGGCTAGTAGATAACAAGCATCATCTGCCCCAAACTAAGCAGAGCTTGTTATGGGAACTAAGTACACGGCTGATATACTACTTGTATACATTTAATTGTAAATACATATAGAGTTGTGTTCTACTAATTAGGGACATTCAAGGTAGTGAAGAAAAATAACCTGATTATGTACTTATAAATATGAAAACCCTATTGATTTCTCAATTACTATTACATAATTTGGTTATTATGCTATAAATGATGTAAATTAAGATTAAAAAAATGTTTATTGTCAATGCTTAAGCACGGATTTCAATTTAAGTTAATTCTGTAGCTGGACATTTAATTAAGGACAGTAAAGTAAAATGAAACTAATAATCTGCAGTACTATTTTTTTTTATAATTCTAAAACCCAACCCCGTTCTATTGCAGGTAACTTCAGTAGCAAAACCTTTGTTAGTAGTGACCGCTTGACACCGATGTGGCATAGACATCAGTTTTTGACATGTTTCGACAGGAATGTGTCCATGCCTCACAAAAACAAGTGGCAACTTTTTTCTTGAGTTCGAGCCAAACGTGCTCTTTGGAGGTGGTCCGGGCTATTTGATGGCCAATCTAGCACTGATATCGAGACTAACTAATGAGAAACGACTTGACTGAACGGGCGGTATGTTTCGGGTCGTTATCATGCTGAAACATCCATATATTAGGGAGATTTCTCAGCATCTCGTATTTATTTACGCTTTTGCAGGAATCGTACGTATTGCCTTCCACGTGAAGAAATGTCCATATTTACATGCAAACGCCAAACATGCACTTCTATGTTCTTTTTTCAACAATGGTCTTTTGCGAGCCACTTTTCCGAACAACCCTGCTTCTACCAGATGTCGTCTAACGGTCCTCGCTGATACACCGACTCTCAAATATTTGCAGATCATACAAACATTTGTCCCGCTGCGGGAATCGCACCCGCAAACTTCTGTGCGGACCTTCGCCAACTGTGCCACAGAGGTCGTCGATACTACGTACATTTGTTAGAAGAAATAACAAAAACTTTTTCCTACACTCATGGACTTATTTAGAGGAAGGAGGCTTTTACAAAAAGTTTTTAGTACAAGCTGGCCACATTATATCTTAATATTTAATTTGAAAAAATAAATATTACCTACAATAGTCTTTACAACGCTACATCAATGGAAAAGATTGGAATATGTACAAAAAGTTTTTAGTACAAGCTGGCCACATTATACCTTAATATATAATTTGAAATAATAAATACTTCAATAGTCTTTTGCTTGTTTTTTTATTTTATTTGTTATTTAAAACGTATCGCAAAATTGGTGCTTACCTACACATCAATGAATAGCTGAAGCGAATCTAAGCGTAGCTCAGGTTTCCAAAGCTGTTCCTTTAATTGGAAATGGTCACAATTATAAAGAATTGGCTCAACCGAGTTACGAGTTTCCAAATCCGTCATCTTTCGAATTGTTAGACGTTATCGGCAGACACTTCAGCGACAGACGATCGATTTATGGTGAGCAGTGTTCTGAGAAATCGCACTTTGAATTCTTCTGAGGTCAGACGGACATTCGACAGGTGACAGACAGTTAGCACTAAATCCGTAAGAAGAAGAATTAAATAAGCTGGAAATATACGTACTTGCGAGCTAGAGGACCCTTACTACAAATCGAGTAGGTTGGGCTAACTTTGCTCGCTCTTACAAAAACTGAAATGATGATGACTGGTGGAATATCGTTCACTGACCAGTCTAGGTTTATCTTAAGCCAGATGATAGAAGGCTTAGTTTGGAGATGACCCGGAGAAAGATACGCTCAGTGTAACATTATCGGAAGAGAGTCATATCTCCACCATATGGGAGAGTCATATGGTGGAGATATGACTTCTTCCGATAATGTCAGTAATGGTATGGGGCGATATTTGCATAGAGGCACGTACGGAGTTGCACATCGTAGAAAATGGATCCCTGACTGCGGCTCGGTACGTAAATGACATCTTAGAACCGATTGTCATGCCCTTTGCCCCATACATCGTAGATAATTTTCAATACATGCAGGATTATGCGCGGCTCCACACTATATATATATATAAATAGCCATAATTTGGGGGTATCTTCGAGAGGTCGAAATTGACGTTTGGCCGTGGCTAGCACGCTCGCCAGACTTAAACAACATCGAACATGTTTGGGATAAGCTCCAGCACCAACAAACATAGGAGATCTCAAAAGGGTGGTTCTCAGTGGAAGAAAAGTGGAATCGAATACCACAAGATTTACACCAAATACTGAATGAGCCCAACACTCGACAAAAAAATCCCGTAATGTCATAACACAATCACATTTTCAATTTGATGTTTGAAGGGTTAATTCTTTAAAACATCATTTTTGAGATTTATGTTGATTAGTCTTGTTTTTTACTGAAGTTTTATTTCCATTCAAAATGGTAAAATTAATTAAAGTGCTTAATAGCCAAGCGTATTTCTCGCTATCCTAGGAAACAGCGGTTATTGCTTGGATGGCAAAGATAAGAGACGATTTTGTAAATTAGCGATCAATCTAAAAACATTATTAATGATTCAGGGAAAAATAAAACACAAAATTAGCAAAATGAATGGCACATTTATATTTAATTAATATTATTCATTTTTATAATTAGACCTTTCTTGTTATTATATTTTATACTATGCATTTGAACAGAGAAAAAACCAAATGCTCTATGATACAGTGTCGCCATCTGGCTGCTGGTTTAAAAAAAAACAAATAAGAAATAACAAAAAGCCTCATACAAAATCTCCAGGATTTGATTCAGTGCTATGTTCGGACCATTCATAAACATCTGAGCTTCAATATTGCCAAATAAATTACTTTTATGCGTTTAAAACAAAAATAGGACTGGAAGGACGCCATTTTGTAACGCTCTGTCTCATTCTAAATTCAGACAAACGAGTGAGAGGACACGACAAAATGGCGACCTGGCAGTCCTTTCCTCAAAATGGCGTGTTGTCAGTTTCTCAAAATGGCGTCATTTCAGTCATATCATTATTATTAAACGCACTATCTCACGTACGGATTATTAGAGTACGCGTCAACAAATTATAGATAATATTAATTAAAAAAAATCTTAATCAAGACTAAATGGAAGAGAAAGTCAACTAAGCTTAACTTAAAGTTTTCGAATGACTTACAACTAACGATAGATTACTAAATGATAATTTTGAACTTACGGGAAAAGAGGGTGAATTTATGTTTTTAAGATCCTATTGCAACGCTCTAGCCCGACACGATGCATATTTTTTACCCGACTGTGGAAACGCATTAAGTAGGGGTATCGCCTTTGCTATCAAAATACATGACATTTTGATATGATTGTACAGTACAATTTTCAATTTCATCGTTTTTTAAATGTATTGTACATTTCTTAAAAAAATACTTTAATAAATCATGCAATCATACAAAATCAATACTTACAAGTAAACGATTCTGTAAATCATACAATCATAATTTCAATTCGGAAAAACTGTGATTTTGAAAATTATAAAAAATATCTTAAAACTATATAATACAAGTTATACTTTAACTAAAAAGTAAAAACCTATGGGACATTGATCATCGAGTCCGATTTCTAAAATACCGCAATTCTTTCAATATCGCTTTCCCGATTAAAATGGCGAAATTGAAAAAAAACGGTGTTTTAGGGTTCCGTGGTGGAATTGATTGTTGAAACGACTACGGTTATCATACTTTACTCATTGTATAACCAACTTGTAGTACAATATGTAATCGTTTCCATAAAAAAAAGTACAAAAGTACCCATTATCATTGGATCACTGCGATGATAAATAAAAAATAATTTATTAAACAAAAATAATAATCAGCCGAAAAATTCGATTTTACAAGACAAAATCGATTGAGCTTCCAATATTTAAATATCAATTTATTTACACGAAGATTATGCTGATAGTCACGTTTCTAATCAATAATTGAATATTATGATTTTAAAATGTCAAAGTTTAAGGGTGACCATACACTTTAAAAATATCTGAATGCTGTACTGTCGGTAACACAAATGCTAAAAACTTTTTTTTTGTGCTAACCCTGTTTAGCGCAATTGGACCTGAGAAGCCAAGCAAATGATCACCCACTTTCGTAATATTTAAAATTATACGTTTTCAACAAAATTCACTGACCAATAGCTACCAAAACTAAGAATGTAAAAAAAATAATACTAAAAAAAAATCCAAGATCTCCTGGATCCGAGAAAAATATTTTTGCAAAAACAATAATAACGAGTCACTGGAGTTTTGGTACAAAAATAATGAAAATAAAACACTTAAGTACTTTCTTAAGTTAGCAGCCATTTACGTTAACACTTACACTGTGTTGTTTGATTTGTGAAATTGTTTGAAAACTAATCTTAAAATAGGTCCTAGAAATGGTTAATTAAGATAAGCTTAATCTAAACAGAGCTTAGGATTTATAAAAAAAACAGGTAAAAGATTTTTTATAGCCTTTTCCCAGCCAAGGACAGAAATGTAAATATTTATAAAATAACGTAGAGATTTGTCATCAAACAATTTCACAAAAATAACAACAAAAAATAAATCGTCATCATAATTTATATTCTTTACGACACTTTATCCATCAGATAACATAATCACAAGTCGCGCATTCATCATTATCTGAAGTCCATTTTTACTATATTATTGTCAAGCTTTTGTGATCCGTGGTAAATAAAAAAATAGTGAGAACAGTGGCTTTATTAGAACTAGAAAGAAACTGCCTGCGAAGTTTAGAAAAAAACTGAGGCACTTTACCTCTCGATGATACTCGAAATGGACTTCAAACACTTACCCTAATCTTATGGCAGCGAAAAGATATGAAAAATAAAAAAAAATCGGTAGTTAAAAATATCCTTTTCATATAACTATACCTATTTATAATATCTAATCTAATATTTTACAACGGGTCGTCTTCGGAATAAGACTTCCAGAATATTTCGGAAAAATCTCGTTTTTTTTCTCTCGCGTCATAGTTACGTTATAGAAAACTATGCCCTATAACTATTATTATACACACTTATAACTATAAGTCCGAATTATATGACACTGCGCACTGCTTTACAGCATTATTATAATGTTTCTCCTTTGAGAACAAACTTGTTTACATTTTCGGATAAGTAATCGATTCAACTCTGAGGCGATCAAAATATTACAAGTTTCTCTTTTTTTTTTAAATTAAATAAGTAGTCGAAAAAAACAATGAAATATTTTAAATACAATTCTGATTAGAAAAAGGGAAACAATCTTGAAACAAGTTAAAACAGTTGAACAGTTTATTTCATGATCGATCACGAAAGTGTTCAATAAAAATAATATTTAATTTAGGAAACTTGTAAAATTTCAAGCATCTCAAAAAGTTACCACTGGGAATTATTTCACTGCGACATATTGGATAATCACAAAAGTTCAATCCGTTTTCGCCAGCTATGGGTTCAATACGGACCCTACTCAATATTCCATCCACAGATGGGATTACAAACCTATCACTATCTGCGAATAGTTAAAGCAGCCGTGACGCAACTAAAATCCTAAGATGGTCTGACACACAGTCACAAAAAATCAACATACAAATCGTATGAAACAAGCTACACGTATAAAATAAAAATACATGTAAAAATATGGCTTTTTTTGTTTAAAATGGGAAGAAAGTCAAGTCCCATTCTCCCGATCAACGGGTTTTTATAATTAATCTTAAAAACTAAATAATTTTAACCATCTCTTCATGGTCAGTTTATAAAATTCAGGCAATAAATTTTAGTTTTTCGGGATACATTTTTATTTATACAGTAAAAAATGATATATATTTATTTGTTGAAATGCAACAATGTGCTTTTTGACAACCAATATAATGGGATTCAAACTAAACAATAGCACCACACCATAAACAATTTACTTTTTATATATTCTTTTACTTTTCACTATTAAAATTAAATGTATCCCGAAAATGGTCCTTAGAACCACATAGCCAGCCAATTTAGACGAGTGTTGACGAGCATACGCATTTACTGAACCAATCTTGATTGTGTTTTACGAGCTTTGAAAAAAAAACTATTTCAAATCGAAAACGTTTACAAAAGTGTCATAAGCGCCATCTTTTATGATCTATATGAACTAAATACTTCTCTAAATGATCGCTAGATGGCGCATTATTCACTTTTCGCAACAAACATGTTACATAACGTACTCATGGAAACGAAGCTAAATCGTGATCAGCTTTAAAATAGTTCCATCATAAGCCCATACAAAACAATTATTACCTTTGTGAGATTTACCCGAAATTACACTAATTACTTAACAGGACATTCGGCGAATTCTCAATTGACAGCTCCATTTTCCCACAAGTTGAGTGCCTTATAAGAGTTGTTCGCTGAATATGGTTTTCCAAAATCCAAGAACATTCAGTTCGCTGTTCAGTTTGTTTTGATGTTAGCCGAGTTGGGCGTAGTGTGTGTAATGCAGTGCGCGGTCGCGGACGGTGCTGGGCTATTGCGGCGCGGGCCCCGTTGGAGGCTGCCCGGGGAGCTGACCCATACCCTGTGGAAACACCTGCATGTTAGCATAGATCTATTCTTAAGTCACACTAATCGTTGTAAAAAAAAAAACGGTTCTGGTCCGATGTGAGCATCAACAATGAGTTTTGAAACACAAATCAGTGAAGGAAAACATCAGTTGTATCAGAAGTCATTTACAATAACAAAAGTCATTTACAATAACTGCTACCAGTCTCTGGAATCATATCCCAACCATTTTACGTGAAGCTTCTTCAGTTGAAGTGTTCAGGGCTAGAGTCTACAATCACTTCCTTGGTGAAGGTTTCTTTTATTTTATTTATGTTATTATATCCTTAGTATTGAAATATTACTATCAATCATCTAGGTGTATTTAGCATTAAGTTCGCCTATGTACTCATATTTTGTGCAATAAAGTGTTATCTATCTATCAGATATTAGCTAGGCAGCTGTTCTGCTCATAAGCAGAGTTAGGTAGGGTGTTCTATCTGAAAGGCAGAGTTAGGCAGATGGTGTACTCACCGGCATGGGTTGGTAGTGTTGGAGGGGCGCCGCCAATAGTTTAGGCGCTTCTTCTGCCTTTTCTTCCTCGCGTCGTTTTAAACACGCCGCTTTGGGGTTAAGGTTACGTTCTGAAATAAAAATACAGATTTATGTTAAAAATATGGCATCGATTATTTATCCCGTCTTTCGTCTTGGTAGCGAAGATGACTTTGAACTTGACCTTGACCTTGGAAATCCAAGGCAAGACAGACCCTTGACATTAGGCCTTACTTCGAACTAGCTTCCCCTTTCATCACGATCACGATGACCTCGCCAGCCATGTTCAGAAAGCCGAACTTTATAGCTTTTATCCCTAGATAAAGTAAAATATTATTTATTTTACATAAAAAAAATTCATATGAATCTGTAGACTCCCGAACTAGTAAAAACGATTTAAATAGTTATTGGATAGTATTTATCTGTCGATATTGTCTCTTGACCCCTTTTGACTTTTGATCTATGACCTTTGGCCTCACCTCGAACTTGCTGCTCCAGCGTCATGATAACCTCGACAGCCATATTCAGGATGCCGAGCTTGGTTTGTGGTTTGTCGCTCTTGAGATGCGTCATGCACATTCTGCCTAGCTCCTTTAGCGCCTCATTTATATCTCTTATCCGTATCCTGTGAGAAAAAAAAATGTTGGTTTAATCTGTTTATACTTAACTGAGTCCCAGGTTGATTTATTTAGCTCAAACAACAGGTTACAATCGTAAATACTTTTCCTGAAGAGTTTTTTTGATGGGAAAAGGTTACTGCCCCCCCCTCTGCCCTATTGCGATGTAAAGAGGGGGGTACGTACCCCCCTTTCCAGACTTTTTGTGATTGATAAAGGTAACATTCCTTCTTATCGCAAAGGGTGTTTGTGATGAAAACAGGGTATAACAACTACCATTTCCTAAGGCCTGTATTTCCTGGCCTAAAGAGTTCACAGCCCCTCTTTGCCCAAGGGGTGTTTGCGATGTGATGAAGGGGTTTATGGGTATAAATATATATATGGGCTCTGTTTGCAAAGGGTTTTGGTGATGGGTAAAGGTTATAACCCCTATTTTCCCCAGGGATGTTTGTGATGGAAGGAGGGGCGGATTGCACCCCCTTTTAGCCCCGTTAAGTCAGTACCTCTCTCGGACGTTGTTGGCCTGCCGGCGTTCCTTCTCTCGCGCCGCCTTCGTGTGAGGGTCCACGTCATCTTCATCAGCTGAGGAACAGCTGAACCCGCTGCCGCTATTGGTCAAATAAAGCACCAATCAATATATCATTCGAGATGTTTTTCGAAATCAGAACATTAATGATAAATGAATGAATGATATTTTTTATAATTTAATGTGAACCACGGGAAAGTTCCAAAAAACAAAAATTTAAACAATCGCTTAAAGCTATTTCTTTTAGGCATTCTGTGGTAGATTCTTTATGAGATTTAATGTTGCGGGTCAAATGTTCAAATGTTCAGATGGCGTCGATTCTCTTGTACATCACAGGACAATTGACGCCATTGTTACTGTAGCAAGGATCTGGCGGAGACAGTTCGCCATGGCACTCTTTCGGGGCGACCACTGCTCAGCTTCAATTTCGGTTTCTTACCTTGGAACGTTAGATGGATTACTGAAACAAAGATGGGGCGAGTTTAATAAGTATTTACGAGAACATACAAATAAATATAAACGGATGCACACATAATTATATTAGCAAGCAATGTATAAATATTTTTTTTTTATTACTTATAAAAACATACAATTAGCTAATATTAACTCGTAAATGCCTATTACGATTCACGTTAGTCCTATTGCAAGCAAAATTTCATGCTGTGTTCACTAGTTTTCGAAAGAACACCAACAATTTTACTAATTAACTTGTGCCCTGTTATGAATAATTATGTGTACATTTCAAGTTGTGAACCAAAAAGTAATAATAAAAAAAAACAGTATACTCACTATCTGCGCGACCGCTTGGATCCTGGCTTCCCGAGCGCGTCCGCGGACCCTGACGAGGAAGGCTTGGAGTCCAGACCGGAATCCGGAGGCTCTTTGCGCTTCTCTGCAATCACAACACGTGACAGTTCATTTATTTATTTTAAAGGATACGAAAGAAGAAAGTTCCTTAAAAATAAAACATCGTGTTTCACATACTTATTTGCGATAGGACACAGAATGGCAAGAGATCTCAGGTGCCTATAAATAAGTTTATTACGTTTTGAGCGGTGGCTTCCAAACTAGGCATGTATAATTGCATATCCCTTGGTGATCCTGTGATTTATTTATTTAAACCTTAAATATAATTTGAATTCTAATTCATAATAATAATCTATACAATTAGACATAACATTTATACTTTTTTTCGACCAATTTATATGCCTACAAATAGCATAAAATAATATATTACGCACTGCATTTGCTATATAAGTATGTTGGGAGTGCCACAAGGACCTCATCAAGACCCCATACTTATCCCAATTTACACGAGTGATCAAGAAGTGAATACTCACTAGTATTTGGCAGTAACTGTCTTTCCATTTTGACGGGAGGTTCCGTGTGCAGGTGGGGTAAGCTGGGGCCGACTCCTAACCGTGACACTGCAACAATGTTAATCGTCTATTTTACTACTTGTTGATGTCATACCAGTTTAATCTATTTTCTAAATGATGAACGGTCAAGGACAACATCGTGAGGAAACCGGCATGCCATATTCGACCTGCCATCATGTTAATGTTCCAATAAGCAGCGTAGGACTTGCAACCTGTCACTCACTTTATTTATTTATTTAACGCTAGCTTCTATTCAGTGGTCATGAACTTTAGATTTGCCCGTGACTACATTATCTATATGATCGCATATCAATACCTAATAATACCATTTGGATCTGACGTGGTTTTCACGAATAGAGGTCTAGCACCTAAGCGTGGTTAGATAGCGCATTAAGGTCAATGTCCAATCATTCCTGCATCCTCGCAGTGTGACCAAGAAATCACTAGTGTCGAATGTAACAAAAATCCTGTCCTATCCATTAGAGGCGTATGCATTTACCTGGGGGTGCCTGGTGCGGGTGTAGATCCTGTGGATAGAGGTCGGGTGCCTCCGCGTGGTTGCGGAGAACGTTGATTGCGTCGTCCAAGCGTTCTTCCATTCTCGCACCCTGAAATCCAGTTAAATTTAATAAAAACTGACCACAAAGGACCACAATAGCTAAATGGCTTATAGCTAAACAACGTAGAGGCTAACTCACAGCGCACATACTAGTCCAAGCACGTATTGGATTCACGACAACTCTTGATATGACCAATTAAGCGGCGGTAGCAGTCTTTTACTCTTAAGGTAGCAACTTTTTTAAGTATACCTTCCAGGCTGGCAGTTATAAAATGCTTTCAGCATCAAAGAAATGTGGACTTGAGACCACATTTTGTTCACTCTTTTTTATTAATTTCTTAGTGCAATAAAGAATGCAATAATAATTATAGAGAGCAACCATTTTTTTTTTCGCTTTATTAAAACATTTATTATGTCACGTAACGTGATGATGATAATTCCCATTTTTACCAAATTAATAAATTAGTTTGTGTAGTAAAAACTGATAATTGTATGCAAAGATATTGCTTACGAACTAAACATATTTACAAAATGTTAGGTATAGAAGTAATAACAGAAAATAACCCATGGAAACCAGAATAAAATGTAATGTATGCAATATAGTTTTTTTTAATATTAATTGAGAGAATATCTACTAAAATAAGCACACAAATATTTTGTAAAGCATTCCAATATAAACCATGCCACACCATATCATACAAAATAATAAAAAACTACAATTCCTGTGACGAAGTTTGTGGTGGTCTTAGTTATTTATATGTAGAAAAAAAACATCAAAATCATGTTGTCTTGTCTTATTGACAAAACTTTTAGTATGTATTGATATTAATTCTTCACTTTCTGTCAGATTAGAATGTGTCTACCAAACTCAATATAATTGATGAATTCGTATTGACAAGAAAACTATCAAACCCTATATTATATTTTTGTAGCTTGACCGTCACTTTTGTTTGACTTCCCTCATCGGTTTTGCAAAGGATTCACTCAATAAATTTTGCAGCGTGATAAAAGTTGTCTGCCTCTATCATTTGTTTAGAGTAAGAAAAAGACAGGGCTAGAGTGTCCTGCCAAATTTAGTGAGTTATTATGAATAGCAGGACAAGTCTCGTGACCACATTATAGGTGAAGTTTAACGGGATGGCCCCATAGACCATGATTGAGTTTATCGCTGTGCCACGGCCGCTCTCGGTCCCCAGCCCACCGCGTCCCACCGCCCATCCACGCTATTACTTCTTTTGCTCGGCTCCTAAGGGTCTAAGCTTGATGTTAAACCTTCCTCAAGAATTGGGCTAACTAATGCAAGATTTTTTCAAACCCGAGTGGTAGTTCCGTGATTAACGCGTTCAAACAAATTCTTTAGCTTTATTATTAGTATAGATAACCACCGCAGACCTCAGTCACACCTCAAAGTAATACGTACCACGACATCGCTGTGCTCCCTCAGGAACACCATGGCTTCGTCGAGCTGCCGCTGTTCCGGCGCGCCCTGGTGTTACGTTACGGTGTTATTGCGGGCGGGGCGGTGGTGAGCCGGTTGCCGGGGAATATGGGGGGCTGATCTACATAGACCGTAAAAGTGGGTCGTTTTTAAAGGGGGGGAAGTAGGTGGTTCTCAGTTTAAGAGGGGGGGGGGGGGGGGGGTTAAGAGTGATAACAAAGGAGTCATTTTTAGAGAGGAGCTAATGGCGGTCGTTTTCGAAGAGGGGGTTTATCCTAAAACGGGATATGTTTTAATGAAGGGGTAAAGAGAGTCGCTTTTTAAAGAGTGGGTATAAAGGGGGTTCAGTATATTAAAATGGGGTTGGTTTTAAAGAGGAACTAAAAAGGGGGTCAGTTTTCAAGGGAAGTTTAAGTGGGCTATTTCTTGATAAATAAGGATTTAGTGAGTTTAAGGTAGAATTAAAATTCAGGTTATTTCTTGACGTATCAAGAAATAGGATAATAATTATTACAAGTGTAATGATTTAAACGACCTCATACTTTTAGCAAGCGCCAGCTCGATCTTTGTCCGAATTGGTCAAGGCATCGTCAAGGGAAGATGAAAGCTATTACAAATTTTAAAGTCAACATTTAAGAATTTGGAAGTTTTAATACGAGGGTATGTATATTATGTGACCAGAACTATATATGGATCGTGTTATCATCTGAAATGGACTATCTACAGAATATCTAATAAATACATGCTATAATAATACAAATCACGTCAACTTCTAGAAAAGGCAACAAGCTCCACACTGCTCGCTCATTATAAAAAACAAAGAAAAGGAACAAAAAATATATTTACAAAACTCAAAACGTGGTATCGAAATAAGTCACGAAACAAGGCCTACCATTTCTTTGGAAGTTAGAAAGTTTTTTTCTTTGGAAATGTTTAGGTGAATTATGCCTATAAATAGGTATTCCGGTACTTTTTCTGCAGCTAGGATTAGGTCTAAAAATATTTCGATACCACATTTCGTGAAACCACTCTAATGATATATTAAAACACTAGAAAAATCGGAAAATTAAACACAAAATAAACTCAGAATTAGTTACATTACATGCTCAAAATACATGCCTTCTAACAGCAAAGTTTTTGAAAACGTTGATTAATTTACAAATATAATATTTTTTATTTTCCCCAGTGGCATTGCTGATGCATTTTCTGGCCCTTAGTAGCTTAATACTTAACAGAAATCTGGAGCCTAATTCACGTATTATTGACAACTGTCAAACTAAAGTCTCGATCAAATAAACGACAAAATCAGCATTCTACTTTAATAAAATCAATATCAATTATTACTCAGAAATACGTCAAAAATTGAGATTGAACGTGGATCGAAAGTACTTTGACGCAATATCGAGACTTGGTTGGAATTAATTACGAGAATTGGGTCTCCGGTATTCGCGTATTTTGAACAACAGTCAAACCAAAGTCTCGACTCTCGATCGCATTAATATCAAAATCGGTATTCTACCCAAAACAATTGACAATATTTCCTCAGAAAACAAAAAATTCTATAAAAAATTTACCGTAGATATTTTATATCGAGACTTAGGTGTGAAAGAATTATGAGAATTCAATCTCATTTTAAAGACACGATAAAACAGCCGTTCTTACGTTAAAGAGAAAATACAAGCCCTCATATTGATAATCTATCACTAAAGTTAGCAGCGTGCTAAAAGTTGTCCGCAGTTAGCGAGTGATTATGAATAAGAGCAGGGGTCTCCAAACTTTTTATCCTCAGGGCCGGACTGATCGCTCTAGAAAGCCCCCAGGGCCAATATCAAGCTAGCTCATCAGATGTATGTATGTCGTCCGATTATTATTTTGTACGATTACTTTGGTTGATTAGATTTACCAAAATACATTTGAGAGTGGGCTTGATATCAGGCACGTGAACCCAGCTCGTTTCAGATTGGTGGTGCTCAAGGGCCTGCTTAGCATGAAGAGCCAAGACAACAGTTTTGTCTACCGTCAGGAAAACAACATATATTTTGTCCCTCTCTTTTGTTTGACAGAATAGGCTACATAAATAGTATTCGTCTTCTCTTTCGTAGACAAAACGTTGTGTTGGGTGCTCATGCTAAGCGGGCTGGTGTTGGCACGAGGTCCGTAGTTTGAAGACCCCTGAATAAGAGGCTTAGTCTCATGTGCCTCTAATCAGTTCAGTTGATTAGTATTTATGTTATATGAAGTAAGTACGTACCATGCCACCCTGTGCGAACACCACGTGATGGTGTCCGTTCTGCAGGACGGGCGGTACGGCGTTGGTGAGCGTGGCCACGGCCGCGTGCGTCGTCACGCCGGCGTGCGGGGTCGCCGCGTGAGGGGGGGAGGATACGCCGGACGCTACCCAGTTCGATGGCTGTGGATAATTTTTTACCGTGGATTTAGTGAGCACTTTTATATAAATAAATAATGCTGGACATTTTTAGCATCATCTAGCCCCAAAAACAAACATCCGTATTGACATTTCCGTCGAAATGTGATCAAGTGACATTTTGATATCAATAAAAACAAACACGCCTACGACTGTATTTCCTATGATGGACATTCTCGCTACATAGATCTTGGAGGATTCAAAGTATTGAATATTATTGAATTCAGAATTGAAGAACTTTAGAATACTTTGGGGGATTTTGATTTGATCACCAGCCAAAGACGCCTTCGATTGGCCAAATTAAAGAACCATCAAAAAATATTACCAAACAGAGTTGTTGCCTGATTCTAAGTTAGTGTATAAGTATACTATTCTAAATAATTATTGTATTGATTTCAAAGCAAAATACCTATTGAATTTTGTTGGTTCTATAATATACCAGTTTATTTGCATTTTTTTTTGTCGTATGTTTTTTACATAGTCTGTTTAATTTACCTGATGTTGATGCGGGGCCAGCCGATGGTGTATCGCCGGGGAGTGCTCGAGCGGGGGGTAGAGTCGCGTGTGCAGCGGTGGGGGGGAGTGCACGGGAGTGGACGGCGAAGAACCGTACGAGGACAGGCTGCCAGCCTCCGCGCCGCCCGCCGCGCCCGTCGACGCAGATCCGCCGTACATCTGATAACGACACACACACTGATAAACAACACCCTCCGACACATACACTTTAATAAACAACACACACGGTGACATCAATCCTGATAAACTATACCCCAATCATATACACACATCCTGGTAAACTAAACCCCCACACATAAACTTGACACATAAACTTGTTGATATTACCTCGGTAACATAAACCGTGATAAACGACACACACAGTCACATACACCCTGATAAACTGTTGTTGAGGATGTTCCCTCAGTCACATAGTATCAAACACCTTGGTAAACTACACCCCCAGACACATACACTTCGATAAACAACAACCTCGATAACATAAACCGTGATAAACGACACACACAGTCACATACACACTGATAAACAATACCCTCAGTCACATACACTTGATAAACGATATTCAAGATTCTATATGACAGTCCCTAGAACCAAGCTATAAATGTTGTCTTCTTTTCCGTTGACAAAATCGTTGTTTCTTTCGAACGTAGCATACAAAAACGGTTCCATTCCGATCATTATCATATCATCGAAATATGTATTCTAATGTTTAATTTACTTTTTATGTTCATTCTCCATACTTTTGACTTTATATATTACAGTAAGTAATAACACCGTCATACATAGTCCTCTCCAGCCTTTCTGGAAGAAATCGCTTTCAGCGATGAGACCGCCAATTGTGTATTTCTTTTGTTTTTTTTTTGTTCTATTACGTTTTAGTATGTCGTACTGAATGGTGCACAATAAAGAGTTTATCTATTTATCTATTATCCAAGTTCTGTATAAGACAGTGAACGTAGAACGGTGTATATACTTACAGGTTGTAGCGGCGGCTTCGCGACGACCATGCTGTCGTTGGGCGAGTGGTGCGGCGCTGCGGCTCTGAACGAGGACATGGGAGGGAGGGGCAGCTCGGCGCCGCCGCCCGTGGACTCCGCGACGGGCGCGCCCGCTATGCCTGTAAACGGCAGGTCATCATTTAACAACACAACAAATCAATTTCAACCGTAAACTGAATTATAAGTTTTTATATGTGACCACGGATCCATAAGTCGGGAAAACATAACTTATCGTGTAAAAACTTATAACCCTACTTGTATATCGACCTCTATGGCGCGGCTGCGACGCCAAAGGTTGCGGGTTCGATTCCCGCCTAAAGAGAGATGTTTGTATGATCTGCGAATACTTATCTCGGGATCTGGGTGTTTTCTATGAATAATATGTAAGTATTTACAAACAAAGTATGAGTGCACTTTGCATTAATTGCGCGACAAACGTAAAGCTAGTCGACGATGTCATGACGGAAGCAGGGTCTTTTATGGTAGCAGGGTCTCACCTGGCGAAGTGGCATAGGGGTCGTGCTGGTAGGGCGGCGGGGGCTGATAGTACCCCGGGGCGCCCCACTCGCCGCCTCCGTAGTAGGGCTCCTGGTATGAACCGCCGGCGCCCGCGCCCTTCGGCGACGCGTATCTGCTCGGGGAGTCGTGGCCGAATTCATCGCTGCCGTACTGGAAAAGAAGAGAACAGATATCGTTAGACACAGTTGCACGAATTCAATGATTACAAGACCTTATCGTGCCTCAGTTCTGGCTATTTGCTAGAACGTAATTTACATTAACGTATTTTCTATTATATTACATTCTATAAGAATGAAAAGATCAAGGTAATCTTGAAGATCTTTTCAAGGATCTCCATCCAAATTTGAGGTAATTTAAGGAACGTTGTTAGGATGCAATCATTTTTGTGCAAAACAGCCTATCCTATTGCGATGCGTGGGCGCAACAAGTTTCCATGAAGTATAAATACTCAAATACTTTTTCTAAGCCAACAGGCACATGCGAAGACCTTACCAGGATTCCCTGTATCGTGGGTATCAGGATATACGTGCCGGTCGATGAAAACAAATAAACTACATTATAAATGCAGATTTTATGAATAGATTTATATATCTTCAAGGACGATTCCTAGGTAGGTGTTTTTGCGACAAATCAGTAGGGGGCGCTGCGATAGCAGATGGAATGTGGAATGGCGTAATGGAATAATACCATGCCGTCTTTGTACTCGTTTTGTATAACTTCACGAAAGGTTCTTTGATTTGACACGTGGAATCCTGTATGGGTTTTATAATGTTATAAAACATTGACTTGTTACAAAAATCCCCACAGTTTTACCAAAAACTGCCATGTATGACGTATCGAGAATTCGACACCCTAGGCACAGATATTATAATACTAGGGTGGCTAGGGTCACGAAGTTGCATCACATCTCCTAAAGTTGTAGTGCTGTGAGACCATGGTCGTAGTTCCTGATACCCAGGACACAGAGAATTCTAGTGTGAGTTCAGGACTATGTGCCTGTTGGAAGTTATTATTTCGAGACCAAAAATAAACTAAACCGACACACTATATCTAAAACTTTCAATATCAAATGATAAACAGCATCTTTGAAGCCAATTTGTATAACCGATTTTAAAGTATGACTCACAAAATGACCGCAAGACGAATCTGAACCAAAGCACAATTTATAAATACGAAGTAATGAACCCATACAATATTTCTCAGTAACCCTCATCATAAGGTTTAAATAGGCTTTCGATTGCCGCTCGATCGCACAGCGCATTATTGGAACGAAACAGGAAAAAATAAGGAAAACGAATGTTTACTAACAATTGAAATGTTACTACGTCGCAAGTACAATCGTAATCGGACTAGGAGAACCGCAAACATATGGGGTATCATCATCATCAGTCTGGTAGAAGTCCACTGCAGGACATAGGCCTCCCCAAAAAGTGCTACGACAAAGAATCTTAGGCTACCTCGATTATTGACTTCCCCCGTAACCTTTTATCTTCGGTCGGTTTTCAAGCAATGATGCCAATGATGATGATGATACGTCAACTAGGAATCTTCGAAAAACTATTTGAATGCCCTAATCTATACCAAGGCACATTCGGAGACCATTATAAAGACCATAGCCACGGCGGATTGTAATGCAGGTTTTTGCAATCGATTTGAAAGTCTTCATCTATATTTCTTAGATAGGTATTATCGCTATCACAAACGACACTGCGATAGACGTTGGTAAACCCGTCGAAGGTCGAAGGTATGATGATAATACGTCATCTAGTAATCGTGGAAAAACTATTTTATCACCCTAAGCCCACGCCACATTTGGAAACCATTACAAAGGTACGAGGTCACCGCCACATTATTATTTATCCCATTTTAGCACTACGCGTACATATCATGTGCTATACCGACATCTGTGTACAGCCATTACAAAACACTGTCTGTGTCTGTACGTAGAATTGATTAGTCACTAAGGTGCCTGCTACACCATCCAACACTACTATTCACTTCGGTACAAACCAATAATTCAATTGATAACGCAAGTGGTTCTGCTCATTGCGGGACAAACAATTGCATGATGTGACCAGCGTGATTCGAGCGAGATGATCCAAAATTGATGTGATGGAAGACCTTGTGACATTCAAACAATCCCCATACGGGTGCACCTATGTTGCCCGATTTGGACAGCTCTAGAGATATGACTATATTTTTAAACATTTTCTAAGAAACAATTTACACATGTACCCTTGTTTTGGTGATGATGCTGTATTTGTTTCAAGGAAGGTTAGTCATAAAACCCGGAAAATAGTTGCAAGTTGAAGAATAAAACATCATTTAAATTCATCTTACTAAAACTTCATCTACTATCGATAGCAAAGTTATGCTAAGTCCGAAAAAAGAAAGTATGAATTTTGATGCCGTTGGATTATACATGTGGGAAAACAGACATTTTCCAAAGTAACATTCCACGTAAGCCATAGCGATAGCGATAGCTATTAGATAAATAAATTTATGGTATTGACAAGTTATTGATCAGAATGCAGGCTACGATTGTACGATACGGCCATGTTTCCATGGCTACAAATAAGAAGAAAAAAGGAAAATATATAGTAAACCATTTATTCAAACCACCACAAATAACAAATTATATTAACCTAAAAGGTTGACCTAAATAAAATAATAATGGTCATGACGAATCCGCAAGAACCAAGAGATTCAAGGCCGAGAAGAACATCTAAGCCGAAGTAAAAGCTTGACGACTGCGCTGGCACGAACATGTCGAGGGAATGGGGGAATAGCGTCAAGAAGGCCTACCATCTCGACGAAGACCTGTCATCCGCTCCAGATATCGCTAGCTGGAAGTCAAAGCAGACCAGAACCTAATGCCACTGGCGTGAGACCACAGAACCGTAAAACTAGCTGGCGTGAGATCGCACGAAACCATGAAGCTTGGCGCAGTCTTGTATCGGACGCCAAGACCTACTTCGGTTCGCTGAGCTGAGCAGTCAAGTAAGTGAATGCCGATCCAGCGCTGGATCGTGCAAATGGATCGATATACTGGACCAATTAAAACGAGCCTCAATTTGCTCAGTCTGTTTAGAGAACGGCATTAAATGTTATTATGGTATTGTTGCGTTCTTGTTTATAGTTTTGGAAGGGAACTGATTAAGGGCATAATGTGCTATTGCAGAGTAATTAGAACAGACTTTCGAACGTGTGCTTTATAGGATTTGCTATTTAGGTTATCATTTCTTAGCAAAAACAGACAAACACGCTCACGACTTCAATTCCCATGATGAAAATCCTTACTCGTACTGTAAATCCATGAGGATATGCCAAGTATTGGAGTATGCAGAGGAGAGTTCAAACATTATTTTTAGCGTTATGCGTAGGTGTTAGCATTCAACGAGACAGGTTGCAAGCCCATTACCGCTTATTGGAACACTAGCCGATGGCTTTCGAATTTTAGGTTTTAAGTCATGCCGGTTTCCTTACAATACAGGAAGTATTGTATTGGTACCGTTTGAAACACCTGTTTAATAAGTACATATTTTTTGATATGGAAAATATATTAGACAAAAGCTATTGAAATATCACGTGAACAAATTTCAATAATACATTTTATACAAAGAATAATACAAAATACACAGATAAAACAGTCTAGCTAATTGTTTATGTCAATCCCATAATTTTGTTCAGGGATATGATTCATTGTTACATTGGCTATATAGTCTTACGTCTACTGTCTTCTTCGTAGAACCACACCATTTTACAGTTTCAAATACAAAAAAAATGCACAATGCGCGGTCTTATCGCATTGTGCATTTATTTGCAATATCGTTAAGGACAGCAGAAGTTGGCGAGTCTCGGTTGTTCCCGTGTTCGGACAGCACTAGATAGCTTTTGCTGTCCGATCAAGGGAAAATAAGGTCGGTCAGCGCGCACCGACGACGTGAATATATGAAGTAATGAAGTTACAAAGTTCAACGGTTATCATTCGGTTGGTCAGTAACGTAGTAAGTAGGCCTACCTATTATGCATATCAGTGTGTAATGCAAAAGCTTATCGGAGTGACTATGCCTGCAGATTACCCTTGGATTGCAGATAAATCATTGTAATAAAATCTAAATTATTGCGTGTATGTGTTGAGTCACGGCCACGCACGCATTGTTTTGTTATGTGATATTGCTAATGATTTCTGCAAAAAATACTTTTAAAGTACCTAATAAATAAATCAAATTAAAAAAAAATTATAAATAATATTTATGTTTATCTTTTCCACGTAATCAGAGCAAGGTCTTCGAAAGTAAAAAAAACCATACAGCGCAATGTTCTAGTCAGAATATCGTAAAGATTCTGATCTGATTACCCAATTGATCACTTTATAGAAGATCCAGCAGTTTTTGTATGTTATGTAGGTACCCTCCAGCTTGTAAGCAGATACATCAGTAACACCAGGGGCAATCTCTGATGCTATGGTATAGAAGTTAAAAAATATGTTACTATGATTTTAAGAATTTCAATAAGTACATAAACCTACAGCTACATAATGCTGATAAACTGTTTGAATTGATTGCGATTAGGGTTGCCATCTCTAAAATCTGCCAACCAGGAAAAGAAGTGTGAAAACCCCGCATTTTGGAGCTTTGAACCCGGACATATCAACAGTGTTTTTTTAAAGTTACTCAGTAAAACAAAAAAAAAATCTCTAGACTACAAATAAAACCATGCCCGGTCACAAACCCAAAAACTATGCCAAAACTATGCCCTCTAAACTATGACAAATCCGGGGAAACCCGGACGGATGGCAACCCTATTTGCGATGAACGCAACATACCTTAAATATTGAGAAACAACTTCACAAAACCCGTCCCCATTTCCCTGACCACCGTGTTCCTTCTATACCAAATACAACTAATTGCACAAAGGCCCACAGCCATAAGCAGAACCGCTGCATGTCCATACCGGCGTGGTGACTCTCAAGTGATTGCGCCACGAGACCTGGTGATTGAGCGTATTGTTAAAGAGACCGCTGTGGGTTATACTGACGAATTTTGGTAGAACAATCGCCTCGTTACAGAGATTTTGTCAACGTTAACGTGGAATTTAAATTTACGAAGTTAGGTATAATTTTAGGATTTCTTATGATTTTATCACATATCTACACTGTTCTGTATAGATTCAAATATTTGGGTAATATGTATATATTTATGAAGTATAAATATATATGTATTTGGGTATAGGTATCGTACATAATGTTTAATTTGTATATAATGTTAATTCTCCACATTTTATATAATTCAGTGAGGAATATCACAGTTTTTCTTTTAAATAGTTCTCTCCATCCAAGGTCTGGAAGAAAACGCATTCAGCGATAAGACCGCCCATTGTGCATTTATTTTATCCTTTCATTATGTTTTTGTGTTTGGTACTGTGAAATGGTGTTATGCACATTAAAGCGTTTAACTATCTATCAACACTTAAAAGTTAAAGTAAGTAAAAGTTTATAAGTTTGGATGTAGGAGTTAATCTCCGAAATTTTTTATTCGATTTCACTTTACATGACTACTACTAGCTACTGCCCACGGCTTCGCCCACATGATACCCGGATGAAAAGAAGCCGATGAAAAGTATCTCTTACCGTCAAGGCAGCCTTCGTAATTCTAAATACTGGTGAAATAATTTTTGAAATCGGATGTATAGTTTATTAGATTACCTCCTACATCCAAACTTACAAACTCTTCATAAAATCCTACTACTATTATAAACGCGAAAGTTTGCGACGATGGATGTATGTTTGTAACTCTTTCACGCAAAAACTACTGAACGGATTCTGATGAAACTTTACAGTAATATAGCTTATACATCAGAATAACATAGGCTACTTTTTATAACCACGCGGGCGATCCCGTGGGCAGAGGCTAGTTAAGTATAGATGTATATGACTGTCGGGTGTTATTCTCCGATACCAGGCTTGGCCAATAGAACCACGATCTTAAAACCCTTGTTTCAATGTTTTTGTTCAACAAACTTTGTATTCTCCTGGCCATTAATGAAAAGCCACAATGCCGCAGATAAGCAGTGTTTAGAGCCATTGTTCACCGGATTAGGTATGGTATAGTTGACAGTGTGCTGAAAAAAAAATAAGACTTTGGCCTCATTGCCAACTATAATTACCAATGAGATACTTCAGAACCATATTTGGATTCATAAACGTTATTCAAACTTCGGTGGCGCGTCGGGTGAGTTCCCGGTGGGCCGCTTGAGACGCAGAAGGTTGCGAGTTCGATTCACGCTGCGGGACAAATTTTTGTATGATCTGCGAATATATGACTCGTGTCTGGGTGTTTTCTATGTAAAATATGTGTGTATTACAAAAATGTATATAAGTAGTATATCAGTCATGTAGTTCCCATAACACAAGCTCTGCTTAGTTTGGGGCTAGATGATGCTGTGTGAAAATGTCCAGAGATATTATTATGTGAAAGCAATAAATGTATTGAGTATTGGGTGGCCAAAAAAGAGCTAATGACTAAACGAACGAACGATTCAAGTCGACGACATCTCCTAATCGAACGCACACACTTCCGCATAAATTCCACCATAAATGTTAAATTTAGCCTCAACGAGCTGAAGTCTTCCATCTCTGGATAAGTACCGGGTGAATCACCATTCTCGAAGCTAGCAGCCTTTTACAAAACCAAAACAAACACACTCCCCACTGCGATCTAACACAACGTCCAAAGTCGTCAATCGCAAAGTCCGAAAAAAAATGTAATTTTCTCAAAAAGTTATCTATTTTTTTTTGTGTTTTGTGAACCAAATAACAAACTAAGGCGACCATCGAATCCGCGACCTCCCTCTTTGTTTTTACACACGAGCTGAATGGCTCCAAAAAACTACTTCTTTCTTTCTGTGTTACTCTGAAAATGTAATTGCATCGCTAAAACAAGGTTACATCTGAAATATGTTCCTTGTGAAAGTAAAACAAAACAAACTTATAAATTCCTTGTGAAACATTCAACACTACATTCCCGAGTGTATAAAGGCAAGGAAGTGTATGTTACTTTTTCAATGGACAGGAAATGCCATCAAACATAATCCTCGATATCCATCATTGATGGGACGCAACCTCTTAAATCAGTATTCGATGAGCATCGACGAGCAAAAAAGGGTTTAATTGAGGTACCCACTTCCCGTTCGTTTTGAGCTGGTTGTGATACATGATTTTGTCAGGTTGCACGATACGAGGAGAGCCGTGTTTTCCTAGTGGGCGAGCGACTTCCAACTTCCTAACCTCTCAATCGAGTTACAATTAATTTTTCAGTGTATTTACGCATAAATATATCACTGTAATTTCACCGACACCCTAACTCTTTAAACCGGAAATACAGCAGTGCGAGCATTACTGCTTGGCGACATAATTGGGAATGGTGGCTAATTTTATGCCCCTAAATGAAAATTAATCATCTCATTGTCTCTGCGTTTTTGTAAAATCTTACCTACAATATATAAGAGTCTATTTTATTAAATTATTTTGTACCTGTATAAAAAAAGTTATATACGTATATAAGTATATGTAGTTCCCATATTACAAGCTCTGCTTAGTTTGGGGCTAGATGATGCTGTGTGAAAAATGACCAGCATTATTTATTTATCCTATCTGTGCTTTGTTTTTGTTAAATAAACTACTTTCCATTATATTCTATTTTATCGGCAAGCAATGCTTAGAGACCTTTCAGGGGTCTGTCTTCCAAAAGGGGGCGGATTTCAAGAGCCGTATCGAATTACAAAATCCATTAGACATTATCAAAACTGCTCTTCAAAACGGGATATATCGCGTTACTGATTGATCTTACAGAGATATCGTTCTGGCATTTGTTAAGAGATGTTTGAATGGACCATGAAATCTCGTACCTTAGCTGGGAGGTACTGTAGTCTTTTCATTACACGCACGAGGTGCGGGTTCGATTCCCGCTGCGAGGCAAATGTCCTGTAGATATTTGTTCTGTTACCACGGCACTCGTTGTTCCTGATACCCACGACACGGAATCCTAGTTAGGGAACTTAGGGATCAGGAATGCGTATGTTTGTTGACTGTTTATTTCATTATTTACAAAAACAAACACGCTCACAACTGTAATGCCCATGGTGGACATCAGTACTTACGTAGATCAGAGATCCCTACTCGTACAGGGGGTCCCAGAACATGCAAAATTAAATGCAAAGTATGCGAGCTTTCAGTTTAAAGCCCCTTAGTTTCGTAGTGTCAGTCAGCTCGTGTGTAAAACAAAGAGAGGGGGTCGTGGGTTCTATCCCCGCTTTAGGTTGTTATTTGTGAGATTCTTACTTTCGTAGATAGTATATGCCGTCTCATTGACCGCCAGAGGCTCGTCACACTGACCTTAGTTCAAAATAACGCGCAAAGGTGGCTTCCCACTGTCCGTGATTTAACGGATGATATACTTGCCGCCACAAGAGATGCGTACGGAATTACAGAGTAACGGCTAAAAAAAAATGTAGTTCACGTAGTTAATCGTCGACGATTTTTGACTTACATGGATCAAACACGCGTCGTAACCCGCGTCCCACTCATACCGCCAAACACACCTTTATAACTACGTCTGCGCTGTCATTTCATACTCAAGACTCGTGGCGACAACTAAACCACGCACAGCCGACTACGACCTCGGACAGCCGCGCACCGCACCGAGGCTCTTCCTACGTGACTTTACGAATCCAGAGGTTCCTAGCATTAATTTAGTAATTCCAGAATACCAAGAAAGAGAACATATCGCTCCCCATTCTTCATTACACAAAGGCAAGCTGGAAGAAAATGATAATCAGCTTTTATATCTATATATCTATTGCTGCAGTGGATCCGACGCACCGCAACGGACGCGTCTGCGTTATCACGGAGAAGCTTCTTCACATGCCGCCGGCTTCGGCTCGTGCTAATAATCCGTAAAATCACGCACCGTGGGAAGCCACCTTATTTCTTAATACATGACATAAACCCAAAGAGTATCGACAACAAACATTTTATAAATAGGTACACCAAAACGCGGTATTAGAAGGTTGGAACGCTCCCCAACGCTAGACTATTTATTTTTGGATACATAATATTCACAGCTAAGAGTAAAAACGAACAGGATATCGAGAATACGCGCAAGCGTAAGCAATGTGTGAGGGAAGTCTGTGGATATAATTTTCGCGAATAGGAAACCAAACTTTTTGATTTTGGACAAATGTTTGCATGATCTGTAAATATTTGCCTCGGGTCTGGGTGTATTCAATGTATATGTATGTACAAATTAAAATGTATATATAAGTAGTATATCAGTCATATAGTTCCCATAACACAAGCTCTGCTTACTTTGGGACTAGATGATGATGTATGAAAATGTCCGGGATGATCAAAAAAGGGCCTGTGACTCGTACGGACACCCACCTTCATCTCGAACATGCTTATTACAACTCTCCGTCCCGTCGTGTATTTACAAGTGTATGCAATTGCTTGTAGTCGTTAGAGTTACGTGGGCGGTGATATGCGGACATTGAGACGCTGGCTTGTGTTCGTGATTATAAGCTTTTTGGAACGTAATTCTAAAAAAGAAAAAAAAAGAAAGAGAACAATTGTGATAAATTAAAATAAAATCCCTTCTAGTGCGAGTCGGACTCGCGCACTAAGCGGTGATGGGCTTGCAACCTGTCACGTGGCACGGTAACTACTTGCGAAACGCGGACATGTGCCGTATGTAATGTTTGAGAATGCCTCTGACTACCCCTTGGTATACTCAGATCTACGCACTAAGTACGTATCTGAGGATGTAAAATACAGTCGTGAACGTGTTTGTTTTGTTTAGTTTGTTAAGTAAAAAATAATTCACTCGAGGGCAAGAGTAAACTTTTCATTTAAACTGATTCATTTCCTATGTCCTATTGACATAAAGTAGTGTGATCACAAAGTGTATAACACAACGACTAAATGTATTTTAAATAATGTCGACTGAAAAAAAACTAGGTTTTTTCAGTGTTTACATAGAAACGAGACGTCACCCGTATATGATTGTTATTGGAAGCCGGAGTAACACATACATACACGCGAACCATAACCCTCGTCAGTTGGGAAAAATAAATAAAAGTATCTTGATTATTCTAGTTCGGAAAGACAATTAATAAAATATCCGCAGAATATTTTAAATTATTTTGCAAATAATTATTTTTTTATGTTATATCGAGGCAAACCTGCATACGTTCCACCTCATGGTACAGGTTGCACCTGAGGAATTTCTGATGCGTTGCCTGCTCTGTAGAACTCTTTTTTTTAAACGGGTCATGTTATTTTTGTATACACCTCGGAAGGCAGTTCATATTCTTACCCCACTCTCTTGGCTCGTGGCGGGCGGCGGCTGGATCCCATGTTCCTCATGGTACCTTCTCCTCGCCCTATGCCTAAGCAGCGCTGACGCGTCAGGCTGTCCAAACTGGAATATCTGCTCATCCTTCCCTAAGAACACTTTATCACTTATATCACTATAGTCTTTGTACACTTTAGAGTTAAACTCCGGTTCTTTGTACATCTTAGAGTTAAACTCGGATTCTTTGAACACTTTAGAGTTAAAATCAGATTCTTTGTACACTTTCGAGTTAAACTCGGATTCTTTGTACAGTTTAGGGGTAAAGTCTGTGCTAACGTACTCTGACCGTACGCCGTCGAGTATCTCCGAGGATAAACGGAGCGTGTCCGACGTTTGGCGGAGATTGACGTCCGAGTCTCTGTAGTTCTCGCATATCTGGCTGAATGTGTTGAAGTACTCCGACGCCAGGTCGGTCTTAGGTTGATAATCCATGTTCGGTGGTGGATCCGCGGTGAGGAAGCTAGATTCCATGCTGACATCATTACGGAGAGCCATGGGTCACTTGAACTTGAATTTTTTGCATTTTTTCGGAGACATCACTTTCTATCACTGCAAGATTACACTGATTGTTTACGTTTCGATTTATTTATCTTTATTTGCATGAGATTTCGTAATTTCAGATTAGATAAGCATAATTGATCGGTTATAAATTCCTGTCTTTATTTCTTTATCATTTCTACGCAAACGTTTTTATCGCCAAAATATCCAACGAAACGCGTGTTTTTCAAACTAGTAACTTACCAATATTTATTTTATTAAAATTGAGAAAAGAAACGATAATCTACAACTGTTAAGACCACCCTATCGACCGCTAACCGACCAACGACCCAACTAAAAAAAAACAATAAACAATGACGAGTGAAAATCGACAAAAAAACGAAATAAGCCGACAATTTCAAACCATGCGCAAATTGCTTGAAAAAAGCGCTTTTAAGAACACCTTGCGTCTCATGGGAAAGAGTCCCAAACCCTTTCTTTGTAGATTGTGCCCAGGGATGTGAAAGCAGGTAGTAACGAAAGGTGTCAGGTTCCAAAATGTATTAAAATATCCTCAATTGTAGGGAATGTCATGTGATTGGCAATTTCACGCGATAGATTTGTAAAAAAAGGCATCAAATTTTAAAATTTACTGAATTGAATTACTTAAGTATCCGACTTTGCTGCAAACTCAAACTCGAACTCGAAACAGACTTCATTCTGTTAGTACAGAATGAAGTCTGTACTAACAATAATGGTGTTAAATCCGAAATAAAGAATTATTATTATAATTACTATTAATCAACTTTTGCCGTCGACTGTACTAGCATACAGATAGATATTTATTTCTGAGCCGGTCAGGACATCTCTGAAATCAGTATCAGCGAGCTTCGAAACGCGGAAACATGTGGCCACAGTCTACACAACTGTGCAATAGTTAGTAAACAGTGCCATCTGACAGGTGGGCGGGGCAGATGCGAGGGCAAGGTCGCGGGTTCGACACCCTGCTCTCTGCTCTGCGATGTGGAATGTGTGGGAATTCACACTTGCACTGCACAGAGACCAGATGGTATTCGATCGAGGGACAACAATCGGTTCATAATTGTTCTTTTCAAACGAGTCGAAAGCTACTTAGAGAACTTAACATATAGCCGAGATTCAGATCCAATGTTACCATGATGCCACTCCTTATTCTGCTTAAGCACTGACACTAGACATAATACATTTTCTATTGTGACCGTGTGAAAAGGTATCGGCACACCCCGGCCACACTCGATGAAATATATGAAACAGCGCGTACTAATCACCACATGCATAGGTTTATGTACGTGAACGGCACTGCGTTGTGAGTGAATTAGAAATGCTAAGGTTAGCACCATTTAATTTGAATTATCGTCAAAGCTTAATGGTATTATATCGGATGCTGCGTTCTCAGCTCTCGGAGTCAATCGGCGGCTCAATCGGTACCGATGACATCCGTATCAATTCAATTTGTAAACAATATTTTATAAAATACTAAACACTTTAAAGACCAATATAAACAATATAATAATATAGATAGATAGATAACTCTTTATTGCATACACCAGGATTAAAAAAATCACTTTACAAAGAATCCAATAATCCAAGAAGAAATAATAATTTAACCTTACAACCATTTTATTCTAATATGAAAAGACTTGCTAAAATGTTATCTATCTCCAAATATACTATCACGCAAAGGTGCCACTTTACACACAAGTTTTGTCCTACGACTTTTCTCGAAATCCGACTATATTCATTCAAGAAAATTACTGAAAATAAAAAGGGGTATACTTGAAGGCCCGAATAGAAGACTTGAAAACTCAGCACAACCTGTTATTGATAACCAATAATACTATTGTCTTAGAGGTTTTCCTATCGAGAACGTCTTTAGGCTACAATCAGATAAACTACACATTAGAAGGAATATTTTGATATGCATGTCATTTCTGTACAATATGGGTTTTTAACGTCGACATAAGGAGTCATATGCGTTTGTCATAAGAGGTTGTTTGTTGCAGTTATGCAGTTTTTTTGCATTCGATTTGTATTCAAGGATGGTTCATACATAGGTACTAGCACCACATATCACTAGTGCTGCAACTGATGAAATTTAGGTATCCATCTGGTTTTACAAATTTCGTAAAACCGTACTAGTGTCTATTTTCCCATACAAAGTGTCACTTTTGACATTGTTGGTCTCTCACTCTCGTGCCTGAAATCCTTCTTCTCAGTCTAAATATGTGCGCTGTTTTTTTTTTGCTTTAACCTTAGCGCGTAAACCAAATGGCATTAGCTCGGGGCTTCCTATCTTTCGCGAAGTCATCCGATCCGAGATATCGGCTCAGCGATGCGGGCGTGTGAATCAGCTGAGCTGATTCGACGGGTTATGTTACCTACGTTGGTGGTCGACCCGACCTCCCTGTGCGAGGGGGTCAGGACATGAAACACCGTAAGTGGGGGTTCCGTTGAACCTTGCTTAACCTGGGATTCCAGAGACGATTCTTGCAACGTCTCAATTCGGACACTGAATTGTCAATTTTTATATAGAAATCGGGACCGAGGACGGTACAAAATAAATAATAGTACTACTTACAGAATGGCCCGGATTTCAATAGTAACTTAATTATCTCTAAGCAAAGGGTCATAATGTCATACGTGCTAGATAACAACATTTTCGAAAACTCCTTATACTCTAGTCAACATCCGAAACATCGGATAAATAATAAAAAAATGTAAACGTGATTAAGACCTATGCAGAACCAATAATAACGTTAAGTCGCGAAAACTTAAAAAAAACTCTCAGACCCGCTTTCACCAACACAATAACAGGCAGTTAGGTCCTAATCAAAGCTTTTTGACACATGTTTTCATAGGATCTGTCATCATAATCAATAGTTAGACTTGGCTGTCCGTTTATTTTGTTGATGAACTCAGGGCTTAATGTTTTCTACGGTCGCGGGAAAGCAAAGGGCTTTTAGAGAGCATAAAGCCTTATAATTCAAACGTAGCACACCAACGTGTAAGCAGCACGACACGAGCGTCGCATCACCTGCCGTGCATCTGCCGACCGGTTCGGTTCCCGGGCCCGCCTTTACTCTGACCCGGATATTTCGGCATTTCGGAACGTTTTCTAAAATACCGTGGCTTAGTTGGAAAACGCTTCGATTAGTACGACATAGATAAGACGACAAATCATTAAATTTATATAAAGTTTCTTGCTGAGTTTTTTTCAGTGAAAGCGGAAATAACGATGCTGATGCTGATGAACGCACTTAATTCAGAAACTACAAGTTGGATTTGAAAAATTGATAGCCCATTCTTGAGAAAGGTTATAGGCTATTTAACATCACGCTACGACCCTTAAAGCCGAGCAAAAGATGTAATAGCGCGGCCGGGAGATGCGAGCAGGACCATGTTTGTGTCTGTTGGATGTATATTTATTTATTTATAAAAAAAACTAAGTATCCTTGTTACACGCGACGCAAGGAGCCCGTATATGCGTTTGCCATAAGAGGTTGTTTCTTTGTCTGTTACCACTTATCACGCGTAACGGCGTATAGGCAGGTAATACGGTTTTTTGCAATCGATTTGTATGTCTTTAGGGATTTTAGATAGTTTTTATCACTACAAGTCACTAGGGGGCGCTGCATTAAACAATAGAAAGCTACTTGAGGGTTCGAAAATTAACAAAAAATAGGGAACAAAAAGTTCACAAAAAAAATGTTTTTCATCCAGGCACTTTCGGTTGGATCTCCAGAACCAGAGGTACGGTAAGCGAACCTGCGATCTATAGCGTGTCTGCCCGGTCAGTCACTCCACAGATTACATCACTAGGGCCTGATACACATTGCAACTGCACAAAACAGCTGTTGCGCACTTTGCAATCGAACCGGTTCACTTTAAAATTAAGTAGTTGCTTTTGGACGGTCCACAGGTGTTATATCTTCTACTTCTTCAAATTAGTTAAGGTGTCGCTCTTCTTCGTGTGTGTCATGTTTTGAAATCTGACTAATTTGACAGCACCAAAATCCAAAGTTACTGTTTGTAAAAGCGAGCTATAGATATAATTAAGTTTACTTGGTGTACAAGAGAATCGACGCCATTGTTTTTTAAATGGAGTCGGCAAATGAAACAAAGACTTCGTCACTGCATCAGGCGGCCTGCAGTCTACCGTTTTTAATCACGCACAATCGCTCTTCCTACATTATAATACGATTCAAATTACGACCGATGCTTCTAAAGCTAATTACTCAAGTCCTTACAAAAAAACAATACTCACAATTCGAATGCAAGTCTTTATTAAAATGACCAGCTACTGTCCACGTCTTCGCCTGCATGAAACCCGGATAAAAAGAGTAGCTTACCAAAAAACGCTCGTAGCTAAATTTGTCTCAACGAAAAGCCCTTTTATTTTAACAGGATAATAAATACAGCATATGTCTAGGTACGATTGGTTAAATAATTTTTGAAATCGGATGATTAGGTACGATTGGTTAAATAATTTTTGAAATCGGATGATTAGGTTCGGAGTTCATCTCTTACATACAAACTCCACCTCTTCATAATATTATTAGTATAGACAAGCCATTAAAATGACACAAAGCTTAAACTAGATAAGTGATACTCCACGTATGCCCGTGGATTAAGGTTGAATATTGCATATTTGTAAGTGATTATGCAGGTATGCGTGCTATGCGCGTGATCATGGAAATCTTTGTGCGTAGATAGCTGATGCACTAATACATTACCTTGTTAGAAATATACTCATTATACCGACTTGAGAAAGGTTGTATGACATTAGTAGAAACATACATTCTATTCGTACATTACAGTTCTAAATATCAATAGCGTGGTTTCGTCGTTCCAATATTGGCGAAACAATCAAAAATGGTATTCGTTGAAAAAAAAACAAAAACGTTTACGACTGTCTGCCCCATGGTGGACATCCTCAGATATATACTCAGTGAGTATATATATACCAAGTAGGGGGCAGTCAGAGGCACGTCCAAACATAACATTTGGTACATGACCGCGTTTTGCAAGCATTCGACGTGACAGGTTGCAAGTCAATCGCCGCTTGTTGGAACACTAACTGATGGCACATGCCGGTTTCCTTCACCGTTTTAAGCGCATGTTAATACGCACATAAATATTTCTAGTGGAAAAATCCATTGGTGCACGACCAGGTTCGAACCCACAAACTCCGGATCAGAAGTCGGGGTATCGCCCACTAGGCCAACATGACTTTTAGTTGGAATACATTTAAAAAAACGCGACGTAAAGTGCCTTTATATGAGAGGTCCAAAACTGCTAATTTATTTGTATGTCCTCAGGTTATTACGGAACGCTGCAATTTATTATGAGTAATACGTGGACGTTTTAAAATTTAGAAAAATGATGTAATTGTATTTAGATAACATGAACCACAAACTAATCTAAAACTAAATAAATAATGCTGGACATTTTTCACACGCATCATCTAGCCCCAAACTAAGCAGAGCTTGTATTATGGGAACTACATGATTGATATACTACTTATATACTTTTTTTTTGTAAATACTTTCATATTATACAAAGTCAATATTAAATTCATTACATCAAATGACCTCAAGCTTACAAGAACACATTTCGTTAACCAGAAACTTCACTCAAATCCAAATTAACTGGAGCTATAACAAATTATCCATCTTTAGAACTCCAACAGGCAGGACATACATCCCTAATACAGACAAAATATTGATTAGAAGGGCCCTGGAAAGAGCTATGCTCGGAGTTTCAGTACGTGATAAAATCAGAAGAACTAAAATTGCCGACACAGCTCAGAGTTAGCAAGAGTGACCAATACAGAGCTAAGAACTCAGTACTAACCCGGACGACGCATTGTAAAAAGGTCGCCCCACCCGCTGTCACTAAACCGTTTTAACTCCCGACGTGTCCAACCAACCCCATTTTGAAACAAATCCAATAAATAATAAAATAAAAAATGAAATAAATAAATAATGCTGGACATTTTCACACAGCATCATCTAGCCAATTGTTTTAGGGCAAAGCTTGTGCTATGGAAACTACATGACTGATATACTACTTATATATATATTTTTTTAAATACATACATATTGTGCATACAAAACACCCAGACCCGAGACATATATTTGCAGATCATACAAACATTTGTCTCGCGGCGAGAATAGAACCCGCAACCTTCTGCGTCTCCAGTGGGCGATTGCGATGGAGGGCCATCGCCCACTGCGCCACAGAGGAAACTATTTACCATAAAGTTTCGGGTGAACCGTAAACTATGCCTACAATTAAATAACTGAACTCTTTGAAAATGGTTTTCAAATATCACTTTGATTACCGTTAACGACGAACAATAGGGTGTAATCAGTCTATACTGGGGTTGTTACTGTCGGCAGCCATACTTCATGCAGTACCAGCATTTAAAAAGGCACATAAAATAACAGGCACATGGGACTTTTTCCTCGTTATGTTTCAGGATCGGCAACGCGCGGTGTTGCCTCAGGCCTCTGGTGCGTCTATGGACACATGCAGCAAATTTTGTTGCAAACGGTTACTGTAACTTTTAAAATCAAGTGGGCCGTAAGCTTGTTTGCCATTTTAGTTATATTAAAAAAAACATGAGACATACATGCGTTTTTTTATATTAAACAATGTACAAAATAACGAAACTGTCGTGGTTTGGTATCTTTTTAGAATCTTTTTAGCCTATAAACATACTTTACTATTCTCCTGCTGGCGTTTCTTTGACAGTTTAGAGGTCCTTGCTCATAAACACCGTATTTTAATCTTCGGAGGTTAAGCGCAAACAGCCAAAGTTTACTGTATTGTACTCGCTCACTCATGTTCCTCCAGTTGGTATACGATAGGTTAGGTTTGCAGACAGTGCTCGCACGGGTTAGGGTAAAGTGATAAGTAATATTTAATCTGTGGTAGAGAAGTAATCACCAGTTGACGTGGTGTGCCACTTTGTGAATGTGATTGTTTTAGTTACGACGCGTCTTTTTAACCCCATTAGAGTTAAAAAGAGGGTTCCATAACAGCGAGGGGGTTTATTTTCAATCCATGATGGTGGGGAAACTAGAATTCTACAGGATGCTCCAATATATTGTATACTAAAGATACCGTAAGATGGCGTAAAGATAGCAAACTTTGTTCTACGACTTATTGAAACGCGGCTATTTTCAAAACAGTTTTTTAAAGTACATGTACGTTGTCATATATTTTGTTACTTTGTCATCAGAGTTGGTGCGCGCACAGCTAATTTATGGATGTTGCAATTTTAAATTATTTAACTTAGAACCAATGAAAAACTTAACCACTTCCATATGGGCAAGAATCACCCTCATTCGGAATAGCATACATCCTGTGTACAGTGCCGGTATAATCACACTTTACTTTCTTCACAGCTAAAAGACACAGGCTCTAAATATAAATATCAGCAAATTCACAAGCATCGATGTTTTTCACCAAAAAAACCGTCAGAAGATCTATGCTAGATGTCCAGATACCGTTCGAAGATTCGTTCTAAAATATCTCAGCGAACGGTTGGTAATGCCACTGGTTCTCTGAGGCCCGTAACGATCTAAAATACGGGTTTCAGAGAAAAATCAGGGGTAAGTTTTTGTGTCGAGCTTCACGTGTACTACTCCAGCTTGGGGTCAAGGCTAGGGGACCATGGGTGTTATTTATGAAAACAGTTATGTAATTTTCTCGAGAGATTGCATCGCTAACGTAGGCTGATCAGATTGTTAAGGCCACAGCCTACGTCCGAATGCCAGAATATATTACCGGCCCTTCCTAAAATAAATATGCACAATTTTAAACCGTTGTTACACAAATGGAAATACGGAAAAAGGATATAAGGCTGATTACCTCTCTCTCTTCAAGATACAATTATTTTTCCCTATCAAAGTTTGCTGGAAGCAAACTCTTTTAAGGGGAGTTCGCTTTTCTGGCTTTGTATGTGGTAATTTGTGTGTGCAATAAAGATAAAACAGGGCTGGGCAATTTACTAAGTATTTATTGCCTAGAAGATAAGGCGCGACTGAACCGCCCCTAGCGGTCACTTATTGAAATGTAGACAAGCACATTCAATGTCGCATTATAATTGACAAACAAAGTTTGTCGAGGTACTTTTTTTTTATCAAACCTTTTTTGCTTATAACAAACACATACATAAGTCCTGACGCCACACTAGGAATCCCTGTTTCGTGGATATACGAGCGTTTGCCCCGCAGCGAAAATCAAACCCTTGCTCCTCAGCCAGCTACACGGCCGCCGCGCCACCGAGGTCGTGGTTGGAGCTAATGTAGACGAAGCGACGACGCGAACGTACGCGAGGTGAATATTTATAAACTGCTTATGCTCAAACCAGGTCTCATGTATGTACTGAGTAATAATTACCTACAGCGCTCTTAATTTGTCGCGTGAACAAAATAAATGTCAAACTAGTGAACAATAATTAACATTCGTTTGACGATAATCTCATCTGATGGTAAGTGATGATATGGCCGACACGATGGAGCATCAAGGTCTAGAAGTTATTCCTATTCACTCTTACCGTGATCAGATCAGATTGTATTTTCAGGAAAGACAGACGATGGTAGTGTGTTCCATTCCTTCGCCATTCTCATTTTAAAAGTGGAACCGAAATGTTTAGTGCGAATGTGTAATATACACGCGCAGTCCACTACTTCGTCATTTTGAAGAACCCCTCCTTTCTATTGAAAACTGATCAAAAACACTACACTAAGAGTGTGTTCGCATCATTCTCCGTTCATACATATTGCCATCTTGCTTATTGCTATACTACTCTTGAAACGAAGCTCATGTGTGTATACCCCAATGTATAGTATAGTATAGTATACTATACGCGGAAAGAGATTGTATCGACCAGAGATGTATAGATAACAGAGGAATTTGTAACAATACTGATGAGGAAAACCATAACTAATTATAGAGTATTTTCCATACAAAGGTTATCTTTCCGCTGCACCTTCTAGTCAAGGGGTTGAAGAATTTAGGAATTCATCCAGATAAATCCCACAGCCGTTACGTGGGAAAATCTGTCTCTCAGTAAATACATCGAGTATTTACATAAAGTGAGAGATTACAGTATTGAAACTATAAAACATTGTCTGAAGATAGAATTGTCAAAGCCAATAGGTATTTATTCTTTGAAATTCACAAGGATCACACAAAAATTTAAACTCATAACAACTCGTATTTACACCGATTCCTCGCGCGCGACCAAATCTATACAAAAGCTCTGCTTGTTTTTATGATATTGCTTTAGTCGAAGAATTAAATGAAGTCTTATAAGTATTAACCAAAGTTCTTAAGACAACACACGATAAGCTTTAAAATAATAATAATGCATAACCTGCTTTTGCTAAAAATATTCTTACTACATAGATGTCTGGTTTAGTGTCAT
Organism: Perizoma affinitatum; assembly: GCA_961405105.1. Taxonomy (NCBI): domain Eukaryota; kingdom Metazoa; phylum Arthropoda; class Insecta; order Lepidoptera; family Geometridae; genus Perizoma; species Perizoma affinitatum. The sequence goes on from OY560207.1 coordinate 6,502,161, forward strand.
TTGATGACACCGGAAGAGCGATAAAATCACTACGTCACGACCTATCTCAAAAACAACCGACAAATAGCGAACATCGTGTGAATGTGATCCACATCCCGGTGCACAGATTACAAAAGTAACGAACCAAGAGTATCACAGGAAATGGATGAACGGATGTCTCAAAGACGCTATCGAGGGACGGGAATCGAACCTGACACCGGGGTCTATGGGGGTGTCAAAGCTGAGCAAATAATTCTTGGGCGGTAGGTGTAAAATCAATAAAATCAAAATAGACCGTAAACCGTTATTATTGATTTTGTTCAGTTTACGGTTTTAATTAAACCAACATATTTTCTATATATGATGACCTCCGTTGCGCAGTGGGCGAAGGAACGCCTGAGACGCAGAAGGTGACGAGTTCGATTCCCGCCGCGCGACAAATGTCTGTATGATCTGCAAATATTTGTTTCGGATATGTATGTATTTACAAAATACATACATATTATAAGTACATACAAAATTATACTTATAATATGTATGTATTAACAAAAAAATGTATACATATAAGTCGTATATCAGTCATGTAGTTCCCACAACACAAGCTCTGCTTACATTGGGGCCAGATGATGCTGTGTGAAAATGTCAAGCATTATTATTAACACACAAAATCTTGAAGATCTGTACTTTAGGGCTATTGTTTCATTGGTGTGTAGGATTTCACGAACTCCTGAAATCCTAGATCGTAAAGATTGAAGATGCAAGTTTGTATGAAAAAATAAACAATGTAAATAAATACACTTTACGTCCAGATTTCATATCTTTTTGCAAATTTTGAGGCTCAAAAGTCCTTTGGGTTCTAGGAAATCACTACATCCTGCCTTTTTGGGTTTGAATGCATCTGAATATAATTATTACGATTAATCTTTCTTATTTGAAAACCGTCTTCGTAAGCCACAAGGACACTACAGAAGGTAGATATTCGTATATTCGTCGATATTAAGCCTTCGAGAAAGTAATAGATAATTTTCATCGTGTTGGTATAATCATATCGGGGCGAGGGTGTCGTGTCCCATGACATCGCGTCTACGCCTTCGACATAGTACAACTGACCCAGTGTCCCATTCGCAATGAAACGTAGGACTAGATACTACGCTTCATTTAAACCAGAAGTAATAATTAGCTTTTACAAAATTTTATTTTAAAACTTTTCGACCTGTGTCAGCTTTGGTCGTACTTTAAGTTTTGGAATTTCAAGCCTGTAAAAATGGTTATGCAACATCATGTCATATAAGGTATAGATGTAGGTTGCCCTGAAAAGAGCATTGTTTCCGAATTCGATATGGACTCAGTGTTGTGCATATTATTATATGCAGTGCGTCATAGTTTTTTTTCGTGCGCTTGTTTACACACTGAAATGAAAGGTATACTTTGGCATAGTAGAGCCACGTATGAGCCACGTCAGTTCTTGTACATATCTATTAATTTGAATTAAAGATGGCAGCCTTGCAAATTAAATCGATTTCGAATCGTCCCTACACGTTCTTAATCGCGCATTTTATTATAGTGGAGTTTAACAAAGTTTTTTCTGGCGTTTGATTGATTTAGTTCATTTTTTATAAAAAAATCTAAGGCATGGTTTAATGTTCCAATAAGCGGCAACTTGTCACGTAGAATGCTTACTACTTTCAAATGCGAGGATGTGCCAAATGTAATGTTCGCACGTGTCTCTGACCACACCTACTTGGTAACCTTATAATTTGGTAACCACAGATCTAAGAACTGAGTATGGATCTAAGGATATCTATCATGGGGATTACAGTCGTGAGCGTGTTTGTTTCTTTTAACATAAAAAACATATTTTTTATTTTGAGCCGTTCTGCCAGCTGTGGGTCATTCCTTGTGCAATTGGTTCGTATCACCGTTTCTTCATTCGTCACCCTGTGAAGTCAATAGCCCTGAAAAGGACCTAGTGACCGATGGTAAGCACCAGTTTAACACGCTTATATAAGCTTCACTTGTAACTAACTAAATAAATAAATAAACAAACAATGTAATCTAATCTTGGAAGTCAATTTTAACCTACATCTAATTGTCGTGCTCGTAGCTCTGATGACAATACTATAATTTGGAGCTGATCTGATGAAGGAATTCTCCAGTGGCTACTAGTAAACCAATCGACTTTGTACTCATATCCAATATATTGGCTTGGTAACGAGGATCTGATGATGTAGCCAGGAGGTGGATAGTGGAATTATTTTTTATAAATTTTAGTTCGTGTTTTATCACGAACACGTTTACACGCTTTTGCGGGTTTTTTTTAAGTAACTACACATTTATTATTTATGTTGACATCTGCAACACCAGAGGGCATTGCTGGTTCGAAGCTTGTTCTAGTTTCTTGGAGAATCCGGTTCCCTTGCGATGTTTCCATCACCGTTTGAGAGCACGTTATATTGCGCAAATTCATATTAAAGCAGGCTCATATAAAAATGGATGAGTTTAAGAAGAATCAATGACTTTCATAACATATGTAACTAATATTATATATTTTATCAGCCCATGCTATTATTGTACAGGATGATATCATCGTTACATTAATCATGTATTTCGTTTTGTGCCGGTGTATAGCATTATTTTGTTCCGTCTATCGAGTTATGCCAAGCGAGTCATAGTTTCAGTATAAACTTTTGACACACTGGTAGTTTTTCAATGCAAGAACGGTTTAAGAACCCAATTAACAGGGTTCGTTCTAAGACACCTTTGCACTAGCAGAACACAAGGTCTACAATTTCTGAAACTTAAAACTGGGAATGTATAAACTTGCGACAAGGTCTAAAATTTCTGAAACTTAAAATTGGGAATGTATATATAAACTTGCGACAAGGTCTAAAATTGATAAAACTTAAAATTGGGAATGTATTCATTTTATTAAGTGTTACAAGTTTTGGACAAAGCTTAGCCTGTCGAATTGAGTCGTTCCCCATTGCCATTTTGCAAGTGTAATTAAGGATAAGTGTTCCCGCACCATAATGCCATTAGCATAATGGCTATGGGGAACGGAACATTGGCATTAATTATTTCAAGTTCAGCAATGCTTCTAAAACTTGGCAGGGCACATTTCTAGACCGAAACTTTTATCATTTATAAGTTTCTGATAATATTTAAAATACTATTTTGTTAATAAATCTTGTATGTCAGTAAAGTAGGTGACTAAAAAAGAACGAGTGGTACGAAAACGTCTCAAATTTTTTCCACATTATTTGTATTAGTACGTCAAACTTTGCCAAACGTGTACCCGTTCAAGAATAAAATTAGATTCACGACATCCGGTTTGAAGGGCATGACTACCTGCACTTCCGGTGATATTTCAGTCGTAGGCCCATAACCTCAAAGTCAACAGTATTCATTGAAATCCTATGAATCATGAATTGTCTTATAAACTACATTGATAAATTATTAACAAACCTATTTTTTAAAACGGTTAACCTTATGGAAGTTGAATGTGTTTTCTTTCTTTGCCTGGAGAAATACTCAGATGAAAACTAACATAATCAGATGAGTGGCCTAACTGTGACAGGTGACTACAGACAATGGACTTTGTCGATGTTGTCTCCGGGATGAAAAGACTGTGGAACATGTGGATATACACTGCACCACCACAAAGGAAGCCAGTTCGAAGAAGGGACTGCGAGAGCTCGTCAAAGAATGCATACTCTCCGCCATCGATAACTAACACGAGGTCAGGGGGTACTGGAACACGGCTGGTTAGGGTCAGGTTAGGAGGATAATGCACAATAGGTGCAACCTAATGCGGGACCTCAGTGCAGACCTTAGACCTTAGATTAGAACTACAGGCAAACTTAAGCAACCACCTGAAATAACCAATGGTACAAAATTATAAGCTGACTTCTTGAAAACACTTGCATCGCGCCAGGAAGACCAGATGGATCAGTTACCATTGATATAACCTCAAATATCGGACATTACCAAGTGAAATGTATTAAAATCTAGCAAACATGTCACGTTGCAAAGTGATTGATGCGCTCTGAATGTATACATTGAATTATTTGAAGATACTACAGATGTTTTGTCATCATAAAATACAATATTACAATCATCATCATCAATAGACTATCTACACTAATATTATAAAGAGGTAAAGTTTGTAAGTTTGTATGTATATAGGAGGTAATCTCCAAAACTACTTATTCGAAATCATTTTTTTATTTTCTTGAGGGTGGACGCAGACTTTTAAAATAAAAGCGGTTTTCGTGGAGACTAATTTTTCAACGACGGAAAAAACGGTTCTTAAGGCATAATTCTTAACAGTAAGAGCTACACCGCGGGGTAGTTGGTGGGGGTGACTGAGAATAACCAAGGTTGATAATGTTTTCAATTCAATGCAAAAAAATAACCGATTCCAAGGAACACTAATATCTTGTTAACAAAAAATAGAAGAATATTAATCACAACTTTAATATCAGAAATGCACACTAGGAAACATTAACTTTTGCATAATTTTAAGACCCCCTCGACTTATTTTTGATTGCCTAATCAGCCTAATGACTTGTGATGATAAAACCTGTCCAAGAATCATCCTTGAAGACATACAAATCGATTGCAGAAAACCGCATTACAAACCGATAAGAACATTCGTAGATTAATGGTAACAGATCAAATACACGAACGAGTTTTTATGGCAAACGCATATACAGGCTCTTTCTATGCCGGTAAAAATACCGATTTTACAGCACATTACCATTTCGCTAACCTAACCTAACCTAACCACGTTTTACAATCCAGACCGTACGAACCCAACCAAACAAAAATTAGCATGGTAGAAAGTTCCCTTGGAAAAAGAGACAAACTAATACCTAGAAATCGATCACTAAATTATATATACAAGGTGTAATAGAAACACAAACAAAAGCTGAAAAAAAGAAGACAACACCTAGGTATTGTTCTTCTTTTTTCTAGAAAGATGTAAGTATATGAAATCTAGATGAAATATGCCCCAATATTCTAGACTACGAAAACTGTATAATTTACTGAATCTTGAGATATTCCATATGAATGATGTGTCTCTAAGTAGCCATTTTGCATCAGTTGACAAGACAGACAATCTTGAATGTTAAACACGTGTCAGAAACAGCATTTGAAAAAAAAAACACCGGCACCTGGTTTCTAAAAAAACAATGTTAGGTACTTATTTGGCGTTAAAACAGACGGTTTGCATTTAATCCGTAAACAAACCGAGATAAGCCATTAGACGATAAGACCGCCCATTGTACTAAATTTTTTTAATCACTGGAATATCTAATTATTGCTCATGAAATTTATGGATAAGCACAATTAAAAAATATACCTATTCATAGTTAAATCAATTGCACAGACGGCAATTTTCCCCAATGTCCAAAACAATCCAAATGCTTCAATAACAACGATAAAAGAATAAAAAAAAATTTAAAACGATCAAAAGTTCGAACAAATAAAAATATTCACAAAAGTAAAATTTAAAATAATCGGTATATTGTTTTAATCCGGTCTTGCCCCCTTTTTTCCAAATAAACCTTCAAACACGCGATTCGTTGAATTTTCAGCTCTGAATTACCAAAGCATTTTCTCAATTTCCAAAAAAAAAAAAATACAAATTAGAAGTTGCCTTCCATTGCAATCACTCACTCTTACCGCAAATAAAAACAAATTAAATATCGTAACGCAAACACAGTGGGGCCCAAATGTGCCCGAAACAATCCAAGTTCCACGCGAGATAACTTTGCAAGTTAGTGCACTTGTGTTACAACTTTACACGACACGTAATTCGACGCGAGACGTTACGGACATTCGCGCGCGGTTACGGCAGGCGCAGGCGAGCTACTGAGGAACCACGGCCGAATGCCACTCACTTGGGGAGCGGTGTTGCAGTGTGCAAAGCACGAATTTCCCCAGTGCTGGCAGATTAGTAATAGTTTTGAGGAGTTGAAAACGTTTGTAGATTACTCACATAAAATAACACATAAAACCTTCTTCTATAAAGTCACAGTTGTAAAATGTTAAGGCAGACAGAGTAGGGAAATTCATATTTAAAAATATGAATTTCCTTACTACCGAAAATATTTATTCGATTAGCTTTTATCTGGTTACTGCTTAATAAGGTTCCACAAGCGAAGCTATACCCTGCATCTTTTAACCTGGTCACTAGCATCAGGGTGACCAGGAACGACTCACTTACATAAAGGCCGTCAACATCCTAAGTTCCACTACGTAAAGTTTTACCCTACAACTCGGGAGCGAAAGCTCTTCCCGCGCTGGGCACCCGCACAACGGAAAGCGACGTTGCCAGCTCGCCGCGCGGGGGACGTACCGACTCGTAACAAATAATGAGGTTAAAGTTTCCGAACCCAACTTTATTATTTATTTTTTAATTTTATGCCAAGGAGTTAGATGAGACGGCAATTAGTGGGCAACTTCGGAGCTTAACCGCTGGTTTAGTGATATTAGGATCTATTATACTCTTCATGGTGCAGTTGAATGTTTCAGAACTTCAGTGATAAAGTCGTGAAATTTGATGATTTTGGTAAATTACTTTCGCAGGACGATATAGTGTAGGAAAATTATTAAACCAATATTAGCATACTATCCAAAGTAGCTAAATATATCACATTTTACAATATCTTGAAGACATTCTAGCATCCAAGCCAGTGCAGAAAACTGGCAAGTTCTCGGGAATATTTATCAAAAACATCGCAAAAGCGAAGTGTTTTGTCTATAAATCAACTAATACATTTTCGCGTTGCGTTGTATTTATGTGCTACGTATATTTTCCGTATAAACGTGTATAACTCAAAAGTTACAAGCGTTGTTGTAATTTCTTTCAAATGTGCTATATTTTGTGGAAATGTTGAGATATGATTTCATCTTTAGGTAGAAAGATAGAGAAATTACAGGAAAGGACAGGTTTTTTGCTAAATAATGTATCGGGTCACCCGACAGCTTGGTGTGTCGACGACATCGTCAAAGAAGCAGGGCATACCTGGATGCGAGACGCACAGGGACAAGGGTGCTTGCAAAAGCTAAAGGAGCTCACACCCAACAGTGTGCGATTCCGGACTGAAATGATGATGAAGAATGTAAAGGAAAGCTCAACGAAGACAAGGATAAAATGTAAGAATTGTGGAACAAACTAGCTACATTACGTAATGAAATGTCACTTACGGAAAAAGCTAGGGAAATTGAGCGGACAGGGTTATTGTAATGTATGTGCACATCAACGAAGACAACGGTGAAAATGTAAGAGTTATGAGACAAACGAGCTACATTACATAACGGAATGTCAATGGTATTCAATCCAATTACGCATAAGACGTGTTATCCAATGTTATTGAAAGGGATGTGTCCGACACTTCGATTTGAGCTAAGTGAAAGGACAAGGGATTATATACTAAACTGTTCGGAGCTGGGGATTTTTCATTGGTCCATTTCCAATGCATCTCCACTACATCCAGCAAGCGACTTCCCGCTACGCTTTTATTTATATAACTATCTTATGGACGCTTGCAACAATTAAGTTGACTCGGAGACATAACGGGTGAAAGTAATTTCAATTTTAAATTTTAATTTTACTATTTTCTTATTTGTATAATGATTGTACTACAGTTTTTAGTAATTATATAAACATACAACTTTGTCTGGCCGAGTGCATTAGTATGCCAACGCCATACAACAGGGCATCCTAGTTTTGGTACTAATGTTGTCCATAAAGGATACATTATTTAAACATATTATGATAACTTTTAAGATTGGACCTACATGTAATATAACGTTTGTTGTATTTAAAAAAAATCACCAGCACCCATACTTCAAACCGGTACACATCAATACGAGCATTACTGCTTGGCTGCAGAAATAGTTATAAGAGTAGTACTTCCCCGAAACAGTTCTACTACCTTAAGATGTCATCGGCCCATCGGTCGGTTGACAATTCTAAACATCGTCTTCTGCTTCGTTATTTAAAATATGTGATATATCATCAATAGAATTTCAAAAGTTGTAAAATCAATCTTGTAATTCGGGGAGAACTGCCACGATTTCCATTTCTGCTAACAAGCAGTCATATGACGTAAAGTTATGGTTGTCATTGCTTTACGTCATATAAGAATTTTCATGGGAGATGACCACAAATTTGATTATTTTCAGTATAAATCTTAAACTCAATTAAGGCTCTAATTGTTTTTAAGACAGTTTTAAATAGAAATCTATTAAAAAACCTATGTACCAGTCTCGATTCAGTTCGTGAATTATTCTGGAATACGGGTGGATATTATGAAAGTTAAGGTATCAGCATATCCGTATAATCAGTACGATTGAATCATCGGTCGCTGGGCGCGATAAAGCACGCCTCAGTCTGATATCTCTCAATGTCTCAAACTTATCCGTGGTAATTAATTTTCATAGATAACGGTATTTGCTAATGTTTAAATTATCTAGCCACCTTCGTCAGATATATATTTTTTAAATCTCCAAACACAATAATTTGCAAAAACGGTTATCTGCGGGCTACTCGTATATAGCTTGCGCATTCAACTTAAGAGTTACATAAGGGAGCTTTAAGAAACGTTAGAAATTTAAGTGTGGATTATAAAGTCTGCTACCGTTTCTGTATCAGACGCAGTTCCGATCGAAGAGATCCTTATATGATGAGAAGGTGATTATTTCCAACTTTATTCTATACTCCGTCGGTATCAAACAACGATTGATATCTTTATTTGATAATATTTTGACATTGATAATAAAAGGCTTACAGAAAGCATTCAAAATCGAGTCACGATGCATAAAGTGATATTATCATATAAAGGAAATGTTGTCCAACACCGATATGAACAAAAAGTGAATTGGCAAAAATATAAACGAATTATCTTGATAGACGATAGCGTAGATACCAAACAAGTTTTGATAAAAGTAAATCATCAGTTTTGATAATGGTTACTTGAACACAGATTCACTAATAGTCAAACTTCATACAACTATGTACACACAAAAAATACAAATGAAACAGCTAGCTATCTAAACACTGTTGCAAACGATCTAGCTCAACTGATCCAGGTTACTACCAGACGGAAGCCAAAATACTGGCCGCATTGTCACGCTGAATGGCAATGCTAATGCGTTGACCCAGATTAGAGCCAGGTCTCTGGTAACGGGTCGCTTCGACCAGTTGCTATGGAAGAATTATGAAAACGCGAAGGGCAACGTTTCCCCACGGCCCCTGAGTCTCAACCCCAAAAGTCTCAAATAAGTAAGATCTTTCGAGACTTATATTTGCGCCTCTTGAGATCCACGAGAGCAAAGCTTGTGTTCAATGATTCTATAGAACACATATTCGTCTGGATGAACTGCGATGTCGTCATCTAGGATACAGTAAAACTGGGTCACTTTGCCCTTGGGCCAATAAGCCATCACAACATTATCATTGCTATAACCAATATTACAAATGATGGTCACCCTTAAATCTATACTCATTACGTAATCCGCACAATTTAATTTTACAATATAAAAAAATAAAAATAAAAAAACACGCTTTAGAATGTGTTCCCAAAGATGCATTTCCTCATAGGTATACTTAGTCAGAGCTTAGATCTTTGAGGGAACCAAGCCCTATCTCCACGTATATTTAGGGTACCTATATCCACCGGATAAAACATATTCCTTGTGTTTTCTAGGTCAGGAACTGAACCTTGACCAAATCAGTTCAGCTGTTACGAATATTATCGGCACATATAAACATCCATACTTTCGCATTATTGTATTATATAAGTAGGAGTAGGTATGCAGGATAAACATACATAATACATAATAGTGACCCGCAACGGCGGGTCACTATTCAATTCCCCGAATAGTGACCCGCCGTTGCGGGTCACTATTACCCAATTTCCCGACTTTTTCGGTGTTTTTTTTTCATGACTTAAAAAACAATCATTCGAGCCGTGCTCGAGTAATTCGCTTAGTCAATCATTCGAGCCGTGCTCAAGTAATGATCTTTCATACATGCAGCAATTGCTTTTTAATTAAGAATATTAGATATATTTTTATTTATATTATTGAATGCAAATATACCTCACATGCCTTTCCTTACCTTAGTCATAGTACAACTACATCCAGGTACCTACAACACTATTTATCAAATCTAGTGACATCGCCACTAGATTTGTTTAATAGTGCCTACTTATTGTATCTCACTCCTACCTCAACAACAGACTACATTATTTATAAAGATGGCCTTATAATAATTAACATTTTTTTTTTTAGATAATATGTTAACGCTGTAGATTAACAAATAACAATTTATATAGAAGATGGGCGCTCCCACCCGATGGACCTTAAAGATTGCGGGAAGTTGGTGTAGATATCCTTGGCGGAAGGGAAATGCGTGGGTATAACCCATCTAAAAAAAAACAGCTATAGAGAGAGGTAGCCAAAGATCGTTCGTCACGGCACTCTTTTATTTCAAAATCTGCTTCGTAGAAGTTTTTCAACTTTTCCACTACAGCGAAGTTTCTAAAACTCTCAAACTAATCAAACATTCCAGTCAGATTCTTGGAGAAAAAAATATAAACATTACATACTGTAACATCTTTTGTCTATAAAATTATAACACGATCGAATCGAAACGTATCAATTTTCAAGTAAATTGCGAATTGAAAGCATTACTTCATAATGAGTAAGGATAATGCCTGACTCGTATTGCGCGGCGTTGCCAGCGCGCTCCCCCCTCGTGGACGAGCGAGATGGCGATATAAACAGAGGGAGAGAGGCGACAAGGGAGCTTTGCCTGTTACTACGAGATGTAAAAGGCTGAATGAAAAAATTGTTTGTAAAAGCTAAGAGACCAAGTTTCTTTTTAATTTGGGAGATGAGCTTACGCATGTTGTACTAAGACTGTTTTTTTTTGTTAGATATTACAAGTTCCAGCATTTTCACTCATAATAACAGACCACGTTGACTTTCAATCACACTAGCAAAATGATTTATAAGGAACGTAACCATAGCACTATCTTTGACAGCCTTAGCAATGTCCTAAATTTCTCAAACTTGAAAAGGGGCGCTCCTCGACGTAAACGTTCCCATGATTGACTTTTCCATTCAAAATAATTGTTATTAGATACCTACGTTAGCAATTTTCCCTATAGCCATTTAATAAGTGTAATAAGGGGGTGTACACAGTTTAAATTGAAATAAATATTACTTTTACTTTTCCATCCTGAAGGTCCATTCTACTAAGAATTACAAAAATATATTTTACTTACCTATAATTACAGGTAAAATATTTTTTTAAATAGAATGAGTGTTTCGTCAATTACCTCCTACATCCAAACTTAAAAACTTTTCCTCATCTTTTAATATTTGTATTACTTTTTAGTATAAACTCCCCGCTAGAGGCTGCGTACATTTCTCCATACTCACAACGCGTTCATACCGACAGCCACCTCAAACCTACCTTCCTCGAATTCCCCATCACCCCCAAGACAGTAAGTACATCCTGATTTAGTAGTTCGGCTCAGCGGGTCTATAAATCCCCGCGGCGGACCTGGCGGGGACGCGGCCCATTGTGCCGCGTGATCTACGACCCACAGGACGCTGATATAATGATGGGGGGGAGGTTTTAGTTGATGAAGTTACGGTATGACAATTTTCAGAGAGTTGTATGGAATTAGTAGGTATGAAAACTAAAGCCGGGTTGTAGAATTATTTACAATATCGGAAAAATAATTACAAGTAAATTTTGGCAAAATTTGAAAACTTCCAACGTGTTTTATATATCCCTTTGGTGTCCCTCACCAATTTGTTTTTCTTTTCTCTTCCCTGCTCTATTATCAGTCCCTGATCACCATATAGATATAACCTATTCAATGAGACCAATCCAATGAGCCCAAACACGATACCTCTACTGTAAGTTAGTGAGGAGTTGGGTATCCTGCAGAATTCAGGTATTACCTGGTCAAGATCAAGTTTACCATGTTCTTGCAATATCATTGAAGTAACGGGATACCAAATATCGAATCGATCAGATCTGTGGAAGTTGCTCCCATCCCCTCAACTAGAAAAGAGCTGATGATCTTCAAAGTATTTTTGCAACGTAAGTCGACGATCGAGCGAATGCGTTTCTTACGAACGCTGCATGAACGTTAAGAGCCACTTTTCAGCGGCTACTTTTTATCCGGGTACCGCGCGGGCGAACCCGCGGCCGGAAACTAGTACTAAATAAATACAATATTCCATAACTAGAACGCGAAAAGGGCAATCGTTTAAATGAAAGGCGATAAATGATTCAGGTGCAATCAACGAGCCACTCGACTAAACACGATACTGCTACGGGGTGTCCCAAAAATACAGGGCCTGAAAGATACCGCAGAGCCTCAAGAAAAAATAGCTGAAATCATTGCGTGCATATTTAAGTTTTTGTATATTACATACATATTATGATACTGAGAGGTCGCTTACTATATTCCGCCGTCTTTTGATTCCATTTTATCCTGTCTATCTACAGGTTGTCTGTAAGAGATCGCTTTTATCGATAAGACCGTCCATTGTCTAGAAGACAGATAATTAATTATTCCGAGTCTGAATTTTGTGGTAACACAGTACTCGTAGTTTCTGATACCCACGACACAAGAAATCCTAGTGTGGGGTCGGTCCTATGTATATCAGTTGGGTATTTATTTATTTATGATTATTGATATAACCTCAAAGAGCCCAGCGGGCAATAGAGAGATCTCGAATAAATCCGTAAAAAAATTAAAGTCTACATACTCTCAGCAAGTTAAAATTGCAATGGTCAAACTATTTAAGCTTAAAGAACCTACGAAATGTGTTCCTCAAAATATAAGTCGAAAAATAGTGTGAAAGAGCTCATGGCATGGTTTGTCGACTCAAATTATGAATTTTAAAGCATAACTAGCTTCTGCATAAGGCTTCGGCCGCGTGACACCCGGATGAAAAAGAGAGCCTGTGTATTCACGAACTATATTTAAATATATATATCATATTTACTATATATAAATAGGTAAAGCTAGTAAATTGTCTTTAAAATGCGAAGCTAAAGAAGGTGGAGTGGAACCGAAACATTAAATCACTATAAATTAATAATTCCTTGTGATATTTAGACCACGATAGCTTTCGGAAACTCTAATTTTGATTTGACCTAGGTAAAGCTGGTAAATTGTCTTTGATTTGTATGTCCAATGCCTAGGTAATGAAGGTTGAGTGGAATCGAAACGTTACATCACTATACATTAATAATTCCTTGTGATATTTAGACCACGATAGCTTTCGGAAACTCCATTTTGATTTGACCTAGGTAAAGCTGGTAAATTGTCTTTGATTTGTATGTCCAATGCCTAGGTAATGAAGGTTGAGTGGAATCGAAACGTTACATCACTATAAATTAATAATTCCTTGTGATATTTAGACCACGATAGCTTTCGGAAACTCCATTTTGATTTGACCTAGGTAAAGCTGGTAAATTGTCTTTGATTTGTATGCCCAATGCCTAGGTAATGAAGGTTGAGTGGAATCGAAACGTTACATCACTATACATTAATAATTCCTTGTGATATTTAGACCACGATAGCTTTCGGAACTCCATTTTGATTTGACCTAGCTAGGTAAAGCTGGTAAATTGTCTTTGATTTGTATGTCCAATGCCTAGGTAATGAAGGTTGAGTGGAACCGAAACGTTACATCACTATAAATTAATAATTCCTTGTGATATTTAGACCACGATAGCTTTAGCAAACTCCATTTTGATATGTAGGTACTTAGGTTAAGCTAAGTTTTCTATGATTTGTGCGTCCAATTTCTAGGTAAGCATCTGCGAGAAGCGTTGAATCCTTGCATCACACTGGTCTTTTCACTATCAGCTACAAGGTCCTTTCCAGAGCCACCATATCCCAAACCACCCTAATTACAATAGCAAAATGGCTATGGAGAACGAAACTATGCCCGTCACTTTGGCAGGCTTATACGAGTTTGCTACTCGTTGTAACTACAATACAATACAAAGCCTTTATTGAATAAACCTGTGTTACAATATTACAATTACCAGGTTACAATATAGACAAAAACTATTCCTGTCGGCTAATCTGTCAAACAAAAGAGAGAGACAAAATATTTTTTGTCTTCTGAGCGGTAGACAAAACCGTTGTCTTGGATCTTCGTGCTAAGCAGGCAGGAGTTATCTTGGAGTTAGACAGTAAAAGTAAACTTATTAATTCATTTAAACAGTCTTCGTGCATTAAATGTTTGTTTTGATGGAGTGGAGTGTAGTATAGTTGGTTTAGGGGTATAGTAAACCAAAGGTCATGATGATAGCCATTATACTAGCGTAATTATGAAACATGTCATTAAACTTATAGAAAGAACTTCTGAGATAAATACCATAGTTGCTCCTATGGTTTCAGTGATGTTGGTCTATACTCCCGCAAGGTTAAATCCTGGGACCCCTTCTCTTCAGTCGGTACACCGCTTATTAAAAGGCTTTCAAACGCGAAAAGCTCCGGACATGCCCGAAGAGGTCCGAACGGAAACATCTGTCGGGTCGGCGCGTGCGTCTTTATATTATTACAATAAATTATAGGAAGCTCAAGTTTTATTTGACAGACTAAGGTTCCGTATAATTACGTATCTTAATATTCGTACTATTATTTCGGAGTTTACTCGCGAGTACCGAGAGACACGGTTTCCTTCACATTATTGGTTATAGGTTTCAAAAGGAGATATCTAATGTATGGTGGTTTTTTCATTTACCTATTGTTTTGAAAACGAGCCATCTTTTTGTGATAACTCACATTGTATTATCCGGTTCGTGGTGGCCATTCCGACGACCTCGGTAGCCCGCTGAGAAGCAAGAGGAGCGGATTCGATTCCCGCTGCGTGACAAATGGTGGCAAGTTCCGGGTCTGGGTGCTGTGGTAACAAGGTACTCCTAGTGTCGCTTCAGGTCTATGCCTGTAATTATTGAGTGGTTATTATTCTTTTTTTTTATTTAACATTTATTGAACATAAGTTCCGACCGTTCGGTTTCGCCCTTCTACGTAAGGAACCCTAAAAACCTGTAAACG
The DNA here is from genome assembly GCA_961405105.1 of Perizoma affinitatum. NCBI lineage: Eukaryota > Metazoa > Arthropoda > Insecta > Lepidoptera > Geometridae > Perizoma > Perizoma affinitatum. The sequence goes on from OY560207.1 coordinate 6,517,256, forward strand.
AACGTACCTCTTCCATCGTGCGCGCGATATAAAGATTTGTACAGGTGGTGTGGAGGGAGTACTGTAAAGGGTAGATAGCCGGGAATGCTTGTTTGTTTGTTCGTTTGTGTGTCGATGACCTTACTAGGTTATCACCGTGATATGGAGTGTAAATATTTGACTTTGACTGGGATAACCTAAGCGCCTTCTTATATTTTACCCACGACGCCAGAGCACGTATATACATTTGCTAAAATAGGTTGTTTTATTGTTCGTCCTTATGATGAGGTGCAGTGGGCGATATCCCGCCTGAGACGCAGAAAGTTGAGGGTTCGATTCCCGCCGCGGGACAAATGTTTGTATCTGCGAATATTTGTCTCGGGTCTGGGTGTTTTCTATGTATGTTTTGTATGTCTTTACAAAAAAAAATTATAGTAGAAGTATATAAGTCATGTAGTTCCCATAACACAAGCTCTGCTTACTTTGGAGCTAGATAATGCTGTGTGAAAAATGTCCAGCTTTATTTATTATTTATTTATTTACCTCCGTCCTAGAGTCCACGCTCATACGCCAAAATATCTCGGGTGTAATTAATTGATCGCTTACGGCCCTTATATAACAAAAACTAATTAATATGTATAATATATTTACAAAAAAGTATATTAGTAGTATATTAGTCATGTAGTTAAATAATAATGCTGGACATTTTTCACACAGCGTCATCTACCCCCAAACTAAGCAGAGCTTGTATTATGGGAACTACATGACTGATAAACTACTTACATACATATTTTTTGTAAATATATACATATTATACATTTAGTATCGATCATGTCACCTAACAAGTACATTATTAAATTCCCACTGAGCCAGTAAGCGAGACGGCATAACGGTAGCATCTGCTATAGAAAATTCATAGCAAATTCCCTATTTGCCTGATTACAGGGTAGATGTACAATGAAATTGCTGTGCGCGCCTAGATACGATTATAGACGTACGTAGTTTCAAATGATTGCGTGCCTGGCGTGGAATTGTGGTATCGAAGAACCTGGTGTTGAAGTTATAGGCCGCCGGAAGGCTTCTTATGTCCGGCTAACGTATTTTTAAAACTACTTTTTGGAGGCTTATTTTTGAAGGCTTATTTGTAAAAAAAAACTCAAAATGCCTTCTGATTTTTATAAATTTGTCTATAATTTATAACCGCTGTTTATTTTACTTGTAATTATGATTTCACCGATAATTATCTTGTGTAAACTCTTGTATGCATTCACAAGAATTTTCCGCATCTGCGCTTGCGCACAACCTGGTTGTAAGGTCACACATCCTCAGTACCTACCAACTGAGGCAGGATGAAAATAACAATAATGCTGGAATTGTTTACACATCATTATCTAGCACCAAAGTAACCAGAGTTTGTGGTACGTAGATTCCTACATGACTACTTTTTTGGTCAATATATATATATAATATGTATTATATTATATATATAAAGAATCAGACATCAAAGTTGCGCCGTGCCAGTAAGCCTTTCAAGCAAATTCCATAGAAACAAGAAAGAACGCGGTCAGGACGCGTGCGCACGCCTCACCCCACGTCTGGTGGCGGAGGGGACGTTGAATAGCATTCAGGATTCGCCATTGAAAACCGTTCGCCCCGCGCGGAGGTCTCGAAGCGGTCGTTCAACTTGTACTGATGGGATAATAGTTTGAGATTTTAGGGGTCCACAGGTTTATAAAAACCGTCTCGTAAAATGGCTACAAGGACGAAAAAAACTTAGCAATGTGATATAACTTTTGAAACTTTATTGTTATGAGCATATTTTTTTACGAAAAACGTGATGTTTACTATGATTTGTGAGTTTAGCCATGTGCCACATGCCTAAAAGCTTTCGATCTGGAGTTCGTGCCAAAAAAATGTTTGGACTAACCTCAAAGATTGAGGGATACCAAGTATAAGTATGAGAGAGATTAGATCGGATATGAAAACTTTACATTAAAACCATTTTGTACGGAACCAAAGCAGCTCAGCGCCAACTCGCAAACGCTAGTCTTTTATGAAAATCACTTACACAATTTTATTACTGCTCACTTCAATATCAGAAGGGGGATTAGGTACTGAGCATAAAAATATTAAAAACAAATTTACCGTCAAATTCCGAACCGTATCAACATCAAAATAAGGATCAGTTATATTATTTTTATGGACAATAAAAATATTAAATAAGTTCACTTTTCCCGTTCAACGCTGGACCCTAAAGTGATAATAATAGAGCTGTTTTTTGTAGGTTTTCTTTGTCCTGATGATTTTAATATGAATGGTGAAATTAGCATTATACTGGCTTGATGGTAATGCTCAGTTCTTTATAAAGTTTAAGTTTTTAGTTTACTAAAAAAAACGAGTTTTTAAAATTTATAGATTTAATCTAATGGAGTAAATAATAATAAAAATGTTTGATCGAATTTTCAAAGCGAGTCATGTTATTATAGTACGCAGAATGTTGCGGGTTCGATTCCCGCCGCGGAACAAATGTTTGTATATGCAAATATTCGTCTCCTGTCTGGGTGTTTTCTATCTATAATATGTATGTATTTAAAAAAATAAAAATATATAAGTAATAATAATATATATAATATAATAATATATAGTATATCAGTCATGTTGTTCCCATAACACAAGCTCTGCTTACTTTGGGGCTAGATGATGCTGTGTGAAAATGTACAGCATCATTTATTTATTAATTTTAGTTCTGCAGAAACATCTTTGAAGGCATTCAATTGACTACTAACAAAAAATAAGTTCAGTTTGAGAGCCAACTAAGAACAGACGTTTGTTGAATGATCCATAACATTTATCCTCTTATTCATAATCACTGACTAGGCAGGCCGCACTTACTTTACCCTGTCATTTTTTAACACTATACAAGAGATAGAGGCTGACAACTTTTAGCACGATGCTAAAGTTAATAAATAATAAAAATATTTTATTGATCAAATAAATTAAATAATTGATATATTTTAACTTTCTAATCACGGTACCTACTTCTGAAGTAGGTAGGCTTTCGAGCTTAACGGAGAATTATACAAGACACTAATACCTAAACTAGGCCGAGCCTGTATTATAGGTATTAGTTCCTTCCAGGTATGAAAAACAATTTTATTTTAGCACAATACATTATCAATACTTAGATACAACAAAACTACTATAGTATTCTTTTATGGTTATTTTAAAGTACCCACAACAATTTACATAAACTCGACTAAACAAAATATTATTCCTAATTACGGAGACAATAATACAGCATATTAGGTAAAACACTATGTCGTCGTGGTCAACACTTATTTACACATAGGCAGGTCGGTAGGTAGGTAACCTAACCTACCCTGAATGATTATGAACAAGAGAGTTTTTATGTCAGAGTTAATGCTATCGTTTTGCGAAAAAATTAAAGAGGTCACACCTTCATTTTCGGGTAAAACGATATCTCTCATAATTTAACCACATCCATCGCCACGACAGTCTCTCGATCACAAAAAAATCTTTTTAAATCCTTACGTTACCCCGTAGCATTCCGTTACAGGCTCACAGCACCTGCCGGGTCACAGAATAACGTGGAGCAGCATGCGCGCGCGCATACCTACCTCCCCCACATGCCCGCACGCATGACCCCCTTCGGTGGGTTTTCAATAGTTCGATATGGTGACAGCGCAGAGACACGAGACAAGTCTACGATCAGTACAAGTGATGATATTGGGCAAGCACGCTCACGACTGTTTGGCATTTATGTTTAGGCATATCCAAATGTACTAATAAATAAACGTGGGGGATTACTTCAAGTTATTTTTTCAATTCCAGTTTTCCCCATTAAGGGGGATATCAAGGGGGAATTCTAGTATATTTTTTTAGAATCTAAATTCCCCCCCTACGAGGGATTTTCAGGGGCGATTTGTGGAATAACCACCTATGATGGATATACTCAGTGAGTGAACTTCGATGTAGGGGTTAGTCGGAGCAAGTCCAAACTTTACATTTGGCTCATGGCCGCTTTTGCAAGTAGTTAGCATTCCACGTGACAGGTTGCAAGCCCATCGCCGCTTATTGGAACACTAACTGGCACATACCTTCGAATTATTGGAGTAGGGCTTACTTGCCCTTCACCGTTTTGGTCTCGAAGGCTGATTGTATCCAAATACTATAAAGAGGTTAAGTTAGTATGTAGGGGGTATAGATTACCCCCTACGAAAAGACTCGTCCGATTTTAAAAAATATTTCAGGGTGGACATAGGCTATTTATTATCCCGTTAAAACAAGAAGACTTTTCGTGGATACCAATTTTGCAACGTAAGTCGACGAAAAAAGGGACGCGAATGTATTTCTTACGAACGCCGTTTATTATCCGGGTACCACGCGGGCGAAGCCAGTCCAAAATAAAAGCGCACAGCAAAAACACGAGGAATCAGTAGGTAGGTGATATTAGCATAAAATGGTGGTATGCAACGTTTCTCATCAAGATATCGTCGTGGAAAAGGCTAAAAAAAACAGTAGGAAAGCTGTACCACCACGTGAGAAAAATAGATCGGAAGAGAGAGTACAAATTCTTTGCGTAAGAGATTAACCGGGGAAGAACTGACACCAGAATTCCAGCCTAATAAACTATTCGATTTTAAACAGTTGCAGTATATTGTACAGGCGGTATGTCATGTAACTAGCCCCCAAAGTTACAACTGATTATGATTTTGTATTATTTTTCAAATTATAAAAAAAGTAGATGAGATAAGGACCCGTAAAAAGACTTCAATAATTATGTTATTGAAGTTGTGATCACGAAAGTTATATTATATTATTTGTAGTTTTTTTTTTTAAATGGTTGCAATACTTGATTAATATATCTATCTATAATATTTTCGCATTTAAATATATTTCTTCTTCCAAGTTGAACAATAAGCTTGGAAGCTCAACTCACGTCCGTCATACATAAGATACTACTTAATTACATTTCAACGAACCAGCAATCAGCAAACGAGATACATGTTTAGAGCAGTTGTAAAATAACGTTTATGGTCCAGTAATTAGTTCATAACTGGATGCAATGTCGCTCGGGGCTCTTTACACAATCCGACATGTCGTGTCCTAGTCTAGCCAGACAACATCCCAGATTTGTGTGAAGAACCCTTCAGTCTTTATTCACGTTGCTCCTTATGTTACAATACTTTAGCCAGTCAGCCAAACAAATCAATTATTTGAAGCTAGACTTTTGAATTAATTCTAACAAAAGATTTTTTTCTTTTCTTGTCAGTGTGAATTCATCACCATGCGGTGGTGTTTAGTCGGATGCACTGACGTGCAAGTATCGTGCAAAAGTTTACTAGCACACCTCTTTTAGAATTTTCCTTAGATCCCTCACTATTTGAGAAAGTATTTAAAAAAAAATTAAGTCTTATATCAGTCATGTAGTTCCCATAACACAAGCAAGCTCTGCTTACTTTGGATCTACATGGTGCTGCGTGAAAATGTCCAGCATTATTTATTTATATATATTTAAGATTTAGCTAACAAAAAAATATGTTTTATTTAAAATAAGATAGTTTGCGTTTTGGTGTTAACTGTTAAGCAACGTGTAAACAAATAAATAAATTTTAGTTCAACTTTTCTTCCACACTTACCGACCAAACTGTCGGATCCGTAATATCGGATAGTGTAATAATCATTCGTATTGGCAGATGTCGGAACCTGTCCCAGCAATTGAGATGTACTTAATGATGGTATTGGAAGAACTATTAATAACAAGATTGTGTGTCTTCTAGTCACCTAGGTCTTGTGATGCGCAAGACAATGCCCTATGAATACTTTGTCTTTTTAGGGGTCAGAAGCCAAATGGCGAAAAAAAAACCCGTATAGTTTCATCATATGTGTCCGTGTGTAACAGCACGATTTCTCGCTCTGTTATCGTAAAATTAGTTAGGTATGCAGTCTTCTTTTTACATCCCAAATACGAAAATAATAAATTTATATAAGTATAGGATAGGTGATTTTAATTACACCCTCCTTCCTTCTGAGTTGTCATTGAATAGATTAAAAAGAATATTTTTGATTACTCCTTAACAATTTTTGAATTTAAAACCTCGTCCAGGAAATTTAAGCAAATACAACATTTTATTAGAAATTCTCAATAGGAAAGCAAAACGAGAACCTTGTTGTGCACAAACTTTTCATTGCATCTCCAAAACCCTGTGGTATTTCAAGCCCATTTTTTAATGTCAGTAGATAATTATTAAACAACACTCGATTTTTAATTTATGGGGTAGTTACTCATTCAGAGCAATTTATTTCGTTCTCTCGTGCCCCCAATCCGTCCTCACGTTGCACGTATTTTTGCATTTTACATTGGCATATTATGTCAGTAAACCCTTAACTTCATCCAAATTATATTAAAACTTACTTCTGCCCACGGCTTCGCCCGCGTGTTACCCGGATAAAAGTAGCCTATGTGTTATTCTGATGTATAAATATTACTTTAAAGTTTCATCAAAATCCGTTCAGTAGTTTTTGCGTGAACGAGTAACAAACATCTATCCTCACAAACTTTCGCGTTTATAATAGTAGTAGGAATAACATTAATGAAAATTGGATCTATGGTCCGAGGCTTATTTAATTTATGATGAAAAAAATTCTGGAAAAAAAACAGTCTAACGCATACCAACCACAACGATGGAAAGTGTCGATATGGTGGAGGATCTAGCAGACTTGTCTAGAAGATACTTAATGACCTTCGGGTGGAAGACTCCAAGATTATATTTACAGGATAAGACAGCCGACGGCAACCTCAAACAAAAAATTTTACCCGCTTTGAGTAAAATGAGTATGGAGTTATGAAATTTGTAAAAATCAACATGTCGAGAATTTTTCTAGTCCTCTCACGCAACAGGTGGGGCACGGTCACCCCAATAAAAAACATATTACCAAAACCAGATCCGTGATCAAACTCTTAGACAAGGCGCCCTTGCAAAAGTTATAAAGATCCTACTACTATTAAAAACGTGAAAGTTTGTGAATGTTTGTTACTCTTTCACGCAAAAACTACTTAACGGATTTTGATGAAACTTTACAGTAATATAGCTTATACATCGGAATAACACATTGGCTACTTTTTATCCGGGTACCATGCGGGCGCAGCCGTGGGCTACAGCTAGTAAAAAATAAACACTCATCACAAAAATAATCCTGACCCCACATCTAAGAGAGAAGAAGAAGATAAGAGAAGTGGAAGAGACCCTACCTATATCGTGGGTATCAGATACTATGGGTATCTTAGTACCATAACACCCAGACTCGGAATTAACTTCAGCAGAATAACTTTATACGTAGCTTTTTATTTAGCGCCTTACACTTTCGCTGGGTTTAGGACCTTCGTTTGTTTATGTAGGCATCGCTGATGACTCATTCTTTGTATTTTTCACCGAATTATGTTATAATTGCTACTAGTTGGGGCCTCTGCGGGGGTCACCTAAAGTCAATATATCGAACACCTGGGTGGAATTTGCATATATCGGTGCTATACCATACTGGCCAGTCTGGATACTACGAGTTCTCGATGACCAGTCGAACTGGTTCGCAATCTAATCTCATCTCGATCGAGAATACGAAATCGTAACTATATCTATTGATAAGTGAACGCTGCGCAGACTCGCCTCGCTTGGTACGTTATTTAGAATGGTGTTATAATTACAAGGTATGTCTGTAGGTAAGTCAAAAGATCAAGACATGTTGTTTCTTAGCGTCCAGTGGCGTCAGTGCCTCTGCACACGGTTTCGCCTGCGCGGTACCCGGACAAAAGTATCCCTGTGTTATTCTAGGGCACAAACTATATCTGTTTCAAATTTGATCCAAATCGTTCCAGCCATTACGAAGATTGATTAGCAAATAACATCTAAGTTTCAGGCCAAGAAGAATCACGCAACTCTGGTTGTTATTTCAGTGACACAGTGAACAAGCAAGGGGTAATGACCAAATCAGTCGAGAACCTTCAGTAGCTCCTAGAGATGAGTCCAACTAATAATTTATGCGGATGTACGATAATCAGCTCGTTTGTATACAGTGTTGTCTCACAGACAGCGAGTGTCGGGTTACAGTGAGGAACCGCTGTAGGGTGGCCGAAGTGACCTAGAGGAGGCCAAGATCACCCTACGAAAATAGAACGCTGACGCCGGTCGGGTCACGTAACATGAGTCGCATAGCATTTCATACACCGCCGCTGCAGCGTTGCAATCTGGTTGCAGTGTGGTGTGCATCTCTACTGTGACAACAGCTACCCTGTTGTAGGTACTGCTCGGAATACCTCAGTTCTCTCCGTGTCGTGCGGGCCGAACAGGTCCTGTCTCAGCATATTTAGCAACTCCACACCACCGGGATGTGAAGCTGCGCTGGTTTTCAGACAGAACCTATTTACCTAACGAAAGGAGTCCAGCAGTGGACTTCTTCAGGGCGTACAAGATTCTGATGTTGAAGTTTGAAAATATTTTTCTTTTATACAGGGCATAAACCAGCTACTTACAAAAACGCGTACCAATTGTAATGTTTGGACGTGTCTCTGACTACCCCCTACTACCTCATAGGATACATGTATCTGAGGATGTCCATCATTGGGAACACAGTCATGCGCGTGTTTGTTTTGTTTTTTTTTTTTTGCTTAGGTGGCGCGACGATCTTGACAAATGTTCGTTATCCTGACCAGTAGATTCTCAAGACTGAGAAGAGTAGAACAAGATAAGGGAAGCCTTTACCCTGCAGTGGGATCAGATAGGCTAATTATATATTTTTTATAAAGGACTCCATCCCTATCTCAGTATGTAATTCGAGAAATAAACAAATTAGTCAATTGAATGCAGATAAAACAGTGTGTTGGCGATAATTGCCGAGGGTCAAAGGTGAGACAGGGTTCACGGCCGCCTTGACCTCTAGTTGATTTATTTTCACAATTAATTTAGATTTCGAGAAAAAAACTGTTTCTACTTAGGTTCACCTGTTGAAAAACCCACCTGGCAGAATGCACAATAAGGTATTCGCTAAAAGCACTTAAATTAGAACGTAGTTTCAGAACTGCGCGCGAAGTTTGGTATAATAAATCATTTAGTATTACCAATATATTCTTTGAGACACTTTTAACGCATATTAATTGCGCGAATATTACTTTGGATGGAATTCCAGAACAGATCCCAAATTATCACGGTTTTATCGTACGGTAAATCAATAATTTGTGTAGTTAAAAAAAACTTAAAAAACACGCTTTTATCGCGCACTAGTAATTATAAAAATAATTACACTATCCACCTCCTTAAATAATTACACTATGCTCCATCATCAAACCCTCGTTACCAAGCCCAATCTATTGGACTCGTGAAAACGAATCATATGCCAAAACTCGAGGGGTTTACTTAGTAGCTACTTAAGAGTATTCATCATTAGATCAGCTCCAAGATACCAAATTATAGTATTGACATCCGAACTACATATACATACAAAGTTTAATTTCGATACGACAATTAGAAGCAGGTTAATGTTGACTTCCAAGATTTGATTACATAGTTTGTTATTCAGTTAAAAGTGAAGCTTTTTGTTGGGTTTAGGTTTGGTTATTCCTCGCCTGATGATAAACACGCTTACCCCTTGCTTATTAACCCTTCTTTTGAAGATAACAAAGGAAGGGAATTCCAAACTTTAGCTGACCTCATAGTAAACCGAAAGAGGACAATTTATAAGACATACAATGTCAAAAAACCGACTTCATTTTGCTCACTCGAGATGACACTGTTTCGAATAAAAAAAATGTTTTTTTAAGTTTTACGGGAAAAAAGCAATCCCTCAGGAATTAAACTACCACACTATACAACAACAAAAGAGTCATTAGAATCGGTTAAAAATTGGCGAAGATATCAGGTAACAAACAACACGATATAAAAAAAAAACATACAGCCGAATTGAGAACCTCCTCATTCGTATGCATGAGCGGTACGTCCACAATATTAAGGGTGTAGTGGCTCATCACGTCTGTGTCTGCAGCGGAATGGAGAAGGGGGAGTAAGGTTGTACAATTCCTGAGTGCGCTCACCAAACTGCATCCGGTAGAAGATTGAGAGGCAAGAAACTACGACGGTGCCCCAAGCTATGCAGTCTCTTACCAACAAGTGGCTCGTCGTTTATTAAGTTTTTTGGCACGACCTTCTATACAATCCAAAGTGGCATGTTGTTATTTGGCTAAGCCGTGCATAGAACAAAGTTTTTACTAAAAACTTTAATGATATTTACCATATTATTTTGGCACAGTTGCATGTACCATGATCACGGGAGGAACTGAAGTCTTTGCCGTGATTAGTGGAAGAAGAATCTACCTACTGTCAATATATCGGGACTCATCCAAACTCACAAATATCCCGTTTTTAGTCAAAAAAAAGTGAATGTAGAATCAAGCATAGATTTTTTGAAAGATTTCTACAGAAATATTTTTTTTTGTTTTAATTGGAACTTTATATGAAAAAGCGGCGATGGGCAGCTGACTGGAACACTAGCGATAGAAAATTAGCCCAAATCACTAGGTTAGGCACTCCTAATGTTAACTTTCCATGAACATTGTCGAAAGCATACTTAAAGGGTAAGTGCATTCTAAATTAGCTCCAATCGCTTAAGATAAAGCTTGTAGAATGCACATTTTAAACACGGGCTAATTTAGCTCTGTAAAAATGTTATGGTGCTCGAAACTGCATTCAAAATTAGTCCCAATCGCAATAAAACAAGACGCATTCTGGAATGCAAATTTTTGCATGTCTACTATTTAATAAACTGTGGCTCGGAAAGCAATTGCATTACAAATTAGTCCTAACCCCAATAAGATAAAGTGCATGTTGTGAATGTCAATTTTTGCACGGGTGCTTGACCGGTCTATTTCCGGCACGGGAATCGAACGCGTTATATTGCCCAAGGGGGACGATGGCGGTGGGATAAGCTAAGGGATAAAATGTCGTATTGACTGTTTTTTGTTTAAAGGTTCTTTACTTATCATAACGAAAAACAAATTCAATATATAAACCAGACATAATCTCCTACATAGCGTTAAAAATAACTCACAGCAGGCTGTGGCGCCTTTAGGAGTCTCTTAAAGGTGCTACAGATTGCTGAGCCAGCCTGTCCATTTGACTGAAATTGGACATCAAACACCAAATCGTTTATCACTTATCCACTCACCGGATGCGACCTGTAGATGCGTCCCTTTACGTACGTTTTCATAGCTTTATAGTATGGCTTTTTTTCACAGTCTCCCAAATTGCTACCGGTTATCACTTGTCTACTTACCGGATGCGTCCTTTAGACACGTCTTTTCTCGATCATAGCTATATGATATGGTTTTGTCAAAATAATTCACAAACTGTGAGATCGCTACCGCTTATCACATGACCACTCACCGGATGCGTGCTTTAGACGCGTCTCTTCACATCCTATGAGCCATTTAATGATATGATACCTTTGTATAATTTCATTAAATGGCCCATAATATTCCCGTTTACAGGTGCCCGTTAGGTTAGGTGTATTTTACTCACATTTTTACATCACACATCCAAAAAGTTACCAAACTGTATGAAAACCACAGTTCTATTGTTTCAATGTACAAAATTAAATTAAATCAATTGCTATGGAAAAGGGATTAACATATTTCGACTTTTCAAAATGATCGCATATTTTTTTCGAGTTGTGTCTGAAATCTGTCACTAAAACATGCCAAATTCTTGACGGGCTTATGTGAATCGCTACAGTTTATGGCTTGTCCACTCACCGGACGAGTCGTTTAGACGCGGTCCCTTTGCATCCTACGCGCCATTTAATGATACGGTACCTTTGTATGACTAGACTGGACTTACCTGTGGGAACAAAAATGATTAGGTTAGAAAGTTTTTAAAATAGAGAGGTGAAAGAAAATGCTTCACCATTGGTAGCGCGGCGGATTAGCTGCTGCTTCAATTCCCACTGCGAGACATTTTGTTCAGGGTCTGGGTGTTGTGTTTCACGGTACTCGTAGTTCCTGATGCCCACGACACAGGTAATCCTAGTGTGTGGTCAGAACTGTGTATGTATAATGTCTGTTGGGTATTTATTTATTTCAAAATCCATGCTTAGTATCTGTTTTTTTACGTTGCTGCGTTACCTGTTGAAGGGTATGGGTATGGATGGTTACAGGCACATGAGACTTTTACGTGACATCCGTTACGTCACAGGGTCGGCAATGCGCGAGTGATGACCTCTGGTGTTGCAAGCGCCCATAGGTTACGGTAACCGCTTAGCAACAGGTGGGTGGTATATTTTATAGTATATAAAAGAAGACTAACCGACAAAAGTACGCACAATTATACTTCATGAAGTATTGACTGGCTTGAGTTAAATTCTATAAGTAACCAGGAACAGATAAAGTATATAATTGCCACGCAATGAACAGTATATAATTTATAAAGTTTATAGTTGTCTCATACAATCGATCTGTTTTTCTAGCATAGAAAAAGAGATCGATTGAAAAAATTTCTCACGACCATGATGACTGGTAGAGAATGCTTTAGCATTAAGTCCTCCTAGCACTAGATTGATTCGGCGGAAGTATTAAATTAATAAAAGTAAAAAGGAATAATTCGTTTTAGTAAAACGACCACAATATCAAGGGGCGGTTTTATCTTGATAGTTGTTACAACCTTCTTCATATTCCTCTGCTGGCCTCCCCCAAAGTCTTAAGCAATCTCCACCCACCTCATTCCCAATACCTTCGGTCCATCAAGTTAAAGGTAAATCCTATACTGCGTCGCTACTTCCATTTCGTGATCGAGTTTACCTATATATCGTCATCCTACTACTATTATAAACGCGAAAGTTTGTGAGGATTGATGTTTATACTCTTTCACGCAAAAACTACTGAGCGAATTTTGATGTAACTTTACAGCTTATACATCAGAATAACACATATGCTACTTTTTATCCGGGAACCACGCGGACGAAGCCCGCACAAGCTAGTATTTAATACATTCATTGCTTTCACATGATCTGCAAATATTTTTCTCGGGTCTGGGTGTTTTCTATGTAAATATAATATGTATTTAGAAAAAATATATTTAAGTAGTATATCAGTCATGTAGTCACATAACACAAGCTCTGCTTACTTTGAGGCTAGATGATGCTGCGTGAAAAATGTCCAGCATTAGTTATTTTATTTATGGTGTCATCAACATAGTAACCGACTCTGAACTTCAAAGCTCACAATTCGCATCTTTCAAATTCGCATTACCCGAAATCATAAATAAGAGCTCCGTATCTAAACAGAACTTTGTACCTGCGCCTGACCATATGCCTTCAAACGTTAACTTAAATCTTAAAGCCATTGTTCGAATCGAGACCGAATCGAAGCAAAAGAGAAGAAAAAAAAACGCCGACGATCATCGGAACATCTGGCGTTTTACACCCCCGTAACCACCCCGGCACATGAGACGGCGGTATACGTCGATGCGATAGACGGAAAGAGAGGGAACTGCACCCTAGAGGAGAGAAGCAAAAAATTTAAATTGTAAGCGCGGACGCATGTAAAGCGTTTCGGAAATGAAAATTTCGGATTTGTTGCTAGGATTACTGGCTTTTTTGTTTTTAATAAGCTTTACGTGATTTAAATATAGGTCTTTGTGGAAAAAACATGTTTTGCAAAGCCGGAAATTTGTTACTAATTTGTCATAGTTGTGATTTTTGCCGTCAAAGCAGTCAGGCTTTCTTTACTGTATTCTGAATGAAAGGACTAACTAACTATAGATTGCCTGATTGCCTCTTTGGTAATAATAGAAGAATTGCGCACTTAATTATGACTAACTTCAGGACGGCGCAACAGGCCGTTGGCCGCATTCACATTTGGTATACCGCAAAATACAACTAACGTTACAATTTTTCATTGGAATAGGAAGATACATTACAATGTAATGTAATGATTACATAAAACAATGATACACATAGGTACACCATTTGGCAGATAAACAGGAAAAGATGACAAAGCCATGAGTTAGACAGAAGAAATAACATTATATCCGTATTTCTTGATGACGCCTCCGCGAGTGCAAATGTAGAAATTGACCTAATTAAAAAACCTATTCAGTCTATAGATTGGAAAAATCATTATTTATAATTAAAATCCATTATTCGTAATAATGGATGGAAGAAAGGACTTACAAACGGTCAACGAAACGTCAGCAGGAGAACAGTAAGGTACGTCGAATAGTCGTAATAATATCCTAAAACGATAACAAACTACGAAAACTTCAATACCACGATGTTTTTTTTTTTATTTCTCATATAAATATATATATATATATGTATATGAGAAAATTCTAATCCACATCACTGACAAAAGTAAAATGCTAATTGACAATTTCGAACTCAATAAAACTCATCAACATATGGTGCAAACTTTCGTAAGTATATTATATATATCAAGTCTCATCAGTCTGCAATAGTAATTTCGTTCTCAATAAAGAACAAAAAAATCATGAAAATACGTTCATGCATATTAACAACAATTATAATGAAAAAAAAAAAAAAACAAATCTCGTCATGTCGCTGAAAAAAGTAATATAACTGCAATTGACAATTTCGAACTCAATAAGGACTCCATGAAGCCCATTCATATTTTTAAGACCCATAAAACTTGCAATTGTTTTGACGAATACTCCGCCATTATCTCCGCAAAACAAATAGATAACAGTAGACATAGATAGCACAGCTGTTGAGGTGCGAAATATAAATAGGTAAACTCTGGTGTCATCATTGTCTTTTCCACTTCCCACGGCTGGACCGGAAACGGTAGAACAGAGAGTATGCAGGCAGGGTATGGTCCGAGTGAACGCGAGCAGAGAACTTAAGGAACAACTTATAAATATAATATATAAAAATTGTTTATTACAAGCTAGAGAGCTCATATTATAAAAATACAGTCATAATAATAATTCTTGTGAAACGCGGGATTGTGCCAAATGTTTTGATTGGACGTACCTTTGACAACTCCCTACAAATCTCACTCTATAGAAAAAAAACATGATCACGACGTTTAGTCCCCACGATGGCCATCCTAAGATCCATACGCAGATTAAGGAGGATATCAAGTAAGAAGTTAGCATTCCACGTGACAGATTGCAGAGCAATCCCATCGCCGCTTTCACATACTCAAATTGAGCAAACCAGGTTTAATGATGAAGACAACCTGATAAAGACTCAGAATGAGTCGAAACAAGTCGGCGCTTACACCGGTAGTGCGGTCCGTAAAAAATCCTTTGTTATTCGCCATCATTTTTGGAGTAACATGATTGTATTTCTTTACTGACCACAATAATAATACGGAAGCAAGGTTTCAAGCTGTAAATAAACGTGTACTCCGAAATGGATATCAAAGCCGCACACGTGACTATTAATCAAAAATCCACTGAGCCATCACGTTTAAGAAGGTGTGACTGTTGCGTTACAGGCATTGCTAAATTCAGATTAAAACCTAAAGAAAAACGTGTTTGGAGACACGTGATGTTTCTGCCACGAACCTCCACCGGCTTCAGCTGAGAGGAATCAGGCCGCTTACCATCGTCACGTAGTAGACCATTCGGTTCGATGGCACAGCTGGAACATTGACGCTGGTAAAAGCCCGGCGTATGATATCATTAACGCTAGCGTGGCAAAAGATCCTATCGGCGGCTCTGGTCCACGATAATAATTAAACTAATTTAAAATAGATAGCTTGACAATAGACGATTCACGTGTGTAATTATAATTTGTGAAATATAAACCGAGAAATATATGTCGCCATAGGTCGATTAGAATACGTTTTGACACGCGCTTATTTAGTCAGTAAGGATCTTTGTTTTGTATTCGAGCCTTTGATCGTGCCAACGAGCGCTACTGTAGGGGGTACTGTCTAAAATTTCTACAACTTTTAAACTGACTTCCTGCAACAAATAAGATATCTTTGATCCATAGTGTGGGAGGTACATCAAACCTATAATGTTGATATAATTAACTGTAGATAACTGACCCCCAGATTTATCAAGGAGATTAATTTTAAGTAATTTGACAAAACCAAGTGTAGTTCCTACGGTTACGGGAGTATGAGTACTGCGTAATTTGGTCGTCTGGTCCGTGGTCTGTTCACCATTCGGACACCTACATTCTCTAGTTATTGTTTTGTAGCGAAACTCATCGCTTCCTCCATGGCCCGTTGTACGACCTTAACCTTATGAGGCCAATATCTATCTACTTTGTCAATGACTTTGGTTCTTCTACGAATTTCTTATTTTTATGCGTAGTAGTGCAGCAAAACACAGCAGATTTCTTTTTTATCACGAGAAGACCTTTATTGGATCTCACCTGATGGTAAGTAATGATATGGCCGACAATGGAGTATGAAGGCTAGCAGATACCTAATCAGGAGACACAGACGATGGCAATGTGTTCCATTCTTAAATATTTAACATTACGCGACCTGGTAGTCTAGACGAATACCACTTTCTGTTGGCGTTAACGCCTGCGGAGAGATTAGAATTGTATGGAAATGAGTAACATGATTAGCTGTGGAAATGTCACGTGACTGCTGCCAAGTTTTACCTTAAGCAATTTACGTTAGCGTGGAAGGAAAACTAAGCGTGAGATATTTGTCTTGTCCCCTTAAAGGACTAATAGTTTACGTGTCACAGTGATATATCTACGTAATGGTATCGCTTATGATTCCCCGCTATTCGCCCTCAAACCACCCCCGACTCGTTTAAACAGTCCTAAAAAAACTCACCCGCATTTAAAGGCGCCACATACTTTCGAGCATCTGTCGATCGACCTTCTCTTTCGCACTTTGCTTTATAGCTTCCAGCCGTTCTTTTCTAATGTACAAGGCAGGTAGGTGCAACCTGAGTTTTGCAAGTGCTATGTTTCATCAAACTTGATTTTAATAGTGAAGGATTAAGGGGCAGAATTGTATGGCTCATCCGATTCGGGATGGTGGAACATAGGACAGTATGGTAGTTGGTAATAGAAAGTGTAATAGTACAATATTTAGATTTTAGGTGGTAATCAATAAATAAAATAATGGTGGACATTTTTCACACAGCATCTTCTAGCCCCAAACTAACCAGAGCTTTTGTTATGGGAACTACATGACTGATATACTAATTATATACATTGAATGGGAATAAAATAGAAACGTAAAAGGTCTTAAAATGTAGCTTGATCCAAGAAGATCTGGAGACTATCTGTCGACATGTTCTGATCTGACATGATCTGTTTATTCGACTTTGGAGATCCCCTAGGGAAGGAATCCAGTCGTGTCTTATTGTGTGCGCTTGGTTCTGGCTTGAATTGGATGTATATTGAAAGGCGTTGAGGGAGTTGAGTGTCAAAATCACTGTCTATTCCAAAGGTCGTCGTAGGTACCTACTTAGTCGACGTTGTCGGTGACAAGTCTGTTTCGAATGTATGAGTAACCATAGACAATTTTAAGGTAGTGTCTCTAAGATAGAACTTATAACCAATATTGACCAACAAAAGCCTTGATCCATAAGTAACCCTAAATTTCTACCCCTCGTGCATTACTAGGGGTCAAGCTAGGGGGCGCCCGCGCACCCTAACACATTCAAATTCCATAAGTGTGAAAGAGAAGGGTGTACACCCTTCTCTTTCACACTTATGTTGATATGTGGTCTTTGTCGCACAGTAGGTGCGCTAAGTTTTATTTATAAAATTCACTTGTTTGGTTGTCAGGTCGTGTTCCAAACTCGTTCGGTGTTAGAAAGGGTAATTTAGAAGTTAAATAGGATAATTATGAAAAAAAAACTGTGTCTGAACTCTTAATATCTGTGGATCTGTGGAGCGAAACACGATATTTAACATTTTAACCCACCTCAGAAATAGGAGGTAAACAGCTGTTTATTTCTTTTATTTATCTGCAGAACATCATCAAGCTAGATAGACGAATACGATGGTACAAGTACTTTTGTTTTAGTAGAAAAAGCTTAGGTTGCATTTGTAATCATATACAGGAACGGTCCTAGAATTGAACCTTGAGGAACCCCTATTTCTACTTCCAATTTAGCTACCTAGATGGACTACACGTTTATAACTGAACAGGGGTTCAAGGCTAGAAGTAAAAGTTTATTTATTACCCAATACGAGACGAGTTTGGCTTCTAAGTGACTGGTAAGAAGGAACTGCCGACAATATTTGGTGTGACGGATTTCCAATACTAAATTTAGGACATAAAATATGAGGCAACTTCGAGATCCTAACTCGCGTTGCTCGACGCGTCTAGGGTAGTTTATTTAACACTTGTAATCTCAGTCACGTCTCAGAAGATTGTAGCACCAGTATCCTTGTTGCCGGAAATATACCAGACAGATTTAGGCCCAAATTCAACAGGTCCACAAGCAGACCGGGTCACTACACTCCGCTATGGTCAAAGGCCCAACAGCTGTCCGCGCAGTTACGGCCTCGAAACGTAATAAATAAGAAGCATGCGAGCTCCAGGCGTTTCACCCTGCGGCACTCCTAACTGGTTTTCAACGTAGAATGGACTTTATACCGTTGAGTTTATATTCATTTGGATTAAAACCAAAGGCATGTCACTGTTGATATTTTTTCGTAGTAATCTGTCCGTAAAACACGGCTCTTAAGTCTTTAAGCTAAGATTAGTACTAACTCTAACTCCTCTATACAAAGCCATTATTCCGATTCCTTACGAGTCTCATCCGCAACGTTGACGATGACTTTTTTATAATTTACAAAATACAAATCATGTTAATAATATTCATTTTCATTCCGACGAAATAAGAAAAATCTAGAATTAATAATCCAGTAAAATGTCTATTTGAAACTTTGGTTACGTGTAGAAGAGGCTTTGGTTAAGTCAAGACGCTTTCAAAATCTCAATCGTACAATCCCCCATAACATCGACCGTACGACAATCGTAGCGCGCACGCGATTGGCGGCGTACCGCGCCAGGTGCAAGCCGCGCCGCGCTGCGCCCGCGCACCCTCGGGATCGCAAGGGAAAATAGATATGCGGTAGGGGAAGGTCTATCGATCATCGATATCGATAAACTGATTCAGTCAAGGATCAATTTATGGACTTAATGAATAATCAAGAAAGAACCAGTGGCTCTATTACTTTAAATGGGAAATCTAATTAGAGGTCTAATACGAGGTCTATGAAAACAAAAAAACAGATCCTGACAACAATCCTGTAAATATGCATGGAATTTCACATCTGTATCGACATCAAAAATGTGAATCGCGGCAAAAAATTAAAAAAAATCCCCTAAAACGGTAATTTGACCCGTAGGAAAGGATATTAGTTATGATTTAACTTTAAACAGACAACTTAATGTGAAACGCTTATTCACTGTTTATTTTCAAGAGTAATGATAAAATTTATGTTGTATTAATAGCTCTCGCAAATATAATTTTAGGCGCGTGTTCCAACGCACTTTCGCACTTTTTACGTCATGATATCCTACCAGATGTTACCAGCTACCTTCGAATACTTAAAACAATTCATGGGACAATAATAACATCAAGTGCTCATCTACTTTCCATTTGGAGACATTTAAATTGTGATCTCGACAAAAAACCCGACGATTAATGTCAACGGGACGCGTGTGGTCTCCGAATTTACATTAAAATTTGCAACACGAGCATACATGAACTGAGTATATTTATATTCGATAGTGTTATTTACGTACTGTGCTGCATTAATATTTATAAAATAAAAGTGTCTGTATTATTAAGAGCCAGGCCGTATTTGCCTGTTTTTCTAAGCTTGGTCGCGGAGTATCGTCGTCAGGCCACCATAATTAATTTCTCTAGGTATCTTTATGAGCTTATAAATATATTTAATCAGTTAATTAACTGAACACTGGTTTGTCTCTTTCTGATAATACCGAAGGCCATATTACATCAGCCACACGTACACCCGTAGAAAGTATTATAGGATCTGTGGCAAAATGTGTATGTCATTTTAAATTAAATAGAAGAAAACTAAACAAAGTTTAGCCAACTAAGAGCACTAAGAGTTTGAAATTTGGACACATGCTTTGTAAACTCTGCAAAGCAAATACACAATTTGATTATTTATTTATTTGTTAATGAAATCTCTATAAAAAAAAACATTTAGAACACTGTGTTTCACCAACTATTGTGTGCACAGTAAAAGTGCCTTTCTATAACTAAATACATATACATCGTGAGTATCATCGCTAACAGATGTTAGCGATGATACTCCCTAATTAATTTTGATTTCGTTATTTTGGAGTGCAATAAAGACTAGACTATGTATCTACATTTTCTCAGACATTATCTTGAATTGATCGATATCGATCTTTCGATTTATATCGATAGTCACCCCATCCCTGCACTGCACTAGCAAAAACTAAATGACCCGTGCCCCACCCCGCAGGTATAAATGACAAGTACCATGATGCGTATCTTAGTTCTATAGAACAGAGAGCGGAATGTAGGGTCTTAAAGTGCAATTATATTCTGTTCTTTTAATAAGGCTATAGATTTACTTTGAAGTAGTTTATTCGTAAAATCACTTGATTTTTAGGGTTCCAAGGCGAAAGCAGAATCCAAATAATTTTTTGTATGTCAAATAAATGTATTTTCTTTCTTTTGAATAATTTCGTTATGTCCATGTGTCATACCGCGATTTATCCGTGTTTTAAATAAAGAGTATCGAAATAAAATTGGTATACATACAGACATAAATCCTACTAATAATAAAAATGCGAAGGTTTGGATGGTTATTGCTAGAATCTCCGTAACGGCTGAGCCGATTTGGAACAACTACACAATACACCTTCAACGAACCATAATAACTAGCAATGGTTGAGGTACTCTAGGTCAAACTTGCTCGCAAAAACAAAGTTAGATAGTAGCATTAGGTAGGAATTGCCACTAAAAATTGCTTTCCAATGACAACTGAGGTATGGTAACGTGGCGAAACCTA
Source organism: Perizoma affinitatum (assembly GCA_961405105.1). Lineage (NCBI taxonomy): Eukaryota > Metazoa > Arthropoda > Insecta > Lepidoptera > Geometridae > Perizoma > Perizoma affinitatum. Next base: position 6,538,268 of record OY560207.1, read on the forward strand.
ACATAGCGTGTATCAACACGTCTTAGACATTTTTTTTCTGCGTTATTTCAGAACCGTTTTTCCTTATTTGCTCAACGTGCTTTGCGAGGCGTAGAAGCGCTTTGTGAATGCCACTAACGGTCACCCATCTACGTGTTGTGAAAGAACTCTGCTTAGCGACCACTAAGCCGAGTCATGAGCTATTCATCCGTAGGTATTTGTATAGAACAATCAGGTAAAATATAATTAAAAACAAATAAGAACATAAACAAAAGGTAGGTACTCAATTAATTACTATTATCAGGAATGCATGCTTCCGCTAAAGAATCGAACCTGCTATCACCTTAGTTTCGCAACCATACGCAACATGGCAGATATCACACGTACAGCTGATACCGACATGGAAACTATATGAATGGATTAACTCGACTGCGATAGAACAGCACAAAGGTTGCGGGAAATCGGTGGAGGTGGCCCAAGACAATTCGTCATGGCACTCTTTGGAGGAGGAATCTTTTTTAATATACAACTAAAGTGGTAAACAAGTCAACAACTCACCTGTTGGTAAGCGGCTACCAATAGACGTCTATGGACGCTTGCAACACCAGAGGTATAACTCTCGCTTTGCCGACCCTGAGACATAACGTGTGAAAAGATGACTGTTCCTGTAATTTCACCGGCACCCATACCTTTCGTACATGAACACAGCAATGAAATTATAACTTGGCGGCACCAATAGGTTTGGTGGTAGCACTTCCTTGGACGAAAACTTTCACAATATCTTCTTATACCTATGTCCAGCAGTGCACTTCTACAGTCTGTTGATGATGATGATAGAACGACAGCTATGTTTAAGTGCTAAATGTTGGGGTCATTACCGTTACTGCGAATAATATGGACTGCGGGACCTTACAGACACTTTCCTTCAAATTTAATATTATTTTAATTACTAGAAGGGACCGTCCACGCTTCTTCTTGTAAAACTATATTGAGATAGATGGCGAACCATGATGCTATATTATTTAAAGATAAGAGGCAAAAGTGCAGCTTCGCGACCCGGCTGGATCGGAATTTTGGATACAAAAAGGTAATGTTCTAATAAACTACGAAAAATAATACTACACATACACTAGCTAGAAATAACAGGGGGTCTAGACAAATACCTCACGCTTGGAAAACTAAGCGCACTTTCACGCTTAGTTTCCCTTTCACGCTAACGCAAATTCTTTCAAGGTAAAACTTGGCAGCAGCACATTTCCACAGCTAATGCCAATTCCATACAATTCAATCATTCCGCAGGCGTTAACGCCAACATAAAGTAGTATTTATCTAGACACCCAGGACTACAGAACGCGGTAACGGGTGCCGCTTAGTACTAATAATGCTAATAATACTAATAATGATTAGTAAAGTAAAACTATCTACGGACGCTACAACCACATAAAACCGTTTATAAATATGTAACAAACAAAGTGCTAAAAACAAAACAGAAATCACTAAAACACAACACTATTGCAAAACGCATAACTCACTCCCAGGTGAGCCTCGAGTACTGATGAAACTAAATACAATAAGTTACGAAATACAATCGGTAGGTATACTGCCTTATTCATGGATAAGTTTTTCTAAACACATCACAACACAAACTGTACACAAACACAATACTATTACAGCGTCTTCATGCTGACGATGACGTTTCTAAACATAAAGTTAAACTACGGACGTGAACAGAAAAAAAAACAAAACAGTTAAATGTGCAACACAAACAAAGCACTAAAACAAAGAAGACCGCAGAAAACACAACACTATTGCAAACAACATAAATGATTAGCGCCGCTCATCCATTCCGGCGGTACGTCAGCGTGGTGATGACGATGATGCCAATGATGCTTAATAGAAAGTTAACTACGGACGTGACAGTAAAAACGAGACTGTTAAATGTGCATTTAACAAGGAGTGATTAAAAACAAATAACAAAAACACAACACTAAAAAACACAAATGACTAGCGCCGCTCACCCATTGCGGCGGTACGTCCGCGTGCTGGTGATGATGATGGTGGTGTCTCCGGTCCTGGTGGTGTCCGTGCGCGGCTGAGCACGACGTCGCCGCGACGCCGTACTGGCCATACACAACACATATTACTTGTTTAATACTACACAGCTTGATGGTTATGGTACCAAGGAAGGTAGAGGATACGGCTCAAGGTGAAAGGCTATACCTGGATATTTGTGTGGCCAGTATGGAGCTTTTATTGCCAGCAGGCATTATGTTGGCGAAGGCAGGAGAGGCTATACTGGCCACACACAACACATATTTATGATATTTACTAAAATGTGACAAGCGTGCTACATCCTTGACCACACTGTCGGTTATTAACTGTTAAGCGGTATGTTTTATCGCTTGGTATTTGATGGAGTAGGAGGCAGCTCAAGAGCGTCCGCCATGGCATTACGTGGGAGAACGCTACATCCAGTAACAGATGCTATACTGGCCACAAACAACACAATATATAACTTTTTTGTTACTACATAGCATGATGGTATCCATCGTCGGCGGAAGGAGGAGGCTCAAGGTGACATTCTGTGGGGGAAGGCTATAGTGCCAGCATCCACTGCTGGCTATAGTAACTACATACAAGATTTAGTGAAATGTTTGATACCAAATAGAAAGGTGGTATCCATCATCGACGGAGGAAGGCGGCTTAAGAGCGTTGCACGACATTTTTCTAACATTTTAAGCAACAATAAAATACCACTCGCTTCATCTTAAAATAAACTAGTGGTCAGTTTGAAAGATATAAATTAAGTAAGAAGGATTATTATATCTTTATCAAAGTTTGAACATATGCAAAACGTCACGCATTACTGAAAATACCTTCGATAAATACATTTTCTCCAAACTTCTGCCCATGGCTTCGGCGCGATTCCCGGATAAAGATCCGCCCATGTGCCTATCGACATTACGAACTGCACCTATTCTTAATTTTTAAAAAACCATACAAATATCCATCCATGCTTTCGCATTAGTAATATTGATAGGATTACATAGTATGTTATAAAGTTTTACCTAGGCCTGCAATCCAAACGAGTGACGCCCATTTTTAAGGTCCACTTGACCTATCCGCAAGTTATCGCCGGCTCAGCAGTAAAACTAAGATCTCCTAAAGGGCCACTTTACTAAATGGTGGGGAAAATAAAAAGGGACGGTCGTTGACCTTCCGTAACACAATTACGGGCTTTTAGCGAAGTCGGTTGTTACGGAGAGTGTATTAATTGGGGAGAACAGTTTTCCTTGTAATTTTCTTGGAGTTTTGGGATATTAAGCCTATTCGATTATTTTGGTCGTTGCCATTAGTCCCCACAGGAGACAAAACAGTGGAGACGAATGAAAATATCCGGATTATTTAAGGGTTATCGCACTCAAGCTTTGCATCTGATCAGCATCGCCTCAACTCGAGGCTTATTCTTCAGTATGAAACTATAATAATAATTTATTCAGACAAATGAGTCATTGCGTGGTAACGCAAGCTGCATGGCCGTGTGTTTTACCTATGTGAAAGATTGTGTATATTAGTCGGATCATTTCCCTTTAGTTATAGAATTTAAAACTATATACTGCAACGAATACTATTAGCATCATAACGACATCGCTTCGAGCAGTGCTCGACTTGTGCTGCCGTTATGCCGTGTAGCACATGGCTATAGGTGAGTGGTCAAATCACCCTCGACGCACTTAAGTCGCGTTTACGACTCTCTGTAAACGCGCTTACGTCTTGCCACCACCGAGTACATTCTATAAAACAAATTTTATTACAATGAATGAGGCGAGGCGTTGCGGTGTCAATCCAGTGCCGAGCTGATACGTGTGCGTTAACCTTTATCTTACATCTTCGTTCGTCGTCGGTTCTTTCTTAGTTATAGAAACGTTATATACCTTCGAGGTGACCATAGACAAGTAACAATATAAAATAAATCCTCTTCACAAGCTACTGAAAGACAAAGGAAACGAACAAATCTGTGCAAACATATAAAGGGTACAGTGGAGTAGACAACGCTTTAGCCGCTTCGCTGACTCGCGTCTCGAATTTTATGGCTATCTGACTGTCTTTGTGTACAGTCGTGGAGACAAGTGGCAATGTATTGTTATTATCGCATGAACATAACATATGTACTTATAAGGAATTTAAAGTATTGTTTAGTTAAAGTGCATTGTTTTCTTGTGTTGAATTTGAAATAACACATATCAGATAGAGACAAAGCATTGTCTAGTTAATTAACTGTCTAATAAAATTTACAAGTCGGCCTTTATTGTTTAAAGGGATGAATTTTTCAACTAATGAGGGTAAATCCAACACGTGATGTAGATTACATTCGAAAGATAATTATTTTAACTACTTTCGCCATGGATCGAGCTGATGCAGGGAGGAACTTGCTATTTAGCTTAACTCTAATGGATATTGGATATCGTCTACAAACCTACAGGTATCTCCTACAGAAATGTTTCTGCTCAAAGCTCGAAAATTCGATTGAACAAATGACAAGCACTTGCTGAACAAAACTTGTTAATACTATAACATGAAAACTACAATTGTGGATATCATGAAACCGGTTTCGCTACAGACCAAGTTGACGCTGGACCCGAATTTATTAGTTCAAGACACGCTGATAACGAGAATTTGGGACTATTCAGTTGTAAAAGTACAACAAATTTGGGCAAATATTTTTATTACAATTTAACACTTTTTTAATCACCTGTACCGTGTAGTTGAGAGGCAACGATGGCAATGCCGCGAATTAAAAGCATCCCGTCCCCGCCTCCACCCTTTACGAGTTTCCACTATTTATTGTTTCTTTCTACTTAAACGTACAACATAAACAAACAAATACAGTACTACAATAAAAGTTATGCGCTTCAGGGGGTAGTCTGAAAGTAGTGTGACGGTAAAGTTGAGATATTATAGATCAGCGTGGTATGAGCACGTCATGAGGAGGGAAGAATGTCACTTTAGGAGAAGATTGTTAAATATGAATGTGGATGGAAATAAGAGCAGAGTTAGGTCAAAGAAAAGGTGAATGAATTTTGTGAAAGATGACATGGGCGATACCCCGACTTCTGATCCGGAGGTGGTGGGTTCGAACCCGGTCGTGACCCAATGGATTTTTCAACTCGAAAAATTTATGTGCGCATTAACACGTGCTCAAAACGGTGAAGGAAAACATCGTGAGGAAACCGGCATGCCCTAAAACCAAAAATTCGAAGGCATGTGCCAACAGTTAGTGTTCCAATAAGCGGCGATGGGCTTGCAACCTGTCACGTGGAATGCCTACTATGCATGTACCAAATGTAATGTTTGGACGTACCTCTGACTACCCCCTACTTGGTATCCCCAAAGATCTACTCACTGAGTACGTATCGGAAGATTTCCACCATGGGGAAGACAGTCGTGAGCGTGTTTGTTTTTTTTGTTTGTTTTTGACATGGACAAGAAAGTAGTGTGTACTGAGATGACGGCATAACGGCCTTTGCTCTTATCGAGGAAAGTGGTTGAAGAAAACATGTTGTGCCGACCCCATGTAATGTGAGACAAGGGCAAGAAAATCATGATAATAACTTCGAAATCGTAGTCTGAACATAAACAAAACAAACACGCTCACGACTGTTATCCCCACAGTGGAGATCCTCAGATACATACTCAGTACGCAGTTGTTTGAAGACACTAAGTACGGGGTAGTCAGAGACACGTCCAAACATTATGTTTCGCACATGTCCCGTTACCTACTCTAAAGGACTCTTTCTACATTATTTTTGAAGCGGGATATAGTTGAGTGGAAACTCCTCAGATGGGATGCCTGGAATTGGTGAGTTTACATGTATAAGATACATGTATGTAGTTAAGTCAGAGGTATTGTTATACAGGTTCTGGGTGTTTTCCATATATAATATGTATGTATTTAAAAAAAAAACGTATATAAGTAGTATATCAGTCATGTAGTTCCCATAACACAAGCTCTGCTTACTTTGGGGCTAGGTGATGCTGTGTGAAAAATGTCCAGCATTATTATATATATATAAGTATGTCATTTATTATGTATGCATATTGTGTATAACACCACTCAAGCCTCTTTTAATATTTCGTACGGTCCGTTCCATCCATCAAACTTGTAGTACTCAACTAAGCTGAAAAAATATTTGGTGTGCAATATTCTTTCTATTAATGTGTATAGTTTTTCTAACAGCACAAACGAAAGGTCTTCCTATAAAGAATGACGATAAAACGAGAGCTCGCATCTGCCTGTCCCGTGACATTCCTCGGACAGGTTTGATTGCGCCAATGACATACACGTATTTGACGGCCTTGCTGTTAATTGTTCTTAGAATAAGGATCCGCGATACACCGCACATTAAAGAAGACTTAAAAAAAACCAAGTGCAGTTCGATTGCTAAAAAACACATAACAATCCGATTAGAAAAATTCGTTTCGGATAAAAATGCACGTATTGGCACTTTTAGTGTTTGGCAAGAAAATCATGATGAGAGCTATGCTCTTCAGAAATCATAGTCTAAAAACAAACAAACAACAGGTATAGCCCACTATAATAGGCATCCAATAGTCACATACATAGTCACGGCCCCACACTAGGATTCCATCTACCGTGAGAATCAGGAACTACGAGTACCTACCATGGACCCCGGAAAAAAAATCTGCAGGAAATGAAAACATTTATCCCGCAGCGAGAATCGAACCCGCACTTCTTGCGTCTCAGCCGCCTACTCGTCCGCCGCGCCACCGAAGTTTAATTCTAATTCTAGGTGGGGGGGACTAAGGTCAGCTATGACGACCGGGTTGCGGGTTCGATTTCCGCTGCGGGACAAATGTTTGTACGATTAGCTAAAGTTGTCTCGGGTCTGGGTGTTTACTATGTAAAATATGTATTTACAATAAAAAAAAGTATATAAGTAGTATACCAGTCATGTAGTTCCCATAATACAAGCTCTGCTTAGTTTGAGGCTAGATAAAGCTTTGTGAAAAATGACCAGCATTATTTATTTATTGGGGTGTATTGTGCATTATCCCCCTTCTATCCTGACCCCGACCAGCCCAACTCCTTGAAATAGCGGAGAAGGACACTGGGTTGATGACAGCAGTGTTCCAGTATCCCTGACCTCCTGTCACTTATTGATGACGGAGAGCATTGAAGAGGTCTTGCAACCAAAGTCGTCGGAGAAAAGTTATTTGTTTTCTCACAAGGTAAAGTACCTAACCAACCTTTGGAAATACGGCTTATAAGCGCCGTTTTAAGACGATTATGCAAACGTTTCATAGCTATTCAATAATAATTATAAGCTTGATTTCCAGCCTAGAGTTTCAATTAGGAAAGAACATTGACCAAGACAACAATTACCAACTTAAACCAGTAGTTGAAGAAATAAATAAATAATGCTGGACGGTTTCCACACACAGCATCATCTAGCCCCAAAGTAAGCAGAGCTTGTGTTATGGGAACTACATGAGATATATATATATATATATATTGTAAATACATACTTATTATACATAGAAAACACCCAGACCCGAGACAAATATTTGCAGATCATACAAATATTTGTCCTGCGGCGGGAATCGAACCCGCAACCTTACGCGGCCCAGGCGGGCACAGAGATACAAAAATTATATGAACTATGAATGTTGCGGTGCTGGTTAAATAGTTACGTGGCATTTTCACTTACTATAAAAGCTTAGAAAGATGCTATAATTTAATTGTAAAACATTAATAAAGATAAATACTTCAAAAAGCTCTGATTAATAACAGCAAATAGTTTTCCATTACGAGAAGCCACAAACCACTTTAAGGAACAAAATTGTTTTTACAGATGTGTGCGTAAGTAGTTTCACTAACCCTATATTTACATGTACATAATCGAAGGCAATGGACAATATAAAACAATAACTATTCCACACACCTGTCCATCACTATGTCAGCGCAACCAGACTAACTGGTTAGTGTCAAACGTATTTGAGGGCATTCATTTTGGACGCGACTTTTAGACGAGTCTTTTGGAAGTACGAAGGTTGTGTATGAAACTATGATAGATAGGTACATTCTTATTTGTGCATAACACCACAGTACTACAAAAAAACATAATAAAACAACAACGAAAAATATGTTTTTTTTTTCATAATTTTCGGCCTTAACTGGTCTGAAAGCGATTTATTCCCAGATAACTCGAGACAGAGGTGGCGCGTGAACTCATTTAATTTCGTGTAAAGCTAAATACATACTACCAACTATATACCAACAATTTAATTCATGTCACTATGTTTCAGGCAAAGTTTTTTTATTTGGTTTTATCAGATATTGCTTTGAATGAGGCAACGAGGTAGAAAACTAGATACCTACTGCCAGAATGTAAAATAATGACATAGTAAAGGCAAAATAACGCTACCTTATGATTTGTAAAAACAAAAGATTTCAGTATCAAACTCGACAAAGGCATCGCGACAACTCACGACAAAAAGTCTCGTCTTAAATCATGTCTATCAATAAACTGGTAAGCGACAAACGATCGATGAGAGACGCACATTAATGACATGTTCATCACTATGTTTTAAAAAGCTTGTTTTAAAGACGGGCTGGAAGCCGGATTTGAAATGCATTTTTTGACGCAGATAGTTATAATTCATTTTATAGCAATAAGATTCAAATCAGCATTCATAAAATTACAGTTACGTCATGGTTTTTGTTCGTTTCTTCAAATATGAAACTCTGTTTAAAAAACTAACACTTCAATTATGCAACTCGTAGTATAGTTTATTAATCGTAAAAAAAATATGTTAAATTATGTGAAACGATATTAATTTGAGAATACCAAACTAGTATTGACACTTCTGTTTGTTCAACGAAATGCTATGTATTATTCTATAACCATAATATACTATTGTCATAGTTTAATGTTGTTTTATTACGATGAAAAACCACACTTTTCGTCGTTCACCCCCACCTTAAAATAAAAGTGAGTTTAAAAACTATTGTTACATACATGATTATAGTTTTGTAGACCAGTTCCATTGTTTAGGGGATTTTGCTAGCAATATTGTTGATACTACAGCCTACAGGCTGACCACAAAAAAAGGCTTCCCACAAAAGGGAAAAAAATATAACAAAATACTATAAAGATACGGAAAAGGATAGCGCAACATGGGCAGTTTTTATCCTGCGATCGGAAAAACTGAACCTTTCGTAGGAAACTTATAAATCATGGTTGGGATAGACATACTATATTCAGCATTAAATAGGAGGATCAGAAAGGATTTTATGTAGCGTTTCTGTTACAAATAGTGAACCATTATGCAGTATGCATAATGGTTGAGAGTTTGTTTGAAATCGAGAAACTAGTAAGAAAATAGACTCACCATTCCATTATCCATTCCTCCATAAGGCGATTGGTATCCAGCCTTTTCTGTTACTGAAAGAAAAAGATCCACATAGTAAGTCAACTGAAGAATGATCACCTCAAGATGCAATGAAGAGCCCAGAGCGTTCCTCGAACAAAGTTGTTTCGGAAGATCGACCAAATACGTGTTATGCCATTCGAAATTTTAAGCCCATGTTATTAATTTGTCGACCAACGTGTTGCAGAACGTACTATAACATATTTTTGCAATGTACAAAGTAAAATAAAATATATTGGCGCACAACGTGGTGCAAAATATCGCTCAATGGATGCGCCCGTGTGTACATTGCATTACGTACAAAAATATATAAGAAAATATTGCTGACGCACAACGTGGTGCAAAATATCGATCAATGGATGCGCCCGTGTGAATATTGCATTACGTACAAAAATAAATAAAAAAGTATTGCTGGCGCACAACGTGGTGCAAAATATCGCTCAATGTGTGCATCAAACATGTTAGTGATGGACTTCAGTTACGCGGCGGGCGAGTAGACGGCTGAGACGCAAGTGGTGCGGATTCGGTACCCGCTGCGCTAACATGTTCTGCAGATATTTTATCAGGACCTTGGTGTAGTGATACCATAGTGCTCGTAGTTTTTGATACCCGCGATACAGGGAATCTATGGATTATGTATATGACGCTTTAACGTCTATTTATTTATTTATCATTAACCGCATTTTAATATACGTTCAAATTTAATTAAACGGAAACTAATTTAAATAATATAACCGTCATTGTAAAGCCCGCACGAGGCGAGTAACAAAAAAAAACAAATAAATCCTGGCTTAAACTTAGGGGATAATTTAATCCAATATAAAATCAAATATTGCGTAATAATAACTCTGACATTAATACTTAGCTCTGAGTGGTTTTTATTCAATATACATAGGAGATTAATGCGCTTTTACCATGAATCATATAACCCGATTGATTGAACGAGTACACACGTATACATTACTAAACTCAGCTAGAGAGACACACTGCTGTAAGTAGTTAACTTGTGACCATTTTGCGGTATAATACAAGGCAAGCTTATGACAACTGTCAATTTGTAGTTTTTAAAGACACAGAAATGGCGATATATTGAAAGATTTAAAGGATGGCTGTCAAAACATGTCTCAATGTGACTTGAAGGTGACAGTTTCTGCCATAAAGTGTAAACTAAACAACTTCAGGGAACCCCGTATGTTATAGATAAAAAAGTTGATACGATTTTAGGTCAATATTACGACTATAGGTACTGTTTAGAGGTAAACGGCCTTTCCTCATGAGCACCGTCTGTGACGACCACTGTCGGCGGTCATGAGAAGGGAACAATTATTATTATGATTTGACAATTGAATTTCGAAAATACCTAATTGATACTTTGTTTCATATAAAATATAATAATTAAAAGCGCGCTCCTCTTTCCAATAGCCTCACGCGCGTCGTTAGTCAGAAAGCGAGCTAATCCAAATTATACAGTAGAAACGAGGGTGGCGAGAGAGCATGTCCATTGGCGCCCGACATTTTGATAAACGTCAAAAATATAGCCATGCATTTGTTTAGTTTAGAATCTTACAACTACTAAGCTCAAAATCAGATTTGTTTCATAATTTTCAGGTTTATTAGATTTTCTCTGGTTAAAAGGTCATATTTTATTGTACGTTCATTAACAAACCATCAAGTGACATGAAAGAATACTTTTTACATGAAGAAACATCTTAAACGTTTCACCACATTAGTTCTTCCATCAACATAAACACGCATTAAGACATATTTTCCGCTAGGAGTTTTACTTAGACACATACCGGAAAATTTTGATAAACGAATTCACCACCCTCTGGATTCAAAGGGTTGAATAGTTGCAAGTAAGTTTATTTCCAAACTACAAAAAATAATTTAGGCGACGCAAGATCTCCCACAAGGCATACGCCTCTTCTAATAAGTACACAAGTTTTCTATTCTATTATATACAATTATAACTGATTCAACCCATGTCTACATTTTTTTTTTACTTTTATTAAGCATCCCAATATAAAACGGGTTAAAATAAATCCAAACAAAAAATTAAACCGTCAACCGAAGCGTCAGCTTCATTTTAATAATTCCCGACGCATCCCACTGCAAACAACGTTGTTATTTTGTCACTGTCACAGATTGTATAACAGCAACCGTGTTATATATTGTATTGTTACCGCCCCTTTGAATGCACTGCACTATAATCTGAATTATACGCTACCACTCACTCGAGGGTGGTTGCCTAATGCTGTCAACTGACAACAGTTTTATGTCGGCAAGAAATCATATTCAGCTAGTTGTGACTTTGTGTCGCTTCGTTGTGTAATGGAAATTGATCGATTAATTTCTGACTGAAATGTTTTTTATTAATGAGGAAAGGTAGCCTAAATAAGACCGACTGAATAATCAAATGCAATAAGGACACATTTGTTACTCACACAGAATACCAACAGATACAATTTATACAGGCACGCCATTAGACTCATGAGAGTTTTCATAAAGATTATTTCAATTAACTTATAGAGAATATTGAATTCATAGAAAAGACAGTAAAAATGAGTTCACCAAAGAGAATATCCTCCAAGAATAGGAGGCAATGCGATGATCGATCAGTCAGTAACGGAACATTTTTATATATTTAAGAATAGAAAATACCCCAGACCCTAGACAAATATTTGCAGATCATACAAACATTTGTCCCCGCAACCTTCTGCATCTCAGACGGGCCTTCGCCCACAGAATTCATAGAAGAGGGAATAACACGAATTTGGTAATAATAGACGATTCTAGTAGTATTCCATCAATGTTCAATGCTGCATTTCTCAATATTAGACACAAATTAAATACGCTGAAACCAAATAATTTGAATACGCTGGAAACTAGAAATGATGAAGTTAAAATAAACAAGTCAACTAACCCAAATTCCTTGTAAAGCTTGAGGCACAAATACAGACTGAGGTTATTATGTAAATGAATTTTCTAATTGTCACAGTATTGTTCGCGTGAACGGCGTAAACTGCGGACATTTATTATGGAGATGCTTTTGAGATGGAGACTGGGGGCTTCTTTGTTTATTTATGTGAATTTTAAGGAGTTAACTCGATTAATTGTGATGAATTAAAATAAAGGGGTAAATGGCGACCCGCAAAGTGGATTTTGTGAATTGCTGTGGATAGAATTGATAAAGATAATGCTGAAAGACGTTTTTGAAGGCGAACAAGAAACGCCAGATGGAAAGGCTAAGAAGGTTATATTCTAAGTTACTAGAATATAAGTGTGGGCAATCAGAAGGATCCCAGATCCAACGAAAAACAAAAATAATGTTTGGTAAGACAGAAAAAAGGAGTCTCACGCGGCTGTGTATGTACAGAGAGGAGTTCAAATTAAAGACCGAGTATAAAATGTTGAGATCCGGAGACGCACAATCAAAGACGTCAAGCCTTAAGGATTAATGGAACTGGAAATGGAATTGGGCGGAACCATTGCAAGATGTGGTGAGGATGGAGCAGGACAGCGAAAGAGGAGTGGTAATAGAAAAGTAGAAAGTCTGATGAGCGTGATATGGACAGATGACGTGGATGCTTAGGATCTTGGCACCAACTGATGAAGGCCTATACCCAGAAGTGGGTGAAATGGAGTTGTATCTGATGACGATGAAGAGAAAAAATATTACTATACCGTTTTAAAAATATTGATAAACATTACAAGCGACGGACAATTGTTTTGTTAAATAGGAGATCGAAAACCGTAAACTAAGGTAATATAAAATTACAGACTGGAATAATGACATACGTAGGCGTACGTAATAGCCTTATTATTAAAACCTGTCCAAGATTTAGGCGACTTGTCACAATTCATAGTTCTTCTTTCTGTGACTCCCACATTATCAGCTAGTTAAATGTTGACTCATTCCTTGTATAATACTACGAAGAACGGTTTTAAATCGCCTCGATCCTCAGAATTCCTGCGAATGCTAACATCTACACTATATTCATTATATCTACACTTCTACATTAATATTATAAAGAGGTAAAATTGTATGTTTGATTGTAGGTGATAATCTCCAAAAATGTACATCCAATTTAAAATAATATTTCACCAATGTTTAGAATGAACCTTCAGGGTGGACATAGGCTGTATATTATCCCGTTAAAATAAAAGCGCTTTCGTAGTTTATGAACGTTGCAAAATTGGCGTCGTCCATTTTTGCAACGTTCATAAGGTGTAAAGATTTTCATTCAAGCAAGATTTATAAATACTCATTTTAAAACGCTTCCTCCCCCGCCTTAGGAAATGGAAAAATCGATAGAAAATTACCAAGAACTGCCTCAAAGGGTTATAGAAGTGGAATTAACCTCTTCATTATAGCATTACCCACCCGTCATCAGATAGTAATTAGACGTGTTTTTAAAAAACAAAAATATATCTTACCCTATTAAAGCTAATTTCATGTTTTGGGAAAAAAGTTGGATATTTAGTAAATAGACATCTGCCGTTGAAATGTTTTTTCTTGTCGTTAAATATCCCAGAAGGATAATTAAAAAGAGGGATAATCAAGACATAATTTGTAAGTTATGATTAAAAGTCCGAGGCAAGTCGTTGTGACCCCGATACACAGGCTCAATAGAAACCTAGTGCGGGGAACAGAGCTCATCATGGTACCTACATAAAATTACCATACTATATTGTATTGTATATAACACCACTGTTTCTACCAGACCATTGTTTGAGACCTAATAAATTTATCGTATCATATACTATTTTATAAGATAAGATAAATTTATGTTGAGATAAATATTTTACAAAACTTTACAACCCCTGACGTGTTTTCAATCATCGATTGCAGCACCGCCTATTGAAATGTGGAGATAAAACCTAACTTATAACACCTAAGTATGGATGGATGGGAAAATATATAAATCGATCGCAAAGAACCGCAAAACAATCCGATGAGACGTTTTTAGATAAATAGTAATAAACAAACAAACAAATAACTTCTTATGGCAAACGATCCTGTCTTCCCTATTCTGAGCCATAATATAATCTATAGCTCAGGCTATAGATTATACCTAAGACCTAAGTTCTAAAGACTTGACTTAGGTGATGATTGTATGTAGAGCATTAATTAAATTGAGAAATTAAGAAAGTCCGTTTGAAGTGTAAATGATTAGTACATACAAGAATTATCCGAAATTCAACCCCTAGAGTCTAGACCTAGAGGATGCCGTGGGAAGATGCGCTAACATTGTGAACGCTAACTTTACTAAATGCGTTCACACACGAGTTCGAGCATGTCGACATCTTTAACGACAGGCAATCATCATTATTTCATTCAACAAGATTATATATTTCGTTTTATATATAACTTACAATTTTTATGGGATAAATAATACTAATTTTAGAAATTCGTAAAAAAAACTCAACGCGAACAAGTTCCCGGTCTTTGTAAGAGTATAGTGGCTGGAGTCAGTGAACATCCTTCAAGGGAAAATTTTGGTAGGATTTGTTCGAATATTTTGCTCAGCAGTGGGACGTGAATAATAAATGACAATGCAAACTCTATTCACACGTTTAACATAACAAACTCGCCATGAAATCAAACAACAAACGCAGAACATTTGTTAAAATCGACCACAACGACGACGTCCACTCAAAGACGCGTGGCCGACACGCGACCGGACTATTTGCAGTATGTCACATTTAATCATTGGTGTCAATTAATAGGCTTAGCCCCGGGTTTGCTCGTGTTCAGCGGCTATACGAAATAAGTAGTTACGTTGAACAAGTAATCAATTTCCGCGGGGCAAATGTTTACATGTTCTGCAGATATTTGTTCCGGGTCTGGGTGTTGTGGTAGCTCCTGTTATTACCCATGATACAGGGTATCCTAGTTTGGAGTCAGGAATATTGAGTGTTTATTTATTTGGTAGCGACTGTCGGTTATTCATAAATTTTTAAATAAAAATAAAATGTCTGCAATTTTTTCCGATAAATATTGTAAAATGAACCTTTTTGAAATCATTTGTTTAAATGCTCTCCGATTGATGATCAGCACGCGTCTAACGATACTGCATCAGTGGACTCCTACAGGCTGATGATGCTGATGAAATAATAAACTTTGTCTCAGTCGGACAACCACGGTCTACATTCATATCTACAAAATACAATACTGGCTCTAGGGTCGGTCCCGCGGGTACGCCACATATCCCCATCTTTTCTTCGTGCCAATCCACCGTGAAACGGTCGAGTTGATTTATAGACTTGCTATTAGGATGATATATCACAGAATAAATAACAGTAACTTACTATAGAGGTATCACTCTGTAACACTGCTGATAATATTTGAGATCGAAGGCATAGGCTCGGTCAGTGTTCCAATAATCGGCGATAGGCGTACAACCTGGCACGTGGAATATTGTGCAAAAAATTTATAATATTTGGAAGTGGCTTTGACTACCCCCTGCTTGGTTTCCTCACGGATCTGCGCCCTGCAGATCTGAGGATGTCCATCATGGCGAATATAGTTACGAGCTTTTTTTTACTGACACTGTTAGTACATTATAAATTGGAGTCTTTTTTATAATAGTTTTCAGAAAAGAACCAATGTGGTGAATTGATTTAGAGTCTCATTTCTTTCGATTAACATTTTAAATTCGATTTCGAGTGACATGGCCTAAACATGACCATATTTTATATTATCGTCGTTGGCCCGTTAGGGTAGCACTTACGTTTATTTGATAGGGGGATGAAATGTGGAACTTTTTGATGTTATCTAACGCTGGACTGATTTCGATGGGGTTTTAATTAATAAAAGGGTGGTGGTTTTATTAAATTTTATTGTGTTTTGGTACATGCGAGCTGTTTTCATAGCGTTCGGTGAGCTTTTTGCTATCATAATCAGATTTGTGATTGTTTTTTTTTAATAAATTGAGTTATCTTTTGGTAGATTTGGAACATGTTGTTGAGTGTGGACATATTGATAAGAGCACATTAAAATATCATGGATGGAGAATTTTATACAGCAATTTTATTAAGCCAAATATGATCCATCTATAATTTGAGGACACTAGTATTAGCATTTATAATGATCTATGATCAAAGATGATTTATTAAAACAAACATTAAAGGATAAGACAACATATAAATTTAAACTTTAACTGAAGACTTAATTACCTATAGAGACCTAAAGCGGCCACTTAAAAAACCTTCAAAAATAATAGACACCCCTTTAGTTAAAAAAAAACCTCAGACTTCCTTCCTGATGCTATATCTTAACACAGGGTTCATATGAAATACCTACTACCTACTTTTGATAACAACTTAGATCATGTGAAACCAATAAATGTATAATCTTCGATCACAGATGGATAAACGAAACAAAATATGGATAATCCTTAGTAATGTATGCTCGAAAACAAAAGTAAGTTTATGATGCCGTAAAATAAGAGTATTAGACAGTCAGACGAAGTCGTAATATTCTTTATTTTACTTTCAAGAATAATAATAATAGTAGGGAAAACCCTACTATTATTTTACTATTTTTTACAAGCTTTTACAAATTGCCTCGTAGTCTCAGCAAATTATTTTTGGGTAATTTAAACATATGATTAGAATTATAATTTTATTTGTTTATTTGTTTGAAGCAACGCCTAATTGCTTCAGTGTCAACTGTGAAGCTGCGTTTTTAGTGTCAACTAAAAACGCAGCTCAATGTTATAAGTACACATTCCAATTACCTGAAAAAAAAAATGCCTTTAGAAAACTTATTTTTCTACTACATATTGAACTTTAAAAAGTTAACAAACACCTAGCTGGTCCCTATATTTTGTCCCACAATAATTCAAAAATATAACCGTACACTACAAATTCATGCCAATCTTGATAATTACACGCTTGCGAACACACTAGTTTGCTACCCGTCTCGCTCAACCCCTACGGCGGAGCAGGGAGTGCGAAAGAGAGTAAAGTACGAAGTAGGAGGGTGGGATTTGCCGTTAATGTAACAAATATTGTCTACCGTGAAGTGATTACTGAGGGTGGCGGGTCGTATTGATAGTCGGCGCGTTTAAGCTAGTTCAAGTGGCTATGGTTATGTATCTAGTGGAGTCGAGCAAAGAGGAATAAAGGCCCGGTCAAGGCGATCATAGGGATATGGTTGTCAAAGTTCACGTGACTGTTTTGATCGCCACCGCCGTGTCAGTGTGACCGGGTCTTTACGCAAACTTTGACAACCATAATAGAGAAAACGAAAAAGTGGTTTCCTCAATATTTATTTACTTTTAATCATTCGATCATCTGAGCAAGGCTCCAAAGAAGCTAAAATTGACATAAGATTTTTCTTAGTAGATACACTCGCTCGTACCTTATTTAAAGTATTTAAAAAAAATAGGCCCAATGTCTATACATACGGCAGTACAGTCACAACATATATTACAATTAATCGCGTAGAATTTAACGGCGCGTTGCGTTTCGAGGGGCCGACACTTTTTGCGCTCGACTGTACCCCGGTTATTGAGGGGCGATTATCCTCATGATTGTACTTATTGGAAGAGGATTTGAGAAATTATTAACGAAATCGGTGAATAGAGATTTATATCAAAGAGGGGTGAGTTTTCCCTTGAATGAATGGACTGCGACCAATTTTCATTTTACTCCAAAAACTATGGTGAATTTCCAAGTAGCACGACTTAGTACTATCGGAGAAGACACCAACTGTTTCGATGCATTTCAAGAGTCTTAATCAGGGTGAGCG
Organism: Perizoma affinitatum; assembly: GCA_961405105.1. Classification (NCBI taxonomy): domain Eukaryota; kingdom Metazoa; phylum Arthropoda; class Insecta; order Lepidoptera; family Geometridae; genus Perizoma; species Perizoma affinitatum. The sequence goes on from OY560207.1 coordinate 6,556,458, forward strand.
ATCGCAACACACTCTCCAAAATCTTTTTGGAAAGCTCTTTCTTTTGCTCAAAAGCTCTTCTTTTTCATAATCAGAGAATCAATGTGGGCTAAAAAGTTTTTTCACCACATTGGAGTGGTCATCATTTTAGAGCTACAATCAAAACTCGCGTTCCTAGGCTTGTAATACATTTGTATGCTCGATTGGCACCACACTAGCTAAATGAAGGAACATCAAAAGACTAAGCAGTGTTTGCTGCCAGATTTTTCTAGACTTAGTCGTGAGCGTAAATTATTATAAATTAACGTAAATTAACTTTACAATTTTAAGTACACGTAGTTTATATAAGGTTTAACATTTCTATTATACTTGTGATAACATACATACATATAGTCACGACTATTTCTCGGAGGGGTAGGCAGAGACCACGGATTTCCACTTGCTACGATCTTGGCATAACTTTTTTGAGATTTCAATTAGTGAAAACTTAGTTTTATGAAAAAGACCTTCCGACTCCGACTAACGTGCCTTCCGCAGTAAGGTCGCGCTTAGTAACGCCTCGTACTGAATCCCTTCACCACACTATTTCTTTCTCCATGTCACTCCTTACTAAGCCCTTATCAGGGTTATCATACCTTAACCTGGGCGTTCCTTTCACGCTAAAGCAAATGTGTCATCGAAAAACTATGCAGCAGTCACGCGCCATCTCAAAAGATAATGTCATTTCCATGCAATTCGATCTAACCGCAGGCGTTAACGCCAACAGAAAGTAATTCTTTAAAGGCTGGTCAGATCTCTAACATAAAGCGGGTCGACGCAGAAAACTGACACGCCATTAACGGTCACCAATGCAAATGTTGAACGTAGCGGATCTGATAAGAACGTCTAGGCAAGCTATGCCACGAGCGAATCACTCATTTACTACGCAAACCACTCAATTATCCACCTTTTTAGCGTCCAAGGTTCATTTACAAACCACCCCTTATTTAGTTAGGATATACAAACAGGGCGGCCACTACGCTATGTTTAAGAGGTAAATATTGTATTAAGGACGCGTGGTTGCCGTTTTACGTTTATTTTGTTTGACAGTCTGGTATGTTTTAATTTGGGCAATCTGATGAGAGTAACTTACCATCATTTAGTTTTAAAAAAGTAAAAAAAAACAAGCTTTCGATTTTATTCATCCTCAGATCTTTTGTTTTCTCAAACCACCTACCTACTTATTGCTTAAGAACCTATTAATTAATGACCAAACCTACATTTATAATTACCTACCTATTATAAAGCATACTTGCCTACAACCGTAATGCTATTGGTAGGTAACGTACCTATTTCTAGCTATTAAGAACCTGCTGCAAATAAGTAGGAAATCCTCTTGTGTAATTTATGGCTCTAAAACTAATGGCTCTAAATCAAGATAAATAAACGATTTTTGATTTTTTTGATCTATAATCAGTATAAATGTCGACGAGAATACCATGCATAGCATGGTGGTCACCATTCCGCATGACAGGTTGCAAGCCCAACGCCGCTAACCTTTTACATTTAAGCCCTGCTCTTATCTGGGTCAACGCATTAGCATTGCCATTCAGCGTGGCAATAAGGCCAGTATTTTGGGAACGCTTCCATCTGGTATTAATCTGGATCAGTTGAGCTACCTATAGACTGTTTGCAACGGTCTTTAGATAGCTAGCTGTTTTATCTGGCTGTTTTGTATGTATATACCTATTAGTACATAGTTGTATGAAAACATGTATTTTCTTTAGTCCTAGAGGTATGAAACGAAGTTAAGCATTTGATAAGAACTACAACGAAAATAAATTCGAAGGGTTAATAATAATAATTTCAGTTAAGAGGGAACTTCGTGAATCTAACATCGCGTGTCTAGACATTTCTAGGCACTTATGTTGGTTCTATCTACGGCATCCTGGATTCCTCACGATGTTTTTCTCCACCGTTCTGAGCAGGTGTTCATGCGCAATTGCATCCGTGTTAAAGTTAACTTTTATTGGTATATAAGTTTTGTATCTAAACGTGGGTAATTGATAAAACTTCCTACAATGATAAGGTGGACTAAGTAGAGGGTAGTTTGATAAAACCAGTTCTGATTTACGTGTGTTCTGCTACATAGCTCAATAAACATATTTACCGAAATATTGTGTTTAACTGGACAAAATAGTATGTATAAAGCATAGATTATGTCAAAGGCACTCATAACTTAAGTTATTTTTATTATTTTGCTCTCCCTGACTTGAAATACATTTGTATGTTATTACGAGCCTTTTTAATAGAAGTAAACAAATCAAAACAACGTCGCAATGTATCAAATGTATGACACACGTAATTCATCACCTACCATCTAAAACTTTATGTAAATTAAAAAAAAACCGTTAGCATTCTAAACATACCTTACTCCGTCCCAATAAGGTCGATAATCGAAAGCAATATATTTAACCTGTTAAGGGCATGCATTCAAATATGCTTAATATCATGTGTGAAAAGATTTGCGTAAATGATCGGAGCCTTATTTGGCTGTGATTTTGTGACCAAAACTAAAAAAAGCCTGGCAGTCGGGCTCGCGCACTAAGGGTTCCGTACTAACATACAATATAAACACGAATTCTTTGATAAATAACGATAACTTGTTATTGGCCATCAGCAAAATATGTGCCTGGCATGTATTTTTTATATATTTTACTATCATCTTGTCTAGCTGCAAGTTTTCCCAAAATTTTTAAAATAAAATATAATAAACTATTTCAACGTTCTTTGTATGGTGACCCCCTTAGGTTTATAACTACTTTTGACTTGTTGTTTTGCCCGTGACGTAAGGAGCCCGTGAGGATGACGTGAGGAGTAGATGCGTTTGTTATAACAGCTTGTTTGTTTGTTACCAATATCCAGACGGCTTATCGGATCTGCATGCGATTTTTGCAAACTATTTTTAACTAGCCTCTGCCCACGGCTAACTCGCGTGGTACCCAGATAAAAAGTAGCCTATGTGTTATTCTGGTGTATAAACGATATTACTGTAAAGTTTCATAAAAATCCGTTGAAAGAGTAACAAACATCTTTCCATCCTCATAAACTTTCGAGTTTATAATAGTAGTAATAGCAGGATCATTTAAGGGAGGTTCTTAGATGGGTTTTACCGCCACAAGTCCTTAGGGGATAGATAGATAGAAAATGCACAAGATAAAACAAGTAATGCTAATTAGCATTTTCTTCCAGCTAAACTTTTTTTTTTTAATTTCATTTATTCATGCTTATTGTCATTGTACATACAATGGTTAAGCTTAGATCTAGTGTAGCTCCAAGTAGGTTGGTAGGTACATCGGCCCTGTCAGGGCGTTGCAGAGGAAGGTATTAGTTTTACAATTTAACACAATATAAAATTTAAATAATAACAAATTGCGAATAGTAGGTAGGTATACAAAATACAAAAAAAACAATGTGGATGCTGCAATCGACGACCGAAATACACATGTTCTAATGTTACAATACACACGACTGTATTCTACATAATGGAAATCTTCAAATATACACACAGTGAGTAGATTTTTGAGGACACCAAGTACAGGACAGTAATAGGTACGTCCAAAAAATACATGTGGCACATACCGTTTTAACAAATTAACTTATAAATTTATTCAATCAACTTTAAGTTACTTACAAAATTATGGGGAATTTTGTATTCCCCCCTTGAATTCAAAACCGTATACCGTAAACTATCAGGGTGGCTTCATAAGAACTGACACCTAAAATCTCAGAGGAACCTTCGCCCACTGCGCCAAAGAGGAGGGCGAGGTCTGTTTTGTAAAAGGATCATTAAAAAGAAAAACCAGCAATGTTTTCTTGCTTTTCTTTCGTGGCTTGGTTGCAGAGGAACAAGCAGTAGGTATAATTTACATTTCGAATAGATCCTTGTGATTTTAATGAATAAATGAACTTTGACTTTGATGGGGAGTACAGTCGTAAGCGTACTTTTTTTAAATAATTATTTTGCTTACTAATTCAAACAAAGCCAATTTAGCTCAATGGGCGGTATTATCGCTAGCAGCGATTTTCCAGACAAACTTTGGTTAGACATAAGCCTCCACCAAAGAGTGCCATGACGAACGATCTTGAGCACATCCATCCACCGATTTCCCGCCACTTTTAAGTTCACTAACAAAATAAACGGACGATGAAGTATATCTATCGATTATAATGACAGATTCCCAAAAAAAACATGTGTCAAAATTAGCTTTGATTAGGACGTAACCACACGTTAATAAGTTGGTGAACTTATTAACGTGTGGCCTAAGGTGTGAAACCGTCCTAGATTGCATCATGTGCCTGTGATAAATATTTTCCATTTATCATGAGATAAACTGGTTCCAGTGACAATTGAAACGAAACGCGACGGACCTCCCCCTGTCGACATGTTGATGACGTAATATAAATGTTTCAAATAGAATTACCTGCCTATGACAAGGGAGACGATTTCAATAAGAAAATTGATTTGAAATTGATAATATCACGACAAAAGGTGACTGTTGAAAATTATATCATTAAAAATAAGCTTTTACGAAATTTGTATTTGGAACAACGATACTTTTGAAACTTTTTTTGGTAATGATAGATAATACTTTATTGTACTCCGTAAGAAAAACAGATACAACTTAACAAAAACAAACCTTAAAGTACAATGGGCGGTCTTATCGCTTAGAAGCGATGTCTTCCAGACAACCTTTGGAACGTTTTAATGAGATTGTAATAATGGCTGGGGGTGTACTAACACTTTATTATTATTTTTTAATTTGGTTGGTATCGTTCGCAATAACAGAGTGCGAAAGAGGTTAGATTCTACAAACATTCACCCGCAAACACTACAGTGCCTCCCGTGATCATAGTGCATTCAATACTGCCGAAATATCGGTAAACATTCAAACTCACAAATCATGGTGAAAATCCCTAGATATTTATACTACATATATAAGGTCAATAAGCTGAATAAAATGAGCCAGTCTACTATAATCCATTGAGGAGTGAATTCATCAGCTACTTCAAATCTGTCGTGGATTTGAAGTCGATGCACCAATGGATTTTTCCACTCAATAAGTTTTAAACGCGTTTAGTACGCATTAAAACGTGCTCAAAACTGTAAAGACATCGGAAAGAAACTAGCATTCCAGAATTAAAAGTTTAAGGCATGTGCCATCAGTTAGTGGTCCAATAAGAGGCGATGGGCGTGCAACCTGTTGAGTGGAATACTATGCAAAACCTGGACATGTGAAATATATAAAATAATATAAATAATGTTTGGAATTGACACCTGGGCCACTAGTTTAATACCAACAAACGAACACGGACATAATCCCGGTACATCGCGGGCTAGGTTCAGAAAATTCTAGAAATTCGTCCATATTGGACTTCATAGACTTAACACAAATTTCGGTACTTGGTTCTTCGTTTTCGTTTTGTTTTATGTTATCTGTTATTGTGTGTTTATTATTATTTATGTACAGCTTTTGTGTGTACTCAAAAATAACAGAAATATAACAAAATATTAGATGAGGCATGTACAAAGACGAGCTTATCCCTAAAAAGAGTCTTCTTTCAATAGAGTCCTTAATTTTCATGAAAGGAAACTTTACATTTCGAATTCGTCAATGATTGGCCGACTAGCGCCGACCAATGGGGGCGCATCGTGTGCGCAGCTGAACAAATAATTTCACTCGTACAATCGACATGAAATAATTTTAACGTGACACTGACGCATTGATCGGTGGTGTAGGAAAACACTAAATAGAATGGTCTAGACTTGTAATGAAATTGGGCCGTGTTCATGAGTTCATACCTCCAAACTTACAGCGAAACGTGCGTCCACGGGAGAATAGTAAAGTACGTGGTAATAGGCAAACAAAGTAACGGCCCACGGTGGTAAGCGGTTATTTAGCTTATGGACGCTTGAAATACCAGAGGTATCACTCACGAGAGGTATCAGAGGTATACAACTAAAGCAATAAAGTACGGAACCTGACCCCACTTCCATGTGGGATAAATAGCTTTGAAGAAAGAGGAATACGACTAAAGTGGCGAACAAGCATACGGCCCCACCTGTTGGTAAGCGGTTACCGTAACCTATGGACGCATGCAACACCAGAGGTATCACTCGCGCGTTGCTAACCCTAAGGCGGTGGAAGTCTCATGTGCCTTTTTCTAGTAAAAAACAGACTTTACTGAATACCTGACCAAATAACCATCTTTGAAGACGTATAAATCGACTTTGACTTTGACAAACAAACAACGTCTTATGGCAAACGATATTATACGGGTTCCTTACGTAGCGGTTAATAAAATGTATTTATCGACAAATACTAAAGTTTTCAGAGTTTTTGAAAAAACATATAATTATGGACGAGCATTTATAAGAAAAAATTTGTCTGATAAAGATAGCAATTTAAGGTCTCCCATTTTAAAACATAATCAAAAAGTTAAGGTAAAGTATTTTCTATATTACTCTCCATTAATATGAAAGCAATAGATAAAAAAAATATGTAACAATATTAACCTATGGAATACAGGTCTTAATCACGTTTAGAAATAATATCAGAATATGTTATTGCCGGCAAAATCGGTCTAGATTTGTAAACGTTACAAATACTACAAGTAGGCACCTAGCAGATAAGTGATATAATGATAACCCTAGGGTTACTACGTCTATAACCGATGTTAGGTCATAGAAGCCACGAGATAAGGGAGTACAGTATGCGACACTTCAAAGCGCACGCGTGGAATATAAAGACATTAATTTATTTTCATATTTTATATATTAAAATGTGTACATCAGCTTAAATCTTACAAGAAAGTAGCTATGGGGAGGTACATGGACCCTGCCAGGGCTGCAAGTTTAAGTCAAAGATAATTATGAATGTATTTGGTTTTTTACAGTGTTAACCTACTTAAGGGGCTGGTAACGATCTTGAGGTCTAGTTGTGCTAAGCGTACCGCGTACCATGCGGAACGTCGCTGGTTCAAGTTCAAGTTGATTTTTCGGGATATAATGTAATCCCAATCGCAGTTTGGTTATTTTAGAGTGATTATTTTGGTTTTAATAATTGAGGTACCTATTACTTTGACTTACTGCTCTTAAAGAGTTGCGTCGTGATATGCATGCTTTAGTAACGCGTACTGTACAATCGGTAATCAATAGTATAACTGTCTGTTCTCTGCATTTCTTGTGTCGTAGTGATTGACGTGAATAAGATTGCAACAATGACGTGTGCTAATAAAATACGTAGTTAGAATTATATAACAGGCCCAAATTGATATCGACTCGTCAAAACAAATCATATGAGACAAATCTCTATCATCAGATCAGCTCCAAGATACCAAATTATATACATACAAAGTTTAATTTCGATAAGACAAAATTAGGAGTAGGTTAAAATTGACGTCCAATATTCGATTACATTGTTTTTTATTTAGTTAGTTAAAAGTGAAGCTAATATAAGCGTGTTAAAAATAAAGTCAAATGTCACAGTTATCTACACCACGAGTCACCTCGTTAATGTTTCAATTACACATTAAATTGTAGCTATAACAATTAATTAATAAAATTCTGATTGCACTATCGCTGAATGTTGTTCAGATGATTCAATGGCATAGAGGGTTTTTTTTTTAATTAGTACGTAAATTGACTTTTCCAGACTCGGACTCGTTGGTCCAACATACGTGTTTTTTAATAAGTAGAAAAGTAAAGTGAAATATATTGATTTGATAAATTCTAATCCGACGTATTACCATGCTCGAATTAAGTTGGTCCAACTCACGTGTTTCTTAATAAGTAGAAAAGTAAAGTGAAATATATTGATTTGATAAGTTCTAATCTGACATAATTCCACGCTCGAATTGATCAACGTATCTAAGATACTTTTAAAATAACTCGCTAATAGCTCAGAAAAACATTCTTGTATTTAATTTAGTTTGACTTGACACATAAAAATTAATGTAGGTATTAATAATTTGAGTTAAACAGATTTGAAGCATTTATCTTGCCTAATATATCCTAATGCCTAATATTTCACACAGCATCATCTATCCCCAAAGTAAGCAGATTGTGTTATGAGAACTACATGACTGTTATACTTTTTTGTAAATACATACATATCATACATAGAAAACACCCAGACCCGAGACAAATATTTGCAGATCATTCAAACATTTGCCCCGCGGCGGGTATCGAACCCGCAACCTTCTGCGTCTCAGTCGGGCCTTCGCCCACTGCGCCACAGAGGTCTTCAGGTATTTTGAAATAATAAAATGTAACAAATTGTACATAAATCCACAATTCCCGAACTAGTAAAAACTGTATTTCAGGAGCCACTGGCTAAAAGCTAAGTAGCCTACCTATCTAATTGATATGTTAGTATGAGCTAGTAGGTTGAAAGCACAACAAAACGCCAGTAACGGCCACCCATCTATTTTGACCGTACTTAAAAGGTGGCTTAGTGAGACTCACTTTTAATAAAAAACGTACTTTTAAGAAGAGTTACTTGAGGTTAAAGAGAACACTAGCTGATGCTATACCAATGAACTATTTGTTTCTAGGGCATGCCGGTTTCCTCGCAATGTTTTCCTTCACCGTTTCGAGCACGTGTTGATTTGCAAATTAATATTTGAAATTGTAAAATCCTTTCAAAAATGAAGTTTGGTAGAAAACCTGCGACACACAATCTATATACCTACCATGTGAAAGTAATAACTTTATTGAGTATTGAACTGAGCTCGGCCGAAGTCGCTGGCATTCACTAGTTTTTATATATTTCTATAACAATTTATCCTTCAATATCGATTGGGTGTCCTCGTTCGCATTTTTATACCCGTTTCTAAGATATTATAGTCACGTATTAGTGCTATATACTAACACATTATTTAATGCAGTGTCACAGTTAAGCACATTTCGATGTGCTTTAAGTGAGATAGGAACAGAATATTCTTTAGTACTAGCGTCCTGCCCCGGATTCACACGGATCATCCAAATTACCGACTTTTCCGGTGGATTTTCCAAACAAAAAGTATCATACAAACCTTGTCCTGACAATTACAAACACTGAAACTGAATTACTGAAAAATGTCAGCCAATTTGATCGAGCCGTTCACAAATGATCTTTCATATATGAGGCAATTGATTTTTGTTTATATAGATTGTACTAACAAATGAACACTTCCAAAAGAGTGATATGAAATGTTCAAATGCGAGCTTAGCTTTAGAGAGTTTTCTTCCAGCAAACCTTTGAGGCGGAAGAGCGGAAATTATAGAGATAGGGTCGCGTACAGAAGAAACGAGTGAAATAAAACTACTTAAATGTCGCGGCGGACAAGATGCCGGCTGTCTACAAATCTATCGAAATACGTGTACATAAATGAAACATGAAGTAGGTATCGCGCCTATTTGTATTATGGTGTTTTTTTTCATAATAGCGATTCTGCAAATGTTGAAGGCCGTGAGGGCCTGTGTTAATTGGACTTGAGTGAGATCCTCGCGTATTTGCGTAAAATACTCCTCAAGGAAGATAAGGAAATCCTCAGATTCATACTCAGATGAATCTGAGGATCTCCTTTCACGAAAATACAATCGCGCGCATGTTTTTCAACAAATACTCGCTTCAAAGAAAAACAGTTCAAAGAGCTTAAAATTTCGCAAAACTGAGCTTGCATCATATTAATCTGCCGTCCTCATCGTGACGAATGATTAAAAGCATCTTATAGGTATAACAATAAAAACGTTGCGTGACTGACTGACTATAGACACGAAACGTCCCTGTATGTATGGGACATATTATTCTCCATTCAAGTTGCAATATATCCTTATTAAATCCTTAAAGCCCTAAAAGATGCAGCGGGAAATAAAGTTTATTTGGAAAAAAACCATAACGCGGACAAAGTCGCGGGCGTTTCACTAGTCAGTTCGGACTTTAGATGCAATCGTGACACTCCATACTCGGTGAGGTCGCTACAGGTCGTTTGTAAAACTCTGGTATTTTTCGCAATAATCTTATCAAAATTGTGCACAGAAAGTACAGAACACTGGAAGAATGAACCCATTTACACCAATAATATCTTCGTAACTACACATCCCATTTCAAAAATGCAGTCACAAATATTCAGAATGGGCATAGGCTGTTTTAATTATCCCGTTAAAATAAAAAGGCTTTCGTGGAGACTATAGTCCCATTTTGCAAATAAATCGACTAAAAAACGATGCGATTGCGTTTGTTATGCTCTGCTTTAGCGGTAACAGCTACTTTTTAACACGATACCACGCGAAGCCGTGGGCAGTAGCTAGTACTTAATCACTGTAAAATAAAGTAGAATTGGCGTCAAATTGTGGTGCTGAGCTTCTCAACTGAGCTTTTATATTTTGCATCAGCCTGTAGCCAACAGTACATTACGTATCAGTAATGTGGTCAACATTAAAATGGTACAGATTCAAAACGTGTCAGCACTCTGTCCAGTCCATTGTAAAAAGTTGTGGAACAAGTTATTATCGCAAACGTTAAAAATAAACTACAATTCAGGTCTCATTAAGGTAAGAGTGACCTTCATCTTCTAGACTTTCATGCTCCATAGTCGGCCATATCATCACCTATCAGGAGAGATTATAGTGAAATTAAAATCAATTTAAAATATTATAAAAAGGGCTTTGGAAATCGTTCCGAAAATAAGAATTGGCTACTGTCAAGAAAAAAGGTGTTTAAAAGACCCTGCCAAGCTGCTCCCTCGCAGAATACTTTCTTTTTATGTTATTCTTGTCCTTGTTTACCCCATGACCCGTCCACTCGATTGGTAGTGCTGACGACTAAATAAACTCCTGGTCTAAGTGACAATGTCAGAGATGTACGTAAGACCCGGTCAAACTAACGCGGTGGCGATCAGTACATTCAAAACTTTGTCAACGACTTGACAAATACAAGAGTCTTTTCAAGGTACGAGTGAACAGGTATCTTCTTGATTTAAAAAAAAAGTTTCCTCTTTGATGCCATCACGTCAGTTTGACTGTGACCCTTAGTACGCTGTCCGCTCCGCTCATCGTTCCGCTTACAACTTGCACCGGAGCCTAAGTACAGGGCAATCATAAGTTGTACCAAATGTGATAGTTCAATGACGACGTCGCAGCGTAAGTAACAGTACCATGGCAGAGATTGATTGATAGGATTGCTAGTTTTTTATGACAGACCACTGGTTATGGTCGGAATTGTATTTACATTGATTTTTATACACGGTGTAACTAGAAGAGTAGATCGTCGTTGGCAGGGCGATGCGGGACCTCAATGCCCATAGATTTAATCCCCTTGTTAAATATACTTGCCCAAGAACCACAAATTTGAAGGCATTTGCTATCGGTTAATGTTCCGATAAGCGCAATGGGCTTGCAACCTATGAGATGGAAAGCTAAATCATGCCTGGAAGAAATCGCTCTCAGCGATAAGGCCATGCAGTAGAAATAGATATGGTGGAAATACTTCCCCGCAAGAGTTCTTCACAAAGAACTCTACTAGATGACGTTGTGTGAAAAAATTACCAACATTATTTATTACTAGCTTTTGCCCACGGCGCACCCGCGTGGTACCCGGATAAAAAGTAGCCTATGTGTTATTCTGGTGTATAAACTATATTACTGTAAAGTTTCATCAAAATCCGTTGAGTCATTTTAGTAGCGTGAAAGAGTAACAAACATCTATCCATCCTCACAAACTTTCCCGTTTATACTACTGTTTTTTTTTTTACTACTACTTAAAACTAATAAAGCATTTAGTTTTAAAATAGCTAATGCCTTATATTTTGTGAGATTGATCAGTACCCAGTTCGTTCAAACGCAGGTTCCACCAACATTCTTTTTTAAATTTGTTCAATCAGATTTTTCGAAAACGAAACGGTCAATTTAAATTCGAATTAGGTATGTAGGTAATTAATTACTATGCCGGGCTTCAAATAGTGGCTATCGCGTCGGGCGACCATAAATCAACTTTTACGCGATTGGCTAACGTTAAAATCTTACCCGTTAAATGTAATAATGCCCTATACTAGGGCTGGCATTATTTAATTCGTGATGCTTGGGCCCACTGGTATGGTTTTTAAGGCTCTGTATCAAAATGGCGCAAACGGAACCCTTGTGTCATCCCATCCTCCACCATAAACACCAACAGCAGCGCGTTGTTTATTTAATCAACAGTTTAATAATCTATAAATAGGAAAGCCTGAGTTCACCAAGCCAGTAACGGGTGGTTAGGTCCGAATCAAAGCTTTTTGACATACAAAGCTTGTTTTCATACAAATCTGTAATCGATGGTTAGACTGAACCGTCCGTTTATTTTTTTGTAAACTCAAGGCCCTTAGTCTTTATAGTTCGGATCATCAAACTGAAATGGTTTTTGTTTTAAGATGAAAAAATATTTACGTACCCACAATTATATTTTTAACTATACGCAGTGTTTTCTTATGTGGCATCCCTAGCTGTCTAAAACGTGGATTTAATTTATCGACAAGATAGAAGAAACAATAAAGTTTCATACTAGGAAGGTAGAAATTTATTTTGGAAACTAAACCATTAAAATCTATCGAAATAAAACTATACATAATAGAGTAGGCGAAAATCATTATACAGTTAAATACAATTTTTATTTGTTCTATACATATTAATGTAGATGAAAGTAGATAGTAAGAGAAGGTAGTTTCATCGGGTTTAGATTAGCACCAAGGTTAGTTGGAAAAAAAATGAGTATTAGTATTAAGTTCGCGTATGAACTTGTTTTATCTTATGCAATACAGCATTTTCTATCTATCTATGTTTCGCCTTACTTCAGGCACTTTAGCGTACTTGTATTGTTTTTTTAATTTTTTATCATCAATTCACCACGACGGTTCTTTCATTATCGGTCACAACTCAAAGATAGAAGAGAATATATAATTACGAAAAATTTATCTAGAGCCGATGAAAAACTCATGCTCGATTTGCTTTTACTCGACCGTTTTTCGTAGACCTACGTTGCAAAATTGGTCTCCACAAACCTTTTTATTTTAACGGGATAATATACAGCAGACTATGACGATTCATTCTAAATATTGAAATCTGATCAGTAGTTTCGAAGATCCTCCTACGTCTAGACTTACCTTACCTCTATATAATAGGTTGGGGAAAAAGTTTCTTCGCATTTTTTAAGAAAATTCAAAACATTTTTTAATATAGTTTGTTTACATTTAACTAAAGTATGTAGGTACCATTTTGTTCGATAACTTTTTGCCATTTTGTAGGCAGGGACATGATCCCATTGCTATAAAAACTTTGGGGCTTCTGTTCAAAATACCGCGACAAGTGGTTTTGGCAGTCCTCTCGTGATGTTAACCTGACACTGCCTAAAGAATTCTGAAGAGACCGAAACAGGTGGAAATCTGAAGGTGCAAGGTCAGGACTATACGGCGGATGCATTAACACATCCCAGCCAAACTCTCTTAATTTTTGCTGAGTGGCTAAAGATGTGTGAGGTCTAGCGTTATCATGATGAAAAACCACACCCCTTCTGTTGATTAACTCCGGCCGCTTTCTCTCAACTTCTTGTTTTAATCTCATCAGTTGTTCGCAGTAGAGTTCAGAATCGATGGTCCTGCCTGGTGGTAACAGCTCATAATGAATAATGCCCTTCCAATCCCACCACACACACAGCATCACCTTGTTGCGAGTTAACCCGGGTTTCGCCACAGTCTGTGAAGCCTGACCGGCCTTTGACCACGACCTTTTTCGCACGTTCTTGTCGTACGTGATCCACTTTTCATCACCAGTTATCAGCTTCTTCAAAAATGGTTCGGTTTCATTACGTCGTAATAAAGAATCACAAATGAGAACACGGTTCATTAGGTTTCTTTCAGTGAGCTCGTGAGGTACCCAAATATCGAGCTTTTTTGTGTACCCAGTTTTTTTCAAATGCGCCAAAACTGTTTTGTGGTCAATTCCCAGTTCTTCAGCTACGTCGTAACTACTGATATGCCGATCTTGCTCCACTTTTTCAAAAATGGCATCCATTTTATCCGTAATAGGGCGACCAGAGCGACGTGCATCTTTGACATCAAAATTTCCGGATTGAAAACGCTTAAACCAAATTTGTGCTACTCTCACAGACACTGCACTAGGTCCATAAACATCGCAAATTTTTTTCGCGGCTTGCGTTGCATTTTTACCTTTTTTGTAGTAAAATTTTAAAATGTATCGAATTTCTTCATTAGATTCACTCATCTTAACAGTACGAAAAACAAATAAAAATCACACATTTTCCTAATTTGAATTTGGAATTATCTTCTTTAAAATTTAAACTTTTAATGATACCAAAACCAGCCAGATACAAATAGTATAGCCAAAGAGATTTTATTACAAGTTCATACATACAATAATGCGAAAAGACTTTTTCCCCAACCTAATATTATTATATACTGAGAAATTAAGTAAAGTTACCCCTAAATTAAAATTTTGCATGTTAAACCCTCAACGAAAGTTCGCCAGTCTAACTGGCAGCGTCGAAAACAAGGCTAAAACCAAATCTATATAATTCTGCATAACAATGAAGTTACACTTGTGTAAATATTGTAATAGGGTAAATATGGAGCGTCGATTGCTTGGTTACGTTTAGTTCAGAGGGAATATTTAAAACGCTAAGGTTCTTTCTTCAGCGTTAGGTGACAGTAGAGGTATGGGGGATTGGCATTTTTTTCCCTGCAAAGGAGTAATTACTGTTTGATCTTTAAAGAGTGACCCTAATTCCTGTTTGATCCTTGATTTCTATATCTTACTTTATGGTAGATCCGTTACCCATGGGATCATTGCGGCCAATGTGGTTGCGATACAACCACACTGGTGAAAGAATGCAGGGCACTGCTCCTCATATTAGGTCTAAAACTATAGAATTGAATTTATAGTAGTTTGGTATCATTAGCGATATTATTACGACTATACCACGTACTTTAATTTTCTCCTGCTGACGTTTCGTTGACCGTTTAAAAGGTCCTTGCTCATGAGCACCGTCTCCGACCACGCTCGACGGGCGTGAGATGGGAACTCACGTCCCCACGACGCCGTCATCTGGTCAATATTTTAAATTCCGGGATCGAATCCCGGAATTTTTCTGAGTAAGAAGTTGAGTAAAAACTCGCGACTTCGGGAATCTTTTGCCACTAACTACACTAACTGACGATAAAGACTAGATAAAACTATGAGAAAGGATTATATAAATTTAAGTGTCCCAAAGGTTGTGGGGGCATGTTGTGGTCCCACATAACTCCCTAAAGTTATTATTGGGAAATCGGTCAAACTTATTTGCGTTAGTAGTTTTTATCGAATGCTACTCGCTATTAATTTATTGAGGAGCAAAAAATTTGAGGGGTGGACATTACTTTGCTACTTTAAAGCCTTTTGTTTCCTGGACGGAAAATCAAAATTGGTTTACGAAACAAGTGAAATTTAGAGTCCTATTCATTGATACACAGAAGTGTTCAATGAAAAAAAACCCACTTTATATCATTCATTTACATGTGTGAGAAAGTAATGATTATATAATATTTTCCGATCTTAGTTTTTGGTTTCAAAAAATTAACAAGTCAAAACTATAAGGGTATTTAAGGTAGCATGTTAACATACTTTTTCTTTGCGAAATAAAGAATTAAATATATAAAAACAGTGTTACATTTTCGACATTTGGCTTCAGAACCCTAAAACGCGACAAAAACGTCATATTAGGTCTGAAATATACATTATTTATTTATTATTATTAAATAAAAAATGTTACAGTTACTATCCAAGCTAGAATACCATGAACCTACTAAGATCTAGTATGAGATGCGAGTCAATCAATACTATTTATTATTACAAAAGAGTAACAGAGCTTCTGTGGAAGGGCTCGTCCAGGGAAGTGCTACCACCATGCCTATTTCTGCCATCAAGGAGCAATGCTTTCATTGCTGTGTTCTGGTTTGAAGGGTATGGTTGCCAGTGAAATTACAGGCACATGAGATCTTTCATTTTGATATTTCAGGAAGGCAACATGTGACTGAAACCACTGGTGTAGTAATTCCATAGGCTAAGGTAACTGCTTACCAACAGGTGGGTTGTCAGTTTATTTGCATCTTAATTAGTATTAAAAAAACAGCCTTGCAGTGAACAGAGACACATGGTCTGTGTATGGCTTTTATTATATTGTTGATAACTACTAACTAGGAGTTAATGTGACAAAAATTTAAAACATTATTTTGGGAAAAGGATATCAATATGTGGCAAGTGTGATTAACATTTTGAGACTATGACAGTTAGGAGCTGAGAAGACATCAGTTTCTCATTGTATGAGCAACTGTGAAAAGTATTAAGAAAAAATAAAACTCACAAATAATTATAAATATGCCATATTATGTTTCTTCCAAGAGTATTTTTTTTTAATAATTAAAATTGGACAGCAATAAAGACAACAAACCCAACTAAACCAGAGAAGGGTACCGCATGATGTCTTTTGTAAGTGTTAATTTGTGTGTATTATAAAGAATAAAAAAAAAAGAATGTATGAATAATGTGATTAGAGTAGGTATATGAATCAAGAGGAATGCTAGGATTGTAGCATGGGCAAATCTAGGCTGCCTAATCCTCCAGGAATCAGGCATGATTTTATGTATGTATTTATATCATATGTATATCTCATGAAAAACTTGGTAACCTCCCTGCTTAGAAAGAGTACATATTTGTTTAAGTCAGTCATCTTAGAGTAGTCCTAGACTACTTGCAAGACCATCAAATAGTACCTAGTAATTACTATCTATTCAGAAGTATCATGACATCCCATCCCAAGGATGACAAAATAAATAAAATGCATGTATAGGATCCAAGGTTTCTGTCACTCATGTAATATTCTTGATTTGAACAGATATTGAAATGGGCAGGTTCATAACAGATTGGCAGTCAGAGCAACTAAGCCCATAACTTTTTGAAACCAACTGACAGTGACAGACAAAGGACATTCCATGCATTTTCAGGATTAAGGGTCACACATAGCTGCAACAATAAATTAAGTGTTTTATGATTTTCAGTAAGCAACTAATACTTAGTACTTGTTGATTTTAGTGTGCTACTCTAGCAATGTAAGAATTACTACCTGTAAGCTTGAAGGTAGGTATGTATGGACCTACTTCGCACATACGTCCGCGCTATGTACATAGACAGTGTAAATAAACAATTTTCTGTAAACATTAGACACAAAAAGAACATAAAAAGCGATTACTCGCCATTTTAGCCAGCGTCTTTAGCCAAACCCTAGCGGGATAAAATGTGTTCCTTCGACACTCGTAAAAACACTGAAAAAAATGTTGTTCTACCACACGTATATTAAACGAATGTGTGATAAATACTCAATTTTCAATTGATACAGCGATCGGATTACCTGATTACAGTGTCAATGAGGACGTCAGAGTAAATAAATCCAATGAAACAATTCAGTATCGCCTCGAACAGCACAATGGTAAAGCCACATTGATATCTGCAGCCCGATCATAACATAGCCTTTTTATACTATTTGGCTGGTAATATAAGATATTTAATGCATAGAACACATGCACTCGACTTCGTAGAACTCGTTTACAGGCGTATCTTACACGTAGGGCAATTAATTTGGGCGTATTTAGAAAAAATGCTGTTGCTTTTCACATTGGAATGGCATAACACGCAAACACTTTGGCCGATTTTCACTATGAAACACTTCACAACACTGCGATAGTTTGTTCGAGGAACGCGAGACGGGCCACGGTATGCATTTTCTCACTCACCTTGTTGTTTATTAGCTATTTTATTGAAACAGTTTTGAAAAACTTCATATAAATGCATAGGCTCGTCATCGCTTGTCGCCATTTTGGATTTTACTGTCCAAATAAGCATAGATAACGTAGAACACAAACTCGCCAGAAGGTGTTCAGAGATTCATGCCCAAAACTTTCTTGTCTAAATATGTATGGGTATTTGAAGCGCCAACGACTACAAAACTCGTGAATTATGTAAATACTACTAAAAATATATCAATAATATAGAAATAAATAGATATTAGTAAAATAGTATGAACTTTACATGAAATTAGCAAAAAACATTCACTATTAAATAATATATTTATTCTGAACACACGTTCCGAGCACACTTGCCATAGAGTGTTCAATCAAATTCTTCTTAACTAGTGAAGTCTGCAGCTCATCCTCAATCGATTATCTAATTTACAATAATAAAAAAGACAAGTGAATGTAATATGAATATAATTTGAGATGAGCATTAGAGCATAGCAAACAGCCAACTTGGGCCCATCGAAGAATTAAATTATCTTAAATCTTTTTACCCAATTGAAAGTACTAGCTGACTGGCAAGACTGCTCTAGTAGATAAATTCAGTACAGTGAATGAAAAACGTACAAAATCAAAATCTTTGTTAAATCCATCTCTGTGAACGACAGAGATCACTCTTTTTATTCCACTACCCGATTGCAGTAGGCCTTCTTCAACTTTAACATCTTTATTGTGTAGATTTTCTTCAAACACTCTTTGTGTATATAGGCGACTAGTTAGGGCTCCAATGAAATCCCTCATTACCTCGCAGAGAAGAATATCTCTGGGTCATTTGCTTAAGGTTTCTAAGGTTGATCGCAGACTGACAGCAGCATGATTCACAAAGCAGTAAGGCTTAATGCCGCTGTCAAAGTTAAGTTAGTCTTATAAAACCTCTCTCATTAGGTAATAGTCAAGGTGTTACTAACTGGTGATGAAATGTAAAATCGATTTTGCATCACTCTGAGTACATCCTTAGAAGCATATTTTTTTTTCTACAAAAATTACGTTTGACGTAAAGCCTACAAAATTTTCGAGTGCACATCAAATAAAATAATAAAAACACAGGTCATTTACATGTAACATGTTCTCACTGAACTCTCTAAACAGTCAAAACCAGGTAAATCTAATCAAATACGTACATTCCGTGATTCTAATTAGAATAAACGAAATTTTGAATCGTCATTCAACATAACCTTTGTGTCATTGCAGATTTTAGTTAGTTTTAGTCAGTTATCTACGAGATATTCAAGTTTATTCAAGCAACGAAAGCAAAGTGTGGGCAGAAATAGCTATGTGAGGGTAAAAGAAGGGTTCGCCGCCGCTCAGGACGCAACAATCTGTCGTGAAAGTCTAGACGAGAGTTTACGGAATTTTGACAAAAATGTCTTAACTGAGATGCGAGCCGTGGACTTGAGGAGCCTTGTGGCGCTCCCGGCAGCGTCCAGGCGGCCTCTGAACCGGCTATCAGAACTGTCATCCGCCAGAAAGGTCTCCTACCTGTCTTCCGAATCATTTGACAAGAACAAGAAAGGTTGGACTGAACCCCCCACTGTCACTGTTGATCTCCGTAAGAAAAAAAACCGGTAAGCTATTATTTATGAGGAATAAAAATAAAATTATAAAATTTTTACAGTCCATTTATGTAAAAAATGTTTTAGTGTATAAATTCCGGACCAAAAATTATGTAAAACTTGCATCACATTTGTAATTGCATCACATTTATGACGACCTCTGTGGCGCAGTGAGCGAAGGCCCGCCTAAGACGCTGAGGATTGCGGGTTTGATTCCCACCATAAGATAAATGTTTGTATGGTCTGTAAATATTGATCTTAGGTCTGGGTGTTTTCTATGTATAATATGTATACATAGATATTACATAGATAGAAAGAATTAATGCTAATTAGCATTTTCTTTCAGCTAACCTTAATATGCATTTATACAAAAAATATAGTATATCACAAACTATACCTATTCCTAATTTCATCTAAATCAGTTATACTGTTAATACTGTTACGGCCATCCTAGCAAAAAACATCAAAGTTTTCACATCCTACTACTTGTAAATGTGAAAGTTTGTGCGGATGAATGGATGGATGTTTATTACTCTTTCATTCAAAAACTATTTTGATAAAACTTGACAGTAATATAGCTTATACATCAGTATAACACATAGGCAAAAAATTATAATGATATTGTGTAATTCATCCATAATAATTATAATGTCAAATATCAAGTAAGTCAGAAAAATTCCTGCCCTCTGAGAGCTATAACAGTTAGTTGTAGGTATAGGTAGTAAAAAGTTGATTTGTTTTTGTTATACATAGTTTGAAGCCTGATCATAATTATGCTACTTTTATCAACATACCACATGAGTGAAGCTGTGGGTGGAAGCTAGTTTATAATATTTGTAAGGTATTGATCCATCTCTGATGTTAATGAATGCACAAAAAAATATAAGTTACTATTAGACAAATCTGAAAAGGTCTGCTATTAAGGCATGGTGTAGCTTATAGAGGTATAAGCATAATTAATAACAAAGCCCAGTTTGTTACCAATAGTTCTGGTGCAACTGAGACATTTAACTGTGATGCCAGTATTATGTGTTTCATGCCTGTGCCATAAGAGATTGTTTATTTGTCTGTTACTATATATATACTATATTGCAAGATTTGTATATATCATAAATTAATTAGAAATAAATGAGCCGTGGTGACCTAGTGGGCGGTACTCCGACTTCCGATCTTTAGGTCGTGGGTTCGAACCCTGTCCAATAATTTGTCCAATATATTTTTCCACTTTAAAAATTAACACATGCTCACTTTTTGAAAATGGTGAAGGAAAACATCGTGGGGAATTTGGCATGCCCTGGAAATAAAAAATCAAAGGCAAAGTGCCATTGTATAGTGTTACAACAAGCAGTGATAGGCTTGCAACCTGTCACATGAAATGTAATGTTTGGACGTGCCTCTGACTACACCCTACTTGGTTTCCTCAAAGATCTACGCATTGGGCATACCCACACTCACAACTATTTTGATGGGCTATTGCTTTGTTTCATGCCAACTAGGGCATCGAGAACCGGTCAGGTCATATTTTAAGAACCGGTTTTTTCGATTCCATTTCCAACACAGAACCGGGTACCCGGTTCTTTCAGAGGTTTTATTAATTTATTCGAATTTTGTTAGTAAACTTACAAAATTCTACAATAAGGTCAAAATTCAAACAGGAAATTTATAATCACAGCATTTTTTGATAAATAAAGTTCTTTTAATCTACAGCTAGTCAACTCAAACACAATATATTGCAAACAGAAAATAAACAAAATAAATAAAACATTAGCAGTACAAAAGTTTTTACACACATAATCAAATAAAATAATCACTAATAAAGTATTATAAGAATTTTACGCAACAATTTTTATCGCTCCATAACCCGTGCATCGCCTTGATGCGTAGTGGCTTGTGACTGTCACAATCTGCGATATTCACAATTTTTTGGATCGGTTCCTATATTTTGAGAATCAGTTCTTTCTATAACCCCAAGAACCGGGAATTCCCGGTTCCGATACCCTAATGCTAACCTCATCTTAATTTCAGGGTAAGCCTAACTGATAACTTCGTCGGCCTACTGGCCAACAGCCTCCACGCCAGCTCCTTTAAATACAACATACAAGTCCGCGGCTTCAAGACTGAGCGCAGCATCCATGCTGATCTCAAGAGGAACCCCAACATTATGAACAGACTGCGTAAGTTGTTCGGTTAGTATGTAGTCGCTTTGAAGTCGTAGACCAGCAAGCTCTTGGAGTCATGTGTGACCCCACGTTGCATGGGGTCATGTATGACCCCGCGTGAAATGGGTTCATTGGGTGACCTAACGTGATATGGGCTCAAAATTAACTTGAGGCCTTGAGGTCACGCTTTAAGAGCAGTGGTAGATCGTGTCTGAGTCACAGGGGTGGTGCACATACCTATTTGTAAGTATCTACGAATCAAGGCTGTAATAGTGAGTGGCACTTAAT
Organism: Perizoma affinitatum; assembly: GCA_961405105.1. Taxonomy (NCBI): domain Eukaryota; kingdom Metazoa; phylum Arthropoda; class Insecta; order Lepidoptera; family Geometridae; genus Perizoma; species Perizoma affinitatum. The sequence goes on from OY560207.1 coordinate 6,578,332, forward strand.
TGAGTTGTGACCGACTCTACAATAAGTCATGTGAATTACAAAGACATGGGACCCACATGATAGGGGTCACATGTGACCCCGCATTGCATGAAGCCAAAGCGAATCTCTCATTGAGTAACATGGACAGAGTTTACGCGGAGGAAGTTTTTTACAAAAAAAACGTAAAACAGAAATTATAAAGACGTTGTTTAAGAAGTTATTTTTTTATTTGTGATACATAATCATAGTTACCTAAACATGTTCGTTGTTTGCATTAGGAATGAGTTAATTATCTATTGCTTTAGATCGCTTTGATAACACCCTTGTAGCATTGTCAACCTCTGGCGCAGTTGGCAAAGGCCAGCCCGAAACGCAGAAGGTTGCGGGTTCGATTCCCGCTGCGAGACAAATGTCTGTATGATATGCATTTGTCTCGTGTCTGAAAAAAAAGTATATAAGTAGTATATCAGTTATGTAGTTCCCATAATACAAGCTCTGCAGCATTATTTATTTATTTTGTAACCCGCGACGCGAACTGATCACAGACGGATGAACTGATTATGTTTTTGTTTTATTTGTTTGAATGAATGAATGAATGAAAACTTTGTTTATCTTCTCTTTCAGGGCTTAGCGCTGAGAGCTCGGAGAAGCAAGCCCCGCTCGGCAGCGATGCTGCTCCGAGATTGGAGAGATTGCTCGGGGAAGAGGCAGCGCATCTGACACATCAGCAGAAAGACAAGATTAAAATCGCATTCGCCGAGGGATATCTAGCTGGTAAGTTTTATAAATATATAATTTTTAAAAAACATGCAGTTCCCATAACACAAGCTCTGCTTACTTTGGGGCTGGATGATGCTGTGTGAAAATGTCGTGTTTTTTTTTTAATTACATTTATTTTTACAGGGTATTCCTAATACAATTTAGTAACCTCCTACATCCAGACTAACAATATTACTCTTATTAATATATATATATATATATATATTTAATTAGTTAGAACGGGACAGACCCATTCACACTTCACCTAACATAGGTATTCACACAACACAGTTTAGATAATTTATTAAAATGAAAAAATAAAAAGCACATTAGGAACAAAATACAAAATTAAATTACATTTAGAATTAAAATTATTTTAAAATATATTAAATAAGTGTAGATACTTCTTAGTACATACATACATATAGTTACGCCTGTTTCACGGACGGGTTGGCAGAGACCAAGGATTCTACCTTCTCCTTCTACAATCCCTTTCTCTTCTTCCTTCTCTTTTGCTTGATTCATCCTCATTAAATTCTTCTGAGCTGGCCTTCTCTAGAATATCTTCAATTTGGTCAGAGTCCTGTTCCAACAACGTCCTAGTAATTCTTTAGAAGCCACTAAAGTTAAATGTTGAATGAGTCTTTGCCACCACACAAACTCACACGCTTTTGTGTGAATGCGTGAGTGTGTGAATGGTTTCACGCATTCACACAAACTCTCACACATAATTATGTTCATTCCCACTCTCTTTCACAACATTCCCACGCATACCCACACAGGCGATATCTGACTCAGTGATGTTTATACAAAGATTTGTTTTTGCTGCATAATATAATAAGTTTGGATATTATTGTCACATCATAAATTATTTTTTCTTTGTTTTTACCCTAGAATAGTGACTTAACTTAGTTAATTGGTAATTGTATCTTATGTAACCGGCCTCCCGCGATACCGCGAACCGGCTAGCCCTCGCGCGGGGACCACCAGTATGTCATAATTTTAACATACTTAGTGGTAAATAAATATATATGTATTTGCGTATGCTGCAGGATCGCACCCTGAGAACGCGCGAGGCACCAAGGCCTCCAAATACCTGAAGCTGGTACAGCAACTCCTCACCATCGTTCTTTTCCTGGCCATCTTCATCAGCCTCATGGCTTCCGTCAGCGGCACCGTGTTCCGGTAACTATCTATCGAGGGAAACATACTCGAAATCTGTTGAGTCGGGCTCTATGTAAGCCCTATGATGGACAGCCTCGGATGCATATTCAGTCATCTTTGAGGATACTAATTTGGCACATGCCCGCGTTTCCGCAAGTAGTTAGTATTCCACGTGACAGGTTGCAAGCCCATCGCCGCTTATCAGAACACTATCCGATATCACATGCATCAGTTTTAAGGCATGCCGGTTTCCTCACGAAAACGTGAGTTGAGCGGTCGAGCGAATGCGTTCTTACTGCCTCGACATTAAGAGCTACTTTTTATCCGAGTATCGAGCGGGTGAAGCCTTTGGCAGTAGCTAGTCCTAAATCTATATCTATGCTAAAAATAAAGCCGAAGAATTTGTTTTTTTGCTTGAACGCGCTAATCTCTAGAACTTGCAGTCAGAATTGAAAAAAGTTGCATAGGAAAGCTCAATTCATGAGGAAGGTTATAGGCTATTTAACATCACACTACGACCGTAAAAGCGCGTAAAAGCGCGGGCGGGCTGGAGGCCGAGTGCGTGGCAAAGCTAGTATAATTATATCCTTAATTCCCAATAACCAGTGCATTTTTTTCTCCTAACATGAGCAGGATTCAGCTCGGAAACCAGACAGAGGTGGACCCCGAAGACATTGCCGTCACCTTCGATGACGTGAAGGGTGCTGATGAAGCCAAACAGGAACTCAAAGACATTGTAAGTCTATATACTATTATAAACATATTCATAAAAAAAAAACATAGTATATACAAGTAAACAGAGCTTGTGTTACTGCAGTCATGTAGTACCACAAGCTCTGTTCACTTTGGGGCTAGATGATGCTGTGTGAAAAAAGTCTAGCATTATTTATTTATTTATAATAACAATATCAATTTATTATAATGAAAATATTTTGGGGTGTCTCAGGGTTGCGTTATTTCATTAGACCGTATATAGGCCATTGTACTCACGCGAGAACTAGATAGATATATACAGTGTTGTGTATATATCTACCTAGTTCTTATAGAATTAAAAGTGTTAGATCTAAGGCCGATTCTAAATGTTAGAGACAGAATTGGAGTTTTTATGTGGATTACGTATCATAATTTAAAAGACGCAGAGGTTTGCCTGGTATTTTCAGTTAAGTTTGTTAAAATTTAATAAAATATTAGTCATTTTTTTAATTTCAAGAGTAGCCTCACAGGCGATCAATAGTGGTAAGTAGTTATAAATTTATATTAGTGTTCTAGGGTTAGTGTCTAAGTGTGAAAGTTACTCACATTAATTATCATATCTCGGTATCTTTCAGGTGGAATTCCTGAAGGACCCTGAGAAATTCGCGAGTCTGGGCGGCAAGCTGCCTAAGGGTGTGCTACTGGTGGGTCCGCCCGGGACCGGGAAGACGCTGCTGGCTCGCGCGGTGGCAGGCGAGGCGCGGGTGCCCTTCTACCACGCCGCGGGACCGGAGTTCGATGAAATACTCGTCGGACAGGGGGCTAGGAGAGTCAGGGACCTATTCAGTAAGTGTTATTTCAAGACCAGGGGGCTAGGAGAGTCAGGGACATATTGAGTAAGTGTTATTGCAAGACCAGGGGCTAGGAGAGTCAGGGACCTATTCAGTAAGTGTTATTGCAAGACCAGGGGGCTAGGAGAGTCAGGGACCTATGCAGTATGTGTTATTGCAAGACCAGGGGGCTAGGAGAGTCAGAGACCTATTCAGTAAGGGTTATTGCAAGACCAGGGGGGCTAGGAGAGTCAGGGACCTATTCAGTAAGTGTTATTGCAAGACTATAACAATAGTTTTGTTTTGTCCTGAATGCAGTTGAACAGTTTTAGGTGCCTGTAATTCCACTGACACCCTTCAAACCAGAAGACAGCAATGCGAGGATCACTGCTTGGCGGCAGAAATAACGAACTATTAAATTTAAAATGATGGTCATTTTTCGCACAGCATCATCTAGCCCCAAAGTAAGCAAAGCTTGTGTTCTGGGAACTACATGACTGATACTTATATATTTTTTTTGTAAATATATTCTACTATACATAGAAAACACCCAGACCCGAGACAAATATTTGCGGATCATGCAAACATTATGAATTACATTTATATTTTAATGTTTTAATGTTTATAATTAGTACATAATTTTATTTTAATTTAATTGCTTTAAAACTTAAATATTAGTATTTTAGTGACATGCAATGACAATAGGTTTTTTTGTTTAATTTCTTACAAATGGTTAGATTTTAAGACAATATTTGCTTTGAAGCTGTTTATAAATAATAAATATATAATGCTGGACATTTTTTTTTATGGTGATCTTATATTATAAATTTAGTATCTTTGTACCACTACGTAGGCATATATAAAAAATACAGATGAAACAGCCAGCTATCTAAAGACTGTTGCAAACGATCTATAGATAGCTAAACTGATCCAGATCACTTTCAGACGGAATCGTTCCCAAAATACCTTCCGCATTGCCACGCTGAATGGCAATGCTGATGCGTTGACCCAGATAATAGCCAGCTCTCAGGTAACGCGTCGCTTCGACCAGTCGCTCTGGAAGAATTTTGAGAACGCGAAGGGCCCCGCTTCCCCATGGACCCAGAGTCTCAACCCCAAAAGGCTCAAATAAACTCTTTGTACCCATATTATTTATAAATGCTTTGATACATTACCTTTGTATTCGCGTGTTGCAGAAGCTGCGAAAGAACGCGCACCCTGCGTGATCTTCATTGACGAGATCGACTCCGTCGGCGCCAAGCGTACCAATAGCGTACTACATCCGTACGCCAATCAGGTACATTCAAAATGTCAAAATTTAGCACGATATAACAATTTTTTTTAGTTAGGATAGTGGGGTAGGTATAGGTATCAATATATAAATAAGTTAGAATAGCCTACTTATATGTATAACTGAAACAGAAATGCCCCACGCACCTTACTAATCCATCCACCTAGACAGTTCAATGTCGCACCAAAAAGGTATCAGCTATGTATTATATATTTTCTGTATTATGTTTCATGTATAATATTATTTAAGGTGGTTGTTGCGCCATCCGTAGGCCGTCGCCATCTTGGCAAATAGGAATGCCAAGGTACAGTACGGAGTAACATGGGCAACAAGTATTATCATTACATGAGGATGAAATAATGAGTCGACCATAATCGATGTCTACCTGCTTCGCTAGCTAACTGCAAACGCGACCAGTCAATGAGGCTAAAGCTATCCACTGGGGGCCTTACGGTTACCCTTCTCTCCACCTTTTCTGCCCACCTCTCTTCCACCTTGACCCAGTTTTTTCCACTTATCTGTCTTTTTGCCGCCAATCTACCTTCCCGGAAAAAAGCCATCAAAAAACTGTGCAAAAAGCAATCATACCACAATGCAAAAACCAATAGATTGTATGTCAGTATCATTTTGACACTTATCTTGTTCATGACGATTCGCGCATCGCTCGACAGTGGTTTACACAAATTATTAATTATACCCCCGGCCACTTGAAAATCATATATAATCCATGCGATAAGGCCGCCCATTGTTCCTTTATCTAAATGTTTTATTGTTTATTTTGTTTGTATTAAGTACACATTAATAAAGTATTTTTCATTAATTCATTAATAGGTGAAATTAGATTACACGATTACCTATGAAATTGCTTTTTTGTATGGGAAAATAGTGATACGATTTAGATTCTTTGTTTGGCCACAAATGGCCCAATATTATTTTGAAAACTAGCTCTTACCGGTAAGGCGGCGTTCTTAAGAAACGCATTCAATCGACCGTTATTTCGTCGACTTACGTTGCAAAATTGGTCTCAACGAAAAGCTCTTATATTTTAACGAGATAATAATTACGCAGAAGGTTGCGGGTTCGATTCCCGCTGCGGGACAAATGTTTGTAATGTTTGTCTCGGGTCTGGGTGTTTTCTATGCATATTATGTATGTATTTACAAAAAAACGTATATAAGTAGTATATCAGTCATGTAGTTCCCTTAATACAAGCTCGGCTTAGTTTGGGGCTAGATGATGCTGTGTAAAAAAAAAAGACCAGCATTATTTATTTATTTAAGTCCCATTCATTCAGGTAATTTCTGAATATTAATGAAATATTTTTTGAAATAATCGGATGAGTAGTTTCGTAGATTACCTCCTACATCAAAGAGGTAAACTTTACAATATTAATGTATATTAGGGTCTTACTTATAAAGATTTCTAAACAGTGTTTTGTTTTCTATGAACGAATTTGAAATGACACATATAAGAAAGAGACAAAGCAGTGTTTAGTTATACAATCTTTATATGGTATCCTCAGTGTGCGAATCCTACTCGTGCCTGGCCGGTTTTATTTTAAGCTAATTAAGTTCTCTATTTCAGACTATCAACCAATTGCTGTCAGAAATGGACGGTTTCCATCAGAACGAAGGGGTGATTGTGCTCGGAGCTACAAACAGGAGAGATGATTTGGACCAGGCGTTACTCCGACCGGGGCGATTCGATGTTGAGGTTCGTTCGTCGTGACACTGTCTCTTTCTTGATCACACTGTCTCAGTGACCGGGTGTAATTAGGAGAATGGCTATATCGGGATTTTTCTCTTCAGCGCCGACTCGGTGTACACAGTTCAGTGTGTAGAAACGACTCGAATTTTTAGTTCTCGGCCCGGCGACTTTTCTTAGTACGCACAAGCGGCCTAAAATATTGACTTGACTGTCTCAGGTGAACGTGCCAACGCCAGACTACGGCGGGCGAAAGGACATCCTCGATTTGTATCTGCAGCGGGTGAGGCACGCCGATATCAACGTGGAACTGCTGGCTCGAGGCACTACAGGCTTCACCGGAGCCGATCTCGAGAACATGGTCAACCAGGCTGCACTCAAGTATGTACCTACTTTAATATTAGATAGATAGATATATATATACAGACTGAGTCGGCAAAGACCATGGATTTCGACCACTTGCTATCCTATCAAACCACTTTCGCTTGATTCATCCTCATCAAATTTTTCATACAAGCTCGGTGTGCACTTCCGACTTGGCCTTTCTCTATAATATTGGTCTTGAAATTAAGCAAAAAAACCTTTTTCCAGGGCAGCGATAGACGGAGCCAAAACTGTGACAATGAAATATCTAGAAGATGCGAGGGATAAGGTACTGATGGGTCCGGAGCGGCGCTCCCGGCTGCCCGACGAGGAAGCCAACACCATCACCGCTTACCACGAAGGAGGACACGCTGTTGTGGCTTATTATACCAAGGTAATGTCATAATATGTCAAGGTAATGTCATATTATGTCAAGGTAATGTCATATTATGCCAAGGTGATGTCATATTATGTCAAGGTAATGTCATATTATGTCAAGGTAATGTCATATTATGCCAAGGTGATGTCATATTATGCCAAGGTAATGTCATATTATACCAAGGTAATGTCATATTATACCAAGGTAATGTCATATTATACCAAGGTGATGTGCAAATACAAATATTTTATTAATATTAAGTAGGTACATGAAATAAAAGGTTGTAAGGTTGCTAAAAAACTGCTCCACTGAAATCCTACCAATATGGATGTGCAACATTTACAAATGTTTGTATGTTCTGCAGATATTTGTTCTGGGTCTGGGTGCTGTGGTATCACAGTACTCATAGTTCCTGATACCCACGACACAGGGGATCCTAGTGTGGGTTCAGGACTATGTGTGTAACCAAGCAGAGTTTGTCGCCTTCTTGTAAGCTTAGTCGTGCGCGAGGTATCGGCGAACTTCACCTAAAACAATTATAATAGGTTGGGGAAAAAGTTTCTTCGCATTTTTTAAGAAAATTCAAAACATTTTTTAATATAGTTTATTTACATTTAACTAAAGTATGTAGGTACCATTTTGTTCGATAACTTTTTGCCATTTTGTAGGCAGGGACATGATCCCATTGCTATAAAAACTTTGGGGCTTCTGTTCAAAATACCGCGACAAGTGGTTTTGGCAGTCCTCTCGTGATGTTAACCTGACACTGCCTAAAGAATTCTGAAGAGACCGAAACAGGTGGAAATCTGAAGGTGCAAGGTCAGGACTATACGGCGGATGCATTAACACATCCCAGCCAAACTCTCTTAATTTTTGCTGAGTGGCTAAAGATCCACTTTTCATCACCAGTTATCAGCTTCTTCAAAAATGGTTCGGTTTCATTACGTCGTAATAAAGAATCACAAATGAGAACACGGTTCATTAGGTTTCTTTCAGTGAGCTCGTGAGGTACCCAAATATCGAGCTTTTTTGTGTACCCAGTTTTTTTCAAATGCGCCAAAACTGTTTTGTGGTCAATTCCCAGTTCTTCAGCTACGTCGTAACTACTGATATGCCGATCTTGCTCCACTTTTTCAAAAATGGCATCCATTTTATCCGTAATAGGGCGACCAGAGCGACGTGCATCTTTGACATCAAAATTTCCGGATTGAAAACGCTTAAACCAAATTTGTGCTACTCTCACAGACACTGCACTAGGTCCATAAACATCGCAAATTTTTTTCGCGGCTTGCGTTGCATTTTTACCTTTTTTATAGTAAAATTTTAAAATGTATCGAATTTCTTCATTAGATTCACTCATCTTAACAGTACGAAAAACAAATAAAAATCACACATTTTCCTAATTTGAATTTGGAATTATCTTCTTTAAAATTTAAACTTTTAATGATACCAAAACCAGCCAGATACAAATAGTATAGCCAAAGATATTTTATTACAAGTTCATACATACAATAATGCGAAAAGACTTTTTCCCCAACCTAATATTATTATTATAATTATAATGTGTTTGTATTTTGATGTTTCAGGATTCCCACCCGCTACATAAAGTCACGATTATGCCACGTGGCCCGTCGCTAGGTCACACTGCGTACATACCCGCCAAAGAAAGGTACTGCCACAGATATTATAAGTACTGCTATGAAAATCTATTGCTAGATCATTTTTTTTATTAATTAGATGGAACAGACCCAATTACACTAATTATTTAAAAACTTAAGTGTTCACACAACACAGTTAAGTATAATATGATAAATTAAAAAAATAATTTAAAAATGGTCTGGGTGTTTTCTATGTATAATATGTATGTATTTACAAAAATAAGTTTACAAGTAGTATATCATTCATGTAGTTCCCATGATACAAGCTCTGCTTAGTTTGGGGCTAGATGATGCTGTGTGAAAATGTCTAGCATTATTATTACTACATTATGAACAAAATACAAAATTAAATTATGTTAATTGCATGTAATTTTTTTTTTATTCTTTTGAAATCACGAGGACATATAGAAACATCAACTTAAAAACAATTAGATTTAAATATTTTGAATAAAATTAATTTGTCAAATACATACAACCACTCATACGCAATTAATACACCTAAGAAATTTGTTAAAATAATGTAACAAAAAATTACTTGTAATTCACAAATATGTATATATAATGTTAAATAATGCTATTTAACACAGTTTTTCGTTAATTCAATAACTGTATTTTTTTTTTAATAAGATCTCCAGTAATATATAGTTATAGTAGCCAGCTGAGTGCGGGTTCAATTCTCGCTGCGGGATAAATGTTTGTATGATCTGCAAATATATATAATGTATATTAGTAGTATATCCGTCATGTAGTTCCCATAATACAAGCTCTGCTAAGTATGGAGCTAGATGATGCTGTGTAAAAAATGTCCAGCATTATTTACTTTATTTTATTTTATTATTATTTCGCAGATACCATGTAACAAAACAACAATTGCTCGCAATGATGGACACAATGATGGGTGGCCGAGCTGCTGAAGAACTCATATTCGGACCAGAAAAGATCACATCAGGTTATTATATTAACATAAATAAAGAGAACAGGCTACAGCTGGGAGATAGGTTCTCGAATGGCGACTACGAACCGGAGGACGCGGTTTAGTAAGGCTACGAACCCGGACTTGAAAGTTTTATTCAAATCGGATTAGAACTTTTTTTTTCTGAAATTTTATAGTAAGCCAAGACGTGTCAAGGCTTATTTAAGATCTCCAAATTATTATCCCATTTCCCTAAATTCAACATAAAAAGTTTTATTTACAGACAGGATACTTTAAAAACCAAAAAATCATATAAACTAGTTTAAGAGAGCTGTTTATAGATAGATCTACAGGTAAAACAGAATTCAAATCACCGACCTCAGGCAGGGTACCCAAAAGGCTGGCGGCATCACTTAGTTGAATAGCAATGCTAATTTTCTGACCATGGTAAAATTAATTAATATTGGACTTCTTCATTTAAGGTGCGTCATCCGATTTGAAGCAAGCCACATCCATAGCGTGCCACATGGTCCGGGAATGGGGGATGAGCGAAAAGGTACACGCTATTTTGAATCTAACGCGTTTCATGAATGAATGTAAATACTTTTTTGTACACCTTATGATAAAAACTAAATAAAGGTACAATGGGCGGTCTAATAGCTTAAGAGCGATCACTTCCAGACAACGACGAGCCATCTATTACATTTTTCGTTTTCAGTCACGTGGCATAAGTACATTAAATCACATGAATTAGTGGTCAAAGTCAAATTCATTTATTCATTATAATCACGAGGATCACTTTGTAACGTCGGTTTTATATACTGCCTGTTCCTCCGCGACCAAGCCAGGAAAGAAAGGCAAGAAAACGAGGCTGGTTATTCTTTTTAATGATCCTTTCACAAAACCATAGATGCCTAAATTTATTATAGAGTTTGAGCATTTTCAATCCCAAGAGTTTTTATCATCTATCGCCACAGATCAGTAGGGGGCGCTGCAAACGATAATCAAATATGAAATACATGACAGTATTTTTAACCCTTTCTGACCGTTCCTGCAGCTGTACCTGATAATGCCTAATTTTGTTTAATTTTTGTAATTATTTACTTTTAGGTCGGTCTACGCGCTTTGGAACAATCGAAAAACTCATTCGGTCAGGGCGAGCAGCTTGGACCCTACACAAATGAGCTGGTAATTCATTACATAATTAAATAAATATATTAAAAAAAAAATACGCTCACGACTATGATGCCCCGTGATGGACATCCTCAGATTCATCCTTCGTGTGTAGACTTTGAGGATGCCAATTAGGGGGAAGTCAGAGGCAAGTCCAAACATTACGTTAGGCACATGCCCGCATTTTGCATGTAGTTATCATTGCATGTGACAGGTTACAAGCCCATCGCCGCTTATTGGACCACTAACTGTTGGTTAAGGCACACCTTAGATTTTTTTGGTTCTAGGGCGTGCCGGATTCCTCACGATGTTTTCCCTCAGCGTTTCGAGCACGAGTTAATGTGGAAACTGCATATACATTTTTCTAGTGGATAAATCTATTGGGTGTTTGAACCCAGGACCTCTGGGACTTAAGTCAGGGTACCGCCCACTAGGCCAACGTGGCTCATTTATGTCATTATTCTTTCATTATTATAAAACGGGAATTTTCACGTACCGTAACTTATCGATTCCTCTTAAATGCGCCGACTTAATGTGGAAAGTGTTCATAGAATATCTGTTTCCAGGTGGACGGTGAGATTAAGAAGATTCTGTCGGAGAGCTACGAGCGGGCGAAAGCGATCCTGCGCGCGCACGCGAAAGAACACAAGGCTTTAGCGGAAGCCTTGCTCAAGTATGTTACGAAATAACAATTCCAATCCCTCGTTACCAATCCCAATCTATTGGACTCGTCAAAACGAAACATATGAGCTAAAACTCGACGGGTTTACCAGTAGCCACTGAAGAGTTCCACTTTCCACCTCCTGGCTCCATCATCAGATCAGCTCCAAGATACATCTATATATCACTACAAAAGAATGAACAAATGGGTGATGAAATTTCATATCGAACTTTTAATGAACTACCCGTTATTTGAAGTGGGTTTTTGTTTATCAGATACGAGACACTCGACGCCGAGGATATAAAAGCCATAATGGCCGGTGACAAACTGAAACTGGAGCGTTCAGGTCGCGTCGCCAAGGAAGCCACGGGGACCGCGAGCGCGGCACCTTCCCCGCCGGGCGCTCCGCTGCTGGGGCCGACGCCGCAGCCCGTGCCCGCTTAGACAATATTATAGGTAAACTACTCTTATCCTTTAAAAAAAACACCAATCATAGTTTAGTAATAAATCGCCCTATGTAATCATTAATTCATAGCTTAGCAAATATAATAAAATACTATATTGAGGACTTGCAAATTATGCACTATTACAAAAAATCACCTACAATCGGCGGTCTTATCGCAATCAGCGATTTGTTCCAGAAATATAAAAATAGCCTTTATTAAGAGTCTTATAAGTAACATTTAATCTTATTTCTACTTAGTACTTCAAAGAAATTTAGTTTAGGTAAGTATATGTAAATTATATATCTTAATTGTCTTGCTTTCCAGCATAGGCCTCCCCAAGTGTTCTCCACATAGATCTTTCTCTTGCCTTCTTCATCCAAGTCGTTCCTGCCACATCTATGATACTACCATTTCCTATACTAAAAACTAAAACTAAGGTTGTTTCTAAAAACCCTGCCATATAATAGGTAAACTAGTATTTTGTTATAAAAAAAACACCACACTAGTACTGCCCGATCCGATGTAATAAATTATTCATCAAATCCTGATTAGCTTTGAAAATCGAATCTTTGAACTAAACAAAAATATTATGGACCATCTTATGTAATTCCATAAGATGTCCCCATTTACCATTCATAGTTTAGTAAATGTAATGTACTTCTGTTTTTTTTATCGTAGAATAATTTTTCATGTGAATTATTAATTTTCAGGTAAAAAATTGAAACTATCACCATGGATAAAGAGGAGTAGCATAGACAAACAGAAATCAGTGCAAATATAGATTTTATCACGCAGTGTCATTGAAAATTTTGCAGGCCACTGGAAAAAATGAAAAATTATTTTATTTAAATAAAAATAAGCAAAATTCCTATAAACATCGTTTTCTTTGCAGTTTTTTTTTAAATCAAACACGCTCACGACTTTATTCCCCATGATGGGCATCCACAGATACAGACACTAATCTTTGAGGATACTAATTAGGGAGTAGTTATTTCGCACATGCCGCTTTTTGGAACACTAACTGATGGCACATGCCTTCAAAATTTTGGTTCTTCATTCTTCCCATTCAGGGTTTCACTGTTAAAAATGCTATAATCTTAACCTAAATTTGCATTTATAATAATGGGTAATGAATAAATGCCCTTATTTGTCAAAAGTCATAATAATATAGACCAGTACCTAACACAGGATAATTACCAGGTACCAAGCAAGCAAAGCCATGTGATTCTATAAAAAGAGAATAAACATACAATTTAAGTCTTAATAAAACACTAGCTCAGAAAAATACATGTTTTAATTTGTTATTTACAATTTTGTATCAAATATTTTGGTAAAAAAATAAGATTTTTAAAAACCCTACAAAATCATTGCCATTTTGAAAGTGTAATTAGATAAGTATATTCAGTAACTGATATCACAAATACTTTCTTAATTAGCATATTAATTACTTATTTAATCTTTGAGACCATATTCAACAATGAAAGGCACTAAATCAACTGGGTTTCATAACCACTGCATGAAAAATGTTATCATCTGGTGTTTTAGTACCACAGTACTTGTAGTTTCTGATAGCCAAGATACAGGGAATCCTAGCGTTTTAAATATGTATAAAAATAGTAGCATTCTTGCACCTATGAGGAGTTTGACATCAGTACCTAACCATACTTAAATATAAGTTTGTAAAAAATAAATAAAAATTCACTATTTTCTAATGCCACAACAAAAAATATAAAATAACTATAAAATAAAAATTTTAATGATGTATTATTAATTGAAATAATAATAACATAACAAAAGTTTAATTAAATAATTAATCTAAGTCAGTAGGTACATAATATTTCTTTCCCATACCATCCTATTTATAAACATTAATTAGCTTCAGATTAGCTTTTGTTCCTTCTCCTTCTTAAATGACAGCTTGCAATAATTTATTTTTGCTGTTTTCAATATTTCACCTTCCACCAGTACATTAAACTTACAATATCTTAATTTAAAAAAAAAACTAAGTTGCTACTGTAATCCCCATGATGGAGAGCCATGCTCAGTATGCAGATCTGTGAGGATACCAAGTAGAGGGTAGTCAGAGACATGTCCAAAGATTATATGTAGTTGACAGCAGTACGCATTTTGTATTGTAGTTAGCATTCCACATTAACTAACAACTTATAAGTACAACTGGCATTTATTATCTATCACTTTCCGCTTTCACAACACTATTGGAGGTCTGAACAGATTTAATTGGTTGACCGTGCCGACCCGGCCTTTTCCCTTGAAGCATTTGTGTCTTCCACTCCAGCAACTGTTTGGTTTCAGTGTGAACCATCACCTCACCTGTGCTCGGATCAATTGGATACATACCCTCTGGAGTATGTTTCTTTTTCGATGTATCCTGATTATGTTTACGTTTCATATGCTTGTTATAATTCGACCAATTTGAGAAGTCTCGTTGACATGCCTCGCATGAGTATGGTTTGACTCCAGTATGCAATCGTACATGGTTGTTTAGTATTGTTTTAAATCGGAAGCGCTTTTCACAGTGTGGGCATTGGTGGGGCAGTGAGTCTGTGTGAATTATACTATGATTCTTAAGTTGTTTCAGTAGTCTGAAACAACGACCACACTGGTCACAGGAGAATGGCTTGTCATTATTATGTACACCGATATGGTGTCTTAGCTGTGTACTCGTTTTGAACCTGAGCTTGCAGATTTGACATTTGTGTGGTCTATCATCAGAGTGCATCAGTAAGTGACATGCCAAATTGTGTTTCTGGTAGAAGCATTTTCCGCACACTTCGCAAATGTGTTCCCGTTTCCTATCAGTGTGCGTTAAGAGGTGTGTATTTAGACTGTTCCTGCTTTTAAAGGTCTTCGAGCAATCCATACAAGTTAAGCCTTTATTGAGTAGCTGTGGCAAATCTCTTATAAATTTAACTTTTAAGAATGAATCTTTATGTAGTTTTAGATCATCGCTGTTGTTGAAAGACATGTTACATCCCGGGCAGCTGAATTCCTTATTGACATGCACTACACTGTGTTTACGAGCCAATGGTATGGTCTTAAACTTCATTAAGCATTTATAGCATGAGTATTTGAGATTTTTACTATGCCGTTGCACATGTACCAAGAATTTGTTTAGACATTCCTTCCGAACTTTGCAATCGGTGCATCGGTAAGGATTGCAGCTGCTATGGACAGCTATGGAATGTGAATGCAGTTCATCTATTGTCGGGAACAAAGTCTCACAAAAGGTACATAGCCAGTTATAATTAGCCCATGTCTCTTTAAGTTTTGATAAAGGGATAGAGTCCAATGAACTGCTTTTCTTTACCTTATTTGGAGTTTTTAACTTTTTAGGCTTATCAAAATCGTCAATACCGGTCTCCGTTTTGATTTGTATGTCATTAACAACAGCGTCCATAGATACATCGTCATCAGAGTAAGTTTCCTGCTTTACGTTTCTTCGATAGAATAGGTCGTATAGAACGTTTTGAGCACACTCTATGTTGACTACAAAGTCAAAGCATCTATTGAGAGTGCAAATACAATCTAAGCACACAGTACACGGCAGCTTAGTGTCGATAAATTCTATGGTAGCGTTCAACCGTGCCAATTTCTCAATTATCTCGTCACGTTTCTCAGAGTCGTGCTGGAGATCTACTTGCTTGTTGCTGGGCTTCGCCTCAGCGCAAAGTCGGCAGAAAATATTTCCGGAATTCATCGTATATGTAACAAAATGTGCAATACACTAAGCGTAGTTCGTCTTCGACACACAAATAACAATCACAAAACATTCGAACGCACGTAAACAACCATTCCAATTTCCAACACACTAGTCTATATTAATAGTGTCACAGACAAGAGTACTTTTTAATATAGATATAATAGGTAGGTACAAACATACTCTACTTCTTCTAGTCTAGAGTCTGATCTTTGGCCGAGGATATTTCTACACAAATTTGGAAGCCTCTCCCCTCACCTTAATTCGAGGCCATATCTTACCATTTTAGGTACATTCGACCAGTGTCCTTAAAGTGAGGCGGTTAAATTTCAAATCATGACATGAATTTTCGTAAATGATTGAATTTCAAATTATTTAGTTGTATTTCAAGTTATTTAAAGTTTAATTTTTGAAAGCAATTTTAATTTTCAATATTTGAATATTTTATCAGATCACGCAACCCCTCCTTCTCTAACTTTCTTCCTATGTTGAAGCGACCAAATATCTTTGACAAACCAAGTAAGCACTGCAGGTAAGCTTTTTTTGCTCCTGAATGTAGGTATAGTAAGGCTGTTTTAGGTTAGACAGATAGGAGGTACTGCTTACCTACATAATTACGTATATAAATAAATTCAAAGAATAAATAAATATATGCGTACATTATTTATTTATTCAATACAATCTAATCTTACATGACCTTGATAAAAAGGTAAAGTTTTTCGGTACCCACAAACATTTCATCCTTTATCTTAAAATTAATTTATAAAATCATAAGATTTAATATAAAAAGAAACAAAGACCGAATGTAAAAAAAAACTTGTTACATTTAGCAAAATTCTGGTCGATGTTCTATCATTTACATCCTCTGTATTCTGAGTCTATGTATCATGGATCACACGTACAGTAGCCATGGAAGCAATAAATAAGAAGTTGAAGTTTCCACAGACTGGATGTTAACGTAAATACAACAAAGCTAGTGTTGTTGATACCAAAATAAATCGAGTTGCTTTCATAGATAAGTTAGTGATACTAATACCTAATTCCCAAAGACATCCATGACCTATGTAAACATACGTAGAAACCATTGATGCAAACTTAGCTACTTAATAGCTTGATTTAACAGATTTATAGATTTTGGGTACTTTAAAAATTGGGTTCTGTTGAAAAAAACGCGAAACTATTAAAAAACACTGAACCTCAATCGATATTTTCCTCTTCAGCTATTTGAATTGATTAGTTTACATTATTGTACATTTTAATAATAACAAATAATCTGTTCATTTTCATACACGGGAGTGTTTGGTTTAATAAAATGACATATTTTAACAATCATTATTGTTTTATTATGCCATTTTATTGTTACCTACTTCTAACAACTTTTTTGGGCAATCTAGCAACTTTTCGCAAGATATCTGGCTAAAGCAGCAGCAGTTGGCAACACTATTAGTAACGTATTTTGCCATCTAGAACATCAAAATATGATATGACCGACTTCTCAAAAATATTGTTCATGCATGAATGTCTTTGGGATTAGGCAGTGTTTGTTTTTTTTTCTTTTCAAGAGTAAAGAACAGCCAAGCAAACAAACATCAGGCCAGTTTCGCTCACTGTACAGTGCAGAATTGAATTCAGACTAAAAATATATGATCTAAAGTACAGTGGTCTTTTTGTACCTATGATCCCATTACCAGTGTTTCACAACAAATATCTTATTATTGAATATGAGTCACTGTGTGTCGTTGACGGCTCTATCACCAGTACGTTCGATTTTCGTTCTAAATAAAAAAACCAACTCAGTTTCCTTTCCTTACGGTGTTTTCTTTAAAATAATTTCAGTCAAATCCTACTTTTATAAATGCCAAGTTTTGATGTTTAGATGTCTGTTGCTGAATATTGTGGCTCAAACAATTTAGAACATGTAGGTATTGTTTATGACCTAGAATAAAAATTCTACTATTTCTCCGGGTACCATACTAACACATAATGAAACACCATGAACAGTGAATATATGTATATATTATTTATAGCTCATCAACCAACACAGCTTTTTTTCTTGCTGTATCTTGATTGTGACGACATATCATATGCTTATTGTAGTTTCCCCAGCTCGTGAAGTGTTGCTGGCATGGATCACATGAATACGGCTTCTCACCCGTATGTTGAAGTAAATGGTTTGTCAGATATTGCTTACGTTGAAATCGTTTATTGCAAAAATTGCATTGGAATGGGAGTCGGTCTGTGTGAATCACACTATGTTTTGCCAAGTGCTTTTTCAGTCGGAAACTCTTCCCACACTTGTCACAGGCTAGGGGTTTCTCATTAAAGTGTCTACCGACATGATCTTTCAAGCTTTTGGTTGTTTTGAAGCTCAGTTTGCATATCTGGCATTTATGTGGTCGGTAATCTGTATGGACAAACAGCATATGTTGGGCATGGTTGAACTTATCATGGAATGCTTTGCCACACACTTCGCAAATGTGTTCTGGTTTCCTTTCCATGTGCATTCTTAGGATGTGTATCTTGACATTGCCTCTGTTTTGGAATGTTTTGGAACATATCAAACAGGTTTTACCATTGAATGCTTGAGAATCAATTTTCCGTTTCATTTTGAAGTCGTAGAATGTTTCCTTGTGTTGTTTCAGTTCATCACTCGTTTCAAATGAGGCATTGCACCCTGGGCAGCTAAAAACTGTCTTGATATGGGATTGACGGTGTTTTTGAGCACTGCTTACAGTTGAAAACTCCTTGAAACATTGATAGCATGAGCGCCGCAGTTTTATGTTGTGCTTTTGAACATGAATTAGAAACTGGTCCAAGATTTGCTTACGGATTTTGCAATCAGCACACCGGTATGGATTGCAAATGCTGTGGACAGCCATAGAATGGACTTGCAAATCACCAATTTTTTGGAACAGTGAGTCACAGCGGGTGCATCTCCATTTGTAGTCCACCCATGTCTGCTTTTGTTTCAACTGCGATAGAGGAACAGAGTCTAAGGAGTCACTTTTTTTTATTTTCTTTGCTTTATTTGGTATTTTTTGGATTTCACTATCTTCAGAATCCTCTTTGACCTCAATTTTGACTTCAACTTCAACCTCTCTACATTCGCGAGTCGCCAACGCCAAGGCATCGCCTTCAGAATGCTCGTCCGTTTCTAAATCTTCATCGCGATGTTCAGTTTTCACATTTTGTTTGGCGGATATTAATTCTGATAGAGTGTTCTGAGCGCTTTCTATACCAACTACGAAGTCAAAGCATCTATCTAACTTACGTAAGCACTCCAAACAAACCGTGGTCGGTAATTTACTGTCGATAAATTCTGTAGGGGCGTTGATTCGGGTCAATTTATCAATGACTTCGAGTCGTTTTTCTGTGTCGGATTGAAGGTCCACTTGCTTGCGGCTGTGCTTCCATTCTGCGCATAGTCGGCAGTAAATATTGTCGTCATTCATTCCTAGGACTTGAACTTCATTTTTCAACACAAACTTTACAATAGTGACAATTTAAAAAATAGCTGGCAAAGTCAAACAAAAGCAAGCAAGATGGATGGCAGATTTGGGAGAGCCCAGCCAACCAGCAACTTTTTGTATCTACTATTTCTACGTACGACTGTACGAATACCTACGAGCAAAGAGACTACCACGTAACTACTAAAAGTACTCTGTGGTAACTACTTCGTAGGTATGTATATTAATCTAATGTCTTATTTTTTGTCCACTTTTTTGGCAGAATTGTGACAAATGTCTAGTTGCAAAAGCCATAATCAAGAAGTGAAGTGGAGTGAATCTAATGTCTACGTGATCTTGAAGGAGTGAATTGTTTTTGGTCTTTGAATACCCAAAATTTATCACTCGCACCTCGATTATTGTTCTGTAGCTCGCATCCAAAACGTATCGTTTTGGATGCGAGCTACAGAACTCACAGGGTATCTCGCGCATTTACAATTGAAGCAAGTAAAACTGAATATCAGACTACTGAATTGAGCAGGTGCTCAAGTGGGATTGGAAGTCTGGCGTATCATTAATTCACCATGCGCCACAGACTTACAAGAGGTCGTATCTCTAACTACTGAGTTAAGGAAGACGAGGTGGTATGGTCCTACTACAGCCTAAGCTAAAAGGGCAAAACATTTTTAATCTGTGGCTAACAGTATTTGTTTTACTCGAAGATTAAAAGGAGGTTTTACTTACGATTTTACTTTAGCAAGCAATGAACCAAGAAAAAACAAATTACTGCTACTTATGCGCCGCTTTGAAACCCGGTGAGTTGCAAGTGGATCTTAAAACTGATACAGAAGAACGAGATGAAGTGATGCGAAAACTTTCACGCATAAATTCTACCGTCGAAGTTGTCGACCAACTGTCTATAACGGTATGTTTGGAGTGTTTACGCTCTTTGGCGAAAGCCTATGATTTCGTAGTCGGCGTTGAAGCTACCCAAAAGGTGATCCGTGATCTTATAAGTCAGCACAATGTGAGAATAGAAGACACAATAAAGCGCGAAAATAAATTCGAATTCCATGGAGTTTCTATTAACTCTGAATCAAATAGCGATGAAGAAGTTGAAGAGGCTAGTAACTCTGTGGAAACTCTAAAGGATAGAAAGAAAACGCCACTAGAACTGCCGTTATCACAGCAAAAGTCGACATGGGCAGAGGCCCCTTGGCAGTGTTCTTATTGTGATTTATCATTCACGCACGTAGACGACCTAAAGGTACATTCTATGTTTTATCACAATGCCTGCAATGCATACCGTTGCACCGACTGCAACTACATATGCGGAATCTTGGATAAATTCCTCGATCATATGAAGAAACACCACCTACTTTTACCCTATTCGTGTTACAAATGCTACAAGAAGTTCAGTACTATTAAAAAAGCCCGAAAACATGAGCAAGAACATTTGGAAAGACATCTCTGTCAGGGTTGCAACATTGGTTTCAAAGACAAAGAAGAACAACAACAACACCAAGAAACATACTTCAAAATTAGAGTAACAAACAATATGCCGAAACTCAAAGAGTATAAATGTGATATTTGCTCTAAAATACTAAAAGGTCCCAAAGGCTTGATAGCGCATAAGTTACTGCACACAGAAAGAAAACCGTCATACAAATGTGAAGTGTGCGGAAAAGGGTTTTTTGAGCGGTCCAAGTTAGCAAGACACAGCATAACCCACAGCGACAACCGACCTTACAGATGTGATAAATGCGACATGAGTTTTAAAACAAACCAACAACTGCAAAGACATGTCACAATCCATAGTAATGAAAAACCATTTATCTGTCTTATGTGTGGTCAGAGTTTTCGACATTCCAATCTATTATCGGCACATAAAAAAGTACACACAAAAGTAAAGTTAAACCAGTGTCCATATTGCAATAAGTGCTTTAAGTACAGACGAGCCTTAAATGTACATCTTGGTACACATAAACAGTTAAATGAATACATACCCATTGAATCGGTTGAAGTTACTATCAATGAAGATGACCCCAATAGTTTGGAGGACGAGTGGCCAGCTTTGACACAAGATGTGTGACTTTGATTGCCGCTGCAGGGCAAATGTTTGTATGTTCTGCAGGTACCACAATTTTGGGTTTTGTGGTACCTCGGTACTCATAGTTTCTGATACCCATGACACAGGGAATCCTAGTGTGCAGTCAGGGCTATGTATGTGTCTATTGAGTTTTTATTTATTAAGAGGCTATTATTGTATTGTAAGGAATACATTAACATATTGTATTGAACAGCTATAATAGTCTTGTATTTCTTTCGTGATGGCGAATTTTTTTAACTTTAATGAGAATAAGACTGATTTATTTATGTTTTGATAATTTAAGATACTAGCATGAATTTATGTATTTACGAAATATTTAAATAATAAATGATTGTGTGCGAACCATTTTTATTTGTAAGCCACTAGTGCCAAAGCTCTAGGTGAAATTGTATCATCCAATATTTTCTTATAGCAACACCTCTCAATCCCGTTTTCTCTTAAAAACATTAATCTATCGAATAAAATCAAGTTTTCCACTAATTCTTGTATAGCGTTTTGTAAAACAATTAAAATTCCCGCCTTTTTAACAATCAAAGAATTTGTGATTTGCTGCCAAATTGTTCTCAGCTCGTCCAAGTCAAATTGTACCACTTCTTCAGAAGGGTCATTTTTGATCAGTGTGAATCCTTGACATGCATTTTGAATATAATTTTCAAAGTTATTTCCCATTGACTTCGTTTTCACAGCTTTCCTTTTGTTTCTTTTTATTTTGCAGTTATCTGGAGAAGCAAGGTAAAATATTACTGTAGGTAGGTACAAACGCGTAGAAGAAACCGACCCGGCCATCTTAAGCAAATGGAGCCTACAGTAACGCTGACTGTTTGGTGAGCAAAGTGAGCAGATAAAGATAATTTATTTGCTTAAAAACATGTGTAAATATGATCATATTATAGTGAGTGTGACACAACATGCTTTACCGATATCGGTGTGCATACCGAGAGTTTGACATGCATCACGTAAACATTTAAAATCTTATTTATAAATTATTAGAAATCAATGAAAAATCAAAGTTAAATAATGCCATACACAGTAAAATTAAGTAGGTAGGTTAGGTACCTACCTATTTAAAATTTGTCCATTAAGAATTCGACAATATTGTAGTAGCATTTTTCAATTAGTAATTATTTTAAATTCATCCGAGTTAAGTTTCTTGTAGTTTTTTGGTATTTTATTATAAACTCGTAATACACATTCAGATGTAAGTGGGACAGGTGGGGATAATTTCTAACAAATAATGCTACCTCGATTATGTTACCTTATAGGAAGGAAGTGAAAGAATTCTGTGCTTTAAAAATAATGGTCTACAGCTATCAGTCACATGTATTTTAAACATAGCTCTGTTAATCAAATTCTTTGTTTGTAGAACTGTCCCAGAAAATGATTCCATTGTACAAGGCCGTAATATGCTGTATTCAATGTGTCTGTATTGACAGTCGAGAAGTAGCATATCAACGAAGCAAACTTACTCAAGTATTATAAATGAGCAAAGCAAGCCGTGTATATTGAGTAACAGGAAAGAGCAGACAAAGCATCATCATCAGCAGAAAAAAACAGTGTTGAACATACACATATAACCTCTTAAGTGTAGCCAGCTCCATCCTTCAACTTTCTGCGACCGTTTGTTATCGGTTTTTCGTAAAAGAAAATTAGCTATTAGACATTAAAAAAGCAAATACTCACTCGTATCTGCGTACAGCTGTAACACAGCTCTTGACAGCAAATTGAAAACTAAGTTTTCCAAACTTTCGCCTACTTTCTTTGGTTGCGCGCCCAATCTTAGAAACGGCACTGACATGAACTCCCACGCTTCATATTTCTCAAAGATACCAGTCATACAGTTACTCAGGGGAAAGTTTTTAAATCTGCCATTGACTTCCTGCATTTTGTGATAGCAGCACGGCATTAAAATCAGTGCTTTTGCATCCTCCATTTTCAGAAATATATTCAGCGCGTCTATTGTTAGATCAGCGCAAGAGTGGAGGCCAGTTATGCAAAATGCTTCTTTCCCGAACTTATCTTCTAAGTAATTGTTTATATTTATACTGGATTCTGAAGTTATTGTGTGTTTAATAAATTTGACTTTTTCCAAAGAGTTTTCGTGGTACTTTCTTTGCCGTTTTTTGGCTGTGACGTAGTGACTTTCATTGCATTCTAAGCCCAATACTTTGTACGAAGTTGTTTCAAAGATTCTTTGGTCCAAATATCCCTGAAATAGTGAAATAATTATAACTAGGTAGGAACTTGCAATATAATGAGTGGAAGGATTTAGTCGCAAGCTGAAAAATCAAAACCACCAATGCCAAAGCATGAGAACCAAACCCTGACAGGAGCCACCAAGGTTGTCTAACACCAATGTAACCACAGTACCTAAGTGAGATAATGTAGGCAGACAGGTTGGCAGGAGGTACCTAAGTTAGGCCTGTTGGCACTTTACTGACGAAACGTGGTTGTTAAGGCAAAACCCCCTAGTCAGGGGAGGGTCGAGGGGAGCAGACCATTCGATTCGACCTCAATCATATTAGCCCGGTGTATACATAATATGATTGAGGTATACGAATAATTACTTTAAATATCTGCCACCGGACTCATCTGTTACAGTAGCATACCTATCTAACATAAGAGGTAAGGAAGGCCTAAAGCAACTTACCAAGCCAGATCCAAAATCAACAACAGTACTACACCCTATTTTATCACACAAAAGCATTATTTCTTTGGCTAAATAAACTATTTCATGTTTTTTCTTAGGGCCCAGTGGAACGTTTAATGTATTAGTATTCTCCAAAACGTTATTCCTCTTGTAGCCTTCGCAAAAAGCGTAAATCTTACTCGCTTTGCGATAGAATTCATTCAAAAATATATTATCTTCTGTTGCAAGGGCTCTCAAGTCTTTGCCAAAAATGTTGATATTTTCCAAATCTTCGACGTGTATCTCGTCCAAAATATTGTTCAACAAGACATCGGTATTTGGAAAGTTGTATAAGAACTGAAATTGCTTGAAGAATTCGATGCTCGTTTCGAAATAATCTTCCGCCCTTTCGAAGCCTTTGGGTAGGCTCATTTTATAGTCAACCAGTCTGAAAATGCATGTAATAGTCACATAAAGCAACTAAGGAATGACTAAAAGAGTCTGAGACACGACGGTGATGACGATTTCAAAAGTAAGGAAACAAAAAAGGTGCTACGCCTATGGCAAAAGGTGAATCGGGAATAACCCACAAATGGCTACATTTAATCTACCTACTGCTGGGGGACTAGGAACAGAAATATACCTCCTTGTTATCAGACTACTTACTAGGTATAAGTATGTAGGTATATCTTTCTTTTATTTATTGTTTTCAATATTTCAAGTCCATCGTAGTCGTCCGACCATCATTGGTAAGTCGACAACCGCCAAAATCTAGATAAATCATCTAGATGTGAGCAATTTTTTTATAAAATATTACATAGATTTTTGTTTTAAAGCTAGGTAAGTACCTACTTAATCTTTGTCAATGATAACATGAAATAGGTATCTGCCACCAACTTAGGTGAGAAATTAAAAACAGATTTATACGTTAAAATAATGTTTATTTACTAGAACAGTCTCAACAATTCGACTCAGAAATAAATAATTTGTAATATTTCAAAAATGTAGCAACCTACAATACGTATATATCGCTTAAGGCGTAGATACAAAAGCAACAAGTATTATAGGTATTTTATAACAAGAATGTACCGAACCGAGGTATTATAATTTCTATAACAAACAAAGCTATGCCCTATTGCACCAATCTAATAGTCTTTTATACACACATATAGATGACCTACATACACCAGGTTGGTAAAATATTGATCGGTGCAAGAGTAACATTATAAATTTCGACAATTTTATTGTGTAAAGTTATGGAGATTTCATGAGAATAACACATTTACGTCCGCGATACCTATGTTATCTTAGACTTTACAAGTTATTCATAATAAAAGTCTACAATGTAGTATAAATACCTAGAGTAGGTAAGTACTTACTCGTAAGATGATATTACAAGCCGCGCTGTCGTCCCTTCATAACATTAGTATCAAAATGTTTGCATGAACGATTGTCTACGTACGTATGCGACAAACAAAGCGAGCTCAAATTTACAGGATATAATTAAACGAATCGTCACAATACACGATAAAGAGCGTTGGAGAGTATAATCTATATTAGACAGGATAATTTATCGTTATCGCTTTCGACGGTTGCGTTTGAGCGTAGCGTCGCTAGATAACTCTTGCCCTGTAAAATAGAGTCTCGCTTCGCTCGCCATATACGTTTTCGCGAGCTGAGAGCTTTATTTAACATTAAAAAGCCTTGAGCTTGTCATGGTAATTACTGCTGCGGTCCACTAATCTTCTCCCAAACCTCGTTTCCTTTTTCAATTTCCTGCCCTTTTCCTTCACCGATGACACATTTCCCAGCCCACTTGTCATTCGTCAGGTACTTCTCGCAGACTTCCAGCAAGTCTTCATTCTTCACCGCCAAAACACGCTCTCTCTGCGTCTTCCAAATGTCGTAAGACAGTCCGTAGAGGAAAAGATCGACGCCCTTCATGTATTCAGCGATAGGTTGGTCCATCTGCTGAAGGATGGATAGTTTAGCCTCGAACAGATTTTGATCGTCGACTAGATTCGCATTCTGTGCCATCCAGTTAGCTGTCTCGTCGAAAACGTCTAAAGTAACGCGGGAATTGGGATCCCTGTACGAGTAAAAGTTCCAGATACCGTCCAGAGTGAGCATAGCGCCTCCTCCGTAAGCGCCATTTTGTTCTCGAACGATAGGGTGTAGATACTTTGACGTCAAGAATCTCGACAGTACGCGTAGTTTAGGATAATCCGGGTCTGTGTAAGGCACGGCAGGGATAACCTTAGCGCAGAAATTGACGGGTATGTTCATAGCAATTTGGAGACCACGGTTTTCTTTAGGCATTTGCTCATTATCTGTCCAGTTGATCCGGTTCATTTCTTTGTTCTCATCACCTCTGCATAGCTCTTGGCAGAATTGGTCAACGGTACTGTGGATATCTTGGTTCGTATTGCAGTAGTGGAAAGTCCCCCTCAAGTTGCTGCCTGTCAGGATCTGTTTTCCGATTCCGTGCACGATTGAAGTGACTTGATCGATGTTATAGTTTTTCTGGACGTCTTGCATGTTCATCACATGATGCAGCCCTAATAGATTCTCTTTGCAATTGTCTACAGACGAAATTAGTGAACGGGCTGCTTGCATTGCGTACGTGTGTCCACTATCAATGACACCGTTAGTCAGCGATGAGCAGTAGTTGTTCAAAAGCATGGTCATTCGTTCTTTATTGTCAAAATTGGGTTTGCTGAAGATTTCGGTCCAGATATCGAGCATTTTTGGCAGGTTTTCGTCAAGACAGTGGCTTGCAATCAAGATTCCTTGCTCGTACTGTCCGGGTAGATCGATATGCTCCGTTACATGCGTGATGACTGTTAATCCCGACGTGGTTTTGCTGACGTGTTTGTCAAAATCCCTGTAGTTGAAGGACTTTGTATCAAATTTGTCAAGAACATAGTTGAAAAATGGTAGCAGCTGTCTTTGCTTGTCGTCCAAACTCTCAGTGCCGAGAACACCTTTGAAATACGTTACTCCATTCGTGTTAGCTTCGCACAGTTGCAATGGGATGGTCTCTGAAACCGTGTGCTTCAAAGGCGGTGCAGTTTTATTTAGCGTGATCTCGTCGATTTTCAAACATGGCAAAGATTCTAAGTTTTCAACTTTCTTCTGGGCTTTGGATAGCTCTAGACCTTCAAGGTATACAGACTCTTTTTGTTGAGGAGTTAAAGCACTTACTTTTGATTTCAGCAGTTTGGCTTCAGCGTCGTTAAAGGCATCGTCGAACTTCAGATCTGGTTTCATAGTCATGATCAACTTATGGTTGTTCCGTATAAAGTACTTATCAATGACTTCCTTAATGTAGCTAGGATTCATAAGGTTTCCCTTCAACTGAGCAAGCAAATCGTTGACTTTAAGAGCATTTAAGATGGGTCCATTATGATTCCAAAGGGGCATTAGATTGAAGAGCAAATTCAGTCCGAACTTCGGCGACTGGTGCTTGATGGAAAGCTCAAATCCGTGTAAGACACTCTCGATATGATCTTTATCAAAGCCTTTCTTGAAAATCTCCTCAATAGTTTGATTAGCAATCTTTTCAACTGTTTCGAACTTTGACTCTTCTATATCTCTTAGCCCAACGACAAATAGTGTATCTCTGATTTGGTTATCATACCCTGTCAAAGAATTGTACCCTCCAGATATGTTCTTTTCAATGAGACTTTTGTAGAAGGCTGAATTTGGTCCAATTACCATTAGTTCAGCCAACGCCATAATCATGAATGTCTCGTATATGTCTGTTATATCTGACATAACATAGCCAATCGCTATTTGATTCTGTTTTTCAATTGGTCCGCCATACTGGTCAAGCCTACAAGATATTTGGGCTCTTTGAGGCGTATTCCATCGTTCTTGCTGAGACACAATTGTATTGGTAGGGTCCAGCAACTGGTACTGACTCAAGTATGCTTCATTCACAAACTTTAAGTTAGCTTCGAGGGGAAAGTTGCCATAGGAGTATATTCTAGCATTACTAGGATGATAGTAGGTAGCATGGAAATTTTTTAAGTAGCTGTGAGTCAGCTGTGGAATGTGCAATGGATCTCCACCTGAGACATATCCATAAGTACCTTTAGGCAGTATTTTGTTGATGAATTTCTGGCCGAATAGCGAGCTAGTCTCTGAAAAGGCACCCTTCATTTCATTGTAGACCACCCCTTTAAAAACCAAGTCCGAATTCTTGTCTTCTAAATTAGAATGCTCTAATCTCCAACCTTCTTGCAGGAAATCCAACCTTGATATATTTGGTTTGAAAACAGCATCTAAGTAAACTTTTTGTAGGTTTCTGTAGTCAACTTCATTCTGTGAAGAGAACGGGTAGAAAGTGTAGTCTGGCCCTGTCAAGGCATTCATGAAAGTAGCTAAAGACCGATTCAGCATTTTGAAGAATGGATCCCTCACTGGATACTTTTCCGAGCCACATAGTACTGTATGCTCGAGTATATGCGGGGTGCCCATTGAGTCTAGTGGCGTAGTACGGAATCCAACAGAGAAAACATTGTTTGAATCGTCTCTTTCTAAATGCAAGTACTCGGTTTTAGTCTTTTCATGTGTGAGGAGATAAGCAGTCATGTTGTACTCTTTTATGTGTTCAACTTCAGTGCAGAGGAATCCATGGATGGTTTTACCGGGTTGTATGACCTTGGAAACGTTTTCTTTCTTTTTCAGAATCCCATTGCTATAGCCTCTATGGCCGATTCGGTGGTGAATCCCCGTCCAAAGGCAATTAAACCTTGAATACATTTTCTATTTTGGTTTTGGGTCCACTTTTATCCTGCAACGATATACACCACTATTCACTAATTGCACATAGTATTTCAACGGTATCAAGCCGATTCACATACGGAAATCGCGAGAAAATGAGTCAATACCGTGAAAAAACAAATGAAAAATACGAATACGTAAAATGATGCAATACAGAAAAACTTACACAAAATGTCGAATTGAGTAACGAATGTCTTTGTAGAGGTATAATTACTGTTTTTTTTTATACGGAATGTAATGTTTTCAGTCCAATATTTCTCATAGTTCAGCGAAATAATAATTTTATAACCTCGACAGACAGCCGGCCATCGGTAGGTCGGTCGGCCATTAATTTGATTGACATTGACAGTTTATTTTAGGGCTACCTAGCATAAACCTGAAAAAGTTTCTAAAATAAAATCAAATCACCTCGTACGAGAACGATAACTACAAGCAAATGAGGAAATTAAACGTGTTGTGTACCTTTACAAATATAATTATGAAAACTGCCGTTTAGTTTGTGATTTTAATTATTTTATGTTAAATTCGATTCATTATCCTAGCAACATTGAAAATACATTCTGAAGCTGTTGGATTATTCGCAATATGCTTAAATACCCACTCAAAAATAATTTATTTCAGAAGTCGATTTATTTATACATATAAAAAATTCACACAAAGACCATTTTTTTAACTGATTTGTAGAAAGATAAATTTGAAATTCCTTTTTTTCCTAAAAAAAATTGTAAAACTGAAGCCAGCCATCAAGAAATATTACTAGCTATGTAAAGATTCCGAACGCGTTTGTTTTGAATTTTCTTTCTTTCATTCATAACACGTGTTTACGTGTAGAGCTCGCACTAGCTCATTTTCTCAATAAATGTGATAAAAACAACACAAGATGAGCCTGTACAACTTTAAAAAGATCGCTGTGGTCCCCACAGCTAAGGTGAGTACCTAAAAATACCAATCAAACTAAAACCACAATGTTATTTACAAATTGTATATGTAACCTCTAAAACGTGTATTTTTTTCATATTTCAGGACTTTATTGATATAATACTGTCTAAGACTCAGAGGAAGACACCTACAGTGGTGCATAAACACTACAAAATATCGAGGATACGCGCGTTTTACATGAGAAAAGTAAAATATACACAGCAGAATTTCCATGATCGTTTATCCAGGATTATTCAGGTAAATACGGTCTATTTCCTAGTTTAGCTATAGCCTGAAGTTTCACTTACAACCTGGCAAACGGAATATCGCCAAATCAGACATTTATCTGAAGAATGAATGGTTTGTAAACAACCTTTACTTAAGTTCACATTCATGTCAACATACAAATTGAATGCCTCTCTAGATAAGTCTAAATAATGGTCTAACCAACTTTTGATTATGTATTTTACAAAAATCTTGAAAAAACTAATTAGATAATCATTGCAAAATATTAATTAATATTAAAGTCAATAGGGTATTCATTGAAATCACAAAGATAAAAAACATCAACTTATAACTGCCACAATTATAATAAATATTCTACAAATTTTTGTATCATCTGTTAATATTTGTCTCGGGTCTGGATATATGAATAATATATATGTATGTACAAAAAAAAATGTATATAAGTATTTTATCAGTCATGTAGTTCCCATATCACAAGCTCTGCTTACTTTGGGGCTAGATGATTTGTGTTAAAAATGTCTAGTATTATTTATTTAATGAACTACTTGACTGATATACTTACATATTTTTTTTATGTCACAACATAGGCCTACTAAGAAAGAACCTATGAAAAAATAAAAAAGTAGTACCTAGTTACTTATTTTAAGGTAAATAAAAAATATTTTTGTTGCTGACAAATCAGTCCAAATGGAATATAATTAAAATTCAACATGGAATAGCAGCTGCTCATTATCAAGGCAGGCAGAAGCTAGTAATCATCATCATCATCCACCACCTGTAGAAGTCCTCAACCTCCCTCAAGGAGTGTCAAACCTTAAGCCTCCATGCACCAACTTCATGCACATTCTACCAAGCTAGTACAATAAAAAAATTAAAAGTTAACAGATACATAGTCTTGACCCCACTGTAGGATCCCCTGTGTTACAGGTATCAGGTACTACAAGGACTGTGGTACCACACCTATATATTAATCACAGTTATGTGACATTTTGTCAAAATTCACTTTTATGTACTGCAATGTAGAGAATAAAAAAACGATCCCGCACATAACTGTGTTTCAGGCAGGGGGACAGCGCAGTACCAGAGATTTATCTAATGTTATTTAAAAATTTTAAAATGCTTAATGACCACTGTTTTTAGTCAATTTTGGAACTAATTTAGGAGCCCTTCATCATGAGAACAGCTCTGGAATGGTCGAGGGCTGTTATCATGATGACCATATTTTAAATATGTCAATGACTATGCTATTATAGTTTCAATTCCGTAATTTTATGTCATTTCCAGGAATTCCCAAAACTGGATGATGTGCATCCATTCTATGCGGATCTAATGAATGTGCTGTACGATAAAGATCATTACAAGCTCGGCTTGGGACAGCTGAACACAGCGAGGCACCTTATTGACAAGTAAGTATTGCAATTAAATCTATTGTATAATAATTATAAAGCTGAAGAGTTTGTTTTTTGTTTTTAATCTCTTGATGGATGAACCAGTTGGATTTAAAAAAAAATCAGGACTATGTTCTGTTTGATATATCAGCGATAGCTGCTCATCTATAATTAAATAAATAAATTGAAATGGCAATTATTATTGGTATAAATTTTCAGTGTCGCGAAAGACTACTGCAGGCTCCTCAAGTATGGAGACTCACTGTACAGATGCAAACAGCTGAAACGGGCTGCGCTTGGTCGCATGGCCACCATCATGAAACGCCAAGCTGCTAACTTGACATACTTGGAGCAGGTATGTAGCCCACAAGTCAATGTAAAAGTAAAAAATAATTTATTCGTTAAAATCTCTCGGATAACTTTGAAATGTCGATTTTATCTACTGCCTGTTCTTCTGTTGATTGTGTTTAGCCCACAACATTTTGTGTCGTCTAGTTTACAATGTAGTAGATAATATATGTAGCCTATATGGCTATATATTCTAGTTGAGTGTCTTTAGCCTACAAGATTATGTGTAGCCTACAAGATTGTATGTAACCTACTAGATTGTATGTAACCCAGAAGGCTTTCTATAGATTTTGAATAAACCATCCTTTGATCAACAATACTACCTACTAGATTCCCCAATAAGCGCTTCAAACCTGTCTTATTAAAAAGTTTCTTACAAACTTTAGAACTCCCTTGCTCCCTCCCTTTTATAAAAATAAGTGTTTTATTATTTATGTTAAAGTTTGATTGTTCCGATGTTTGAGTGGATGGAACCAAGGAATAAAATTTTCCATACAAACTTTACCACCCTGTTTAACGCCAAGGGTAGATTTTTGAAAAACTAAACAAATCAAAATCAGTTTAGTAGTTACGGAGATATGTGTTAACAAACATTCACACATACAAACTTTCGCATTTATTATTATTACAAGCTTTTATTTAACATGTTAGTTTGTCTGTTTAGGTCAAATCTTGCAAGCTGAATTAGAACCACTTCCTCTTATCCTACGAAGTTGAATTTTTACATGTTGTTCTTTATCTAGAAGTATTGTTGTTCGAAGATCCCATCCTATAAGCTTGTCTCCAATTGAGACTCTCCATACAAACTAATGGGATGGGATCTTCCACAATACCTTTACTAAAAAAATGGAAAATCCAGACCAATTTTTTTTAATTATTTAACAGGTCCGTCAGCACTTGTCTCGTCTGCCATCCATCGACCCGTACACTCGAACTATAATCATTTGTGGGTTCCCTAACGTGGGCAAGTCCAGCTTTATCAACAAGGTAAATATTTATACAGTATATAAAAAAAACTATGTCTGATCTGATAAATACATATTCCTACTTCAATCATTACATTTGGCAGATGCCTGCGCTTTGTAAGCAGTTAGCATACTGTTTTGTTAATAAAAGCGATTTCTTAAGATTTTCAAAGTAAATAAAAACACCGGCATTACTGTACACTTTTTAATTATTCCTATGTGTCTATAGAGTGACCATAAAGAAAAAAATCACCATGTTTTTACAAGTGACATTGGTTATTTAGATTTTGTCAGTTCAAGCACATACTTTCCTACTTAATGTCTAGTTACAAAAGTCATAATCAAGAAGTGAAGTGAAGTGAAATTAGCTGTCAAGCCGTCTGTCTGCAGTGCGGCCACATAAGCTAGCCGATCTTACCGTTGACGTTTCTTTTATTCCAGATAACACGCGCTGACGTGGAAGTGCAACCATACGCATTCACAACAAAGAGTTTATACGTCGGACACACTGACTACAAATACTTGAGGTGGCAGGTATGTGGCCGGATTCAACTTAGATTATAGATCAGGTCAAGGTTACCATTTTCTTGCAATATCATTGAAGTAACAGGATACAAAATTTCGAATTGATTAGACCTCTGGAAGTTGCTCAACTGGAAAAGAGCTGATTATCTTCAAACGGCTCAACAGATTTTCTTTATCATAGCCAAGAGCCCATGTAGTCTCTCTTACAATAAAATAAACTGAATCAAAATCGGTTCATCCATATGGGAGCTACAATGCCACAGACAGATACACAGATACATTACATACAACTTATAACAGTTTGCGTCGTCGTCGTGGGTTAAAAAGAGGCTGAAACTCGAAAATGTGATTCGAAATGTATTCCAGTACTAGATAGATAGATAGAAAGAAAAATTATTTATTGCACATAATATGAGTACATAGGCGAACTTAATGCTAGAAAGCATTCTCTTCCAGTAAACTTTTGTGTGTTGTGGAAAAAGATGTGTTGGTAGTGCACAGAATGGTTAAAACAAAAATAAAAGTACTGAACCCTCAAGGCTCACGCTAGCACTTGTCCGTTTCCAGGTGATTGATACTCCCGGAATCCTGGACCATCCTCTGGAGGAGCGGAATGTGATTGAAATGCAAGCTGTGACCGCGTTGGCGCATCTCAGAGCGGCTGTTTTATACTTCATCGATATATCCGAACAGTGCGGGCACACTATTGAAGAACAGGTAATAATACAAAAAATTGGTAATAAATCGTATTATGATAAATTTTGAAAAAGTGCATCTCCCATTTTTTCGTGTGTAGAGGTGAGATTTTTGGTAAAATTTATATGGAACCACCCTCGAAGATACCCTACCCGTAAAAAAATAATAGTTAAATTTGTTCTAATAAATTTTATAAAAAAATCTCATCCAAAAAAATGGGGGGTTTCAATTTCATATTAGACTTTTTGACAAGATCTCATGTAATTTTTCTGAAATCCCTATCGTTAAGAAAAACAATGTGTAGATACCTAAGCTGTTGGTGTTCCTTTTTTTAAATAAATGAAAACTCTTTATTTGATGTCGGTTTTTATTTTTGTCATGAAAACATATTACATTTTAGTAAATTTTCTTCCAGATATCTCTATTCGAGAGCATCAAACCGCTTTTCTCCAATAAGCCTCTGATAGTGGTTCTGAACAAGATGGACGTTATGACTCCCGAGGACCTGACGCCCAGCAAACGGGCGCTCGTCGACAAATTGGAACAGGACTGCGCTAAGGGCAACCTCGTCAAGTGAGCTCATAAATTATTAAATCAAAATAAAATCAAGAACCATATTCTATAAAAAAAGATGCTGGACATTTCTCTCACAGCATCATCTGGCCCAAACTAAGCAAAGCTTCTGTTATGGAACTACATGACTGAAATACTACTTATATGCATGTTTTTATTTAAAATATCCATATTATACGTTATGAATTCCTTTGGTATGCAATAAAGAGTTTATCTATCTATCTATTTATAATTCCAGTGCCGAAGGTAATTCTGGTCTCAGCGTGGTACCCGTGATGCGCACATCCACCGTCACAGAGGAAGGTGTTCAGGAGGTGAAGATCCAAGCGTGCGAGACGCTCCTCGGACACAGAGTCACAGAGAAAATGAGGACTAAAAAGGTAGGTCTCCCCCAGAGTTCAATGACGAAACCTCTTGAGCCATCACGTTAATTCAGATACACCTATAATTGTTAGATCATTTAATTGTTGATAATTGTTGGATTGCTGGTGAAATAACAGGCCCATGAAACTTTACACTCGTATGTCTCAGGGTCGGCAACTTGTTGCAAATGTCCTTCGGTTACGGTAACTAACAAGTGGGGCGTGAGCTTGTTTGCTACTTTAGCTGTAAAAAAAAGATTATAACGCTTAACTTAATAGAAAGGGCCCGTTAACCGGACGACGCAGTATTAAAAGGTGGGGGGCCTTTGAACACCCGATGTACTTTCTGGTGTCACAAAGGTGCTCCTATGTAAGACCTCTATTTTTACCTTAAAAACTGACAAATATTTGTATTGGAAGCATTTTCGTTAATTCATAGCCGCAAAGTTACATGAATAATTGATGCACAACCGGGTTCGAACCCACGACCTCCGGATCGGAATTCGGAAGTTTGGATAAAAGGGCAGTACGGCTCACGTAAATTATATAATTTTGAAGAATACTTTACCGCTATCCAAGCCGTATATCTCCCAGATTCCAGATATCTTAAAGCGCCTCTAGTCGTGATCTTGCCTGTAATAGAGTATAATATAACATGCGTTTGCAAGTATCCAAGCCGGCTGCGCCAGTTTTACAAAATGCTTTGACCTTCCCAGGTGGATGGCATCCTGAACCGACTGCACGTGGCTACCCCCGAGCCGCGCGACGGCAAGGCCCGCCCGCCCTGCATCCCGCCCAATGTGCTCGCCAAGAAACAAGCTATAGCTGACAAGGAGAGCCGGAAACGGAAGCTGGAAAGAGAGATCGAGCTGGAGGAAGGAGACGATTATGTGCTCGGTAAGTGGGTAGATATTGGTGTACCAGGAAACTAGAAAGGTGATGGTGTAAAAGTAAGATATCACTGTAATTGACGTCTATGTACTTGGAAAGTAGGAACATGTTACTGTACTTAACGCATATATACTTGGAAAGTAGAAAGATGTGGTCGTACTTTGAAACTAGGAAGATGATGGTGTACTTGGAATATAAAAAGATGCCACTGTACACGACGCCTATGTACTTGGAAAGTAGAAAGATGTGGTCGTACATGGAAACTAGGAAGATGATGTACTTGGAATCTAGGAAGATGCTGCTGTACACGACGCCTATATACTTATAAAGTAGAAAAAAGTGGTGTTAGAGTTACCAGCGTGCTCGCCAAGAGCTATATCTGAGTAGGTGGACCGGAAACGGACGTTGGAGAGAGAGTTCGAGCTGGAAGAAAAAGAGATGACTGTATACTTGGTAACTTTATCGTAGAGCCAGCGTCTTATGTAGGTTACCAATTTGAGTTTTCATACAAAAAAAACTCTAATATTTCTAGAACATTCATATTGGAAAACGGGAATTTTCACGTACCTTACTTTCGACTAATTCCTACATACATAAAGACACGCCTGTTTCCCGTCCCGTTTCTGAGGGGTAGGCAGAGACCACGGATTACCACTTTCTATGATTCTGGCATACACCTCTTTCGCTTCACTCATCCTTATCACATTCTTCATAACATTGTGATGTTTGATTTGCAGATCTCCAGAAGAATTACGCGGATATCCCGGAGGAAGAGAGGCATGACCCGATTCCAGAGTTCTGGGAGGGACACAATGTCGCGGATTACATCGATCTGGACATATTTGATGTGAGTAATATTATAGCATATAATATATATATACATACATGAGGGACGGGAGCACAGCTAGTGTCGAAATCATAAAAGTTTTAAATACACATATGTATATGTATATTGGCTTTCAACTAAGAAAAAAGGTTAGAATTCTGAAATAATTAATTCTTTAAAAACTTTTTGATTTAGAAATAGATTTGATTTTCATTTACAATTGAGAGATGACATGAACTTAAAGCTCATTCTAATGAGCACACATAAGACCACAGACCTGATATATTTTTAACCCCTTTGCTTCTCATGAATATGAAAAACCACCTATTGATTAACGAAGTCAGAGTTAAAATTCATTCAGGTCGTCAAATTATATTATTATTATATTATATTTTATCCTTTAATTTTATTGTTCGAGCCCTTTACCTTTATTTGTACCTTTTTAGTTTTACAAAGAAAATAAACATTAGTTCTTTCTTACCTTTATTTATTCATTGTATCACAAGGATCACTTTGAACATCAATTTCACCTACTGCCTGTTCCTCCGCAACCAAGCCAGAAAAGAAAGGCAAGAAAACAAGGCTGGTTATTATTTTTAATGATCCTTTTACAAATCAACAAAAATTAGATTTGAAGAGTTTTATAGCCATCAGAACTTTTCAATACTTACTACATAAATATGTAATCTACTTCAATAATTAACTAAAACTCATAACTTATTGATACCTCAATTTATATTATTTACTCAATCGCCTGAGACGCAGAAGGTTGCGGGTTCGATTCCCGCCGCGGGACAATTTTTTGTCTCAGGTCTGGGTGTTCTCTATGTAAGTATTTACAAAAAAAAATTACATAAGTAGTATTTCAGTCATATAGTTCCGATAACACAAGCTCTGCTTAGTTTGGGGCTAGATGATGAAGTGTGAAAGAAATGTCCAGCTTTATATTGTGACGTGCGCTGCTAGCTAACTACGGTATGCTAGCGCCATCTCTTATCAAATGGACGCACTACTAGTTCTACCGCCATCTAATATCGCGTAGAAAGAACTAGCACGCACGTAGCGGACGCCCCGCCCCTTATGGAACCGACTAGATCGATCATTAACCGCGTTAGTAAGAGATAGCAAATGCGTTAGAAGGGGATAGCACGCTCTTAGAAAGGACGGGATTGTGCGCGCTTAGAAAGGACGGGATTGTGCGAGATCTTTCTGGAAGGATCGAGGTATCGTCTTAGGGGGATTTATAAGCGCGGTGAGCGGCCCGTAGCGACAGTTCCGATCGAGATTTGGAAGTGAATTGATCAAAGTGATAAAGAAGCGATACCCAGTGATTAGTAGAGTGACTGTTTGTGTTATAGTGTTGTACCTAGTAATTCAGTGTTTTAGTGCTTTTGTTTAAGTGGTGTAATTCTGTTGTGCTGTTAGTGTCAAAGTTAATTTTATAGTGTAACCTGACTAATACAGTGTTCTTTTGGTGTTCAAGTGGACTTCATTATTTTATCCCGTACCCTAGCTTGTAACAATTTGGTGTCAGAAGTGGGATTAAATAATGCCGATTCTACCAAAGGACGACAGTATGGAGGGTGTCAGGACGAGACATCAACGACAGCAAGAAGTCGATGGAAGGCGTTTCGGAGGTTCCCCATCACAAGAACCTGGGCGGGTACCTCAGCCGGAGATGGAGTCAGCTGCTGGATCATCTGCAGAATCATCGACTGTGGCCCGATCTCCTGCTTCGTTTGATTTTGCTGCCTTAATGGCTATGATGGAAGACCAGGCACGTCGGCAGGAGGAGCAGGCTCGTCGGCAGGAGGAGCAGGCTCGTCGGCAGGAGGAGCAACTCCGTCAGCTGGAAGCAGACCAGGCTCGTCGACAGGAGGAACAAGCTCACCTTCTGAAGGAACTACACGTGACTATTGGAAAAGACCTCAAAGAAGTGAAGGAGCAGGTGAAGCACCACGAGAATCGTATCTCAGAGGCCGAAACTCAGATCGCCGACGTGAAGAAAGCTCTGGGTGTACTAAAATCTGGCGACGGCAACGTGGCTCCTGTAGTAACTTCTACTTCGGTTCGAGGTTTTAAGGTCCCACCCTTCGATGGAAGTTCTTCGTGGTCAGCGTACAAGATCCAGCTTGATGCTGTTGTTGAAGCAAATGGATGGACCAAGAAGCAAGCCATGACTGCACTTACACTAGGCGCACTAGACCAGGCGCTCACCATCTTAGAAGCCCTGGGGAAGGAAGTCAGCTACGAGCAACTGCTGGAAGCTTTGGAGTCCCGATATGGCGACGCACACCTGGAGCACGTGTTCCGTGCTCAGCTAAAGGACAGAAGCCAACGGAGCACCGAGAACCTACAACAGTGGGCTTTGGAAATTGAAAAGCTGGTTCGGAAGGCGTATCAATCTTCACCTGCGCTCATTGATGGAATCTTGATCCAGGCGTTCGTCGATGGAATACGTGACCTGGAAGTACGAGCTACTGTGAGGGTTGGGCACCACGAGTCTCTGAAGAACGCCTTGGCCCATGCTTTGGAGGTAGAGGCCGTACGTCAGGACCATCGAGCGCACCGCGTCAGGGAAGTGGTGGCATCTCCTTCCAGTGACAGATTCAGCCGCCCTAAATTTAGTCCTCGATGCTACGAGTGTGGAGAAAAAGGTCACCTGAGGTCTAGCTGCCCAAAACGCACTTCGAGAGGGGAAGATCGGCCTCAAGGAGAACAGGGGGCTAGCGCCTCCGTCCAACAGCAGCAGGGAAACGAGTAAACGCCAGGACTACGGGACGGGTGCTGGCTGGTAGTGAAAAAGTCCCAAGAATTTCGATCTCACAAGCACACGACGGGAACAGCCTGATTATCAATGGCCAAATCAATGGAAC
Organism: Perizoma affinitatum; assembly: GCA_961405105.1. NCBI lineage: Eukaryota > Metazoa > Arthropoda > Insecta > Lepidoptera > Geometridae > Perizoma > Perizoma affinitatum. The sequence goes on from OY560207.1 coordinate 6,617,647, forward strand.
ACCCTGCAAGATCACATTGGATACTGGTGCTTCTCGTACAGTGGTCAGTTCCCAACTTGCAAATCGCTTACTTGGGAACTTCTTCCGTAACAGTGACCGAGTCCAACTCTTAACAGCAACCGGTCAGCACATATCCGTCCGAGGCGAGAAGCGGGTAGAGGTGAAGCTGGGTGAAAGGATTTTCCTGCATAACGTCATCGTGGCCGACGTGGTTGACGACTGTATCCTGGGTTTGGATTTCTTGCGAGAGCACCGCTGCAAGATCGACGTGAATCAAGGAGTGTTAAAATGTGGAACGGAGGAAATTTTTATGGAAGGTGGATCACCAGGGAATATTTACTGTCTACAGAAAACTGTTCTGCCTCCAAGGTCGGAAACCATTGTACCAGTAAGATTGCCACACACTGCGGAAAATAATCGATGTGTACTGATAGAGAGATTGGATACCGTCCAACCATGGATTATGTCACGAACTCTAGTGAAGGCTACGAGTACCTCAGCAGTGCGAATATTGAACTTGAGTAGTGAAGAAAACCTCATCGAAAAAGGGACGTTAATGGGAACCTGTGAGGAAGTAGCTTGCTTGCGAAGGTGTCAAGAATTGCCCAGTGGCCAAAACCTAAAGAACAAATATGATGTGTCATCATTTCTGGAAGTTTGTCGCAAGGATCTTTCTGAACAAGAAGTTGCAATGGCTAAAAAGACGTTACTTCAGTATGCCGATGTATTCTCTTCGAATGATGCTGATATTGGAAAGACTGGACTAGTACAGCATGCGATAAACACTGGTAATGAGCTACCGATCCGCCAGCGACCTAGACGATTACCAGTAGCACGGGAGAAAGAAGTAGAAACCATGATTGAGGGAATGATGAAGGATGGTGTAATAGAACCTTCATCCAGTCCTTGGTGCTCGCCTGTCGTGCTAGTCAAGAAGAAGGACGGAACTATGCGTTTCTGTGTTTATTATCGTCGTCTCAATGAAGTAACGAAGAAAGACAGTTATCCACTAGCAAGAATTGATGACACGTTAGATACACTGACAGGAATGAAGTGGTTTACTACTCTGGATTTGAAAAGTGGCTACTGGCAAGTAGAAATAGACCCTAGAGACAAGGAAAAGACTGCATTCTCTACGGGAAAGGGACTTTGGCAATTTCGATTCATGCCGTTCGGATTATGCAACGCCCCTGCGACTTTTGAGAGGCTAATGGAGCTAGTACTTGTTGGATTGATCGGAGACGCCTGCCTTGTCTACTTGGATGACATCATCATTATTGGAAGAACATTTCAAGAACATCTTCAAAATCTGGAACGCGTGTTGTCAAAGATCCGCGCAGCAAATCTAAAGTTAAGTCCGAAAAAGTGCTCGTTCTTCAGACGGCAAGTAAGCTTCTTGGGTCATGTAGTTTCACGAAACGGTATACAAACTGACCCAGAGAAAATAGACGCTGTCAAGGATTGGCCGATTCCAATGGACAAGACACAAGTCAGAGCATTTTTAGGGTTGTGCTCCTATTACCGACGGTTTGTGAAGAACTTTGCTGATGTAGCTAAGCCTTTGCACAAGCTCACCGAGGAGAAGCGACTATTCTGCTGGGATGAAGACTGCAACCATGCTTTTCAGGAACTAAAGAAGCGTCTGTGTGAGGCACCTATTCTTGGCTTTCCTGACCTAGATAACGAGTTCATCGTGGACACAGATGCAAGTAATCCCGGTATTGGTGGTGTATTATCTCAGCGCAAAGGAGATCAAGAAGTGGTGATAGCCTACTTCAGCAAATCTTTATCCAAACCGGAAAGAAATTACTGTGTCACACGAAGGGAACTGCTGGCAGTAGTAAAATCTTTGCAGCATTTCAGCAAATATCTGCTAGGACGTAAATTTCATCTGCGAACTGACCATGCTGCGTTAACATGGCTATTACAGTTCAAGAACCCCGAGGGGCAAGTGGCAAGATGGATAGAACAGCTACAGGAGTTTGATTTTCAAATTGAACATCGCAGTGGAAAATCTCACGGTAACGCGGATGCACTCTCTAGAAGACCTTGCCTGGAAAACTGTAAGCATTGTGTCAAACAGGAGTCCAAAGAAGCAGTACCCATAAGAATGCTGAGAACAGACCTTAGCGAGGAGTGGAAGGAAGCCCTGCAGCAAGCACAGCAGGAGGATAACGATCTCAAGCCAATTGTAGAACGGATCAAAGCTGGTAGCCCCAAACCTAAGTGGAGTGATGTTGCTGGAATGAGCACAACTACAAAAAGTTATTGGGCACAGTGGGACAGTCTGGTTGTCCATAATGGAGTATTGTGCCGTAAATGGGAAAATGCTCGAGGAGATCATTGTCACCTTCAAATGGTTGTCCCTAGGAACAAAATATCTGACGTTCTGAAGCTCTACCACGAGGGATGTTCGGGTGGTCATATGGGAATAAAAAGGACATTGTTAAAAATCCGCGAACGATTTTACTGGATCCATTGTCGAGATGATGTGGAGGACTGGTGCCGGAAATGTACGAGTTGTGCAGCCGTAAAAAGACCCCACACGCGCAGCAAAGGAGCATTGAAGTTATACAATGTCGGAGCGCCGTGGGAACGTATAGCGCTGGACGTTGCTGGACCGTTTCCTGTTAGTGAAAACGGGAACAAATACTTCTTGGTAGTCATGGATTATTTTACAAAATGGCCGGAAGTTTTCGCAATTCCTAACCAAGAAGCTTCGACGGTAGCGGATAAATTAGTACACGAAGTTTTCTGTCGTTTTGGAGTACCTCTGGAAATTCACAGCGACCAAGGAAGGAATTTTGAGTCCCAGGTATTTCAGGAGACATGTCGTTTAATGGGCACTCATAAGACCAGAACCACCTCCTATCACCCACAATCGGACGGAATGGTAGAAAGGTTTAATCAGACGTTGGAACATTATCTGGCAAAAGTGGTGGAGACCAATCAAAAGGATTGGGACAAGTACATTCAGCCATTTCTGCTGTCATATCGAAGTGCAGTTCACGAGAGCACAAATGTCACCCCTGCCTTTGCGAACTTTGGACGTGAACTGCGATTACCTGCGGACTTGATAACTGGCATTCCACCTGATTCTCCACGCACAATAACAGATTATGCGAGCGACTTACGAAATAAAATGAACGACGTATAAACATCCGACAATCCAGCCAACAAACGTCTGAAAAGATGAAGACCCGTTATGACAGAAAACTAAACAATTTGGGATTCAACGAAGGTTCACTGGTGTGGTTGCATAATCCAGTGCGGAAAAAGGAAAAGTCTCCCAAATTACAGCCCAAATGGGACGGACCGTACCGTGTTATGACCAGGATTAACGATGTCACTTATCGGATACAGAAGGGTCTGCGAGGAGCCCCTAAGATCGTTCATGTTGACCGTTTGGCGAGGTATTACGGGTCTGACAATGCTCGGGACGAGCATGTCTAAGGAGGGGGCAGTGTGACGTGCGCTGCTAGCTAACTACGGTATGCTAGCGCCATCTCTTATCAAATGGACGCACTACTAGTTCTACCGCCATCTAATATCGCGTAGAAAGAACTAGCACGCACGTAGCGGACGCCCCGCCCCTTATGGAACCGACTAGATCGATCATTAACCGCGTTAGTAAGAGATAGCAAATGCGTTAGAAGGGGATAGCACGCGCTTAGAAAGGACGGGATTGTGCGCGCTTAGTAAGGACGGGATTGTGCGAGATCTTTCTGGAAGGATCGAGGTATCGTCTTAGGGGGATTTATAAGCGCGGTGAGCGGCCCGTAGCGACAGTTCCGATCGAGATTTGGAAGTGAATTGATCAAAGTGATAAAGAAGCGATACCCAGTGATTAGTAGAGTGACTGTTTGTGTTATAGTGTTGTACCTAGTAATTCAGTGTTTTAGTGCTTTTGTTTAAGTGGTGTAATTCTGTTGTGCTGTTAGTGTCAAAGTTAATTTTATAGTGTAACCTGACTAATACAGTGTTCTTTTGGTGTTCAAGTGGACTTCATTATTTTATCCCGTACCCTAGCTTGTAACAATATATTATCTATATAGTTATTATAATCAAAATCATTAGAGGTGTCTGGAGGTTTTGCGTTATTTCATTAAGACCCTGTCAATAAATAACTAATGCTGAACATTTTCACACAACATCATCTCGCGCAAAGTAAGCAAAGCTTGTGTTATGGGAACTACATGATTGATATACTACTTTATATAATTTTTTTTTGTAAATACATACTTATTATAGATAGTACATCTGTAGATCTATACTGATCACATTTCGATGGTGTTTCCAGAAACTGGCCGAGCTGGAGAAGGACGAGGAGCTCCGAGATGCCGGCGGCTTGTATGCAGTACCCAAGATTGAATACGACGAAACTATGCGTGAGATACGTGAATTGGCCGTGCAGATACGGTATGTAGCCACAATCCTAGTGCTGTCAAACGGTGAAGGAGAATGTCGTGAGGGATCCCGTATTCTTAATCATAGTGCGCTCAAACGGTGAAGGAAAACATCGTGAGGGAACCGGCATGTCTAACTGTTTTGAGCACCAGTGGAAAAAGAAGTAGTGCACTTTAAAAACAGTAAAAGTCTAATTGACAGATGTTAACTGTTTTTAAAAAACTTATATATCATTTTGTTTTTGAGTTTTAACCCACAGTTTAGTAAATCACAGATTTTATAATATCCGATAAACTATTATATTGAATAAAATAATGAAAATTCTGTAATTAATTTAATTCAATTGTTATTAACCGACTTAAAAAAAGGAGTAGGTTCTCATTTTTTTATGTTTGTTACTTGATATCTTTGCCAATTGTTAACCGATTGTGATGATTATTTTGTTGTTGTAAAGAGAATGATCCCGAGGTTGTCCCATAATTTTATTCCTGAGGGATTGCTACTTTTCCCGTAAAACTGAACATCCGAAAAAATGACGAAAAATGTTTTGTGCGTTATTTTACTTTTGTTTTATATTCGAAAGAGTGTCATCCCGAGAGAGCAAAATAACGTAAGCATGTGAGGAAGTCGATTTTTTGACATTTAATGTCATATTTAGTTATTATAAATTTGTTAAGCCACACTTAAGGGAAGTTACAGGAGCTTTATGAAATCTTAAAATGCGCCCATAGCGGGATTCCACCTCCCATCATTCATCATCATTTATTAAATTTCATTCACTCCTTCCTTATCGCTGACACTTTCAATTCTTGATTCCAGCAACAAAAAGGCCGTTCTGAAGGACGAGTCTCGTCTCACGAAGCAGTCTACGAAGCCGGTGATGCCGCGAAACTCCCGCGCGCGAGCCAAGGACCGCAGCACGGGCAAACTCAGGGACGAGATGGAAAAACTCGGTACATATAATAAATAACAAATATTTGCAGATACAAACATTTGTCCCGTGGCGGGAATCGAACCCGCAACCTTATGTGTCTCAGGCGGGCCTTCGCCCACCGCGCCGCATAGGTCGACTTAAGACATAAAGAGATTAACAATGTAAATTGTAATCTCCGAAACTACTTCTAAAATTCTCGCCCACTTGAAAAATGTAGGTTATTTGGTAATCAAAATAAAAAGTATTTTTTTTCAGACAATACAATCAACTTTGTTAGTAGATACTTAGTAAATTCTTTGTTAATAAATTCTGCGAAGAAAACAAGAGTTAGGACATTCTGCGATGGGAGATGATAACAATAAAAGCATTTTGATTTCACCGATTGACCACAGTCTGCACAAAATGTCTCCAAATAGGAGAGGTACACCTCTCCACAACTGTTTTGAGGATGTTGTTGTGACTGCCACGAACTCTACTCATCAGAGTTGCTGTTTTACGGATGACGACATGAAAGCGATCCATCCTTGTCTGCGCGAACATCTCTGAGGCACTACAAAAACGCGGCAGCCTCAACAGCATCCTGAAAGTATTGAATGAATGAATGAATTATATTTATTTGCAAGAATATAGGTACATTAGTATTAATCGTATAGCTTGCCGTGGTCTTTAGGTTGCCCGTGTAGAAGCTAACATATTACCTCTGAACGCCAGAGCCCTACATTCCCTCTCATCATCTACATTATCTTTAAGGTATGTAGTAGGTATGTGTATGTAGTAAGTGTTACTATGATTAACTGCATAATTTACTAGGTACTAGGAAAACCACAAAATTTAGATCGCTTTTAAGCGCTAAAGGCCCACCGCTGTGTACCTTTAATTTCAATTATGTTATTTAATAAGGTATAAAGTATTTTCATTAATTCAAAATGTAATATTTTCGTTTCCAGGCGTGGACATGTCGGACACGAAGGAGGCTCACTTCACCCGCTCTCGCTCCCGCTCCCGCTCGCAGTCCGTCCTCGCCAAGAAGCCGCGGCTCGACGCGTCCCGCTCCCGCTCCGTGTCGCGCCCCGCCCGCGACGAGCAAGGAGTCAAGGACGTCGCTGTAATTTACCTTATTACTTCCAATTCGTGCTGTCATCGGATATTTCTCTTATTAGGTCGACCTCTGTGGCGCAGTGGGCGAAGGCCCGCCTGAGGCGCAGATGGTTGCGGGTTCGATTCCCGCCGCGGGGCAAATGTTTGTTTCATCTGTAAATATTTATCTCGGGTCTGGGTGTTTTCTATGTATGATATGTAGGTTATACATATGTATGATGTGTATTTACAAAAAAAATTATATAAGTAGTATTATAAGCCATGTGTAATAAATTATTACACATGGCCTCCTGAAGTCCTCCCACACTAAAGTTTTTCGCCTACCTTCCTCTTAACGAGTGACGTAATTTATGAATGGCCCATTACCCCCTCCAAATACTGAATTAAATAAGTAGAAAACTCTTTATTGTGCATAACACCATTTTACAAAAAAAAAAAATAACTAAATAAAAAAATATCTTTCAAAACAAAAATCTTACAAATGACTTGTTATTTCCAGATGCAACGCCGTGCCAAGAATATGGCGCACGTTGCTATCGCACGGAAGACCAAAAAGATGGGTCTCAAGGGCGAGGCGGATCGCTTCATCGGAACGAAGATGCCGAAACATCTGTTTGCGGGAAAACGTGGCGTTGGCAAGACGGACAGACGATAGAGAACTTTGTTTTAAAACGTGTCAGGTCTACCATATTTATCGCTGTGTACAAAACGGGTCTGTTGTGCGTTTTTTCCATCTTTGAAATGCGTTTTTTTGCAATCAACCTCGGAATCCATCTTCCAAGTTTGTATGAAAAAAAGAAAAGCGCAACAGTTCTTATTTTTTATAATTTGAAACATACAACGTGTATGCTGTTGAGTATTGTAAATAAGTGCAAACATAATAAAGAACCGTATATAACAGAGATGTTTTTTTTTTCAAGGTACAAACTAAAGAAGTATATAGCCACTTTCGGATTGCCCAAAAAAGATAACTTTATTAGAATTCAGTTTGAATAAAGCACAATTTTTTCATAGTTTTCCATTGTAATTATCTATCTTAGTTCATCCTAGGAAAGTTTCCCCCCCTCCAAGGCTATTTCACAGATATATATATCACCATCTGTGGTGATCTGTGGCTCGCGAGACAGATCCCGTGATTATCACTACATGCCAATGTAATTCTGTCAAACACCAAGTAGGTTGGATAAAAAAGCGGGTAGAAAATTGATAGCTTCAGAGGTATCAAGGTGAACACGCCCGCGTCACAAAGCATTTAATGTTTAGTAGGTATTTGATCGAGTGAGCGAAGCGAAACGTAAATTTGAGTCTACTTGGACAATCCGGCGTTTGTTTGTCCGATGAACCGTTTATTCAATCTTGATGAAACTCTGTAAGTTAGGAACGTTATACTCATAGAATTTTGGAGTTTGAACTTGAGCTTAATCGTGAGTGGGTTTTCGGTAGTCGGGCAAAGACGGTACTTCGCGATATCTTCGTACTACTAGTAAGAACTACAAGTTACCAAAAATTATGAAAAGGCCTTTGACAGCGTCGAACACTGGGCGGTGTTTCACTCTCTTCACCGTTGCAATATTGACAAGCGTCACGTACATATCCTTCGGGAGTTATACAAGTCTGCCAAAATGCAAGTACGCATGCACAAACTATCTGACCTGATACCCATCAGCCGTGGAGTACGCCAAGGGGATACCATCTCACCCAAACTCTTCACGTGCCTTTTGGAGGACATCATGAAAACTATAGACTGGGAAGAGAGAGGTATCAAAATCAATGGCCGTTATATGTCGCACTTACGTTTCGCCGATGACCTCGTCCTTATGGCTGAGACCGCTGTAGATCTCCAAAGCATGCTAATCGAACTGCATGAGGCCTCCGTGAGCGTCTGTCTTAGGATGAACATGTCCAAGACCAAGGTAATGACAAATCATCTGTCACGCATACCGAACATCACTATAAATAGCTACAGAATACAGTCAGTAGATGAGTACATTTATCTTGGGCATCGTTTATCCTTTGGCCGAGGCTCACAAAAGAGGGAAATAAATAGGCGTACCTATCCAACTGGGGTGGGCTGCTTTTGGAAAATTGGAGGAAGTTTTTAAATTCAATGTCCCCCGATGGTCTTAAGACCAGGATGTACAACCAATGTGCTTTGCCCATCCTCACTTACGGAGCCTAAACATGGACCCTGACTAATGAGCACATGTATACCATTAAAGTTGCTCAAAGAGCCATGGAGCGGGCTATGCTAGGAATCCATCTCGTGGACCGTATACCAAACATCGAGATTAGACGCCTCACTAAAGTGGAGGATGTAGGTATACGGATAGCGAGGCTCAAGTGGAGATGGGCAGGGCACTTGGCAGGGCGGGAGGACCACAGATGGACAAAAACAGTCACAGGATGGTGGCCGAGAGATATGCGGGGGCCTCGAGGCAGACCACCTTCCCGCTGGTCAGATGATATTGTGAGGGCAGTAGGTGAGATTCGGCTGGCACAAGACCGCCAGGAGTGACGTAATAGAGAAGAGGCCTTTACTCAGCAGTGGGTGTTACCGACTGATTAGATATAAAGTTTTGAATGCATCACTAAAGTGGCGTGTATTACAATTTGTTTCAAAAACAGCGATGACCCAGATATGTTTTTTTAATTAGGTATTTTCTATGGTATGATTAATAATTATTTACTAATCAAAACGGAACCTGATCGAAAACGGGGCGGGGTCACTGATCACGCCAACATAGAAGCTGACATATGTAGACTACACATCCACAACGACTTGCCTTGCTGTCGACATGTCGATGTCGGGCCGGGTCAGTGAGACAGCGTGACATACAATTTCATATTCCCTATTTTCGGTGTCGGTGCCGGGCCGGGTAGAAACACACATTCGTTAAATGCCGAGCGGCAATTCATGTCAGATCGGAATACTCGATTATCAAGCTAAATAGGTTAACGAATATAATATAATAGCTGGATCCGACATCTTAAACCCGAGAGGATACAAAGCACGAGATATTTAGGGCTATGTACTATAAGGCTTGTAGCTGTAACTGTTGGAGCTTCGGCGCTTCAAGGCGAAAAATCTCAATAATTTCGACCAGGCTTAGTTGGTATAGCCCTCGCATACCAAGCGGGAGGTTACGGGTTTGAGTCCCGTCGAGGTTATTGAAATTTGATTTAAAGTTTCGTTAAATAAATATGAGATTATAGGCTAAAATCTTTATTACATATTAACAATGATATCCTCTACAAGTTACAATATAGGTACTTTATTTATAAATTATAACACACTACTAAATTACTTTTATTAACATATTAAATAAATAAATAAACACCCAGCAGTACACATACATAGTCCTGACCCCACACTAGGATTACATGAGTCACGGGTATCAGAAACTACGTGTACCGTGGTATCACAACACCCAGACCTAGGAAAAATATCTGTAAACCATGCAAACAATTGTCCCGCAGCAGTAATAAAACACACACCCCGTCCCCGTACATAGCGGCTGGCTACTCGCCCAATATTATTTATTTATTTTTATAGAATTACTCCTAAAAGTAGCACTGATTTTGTACAAGAGAAATGACAATTTACCTACATATTCCTGTTAGGTAACTACTTTAGTGCAACATATTATACTTATCAGTGTAATGTAAACAATGTTATTTTAAAACGTTTTCACTATTACGGGGCGCCTGCATAAATACGTCAGTCAATAGGGGTTTTTCTTTTTGATCTGCGGCCATTTAATCTCTCAAGTAAATCATGGATAGCGCTGTTCAGAAGATAACCTCCCAGTTACCCGCACTAGCGTATACCCACGAGAACGGCGATTATGTAGCCTAGATAGTTAGTGCTTTTAAATACATACATAAAGCCAAGCCTGTCTTCCGGAGGGGTTAGCAGAGATCACGGAATCCACTTGCTACGATCCTGGAACACCTCTTCCACTTTTATCGCTCTCATCACATTCTTCATACAAGGTCGTCGGTTTAGTGTACTCTTGACTTGGCTTCCCCAGAACGTCTCCAATTCGGTCTAAGTACGTTCACCGAGGCATTCCCTTTCCAACTAACCAATTCACGCTAGTGTTTTTAGTTATATTACAAGTATCTAGTGGTCGACGTACTTGTATGAAGAATTTGATGAGAGCGAATATAGTGAAATGTCAGGATCGAAGCAGTTGGAAATCCGTGTTCTCTGCCTACCACTCCGGGAAACAGGCGCGAGTTTATTTATGAATGTACTACCATATCCTACCAGAGAACGGACAGAAAACCATTAGTATTTTTTAATACCTTTATGGGACTGGATGGTCAAGAATACATTGAGATTTGGGACTCCACTGCGCTAGAAAGCTGTGTAGATTTCGAACGCATTTTCTACTATTTTGGATATGCTTTATACAACAGTGCCATCTAGTTAAGACGTCAGGGAACTAAGCCAGCCACAGATAAAAAAAACCCTCATTGGCATACGCGTGCAAGCAGCAGTTTATTGGTTAGTATTTCAATTCAATCCAAGTGTTTTTTACAATCAAATGGCACTGGATCGCTTAAAGGTAGCACTGGATCGAAACACTAGCTACGAGAAATCAGGCCTTTCGACAGTACAGTATCAAATCTGTGCTACTTTATTAAAAATCCTTTTTTTCTTTGACATAAAGACTAAAATGGAGTTGCAGTCACTTTCAGGTGTATCAGCGAGTTTGTCGGTTACAGTTATTGGTAGAAAATAACGAAAAAAACGTATAACGTAGGTAATCCATATTGACGAAAATACTATGACTGATGTCAAATTGACATTTCTTGTCAATTTACAATTTGACAAAACCTAAGCGCAAATTGTAAGATGGACATTATAATATTCTCACTAAACGAATGCAAAAATCAACCTGACTCATACAACTTACTTAAATACGACGATACGAATGCATTTATGACATTTACCAATAAAACTATAAACACAAAATGACAGTAAACCATTGTCGTGTACGTTTTAGCCGAGATATCTACTTTGTAACCTCAAAACTTGACAGTAGTCACGTGACATTTTCACAGCTAATGCCATTCCCATAACATACAATCTTTCCGCAGGCGTTAACGTCAACAGAATGTGGTATCTGTCTAGACACACAGGTGAGCCAAGAAAATGGGACTCTCGTGTTTACTTTGACATTTTATTTTTGAGTTTCAATCAAAATAATTATGGTTTGATTGGCTCGGTTATATTCGGCAAAAAAAACCTTTATATGGTATAATAGAATCGATTGAGTCGTATCGTTTATATTAAAAATATTAGTTTCAATTTTCTCATAAAAATAATATTTATTTTTAATTTTATTTACAATCACCGTTTTTCGAAGAACTAAACTTTCTAACTACAAAAGAAAAGGTACTTTCTTGAGAGTCCCATTTTGTTGACACACTGTGTTTAGAAATTAATTATTATTATTACTCAGTATAGTTAAGTGAGGATACCAAGTAGGGGGTGGTCAGAGACACATCCAAACATTGTATTTGGCACATGACTACGTGTTGCATAGTAATTTGCATTCCACGTGACATGTTGCTAGCAAGACCATCGCCGCTTCTTACTTTCTTTTAATATTGGAAATCATAATAAATATCACTAGGCACTATTATTCAGTTAACTATAGGTTAAAACTTTTAAAAGACCACCAATATTCCACTACAGATTTACGTCCTTATTCATAAAAACTTGTCATAAAAGCAACGCTTAAAATATTGTAATCCCTTACCATCACATTCACAAATAGAGACAGGGATCATTTTAATACGTGTTAAAAAAAACACATTAAATATATACAGGCTGATTCCGCTCGGAGGGAAGTTCGCGTGAATGATAAAAATAGCCTATTAGCCAATTTCGTCACACGAATTTCATGGTTCTTGAAGTCCCCCCCACTAAAGTTTCTCGCTAGGGTTGAAGATGTTGACACACTTTGTAGACCCCCTCCCTCGCCCTTAGCTTGCGACATAATTTATGGACGAGCCCCTATTATGCGCCTGAAAGTCACTCGGAAACGTTTCACAAGTTAATAATGCTGGTAATTTTTCACACAGCATCATCTGTGCGGGTTTGGTTTCCGCAGCAGGGCAAATGTTTGTATAATCTGCAGATATTTGTCTCAGATCTGGCGGTTTTCTATATATAATATATAATTATTCACAAAAAAATATATATGTAGAATATCAGTCATGTAGTTCCCATAACACAAGCTCTGCTTAGTTTGGTGTTGTGTGGAAAATTACCAGATTTTTATTTCTCACCGCAATTCGTCGCCGAGTGGCTTTCAGACACAGAATTTTGGGGTTGACTGCCACCGTCAGCGCCACCGTTAGTTCAACCGGCCATTTACAGTGTGATTAAAGTCCTTACCCCATCCGAATCAGAATCACCATGTATTTCGCAAAGTTTAACTGCTTCCTATTTCGTAAAACATACAGGGCTTTTCCAGACATCTAGACTCCAGCCCTCGCATTCATAATCACACATTAACTTAGCAGAGTGCTAAAAGTTCTCCTTCCGTTGTTTAGTGTTAGAAAAGGACAGGGCTAGAGTTAACGACCTTTTGCAGTAAGCGAGAGATTAATAATAAGAGGGTAGATTCGTGACACATTTTTATAACTGTCTATTTAATTTATGACATAAAAAATACTCTTTTAAGTTTTAACCTAACTCAAACTTAACAAAAAACAAACTTAAAAACTACAGAAAAAGGACCCAAACTCAGAACGGTAAACTTAAGATGTAACTATAGTGCTATAAACTTACGCTGCGTAGTGATAACACGAGCCATATTATAAATATCTGTCAAAATCCTTAAATCATTATCAATTTTATCGATTCAATTTAAAAAGTCACATCAAAGGCGTCGATTCTCATGTACACCAACTACCTAAATTATATACAAAGAAAGAAAGAGAGAAAAACATTAATTTAGCACGACATAAACACGACATAAATTTTGCAACAAAGTTAGGATGGTGGGATAATTTATGAAAAAAATATATAAGAAAAATATTTATGAAAATATATTAGAATATCTGTTTCAGGATATACATCAGAAAATACAGAAAATCCTCACGCACCTTACAAATTCCTCTACCTAGACAGTTCAATGTCGCACGAAAAAGGTATATCTATCACTCTCTTTTGCTAACAGTAACGAAAGGAAGAGATGGCAACAATTTTAGTGCCGTCAAACTAGTCTGATTTAAGTTTTCCATACAAGTTCATTCGTGATTTCAAAACATGTTGACTATAAACACGAAGAAGGCCGTCAACTAATTTAACATGTGTACAATTCTTGGCATCTCTTTCTTGCGCGCTCAGTGAAAGAGCGAGACAGTTTAAATTAAGTTTTACATCAAATCATATGGCTTTTGTAAAATTAAGTCGGTGTACAAGAGAATCGACGCTATGGCACAGCGCAGACAGGTATCTTTAAACTGTGTTTAAGAGCGTTCATGAATAAGGCCCTTTATGTAAAAAAAATGACTAGTAAAGTTTATTGAGATCTTTTCATTCTGCTGAGACGAAAGGGCGTGCGACTATAATTCAGTTATATAAATAAATGAATCTACATGAATAATAGAGCTTCTTTAGTGTTTTTTTTTAACCGCGCTAATCTCGGCAGGAATCGAACGCGCTGCTCTCGCGTCCCAGCCGGCGCTGGGCGAGGTTCCTAGATTTGTTTCTAGATTAAAGTCGCACGCCCACGCGTACACCAGTGGGTCCTTTATATATACACTGTATTGTTATGCTGTCTGTATGTCTGCCTGTTTGTTTAGTAGCGATGTCCATTGCGATTGTCTGGATGCGGCCGCCGGTTGTGATTTATGCCTGCAATCAATATGTACTGTTATGGTATTGTGGGTATGTACCCATCAATACCTGATCAAAATGTTGAAAGAAAACCATTCAGGCCAAACCAATCGAAGCCATTGGTTAGTGTTCCAATAAGCGGCGGTAAAAACCAACTGCTTGCAAAACGCGGGCACGTGCCAAATGTAATGTTTGGACGTGCCTCAGACTACCCTCTACTTGATATCCTCAAAGATTTACGCATATAGTATATCTGAAGACTTTATACCCCATGATTGACCATGGGGAATAAAGTCGTGTGCGTGTTTGTTTTTTATTTATTAGACAGTTACCTGGATGAAAGGGCGCGGGCGACCGCCTGCACCAAGTACCCGGATTCATCTGTCAAATTAAATACATTATAAAAATACTACTATCTACAAGTAGGTATATACAAATAAAATGTGTATTCAAAACAAGACTAAAAGCACGCTTTTATCACGTTCTTAAAATTATAAAAAAGTATTCCACTATCCACATCCTGCCTTTATCATCAGACCCTCGTTACCAAGCCCAATCTATTGGACTTGTCAAAACGAATCATATGAGCCCAAGCTCGAGGGGTTTACTAGTAGCAACTGAAGAGTTCCACTATCCACCTCCTGGCTCCATCATCAAATCAGCTCCAAGATACCAAATTATAGTATTTGCATCCATATACAGGGTGTAATCGTTAAGTGTGCACAGGCGATTATTCCATAACTATTGCAGATATCAAAAAACTTTAAACTGATATCGAAAGTACTTTACCTAATGAGTAAAATGACATTAATAACTTTTTAGAAATAAACGAGAAATATCCAAAAAAAATACATTAATCACTCCCATACATTTAGTATGAGATAGTAGAAAGGTTTTAGTTTCCTTATTTTAAGTGGAATAGTACCTACTCATTTTACCCTTGTCATTTTATAATTATGTACGATATGAAGGTATTAATGAATTTCAAGTAGATACACGTGTAGATTAATTATCTTACCACTTCAAATTTATAATAAACCTTGTTTCAATATTGTATTGATTTGAACTAGCTGAAAAGCAACATACTAAATAAAAACAAAAAGAAAGATACTCTTTGGTGTTCGTTCTAAATTCAAATTCTTTATCGCGGGTTCTCGTTCCCGCCAATTTATTGTATTTTTCAATTTGCGTTAATAATCGTGATTGTTGCATTTATTGATTGAAAAATGGCATATTCCAATACAGAAAAGAGGGACATGTTAAAAATGTACTACAAACATGATTGTAACAATAGGGCGGCCATTATCGCCTACAGAAGAGAGTACCCAGATAGAGAAGTTCCTTCTGGTACGTATTTACGTAAGTTGGATAACAATTTGATAAATTATGGATCTTTTAACAGAAAAAAAGGTTCGAGAACAAGAGCTCCGGAATTTGATAATGACTTAGATAACAATATTATTAACTACGTAGTAGATAATCCACAAGAATCAACGCGTTCAGTGGCCCGATCATTTCCAGTGTCCCACAATTATGTACACAAGTTATTAAAAAAACACAACTTCAAAGCATTTAAGATAAAACCTACTCAAACGCTGCACAATGATGATCCTGCTCGTCGGCTGGTCTATTGCAATTGGCTAGTCAATAATTATGTCAATGTAAGGTCAATTTTATGGACCGATGAAAGTAATGTTTCAAACTGCGGCATTTACAATAGAAAAAACTCGCATTATTGGTCAATTGACAATCCTCGCTTAACTACTGAAGTTAGAGCTCAGGTGCGATTCTCAATTAATGTGTGGTGTGGTATTCTTGGAGATCGGATCATTGGGCCATATTTTTACAGTGGAACCTTAAATGGACAGAGATATTTCTCCTTTGTACAAAACGATATGCCAAGTCTCTTAGAACCAATTCCAGACGATGAAAGAAGGTCGATAATTTTTCAACAAGATGGAGCACCTGCACATAATACAAATGTTGTAATGAATTTCTTACGAAACAATTATAATGGCTTAATAGCCAATAATAGTGCAACCCCTTGGCCTGCCAGATCCCCGGATCTCACGCCTTGTGATTTCTTCCTATGGGGATTTGTCAAAGACCACGTGTACGCTGAGAGAGTACACAGCCTAGAAGAGTTACAGAATCGTGTACGTCGTGCAATTGCTTTAATTACTCCGCAAATGTTAAGGAAAGTTCATTTAGAAACTGTAAATAGAGCTCGTCATTGTATTGCACAAGGAGGACGTCACTTCGAACATATGCTTTGAACACAAAATTTTGTACTTACTAAGAAATAAAATGTATGGGAGTGATTAATGTAATTTTTTTGGATATTTCTCGTTTTATTTTTAAAAAGTTATTAATGTCATTTTACTCATTAGGTAAAGTACTTTCGATATCAGTTTAAAGTTTTTTGATATCTGCAATAGTTACGGAATAATCGCCTGTGCACACTTAACGATTACACCCTGTATACATACGTGTATAAACATACAAAGTTTCATTTCGATACGAAGATTAGAAGTAGGTAGGTTAAAATTGACTGGCAAGATTTAATTTTGATTACATTTTTTGTTTGTTAGTAACAAGTGAAGCTTATATAAGCGTGTTATAAATACATTACGAAACAGCTATCTAAAGACCGTTGCAAACGATCTATAGATAGCTCAACTGGTCCAGATCACTACCAGGCGGAAGCATTGCCATGCTGAATGGCAATGCTGATGCGTTTACTTTAAGTTTTGTAGAGTTGTACTTATAATGTAATGTAATGTTTGGACGTGCCTCTGATCACCCCCTGCTTGGTATCATCGAAGATCTTTTCACTGAGTATGTACCTGAGGGTGTCCATCATGGGGGTTACAGTCGTTAGCGTGTTTGTCTGTTTCTTTTTTCTATTTATAATTCTTATGGTATACAATAAAGTTTTTTCATTCATTTATACTTGGGGATTGCAGTCGTGAGCGTTTTTGTTTTAGATTTGTACGACTTCAAGGGAGGTTTATCTACACAAGTCACTAGGGGGCGCTTACTTAACAAACATTAACTTCTAAAAGAAATATTTACCTGTCTAAATATATATTGCGGCCTGTATTGAAACTGTCCTTGGTTCACCCCCTGATGCCTGGGTCCGAACCTCCTGTCCTGCCAGGGCCTGACCTGCGTGTTACCTCTGTCATGGTAGTTACCCCTGTCTTGATAGTAACCCCTGTTTTGGTAGTTACGTTCTTGGCCGTTATTTCTGAAAGGAAGACAAGGCTTTAAGTTCCATTTTGTTTTTAATCACCAAACATACATAAATACATATGCCTGACTCTGCAAAGCATCCCCTGTGTCGTGGGTATCAGGAACTACGAGTACCGTGGTACCGCAACACACACACCAGGGACTAATATCCGTAGAACATGAAAACATTTGCCACGCAACGGGAATCGAACCTGAACTCTTGCGTTTTAGCCTTTAACCACAATGGATCTTTCTGACACCCAAAGGTGCAATTCAAAGACGTATTTACCCCAGTGTTACCATCAAACGACAGTAAAACGAAAGACCAAAGGTAAACTAACCTGTCTTGATAATTACTCCTATCTGGTACACTTCTCTCGTGTGTCCTGTCCTGTGCGTTACTTTGAAGTTTACGTTCCTGATCGTTATTTTCAACTGTCCGGTCCTGTGCGTTATTTTGTATAGTCATATCCTGTAAATTGCTTTGAATTGATCTATCTTGAACAGTATTTTGAATAGTTCTGTCCTGTACGTTACTTTGAATAGCCTTGTCCGGTACGATACTTCCTTGGACAGAAATATCCTGTACATTGCTTTGCCTTTCTTGTACACTGTTCTGTTTCTCCTGTACGGTTTTATCTGGACTCGCGCATTGTGTATTATTGGTTTTGTCCTGATTGTTACTATAATCTTGGCCGTAATTGTTGCTTCTGTCCTGCGCGTTACTACCCTGAGAAAAGCTCTTATCTTGATAAGAATTATGCCTGTACGGGGCATAACCTCGGTCCTGATAGTTACTATTCTTTTCCGAATTGTGACTGTTCCTGTCAGGATTGTTGCTACTCCTGTCCTGCGCGTTACCGCTCTTGTCGTTGTAGTTATTCTTGACATAGTGGCTGGTGTGTCTGTCCACGGTGTTACCGTCCCCCCGCCCGTTGATTTCGCCTCTGTCTTCATAGCGACGTCGATAATCGGACCTTTCATGGTAACGCGGATAATTATTGTATTCATAGCGACTATCTTGATGATCTGTGAGGGAAAAATGAGGGGAACGTTATTTGTATTATCTACAATAATATTACAAAGAAGTAAAGTTTGATTGTATGTAGGAGGTAATCCCCGAAACTAATCATCAGATTTCAAAAAAAAATCTCTAATATTTGTTTCTTCAAGTGGAAATAGGCTATATATCCTGGCGTGAATACGTTGAAATCTCGACTTGCGTTTTTTTTATTATTGGCTTATACGCAACCTAGGCCTCTATAGATGTATAAAAAAAATTGACAGCCCTAAGCATACATAATTTACGGAGTAATCGTCTTTGGAATTGTGGCAAATTATGCATTTAGTGACTACTAATAGTTCCGTGGCAGGCGTGAATATGTTGACAAGTATAATTTTTTTTTTAAGGGCAGTTATTTTACAGTTTGACGTCTTCTGGTAAATCAGTAAATTAGTTAACCTGGATATCTGAGGGGTTTTGGGGGTTATTTTATGCTCAAATATTATATATTATATATATAAATATATTACTAGTTATTATCGAAATTCCTTGTAGTTTTCGTGATAATTATCAACTTTGACAACTCGGTGAGAGTTGTCAAATTATTCACATCAGTTATCAACTGAGTAAGGTGATAACTGTTGTGTGATTATTTTATTATTATTTATTATTACTTATATAATTTCGACCTGCCTATTATTAACCTAGGTTTTTTTTATAATATTACCTATAAAAAAAACCTTATTATCTAATTACCTAAATACCTAATTTTGTTCTAGCTAATCGATTTTGAAAATAAAACACCATGAGACAATCAACTTAAATAATAAATAAAAATTACGTTTAGCGTATTCAATTGTTTTATTGTATTAGTTACATAAAATGTATAGGTTTATAACCTAACCTAATTTTAAAGATAGTAATCAACTTACTCAGTTAATAACTCATGTGAATAATTTGACAACTCGGTGAATAAGTTGATAACTCGTCGGTGAACGAGTTGATAAGTCCAATATCACGAAAACTACAAGGAATTTCGATGAAAGCTAGTAAATATAAAAAGGGGGCATAAAATAACCCCCAAAGCCGAGGGTCTAAGCGTTTTCTATGTATAAAATTATAAATTTACAAAAAAAATGTATATAAATAGTACATTAGTAATGTAGTTCCCATAACACAAGCTCTGCTTAGTCTGGGGCAAGATGATGCTGTGTGGAAATGTCCAGCATTATTTATCATAATATTTTTGTTAGGTTTTTAATTAAATTAAAAAAATAAAGTAAACAAATATTTATGTAAAATATACTGACATGTGTTATTGGCCTGCATTTGACGTATTGTGTTGAAGATAGCGCGCGCGGTCGTAGACAACTGCACATTCTCATAACCCCTGAAAAACCAAGATAAGTTCAGTTAGTCATCAATTATAAGTTTTATAATGATCGAAAAAGTATGAAACATTCATATTATATTCACCCAAAATACACATACATAGTCTGGGTGCCACACTAGGGTGTGCCAACTTTTTTTTATTTTTTATTCATAATTGCAAGGCCATGTTAACGAAAACAAGTTAGTTTTATGAGATGTACTTAATCTCATAAAACTAACATGTTTTCGTTCAGTTACGTTGAAATAGCAGACCCGTGTAATCTTCATTTAGTTTCTTTGAAATCGTCTTTTATGACTATAAGGTTTTATCGTCACAGGTCACTATGGGGCGCTGAAATACCGCTATTCAGGAATCCAAGTTGTTGATCGTATAACTCCCATCATCCCCTTTTCAAGGTTTTGACTTAAAGCACATTTTACGAAAATACGACCTCGGTGTTGCACTGGGCGAAGGCCCGCCTGAAACGCAGATGTATGAGGGTTCGATTCCCGCCATGAGAAAAAATGTTTGTATGATCTGCAAATATTTTTGTCTCGGGATCTGGGTGTTTTCTATGAATAATATGTATGCAAATACAAAGAAAATGTATAAAAGTAGTGTGTATCAGTTATATAGTTCCAATAATACAAGCTTTGCTTACTTTGGGGCTAGATGATTCTGTGTGAAAAATGACTAGCATTATCCTATTTCTGTATACCTCTTCCCATCATCCCTTTTTCAAAGATTCTCTTAAAGTACATTTTACGAAAAGATAAGTTTTTAAATGGATAACTACCCAATATCCCATTTCTGTATCCCTCTTCCCATCACCCCTTTTCTTATTAATCATTAGGAATGAATAGGAATTCTAATGTTGTCTTGAAGGCAATTTACCGATCAGACTTACCAGGAGATCCTAAAATTGAAGTTGGGCCCTCAATATCCCATTTCCGCAAATGCTCTTCCCATCATCCCCTTCTAAAAAACTTACCCGGCAATCACCCCATTGAAGCTGTTGACTGGACAACTCCCCAATATCCCGTTCCCGCTATTCCTCTTATTATATTCATCCCTCTTCAAATTCATCATCCCTTGTTTGATTTGGTTTATTTTAGCCGCGACCTCCGCATTCTGCCTGTCGAACTTTTCATAGGGTTTCTCTTCAGGGGTGGTAATCGGGGTGGCGCGGGATGAAGGCAGCGAGTTCCGTTTCCGGTTGAGAACTGTGTAGATCGGCTGACAGATCGGGTAGGGTTGGGGTAGGACCTAGAAGAAAAAAAAAATCAGTGGACATGAGAGCTTTCAGAAATATGAAGTATTTGTGAACATAATTTTTTCAATAATTTATTTTCATATTAAATATTTTTTTTTAGATAAATTGACAACCTCTTTGACTTGCAAACTTACATTAAGATAATAACATATTTTTTGCAGTATGAAAACTTAACATATTATTTTTTGATATACTGAAATAAATATTATATAACGAATTGTCTCCTTGTTAAAAATACCATTCAGAATAAAAACAAATCATTGTATATATATTATTATATGTTTGAAATTAATTTAAATCTTCCTATTCCTATTCCTATTGATAAGCGATAAGGTTTATTAGGTTTACTTAGCATAACCATGTAACTGTTAACTTCTTTATATAATACTAGTATCTGCCTACGGCTTCGCCCGCTTGGTACCCGGATAAAAAGCATAAATATGCTATTCTGATGTATAAGCTATATTAATGTAAAGTTTCATCAAAATCCGCTCAATAGTTTTTGAGTGAAAGATTAACAAATATAACATCCATCCACACAAACTCGCGCCCTCTTTCGCGTTTATTTCAACATATCAAAAAAATATTAAGTTAAGTCTTCATACTGCAAAAAATATGTTAAGCTTTCAAACTGATCGCAAACTTTTTTGATGTATGTTATACATACATAATAATACGTTTTTATTTCAGACCAAGATCCATATTGAGTAATACATAAACAAGGTATCTAAAGCTATGTTAATAATTAAATATAATAAATTTTATGTATATATATATATATATATTTATATGTAAGTATATAAGTAGTATATCAGTCATGTAGTTCCCATTATAGGGTCTTCCAATAGGCACGTCCGAACTTTGGCAGTTGGTAGCGGCCATCTTGTTGAAGCTGCATCTGTCAAATTGGTTGTCATTTATTCATTCTGTTTCGCCAAATCATCATGGATAGCTATAGCATTCAACAACACGTGCAAATGATAAAATTGTTTTATCAAAATGAGTGTTCTGTTCGGGCAACGCACCGCGCGCTTCCTCCATTTTACGGTCGCCATAATCGTCCTACCGAGAGGACTATTCGTCGTGTGGTGGATAAATTTGAGTCCACTGTTTCGGTAAATGATCGACCAACACCCGTACGTCAACGAACCGCAAGGTCTGCCGAAAACATCGCCGCTGTCCGTGAGAGTGTGCAGGAGAATCCGAGGCAGTCGATTTCGCGTCGCTCACAGACTCGGCCTATCACAGACCACAACTTGGCGAATTTTGCGTCGTGACTTGGGCCTGCACCCGTATAAAATTTAACTCACCCAGGAATTGAAAGTAAACTACCATAGACAACGACGTGTGTTCGCTGAATGGGCACTGGAGCAGTTAGCAACTGACCGTAATTTTCACAGATAAATTATCTTCAGCGATGAGGCCCATTTCTGGATGAATGGGTACGTAAACAAACAAAATTGACGAATTTGGGACGATACCAATCTACATGAGATCCAAGAGCGTCCAATGCATCCCGAAAAAGTTACAGTTCGGTGTGGGTTTTGGGCTGGCGGCGTCATCGGGCCATATTTCTTTGAGAACAACGTTGGCCAGGCCATCACTGTCAACGGCGAGCGCTATAGGTCGATGATAACCAACTTTTTTTGGCATGAACTGGATCATCTGAACACCAACGACATGTGGTTTCAACAAGAGGGCGCTACGTGCCACACAGCTCATACCACATTGAATATTCTGCATGAGAGATTTGAGGGCATGGTCATCTCACGTGGAGCTGATGTGAACTGGCCACCGAGATCGTGTGACTTAACCCCGCTAGACTTTTTCTTGTGGGGTTTTCTTAAGTCGCAGATCTATGCAAATAAACCACAAACCACAGCGGCCCTCAAAGCCAACATAAACAATGCCATAGGTCAAATTCAGCCTGATTTATGCGCAAAAGTCATGGAAAATTGGATATCTCGCATGCGCTCCACCCAGAGAAGCCGTGGTGAACATTTGAATGATGTCATATTTCACACATAATAGCATCACTACATCTTTCAAATAAATAAATAATTTCGAGAATATCTCACACACACTTTGTTTTATTTAAATTTAAAGATAGGACATGCTTAATGAAAGACCTAGAGACTATACAAGCTCTGCTTAGTTTGGGGCTAGATGATGCTGTGTGAAAAATGTCAAGCGTTATTTATTTATATGAAAAATCTATTGAAAACGTCCGGGATCGAATCCCCCACCGACCGACTCCAGCCGCTGCACCGCTAGTGTTACGAGGTTGTACTGCTCACCTGCGGGTAGACCAAGTTGTAATGCGCGTAATGTTGCGGGTAGACCACGGGGCACATGGCTTGCGGCGCCTGCAATGGCGCCCATTGCAAGGGTTCCTGATATTGCACCTGCTAAACAAAATACACATTAAATTCTCACGACCTCGATACCCGTTGTACCACAACACGCAAACCAGGAGCAAATATCCGCAGAAACATTTGTACCGCCGCGGGAACCGAATCCGCACCTCTGCGTCACAGCTGGCTACTTGCCCGCCGCGTCTGGGTGTTTTCTATGTATTAATGTAATTATTACATTACATGTAAGTAGTTCCCATAATACTGGCCGCATTGCCACGCTGAATGGCAATGCTGATGCGTTGACCCAGATAAGAGCCAGCTTTCTGGTCACGCATCGCTTCGACCAATCGCCCTGAAAGAATTTTGTAAACGCGAAGGGCCCCGCTTCCAAACGGACCCAGAGTCTCAACCACAAAAGACTCAAATAAGTAAGCTCTGTCGAGTCTTCTATATTTATTTATTTACAATTCGTATTGAGTATTCGTACCGGGTATTGTATGACCTGCGGCGGGATGACACTGCCTAGCGGGTAGACGGGCGGCATCGCATTCGGAATAGCAGCCAGTTCAGCCGGATTGTACGGCACGCTGTAACTGAAACGAACGAAAAAACTGAACACCGCGGGATGTGAAACAACAATCAGTGACCGCCTCAATGGCACGGCGAGTCGAATGACATGCGACAGTTGCGGGATCGATTCCTGCTGTGGCGCAACCTCGATGCCACCTCGATAATAATAATAATTTAATATTTGCTTTAACTTGTGTAACATTAGGTAGCACACATCTAATACATTTGTTTTCTTTTCATCTAGTAGAACATAACATTTACATTTAACCATTTTACATTCTTAGAGATTGCATTGTTTACATCTTCAGAATCAGTTTGTCGTCGCTTTAATTTAAATAAAAGTGACGTGTCATCTGCAAACAATACAATCTCATGATTGTCCCTTATCAGATGGGATAGATCATTAATGTATACTAGGAACAAAAATGGTCCAAGTATTGATCCCTGCGGTACACCCATAGTAACCGGATACCCCGGATAACGCTTTCCATTCACGTCAACTCTTTGTACTCTGTCATTTAAATAATACTAATACCATAATGCTGTAGTTTCCTGATCAATGTGTCATGGTCTACGCAATCAAATGCCTTGGACAAATCAAAAAAAGTAGTTAGCGTGTTCGTTTTTGTGAGTCACCTTCTCTGTGGTTGTGGTTGTGGTTGGGTCTGGATCGGCGTTGGGTCGACGTAAGCCGCCGTATAGTCGACAGGCGCGTATGGATAGCTCGAGTCTGAAAACATACACACGCGTATTAAGGACGATATTAAGATAAGATAGGGGGATTTTCTCCTTAACACCACAGACAGTGGACTTTGTCGAGGTTGTCTCCGGGATAAAGAGACTGCGAAGCAAATGGTAATACACTGCCCCGCCACTAATGAAGTCAGGTCGAAAACGGGACTGCAAGAGCTTATTAGCTCATGCTCTCCGCCATTGACTGACAGGAGGTCAGGGATACTGGAACACTGCTGTCATCAACACAGAGTACTCCGCTATTTCGAGGAGTTGGGCTGGTCGGGGTCAGGTTAGAAGGGGGATAATGCATAATACACCTCAAAATAATCTTACCGATTCTAAAAGTGTTCTCAGCGGTTTGTTGAGTCCTAATCTAGCCCAGGCAATTAACTTAAGTTAATCATACCGATTCTAAAAGTGTTCTCAGCGGTTTGTTGAGTCCTAATCTAGCGCAGGCAATCAACTTAAGTTAATCATACCGATTCTAAAAGTGTTCTCAGTGGTTTTTTGAGTGCTAATCTAGAGCAGGCAGTCACCTTAAGTCTTACCGATTCTAAAAGTGGTGTCAGCGGGTTGTTGAGTGCTAATCTAGACCAGGCAATCATAAGTCTTACCTATTCTAAAAGTGGTGTCAGCGGGTTGTTGAGTGCTAATCTAGACCAGGCAATCATAAGTCTTACCGATTCTAAAAGTGGTTTCAGCGGGTTGTTGAGGCGGGCTCTGTATCTTTTGCTCCTCGATCTGTTGTTGCTGTAACATCGACTGGTACAACTGTTGCTGCGACGGGTCCTGGTAACGATTTTACATTTTTAAATCTTTCAAAGTCGAAGGTTAATAGCTCGCCTTTGTACATTTCTTATTATTTCTGCCTTTTGTAAGTGTTTATTTGTGTGTATAATAAATAATAAAGAAGGATCATATAGAAAAGTCAACTTAAAACTACGTGAATTTAAAATTTGAAAGTGATTTTACACCTATTCCTCGCTCGCGACCAAGCCTAGAAAATATTTTTATTTTGTGGAATAAATTGTAAATAAATAAATAGTAATAGAATCGTAAATACATTGTAAGTTAAGATAAATAGTAAAGATGCCAACGATTTCTTCTTTAAATTTAATACCAAAACAGTTTTGCCGTATGCCATTTTAATTTACTTCTATTTGTTTTAATTCTATAATTGGTATGACTTAGGCAACCAAACAATTTTTATTTACAATTATCTTTAAAAAAATAGTTTGTATGCTGATTTAACAATCTAGCCTAACCACTCGTAGTAAGAGACCAGCTACCTACCTACATTTAATTTTGCAAATAAAAATATAAAGCAAATAAAGCGGTAAACAGTACCGTGGTACCTTCTTCCCTGGATGTAGGTTTACTAATAAATACATTTTGTAGGCGTAATCTTTTCAATTCCAGTTTTACCCCTTTAGGGGGTTTCGTGGAATAACCCGTTCTGCATATTGTAAGGATGTTGGTATATAAATACTTACGATTCTGCATTGGTTCGGTATAAACTGATATCCCGGCGGCACATTAGCGGGGTACACCACGTTGGTTAGCGACATAGGCCCTGGAATACCACAACCGTTTTATTGCGAAAATCATTTCAAATGTGAATTTATAAAAGGCCTATTCTTTACTTTAGCAAGAATCCTTCGTGCAA
The DNA here is from genome assembly GCA_961405105.1 of Perizoma affinitatum. Taxonomy (NCBI): domain Eukaryota; kingdom Metazoa; phylum Arthropoda; class Insecta; order Lepidoptera; family Geometridae; genus Perizoma; species Perizoma affinitatum. The sequence continues at coordinate 6,644,157 of OY560207.1, forward strand.
GATATTATTTAAGATCCATATTTATTTATTTGCAAAACATGGGTTACAGTGTGTGGTCTAAAATAAAGTACAACCATGACCAGCTTAAAGCATGCAAAATTAATAAATGTCAAGTCATCTCAGAATTAATACAAAAAAAAAACTAGTTGAACTTGTCATGCAAATTAATAAAACTAAATGTACAATAAACATAGTATATCACAATTACAATTTATATCAATTTAAAAACAAGGTGTTAACAATTTATGTAATTACAATTTGTCATTAAGATATTCATTAACATGATAGTAAGCCTTATGAGTAATATATTAAGTTTCAATTGAAAATTATTAATTTAACCTATTCATAAAATACATTATTATTTATCAAGTTATCTGCATAAATAATTCAACTATATTATAATATTCTTGCACAAAACTGGATATGAACCTATGCACTTACTAAAGTTAGGATCTTGCAGAATTGGCGCCACTTTCGCATCCGACATCATGTTCTGTAAATTCGTCATATCCGGTTGTAAGAACTGACCCATCTGTGGAGGAGATTGAACCTGAAAAAAAAAACAGTGCATTTAATTTACACTAATTGCTGAAAACGGTTAGTTTGATTTTGCAAATAATATAATGTGGTGAACTATAAGTGTTATCTTGTTAACTTGTACCCCCGCTGAGGGTAGTTTAAAAAATATGTATGTATGTATAATTTACGTTGAATCGAACCAAGGATTATTTTTTTTCATACAAAGTTTAGAACTCTATTATACAACCCCTAGGGGTAGTTTTGAAAATATAAAAAAAACGTGTTGTATTATTTATTTTAAAGTTTATCTGTACCGATTTTTGAGCGATTCGAACCTAGGAATAAAATTAGATTAGCATATTTGTTATTCCAGAACCTTAACTAATCGGTTAAGTAGTTACGGAGATACGAGGTAACAAACATTCATACACACAAACTTTCGCAATTCTAATATTAGTTGGATAGTGTGGGTGTACAACAGTGTTATCTATCTATCTATTATACTGTGGTGCACACTAAGTGTTGTATATCTTTCATACTGTGGTGTACTATAAGTGTTATCTATCTATGTATCTCACCTCTTCGCAATATGCCTGGTTAAAGTTAGCATATGGTCCATAATACACGGTGTCTTGATAAATGCCCGCTTTCAATTCGCGCTGATTGGTTGCCTCCGGCTGAGCCTCTGCCTGATTGGTCGACTCCAGGGGTTCGGGGCTGAATTCTTGGTTTTGATTCGGATCGTAACAGTTTTTCATTGCGGATGCTAGCTTCGGTGTATCCTTGAGGAAGATATAACCAAGATTATGGATGATGTGGTAGCACGTTACTCATAGTTCCCGATACCCACGACACAGGGAACCCTAGCGTGGGATCAGGAGGACTATGAATAGAAAGAAAGAAAGAGCATTTTAACAATGAAGTAAGCTTAGTCTAATAACTTAAATTAACCAACACCATAATAATCTACTTAGAAATTAGAATCTACAATATAAAATGATACAAAATGGCGTCCGACTCAGCTTGTTGTAATAGCTATTACGCACGCTGATCTTCCGTCGAAACCAATCAAACGCGTCACGTACACTAACACAACATAAAAAATAAAAATAAAAAAAAATACAAAAAGACAGTTAATATTAAAAAATATACCTAAATAAAATAAAACCTAGTATTTATGATTTTTCAGCGGTTTTACCTTTTGCGTTGGATTCTCATGCTGTTCGTGTACTTCATATCTTTCATACTCGTAATGGTACTGTTCGGTTTGTTGATATTCTGCTTCTGAAAAAGTTACGAAGTCAATAGGGTTTTATTCGTTGAAATCACAAGGATCATATAGAAATGTCAACTTAAAAACTACGTGAATTTGAAAGTGTATTTACGCGGATTCCCCGCGCGCGACCAAGCCTAGAAGAATCAGGCAACAAACTCTGCTTGGTTATTTTTTTGATGATCCTTCATTCAGCTTTAGTGTGGTGCCAATCGAACGAGGTGAACTAATAGTACTGGTCAAAGAATTTAATAACGTCTAAAAAGTATCAAAGTTCTTAAGACAACACACAATACATTTTATAATAAAATAACGCTGGACATTTTCACACAGCATCATCTAGCCCCAAACTAAGCATAGCTTGTATTATGGGAACTACATGACTGATATCCTACTTATAAACTACTATTTTTTTTGTTAAAACATACATATTATACATAGAAACATCCAGACCCGTGACAAATATTTACATGATACAAAATTTGTTCCGTGGCGGGAATCGTACCCGCAACCTTCTGCGTCTCAGGCGGGCCTTCGCCCACTGAGCCACAGAGGTCGTCTATTTCAACAACGTGTATCCTTTATAAGCTTAAGATGTATTCTATCTTATGTTACATCTGTTACTTTGTTTTGCATCTAATTTGTTTTTAATGTAAGAAATACTTTTTACTAAAATTATATTTTAATTTAACTTACCATGATCAATAAATGAATGTTGTTTCTCAAGCCGTCCGCGTCTTTTCTCATTGTTTTGGTCGATTACCTGTAAATATAATAAACCATTATTATTTTATTCCAAAAACTATCGTTCATTTGATTATTCATATTATAAGAACGGGATTTTTCACGTACCGCACTATCGGTGAAGGCACCATCTAAGTTTCGACTCATGTGCACGACGCGACGCGGAGGGAGAGCGTCGCGATCACTCACCCTGATGAAAACTCTCGGAATGAGTCGAAACTTAGTCGGTGCCTTCACCGATAGTGCGGTGCGTAAAAATCCCGTTTTTACAATATGAATATTATTATTTTATTTTATTTATTCCATTAGCTGCTATTTTACTATTTTGAAATGTTTAAACCGACTTATCTCCCTGCGTTTTGTCATTTGTCACCCTTTGTCGAAATAATAATAAATAATGCTAGTCATTTTTCACACAGCATCATCTAGCCCCAAAGTAAGCAGAGCTTGTATTATGGGAACTACATGACTGAAATACTACTAATATACTTATTTTTTTTGTAAATATATTATAAATTTTATACATAGAAAACGCCGAGACCCGAGACAAATATTTGTAGATCACACATACATTTGAAATGTCGTTACACATTTATTGTCCTTAGTCAATAAATGTATTTTTGGGAGTTTGACTCCCAATGAGTGTCGATTAGTATCTAATTTTTTGTTTTGAAATTATAAAACACGTATTTGTATGTAATCGTGGATATAATTAAGATTAGATGAAGGTAATGTAAAGATAATGTTTTAAGTTTCAACATTACCAACTTTGTTGTAATATTTGTTGTTTTTTTATGTCGTGCTAAATAAATGTTTTTCTTTCTTTATTTCTTCTGTGTTCAAAAATACAGTTTGGTACAATTACAGTAAAACAAGTAGGTATACAAATAGATAGTACTGCGGCATCCATTGCCCCTCCTACTAAACTCTGAATTCGCGCGGGACATGTCACTGCAGCATCGATTGCCTCCCCCCCTCCCACCTCAACGCTCTGAATCCGCGCGGGAGATGTCACTGCAGCATCGATTGCCTCCCCCCCTCCCACCTCAACGCTCTGAATCCGCGCGGGAGATGTCACTGCAGCATCGATTGCCTCCCCCCTCCCACCTCTCCGCTCTGAATCCGCGCGGGAGATGTCACTGCAGTATCCATTGCCTCCCCCCCCTCAACCCTGAATTCGCACGGGACATGTCACTGCGGCATCCATAGCCTCCGCCCCGCCGCCCTGTATCCACGCCTGTCTCCAGACATTCCTACCTTGGTTGGTTCAATCTCTTGATATTCGTCCGGGTCGTAGAGCACGGGCGGGTTAGAAGGGTCGAAATGGTAGACGCTGCCGTCTGCATTGGTCAGCGGTCTACCGGTCTGTGGAGCACATACGAACACAATGTACTAGCGAGCTTCTAGTCATCGGTAATTCGCCTCAGTATATTTTTAACCGACTTCAAAGACATTTGTCCCGCGGCGGGAATCAGGGAATCGAACCTCCTTTGCCCACTGCGCCACAGAGGTCGCCACCTAAGACAGTAACAATAAAATATTTCTTTGTCTAAAAGTCTGTTATTTGATAAATACCTGTGGATGTATGACGAGTGCGCCGGTAGGCACGCAGTCCATGTCCGTGACCGCCCAGACGACGGGGCCGCGGCACGCAGCGCCACCCGCGACCGTCGCCGCGCCGTAGCTGAGCGCGGGCTCCGGTGTACCGCCACCTTTACAACATCATATTTAATACTTATAATAAAGCTCGAGAGTTTATTTGTTTCCTTGTTTGCTAAAATAGCAATCGGCTGTAAAAATATTTTCCGGCCACCCACGGCCCGCGACCTACAGCCTAGCATCGCCCGCCGCGCTTTTACTTCTGTTGCTCGGATCGAAAGGGTCGTAGCGTGATGTTAAATAGCCTATAACCTTCCTCATTAATTTTAATAATAATAAAAATAATGCTGGACATTTTTCACACAGCATCAATTAGACCCAAACTAAGCAAAGCTTGTGTATACTTACATATTTTTTTTTGTAAGTACATATACGGATTTGCTGAATGGGCTACACCAGGTATTTATAGAAGTAGAAATAAATTATATGATCTATATGCAACTAGGGAGTCGATGCTACACGATCCTTTATCTCTTTTACATAAAGAATTATTCCAAAACTTTCAAAAAAGTTTGTCGTGCAGCAAAATCAATGTATAAAATTGCTAAATCCTCAAATAAAATTAAGACTACTTGGAAACTGATAAATAATGAAACAGGAAAATCTAAAATCCGGATCAAAGAGATAATTTTGAACTTCGAAAATAAAATACTGACAAATAATAATGATGTTGCAAATGCATTTCATAGTTTTTTCTCTAATGTACCTAAAATTTTAACCCGTTAAACTCTTCAGCCGCTAGAGCGACTTCTTTATTAGAATCAAGTGTTGAATAATGTGAAGTCATGTTTGGCTTTAGATACGTTAATGCAGATAGTATTGTAAAAACGTTTAAGTCACTAAACATAAAGAATACTGAAGGCCTATGGGGAATATCGACAAAAGTTCTAGGTGCGATAATCATTGATATCGCTCCGTGTTTAGCCCATGTTCTCAATAGTTGTATTGATGAAGGACTATTTCCTGATCTTATGAAATACAGTAAATTAATTCCTTTGTTCAAGTCTGGAAATGTTAGAGATCCAGCAAATTATAAACTGATTTCTATATTGCCCGCGCTAAATAAAATCTTTGAAAAAAATATTCTTTCTCAACTATTGTCACACTTTAACCATAATGGGCTACTTCATAGTAATCAGTTTGGATTTACCTACAACCGATGCTGGCACCTTGCTCTTAAAGCACATATTGGAAGCCTGGGAGAACGCACAGAATGTCATCGGAGTATTCTGCGATCTGTCCAAGGTTTTTGATTGCGTAAATCATGGTATTTTAATATCCAAGTTGAATCATTACGACACTCAAAATAAAGCACTGGATCTTTTACAGTCCTACTTATCGAATAGAGTTCAAAGGGTTGAGGTCGGTGGTGAGAGGTCTTTGGGATCTACTATTGACATGGGGGTGCCGCAGGGTTCAATACTAGGCCCTTTTTTGTTTCTGGTATACGTTAATGATCTTACCTTTTTCATGGAAAACTTATGTGATTTAATACTATTTGCGGCTGATACTTCTATAATATTCGAAGTTGATAGATCTAAAACAAATTACGACGATGTAAACTTATCTCTATCGAGAGTTCTTGATTGGTTTACTGTCAATAATCTTATACTGAATGCTAAAAAACTAAGTGCATTAAATTCACTTTGCCTAATGTAATTCAGTATGATACCGACTTTAAATTAAATGGAGAAACACTAGATCTAGTAGATTTTACTATATTTTTAGGACTCCATATTGATTCAAAACTGCAATGGAGTCTGCAAATAGAAGCACTTGCAGGTGCTGCATATGCAGTTAGAACAATTAGACATCTCACTGATGAAGCCACAGCTAGGTTAGTATATTTCAGTTACTTTCATAGTGTCATGTCATTTATAAAAAAAGGTGATGTGCATAATATTAATACTAGAAACAACATAAATTCCGAAATTAAGATTAGAAAAATCCAATGGATCTTTTATGGGAAACTCTGTACGATTTTATAAGCTTCCGGTAAATGTAACCGAGCTGCCTATTCGAAGATTTACATCTTATATAAAGATCAATCTAATGAAGAAGGCGTACTACACCTTAAATGCCTATATTGACGATAAAACTGCATGGCCCGATATGGTCGCTCCGCTCCCTCGTTAGCTTAATTGTCAAATTGCATAATAGGTTAAGCATTATTATTATTATAAAGCGTATCGTGTGTTGTCTTATGAACTTTGGTTGATACTTTTTAGACATGATTTTATTCTTTGATTATAACTTTTTTTCTATAAACGAGTTCACTTTGTTCGATTGGCACCACACTAAAGCTCGGCGTGTATGACTCGGCGTAAATTCACTTAGAAATTTTAAATTCACCTAGTTTTTAAGTTGACGTTTCTATATGATCCTTGTGATTTCAATGAATAAAAACCTATTGACTTGACTTGACATACATATTATACATAAAAAACCAGACACAAGACAAATATTTGCAAATCATACAAGCATTTGTCCCGCGGTGGGGATCGAATCCGCAACCTTTTACGTCTTAGGCGGACCTTCGCCCACTGCGCCACAGCGGTCAAATCATGAAAGAATTGGGATATCAAAAGCAAAAAAAATGATTTAATTCGACTGCTAGTTCCAGAGATTAGCGCGGTCAAACAAAATACAACAAAACAACAAAACAAAAAATATTTTTCTTTTTAATATTTGTGCCTTGATATCTTCGCCAATTGTTTACCGATTTTAATGATTCTTGTGTTGTTGTATAGAGAATAATCCCGAGTTGGTCCCATTTCATTCCTAAGGGATTGCTACTTTTCCCGTAAAACTCAAACAAACATAATCATCTCATGGAATCAAGACTAGCCGAAACATTTTCTGTGGGCTATTTTACTTTTGTTTTTTTATTCGAAAGAGTGGCATCCGCAAAATAACGTAAACACTTGAGGAAGTAGTTTTTTGACATTTAATTATTTATTATTTATTAATGATCTTTTTGCAAAGATAAACTCGCTGTTGCCACTTGTAGACTCCATAAAGTAAGTAAATCGTCTAAAGGGCAAGGTGTACGCTTTTATAACAAACTCCCAAGAGATGTACAAAAATTGACAATTAATAAATTTTTAAAACGTAATTAAAAAACAACTTTATAAAAAGGCATACTATAAGATATCTGATTATTTAGATGATAAAAACTATTGGGATTGAAAATGCTCCAACTCGTTGTGTTGTAAAAGGATAATTAAAAAGAATAACTAGCCTTGTTTTTCTTGCCTTTCTTTCCTGGCTTGGTCGCGGAAGAACAGGCAGTAGATAAAACCGACGTTTCAAAGTGATCCTTGTGATTTTAATGAATAAATGAATTTTGACTTGACTTGACAAAATTATAGGTATGGTGCCTTTTATCGAGTTGGATCAATGATTTCAGAGCTTAGGTCATATTTACCAGTAGGCGAGGGTGTGACAGAGTCAGTGCTCCTCAAGCTGAGGGTCTTGTACCCTGAGCTGGAGGGAGACAGGCGCCAGCTGCTGGAAGCTAGATCACCTGCAAGCCGAAGCCAAAGTCAAAGTTACTAATCGCTATTTTAAAACCCATCTGGCAACGAAGTCAAAGTCAAAGTTCTATTGAATATTATCATCTAATATTAGTTCTTTCTGTGGCGCAGTGGGCGAAGGCCCGCCTGGGACGCAGAAGGTTGCGGTTTCGATTTCCGCCGCGGGAAAAATGTTTGTATAATCTGCAAATATTTGTCTCGGGTTAGGGTATTTTTTTATATTTAAATTGTTTGTATTTAAAAAAAAGTACATGAGTATTATATCAGTTATGTAGTTCCCATAATACAAGCTATGCTTAGTTTGGGGCTAGATGACGTCGTGTGAAAAAATTGCCAGCATTATATATTTATTTATTTAATTACAGTTCTATGATCTCTTTAATTTATCATTATTCTTGTTTTTTTTTTGTATTTTTTTTATTGATCATACAAAAACAAAATACCATGTTGTTATGGTTAAAAAAAAATTGTTACAAGTCAAGTAAAACGAGAGTGATCGTAACAAATTTAATTCGCTGTTTTGACTTGAGATATTCTTACCTTGCCTGCTCGACGCGGTTTTGACTTGAGATATTCTTACCTTGCCTGCTTAACGCGGTTTTGACTTGAGATATTCTTACCTTGCCTGCTCGACGCGGTTTTGACTTGAGATATTCTTACCTTGCCTGCTCGACGCGGTTTTGATTTGAGATATTCTTACCTTGCCTGCTCAACGCGCGGCTGGGAGGCGGCGGTTCGACGTAGTCTCCGAAACTGTGGCTTTTGGACACGGGACCCCCCCTTCCCCTCCAGTTCTGTGGCGGGACTGAATTCTCCAGTGATTGAACCTGAAAATAAAGTTTTATAATCATTAATAATAATGCTGGTCATTTTTCACACAGCATCATCTAGCCCCAAACTAAGCAGAGCTTGTATTATGGGAACTACATGACTGATATACTACTTATATACTTTTTTGTAAATACATATATAGTAAACACCCAGATCCGAGACAAATATTTGCAGATCATACAAACATTTGTTTCGCGGCGGAAATAGAACCCGCAACTTTCTGATTTTTACACGTCTACAGGAGCTCGTACATGCGTTTACCATAAGAGGTTCTTTGTTTGTTGCCATGGATTTGTATTTTTGCAAATCGGTGAAGGAAAACAGCATGAGGAAACGCCCTAGAAAATTCTAAGGCATGTGCGAACAGTTAGTGTTCCAATAAGCGGCGACAGGCCTGCAACCTGTCACGTGGAATGCCAACTACTTGCATGTGCCAAATGTGACTACCCCCTACTTAGTATCCTCGAAGTTCTTCACACTGAGTATGTATCTGAGGATGTCCAACACGGTAAATACATTAGTAAGCGTGTTAGTTTTTTGTTTGTTTTGTATTTTTCAAGGATTATTTTTAGATAGGTTTTCCGTCACAAGTCACTAGAGGGCGCTGCAATAGACTATGGTATAGAATGCCTACTTTAAGTAGTTTATTCCTTCCGGGATCAGGCGTGAGTAGTTTAACAGGGCCAGTGCTTATCCATGGCCACTGAGATTCATCTTGGTTACCCTGAAAGAAAATATTTAAGCTCTTTACATAATATAATAAAATAATTTAAATTACTGGACATTTTCACCATCTGGCCCCAAACTAAGCCGAGCTTGTATTTTGGGTATGATATACTTTTTTTTTGTAAATACATACATATTACACATAGAAAACACCCAGACCCGAGACAAATATTTGCAGATCATACAAACATTTGTCCCGCAGCGGGAATCGAACCCGCAACCTTCTACGTCTCAGGCGGGCCTTCGGCCACTGCGCCACAGAGGACGTCGGAGATAAACGTTAGATAAACGTATTTTTGAAACGTTCGCGATCTGTTTATAAAGAACAGCTATTTGAGGTTTAAGATTATGAGCAGTTTGTATTAGATGTACCACGGCCGCCCTCGGCCCTCAGCCCACCGCGTCGCATCACCCGCACGCGCAATTATTATTTTTTCTCGGCTCCTAAGAGTCGTGGCGTGATGTTAAAGCACATAAACTTCTTCATGAATTGGGATATTAAATACAAAAAGATTTTCTCAAATCCGACTGGAGAGATTTACGCGTTCAAACAATAAAAAAATATCTTCAGCCTAATTATGAGTATAGATTTGCGAGTTCTGCTCATACTTACCGAGCTGAATATCCTGCGTCTCACTTGCTCGTACTCCTTCTCCCTCTGCTCTAGGGACTTGCTTCGGTTCATGGCGAGCGCGCCGGCCGATGGCTCGTCCAGAGAGTGAGTGTCGCGCTTCAGTATTGACCTTAAACACAAAGAAATGGTACATTTTACATTACATTGCCTGCGTCGACTTTAGACAGGTCAGGCAACGCCGCATTGCCTCTGTCGACTTTAGTCAGATCAAGCAATGCGTCTGCAAGCCAGACTATTATGAATTCTACATGCTTAGCAATAAGACTCACTTAGCATTGGCTCCGTCGACTTAAATCAGATCTAGTAACGCGTCTAAAAGCCAGGATATGATCATTTCTACGTCATTAGCAACAAGAGTCACTTTACATTACCTCATTCATCTTTAGTCAGATCAGGCAACGCCGAATTGCCTCCGTCGTCTTTAGACAGGTCAGGCATTTGTCTATTATCAACTCTATATACTTTGCAACGAGACTTACTTAGCATTGGCTCCGTCGACTATGGCAGGTTCGGGCGGGTTTCGCTGCGGGCTCGGTGGTGGGAAGTTAACATAGCACCACGTCTTGAAGCTCGTACACGGAATGCGGCCTCCGCTTGTACCTGCAGTTGTAATTTGTTATAGTCCGTTCGTCGTGTCATCAATACGGCATGATGACGAACTCCAGCTTGTCAACATCTTTAATGACAGCCCTTCAATAATCATAATCATAATGTCCAGCATGGACATTTTCACACAGCATCATCTAGCACCAAAGTAAGCAGAACTTGTGTTATAGAAACATTATCAATATATCATTAATTAAGATTATATTAAATTTTTAATTTAAGATAGCAGGCGTTTTGTTGTATTATATTTTTAATATTTTACATTTGATTAAGCTCACATTCCCCAATATCTGGGATGCAAATAAACTTTCATAGATAATCTTATTTATTATAACATGCAATAAATATATAAATTCATTCATTCATACATAAAGCTACACGTAAATCTGTCAACTTACTATTTTTCTGAAAAAAATAATTCTAATTCTTCAAACTAGCTATTTCTACTTCCGAAACGAAGATCGTGAGTTCGATGAGCTGTCATTAAAGATTAAGATTAAGCCCAGCTTAATCCAGCGTAACTGTTTCCAGTATGTAGAGAACTTTACTCACCGCTCTTAGATACGACAACGCATGTTTTGTTGGATTGGTCGAGTGTGTGCGACAATTGGAACAGCGAAGCGCAGCGATGCACCAACATACGCCCGTATGATGTCATCACAGGGAACTTTACAATGCAACGGCTGAAATTGAGAAAACAAAGTTAGTAAAACGAATGATTTTAAAAACCAAAGGCCAAGATGAATTCCCTGAGAGACGCCAAAAGTTATGCTCTGAGTGATAAAAACTTGCTTCAGAGGCTTACCTAAAATCAGACAAATGCCTCTCGCCAATAATTACGAGTATAAATAGTTATAGTGTATCGTTGCTCAGAGATGGTGTTTACATAGTTTTTATGAGTATAAATAGTTATAGTGTATCGTTGCTCAGAGATGGTGTTTACATAGTTTTTATGAGTATAAATAGTTACCGTGTATCGTTGCTCAGAGATGGTGTTTACATAGTTTTTATGAGTATAAATAGTTATAGTGTATCGTTGCTCAGAGATGGTGTTTACATAGTTTTTATGAGTATAAATAGTTATAGTGTATCGTTGCTCAGAGATGGTGTTTACATAGTTTTTATGAGTATAAATAGTTACCGTGTATCGTTGCTCAGAGATGGTGTTTACATAGTTTTTATGAGTATAAATAGTTATAGTGTATCGTTGCTCAGAGATGGTTTACATAGTTTTTATGAGTATAAATAGTTATAGTGTATCGTTGCTCAGAGATGGTGTTTAGATAGTTTTTATGAGTATAAATAGTTACCGTGTATCGTTGCTCAGAGATGGTGTTTACATAGTTTTTATGAGTATAAATAGTTATAGTGTATCGTTGCTCAGAGATGGTGTTTACATAGTTTTTATGAGTATAAATAGTTATAGTGTATCGTTGCTCAGAGATGGTGTTTAAATAGTTTTTATGAGTATAAATAGTTACCGTGTATCGTTGCTCAGAGATGGTGTTTAGATAGTTTTTATGAGTATAAATAGTTATCGTGTATCGTTGCTCAGAGATGGTGTTTACATAGTTTTTATGAGTATAAATAGTTATCGTGTATCGTTGCTCAGAGATGGTGTTTAGATAGTTTTTATGAGTATAAATAGTTATCGTGTATCGTTGCTCAGAGATGGTGTTAACATAGTTTTTATGAGTATAAATAGTTACCCTGTATCGTTGATGAGGGAATGCAACTCCTTCTCAATCTTGAGTAGCGTCATGCGATCCTTGATGTTTTTGTTGAGAGTGTCTTTGATAAACGTCACTAATTCCGGTCCAGTCGGCTCTAATTTATCGTCTGAAATATTAAATATCAAATGTTTAACTCATAACCGATCTATCATGTCAAGTAAACATATAATTATATATTTTTTTCCTATTCATAGTTTAGATAAACGAATTTGTTTTTTGCTCTGTCAAGTTCATCATTTATTTTCATACTACTCACCCGAATCAGTTCTGCTTATACCCTTAGGTTTGTCTCTCCGCTCGGGACACCTTTAAACAAAGTTATAGCATCATCGTCAGTATTTTTGAGGTTTAAGATATATTTATTTTCTCATAAGAATTTACAAATTCACTTGTATGAGAAAACTTAACTAACTGGGCTAATCGTGGGTGCTTAGATACACTTACTAGCAGGTAGGTAATAACTTAAGAACTAATTAGTACATGCAACTTATTGGGTAGGGAAATATTAACATTTAAATTTGTAGGTTTTTTCCTACTACTAATAAGCTAAGTTGAGTTTAGACAGTAGTAATTAAATAAATAATGTCCAATATGTAGGTAGCTTTAAGTAATACGCGTCAAATGCTCAATCGAACTTCGAAACAATGGGTTGGTCAAGCTGTTTACACGGAATATGCACAACTGGAAGCGACTTTTTATTCAAGACTACCTAAGAACTAATCTAGTCCTTTCACCTAAATTTGTTCAGCGGTAACGAAGCTCCCTATTAACAAACATCCAAGAGCACTAGTGGTGTAGTGGCTTTCGATCGCGGGTTCGAATACCGTTCCGCAAGCGCTGCCGGACGAATTATTGCGTGTTCTGCAGATATTCGTTCCGGGTCTAGGTGATGTGATACTCGTAGTTTCTTATAATCACGATACAGGGAACACTAGTGGGGGGTCAGGATGATGTCTGTACGTACACAGATAATCCAGCTTATGTGTGTACGTAGATGACATGTAGACAACGCCAAGTGCCATCTAAGGATACCTAAAGCAAGCTTACCTGCAGTAATAGTGATCATCGGCGTCCAAACTGCTAGTTTTTCTAACGTCGTTGTTCGCACCTGAAATAGTGATAGCTATAGCAATTGTATTTATTGATAAATAGTAATTCAACTAAATTACAATCAAAGGAGAACTTCCCATAACACTTAGGGAAAACTAATGGAGGATGCACCTCCCCGCGCTTCAACCAGAAAGTGGTATTTGTAGACAAATACCACTTTGTGTTGGCGTTAACGCCTGCGGAAAGATTGAATTGTATGAAAATGTCATTAGCTGTGGAAATGTCACGTGACTGCTGCCAAGTTTTACCTTGCGTGAAAGGAAAACTACGCGTGAGGTATTTATCTAGACACCATGGTCTCAGACCAAAATTAAAAAGAAATCGAAGATCCGCTATATATCGGATTTTGCATGCGCAGCGACGCCGACGATACATAATGAAGATGCTAAGAGGCAGAAGAAAGAACAAATGCCGTGAAAGATCTCACCGTTCGTCTCAGCGTCGGAACATTCGGGGCATTCGTCCGGACATATTCCGGAGTCCTGTTTGATTGTGCAGATGTGTCTGCGTCGGAGTCCCCTGGAACGATATCAAGAGGTTGATCGGTTGCTGCTTCGTAATTTTGTGACTGGGATTCAAGTGAGAATGGATAGTGCTTTAGAATTTTGTGACTGGGATTCAAGTGAGGATAGATAGTGCTTTAGAATTTTGTGACTGGGAATCAAGTGAGGATGGATAGTAGTACTTTGGAATTTTGTGACTGGGATTCAAGTGAGAATGGATAGTGCTTTAGAATTTTGTGACTGGGATTCAAGTGAGAATGGATAGTGCTTTAGAATTTTGTGACTGGGATTCAAGTGAAAATGGATAGTGCTTTAGAATTTTGTGACTGGGATTCAAGTGAGGATGGATAGTGCTTTAGAATTTTGTGACTGGGAATCAAGTGAGGATGGATAGTAGTACTTTGGAATTTTGTGACTGGGATTCAAGTGAGAATGGATAGTGCTTTAGAATTTTGTGACTGGGATTCAAGTGAGAATGGATAGTGCTTTAGAATTTTGTGACTGGGATTCAAGTGAGAATGGATAGTGCTTTAGAATTTTGTGACTGGGATTCAAGTGAGAATGGATAGTGCTTTAGAATTTTGTGACTGGGATTCAAGTGAGGATGGATAGTGCTTTAGAATTTTGTGACTGGGAATCAAGTGAGGATGGATAGTAGTACTTTGGAATTTTGTGACTGGGATTTAAGTGAGGTTGGATAGTGTTTTGGAATTTGGTGAAAGGGATTCAAGTGAGAATTGATAGTGCATTGGAATTTTGTGAAAGGGATTCAAGTTATTTTGTTTAGTGCTTTGGGATTTTCTGAATGACAGCAGCCATCGATTTCACTCTCTACCTGCAGTGCGGGCAATGAGCGCACGCGCCGCAAACGCACGCGACACGCGGATTGTTGGAGAGCAGGTCGCGCGTCGACTCCCGCGACCCCTCACTCCGCCAGCGTTTGCTGCAGCCGCTGTCCTCGTACGGCGGGCTCTCGTCCCAAGCCTCTTGTGTTATCTGAAACGTGTGTTTAATATTGCACATCCCCACTAGTTCAATCGATAGAAGAATAGTACTCGTACTTAATGAACAGTAATATGTCCAGGCCCGAAACAATGCAATTTATGGCCGAGTAGTACTCGAAGGATTCGGCTTCGAAGTCCTTCCGAAGTGATTTTATTATTTATTTTGCCAGGTAAAACACCATATTTATGTAAGCGTGCACTAAAAAAACTTAGCTAGCACTACGAGAATAATTTAATAGAAAAATCATCTTGTCTAGCGACATTTTTCGTCCGACAAGGTGTCGCGTAATGTTGCCAGTCTTGTCGTGCGATGTCGGGTGAAGTCGACCGACGACGTCTTCGGACATCTCTAGCGACACGTGTCACAGGACACTTGTCCCCTAGTGAATACGAGGATTTAGGTTTAATATATCATCGCTAGCACTCGGATAGCACTTTTAATTTAATACAGCTTAGTTCGCAACAAGCATACGGCACACCTATTGGTAATCGGTTACCGTAACCTTCCATAGGTTACGCTTGCAACAGCAGAGGTATCACTCGCGCGTTACCGACCCTGAGACATAACAGTTGAAAAGTCTCATGTACCTATAATTTCACCTATACGCTCCGGAAATCCGGAACACAGCAATGCGAGCATTAGGTACTTGACATTAGAAATTGATAACCAATTACGTTTTAACAGAACGAATGAGTAGTTATTAGTTTTTAATATACGTTGCTCGTTTAAAGTAAACTAGAAAGGCGGCTCCACTCACTTGAATCTCCACCGGTTTCCGCACATCCTTCTTATCGCTATAATTTAACACATCACTATCATGACTAGAATCGCTTCCGTTCGTCTCGACCGCGGTAACTTTCACGTTGACTTTGTTTGCGTTCACGCTCTTCGCAACATTATCGGTTTCGCTTCGGACTGAGGGGGAGACAGTGCGTGGCGGTGATGCCGATTCGCGGATCGCTTGACTTCGGACTAGCTGTTTTGATTTGCAGCTCTGAAATGAATATAACGTCTTTAATACGCTGAAACTCAAATTTGAAAGTAACGCGAGTTTTCCTAGTATAACAATTCTAGGTAACTGCTCAAACATAAAGGTACAATAACCTTTTGAATTATGAAATGAAGATTGGCTTTACGAAGGCTTCTGATTGAGTTGACTACGTTTTGATTTTTAGATAACGCATATGGACTACTTGATAAATGCTTGTTTAAGTTAGTAACAAAAAAAATTATTGACATTGTCTTATTAGGAAGACACATCCGAAAACACGACGATTACAGTCTAATGTTGTATCACAAGACTATCACAAGGTCGACTACTTAGTCCGCTGTTATTTCTAGTAGGTTATTATGGTTTATATATAAATTACGAAAAATTACCCTATTTCTGTTTAGATTACTTCCATCCTCAGTCATCGCACACTTCTCAGCCACTTGGTTTTCCATTTTATCTGGTGTAAACCTGGAAGAATACCACTATCAAGCATCTAGATAGTTATTTTTTTCATACAGCGATGATAAAATATTACTTTATCTCACCTTACTTATCCTCCACGAATAAAATACTTCCAAAACAGTTATTTCACAACAAGGGAAATTATTTTTACAATAGATATAGAAGATTTTGGACCAATCACGGTTACTACAACTACTAAGAAGGCAACTATTAATTTATAATACTACTTTTTAAATAATCTCTCTTCCAAAAACTATTAAAGCCTCATTCGTAAAAACCGAATTAATTTTTTTAAAATTCCGCTTCTGGATATTTTAATTTGACGTTTATTATTCGAATTAAGAACACATGTAAGTGTTGGTAAGCTCGTTGTTTTTCTTTTTGATTTTTAGGTTCTTTATAGTGTTCGATTTTGCTGTATTTTTTCGTGGACGGCGACTGACGGAGTGCATTTTTTTATGGCTTAGTCCAAGATGGCAGAAGAAAGGACTTAGGAGAGCAAAGATGTGTGGAGCTTCTTTACTGTGTTGCGCGCCATAAATCTGAAACAAAATAAAATATATACATCATTAGAGATAGAAGAGTGTTGAACGTAAATGTGCAGACCAAAGAAAAACTGGTCAGATTGTGTAAACCATAATATTTCGAAGATAGGAGTGAGTACCGAGTTGATGGCTGATATAGAAAAAAGACCTAGGCAGATTGCTTTCAGGCATGTGCTGATGACATATTTCTATGAAAAAATATAAATAAGTCCCATAAATATTGCAGTGGATCCTAAGAGTATCGATAATTTATCCAAATAAATAAAATAAATATACACCCAACTGTCACATACGACTACGTTTGACGACCCCTGTGGCGCAGTTAGCGAATGCCCGTCCGAGACGCAGAAGGTTCGATTCCTGCCACGGAACAAATGTTTGTATGATCTGCAAATATTTGTCCCGGGTCTGGATGTTTTCTATGTATAATATGTATGTATTTGTAAGAAAATGTAGCTTTTTCTTTAAATTTACGCGCCGCTCCGTCGGTAAAGGTATTACAGTAGATTTTCGGTGGAGCAGCATAGATATTTACTCCGTCGGTAAAGTAGGTTTATTATTCAAAGTACGTCGGTGAAACAGTGTAGGAAAAAATATGGCGTTTGCTATGAAACTGTGAAATTAACGAGAGCTATTTAGAGAATTGTAATTCAAAAGGAATTGACATGTTAGAGAATAAACTTTTAATGTCGTTTCTTTGTTTACAGAGCAAAATAGTTAAATTTGTCATTCCTAATAAAAGAAGATCGATCTTATATATTTACAAAAACAGGTATCTAATTAGTATATCAGTCATGTAAATAGTTCCCATAATACAAGCTCTGTTTAATTCGGGGCTAGATAATCCTGTGTGAAAACATGAACATAATCCTGACCTGACAATAGGAGTCTCTGTATATGGAAATACACGTGGGCGGATCCATCATATAAAATATTGTTATCTTAACATACAATCTAACTTGATTTTATTCATAACCATTGTCTTAAGGACGACCTGAATTAGTGAGAGTCAAAATGGCGGGTGTACCTTAATTTCGAAATAATTACGTTATGAAGCAGGTACATTTTTTTAGAACTAGGTACAATTTAATTCGCTATGGTACACCAGCCATTTTGACTCTCACCCTGACTTACAGTAGCGTTTATAAAAATAATCATAATATTATTTAACGAGCCCATTTCGCTGAATGCGATTGTTATTGTATTGACGGTATTTGATTTTATTTACCAGGGAAAAATTGTGTTATTAAACTAACGAGGAAAATTCGCAAACCTATTGTTGGACAAAAATAATAGGCTTGATAAGCGCATACACGGTAGTGACCTTTGATCGTTTAAATGTATAGATTTATCAATGTTTTGTGTATAATGGGCTCTGAAAGGCTATGTTTAACCCATTAAACAGGTGAAGTGGCAATAATATTGTAGACTTATTATTCATGGAATTAAAATTACCGTGGTTTGGTATCATTTTAGAATATAATTACGACTATACCACGTACTTTACTATTCTCCTGCTGACGTTTCGTTGACCGTTTAGAGGTCCTTCCTCATGAGCACCGTCCGCGACCACACTCGACGGTCGTGAGACGGGAACTGACGGTCGTGAGACGGAACGTCAGCAGGAGAATAGTAAAGTACGTGGTATAGTCGTAATTATATTCTAAAATGACTTATTATTCAATAGTAGACACTTCAGTTAAATATGTTCCTACAGATGTTTCCAGTTATATTTACAAGTAGGTACCTACTATGGAAAAAATAAAAATATTTAACAATAAACTTAATTCATAGATATTAGCCGTTCAGAATTTGTTATAAATTTGGTGGTATTCCTTAATACCAAAAGTTATGACTGAAAACTCATTCATCTAGAAAGAGTTCTACTTCACGCATCAAATTTTTCATAATTTTTTCAATACATTTAATGCTTTCATATGGTAATAATAATAATAATGCTGGATATTTTTCACACAGCATCATCTAGCGCCAAAGTAAGCAAAGCTTGTCTTCATTCACCCTGATGAAGTCCCTCGGTATGAGTCGGAACTTAGTCGGTGCCTTCACCGATACGTGAAAATTACAAAATGAATCATTATAATTATTATAATAGTCAAAGAAGAAATGAAAATCCAAAAAGTTTCCAGCCAAATTGTTAACCTTTTTTCTTTCGAGGGGGCCAATAAATCCCAACGGCAGAGTAGACCAAGCTTTTACATTACCTTTCACTCGACAAGATCATTAATTTTAATAAAACAGTATCACATAGCACAACCCTCCAATCATGACACAACACCCTATTCTGTAGCGTCCTTCACCTCAGCCTTCTGACTCATCTAGTTCCAACGTTATCCACAAGGTCACACCACCCCGACGTTATGGAATAGGGTAACTTTAAATTATGACCTACAAAAACATATCTAGCTAGGCCACATGGAATTTTCCCCAACTTCGACCGCGTTGAGTTTTTTGGCCACACAACATCCTCCCGCTTCCCGCGCTCTCACAAAGTTACGTATTCCAGAGCAATTGACAAACTCAAGTTTTATTCTGGCAATTGGCAAACAAGCATACCGCCCACCTGTTGCTAAGCGGTTACCGTAACCTTCAGACGCTTGGAACAGCAGAGGTATCATCGCGTTGCCGACCCTGACAAGTGACAAGTCTCGTGTGCCTGCAATTTCACCTGCACTCATACCCATCAAACCGGAACATACTCGTAGAAATGCGAGCGTTACTGCTTGGCGGCATAAATAGTGACCTATGGTGGTAGAACTACCCCGGCCGAGCTCTTCCAAGTATACTTTGAAAACAGTGAAAAAGTCTGCGTGCTGTCTAGATTTAGAGATCACTGAATAGAAGCAAAACCAAAACTGGAATTCCTTCACATTACCAAAAACAAATTTATTGGTTGTTTTGTAGAGGGGATTATTGATAGGATTAAACTTTCAATTTTGTCTCAATTGACCAATGGATTCAAGCATCTAAGTTGGCAGTGCGTCTGCTACCAGAGGTTCTATATCCTATATGGTCACCGTTATAACGGTCACGCGTTTCGCCACGTTACAAAACGCACAGACCTTCAGGGACTAGACAAATACCTCACGCTTAGTTTTCCTTTCACGCTGACGCAAATTTGTTAAGGAAAAACTTGAAAGTGGTCACGCTGCATTTCCACAACTAATATCATTATCTTCTACCCTCACTGTCTACAACATCTATAGGTTTAAAAGGAATTGCGATCGATCAGGTGGATCCATGGTGTGAAGTTGAAGGTGAAATTAGCCTGCCATATTAGTTTATGGCAACGATCTAGCGGTACACTAATGCGATCGCCCGATTAGAGGAAGTTACCAAGGGCATAACATCTGGGAAGGTTATTTGCAATAATGGGGGTGTTGAATGTTCGCTGTCAAGGGCGTCTAAACAAATACCTCACGTTTAAAAAACGTAAGATTCTAAACCGTAAGTACTAGAGATCTGAAATATGACGAAAGAGAGAGACAGAAATATTGTTGTAAATATCCATCGAAAAAGCAGTTGTTTTGGAGTGCTCATGAATGATAAAATGAAAAATATACGTTCCGTTATCTGTGAAAAACGGTCAAAACTTATTTCTAAGAAAAATTTAAAGGCGGACTTTTAAGAGTGTAATTGGAATCCCTTATAAAAGTACAATGGACGGTCTTATGGTGCCAAATGTGCGGGACAAATATTTGCATGTTTTGCGGGAGTTTGTTCCAGGTCTGGGTGCTGTGGTAGCGTGGTACTCGTAGCTACTGATACCTACCCACAACCAAGAACTGCTAGTGAAGGTCCAGGCTTAATTATTTACTAGCTTTCCGCCCCCGACATCGTTCGCGATGACGTATCTCACCCACGTGCTCGCATCACACTGACCGTTTTATCGATAGCGCCTCAATACCTACTTGTCTTCATTTCACATTATCTCTTAAACTATTCCAAATGAAATGCTAAAAAAGGCAAACTTTATGTCATTTTTTTCATAATGACTAAACTATTCGTTTTTGTAAGGATTCATAGAGAATACTTGAAAACCAAACTTCACCTTGTAATATTTCTTTCACTTTTAACATGAAAACCGTTGATGTGGCTGAAATAATAATATTGTCTATTTTTGTCTGACGTGAATTACAGATACGATTTCTTCCTCAAAATTCATCTTTTTTAAAAAAAAATATGTATAGTCTTTAGAATTCAGGGATAATGTAGCTTCCTGTCGGATGATAATTTCGGGGATTTACCTCTTTATAATATTAGTACAGAATAAGCACCTTATTAATAATAAGCACAAGGTCTTTGTTTTCGTTTAATTAACACGACATTCTTTCTTTGCTTACCTACGTACACGGTAATTTGGTCTCAAAACACGATATTTTTAAGCTTCTTTATTCTTTATTGTACATATAGAAAATACAGACATAAAACTTACATAATTGGACATGTACAAAGGCGAGCTAAGCCCTAACAAGACTTTTCTTCCACAAGCTTCGAACTCGGTAATTATTTTTTTTGATATGGAGATGCTACCCGTGACGCAGGAAATCCTAGAGTCCACTAAGTAACATTATAAAAAAAAGTTTATTTAATTGTTCGTGCCTTCTTATACTCGAAACTCGTATTCACTCAATTAGGTAGGTCGGCACTTTGAACATACTTTAGAATCCTATTACATCCTCATTTATAGTATTTTTAGAAAAAATACATACATATTTGTTTTTATATAAATACACCAAAACTCTTTTTTTCAAACCGATCCCCGCGGGTTTACTCGCGTAGGGTAGAAAATTGTAAGGTGCATCAAAAATCATTGCATGCCTTGCACCCTGATACGTATTCAGTTATGTTGTATTTTGGCCTAGTGGGCGATACCCCGACTTCTGATCCGGAGGTCGTGCGTTCGAACCCGGTCGTGCACCAATGGATTTTTCCACTCGAAAAAAATATGTGCGCATTAACACGTAATCAAAAACGGCGAAGGAAAACAGCATGAGGAAACGCCCTAGAAAATTCGAAGGCATGTGCCAACAGTTAGTGTTCCAATAAGCGGCGATGGGTTTGCAACCTGTCACGTGGAATGCTTACTGCTTGCAAAGCGCAGGTATGTACCAAATGTAATGACTTATCCTCAAAGATCTACTCACTGAGTATGTATCTGTGGATATCCACCATGGGGAAGATAGTCGTGAGCGTGTTTGTTTTGTTTTTGTTTTAAGTATCCAAACAAGTTTACAGCAAATCACACGTTAAACATTTCCAATACAAACTTAACACACTATCCTACCTCCTTTGTAGCTTTGGGAAGTTTGGAAAAATACATTTATTTGTCTATTTTCATTGATTTATTCATAATATTTCCAGTTTCTAAGTTCGATTTTTATACAAAATGTTTCCGCCCTTTTCACCCTTTCTTAGTGCACCACTACACCATAAGAGGAATATCCATGCTTCTAAGATATTTAGGCTGTGCGTTGACCGATCAGTCAGTAACGAAACAGTTTTATATTTATTTATTTATTGCCCACGACAGGAGCCCGTACATGCTTTTGCCATAAGAGGTTGTTTGTCTGTTACCAATTATTTATCTTCGAAACGGCTTAACGGATTGTAATGTTAGGGGTTTGCAATAGATTTGTATGTCTTCAATGATGGTTCTTAGATAGGTTTCACTACTAGGGGACAATGCAATTGATGACGGAAAAACACGTCACTTTCTTTCAAATTTTATAAAAAACTAGCTCGATACAAAAAAAAATACAGCTTAGACAGCGTTCGTAACATTTGCTCGATCGGTTTTTTCGACGACTCACTTTGCAAAATTGCTCTCCACGAACAGCCATTTTTAATTACATAGTAATACTTTGTCCACTCTGAAGGTCCATTCTAAATATTAATGAAAGATTTATTGATTAGTAGTTTCGGAGATTACATCCAAACTTTAAAAAAATACCTCTTTATACTGTCGATTACTTTTTCAGGTCTCATGCAACTGATGCATTCGTTTAAAGGATGGTCGAGTATCGCTCTGGTTAGAACATTTGGGGTTGCATATCCCCTTATATAGTTTAGTGGGTCGCAGCCTCAACACAAAGAGTACCAGCATCCCGGGAGGGATGAACGACCTCCGTGACCCCGCAATTAGGTCACCTAGTTGCATCCCCCTCCCCCGCCCCTGCAGCGGGGTTGAGTTTCGATTTTACGCATCCCGCTTGGTATCTTGTCTGTATCATCAAATGTTGTGCATGAAGGTTATATTTCATATCCAGTGGGAGCCACTGCTCACGGCTTCTCCCGCGTGTTACCCGGATAAAAAGTAGCCTATAGATTATTCTGATGTATAATCTATATTACTGTAAAGCTTCATCATAGGATATGATTATCATTGCACTTCCCTATTTTTTACTCCTACTAAAAAGTTTTGAAGTCATTGTTGTATTTGTCTATGGTGTCAATTTGCGCTCCGATGACGCGTTTTTTTTCCAGGATCATTAGCTTTCAAAACCTTTTTTGAAGGGACCTCAGGAACTGTTTCTGATAGAAACTGGTTTGAGCTTGAACTCTAATTAAAGCGACTCATTGCGAAGAAAGGTGATGGTATCGATGGTTTATTTTGAATCCTAATTTTCGAGACAAATTGCTAAGACAAAGCAAATAAGGTTTAAAACTGAATTTAAAAATAAATAATAATAATAATAAATAAATAAATAATGCTGAATTTTTCACACATCTTCATTTAGCCCCAAAGTAAGCAGATCTTGTGTTATGGGAATCACATGACTGATACTTAAGTATATATTTATATATGTATATATATTGTAAATACCTACATACTATATATGAAAACACCCAGACCCGAGACAAATATTTGCAGATCATACAAACATTTGTCCCACGGCGGGAATTGAACCCGCGACCTTCTGCGCCTTCGCCCTCTGCACTATAGAATGAGTCTCATTAAGCAAATATACTGCATTTTTCCGAAAGAAAAAACACGCAAAACAAATCACTGCCTGATACAGTCAAAACAACTTTATCACTATCAAAGTAAGACACACTTTAGATAAACAATAGAGCTGATCATAGCACGCCAAGACTATTGACCGACCTTGCGATGAGTCACTATTTACCCGAAATTAACGAAATCCTGCTCCGTTTTATGGGCAATAAGGTTTACAATGAGTCGGCGTAATAAAATTAACCGAGGAATCGGCGATTCGACCGTTATCTTGATGGGCTTACGGTATCAAATGGAGTGAAAGTAAAAAACTGCCAAACGCGTGTCGAGTCATGCAATGTTAGGGTCTCGAAGTAATTATCTCTAAGGAAATAGGTAAAAGCTAATTTTCGTAAGCAGTTTCCGCTGAAAGCTAATCGCTAGCTTCATTAGATATTTCACGGACGCGAGTTTAAAAAGTTAGAGGGATGAGAGCACAACTTTAGTTATTTTGAAGCCATATTTAATATATGGGGATGATTTGAATAAGAAATATTTGAAGAAAACTGAAAGCGATTTTTAGAGACCTATTTTATTATACCCCACAGAGGGCAAAAAATCACCCCTTACTGTAGACGTACCCAGAAAACACGTCTTCACGCCAAATCTTATCTCGATACGCTTTAAACCGGTGGTGCATTCATCATCAGCCGCCGCCTTTATAAGTCATCATTCCACGTAGTATCACACTACGTTAGCCAAGACACGGTTTCCACTCAAGCACTTTACCCCAACGGTTGTCGGTTCTTCGTCACATATGACCAGACCACTGCCACTTCAACTTGCTAATTCTCGGGTTGTGACATTACGAAACTATAAGGGTTCCATTTTCGCTTTCGGCTTCGGAACTCTAAAACAGAGATTTCCGTTTGCCGCTCTAGAAAAATACCACTTTCTGTTAGCGTTAACGCCTGCGGATAGATTTAATTGTATGGAAATTACATTAGAAAATTGCGTTAGCGTGAAAGAAAAACTAAGCTTGAGGTATTTGTCTAGAACCTCTGGACATAAAAGATCGTTAAGGACGTTAAGGGCAAATTGGACGTTAAGTGTCAGATTGATATTGACCAGCACGGTATTGCAGAGTTCGTAGAGAAATGGAGATAGTATATGATATGTTGGCTGTAGTTGACTTAGCTGAAGGTTTAGATTGTTATTTTATTATTTATAGTACACACAGATAATGCTGTCAATTAAGTGAGTTAAAAAGACAAAGCAGATATGAATCGCACAGGAATTAACAAGGTAATTTTTACAACATCGGACGCGTATTTCCATCATCGACTGCAACGCCCTCTAGTGACTTGTGGAGATAAGACCTATTTAAAAGTCATCCTAGAAGACATGGGTGCTATTCGATTGCAAATAACTGCATTTAATAAAATTCACAAACCTCTTAAAGAGAGCTTCAAGTTCGATACGACAATTAGAAGTAGGTTAAAATTGATTTTTCTTAGTTACAAGTTTGTTAAAAATCAAAATGACTTCTGTTTCTCCTTTAGAAGAAACGTCATACCCGTTGTCTTGGTGCACACGCTGAGTAGCTTATTGGGGCTTTCTTGGAAAATTGTAAATGCATAGACTGAATGTTAGGCACATGGCCTAACATTCAGTCTTAGAAACAAAGCTTGTTGCATGGTCACAAGGGCAAGGCTAAGTAGGCATGATTTACAGCGAGCACCGACCAAGACCAAGGTTACGACCAGTTTATACGGTGTCGAGTTGATATAATTCATAACTTTCTCCGTTTTTACGACTATAAAAACAATTTATAGCCTTATTATGCAATTTTGTTTTAAGATTGGTCATCATCATCACATCAATCGTATACAAAGAACCACCCATTGCTAGGCTGCATTGCATCAGATTCATAAAACGTATACCTATGGTTATATGTTGTATAGCTGGCAAATGCTGGGGAACAAAGAATCCCCCGTGTGCTAGTCACATGGAGGATGTTCAAGACATTTCCTCGTGGCACTCTATGTCTTATAAGCTGATGATATGTGTTTGGTTTTAAATACTAATATACCTCGGATGTTTGCCCCGGATTCAGGAGGCGTAGGACATCAGGTGGTCTAAGAAACAACGTCATCAAAATTAGCCACTATGATACCTAGGCGTAGCCCTCTGCAGGGCTGCAGAGGGCTACGCGTGCGCGATGCCCCACTGACCCGATAACCACGGGATGGATTCGATGCGTTGCGGGACTCGGGAAGCGCCCGAACATACCCGACCCAGCCCGAAGCATAGTTCAGATGTGCAAATAGAATTCAACTTTTATCGTACTTTTTGTTCAGTCGTCTTGATACAGAGGTTACCATGATTCGATTGCCTATTGGAACAGATACTTTCAACGAAGACGTGTTCCCTGATATACCTATATGAATGGCGTTTCCCTGTAAAGCGCAAACTAATCATTCACAGCACAGCTATTTTCTTCGATCACGATCAAAGCGTGACCTGTGTGTGTGTGAGTAAGTAGGTCATAATTAGTAGGTACTGTGATTAGAATTTATCCTTTGTAAACACGCACCCACCACTATTTGACTACCTCTGTAGTGCAGTGGGCGGAAGCACGCCTGAGACGCAGAAGGTTGCGGGGTTCATTCCCGCCGCGGAACTAATGTTTGTGTGTTCTACAAATATTTGTCTCGGGTCTGGGTGTTTTCTATGTATAATTATGTATATATTTACAAAAAAAGTATCTAAGTAGTATATCAATCATGCAGTTCCCATAATACAAGCTCTGCTTAGTTTGGGGCTAGATACCGTGTGAAAAATGTCCAGCATTATTATATTCATCAGCTTTCCCTCCTGAAAGGTTTCAGGTTTGAAAAGACTTTAGGTTTAAACTCGCCGTTGTACATATCCCATAGTAGTAATTTAGTCTGTGCCTTCACCGACAGTAGACGTACATACGATACCTACGTGAAAATTCCCGTTTGACAATAGGTAGGTATAAGATTAGTTCAACACAGAATCAAAGGTGAAGGAGTGATTAAATCGATCGTTTTTTAGTACCTCTCTTCAGTTCTGCAACAATCTTACATATTAAATAGCGTAACTCACTGACCGACTGATTGTCAATGCACAGCCCAATAAAATACTGTATAGCCTTTAAGTGTTTAGGGGTGCACGAAGCGTGGAGTTAGGTATTACTAGTCATAGAAATGAAACAAACCATTTTAGAAATAAAGGGATTAATCCCACTTTAAGCATTCGAACAAATTCGCATTACAAGTACATCAATTTGCTCATGCTGAGAATATATCTGAGGCTGTCCATCGTGGTGTTATACCATCATGGTTTCGTAGGCTTAACGTATTTTTAAACACAAAATAAAAATTCATCATCGTCGTTCTAGTAGAGATCGCTGATTAGCTATAAGACCGCCCATTGTACATAATTGTCTGTAGTCATCTATTGTTTACTTATCTCAAGCTAAAATATTATTTGGTGCGCAATAAAGTATTTTCAATGTATCTCTCGTCAGAAAATATTGAAAGTCGCGTGGATTCCATCTTTAGTTTACCCACCGTCCATTCCATTAACGATACGCCTTTCAGGCTAAAAATACCGAGGTCTGACGCAAATCCAACCCTATACTTGTATAGCTAGATAGCTACACATAGCATTTAAAACTCATAACAGGAATGTAAGAAGCATTTTCTAATCACCCTAAAGTCTTGCTACACTGTAGCATTTATTTATTTATTTATTCAGGAGCATCAATAGAATTTACATGAATTATGACTAAGGGCCCGGTCAAACTGGTGCGGTGGCGATTAATACATTAACGCGAACTTTGACAACTACTTGACAGCCATTTCCCTGATCGCCACCGCCAGAGCGAGCGCGTCAGTATGACCGAGCCCTTACAGTTGCTAGTTTAGGATAGATCCATTAGGATAAATTACTTAATTCTAATTACAGATAATTCTGATACCCATGATTCAGGGAATACTAGTGGGACGGGACTATATATGTATCTGTCAAAAAAAAAATACTACATCGCTATTTACGTATTGCTACGTCACATTTAATCATAAACAGATCGCCGTGATTGTTTAAAAGTTCGCCGTGGATTCATTGAGAGCTTTTCTATTTACACGGGTCATAATATACCCGACCTTGATGTACTTCCTGCCTTCGTCGGTTTCAATGGAATTCAACGAAGTGTTTACAAATATTCTCAAATTCCATTTCCTTTGCAATTTGCAAGAGGACTTGGAATTCTTGGACTGCTTCCGTGCTTCGGAGGGCGAATAGTTACAAATTGTTAAACTAATTATAAAGTTTTCTAAGTAAATAATAATCTCATTTGACCAGTACTCCTTACTGCCTCGAATTATAGTGCGCCGGCAAAAGATTTCGATGGCGCATCATTGTCAAAGAAAAACCTTTTCATATCACTAAAGTGGCAAACATGCATACGGCCCACCTTTTAGCCCACCGTAGTCCGGTGACGCTGACCAAGGCCATCTGCGGCCCTGCAGCATTAAAGTCCTTTCAGAAAAAAAAAAAAAGCCCACCTTTTGGTGAGCGGTTACCTTAGCATATGGACGCTTGCAACACCGGCCCGCTTAGCATGAGCAACCAAGACGTTTTGTCTACGAAAGAGAAGACATAAAACTATTGCTGTCGCCAAAAGAGAGTCAAACAAAAGAGAGGGACAAAATTCAAGGATCACTTTGAAACGTCGATTTTATCTACTGCCTGTTCCTCCGCGACCAAGCGAGGAAAGAAAGGCAAGAAAACAAATCTGGTTATTCTTTTTAATTATTCTTTTATAAAACAATAGGTATTATCCATTTTTTATCGAGTTGGAGCATTTTAAATGCCAAGAGTTTTTATCATCTAAATAATCAGATATGCCTTTTTATAAAGTTTTTTTTTAATTTCATTTTTAAATTTGTTAATTGTACATTTTTGTATATCTTTTGGAACTTATAAAAGCCCTTGCTTACAAATACCTTGCCCTTTAAACGATATTTACTAACTTTATGGAGTCTACAAGTGGAAACAGCGAGTTTATCTTTATTTCTAGTTTAAACATTGTGTTATTTTTCTTAAACAAATTAATATTATTGTGAATATACATAAGATTTTAGTGACATGGGAATGTCATGATATTTATTAAACTTTTGGCGAAGTTATTCTCTGGGGTCCATATTATAAATTGCTCGAACAGCCCTCTTCTGCAGCACTCCCCCACAGCAGTATACCATACCAGCATAAAGCTGTGGAAGTAGCTGAAGTAAACTAGTCTAGCTGTGTCTACGTCTGTATAAAGACGTATCTTTTTGACTGCGTATGCCACAGAACAAAGTCTCTCTGACAACTTATCAATGTGAGCGCCCTATTGAAGCTTATTATCTAGGATGATACCTAAGAATACGGTGTCCACAAGAGCCAACTCTCCATTTTTGATTTTAATATTGACTTTAACTTGTGGTTTCTTTTAATTTTGTAGAAGATTGTTTACATTGAACCATTTTACAACATTAGAGATTTCATTGTTTACATCGTCAAAATCGGTTTGACGTCGCTTTAATTTAAATACAAGTGACGTGTCATCTGCAAACAATACAACTTAGACGTGCTTCAGCTGTCATGGATGTCATGTCCAGGGGAGAAGTCACATTCCTCAGTATTAACAAGTCGACGAGGAGGCCCTTTTCAAAGAATTAACCGGCAACAGTTTCGCCGAGCATAGGTACTCGTAAATCGCATGAAGACATCAATCTGCGAATAGTGCGCCGTCACAGGTTATAAATAAAGCGAGCGTCCATTGATGCACGCGTGCCAAAACGCCGCTGAAGACTCGCCGAGGAAAATAATAATAATAATGCTGGACATTTTTCACATAGCCCCAAACTAAGCAGAGCTTGTGTTATGGGAACTACATGACTGATATACTACTAATACACTCTTTTTTTGTAAATACCAAAATACCTTTTATACATGAAAAATACCCATACCAGAGACAAATATTTACAGATCACACAAACATTTAAGTCTGCGCCACAGAGGTCGTCAAAATAATTCACTTTGTAGATCATTCATCATCATGTCTGATCTCACTGCTGGTCTTATGACACGCAAAAACCTTACGACTCTTTCGTTTCTGCCATCCTCATCGATTGTGCGCCAATGGGGTTCGTGAACCCTACGGTTTTTACAATGTCGTCGACCCATCTTGCCGGCGGCACACGACCTGCGCTCCTATGACCGTCTCGGGGTCACCACTCAGAGAGCACCTTGCTACACCTATTTGAGCCCCAATATAAAATAATAATAACAAAATAATAAATAATGCTGGACATTTTTCACACATCATCATCTAGCCCCAAACTAAGTAGAGATTATATGGGAACTACATGACCGATATACTACTTATATAATTTTTTTTGGAAATACATACATATTATACATAGATAACACCCAGACCATTAGCTAATCGTACAAACATTTGTCCTGCAGCGGGAACCGAAGCCGCAACCTTCTGCGTCTCAGGCAGGCCACAAAGGTCGTCAAATATTAAAACGATATGTAGATATCATTATTATCATCAATATTGATTGCTACATGTAATGTTTCGACATGCCTCTAACCCCTACTTGGTATCCTCAAAGATCTACGCACTGATTATGTATCTGAGAATGTCCACCATGGGGAATACAGTCGTGAGCGTGTTTGTTTGTTTTGTTTTTCTCTTCCATAGTATTTCCTAGCTTATGAAACGGCAAAGCAAAGAATAACTATGACGTAGATGATTATGTTTTGCTTACGTGTGCCATTCGTCACCTCGTAATGGAATGCAGAGGAAAACGTAACGCAATAATTTGACTGGAAACCATTTCGTACCGGAAGATGCGGTTGGAAATAAACTTGCGGTCTTATCATCATCATCACAGCCACACCATACCAACCCCTTAGTAGATCTTCAGCTGCTTATTAAAAAATATTTTAAGATTAAGATTTAAAACCCAAAAGTTGAGTTAGGACTGTAGGCAGGTATATTCATAGTAATGTGGGAAGTACACCAATTAGACTCCTTGTAAACTTTCGTACAGTTTGTTTCATCCAAAATTTGACAGGAGCAAAATACATGCCATCTCTTTCTTGCGTGCACTGTCAGTAAAAGAGTGCGACAGTTTAAATTTAGTTTAGTTGGTGTACAAGAGAATCGACGATAGTATGTATATGTAATGCGACTTTCGAGTGATATTTGTATTTATTTATATGTCCGTCACAACCCGAAAAACAAAATATTTCCCTTCTGCAAAAACAACGCTGTATGACTGACATGTGTCGATAGAAATGTGCTTTTTACAGGCTATTTCCGGCGTTTTTATAGGTAATAGTGATAGCGAAAATATCGATAGTCGATGATTTGGGTAACAATTTGATTCAAGGTTCGAAGTATAGATTTTATTCTGGAGAGCATAGATCAATGCATATTTGTCACTTTTGTTGTTTTCTGACACTTTTGTCATTGCTTTTTATTTTTGAGGTTATCTGTCACGAGTTAAAAGGAGTGCACTAAAGAGGCAACACAAAAAACCCATCTTCTTATAAAGGAAGCTGTGACTCGAACATATTCAAAATTTTATCAAAATCGGTTCACCCTTTACTAAGATTATTAGCAACAAACATCCATACTCATACTAATTTATTTAAACCTTAGAAACTTATATAGGGCACTTGATAGATACCTAGATAGATAGATAACTCTATAATGCACACAGCAGTAGTACATAGGCGAACTTAATGCTAGAAAGCATTCTGTTCCAGATAAACTCGGTATTGTTAAAAAAATAAACACTTTTAGATAACTTGGTTATGTCTAAACATTTTCATTAGAAGGACAATAAAACTTGTTTTTTTTTTATATGGATGGGTGCTAGAAACAGGCAAGTATTTAACATTGTTTATTGTTAATTTTGTAAATTATTTTGTATATAATTTATATATGATATTCTGCCCACGGCTTCGCCCGTGTAGTACCCGGATAAAAAGTAGTGTTATTCTAATGTATGCTATATTACTGTAAAGTTTCATCAAAATCCGTTCAGTAGCTTTTGCGTGAAAGAGTAACAAACATCCATCCTCACAAACTTTCGCGTTTATAATATTAGTAGGATTATGTTTAACATTAATAAATATTAGAAGTATTGGGGTGATGATCACTAACGAACATAATAGTATTTGACTCGTATTCAAACTACGCAGTTTCCGCGCCAACGCATCATCGACATGTCACATCACAACACTAGCACGTCAGCCGACATTGACCGCTAGTGATGTAATGCGGATATTCGGTTCTAAATGAACTCGGTTATAATTAGACGATGAAAATTATAACTCGATACGTCATCGATGTTTTTAGATCTGCAATTACTCTTCTATGTTCAGTGCGAATGCAGACAGAACCCTTTCACCACATTATTAAAATATATTATTTATTATATAAATATTTTTTATACTTTAGATACTTTTGAAGGGGGGGTAATCCCCGAAACTAATCATTAGAAGTCAAAAATTATTTCACGTTTATTTAGAACTAGCTGTACCCGAGACTTCGTTAGCGGTTGCCATCCCTGCCGACTAATTATTCGCATTTGACCACAGTTTGTTTCATATTAAGCAACGCTGACTCCGGTGAAGCACTCTTATCAACAAAGGAGCTTCTTCCTTTGGATTTGAAAACTCCCAGGTTGTAATTCTCAGAAGACAGTTACCCAGGATCCAAAAAAAGAATAATTAAAGTCGGTTTACAATTGGCGAAGATATCGCGTAACCGACACATACTATAAAAACACATACAGTCGAATTGAGAAATGACTCCTTTTTTTTGAAGACGGTTAAAAACTACAAAAATGATGTAGGTACTTGATTGAAATTTTGTAATTTTTACGTGAATAAAACGTTCAGGTTTTACGTTCGGAGTGGCGTTACTAACTATGACAATATGACTACCTGCTCAGCGTACACTACAAAGTGCATTACAAATCTTACGCCAGCTTAAGATGAGACATGCACTCGAAGGTTCCTATACATTCTAGGTTTCAAGTTATTTTTCCATACTATGTATCACGATCGTTTTGCAATATCTGATTCCTTTGGAGTGGTCTCACTTTGACAATATGCCTTATCCATTAAGTATAGGCTTATACGATAAAGTGTTTACGCCAGCTTAAGATGAACCGTACGTTCAAAGGTTTCTGTACATTCGGGGTTTCAAGTTATTTGAACCTATTACTAAGGGTTATTATAATGTCTGTATTTTCTGAACTACAAAACCGGTGAGCTTTTTTTAACATTAATATTTACGGGACAATCTTAAAAGTACCTCCTTTCTAACAAAAAAAGAATAAATGAAATCGGACTAAAAGTCGTGGCCTAGTGGGCGATACCCCAACTTCTGATCCGGAGGTCGTGAGTTCGAACCCGGTCGTGCAACAAAGGGTTTTTGAACACGAAAATATTATGTGCGCATTAACACGTGCTCTTAACGGTGAATGAGAAACATCGTAAGGAAACCGGCATGCCCTAGAACCAAAAATTCGAAGGCATGTGCCAAAATAAGCAG
This sequence comes from Perizoma affinitatum, assembly GCA_961405105.1. Taxonomy (NCBI): domain Eukaryota; kingdom Metazoa; phylum Arthropoda; class Insecta; order Lepidoptera; family Geometridae; genus Perizoma; species Perizoma affinitatum. Next base: position 6,677,650 of record OY560207.1, read on the forward strand.
CGATGGGCTTGCAACCTGTCACGTGGAATTGTAACTTGCATAACGCCGGCATGTACCAAATGTATTGTTTGGACGTGCCTCTGACTATCAACCGTTAATTCGTGAAGAATTAACACCTCCTACTTAGTATCTATGTATTTTCTGAACTACAAAACCGATGACCTTGAAATAATAGGTTGGGGAAAAAGTTTCTTCGCATTTTTTAAGAAAATTCAAAACATTTTTTAATATAGTTTATTTACATTTAACTAAAGTATGTAGGTACCATTTTGTTCGATAACTTTTTGCCATTTTGTAGGCAGGGACATGATCCCATTGCTATAAAAACTTTGGGGCTTCTGTTCAAAATACCGCGACAAGTGGTTTTGGCAGTCCTCTCGTGATGTTAACCTGACACTGCCTAAAGAATTCTGAAGAGACCGAAACAGGTGGAAATCTGAAGGTGCAAGGTCAGGACTATACGGCGGATGCATTAACACATCCCAGCCAAACTCTCTTAATTTTTGCTGAGTGGCTAAAGATGTGTGAGGTCAAAAATGGTCAAAAATTTCTTCAAAAATGGTTCGGTTTCATTACGTCGTAATAAAGAATCACAAATGAGAACACGGTTCATTAGGTTTCTTTCAGTGAGCTCGTGAGGTACCCAAATATCGAGCTTTTTTGTGTACCCAGTTTTTTTCAAATGCGCCAAAACTGTTTTGTGGTCAATTCCCAGTTCTTCAGCTACGTCGTAACTACTGATATGCCGATCTTGCTCCACTTTTTCAAAAATGGCATCCATTTTATCCGTAATAGGGCGACCAGAGCGACGTGCATCTTTGACATCAAAATTTCCGGATTGAAAACGCTTAAACCAAATTTGTGCTACTCTCACAGACACTGCACTAGGTCCATAAACATCGCAAATTTTTTTCGCGGCTTGCGTTGCATTTTTACCTTTTTTGTAGTAAAATTTTAAAATGTATCGAATTTCTTCATTAGATTCACTCATCTTAACAGTACGAAAAACAAATAAAAATCACACATTTTCCTAATTTGAATTTGGAATTATCTTCTTTAAAATTTAAACTTTTAATGATACCAAAACCAGCCAGATACAAATAGTATAGCCAAAGATATTTTATTACAAGTTCATACATACAATAATGCGAAAAGACTTTTTCCCCAACCTAATATTTACGGGATAGTTTTTAAAGTACCTCCTTTCTAACAAAAAATAATAAATGAAATCGGACTACGCGTTAATGAATTACAACCAAGTACACATTTTGAATTTCATCCCCTCTCCCAAGGGTACCGTGCTGAATTTCGGGATAAAAAGTATCCTATGTCCTGCTCCGTAGTATACTACGGAACAACTCAAATCATTTCATTTGAATTTATTCAGTAGATTCGGCCTGATGCGCGTTCCAGATAGACAGACAGACAGACAAAAATTAAAAAAAATACATTTTTGGATTCAGTATCGATTATAGAGTACCCTCCAAATTTTTTTTAAATTTCTTTTATGTACAGAATTTGACCTGTTACATTCTTATTATAATATATAGATATATATATATAGATGGACTTTCAGGGTGGTCATAAAATAAAAGTGCATTTCGTGGAGTCGACGAAAAAACGGTCCAACGAATGCGTCTCTTACAAACGCTACTTTTTATCCGGATACCACGCGGGCGAAGCCGTGCGCCGAAGCTAGTGTTGAATAAATTTATAGTTTTTCATATTTAAACTTGGGTTTACCAAAGAAAATTTGTACTTTATGAGCAACGTTTATACGGGTGACTGTTAGTATCATTTATAACTGAGCGCTTCCGTGCTTCGTAAGGCACGTTAAGGCGTCGGTCCCGGCTATTAGTCACCAAGCCAAGTCGGAGATTGTTTTTTCTAACGAACTTACTATATCAATGAATTAATTAATTTATGAAAATACTTTATTGTATACCACAAGAAAATTACAAAAATAACAAGAACCTTACATACCTAACTAAAAGTACAATGGGCGGTCTTATAGCTTAGAAGCGATCTCTTCCAGTCAACCTTTGGATAAACTGTAACATTATTTTAGCCAACTTGGCAACAAGGTGGTTATGGCAACGTAAAACTAAATAGAACCGTCTTACGAGGTCTGTTTAAAAACTATATAAAAAACCTGCTAATCTTATACGTTTGTTTGTGTTCGTTTAATATCTTTTGCGCAACAACTGTTTCAAACACCAGCATGTCTAGACAAATACATCACGCTTAGTTTTCCTTCCACGCTAACGCCAATAAGGTAAAACTTGGTCATGTGACATTTCCACAGCGAATGTCATACAATTCAATCTTTCCACAGGTCTCAGGGTTGCCAACCCGAGTGACTCCTCCAGTGTTGCAAGCGTCCATATGTAACCGCTTACCAACAGATGGGGTAACTTTACAAAATATACAGATGAAACAGTCTAGCCTATCTATAGAACATTGCAATTATCTATAGATAGCTCAACTGAACCAGATTACTACAAGAGAGTAAATATCAATACTAATATTATTAAGGGGTAAAGTTTCTATGGAACCTCAGTTCCTACTCATCCGATTTAAAAAATATTTGATCCATATTTTGAAATAAAAACTCCTGGGATTGAAAATGCTCTAACTCAATAAAAAATGTAGGCACCTGTTCAATAAAAAACTGTTTTGTAAAAGGATAATTAAAAACTTTCTTTCCTGGCTTCTGCACCATGTGATTTTAATGAATAAATTAATTTTGATTTTAATTAAGTTTTTATAATAATCAAAGTCTAATTCATTGATTTTAATCATTAATACTTTGATTAATAATAATAATAATAATAATGCTGGACATATTATCACAGCATCATCTAGCTCCAAAGTAAGTAGAGCTTGTGTTATGGGAACTTCATGACTGATATATTACTTATATACATATTTTTTATGTAAATACATACATATTATACATAGAAAACAACCAGTTCCCGAGACAAATATTTTCATATACAAACATTTGTCCCGCGGCGAGAATCTAACCCGCAACCTTCTCCATCTCACCATCTCAGGCGAGCTTTCACCCACTGCGCCACAGAGGTTATAAAACAAAAAATGACCACCCATGTGAAGCCAGGATGGCCCTCCAATGTTTAATAAAATAATACTAAATAAAATACCTACAGTTTGTTTTATTGACATTGTTTAGGACTGTATGGAACTAAAGGGAATATACAATTATAATATTTAATGTGTGCTTTGCTCTGCGTAACTAATATAACTGAACTTCTGGGAACAAATGCTTCAGGGTGGACGGAGGTTGTATATTAAACCATTCAAGTCAAAGGCTTTTTGTGGAGACCAATTTTGCAATGTTAGCTGATGAAGCAATGGTCAAACGAATGTGTTTCTTACAAATGCTGCCAAAATTAAAGGTAAGAGCTATTTTTCATCAGTTTCTTTTTGGTGGGCAGTAGCTAGTATTTATTTAAGCTGTTAGCATATGCAAATGGGATAGTGAGATAGTGAAGCCAGCAAATAAAAAAAGAACAAAGTGGAAAGGGATGAAGGGATTTCCAAGAAAAATCTAAACAGGCTATAAATAAATAGAATATGCAGGGTATATTCATTATTCCAATCTGCCATGATGGTGTGGTTTTTAAGAGTATGTAAATAGTTGTGTACTAAAAATGCTAGTGTTCCAATAAGCAGCGATGGGCTTACAACCTGTCATGTGGAAAGCTAACTAATATTATGTTTGTTATACCTTTGTCATGAAATAATAATATTTAAAGGAATCCATCCTGAACTTGCCCTAGTTTAAATGATTTACCTAACAGTTTGATTGTTTGTAAATTGTTTTTTTATAAAAATAGTACCCAAGTTATTACACTAGTTTTGGAGCAATGATTTAAAAAAACTAGGTAACCTACTTGTTTAAAAAAAAAGGAGAATGAAGGTAAGTATAAATATTTTGTCTAAGAAGAGCAAGAATAGAAATACTTAGGACCAACTTTATGGTATTAGCAAAGAGAAACAAACAAGTAGAGAATATTATAATTCCTGTAAGAATCTTGCAGGATTCTAAATTTGGCTGCAAGACATATAACTTAAAAGGAAAACACAACAATTGATTGCACTTAAATTCGAATTTACATTCAGGTTTACTTACGCAATTGAATCGTCTTCCTTGTTCAGCAAATCATCAGAAACACCTTGATAAATATAGCACAAAAAGCAGTCCGAAATAGACGGAACGAACATCCGAATAACACTCAAGAGAACTTCATCATCACATCATTAGTTCCAGACACAAAATCACACACTGAGGATTTCCCAAGTCTACAAAGAGCGAAATCTGGTGGAAAACTGAGTGCTGAAGATCTGAATTTCAGGTCTCGATTTCCGAACACTTCAGGCTTTTGTTATTGTCCAGGAATTTTCGGATTCCGTTTATCACAACAGCCTGCATTGGGAGGGACTGTGCCCTCTGCCACCGCGTCCGTTTATTTTCGCAAAATCCACTAGTGTATGGCACAAAATAGAATGTTTAAAATGACAAGTAATCTTGACATGCGCACTCAATTCATATTTCAGTCAGTCAGCTTAGCTAGCCGCCTCTTTTCCTCCGTCCGATGCGATTGCCATCTATTGACAATATTTTGTTAGTAACTATAAAGTACTGGATAGATGTCACTGTAAAATGATTGAGCTACTCCACGCTAGATGACAATGAAAAGTTTTATTTTACAGAGGTTTATTTTTTTTAAGCTAAAAAAGTAAAAGAAAATGTACATTGATTGTACTACTCGATAATAGATGGCATTAGTTACACTCTTCCACTACAAGAAGTTTTTTTACCTAATGCGATATACAACTCCGATTCGATTCACCACTCGAAACATAAGAATAAGTAAGTAAATAACTCAGACGAGTTAAAAAAAACACACTAAAGAACATTTTAAAAATGATAGACATAAACAATATCTTCCCAAATACCTACCTAGGTATTTCAATGTTAATAAAATATAAAACTCCATTCCATAATTATGGTTTAATATGTCTACCATCTTTGGTTCAAAACCATCGAGCAGATAACCACGTCGTCATAATTATTAGACATCACTGTTCTGTCAGTGTTTTAGCACTGATGTTTGCAGACGCGGATGATCTTTTATTCAGTTTGACCAAAAGTTACTTTACGTCTAAAATTACCGTGACCAAGTTTAACAATGTCCTACTGCTCAATTAAATGGTGTGCTAAAAATACCCGATCTTCTAAGTACAAAACAAATGGCTAACTTTTCATAGTTAAGCAACTTTTTATTAAATAATTTATTTTACTAGTTACCTAGAGAACCTTGAGAAAGCGTCCCATAAACTACATGATGGCCCGATCGGCACCCTTTGGGTACGGAACCATGGCGTCTCTTTTTTACTAGTATAATTTATCTTAACTCTCAGTAAGGGTATCGCACCTTTGCATGACAATTTGTTTTTGTAGACCATAGTTATAACGTGGCCGCCAGCTTTAAAGTGACGTAAAAGTAACTGTATTTCATACCGAGGGTACCTATGCCTTGCAACAGCAATAAGTGCATTTCATTGTGTACATAGTTGCCAATGCGGCTTCTATTCAGTTTTTATCTAAATTCATTAAAAATTTGTTAGTTAGGTACATCATTTTATGATTTACAATATTTGATATTTCTTTGAAGATCACAAATCACTTTCGAGAAACAACTTGGTCGTTGTTATGCAGAAAGCGACCGAGCTGAATTTTGCTAAACTGTGTTAAAAATACCATCTTGAAGTAGATAGTTTGCTATACATTCTACTTCTTTACCTATTATAAACGTTTTTTATATCTATTCGAAAGTAAAAAAAATGCACACATAACATATTATGTGTTTTACTAAAAGTAGCCGCCTTCAACCTTCTTCTAAAATAATCCTTAAGCAGAAAGTTAATATAGACATACATAGCTGTAGGTACTCTTTTAAGCTCAAAGGCTCTTAAAAGAGTACCTACAGCTATGTAGGTACTCTTTTAAGCTGTTTTTTGATATAACAAATATTTTGTTATATCAAAAAACATGTATATTCATGCGAATTGTGTTTAATAACATGCGTAGGTACTACTGTTACACCATGTTATCTGTTTTTAAATTATTTAAAAAAAAGTAAATAAAATAGTTTGTATCTCAAAAAAAAAATAGATGGGTAACTCGTTCGACTCATAAGTCTGTCGAAAACGATAGCTTTATGAAATTTACCCCTTCCCTATTGTTATTACGTCATGTTGTTTCAACCAATCAGAACACAGCAGGTATCGCGCGACTCACACTTCACTAAACTAACTAGTAACTTATTTTGCAGGTAGATATATTTTACAATTTTATGTTATTCATATTTACAAATTTACAAAGAATACAATTAATTAAAGGGGAGAAAGTAAGAAATAAAAGTCATTTTAAGGATGTAGGACGAGGGACATCAGGAGGGAGAATATCGTAAAGGGAACATCGAAGTTTGGGACAGCTGAAGAATATGTGATTCACGTTTCCTTCATCCAGGCCACATTCACACATCGAGTGGTCCTTGATCCTAAGTTTGGCCAGAAATACCGGAGTACAAGCGTGGCCTAATCTGAGACGACAAATGGTCGAAGTGGTGATTTTATTAGCCTTACGGAATTTAAAATACCAGGGAATAGTCTCAATATAAATAGTAGTCTAATTGATGGGAGCGCGACTCACACGACTGTTGACAGAATTGTTTCCTAGCTAAATAACATTGTGTCTCTTGGGGTTATGTGCTCGATGTTCAAAACATGACCAAAGATCTTGGACTAGGCGTAGTAATAATTTTATCATATTTTTTTGACAACTTAGTTAAAAAATGTGCAGAAATAAAAAAGAGTGATTTATAAATAATCACAGGAATCAGCTGGCTTCCGAACTAATTATGTAATCTGAGTAGGTATATTTCTAATACCTGTATATCGAGTCCCGTAATATTTAAAATGACACACTGTCACTTTATAATTGACTGGTCCCAATCAGGGGGCAGATCTGTCAGTTTTAAAAACGTCCGTTACTCGTTCCCGCGCGACACGCGATGACATCACTTTACTGGCTAGCGCCGAGTTTTTCTGTTAGCTTAGCTAGAACTTGTAGTACCATGGTCCTTCACGCGATCCTAGTCTAGGAGCCAAAGGCTATAACTTACAATACTGAATCCGACAAACGACATCTTGCTGAGAGGTGGAGTCCGCAATAATGCTGTGGCTACCATTAATTGCACATTATAATAAGTAAACAATTTTTCTGCGTGTAACAGTAGCTTAGAACATAGATTAACCAGAAGCCGCATCCCATAAACTACATGACGACCCGATCGGCACCCTTTGGGTACGGAACCCAACCACCTTCTTCCTTATTGGAACCTTCTGGAGGGGCTTTTCATTTACGAAATAAATAAATAGTTCCAACTGACGAGGGCAACCAAGGCGTTTGTGGTTGTCAAATTCATATAATAAAAATTACTTATTTACGACAGACATAACACTAGTTGGTATATCCGATGAATGCTTAAACGTAGTGGTTATTTCGTCTTCATACTCAATTCAGTACAGCGCCGTCTGCTTTAAACATATTGTTTAGCTTGATACAAGATGATCGCGAAACACGCCACGTCTGTCGTCGTCTCGTGGCCATCTTGACAACGTAGTGGTAGAGGTAGTGTATTCAGCTTCCAACTCCTACTCTATGGTATCCGGGTCGTGTCTCGCATCTCATTCATAATGCATGAGGCGTCATCAGTCAGCTGTTAGGAACAAATATCATTCAAAATTACATAACTATATTATCTATTTTTAGATCCATGAAATCATTTAGTTTGATATAGACTTCACGAAAAAGGATAAAACTCAAACATCTCTAGTCTTTCAGACCCAATAAGAATTTAGTTTCTTATCGGTTTGACGAAAAAGAGTAAAAAAAGATTTGGGTTTCAGGTCCTACTTCACCGACACAGTAAGTAACGGATGCTTAGATCTTAATCAAAGCTTTTTGACACAATGTTATATTTTCATAGGAATCTGTTATTATAATCAATCCGTTTTTTTTGCCGGTGAACTTTAGGCGATCTATTTTTAAACAGTAAATTAAATAAACACTGCTTTGTCTCTAAATGATATGTACTCTGCACGCTGATGCCGCCGCCGACGAGCTGGCGCGGGCCCTTCGTGGCACTGGACATGTTGGCGGCTCTCTTCAACCGGATTTCGCTGCCCGACAAACGTATGCACTTTTATTTATATGTACAAGCTACTTCCTACGGCTTTCACCCGCGTGATACTCCATTAAAAAAATTAAATTTTCAAATTGCTTCCAAATCGGTTCTGCCGTAACGGTGGTAACAGACATCCAAAACCTTCGGATTTATAATATTAGTAAGTATCCTGCTCATAGCCAGGTTCAAGTCCTGCTGAATTGAGTCATTTTTTGCACTGAACAGAATTTATATTTAACGTATTTATTTATTCCAGCCCCTGCTCCGACATGGTTGCGACACAAAGCTGTTCGACTTGGCGCGCTCCGTGCACTGGATAGTGGACGATGAAGGGATTACGACGGTCGCCAGCAAGGTAACCCTTCAAATTTTACAGTAGAAGCAAGACACACTTTATAGCTTCACATATGTTTCAAAATATTTATCAGATTCAATAAAATTTACTGAATTATTTCCAAATAATCTTGAGTAACCCATTAGTAGAACATTTTTATGCTATTTCCTTAAAGTGTTAGCACAATAAAGAGATTATCCATAATGAATAACGGCATATTCCCATTCACCACCGAAATCGGGAGCATTTGCCGAAAATTATATACTTACTTATTAAATATACAACCATAAAGTTATATAACAAAATAAATATTGGTACACATACTACTTACCAAACTATGTTAGAATTCACACAGACCTTTATTCAAATCTTAATGTCTGAAAAGGTTACTTGTTTGTCTAGGTCGTTAGGCTAAAGTAAACGTGGGCGATCATACATACCTACCTACTCACATACAAAACATTGAATCGAAACTTATAAAACCGTTTGTCCTGACTGACTGAGGTTGTGGTTTTGACCACAGTCGAAAATGGATTCTTCCCCTTCAAAAATTTAAGTGCACACTAACACGGCCTCTAGACGGTGAATGAATACATCGTGAGGAAAACGGCATGCCCTAAAACCAAAAATTCGAAGGTAAGTGCCATCACTTACTTGCCACTTGCAATCTCTACAAATCGCGGGCATGCGCCAAATGTAATGATTGAACGTGCCTCTGGCTAGTTTACTTAGTTTAAGATATAATTGTATAATATAAAGATATTTTATATAATGTTAAGTATTTAAAGTTTATTCTTAAAGATCTCATATAATTTGTCAATGCCTATGATTGGCCAACATCATTGCCTATTTTGTTCACCTATAATTGGCCTTACTAGGTTATCAGAGCTTACCAACAAACAATTACCTAAGGTATTGGCATTCCTTTAAAAAAAACAAATTATGTTATGACAAGATCGCTTATTACTATGGAAGTATAGCACCTGTCGGAATTATTTTATTACCATTATTTAGAGAATACAAGCAATTACTCGGTATATGCAGCCTTACTTATAAAGCCTACCCATTATTTTTGTCAAGAGTTGTAATCTTAGGAAACTTTAAATAGACTGGATGTTTGGATTTTTGCACGAAGTGTAGTTTTAAAGTTTTAATCAAAGGGTCCAATCAAAATTCGTTCGGGGATTGGATGTCTGTCTAAGTATAATACGGTTTAAAATGCTAGCTGCGCCCGCGCCGGATGCCAGTAAAATACTTTGGTATCCAATGCTCTTTACATTATAGAGTTCCTCTGGACGATAGTGAAACCTCACGCTTCTGTCTCTGGCTTCCGTGTGATATGATAAAATCAGACTCAGATAAAATTTAGTTCTGGCAGAGATTTAGGTAGGATCAATTCATAGCGAAAAATTAATAGGAAGATTAACAGGTTCCTAGTTCCTATCTCATATCATTGAAGGTCTACCCAAGATTAGGTACAAACATTTAATCTAATCTAATTAGTCTGTCTGATCCCACTGCAGGGTAAAGACCTCCCTTCTATTTTTCCACTCTTCGCGATCATGTGAAACGATTGGCCAGGATACCAAAAATATGTCGAGTTCGTCGCGCCACCTCCACCTGGGCCGACCCCGTGGCCGCGTTACACCCTGCGGGACCCACTCAATGGTCCTGCAGGCTGTTAAAAATAATTGGTAAAACGAAAATTATTGAGCAAGCAACATGAAAGAATGTTCTCAACTGAGTATTTTTTTCACTATGTAGGTTTTATTTAGTCTATGATTTTTTCTATAGGTAATTTGTTTATCCTTTTATATAGAGCTAAGGGACAACCAAATAATATAGGTATATGCCATGACTTTAGGTACCTTGAGTGCGAACTTCACCTTCTAAACTACGCGGAATCCTTCTCAAACATTAACGATACACACTTGATCATATTTTTTGCTCGTCGCCTACAAGTTTGGCATTTTAATGGGCTTACAAAATTTGGCTACAACAAAACGAAGGAAATATTAACGGATTCTTGTTCAGACTTGTTTTTTAACTTCCCAGGGTTAGCCAAATTCGGGCGAAAAGGGAGGGTATAAGTTACAATAGGTAACTTTACCTATATATAACTTGACTTAGACCACTTTCTGTGGCAATTACCGGGGTACCGGGGTGCAGGCTCGTTTTTGGTGAGTCTCAGGACTTTCTTAGAGCGTTGCCGTGGGCAACAGTAAGATGTTTCTTTGTAACTGTGATCTGTCTGACCATTAATGTGGTGGCCCTGATAAAGGCTTTGTAACAAATCCTGAAAAACCAGAGTGGTGAGAGGATGTATTGTAAAGGTTCATTATAGCCACGTGTTATATGTCTTCGAGTCTTTGGTTCTTGGACATACCGGTTTTGTCACGATGTTTCCAGTCGCTATTTGAGTGTAGGTATACTTATTTATAGGATTCGAACCTACTACTTTCGGATCAAGTCGGGGACTCAAGCCACTGCACCACCAGCGCTCTCAACTGTCCCATTCACACTTAGTCTGGTACTTGATGATAATAACATCAATTATATTTACTATCAAGGTGATATAACAGATCGACCTCTGAACAAGGTAATATTGGTAATTATTGACAGAGGATTAATAGCCTGTGTAACCGGTTTTAAAGGTAGATTTTGTTGAGTCGAATTCTGCAGGGCATCTTTATTAAAACATTCGTCAACAAAATTAGGTTTACCTTCATGAGAATGAGCTTTCTCTATGGAATGAGCTACCTTTTGAGGTGTTTCCGCTGAGAATATGTAAGTATAAATCCTTCAGAGCAGGCAAAGCATCAGAAATGGCCCAGGTGTTGCAGAATTGATTTAAACAAAAAATAGAACTTTAAAGCTTAACCTTTTGCAAACGGATCCCTGAATCCAATAATGGTTATCACACACTCACAATATTTTTGAACGACCTATCCAACTACATACATACGACACACCATAGGATAGACGAGAAAAAAAACATAATTTCGATTTGTATTATTTATGCTATCTATTTGTATATTTATTATTATTAACAACTTCTGTATATGAAGTTATTTCTGAATGCGAATTGGTCGACGAAATCAAAGATGGTGGTCATAAATAATGTGTCTATTAAAAAAAATAACCTATCATTTAGATGCACGGACGTCGAAGCAATTACAAGGGAACTTCAAAACGATTAGGTACCTTTTACTGATTGAATGTTGATGTCAAAGACATTGGATTATTAAATAATGGATTATTTAGGATTATGAAATGGAGCTTGCAACCTGTCACGTGGAATGCTTACTACTTGCAAAACGCGGGCATGTACCAAATGTAATGTTTGGACGTGCCTCTGACTACCCCCTACTTGGTATCCTCAAAGATCTACTCACTGAGTATGTACCTGAGGATGTCCACCATGGGGAAGACAGTCGTGACCGTGTTTGTTTTTGTTTGTTTTTTATGAAATGGACTAGAGCGGGACATAATGCAAGATGTGGTGATCGCCAAGTCGCAACATAGACTGTTCATCTAACACAAGAGAAGACAAAACCGTTTTCTTGGGTAATCATGCCAAGCCGGCAGGTCGCTAACTTTTAACATTCTGCTACAATTTGTGAGTGATTATAAATAAGTGGGCATCTGTAAATGACTAGAATACATTCAAGTGTGTATAAATTCAAGTTTATTCTTTAATTTCTTCAGTTCAGACGAAATCTACCCATCCGATCCTAGACACGAATTTCTCAAGCTATGAACGGTTTATCATGCGATGGTCAAACATCAGATCAACGATGTCTACCGAAACGCTAATCTTGGTATGAACACAGATATTATAAAACTATACTAGGTATGAACAATGTCAGCCTATAGATACCTCTTCATTTTGTATATACCTAGCTAAGAAAATGCATTACTATACACCAAATTATATTTCAGCTTAGGTAATAAATTGTTACAAAACTTGACGAAGTTGTACAATTTATTAATTTATTTATTTCTTTAGACGTTGCTTAACATAGTTAACACAAAAACGCAACTATCTTACTTAATTAACAGAATAAAATAATTAGTACCTACATTTATTTATACAGCAAGTAGGTAAGTATATACTAAAAATACAGATTAAACAGCTAGCTATCTAAAGACCAATGCAAACGATCTATAGATAGCTCAACTCATCCATATCACCACCAGACGGAAGCGTTCCAAAAATACTGGCCGCATTGCTACGCTGAATGGCAATGCTAATGCGTTAACCCAGATAAGAGCCAGCTCTCTGGTAACGCGTCGCTTCGACCAGAAAACTTAATCTTAAGTATACTCTCAAATATTTATCTTATCTTTTCGATAATTAGCAATCTCTACCAGACAACCTTTGGATGGAACGGACCATGTCAAAGATTATCTACAAAGAGGTTTAAATGGTGTAATACTGTACTATAATATTATACCCATTATATCTACATAAATACATACTATGTAGTATAAAACCTACCATAAACTATTGTCTAATACAAATAACATTCTAGATAAGCCAGAATCAGGCAACAGTTAGCGACTCGAGGACACGTAGTGCTCCTTGACTAAGGACCTATTTTTAAAAGGTAATGATTTCTCACGTCTGTAGGTGGGTGCAGCAAGGTACTCAAGTAGTATTATTATTTCTGTAGAAAAATCGTTTAAACAAAGCAAATAAATATTTGCACCGATTGGTACAGTCAGCTTCACAAACTGGTTACCCGTCTTGAGGTTAAAAAAAATGATTTAATTTAATTTTGTTTTATTTTCTGTTGTAAAAATGTAGCCTCAGACCTAATGAAGAAAATAAACTTTAAAGTTACTCTGGTAAAGTTTAATCTTGAGTGGTGACCAGTTGGTGACGTAAACTGTACAATGACACTTAAGGACAATCGGCCAAATAATTGGTTAACCCATTACATACATCTTTATTAGTTTATTAAACACGCATTCATAATCATAATCTGTGTAATTTCTGTATAATATTGATACTGATTTTCAATAATGTATCTACTAACTTGCCTATTAGGTGTAACCAATATTTGTTTTTTATTCTATTCATATCAATAAATAAAATAATAAATAATATAGAAATTCACTTTTTAGCGATTATGAGTTAACTTGTTCATTCTTTCAACTAATCATTTCTATACGAGCTGTTGGGTCATCAACTCTAACGTTCATATTTGTTTAAATAACAAAAATGTTGTGGTCTAACAGCTGTATCTCAACCATTTACGTCAAAACATGGTAACTAAGCATCATTTTAAATTCTCCGCATTTAATGAAATGGCAGTTTGAGTTTCGTAAAATATATTAACAATTTATAGCACAAAGATGTCATTTTGAGTTACCATAGATGTAATTGTTAGTTTAATTACAATGTTTTTGCAGGTAAATTGAAGAAAAGCTGCACAGTTTTATGTAGTCACACGAATAGGTAACAATTATTTTTCTCGCACTACCCGCAAATATTTTTATGAACTTCGACTAGTCTTACTTACAACGTTATTCATGTTTAGTTTTGTGTGTGAATTCCCGCATTGTGTGCAGTTACCGATTCACAAGTTCGTACAGGTTGAGTGAAGAAAAAACATTATCATTAACTGTGTGCAAACAGTGGTTATGACCAAAGATTATAGTAACAGACCATATTATGGCTAAGTTTTGTAGTCTTGCGTGAAAAAATGAGCCGTCATAGTAGCAAAATCAGTGAAATAATGGATGCTAACTCAGGTAACTTTCATTTTTATACCAAATCTTAAATCTAGATCGCTGAATGCATGGTTACCTAACGGCCAGTTCAATCTTTATCTGTATCTCGACGATGATACTAAATGTCATCTTATAACGCCAATCTAAAATTCTTCCTACAATTATTATCAGCTTGACAATATGGATGTTGATAATAATTGTCTATTATTAAAAAAAAAACAATTTAGTGTTTCTCTCTGTACACTTCTTCTTGCCCATAGATTACAATACCATACAGAATATGGAACATCTGTGGCACTTGCATATGAAAAAGAAAAAAAACCCGTTGATATTATTTTAGATCTCTATTTCTCGTATTCATACTGATATTAATACTTGTTTGACATTTGTGTCGTTCTGACCTTGAACATTGACATTCAGGAGAAGGGATTTGGAGTTCCGTGGGTGTATGTATTGTAAAATGGCTGACAATACACAGGTAGGTAGGTTAACTAACGTATTTGGAAACAGAATGACGACATTCGAACAAAGTTGTCAGATTTTGAATAACTGATGATCATATGAATAAATTACCGGACACCTAACATTTAAATGACACTAGGGTTTATTTTATAGGTTCTTGTGAAAATCAATTAACATGTGTTTAGGTAAGTGTCCTTTAAACATTCCTAAAGTAACTAAATCTTCAATACCTTAATTTTAATATAATACTTAGTTGTTGAAAATTAGTGCATACATTTTTACAAAAGGTCCGGCGCATATTTTCAAACTTTCTCCATAGAAAAGGACAGAAGAAATGAAATAAATTTCTTAATAACCATGGTTGGGGATGAGTTAAACTGTACTAGGTTCAGGGTCTAATGGCTTCGGATGGTCATAGACTACCACACACGGGTTATCACAATAAGTAAGTACCTACATATGACATATACACATATTTTTATTGACAATACGTCAACGTCCTTTATCATTCACTGGAAGAGATCGCTATTAGCGATAAGATCGCCCATTGTACTCCCGCGATTAGCTTGTAATTTGCTGTTTCAAATAGTAAGCTAAAAATGATGCACAATAAAGTGTTATCTCAGTTGCCTATGGTATGCGGCGGGTATTTTTGGCGGGAATTTTTGCAACAGGGTTCTGTATTACAAGTTAGATAGGTTTACGATAGTTTATTGTATAGTGAACATATTAGGACGCGACTATGTTTAGATAGATAGATAAATAGATAACTTATCTATTTATTAGGACGCGACTATGTTTAGATAGATAGATAAATAGATAACTTATCTATTTATCTATCTATCTAAACATAGTCGCGTCCTAATATGTTCACTATACAATAAACTATCGTAAACCTATCTAACTTGTAATACAGAACCCTGTTGCAAAAATTCCCGCCAAAAATACCCGCCGCATACCATAGGCAACTGATCCTCTCGTTTTCTTTTTATTTTGTAATCCGGCAACGGTCTAACGTCTACCAGCCAGAGCGCGCGTCTCCGAAAATGGAAGAATAATTATATAAAACCCTGTTTTCAACAATTTTATATTATTATTGAGGACAGTCACAGAAATTGATAGTTCATGTCTCATCGGCAACAGATTAGCAGTTAAAGTCAGTTTGTATCTAGTGACTGTGATAATAGGACGCATGAGGGAGTTTTTTTTAATTGATCATTGTGTTGCAAGTTTTGAGAGTTTTCGGGTAAGTTTTTGTTACATTTTGGTAAACTTAAGTAAGTATGTAGCTGCTTTAGTGTTTTTTCTTATTCCGTTTATTAGAGATTGATATTTTTTATGCGATATATTTAAATACACACAGTTCCTACCAATCAAACAAACTAGTAGAACTTAGAGAATTTGGACTGTAATTTTTAGATAGATCTTTATTGCACACCAAAGCTATGTACAAAAACACCGGAATTCATAAACATACAAGGTACAATGTGTGGTCTTATCACTAAAAGCGGTCTCTTCTAGACAACTTTTAGGTATTTATTATCGCACAAAATAATGCAAGAAGAAAACATGTTTTATTTGAATAGTTTTCTGTGGTGAGGTCATCCAAAAATGAAATATAAATACACTAATTAATATTTAAATTTAGATATATCTTGAATAGATACTAGGTATTCTGGTGTCATATTATTTGTCAAGCTATAAAAAATATGAAGAGGTTACATCCTTTCCAGTTTCAGCCAAAGTTATATCTATCTTTTATGCCTGGCCAGAAACTACTAAGAACGTACTTAACCGCTACATAGAACGATAAAATGATGGTAGTCCTTTTTGAACAGGTAAGTGCGTTACTTAAGTTACACTCTAATAAAAGGGATGTATAATTTTAGCGGTGTGTCTCAGACATAAAATTCATTGATTTTACAACGAAATTTGAATTGTTTTTCTGTCTAGTGAAGCTTTTAGGGCATTAAAGCATGCATATTAGAGACTTAGAAATTTGATGTTACACTACATTTCTCGTCCGATTAATTTGTATTTAAGCCTTTGTTAATAGATAATAAAAAAAAATACCTACATAACTGAACCTTCTTAGTCAATCACTAAAATATAAAGCCCTGTCCTTTTATAAAACTAAACAAAAGTAAGTAGACAAAAAAAATCAAGCAACACCGTTATTTTTGTGGCAAAATAGAAGAAAATATTTTCATGTAATGTTTGGTCGTACCTCTGACTACCCCCTCAAAAATCTACTCATTGAGTATGTAATACAGGATGTCATTCCATCATGAGAATACATTCGAGAGCGTGTTTTTTTTTTAACGGGTTTTGTTAATATTTTTGACACTAATATTTAGGTACCTACCCTAGGTACCCTGCACCTACTCTAATTAGTGTAGCTGACTGTAATTTCGTTTGAAGCTCACGAAAACTGTTTATTACACTTTTATAAGAATTAAATCATAAAAATCACCTTAGAATGGAAAAACACACAGCCTTGGATAGTTGCTAAGATAGAAACGGATAAAACCAGTATAATTAGGTCTCTACAAAAAGAGCAAGTCCATGAAAACTTGTTCTACCCAAATGCCAGGTTAAAATGGACCGCATTATAAATGCTAATTCAACAATTTGGAGTCATAGACGAATTATATATTAAAAACTTTACATAAGCGTCTTTAACTTAGGGATATAAATGTGGCTTTGTGGTATAAACAAGTTTTTGGTTATTTATTATAGCGCCATCTAGTGAGGAGTGATTCGGCAGAGTATCTAGTCGATGAAAAGCTGGGGAAAGCTTTTCGAGCGAAAAAACAATACTTATCAGAAAAAATAACTTAGGTACCTACTTAGATTTTATTTGGAATTTTGGCTTGAATAGGCTGGTTTAGATCAAAAACTTTAACTTTAATATCCTTTATTTAATTTTTATTTGTCATCCTTAGTCTTCGTTATACCTTTTTTTGTTTACAAATAAACACAGAAGCAGAGGATATTAAAGAACATTAAAGATAACTAGCTACTGACCACTGCTTCGTCCGCGTTAATAAGTACCTAGCCCAAAAGTAGCTCTTACCATTAAAGCAGCGTTCGTAAGAAACGCATTCGCTCGACCGTTTCTTCGTCAACTTCGTCAACGTTGCAAAATTGATCTCCACGAAAATCTCTTTTATTTTAAGTGGATATACAGCCTATGCCCACCCTAAAGGTGGCCATCAATACTAAATATAGGTAAAATATTTTTTTTAATATTATGTTTGGTACCTACGGATGAGTAGTATCGGAGGTTACCTCCTACATACAAACTTACAAACTTGACCTCTTTATAATATTAATGTAGAAGGTGTTTGTAGGAAGGTGTGTGTTTAGGGCAAACGAGTTATTTTCTAGCAAACCTTTGAGTCTAGAGAGGTGGTTAAGAGCGAGAGTCAGCTAGACTAGCTTCAACCTATCTTTCACATCATCTAACCCTAAAGTAAGCAGAGCTTGTGTTATGGGAACTACATGACTAATATATTACTCACATTTATTTTATTGTAAATACAAACATTGAAAACAACCCAGACAAATAATTGCAGATTATACCCAAATTTTTCCCGCAGCAGGGATCGATCCAGGAGCCTACTACAGGCCTTCGCCCACTGTGCCACAGAGGTTGGGTTATACCCGATTGCCCCTTGCCCCCAGGTAGGCAATGGATTTTTTTGTATTCACTTAGCTTAGGTTACACTTGAGTACAATTGAGTGCGAATAATAAAACCCAACATTGGTACGTTTATACGCAAACAGACACCATCTTTGCGCAATCGGTTAACGTTTATAAAGATAGGTAGATTCACACAAAGTAAGGTCTTTGAACGAAGCCCACATGTCACCTTCAAATAACGACTATTTTATGGAAAGAGGTAGGTGGTGATAGGTACTAGATAAATACCCCCGATTAAGGACCGCTCGACAGCTTACCACCGATACTATATAATTCTACTATTAGCGTTTAATTAGAAATATTTATTCTTACAACCGATTATTAAAACTACATAAGTATGTTACCGTAAAATCAGAAAAAAATATATAAACTCTGAAAAGGAGACTGTTTCCTACCTGTAATAGGACTACATATAGGAAAAAGAGTTGTAAGTCACCGCAGACAGGGTACCTACCAAAAAGGCTGGTGTCATTTTTGGCGTTTCGTTGAAAAGCAATGCTTATTTTCTACCGAGGTTTTTGGTTATTAGTTTCATCCATCAGCCGCTTTGAGATTTCCCTGAAAAGAAGCCACGCGTCAGTGCCCCACGGACCTAAGGTTTCCACCGCAAAAGGCAGAAATATATTTCTGTCAAAATTTCAAAAGCTGTAGAAAATTTCAAAAGTGTAAGCGCCTCTTGGGGTTGATGGTAATCCTGTGATCCGAGGACTTTTGCGTGATTTACAACTAACATTTAGTTTCTGAGAGCAGACTTTTGAAGTACTCAGGGCCCGGTCAAACAAACGAGGTGGAACCTCGAATGTATTGACATTTACGCGAATTTTGTCAACCACCTGACAACCGCCACCGATTTCGCCATGTTACATTCTGTATAATGAGAAGCTTTTTATATGATTAGCGGCTCGTCCCGCTTCGCACGGGTGGACATTTATTTATATTTAACATTTTCCGAGATATTTTTTTTACAACTTGTTTTAAATTATTGGAGTTTTCGTAAGGTGTCCTATTTTTTTTTTTAAAGAAAATATAGCCTATTTTACTCGTTGATATAGCATTCTACTGGTGAAATATTTATTAAATCGATGTAATAGTTTTTGAGTTGAGTTTTTGATAAACAATTTTTTTTCTGTTTATAATATTCTCTCATTACAGTATAAATGTTACAAAGAAAAATATCTTAAATAATTTATTTTATATCCCCTCGGGAATGGGTATAAGGCCTTTGGTGTAGGGCGCATCATGCATAGATATATTGATATATCTATAGATTTATTGATTGTATTTGGTGTCTAATGATGGTGCCAGGAGGTGGATGGATAATGGAACTCCTCAGTGGCTACTAGGAAATCCCTCGAGTTTGGGCACATGTGATACGTTTTGACGAGTCCAATAGATTGCACTTGGTGTCGAAGGTCTAATGAAGGAGCTAGGATTTGGATAGTCGACTTTTTATGTAATTTTAGTGCGTGATTTTTAGATTTTTTAAAGTATACATTTTATTTAACATACATTTTTTTTTAAGTATACATTTAAATGGCGACTGTCAAAACTGATCGCTTCATGTTATGTGACAGCCCTGTCATACAGAGCTATCTAAGTAGCCCCAAGGAACCAAAGATACAAAAGAAATCCTACAATTTGAGAGAGTTCAGTTTTACAAATGACGCTTGTGAGGTAAATCAACGCGCGAAACAGAGACGCGCGCGTTCAAATCTTTTTTATTAAAATATATATGTATCTATGAAGTCTAGGAATATATACAACAATAATATACTTACCTGCTTATAAAAACTGTTTGTTTCTATTTAAACATTTTAATTTATTTCTTAAAATCCAGCTAGGTACGAATATTCCCAGTCGTGAGAAGACAATCAAAAACTGTTGTAAATTTTCTGGCTCAATATTTTTTTACCTACTTTAAAATGTTTGTTTGCATAGATTTATTTAATCTAGCAACGATAATCTCAGTGGTCTAGTAATGATCACAAAATTAAGTGCAATTCTCTGTTAAGTAAATAGGATATGTTTGACGGAAATTCTGTTCACGTAAGAACATTCGTTTTTTATGTTTAGTAGGTACGTAATAGGTAGGTGGCAGGTGTGTAGTAGATACGTCTTATTTACTTTACTAAACATTTGCCAAGCACATAATTTGACCTCTAACCTGCCGTTGACCGTTAACACGATTTTGCTTTACGAGTTTTTGCAAGTACCTACTTACTTAAATACTAATTACGACGTTATCTGATTTGCTTAATTAGTATACTATTATTTCTAGATTTTTTTGATACACCTGGGCACAGATAATACAGTATTTTTATATCTGTGACAATAATATACACCTAAGGTTGGAATCTGTCAAGTGATATGGCAATGTTTGCGGGGCATTTGTGTTTTACTTAGAAGTAGTGCAGCTTCTTGTGAAAGAGCAATGCTCGCATTGCTTTATTCCGGTTAGAAGAGTATGGATGCCGGTGAAATTACAGGCCCATGAGTTTTTATCTCGGGGTTAGCAACTCGCTAGTGATACCTCTGGTGTTGCAAGCGTCCATATGTTACGGTATCCTCTTACCAACAAGCGTATGCTTGTTTGCCATGTTGCTTGTTTCTAAGAAATATTTGTTGTTTTTGTTTCTTATCCCACCATCATATTCTACCATAATTTGTTTTTTTTTTATTATAGAATGTTTAACATAACATTTCATTAAATAACTTTTTTTTTATATCAACATGTAACTTTCCTTTACCTGCATAGATTTACACAAAATGTATTTGACTGGGATTTCGACATGAAAATTTTCCTTTTAACTGAGATATAGATCTAGCTTCTTTACTTTGTCTATGAAACAAATTTTAGTTCCATAAGAATTATCTGCAGAATACCAAGATTGACCTGCAATGCTGAACTTTGACCTGCGATGTTGAACTTTGACTTGGGATGTTGACCTAGCATCTCCTCGGCTGTGAACCACATCTCCGGAACCGTAGAAGAATTACCACAAGAATCGGGATTGACCTGGAAGTGTTGACCTTCAGCCTGGGATGTTGACCTAGCCTCTCCTTGGCTTTGTCTGTATTTACCACATCTCAGACATAGCCTAATAGAGGTTACGTTTAACCCCATTATATCAGCGATGGATTTAAACTACACTGAAGATCTTCGAGGGATTCCAAGACTTTCATAATCTGAAGATGATTTTTTCCTCTATTTTAAGTCGTTTGTTTTATAAACTGCTGTCTGATATTATTTTAATGTGTGTGTGAATTACAGTTAACCGATAGATCAACTAGCTTGTATTAGTATTTAATAAGTAGAAGTGTTATGATTTTTCTTGATTTTGATAGCGTATATTTTTAGACCATCCATTTAGGTCGCCTGATTATGTAAAACAATGGCCGATTTACACGTAGACAGCAGACAGACAGCTTAAAGCCGAAACATTCCAGAATTCGATGGTATCGATGTCATTTGTTGGTATATCCCCTACGTACTAAGCAGGTAGGTATCATTAAAATCTACGCGCAACTTAACAGCTGCCTGTTTGTCTTTCTTCGTGTAAACCAGCCCCAAGAGAAAGTACCTAATTCTAAAAATATTTAGATATTATTGTGAAGAATCAAGATTGCATCAAAGGTTAAGAAGGCGTTGGTTGTTACCAACATTATTTTGCTTATTAATACCTAAGTTCTTTAAATTATGTGGTTATTTAGATGCGAGCCAGACTGGTTGCCCTTGATATAACAAGATATAATATCTGGGTAATAAAACATACATAATGTGGTCCAGTCTCGTTTTTATGTGAAATCTCGTTGGGTTTTTTAGTTTTTTAGGTTAGGTTAATTAGATATGTCTTTTCATCAATTAATCAACAATTATTAACATAATTACGTAATAATTAATAACGTAATATGACGTAATAATAACGTTAATAACGTAATTATGTTAATTTTGATTAACATAATTACGTAATAATTGTTGAAAAGTTGAAATTATGATTCTGCATACTATTCAACTAAATACAAAGTTACAAGAGTTACAACTAAATATGATTGTATTTAGTTAGTTTGTAATTTTTTGTGTTGATTTTAACATTTACGTCCAGTCTCTTGTACTTTTTTATTTATCTCTCTCTTTTACTTACTGTGACATAATAAAGAGATAGCAACAATGTTCAAACAAATAAGTCAGATTTAAGTTTTCCATACAAGTTTAGTCGTGATTTCAAAACATGCTGACTATAAACACGTACGAGCGACATGTAAACGAAATTGACAGGTATAAACTTGCCAAAATCTTTCTTGCGTGCACGATCAGTAAATACGAGCGACAGTTTATATGAAGTTTAGTTGGTATACAAGTGAATTAGTGCTAGGCTAGAGTTAAGACTAGAGACATGCCAAATACATTCTTAAAAACCATGTTCTGTACGTATTTTTAACTCTAAGGTTATTTATCAATTAAGATAACTAGTTAAGAAACAGTGTCTCTTTTCATAAAAATGTGTTTCTCTTTTCTTCAATTCATTGCAAACGATCTATAGATAGCTCAACTGATCCAGATCACTACGGATGTAAGCGTTTCAAAAATGCTGGCTGCATGGGCACGCTGACTGGCAAATACTTTACGCTACAAAATACGAACTTTTAATTTGTGTTCTCAAAATCTATTCTTTATAAGTAATCATCAAAAGAAGAAATCTTCAATCTAAGCTTCAAACAGGATCTGAAAATGTCGACAGCTAGACCAATAAAAATATACGATCGATCCACGTTTATTGAAAAACCTCGATGACTCCATTTAAATATTTATCTATGAGTAATAAATTTCATAGAAGTGACCTCAGTCCATGGTCGTGTGAAGGTTATTTTAAATGTTAGGTTTTAGTAAAAAAAAAAGATTATTTGAAATGTTTGTTGCTTTATTTTTTACTAGCCTCTGCCCACGGCTTCGCCCGCGTGATACCGGAATAAAATTAAGCCATGTACAATAATTTGATGTATCCTACCACTATTATAAACGTTAAAGTTTGTAAGGATGTATGTTTGTTACTCTTTCACGCAAAAACTACTGAACGTATTTCGATGAAACTATATAGTAATATAGCTTATATATCAGAATAACACAAAGGAAACTTTTTATCCGGGTATAACGCGAGCGAAGCCGTGGGCAGAAGCTAGTTAGGACTAGCTTCTGCCCACGACTACGACTGGTTAGTAGACTGGTAGTAATAGGATAAACGAGAAAGTTTTGTGAGGATGGATGTTTGTTACTCTTCCACGCAAAAAGTAATGATTTTCATGAATATTATAGTAATTTAGCAGAATAACACATCAGAATAACACATATGCTACTTTCCGGTTACCACGTTGGTGAAGCCATGGGCATAGGCTAGTAAGCTATATTACTGAAAAGTTTAATCAAAATCCGTTAGTAGTATTTTATTGAAAAAGTAACAAACATCCATGCATCCTCACAAACGTTCGCGTTTACGTATGATAGGATTGTACACACGGAGAATACAGACAAAAAACTTACATACATATATTATAGGACATTTACAAAGGTGAGCTTAAACCTAACAAGAGTTTTGTTGCTTTGTCCCTAGGTTGGGGTGAACAAATAAGTAAGAGGGGGTTCGATTCCCGTACATAGAGATTTTTTAATGTGATTCTCTAAGTATTAGAACGCGGCAAGTTCTTCGGAGTCACAATAAACAGACGATGTTTTTTTTTTCAGTTTATAGTTATGTATTGAGAAAAAGATGATTTGAAATATTTGTTGTTTTATTTGACTCTTTCCAATTGTTGTTGGAAAATATATGTCCGATTGGGGCCATGGCATATTATTTTTGGAAAATCATCGATTTATTTTGTGTGTAGGTCTTGAAACGTTTGTTTGAATTGGTGACCTTACAAAATTTTGCAAATTTGTAGGTAATACATTTATTCATACAACTTTGTACAAGTAGGGTATATACAAAAAATACAGATCAAACAGCTAGATATCTAAAGACTGTTGCAAACGATCTATAGATAGCTCAACTGATCCAGATCACTACCAGACGCGTAGGGAAGCGCATTGCCTCGCTGAATGGCAATGCTAATGTGTTGACCCAGATAAGAGCCAGCTCTCTGGTCAGGCGTCGCTTCGACCAATCGCCCTGAAAGATTTTTGAAAACGCGAAGGGCTCTTTTTCCCCACGCACCCAGAGTCTCAACCTCAAAAGGCTCAAATAAGTAAGCTTTGTCGAGACTTCTTTAATTGCGCCTCTTTAGATCCTCGGCCGAATCTCCTGCTGCACCGGCTCTGTAGGTAACCTCTACCTATCTTTAAAGTGCATATTTTCTAGTACATAACACAGGACGATTTAAGTCTAACAAATAAGTCGCTGTTCTAACCCAGGTAAAAATCCTTTTCGAGACTAGAATCTAAAAATATCTTGAGCTAAGCAGGTGACGTCATTAGACAGGCAGCTACCCTTGACATGGAACAACCTTGCCGATTGGCTTGAGACCGTATCATTATTAACCTGAGCTTTAAACTTACCTGGGTCTGTGTCTGGGCTTAGATGACGGGACCCATTTTTGAACGTCACCGATTTACTAATAATTAGCGAAATAGCTTATTCTCCAATAGGTACTTCCAAAAAAATACAAACGCCGGCAAAAAAATCTTGAAAAATTCAAAAAAAATATATTCTGTCTATGACTGTTTTTAATGTAATAAAATAAAAAACAATAAAAAAACAATTTGTATAAATAGGAAGGCTAATTATCAAAATTCCTATTATTATAAATTAAGGGCATCTAAGGGCACGTTTTATTAGTTTCATACTTTGTTGTTGAAAAGCCGATTGTATTACATAAATAAAATGACAAAAATTATTGTCGAAATTATACAATTTCGTGAGATATAATTCGGTAACAATATTTCTAGTTGCTCTACTCATTGCTAGATGGCGGTAACACACCGCCTCTGAGCTCAACTTAACAATAAATTATG
Organism: Perizoma affinitatum; assembly: GCA_961405105.1. Lineage (NCBI taxonomy): Eukaryota > Metazoa > Arthropoda > Insecta > Lepidoptera > Geometridae > Perizoma > Perizoma affinitatum. The sequence goes on from OY560207.1 coordinate 6,703,173, forward strand.
TACAATTTCTATCGATTATTTCTAGTACTTATTCTCAAAGAAATACAGTTGAAATGGCATAGCATAGGAATCAGTTTATTTGCGTTTCGCTACGATTGGGCCGGGCAAGGAAGATTGGACCTTTACATAATCGCCATAGGGAGTACTTATAGTCTGTGGTCCGCCTGAATAAGGCTCATAGACAACATTGATGTTTTTGGAGTCCAACACGTTTGTAGCCGCCACAGGTAAACCGTTTCGGCTCCAAGCAGCTGAAACAAAATAAATGGCATAGAGCAATTATGTAGCAAATAAAATTACATAAGATTTAGAGGTTTCTATATATAGTGCTGGTAAACTTGGCATGATTCAAAACTGTTTGCAAGCGACATCTATTAAAAAAATAATATTCAAGTTTTAGTTGAACTACTCCCCGATAGATGGCAGTAAATATCGTGTTTCTGATCAATTTCAATAGATGGCACTATCTATGAATGCCATTATATATTATAAAACCTGTTTTCCAACCATGCTCCATGAAAACATACAAATCGTTTGCTAAAAACCGCATTACAATCCGAGAGTCGGTATCGGTTATAAATAGTAACTTAAAAAATGGATTCTTACAATAGGGGGCATGTTCCTCATGTCCTGGCTGGCCATTATGAATGTGCAGATGGATCTCCTTTGACGGATGGGGAGCTTCCCAGCCGTGGGAAGGTGGTTCCCAGCCGTGAGAATGTTGACCTTTCTGCCCAAAGATCGCTCCAATCTGGATGATGCATAAGATAGGAATTATAATGAATGAATGAATGAAAATTCTTTATTGTTTAAAAATATAAGTCTGGGTGTTATGTATTTACAAAATAAAAGGTATAGATATAAAGTAAGTAGTATATCAGTCATGTAGTTTCCATAATACAAGCTCTGCTTATAGTTTGGGGCTAGATGATGCTGTGTGAAAATATCCAGCATTAATTATTTATTTAAAGACTGCAGCAGGGACCATTTTAACGTGCCCTCCGGAGTATGGAAGCGTTCTATAGTATACCACTACCGGTCACCCATCCAAATGGTGACATGGCGGAAATTTGCTAAACGTTTTGAGGACCTTGGTGGCGCAGCGGACAAGTTGCCGGTAGTGAGAGGTGCGGGTTCGATTCCCGCTGCGGGACAAAATATTTGTTCCGGGTCTGTATGTTTTCTATTTAGTATATCAGTCATTTAGTTCCCATAAAACAAGCTGCTTACTTTGGGGCTAGATGATGCTGTGTGAAAATGCCCAAGATAAATTTAAAAAGAAACCACTTCTTGGTGTTGTGGTCCACTGCACTCGTAGTTTCTGATACCCACACACAGGGAATCATAGTTTATTCATTAAACATAATTATAGCATAACTAAGCCGCTCACTAAGTCGCTACGGTTTTTTATGTGTGGAGTCAGGACTACAATATATTCGTAACTATGTATTAAAAAAAACGCCTCAGGTACGCCTGAGACGCAGAAGGTTGCGAGTTCAAATCCCGCCGCGGGACAAATATTTGTATGATCCGCTAATATTTGTTTCGGGTCTGGGTGTTTTCTGTGTATAATATGTATGTATTTAAAAAATATATATAATTAGTATATCAGTCATGTAGTTCCCATAACAGAACATAACAGGGCTAGATGATGCTGCGTGAAAAATGTCCAGCACTTTTTTGGATTACCTACGTATGGTTTTTTTCTATTTCATCACTTTCGTTAAGTAACGGTTGAAAATTCTCAAATAATGACGTATTTGTCCGGAGAAAGTGACTTTCTTCGAGCGAGTGAGATGACATAATATTCGCGGCGTGTGTGAGCGGGACAGGTGGATGACCGCAACCCAGTTTCGATAGCGAAAGGGTTATTTTGATTTGTACTACAAATTCTATGACCCGCGTAGATACAGTCAGCGCCAAAAGTAGATTGACAAAAACAAAACAAACAAGCTCACAGTTTTAATATCCATCCTCAGATTCCTGATGTAGATCCTCATATTCAAACAAAAACAAAAACAAACAAACACGCTCACGACTGTCTTCCCGATGGTGGACATCCTCAGATACATACTCAGTGAGTAGATCTTTGAGCATACCAAGTAGGGGGTAGTCAGAGGCACGTCGAAACATTACATTTGGTACATGCCCGCGTTTTGCAAGTAGTAAGCATTCCACGTGACAGGTTGCAAGCCCATCGCTTATTGGAACACTAACTGTTGGCACATGCCTTCGAATTTTTGGTTCTAGGGCATGCCGGTTTCCTGACGATGTTTTCCTTCACCGTTTTGAGCACGTGTTAATGCCTCATATTCAAGATTTAATAATATTCAAAATCTTGAATCGCTTTTGCAAGTAGCTAGTTAGCCTTCCACGTAACAGGTTGTAAGTTCATCGCCGCTTGTTGGGACAATAACCTTATGGCACGTGCCTTCGAGTTTTTGGTTCTAGGGCATGTCGGTTACCTTACAATGTTTTCCTTCACCGTTTTGAGCACGCGTTAATGTGCACTTCCAAAAAGCAAATCGGGTACCTTCCACTAGGCCAACACGGCTCCTGGCCTATTGGCCAAGTTATTATTATTAATTCGTTTATTACCAGTTTTAATTATTAAAAAATTACAAAAAAAATCTGTAACCGTGGACTTCAGAAATATACATTCATAAAGCTGTCTCAGCATTTCCATTTCTTTGTAACTATTTCTCAAGCTTTCGTAATTATTTTACTTAATCCAAAAGACACATTCAAAGTTCTGAACTCTCACTAGGATTCCCTGTGACGTGGGTATCAGGAAATATAGGTACTGTGGTACCACAACATCCAGACCCAGAACAAATATCTGCAGAACATGAAAGAAAGTTCATAAAAGATTATTATATTTTCAGGTTGCGTTTAAACTCCACTTGCGCGATCTAGACACTCCAATTGCCATCTGGGTATTGTATGTGGTAGCTCTTCGTATTTGCTCGTTGTAACGAAGCTCAATCATTGGGCTAGAGATGTCGCTATATAACAATTTATTTGTTGAACCCGAAGTAAAAATGAGCAATCTCAATTGTTGATATAATTTTGTATCTGACTGTACGTAGCATCATTTTAAATCCTAACAGATACATACATAGTCCTGACGTTATGGGGTCCTATTATGATAGGATACCCTGTGTCGTAGGTATCAGGAACTACGAGTATTTTAGACTAAGGAATGTTTGATAATTATGTTTAGTTTTTTGTTTATATTTCTTATTTTGACATTTTAAATTGAAATTATTTTAATTTCATGTGTTTTAAGGTCGTCACCCACAAGGTCGTCGATCGTCTTAGAGTAATCTAAGTAGATCTCTTACCTTCACAGCTCCAGCAATCAGCAGAAGTTTCAGTATAAACAGTGAGATGGCCAGTGTCTTGATTCCCACTAAAGCAGCCACCACCGCCCAGGTGGAAGCAGCTCCAAGCTGGAAGATCAGAGGTATCAGAGCTGACATCATCTTCTTTAACGGACGCCCGAACGTTCTCCCTGAAAGAAGGAACAAAGAATTTAATCATTGATAAATGGTAGAAAAGACAGACAGCGTGTTTGTTCATAGCATTAAGTCCTTGAGGAAGTTTATAGGCTATTTAAAATCACGCTACGACCCTTAGGAGCCGAGCAGAATGAGAAAAAGCGCGGGAGATGCTACGCGGTGGGTCCGGGCCGAAGGCAGCCGTGGCATAACTATAGGTGTAACAATAAAATCTATCTATAAGAACCATCCTTGAAGTCATACCAAAACGATCACATAAAGCCTTGTTTCAATCGGATTATTTTCGATACAAACGCATTTGTTTAATATCGAGGTATGTGAAAGTACATTGAAGTCTAGGTAACCTGTTTACGTTGACACACTAACGCGAGATTCAGTGAGCTTACGACATTTCCAAATGTAATTGGTAAGTAATAGGCATCTACAGTTTGTCGCCATACACTATGTATAATTAAACTATAGAAAGGTTATCTGGTAGAGATCAAATCAATTAGCGATAAGACCACCCATTGTCAAAGTTTGTAGTACATATTTAAGCTGAAATAATATTTGATGTAATAAAGTATTTTCATCTTTTTTATTTATAAAACCTACTATGTAAACGAATGGTGAAAGAGTCTTTGTGTTGAAAGTGTTCAATGATCACTCGCAGATTGTTTGCTGGATCTAGAGCATTTCGGTTTCTCTACAATGTTTTCCGTCGATTTTTTTTTAAATGTAACTATGCGAGTGAAAGTATGAATGTATAATTCAATTGTTATGACGAACAGTAATACGGCCTACTGTCATATGGTATCTTAATGGGGGGAAGGCAGCAGATATTCAAACAATTTTTGTTTTACAAAAAAGAGCAATACGTGCCATTTATAATTATGAAGCCTTGTGACTCTTTAGGGGAACGATTCAGGGAAATAAACATTATGATAGTAGCTTCACAGTATATTTATGAAAACTTAATACACGCATAAAAATAGACCTAGTTTTATAACAAAAGTGATGTGCATAATATTAATACTAGAAACAAAAATAAATTACTCATTCTAATTTTTTTTTTCCAATTTTCTTTTTTTGGTTGATAGTTTTTAGACTTGATTTAATTCTTTACTTAGTACTTTTTTTCTACGAGTTGAAAATGTATTGGTGCACGATGGGATTAAAACCCACGATAGTACTTTTCAAACTTTCGCGATTAGATAACATAATTATAAGTTTAACGGGTCTTTATCGCGTTTACCTTTTTTATTATTATATTCCCGACGTTTCGACTGTATTGCAACAGCCGTGGCCACGGGATGACATCATCCCGCTTAGCTAGCTTATCTTTGTACAAAATTACGTAGGCCCGCGTTTATGTCTTTTGTATGAAAAATTGGGAAACACTTTTACTCGTCTTATTACAGAAGCCCGGTAAATGTGTTTGTTATGAGATTGTTTGTTTTTCACCTGTTTTTTACTCGTTTTTAAATTAACGAAGTGGTCTTTTTTCCACACAGCATCATCTAGCCCCAAAATAAACAGAGTCGTCTTATGGGAACTACATGACTGATAAACTACTTAATTATGTTTTTTTTTTGTAAATACATAATAGGTTGGGGAAAAAGTTTCTTCGCATTTTTTAAGAAAATTCAAAACATTTTTTAATATAGTTTATTTACATTTAACTAAAGTATGTAGGTACCATTTTGTTCGATAACTTTTTGCCATTTTGTAGGCAGGGACATGATCCCATTGCTATAAAAACTTTGGGGCTTCTGTTCAAAATACCGCGACAAGTGGTTTTGGCAGTCCTCTCGTGATGTTAACCTGACACTGCCTAAAGAATTCTGAAGAGACCGAAACAGGTGGAAATCTGAAGGTGCAAGGTCAGGACTATACGGCGGATGCATTAACACATCCCAGCCAAACTCTCTTAATTTTTGCTGAGTGGCTAAAGATGTGTGAGGTCAAAAATGGTCAAAAATTTCTTCAAAAATGGTTCGGTTTCATTACGTCGTAATAAAGAATCACAAATGAGAACACGGTTCATTAGGTTTCTTTCAGTGAGCTCGTGAGGTACCCAAATATCGAGCTTTTTTGTGTACCCAGTTTTTTTCAAATGCGCCAAAACTGTTTTGTGGTCAATTCCCAGTTCTTCAGCTACGTCGTAACTACTGATATGCCGATCTTGCTCCACTTTTTAAAAAATGGCATCCATTTTATCCGTAATAGGGCGACCAGAGCGACGTGCATCTTTGACATCAAAATTTCCGGATTGAAAACGCTTAAACCAAATTTGTGCTACTCTCACAGACACTGCACTAGGTCCATAAACATCGCAAATTTTTTTCGCGGCTTGCGTTGCATTTTTACCTTTTTTGTAGTAAAATTTTAAAATGTATCGAATTTCTTCATTAGATTCACTCATCTTGACAGTACGAAAAACAAATAAAAATCACACATTTTCCTAATTTGAGTTTGGAATTATCTTCTTTAAAATTTAAACTTTTAATGATACCAAAACCAGCCAGATACAAATAGTATAGCCAAAGAGATTTTATTACAAGTTCATACATACAATAATGCGAAAAGACTTTTTCCCCAACCTAATATATATATATCATACATATAAAAGACCCATTTTGTTATTTTTTATTCTTTATCTTTCGTTATTTTCATATAAGGGTCGTTATCGCGAGTCTTGAACGATTCTTAACTTTTTTCAAAAAAATATTGACTTATAAATTTTTAAAACGAGTGAACTTACGGCCTGCCTCGTTGAGGCTCAGTGGTAGACTTTAGCATGAACTATGCGCGGGGTATAGCACAAAAGATGACTAACTATGGATGTAGGCATAAAGTGTATTACAATTATTTCGGAGGGTAATGAGCTATTTTTTTGACAAAAATAAATATTCGATTATCTGTATGTTGGCATTGTTTTTAAAGTCGCAAAGCCTCATAAAGCCTGTTCTCTAATAATTATTTTATAGGTTTAGTAATTTGCATTCGGCGATTTGGGTAATTATAGTACAAAAATAAACCCTATAATTCACTAACTGGTCGTTTGAAACAGGAGGATAATGAAATTTTAGGGTGTTTTTTCTTGGTTGCTTGCTCAAATAAAGAAAAAGCTTTTAAAGTATTCGTGGTACTTAAAGCTTAGTTTAAGGTCTATTGGCTAAACTATAGCTGTTTTGAGAAAAAATTTAAAACATGTCGGTTTAAGCCTTGGAACAGTGATTTGAACGACTCACGATAACGACCCATAAAAGTCACAATGTTCATTGTATTTTTTTTCTCCATAGATTATAAACCGTTTGTATTCCTATCGGTACAAACTAGCTAAACTACTATCAACATGTCAGTTTTGAAAACTATGTAGATATGTAAGGTGTCTTACATACCTAGTTTTCACAGACAATTAAATATATTTCATTTCATTAATAATAATAATGTTGGTAAGTAATTTTCACACGGCATTATCTTGCTCCGAACTAAGCATTAACTGCAGTACTTTTTTGTAAATTAATACTTAATTATTATGCAAAATACAGATACAAATATTTGTTCCATAATCGAACCCGCAACCTTCCACGTCTCAGCCAGTCTTCGCCCATTGCGCTACCAACCATTTGTAGTTATTCAAATTAATATGGGCTTTAACAGACCGTAAAACTCACAAACATACTCTTAAAAGAGTGGCCTTTATTTTACGAACTCAATTGTAGGTCAACAGAGAGTAAATATTTATTGTAGAAACGCCAAGGCGATTAAATGCTAACAAAAACATCTAATAAGCAATAAAGGTTGTCCCAGAATATGATACGTACTAATAAATATTTATTCATGCAACAAGTATATCTATACAAAAAATACAGATGAAACCGTTGCAAACGATCTATAGATAGCTCAACTGATAGATCACTACCGGACAGAAACGTTATCCTAGCTAAAATCCTAGCTAATAAATATATTTTATTTGTTCCAAACCCGTTCCTAAATCTGATCTGTTGCATATTGTGTGTTTATAAGCTTAATTTGTAACTTACTAAATAACAAACAAACAATGTAGGTTATCAAATCTTGGATGTCAATTTTAATCTACTATATTACTATATATATATATATAAATAAATAATGCTAGACAGTTTCACACAACATCATCTAGTCCGAAACTAAGCAGAGCTTGTATTAAATAAATGACTGATAAACTACTATTTTTTTTGTAAATACATACATAATATACATATAACACCCAGACCCGAGACAAATATTTGCAGATCATACAAACATTTGTCCCGCGGCGGGAATAGAACCCGCAACCTACTGCAACTTATGCGGGCCTGCACACACTGCGCCACAAAGGTCGTCAAATTGTCGTACCGAAATGAAAAGTCGTATGTAGGTTTATTTAATTCGGATAGCAATACTATAATTTGGTATCTTGGAGCTGATGATGGAGCCAGGATGTGGATAGTGGAACTCTTGATGGCTACTAGTAAATCTCACGATTTTGGAATAAAAATGATACGTCAAATAGAGTCTGATCATGGAGCTCTAGGAGTTGTATAGTGGAATTTATATTTTTTTTTAATAATTTTAAGTGCGTGAAAAAATCGTGTTTTTATAAACCACACTTTTTTATTTAGATATTCGTAACAGAAGAACCGATTGAAATGAAATTTGGAACATTCATAAATAGTTAATGATCTTTAGGCCGTTATGAATATTTTTTTTAACAAGTAGGTACCACGTGGTCTCACGTGGATAAAACCGTGGGTAGAGAGGCTAGTCTTTAATAAATAGGTGAGTCAATAGATGATGTCAATAGATGGTATTAAAAAAAGATGAGCATCTTTTTTTAATACCATCTATTGACATCATAACACATGTTAGATCGTTTTGTGATACTTAGATATTGCGCTGGCCTTAATGCAGAGAAACGGTGGACGGATGTCCGAGATATAATGGTTTTAGAATCATTCCCAGATGTTGCAGCTGTCAATAGGCGACGGTGACAGCGCGCCATCAGGTGGTCCGTATAATATAACATTAAAAAATATACAATTACAAAAACAATTGAAACATACATTCTCTCTAACTTTCTCTCGCGTAGTTACGTGTTTAATAGCGTAGGCACGTCAGATTGGTAGGATAAGTAGCTTGTAATAAAAATCTATTAAGACACGCGAACTGAATATTGAAGCGAGTTGAATGTACCTTCAAGAAGACAATAAAAAAACATTCTAGACAAAATTGTTTATGCTTGAAACTCTTCAAAGTACCTAAGTAAGATGGCGTTGCAAAAACATAAATAAATAAAATAAAAAATGGACGTAAGTCTTTTTTGATATATACAAATACATTATATACTTAAGAAAAAATAGTTGCTGGAATTTTATTTCATTTCTGACGAAATCCTCAGGCCACGTTTCATATCATACTGCCAATAACGGATTTACATTGTATACTTACAATAAAACATTATAAACATGCCATCGAATTTTCCAAACGGCCTTACAAAATAAATTGCCAAAGTTGCGCTAATTTAATTTAACTAGTGTGTAAAATGAACGTAAATATAAATAATACGTAGGTAGATATATAATATAAGTAAATATTTAGAATATAAACTAAACCATTAGGTAGGCATATCTAGCTACTACCTAAAATTAACGAAATTTCACTCGTAAAATTGTGTTTTGCTTGTTGATAAGATCAAAGAGTAATTTGATAGACGATTTTCTTTTTAGTAATGAAAGTGTGTCGGTATGTTGTTACTAGAATTCAAAACTAAGTTTGATTACTCTCATCACAATATTTAGCACTTTTCTTCTGTCATTTATATCAACAAAATTGAATAATAATATGTATCATGCCTCTTTGGTTCTACACCATCATCACTCATTCCAAATCTACTCGGTACGAGTAGATTTGGAAAGTTATGGCGTCATGATGCATTATATGTAACAAGCTGCCATTAAATGCGTTTATTTATTTTTATTTATTTATTTATAACGTTTGGGGGTTGGGGCTAGATAATGCTGTGTGCAAAATGACCAGCATTATTAATTAATTATTCATTAAAGTCATACTGTCATACGCGACTCGATGTGATGCTTCATGCTAGTGCTTATTTGTATCAAAAGTAAAGAGTAACGTTACGATACGATGGTAACGAGTACTGATAGTTTTAGTAATACATACGGGTAAATAATTTCTCGTTACTTTGAATGCCGCCTATTCTATCATCTTGATAGCTCATTTACACCGGTTTCATTTTCCGGATGATGTAAGTTAAGCATTGAAACAATTAAAAAGGAAGTTAACGACTTCCGTGAGAAATTTTTACGTTTCATGAACACACGCATTCAACGATGAGTTTTTTAATGTTATTTGTAGGCAAACACGCATACATGGCCTCCCTAGTGCTTTACAAAAAAACGTTACTAAGCCGTACTAACGTCATTTTGTAACGGGAAACGTGCATTTTCTTGGTTAGGTACAAGCTGGTAGCTTGCATTATATCTTTAGAAATAGGCTTTTGAATGTAAAATAAGACGAAATGAGCATTGCTCGATAGCAATAAGCTGAGATATGACCTTATCAAAACATATTTACCACTGCAGCATAGACTGCCCTCGTTAGTACTGGTTAGCACCCACGTATTGTATTCTACTGTGTTTTTTAATGTTTGTCCTTTTCATTTGTACTTGTCTTTGTATGTGTTGAATAAAAAAAACTATCTATCTATCTATCATTTTAAAATGCAGCCTAGAGGTTTTATTGCTGAAAATATAAGTATCATAGTTTCTTTCCGTAGAAACTAATAAGTTGTGACATGACATCTAACTTTGGCAGTAATCTGTCAGTTGACAGTTTATATTTATTTTCGTTTCAGTCTACCCACAAAAGGAGAAAAATAATATATTTTAAACACACCATATTGACGCGCGGGGACGGTGCCGCAAGAGGAGCAGGTTCGATTCCCGCTCCGGGAAAAATGTTTGCATGTTCAGCAGGTATTTGTTCCGACTCAGAGAGTTATGGTAGGTACCATGGTACTCGTATTTCCTGATACCAACGATACAGGAAATCCTATGTGTGGGGTCAGAACTATGTATGTGACTGTTGGGACAACTAAATTGGCAAACAAGTATCCGGTCTACTTGTTGGTAAGCAGATAGGTACGTAACCTTAAATTACGGTACCTGCTTACCAACGCTATTTGGTATTATTACCTTCAGAAACCTCCTTTGGACTCTCCAACTCCATCTGATCAGAAATAATATCACTTTGGTTCACATTTAAATAACTTTCACTAAAACTACCTATATTTTTGGTTTGAACTTGAACTATCCTACTGTCCGTCGCCGCATATCCGGGACGTAAATTAAAAAGTAAAAACAAACAAACGAAAGTCAATCGCGTGTGCTTATTTTGTAAAAACATTAGCAAAATATGAAAACACGGTATGAACCACTTTATTAATTCTCTCAGATCCATCATTATTTTTTAGTATTAACGTTAAATTATTATTTTTATAATAATACACGGAGAATTTAAAAGTTGTGAATCGAACGTCATCGCGCAACGATTCCAATTTCAAAACTGGCCGGTGCGACACGACGCGCCATTTCTTCTTTCACTTGAGGCAACACAAGGTAAATATATAAGCATTCGCCCAAGGATCTCCGTGATTTAAAAACTTTCTTTACATTGTTATGCATGTCCTCTCCTGACTCATTTTTCAGCTAAGCTGATGCGCAGCGTTTAGTGAAAAGTAGAAAGTTAGGTTCCTTTAAACATATTTTTTTTGTGTGTTATTTGTGTACCTAAATGTATGCGTAATTGGTTTGTGTGCTTGTAAATTATTGCCTGTAGAAATTCTTTGATGTGCTAATTTTGTCGTGTAAAATATTTATGAGTAAATTCAGTTGAGTTGGAAGTCTACTCTTACTTGCCATATTGTTTGTTTTTGTTTCAGAATTTACATAATGGCTCTCTGATTTTCCACTTACCACTTACATTCGGCTTACCTACAAGCCGGATGTCTTTAACAAGAATATCAGTTTAAATAATATCATCCGAAGTATAGTATTTTTGATCCATATTTGGATTTGGAAGTTTCATTTTCATCGTCACCCATATCTGGTTAAGTGGAGTAATCACTATATTTCTCACGTTGCGTTCGTTATTTAAAATTAATTATTTTACCACGCAACTCCTTTTTTCAGCGATTTAAGACCTTTGGAAGACCTAAAATAACATTACTTATTACTTACTTAAGGTCATGAAATGGGTAACAATAGTAAACTTAAATATACATTCACAATTAGTAGGTAGGTATCATGTTTGGTACATTAAATTATTAGTTACATTCAATTGAATTACGTTAACTTTAAAATGAATCTTCAAATGTGTAGATCGTCTGAAAAACCAGTAAGAAAAAACTAATAAATAGCTTAGGTAACATGTCGAGATGCATCAGGTATCTTACGATATATCCCCGGATACCGGATACCGTTACAACTGCATAATAATAACCTAAACGACAGAATGACCAACATACGAGTAGGTACATCTTTCTGCGAAGTTGCGAATGTGATGTATATACAGGGTTAATGGTGATTCGTCGTACTCCGGTCAAGAGATGAGAGTTGATTTCGTTATAGCTACCAATTTAACCATCTATCTAATGCATCATGCAAAACTTATGGCGTGTTAGGATCAACTTTTTTTGAGTTTGCCTCATCATAAAAAAAGCTTGCCTATGGCCTACCTGAAGGAAAGAAGATCCTATTTTTTATAATAGGTACTTCTAAAGAGGCAACGGCCTACCTGGTGGTAAGCGGTTACCGTAGCCTATGAAAGCCTAAAATACCAGAGGTATCATTCACGCGTTGCCTCCCTGAGATATCAAGATGAAAGGTGTCATGTACCTGTAATTTCACCGGCAAACATACCCTTCAAACCGGAACACAGAAATGAGAACATTACTGCTGGAGGCAGAAATAGGCGTGGTGATAGCACTTCCCCGGACGAGCCCTTTCACAGAAGCTCTTACCTACTCTTCAACTCAGAAAAGAATTCAAAAAAGGAGGAGGTTCTTAATTCGTCTGTATGTTTTTATTTTGTGAGCAGGCTATGTTACGTGATATTTTTTAAATTATTATTTTTTTAAATGGGTAATGTTAATTAAAGCGTCGTCCCATATAAACTTTATAAAAAAATACCTACCAACCAAAAATAACGGATGAAATTTCATATTGGACTTTTAATCAACTTCCCGTTAAGTATATAAAGTTAGTTTCTATTTTTTTCCTGTAAAAAATAATATTGTTATGACGACTTTTTTGAAGCATGTCAGAACAGAAACAACTTCAATAAATATCAGAACAGTGACATTTTTTTTTATAATTGAATTGGAGCTAGATAAAAATTATGGGAAAACGCAAAGCTCCAAAGTTTTTAGAATAAGAACTAAACAGGCTTTGTTGTTAGGATGACCATAAGGTCAGAGAGTTTTTGCCTGATTTACAAATAACCCTGTATTTTCCTACATATAGCTTGTTTGGTCGTAGAAAACTAAGAGCCTGTAAGCGCTAATATTCATATGTATGTACCTAGGTACCTACTATTATGAATCTAAGAGTTTGGATAATTGTTGCTAATAATCTGAGTAATAACTTGACTGATTTGGATGAAAATTGGAACTGGTAATTTATTTCTAGAATAAAACATTTGTTACTTTATATCTGGATACCACGCGGGCGAAAATTAACGTGGACAGAGGCTAGTATCAAATAAAGAAACGGCATTACCAACTGTAAATGCTGAACACTAGTAGTGTAGAAGCTCGAGCCTCCGACTTTCGCTTTTAGGTTCGAATCCTGTCTAGCACCATATGATTTTTGAACGTACCTATGTGCGCAAACACTAGCATTTCGCACATATTTCGTGACGGTGTTGTTATTTCTCTTCTTTATAATTAAGTAAGTAACTATATGTACACACCAATTATGTTTTTCTCAATGGTGCACTTGTTTCTGATACAGCATGATTATTATTAATCTTCACTTCTAGAATCTAGTGTCTAGACAAATCTAACATAGCGAGTTCCTCACGGACCAATCGGTCCAACTATGCATACCGGTTGTGCCATCCCAATTATTAGTTCCGTTAGACACAACTTGGCACAACCATAGATATTATAAACTGATTTCGGGAGTGTAATTGGCTTATCGCGTTCTCTTCAAACCTTTGGTACCTAATTAACTATTGTCCGAACAAGCTTTTTGGGTACCCTGTCTGCGCTCGCTGATTTAATTTTTTTGTCTAATAGGACTAAGGTAGAAAACAGTAATATTTTCCTATATTTATTAATATTATGTACCTAGTTCGTTTATTTTTCTTCTGATTTCTAAGTAGTTTTATTATTCTGTTGTATCAATAAACTTCTCTCCTTAAACTATTGTAAGTAGGTACTTACTTCGTTTGTTAAATAAATAAACCTAATCTAACCCTCTCATTCAAATCGATAACTTTAGCCCTGTATTTTCTCCGAGTATGTATATATAAGGATATCCATTAACATTTGTTTTGTTTTCTCTCCTTTATTCGACCGACATATGCCAATTTTACGATTCATTTTGGGATCACTTATATAAGGACTTAGGCATTTTGGTACACTGAACATATTCAACAAACTAGATATTCTTGGTACGTGTGAGATTTTAATAACTCATTTTATTTCATAATTTCAATTTCAATAGACTCATTGCGGTACACCATTGCGGGATAGTTACAGAATAAATAACACTCACAAATAAATAAAGTTATTTATTTCCAAACATTCATTTATTTAACACATACCGAAATAGTTTATAACTATCCTAGAAAACTAATTTTACTATAATATTGATATAAATAGTGAATTTGACTGACGTCACGTTTCTACCCAAGTAAAAAAGTAAACAGTTAATGCTTTTGTAAGTTGCTTGTTTACCTTACGAGGGTAACGAAAGGCTGAACCGATTTTAATAAGAAATGTGACGCCATACCAAAAGTGCTTCTTATTTCTATAAATTTACAGTTTTTAACATCATGATCATCATATTTTTGATTATTTAAAGATGCGAAAATTATTAATTGAAAAACAATGCACTTAATTTCATTGTCAATAGCGGCTAACTTATTTTTTTATTAATATATAGGTACATATTCCCTTATAAGTAATGGCTAAAATATAACAAAAAATTAAAAGTTAGAATCGAGATTCTGTACACTTTCATGTACAGTTGCAAAACCTAACGAAAAAACGAATAAATTTGAAAAAAATATTATAGTGCTAACAACATATATTTTTTCTACTACAGAATATTATTATTTTTATTCTATTTTAATTTAAGCAATCATAAATAGCTTAAGTACTTTGTCAACCTTCCTTTTTTCTAGCGTATATGATCGAAGGTATGTTAAAGGAGCGAAAAGGGGTGATTTTAGGGGTTAAAAGGATAGATCAAGGTAAGGGGGGGGGGGGGGTTAAGGTAAGGTTAAGTCTAAATATTTTACAGTGGAAAGTACTTAAAAGTAAAATACCAATGAGGTCAAGAGTTAAAAAATGGTGTTCGTCGTCAAACGAGGTCAACCCTATAATTTAAAACGCGTAGGCACTAGATATGATTGCTAAGTGCCAAAAAGCCAAATGTAAGCTAAGTCTAATAATTTACACTAATGTTGAAGCTAGAAGTTAAAAAGTTAAATATTAAATTGGGTGTAGGATAGAAGTGAAAGTGCAACTCTTCTACATCTGCTGGGTGGAGTTTCCGTTCCATGTGTTGTTATCATCATCATTGGCAGAGTCCCCCGGGAGTCGGTGGATGTTTGTACGTCGCCTTGGTAGAAGTCCAGCTCTAGAAAACAAAAATAATATATAATTCAAGCTACGGAGCTCATATAAAAGACTATAGTCTCTATAAGTAATAAAATTATAGTCTCTATAAGTATATACTCATAAAGAGTTACCTAATAACTGCTTTGTCTCTTTCTGTGCTAAACTCTTTATTGTGCATAACACCATGTATGTCACAGTGTTTTTAGTATTTTAAGAAAAAAAGTATACATGTAGTATATCAGTCATGTAGTTCCCATAAAACAAGCTCTGCTTACTTTGGGGTCTAGCTAGATGATGATTTGTGAAAATGTCCAGTATTATTTAATTTATTTTATTTCAAGTTCAACAGAAGAAACGGTTAGTATAGTCTGTGGTATGGTGTCATAATGTAAACATGGACTTTTCTGGTTCTGAAGATGAAATGAGGGTAGTTGCGGCTTCTGCATTTGTTTCTCTCCATATACTCCAGTCATCCAGTGACCACGGCTGTTGCAACACAGTCGAAACGTCGGGAAAATAAAACAGGTAAACGCAATAAAGACCCGCATAAAACTTACAATAGTAGCTAGGGTATGGCTCCAATTGTGGGGGTCACCCCAGTGGGAGGTGCGGCGGTCGTGGGCCACTGGCGGAGGATTGTAAACAATCGTGTGCGAATGTATGAATTGCAGAACATACCTAGGTACAGCTCCAATAGTGGGGGTCACCCCGGCGGGGGGGGTCACCCCGGTGGGGAGTGTCGGGGTAGTGGGGGGTCGTGGGCCGAGCGCGGGTCGTGGAAACAGCCGTGTGCGGATCCATGTGTAGAGGACCACAGATGGTTGGTATAGGTATGTTGTGAGAAGTTGTGAGATAAATGCTGTAACAGATGAGTTTTAGATTAATTTAACCGACTTCAAAACCAGGAGAGATCAATTTGATGACCTGTGGCGCTGTGGGCCATTTGCCGGTAAAGATGCAAGAGGTCTCAGGGTCGGCAACGTGCGATTGTTGCAAGCGTCCATAGGTTACGGTAATCGCTTACCAACAACGTTATTAAACGTTAAATAAACGTTTACTATTTAGTATATCGGTCATGTAGTTCATAACACAAGCTCTGCTTATTTTGGGTCTAGATGATGCTTTTCTGTAATTTAGAATTTGAATAATTTAATGACATAAGAATGGATTTTCATTGGATGACTATTATTTTGAACTTTTTAATGAATATATTTTGATTTTTTATGAGATGCGTACTTTCAAAGTATAATAATGTTATATATTTATTTTTTAAATGTTAATTATCAGTATAATTTGTCTTGTAACTAATTTGTTATCAATAAATGAACTATAATGGATGGAGCTGCTCACCGTACACGCTGAAGTATTGCGTGGGCCCATTAGTGGGCGAGTGGGCGCGCCTGGGCAACACCAGCAGAGCGGCTGAGGGAGCCAGCTCGAGGTCCCGCAGTGTAGCCGCCGTGTCCGTCAGCTCGCGGCGAGGGAACGCCGTCCAGAGCGCGAACGACGATCCAGATAACTATAATAACATTCAAATACTTTATTGAACACCATTGTACATTCCAATAAATATACAAATCATAAATATTGCTCGACATTTTTCACACAGCATCATCTAGCCCCAAACTAAGCAGAGCTTCTGTTATGGGAACTACATGACTGATATACTACTCACATACATTATTTTTTGTAAATACATACATATTATACAAAAAAAACCACCCAGCCCCGAGACAAACATTTGTTCTGCGGCGGGAATCGTACCCGCAACCTTTTGCTTCTCAGGCAGGCCCTTGCCCAATGCGCCACAGAGGTCGTCATTAAATTACATTGAGTAAGATAACTACGAATGATTGAAAATAATTTATTGTGTAAATAATATAATTAAATAATACAATAATATGTAGGTTTGAAGGGTGTGGGTGCCGGTGAAATTACAGACACAAGTGACTTTCCACCTGTTGTGTCTCAGGGTCGGCAACGCGCAAGTTATACCTCTGGCGTTGCTAACGTCCATAGGTTACGGTAACCGCATACCAATAGGTGGCTTGTTTGCAATCTCGGTCTTGGAATGTATACCATTTCAATCCATTGGCCGAAGGTCGTGGGTTCGGACTCGGACGTGTGATCGGGAACCCAGTCTGACGTCTCGGAAGTCGCGACACAGGCCATGAGTAGAGAATAATGTTTACCTGCAGGTTGTCCGCTACGTAACGCTGGACTTGCCCCAGCGTACCCGCCGCGTCGAAGTGCGCCGTGTGCGAGGAGCCGTCCGGCAGCTTGAACTGTACCCTCGCGCTTGTACCGGCATCGCCTGACGCTGAAACGTTTATAAATACATTGTCATACTAGGATTGCCTGTAACGTGGGTACCAGGAACCACGAGTATCTAAGTCCCCGAGCGTCTTAATTTTCCAAAGTATCATAACTCTTCGAATATCTTAACCCTTCAATGTATCGTAACTCCCCGAAAGTAGTAACTCTCCAAAGGATCTTAACTCCCCGAGTGTCTTAATCTTCCAAAGTAACATAACTCCTAAACCCTTCAATGTATAGTAACTTTCCAAAGTATCTTAACTCCCTGAGTATCTTAACCCTCCAATGTATCTTAACTCCTCGAAAGTAGTAACTCTCCAAAAGATCTTAACTCCCCGAGTGTCTTAATCTTCCAAAGTAACATAACTCCTAAACCCTTCAATGTATCGTAAACCTTACTAAGTCTCTTAACTCCTCGAAAGTAGTAACTCTCTAGTGTCTTAACCCTCCAAACTCCAAAGTATCTTGAGTAACTCCCAGAGTGTTTTATCCCCCCAAAGTGAATTTTGCCTTCATTAAACCGACCTCAGTGCTAAGAAGTACTCACTAGCGTGATGTGAAGTAGTCTGCTGTTGTGCGGGCGAGGGGGTAGGCAGAGGCGCCGGTGCGGGGATATCCTTCGCTTTGCGCTCAGCTCTGTCCTGTGCAATCTGCTCTAGGATGCGTTGCCTGGCGAGGTTGTTCTCTAGTTTCGCACGTTTGCGTTCTTCCTGGGAATCGAATAGAATAATAATAAATAAATTGTGTTTATTTATTTTACAATTTCACTTCACAAACAATATAATTATTTTATCGGAACATTAGACGTATAACTCATATTTCTAAGTATATGTAAGTCAGTCATGTAGTTCCCATAATACAGGCTCTGCTTAGTTTGGGGCTAGATTATACTGTGTGAAAAATTACCAGCATTATTTATATATTATTTATACTTATTAAAATGCCATGCAAGCTTATTATTTAGATAGTCACTGATTGAATAAAAACATCCGTAGCACTAAAATAGGTACTAATTATAAAAAAAAACACTATTACCTAATCACTTTCTACCCTCACTATTCTGTAAAAAAAAAGGCCCGTCTAAAGGGCCTATGCACTTTTTTGTCACCTTGGTGGTATAAAAAAGCACGCACCTGAATTTGTTTCATCTCTTGGTCGGCTTGCCACTTCTTCAGTTCAGCCACACCCTGGCCGGTGTTCCGCCGCTCAAGCTCCTTCTGTCTCTCCAACTGTGGGCAAAAACATCAAAGTCAATGTCAATACAAACAAAACAAACACGCTCACGACTGTCTTCCCCATGGTGGACATCCTCAGATACATACTCAGTGAGTAAATCTTTTAAGGATACCAAGTAGGGGGTAGTCAGAGGCACGTCCAAACATTATATTTGGTATATGCCCGCGTTTTGCAAGTAGTAAGCATTCCACGTGACAGGTTGCAAGCCTATAGCCGCTTATTGGAACACTAACTGTTGGCACATGCCTTCGAATTTTTGGTTCTATGGCATGCCGGTTTCCTCACGATGTTTTCCTTCACCGTTCCAACTTCACAAGTCAATGTCAATAGGATATTTATTCATTTAAATCACAAGTATCAGTCATGAAGTTCCCATAACACAAGCTCTGCTTACTTTGGGACTAGATGACGCTGTGTGAAAAAAGTCCAGCATTATTTATTTATAATAAATAATAGTACCTCTTTTTCTTTCTCGGCTTTCTCTTTCCGTTTGGCCTCCATGAGTTCTTTAGCGCGTTCCACCTTCTGGTCCACGCTCGTATCGCTAGTCGTAACTTCAGGTGGCTTATCCTAAAAAAAAAAAGTTATAATTTAAGAACTAGCTTTTGCTCACCGCTACTCCAGCGTTTTGCCTGGCTAAAAAAAAACTTATATGTATTTTCTACATCACAACCTATACTTTAAACTCCATCAAAATCGCTTTGACAACTACTAAACGCGGGTTTAGGGTTTATTTGTGGGGGGTTGTCGCCTGTCCACCAAACCCTATTTATGAAGGTATTACTCACTGAAACACAACTGACTCCAATTTCAAGTAAGTATATTGTCCGATAACATAAGTACTAAACACAAGTTAATTCGATCAGAAGCTAGAGGCGACTGTCGGGGCGAGCGCTGCATGACGCAATCTCAAATGCAATTTTTGCTGCGTAAGCCCTTACTGAGGCAAGTCCCAAACGTAATGATTAGACGTACCTCTGACTACCCCTACTTGGTACCCTCAAAGGTCTGCGCACTGATTACGTATCTGTAGGTGTCCATAATGGGGAATATAGTTGTGAGTGGGTTTTTTTTAGGACGAAATGTGCACTTACCACAGTGGTCTTTGAAAGAGTTGCCGCGGGCGCAATTACCGATGGCGCCACCGCCGTCGCCACCACTAGCGGCGCTTGGCTGGTGGACGGCTGGTCGGTGGCCTTCGGACGTCTCACGCATACGTCCCCGTCGCAGACCACTTCATACTCTGCTTTGTCGTCCGACTTTTTGTCGGCCGATTCTGCGGGCGTTGCCGGCGCGGTCGGTACCGAGGGTTTCGGGAATTTCGGCGGCGACGGCGCATCTAGATTTTTTTTTTAATTCAATGTTAAATATCATTTATTCATTAAAATCACAAGCCTCACTAACAAATAGAATAACTTAATTTGCCTTCTTTTATACGTTTTGCTGCCGATAGAAGGCGCGTTTTAAGCACAACTCGTAATGACAAGTGAGTTGTGCTTAAAAAGCAAAAATGCGAAAATTTCTGCGGCGATTGCGCTTCTAGAATATATTATTATTTACCTGGTACAGCAGTTTTTTCTGGATCCACTCCAGGGATGTTGATCGCGGCGCTAGTATTGTCCTCCGCTTGCAAGCCAACATTGGCCTCCCTTTGGTGAAGGCAAACATCTGCCTCCGCTTGGAGCAAGCCTACTGTGGCATCTTGTATACCATGAGAACTTGAAGATGTTGACGGTTGAGCTAGTGGTTTTTCACCATCTGATTTAAAAAAACAATTTTACTAAAAAACACCAGTTATTTGGGTCATTACTTTGTGCTATGTTATAGAAATATCATTTATTTATATCAAGCAACACAGGCTGTATAATAACACCTGCTATCACGATAGTATACATATTCTGGGACACCCTAGATTATAAGAAATTGACACTGTTTCAACCAACTTCAGAAAGGGTCTCAATAGTTTGTATATTTTTTTAACGCAATTTCTTAGCCAATTGTGAACCAATTTTATTTTTTTATTGGCAAGGTATTCAAAGGTGCCCCAATAAAAAAAGGGTAAAAAAATGGGGGTATGAAATTTCATATTGGACTTTTTATCAAATACCAGTTATTTGAAGTCAGTTTTTATAATTGCATGAAAATCTATAGTAGATTTCAAAATTACTTAAGAGATTTTTATGTGCAGCCATGACGTCTCTTCATCTTGAAATCTTGTGTGTGACCTCTGTCTTCAAGACAGTCTTTCTCAGAGAATTGGTCATTCAAATCACAGAGTACTGTGATTATTAACATAATCAGAGGACTTCTGATATTAAGTGACTTATCTTAACAGATGTCTATAAGATACTTACGATGCTCAGCCAGTATCCGGTCTATCCTGGTTGCCAGGTTGTTAGGCTGAACTCCTGCACAGACCACCTCTAGTGGGGTGCCGTTGCGACCAATGAAGAATAGTGATGGCACTGGGACAAATTGATCTGACTTTCTGGTTCAGGCTACTATTGAAAACATTATAGTAATTGGTTAAATAAAAAAAAAATTACAAAAACAAAAGGCTTTTCCCATGAAAAGCATTTTTAATTTTTTTCCATCTTCAGATACATACTTCGAGGTAACCAAGTAGGAAGGACAGCACATCTAAACATATACCCTATGTTATAAGTTTTATCTGCAATCAGTTCTTGAACTATGAGCAAATTGTTTGTAGATTTTATGTCGGGCAGAGGTTCCTCCTGTGTTCTTTCTTCAGTAGGTGCTCTACATTGTTACAATCACATGCATTAAGTTGCATGACATCTTTCCTTTTAAGTCGGCTCACAGCACTTGCACATGCTATGCAAGTGGAATAAGATGGCTTTTCAGTTTTACCTGGTATGCTTGACCAGAATTAAACTTCAACTTCAACTTTTTTGTTAATGGCTTATGTGGTTAGGGTTGCCACAATTTTGACAATGTCAGGTCGAAAGATTTAAAAATATAAGTTGATTTACGTATATGAAAAGAAAGGAACAACACAAATACAGAGACAAGACACAGAGCAGAAATCTTGATTGTTTCTGCTATTTTGTTGACATTAAGTATGTCATGCAACTAACAAGCAAAGTAATAAAAACAAAAGGTACAATTATTTTACTATTCCTTTGCTTTTACTTTTTTTTTTTTTTTTTTTTTTTTTATTAAGGCACAAACGGTTTACAATATCAAGATTAATATTAAAAACTAAGCATTCTTACACCAAATAAGCTGCCGCTAATAGTAACACTATATAAATAATTTTGAAGACGGTACTTCTTAAACTAGGTTACAAAATAAATAAACATACACAATTTATTTTTCTATGTAATTATATCTATCTATCTATATAAATGCTACCACTATACCCAGACATTATTGGCATTATATCCAGGGTGTCCTCAACAAATACCACATTCTGTTGATTTATGTTGCCTGAAGAATGATTGCATTGTATGGCTGCCAAGTTTTACCTTGACAAATTTGTTAGCATTAAAGGAAAACTAAGCATGAGGTATTTGTCTAGACACCTAAGACATTAATATGCCTTCCGAAAACTGAATGTGATCAAAAGGATACAGATCTGCGCGAAGTGTGTGTAGTTGGTAGTACCGCTTTTAAGTTTGACAGCCAGGAAATTGGTCTGGTTAGACAGACGGGAGACCACGGCTGTGTCATCAATGGTGGCTGCCATCTCCGTTGATAGGTCATTGTCACCTGCCAATAAACAGATTAGTAATTTTTATAGATTAGTCTCGGGTCTGGGTGTTTCTATGTATATTATGTATGAATTTACAAAAATTTATATAGTAGTATGTCAGTCATCTAGTTCCCATAATACAAGCTCTGCTTAGTTTGGGGCTAAATGATGCTGTGTGAAAAATTACCAGCATTATTTACTAATCTTATTTAATAAATCAGCAAGATTATTTGTTCAAATTTTGAAAACACATTCTGGCTTTTTTATCTCTTATTATGCTAGCTTAGGAGCTTGCTAACTCTAAACCTGTCAAAGTCAAAATTAATTTATTCATTAAAATCACAATCACTTTGAAACATTGGTTTTATCTACTGCATTGCTGAATCATATAAGTGTGTCATTGCATCTTCTTATCATTGATGGCAGCTCACCTTAGTGACTTGTGGCGGTAAAACCTATCTCAGAACCATTCCTATGAGTAACATGGTACAACAACATCTAAACCTGGAACAAATATCTACAGAACATGCATTTGCCCTGCAGCGGGTATCGATCCTGCACCTCTTGTGTCTCAGTACCTCCATAGTGACCCCGCAGACCTCACAACTATTATAAAAAACTTGATTTAATGGCATGTGTCCCAAGCGCAAAGAAAAATAATGGTTTTAGAAGCAAAATTGGCTACAAACCTTCGACAAATACGACGAAGATCGCATTTCTCTGTTTCGATAGAGTCACCGCCTCGGCGATGCTACCGCCGTACCAATGCATGATGATGGTAAGATAATCAGTTTTCCAGGTTAGTTACAAACTATTCGAGCGATTTCAATTATTTATTGAAGATTTTTCATATGATTTTTCAATTTTTATTACTTCACCGACAACATGACACAACAGATTTTGACAGCTGACGTGTTTTTGTTTTTTGTCCTAAAGAGTGTGTTCGGTATCATTTTTTAAGTTTTAAAACAAACAAGTTTATTTTGCTACTTTTAGTTAGTAACATTTAGTGTTTTGGACAATCTATTTTAATTAACAGGTCCTATGCTCTTTATAATTTGTAATGAAACATCTATATATTGATGCATCTTTTCGCTTCAAAATGTATCAGTGAATTAAAACCGAAAAATTTCACCACTGACTCTAGTTTTCGAACAATCTTGATATAACACGACCACAAAAGGAATGTTAATATTCACTGAATTACCTTCAAATAGCGGGCTTGCTTCAAATATGATCGGGTTATAGCGACTCATTTAAATTTTTGTCTATGGTTTTATTTCATGTGACCTTGTCAATTTCTACTCCACGCTAGATGGCAGAATTGTCGAATCTAAAATTAACTTAGTAATTCTACTCGTTGCTAGATTTCGTAGGCAGCCTTGTCGGTTTAGTTATTACACAAGATCAGTATAAGAGTCTTTTAAGGAGCCGGTATATGTTTGGGAAGAGGTAGCTTGTTTGTTTGCTAATGAGTAAAAAACAAAAAACGAGGATATCATAAATAAAAATTACTTATTTACCTGCCAACTTTACTCGCGTACCACTCCACTTTAAGTGGGGGACCCTTTTTTTCAATATTATCGGAGCCCAATGGTCGTTATTAAAAAAAACATTTTACTCAACGATAAAATCCGAAACGAGAAATTATGTAGCAAACCTAAAGTCACCGACATAGCTTGTAGCAAGTTGAAGTGGAAATGGGCAGGGGATACCATTTAGAGGGTAGTCAGAGTATTTTTTACATATACCCGCGTTTCGCAAGTAGGTAGTTAGCATTCCACGTAACTCGTTGCAAGCCCATCGCCGCTTATTGGAACACTAACTGATGGAACATGCTTTCGACATTTTGGTTCTAGGAAATCTTGGTTTTTCACGATATTTTCCTTCACTATTTTGAGCTCGTTTTAATGCGCACATAGAATATTAAAAAAACATTGACCCACGACCTCCGATCGGAAGTTAGGGTACCGCCCACTAGGCCAACATCAGCATTGTAAAAATAACTTGTTTTTTATATATCTAATTTGTCTGCACATCTTACTAATGACGCGTCAACATTGTCAACAGATCCCTAATTAGAACGAGAACGACTTTCCTCTCGAAGACAAGTTATTTTTAACCGCAATTAACCAATTTGTTACTGGCAACACTACGGTCGAGTTACGATACTTTATTGCTGGCAACATTCTAGCGTCTTTGAGCTTTGAAAATGGAACTGAAAATTGCGTTTTAAAATCCCAATGAAGCGCGAAATGCAATGGTTTCGCGCCTTTGGAGTCTAAATATGGCGGCTTCTGAGAGTAATTACTTCAGCTACCTATCGATGTCAAGTATGAACTAGATAATAATGCTGGTCATTTTAATTTCATAGCATCAGTTAGCCCCAAAGTATGCTGAGCTTGTGTTATGGGAACTACCTATACCACGTACTTTACTATTCTCCTGCTGACGTTTCGTTGACCGTTTAGAGGTCCTTCCTCATGAGCTACCAAACCACGACAATTTTAATTCCATGTTTAGCTCAGTCATAAATTCTTGGAAAATAAGTGGCATTCTGTGAAAGTTATTTTAGTATTAGTTATTTTAGTGAATAAAAGAATAGAATTTGATTTTATAATCTTACTATAAAAACTCAAAATCAGCTGTAAACTTAATAAACCCTGTTACGTATATATTTTGATTTTATTACTCTGATGGTGTATCTTTGGCAGTCGCTGTAACGGATGGACGTTCAGCAACTGTTTACTATTCGTTTTATTGAGTGTTTATTCTTGCTTATTCATACAAGTACAAATTATGCACTTATTATTATAGCACAATGGTAATTATTTTATTAGTATTTACTCGTATATTAAATTACAGTCCAAGTAAACTTTTCGTTGTGTCACAGAGCAGTACCTATGTCGGTGATTCACCGGTTGCAAAGTCTGTGATTAACCGGCTTGAGTCTTTGATTAACTGGCAACAAGTCTGCGACTAACCGGCTAAAAGTCGCTTAAGTGGCTCACTTTAAAGTGCATACCCTACTAGTGCATATTATGCATATCTTATTATTACTCAGACGGCGACAACAAAGCCAACAGATTCTGTTTCAACTTTTTGTGACAGACAACACACCAAATAAAGTGCACAAGACGTGCCCAGACACGCTACTTTATGGTTCCGAAGTTGCCTCATAAATTCTAATGTTATCATTGGAAATCGGTCAAACAAATTTTGATTGCCGATTCCTATCTTTGTCGGTGGATAAATTAATTAAGGTTCCTATCTTTGCCAGTGGATCTTTTAATTTGAGCTTCTAAAGTGCCAAACAAACTTTTGGCACATCTGTTGGCAAGCGGTTACCGTAACTTACGGACGCTTGTAATACCAGAGGTACTCAAGCTTTGCCTCCTTGAGAGAAAGATTTCATGTGCCCGTAATTTCACCGGCAACCATATCCTTCGAACCGGAACACAGCAGAAATCATTACGGCAGAAATAGTTCATGGTGATAGCAAATCCCCGGACGAGCCTTTTCACAAAAACTCTACTACTTTTGAACTCTACTTTGAAGCTATTTACTAGACGAGGACTAACAATTATAAAATGCTTGAGGAAACCGCAATATGACGTTTAGAGTCCTATTCAATGTTACCTCACAGTATAATGGTGCAGTGAACAAAATTCATCTGTGCGAAAATGAAACTCTTTTTTTTGTGATTTAATTTTTTCGGGTTAGGAAAACAAAAAGAACAATCCAAATTTTATCTAGATGCTTTTTGAACATAGCGAATAATCGGGGTCTGTACACGGACAACAAAACAGACAGATAAACAGACAACTAAACTAAAGGTTTTATTTCGCCAATTTGACTCGGAACCCTAAAAACACCCTATTTAATCCCAGCCGTGCCAAAGAATTCAAATTAAAATACCGTCGGCTAAATACCAATCAATTCTCACGTCAACGATAGCTCTAAATCTTGTTTAAATCTAATTTGGTGCCAGATAACAATTAACGAAGTCATCAATGTATAACGAGACGGGTTTTAGTAGCCATTTTGTAGATGAGACGAGCTGTCAACGTGACAGATGGTAATGGGCGGGAGTTTTGACGTTTGTTTTGCGTCGGGAAGTGGTGATGCGTTCCGTTATACGCATTTTTTCAAGCGATTCGAAAAGTTATTTTTAAGTGGATTCACTACCCTTTTTATACAACTAAAAACAAAAAACAAACTCGCTCACGACTGTCTTCCCCATGGTGGACATCCTCAGATAGGTACATACTCAGTGAGTAGATCTTTGAAGTCAGAGTCACGATTTGGACGTGCCTCTGATGTCATTACATTTGGTACAGATTGCTAACCCATCGCTGCTTATTGGAACACTAACTGTTGGCACATGCCTTCGAATTTTTGGTTCTAGGGCATGCCGGTTTCCTCACGATGTTTTCCTTCACTGTTTTGAGCACGTGTTAATGCGCACATACATTTTCGAGTGGAAAAATCCATTGGTGCACGACCGGGTTCGAACCCACGACCTCCGGATCGCTTGCAACACCATTGTTACCAATTGCTTGCGCGTTGCTGACCCTGAAACAACCGCTAATTTCAGCGACACTCATCCCTCTTAAATCGGAACACAGCAATGCGAGCATTACTGCTTGGCGTCAGAAATAGGTATGGTGGTAGTACTTCCGCGGAAAAGCTCTCTCACAAGGAACTCTACTCATCTACTTACCTACCTGCTGAAGACCATAAAAAAAAATTATAAAGATTTTCAGCCTAACAGTATTTTGTTTTCTACGATTTGAAACGATACGTCACATTATATCATAAAAAATAATAATAAACATTCAACAGACATATACGTCCTGACCCCACACTAGGATTCCCTGTGTCGTGGGTATCAGGAACTACGGGTGCCGTGGTATCCCAGCTGTTCAACAAGCTTCCGCTCAGCATAAGACAAAGTACGTGCGAAAACTCTTTTTGTAACAAAGTCAAACTACTTCTCCTCAACAAAACCGTTTATAATGTCAGCGAATATTTAGGAAATGACTATACTTACTTCAACTCTTAGTTGGAAATGTCGAGTAGGTATGTAGCGTTTATTTTTTTATTTTTTTGTATTAGAATGACAACCTATCCAATGAACACTTATTGTTAACCTACTGGTTAGTTTTTATACTTATTAATCTGCAACAATATACATATGTATATATATGTATTTAGTATTACTTTTTCAGAAATTTATTGACTATTGAAATTATTAGAATTTATTAGGGCATTATTTTAATAAATTTCATTAAATTGACAAGAAACTGATGTCACACCAATTAATAAAGTTTAATAATTGTTAATGTGTTTTTCCGTCTTAATAAATGATATTCTGGAATATCCAGAACAAATATCTGCAGAACATACAAATATTTGTCCCGCAGCGGGAAGCGACCTCGCACTGCTGGCGTCGTAACTTGCGCCACCTGGTACACAGTGTTTTCTTTTAAAGTTTTTTTTTTAAATAGCGTTTTGTTTTCTACGGTTCAATTTGAAATGACACGTACGTACCTAATAATATCAGAAAAATACTTTCAACTTGCCTTCTTTATCGCAAGCAAGGGTATACAGTATCTAAGGCATGCCTCAAAACTTGTTGGATTTGATAAAAATATAAGAAGCTTGAATAAAATAAATCCCTTTATGGGTATAACACTTTAAACCCCAAAAAAACATATGAGAAACCAATAAAAAAATTCAAATTGGTCAGAAAAGAAACATTGTTTTGTGAATCAATCGATCAAAATTACTCAAAACAAATGATAGGGTCCTACCCCAAATATTTCACCCCGCACCGAAGCCGAAGCGCAAGTACTAAATAATTGTATGGTATTTTGTTCGAATTAGCGCGGTAGAGCTAGAAATAAAAGCATAGAGTATTATTATTGATTGACAACCTCTTTGGCGCGGCGGGCGAATAAGCAGCTTGACGCAAGAGTTGCTGTGTCAAGAGGTTTCCTGACGATGTTTTCAAAGTCGTCGTTTTATTCGTTAAAATAAAACGACTTGATTGATGTGCACTACAGCTGTGTCCTTTGTTCTCAAAACTCCTTCTCATTCTATCAGTTGTTATGGTGGTTCATTCACTGTTCACGCGGTACAACTGTGGAATGCTCTTTCCCACTCTGTCAGCACCAGTCCATCGCTAAATACCTACTATTCAGCTGTTCAGCTGTCCCTATCCTCAAAGGTTTGCTGGAAGAAAACTCTTGTTAGGGTTAAGCTTGCCTTTAAGAACTTACAAATAGGACTATATGTAAGTTTTTGGTATGTATCTTCTGTGTGTACAATAAAGAATAAAGAAATCAGAAGGATCATATAGAAACGTAAACTTATAAACTACCTACGTGACTTAAAAGTGAATTTACGAATCCTTCACGCGCGAGAAGAATCAGGCAACAAACTCTGCTTTTTTTGACGATCCTTCATACAGTTACAGTTACAGTTAACTCGTTCGTTGATAAAGAGCATTAAAAAAAGAATTAAATAAGGTATGTGATATATCAAGCAACGTTCTTATGAAAACACACCATACGCTTTATATATTGCTTAAACTATTGCTAAAATATTTTACTACAGATATACAATTTCACCATTTCGAACACAAGATTAAAATAGGCATGACATTACTATTTAATTTTCCTAGCTCTACATTAAAATAAACACGGAACATACAATTCAATTTATTAAAACCCCTAATTTTCTCAACGTCCAGTATGGTAGCAATTACGGTTACCAACATGGGGCCTATTTCTCAAATAATACAAACGTCATGTGACCTGTATTTCCTTCTCTGTACCTATATTTCCTGAAATCCCTAATAAAAAAACGTTACATTTCGATATTCTTAATAAAATTTAACACAACCTTACAACCTCGGTGGGACGCAAGAGGTTCGATTCCCGCTGCGGGACAAATGTTTGCATGTTCTGCAGATATACAGATTCTGGGTCTGGATGTTGTGATACCATGCTACTCGTAGTTCCTGATACCCACGATACAGGGAATCCTATTGTGGGATCAGGATTATAAGTTAATTTATAACAGTGCCTATTATCATCTGCCTACGGCTTCGCTCTAGTGTCCGTCACAAAATGTTTCCAGAAGTGGTTTCACGTCGACGATTAAATCCGCTTCAGGAAACATTTTGCGTAATTCTACCGCCCGACCTTCGCCCCAACATTGTCCCTACTACTAATTACCGATCAATTATTAATTCGATAATTCACTTGTATACCTGTGTAATTTGTACGTAAACTGTGTGTTTTATGAATGAAAGGGTGAGCATTGCCCTGTAATTATTCGCTACTGGTCTCGGGATACAGAAGTGATAGGTAGGTAGGTACATATGTTTGTAAATATAAAATATCTGATTATTATAATGATAAAAACTCTTGGGATTGAAAATGATCTAACTAGTTAAAAAAGTGTAGGCACCTATTATTTTGTAAAAGGATAATTTAAAAGAATATCCAACCTTGTTATATTGTCTTGGTTGGAGGAACAGGCATTATATAAAACCGACGTTTCAAAGTGATCCTTGGGATTTTAATTAATAAATGCATTTTGACTTTGGTTCAGAGCCGTGTTGGCCTAGTGGCCGGTACCCCGACTTCCGATCCAGAGGTCGTAGGTTCGAACACGGATTTTACCACTCGATTTTTTTTTGTGCGAAATGCTCAAATCCGTGAATGAGAATATTGTGAAGAAACTCGAAAAATTCGTAGGAATGTTCCATAAATTAGTATTCCAATAAGCAGCGAAGGGCTTGCAACCTGTCACGTGAAATGCTAACTACTTGTAAAACGCGGGCATGTGTCAAAATTAATTTGGATACGCCTCTCACACACAACCTTTTACCCTTAACACATCTTAAGTTATGGATATACTTAAATCCAAGTCTTATATTTCCTTTGCCCTAGTCAGGGCATTTTATAATTGTTTAAAACAAAATATTAGGTGAGGCATGTACAAAGGCGAGCTTAACCCTAAAAATATATTTCTTCCAGCAAACCTTTAAGGAAGTGAAGTGATGAAGTTGCTAGGTGTACACAGACAGGAAAGAAGAAACTAAATATAATGATACGTAAAATACCACTATATTTTTATTTTTATAAACTACATAATATACTTACATACTTGAACTAACTATATACACATACACTGAAAATAAATATAATATTATCATTTAAAAACAAAAACTATAATATAATATCCCCACATACACACTTTACCTCTTTATAATATTAGTGTTTACATAAATAAACAATGCTGGTCAATTTTTCACACAGCATCATCTAGCCCCAAAGTAAGAAGAGCTTTTGTTATGAGAACTACATGACTGATATATTTTTTTGTAAATAACTTAATATATGATTGAGTTTAATTCCGTTTTTCAAGCCTTGCATATTATGACGATCCGTTACACGCAGTAAATCTCAAGAGAATTAATTACAGCATCAGATAAACCGGCCACTATAAGTTGAACTGCGATACGGAGACCACCTTTGCGTTTGTAAAGAAACATTGAAGTCATCATCATCAGCAGCCTTTAGAAGACTACTGCTGGACTTGGCCTTCTAAAGAGCTTGCATGATATGAAGAACATCCTGAGCCACCTCCTTCCATCTACTTTCCGACCTTTAAGATGTCATCATCAGTACATCAGGCATTCTTAGAGTCGCGTTTTTGGATCCGTGATCGCCATTTGAGAACCTTTGTCCCCTGCGGTTATCGGTTCTACGAGCATGTCCTTTGCCACATCACTATAATTCTGAGGGGTGTTCGATTTTTATATGGATAAGTCAAAAGAAATGCAAGGTACTTTTTTCAGGAAATTTGGTCTTATTTTATGATTGGTGCTATTTCTGGGTCAATCATCTTGTATAAGAATATGGTCTTATAAGAACAATGATTCTGTAAGCAATTCTAAACGTTATGCATTCCATCCTCGTTGCCATTGTGCCGAGTACCTACAGTACTGACTAATATAGAAGATATTAAGACTGATATTTTAGAAATAAAATTATAAGTGAAAAACACAATGTTTCCATGGCATGTTAGTTCAAAGCAAGGGTAGTTCTAGCTATACTGGGCACTCCGTCATATCAGCGCATTAGCGAAACGGAACGGAAGCCACGCCCCTTCCGGCGGGCTGTCAGCTTGACAGCGCGCCAAATTGTTACGACAGATTATTTATGGCAAGTTTTGGAACCTAGCTACTAAAGTGAATTTAGACCAAATATGCCGCCGCACCCTAAAGATATATCTAACTATTTTCCAAAAACCAACAATAATAAATGTTATTAGTAAAAATCATAAACTATTTTATAATATAAAATAGTTATGATTACAGTATAATAAATATTATTATTATACTATAATAATACGTAATACTATTATAATATAATAATAATATTTAATACAAAAAAGAACAAACACGATTACGACTGCCTATCATTAGCATGATAATATATAATTTGACAGATAGAAAATACTTTATTGCACACGAAATAATATTTCAGCTTAGATAAGTACCTACCTACCTACAACAAAGTAATATAAATCCTCAGATACATATGAGTAGATCTTTGATATCTGACTACCCTAAGTAGGGGTGGTAAGAGGCACGTCCAAACATTATATTTGTATCATGCCCGCGTTTTAACGTAGGTAGTTAGTAACGCCACAGATACTAACTACCTACGTTAAACCATACTACACGTATCGCCATCGCCGCAAAGCTTCTACCACATCTTTATTTTGTAATTACTTACACAGAATATTGAAACACAACTCAACATTCAATCACAACCTAAGGACAATTAGAAAATTTCTGCTTCTATATGAAAGTTAGGTGATTTGGTCATTCTCATCTTATTGAAAAATAATAATGAATGAATTGTAAGATACCTAAGCTATCTGGTAGGTACTCGCTGACCGATGCCAGGTACATTTTAATCTATGGTAGGTAAGTCATGTTAATCTGTCTCTTGTCGGGGAGCCCGCTTTGCCGGCAATTCGTGATTACAACTTTCTTTTGGATTCTGAACATTCTAATAAACTACTGATCAGTGATTAAAAACTTGTGTTCGTAATGAAATTATCTCCACTCTTAGAAGGGCTCACCCCTTCACATAGGTATATATACATCACTAATTCTTTCCAACTCTGCTTACGTAAATCTTGAGTCTTACCGTTTTCGTATTTCGCCGTAAATAATATTACGCTCTTTAAAATTACCATATACTTACGTTACCTTCCCCAACGGGGTAGGGAAGCTATTTACCATTTCGCGCCATTGTTATCATTTCGACTTCTGTCAAATGCACACTCTAGGGGCTGTCAAAAATGTCAAAACGACAAGCGTTCCATTTTCGAATAGAAATGATTTTGATGTGAGGCGCGAATCGAATGAAGAGCGTTCCGAGTTATTGGGAAATGGATTTTAATACAGTCACATACAATTGATTTTAGCGGTTGCGTTCTTAAATTACTAGTGTTGTGTTGTAATGTGACACGCACGATTTTCACAAAAAAGTGGCGACGAGCGGGTTTCTTTATGTTCAGTAGGTCTTAGCGTAAATTTCCACCAAATAAGCTAAAACTTATGAAAACCTACAAAAAAAACACAAATCTTTACAAATATTACTTAGTAGACCTACATTAACGGTTCTAATAATTATCTCCGCCATATTACGTCTTAAATTTGTAAGCTGTAGGTATACCTACATACCTAAATACCCAAGTGGGGAACATAATTTATACTATTTTTTAACGGGATATTTACCACGATTTCTGAGATGTTATTGTTCTCCGATCATGGTAGGAATAACATAATGCAAAAAGTAATAGCAAAAATTATAGTTTTACAAAATCCTCAACCTATTTACCATTGCGTATTGCAGAACCCTATAAACGTGTGGCGTTAAAGCCTATCTAAGAAACAACCATACAAAACGTTTACATTTAATAAAGCCGCATCACAATCTATTATGTTTTGGAGAAAAATAGTAGCATACA
The DNA here is from genome assembly GCA_961405105.1 of Perizoma affinitatum. Classification (NCBI taxonomy): domain Eukaryota; kingdom Metazoa; phylum Arthropoda; class Insecta; order Lepidoptera; family Geometridae; genus Perizoma; species Perizoma affinitatum. The sequence continues at coordinate 6,736,900 of OY560207.1, forward strand.
ATTAAAGAAACAACCCAAATACCTATACTGGCTCCTTAAGAATCTATTTTAAAATTTATCAAGACAAAATATTTTCGTAGTTTTGCTACGCCGCGCCGCGCGTTGGTAGAGTCACAGATAGGTGTAGAAATGTTGCTCAAATATAATCAGGTATGTAACTATGGTAAAAGTAATCAATAAGTTTAAGTTATTATTACATAAATTAATACCTAACTCTTCTGGCATTGACTGATTTTAATCGAAAATTATCAATTTGACAAGTAGTCTTCTAACTTTTGCGATTATTAAACAAAACAAAACAAACACGCTTACGTCTGTCTTCCCCATGGTAGACTCATGATACATACTTAGTGAGTAGATCTTTGAGGATACAAAGTAGGGGGATTATTAAACAGGTAGTTATAAGTTTAAAAGGTGTTTGCGTTACAGTCTGGTTTTGAAATGCGGTGATACGGTTAGTGTGGTGTGATGTAATGTGAACATGGATCTGAACATCATGAAATGAGGGTAGATACGGCCACGCCTTTGTTACTCGACCATAGCTCTATAGTATAGTATTATAATATCTCCATTCCATGTACCTAACTCCAGTCATCCCGTGACCACGGCTGCAGCACAGCACAGAAAAAGGTAAACGCGATTAAGTTTTAAAAAAATCTAGAAAAATTTGCAATAGAAAACTGTAGGAGTTTTACCCCATCACTAGCGGTTAGTCACGGATATAAGTGCACTCAACTAGACTTGTGACATGACGGATCATTCGACACGTCTAGCAAATTTGAATTTAGTAGGTATTATAATTTTTGCTCACCCAAAAGATTTTACTTCCATAACTTTACATTTTAGGGAAGCGTTTTTTTTGAATATGTAAGTAGGTACATTATATTATGAGGTTATCTCAAACTGATAATAAAATTATAGATTGATAAATAGAAATACTTATTACACATCAGCTTAGTTAAGTACTACAAATATTGACAATGTTGTACAATGGGCAGTCTTAACGCTATTTAGCGATCTCGACCAGAGAAACTATAATTGTATTATTAGCAATTATATTTTAACGCGATAATTACCACGTCTAAAACCGAAACTTAGAAGAGAGTTCTTTATAGATAGGCAGAACATTATTTATTACACAACTAAAAAGTACATAGGCGAACTTAATGCTAGAAAGCATTCTCTTCAAACTAACCTTTGTGTAATATGAAAAACAGTCTTGAGGTATAGCATGAATAACAAGAAAAGTCTGGGAAAGTCCTTTATTGAAATCTGTCAATGCCAAGGTTTAGTAAAATTGAAAAGTTAAATCAATACAAAGTTTTTTTTATGATGTTACATCCTTGTAACATCATAAAAAAAACTTTGTATTGATTTACAATTTGTTCTTACAAATTGTGGTCAATTCTATTTAGAAAGGGTAATTTATATAATACCTAAGTTCATGGTAAGTAAAATTACCATGACCTACACAGTCATGGTAATTTTCGCAAAAAAAAAAAGTTGTCATGGTGGAATAGTGGACACTACTTAAACCGAATTATATCCGGAAGTCTTGCGTGGGTTCGAATCACGTGAACTAACGGACTTTCCTATATCAAAAATGTATAATCTCAAAATGGTGAAGGAAAACATAGATAGAAAACCGGTTTGCAGTAAAACCAACAATTCGAAGGCTATCGGTTAGTGTTCCAATAAGCGGCAATAGGCTTGCAACCTGTCACGTGTTTGGAAGTGCCTCTGACTACTCCCTAACTGGTATCTACAGAGATCTAAGTGTATGTGAGAATGTCAATCATGGGAAATATTGTCTTGATCGTATATTTTTTTTATAGAAAAATCATAATGTCAAAAATCGGAACCCAATTTGGCCTATTTGGTAACTCTTGAAAACTTAATAGGTGACTAATAAATTAGTGACAAAACAGTATTAAAATTGACACCAATTATTAGATTGGATTACCCATAATCTGTTTTAATAAACAAACAAAGGCTGACAGTAATTTGCCGTAAAGAAAAAAAAATGTGAAAATAAAATTCAAACTTCGAACCCCATTACGTCCAATGAGAGACGCGAGACTTGATTACTGGGCGTGACTGCGCTCATTACTCACTGAAACGCAAAAACAAAACTACACCCATCTCTTTCATACATACAGAGAACTAAAGAGTAAAGCGAAGATTTGGTTTTAGAACAAATTTTGATCGCGCGTATACACAGCGTGTTGTTATTTAATTTTATGGTCCATAATTATTATGAATAAGTTTGTTCTGAATTTATATGTGGGGGTGAGGTAATGGGCCGTTCACAATTGGATATGGCTCGATGCAATTCGGAAGCTAAATTGCTCGATAAGACATTAAAATGTTGATGTGTGCAGCATCGTAATTAGATAGAGCGATGATACTTCTCGCTTGTGAAATTCGATTAGGAGTTAAAGCGTGGGTCGGTGAATCTGTTTGTATAAAAATTAATTCTAGTTGCGTTGTCCATAAAACTTAAGTTTACTGTTAAATAAAATGTGGGCTTCAATAATCCACCAGGCCCATGCCTCTACATTTCAGAATGCAGACAATAAAATGTTTAAAATTTAATGATTACAATTTTTTAGAAGGTTCGTTACCCTGTCAGGATATTAATCGTTAAAAACTTGGTTAAACTTTGATTTTGTGACAGACTAGCAGTTTTCGTGAAATCTTTTTAAAAGGCTAGATCCAAAACGCTTATCTTTAACCCCTAACCTAGGTACTATTTAGTACCTAGATACTTGTAACTATCTACTGTCAAATTTTACGAAAGACACACAATTAAATGCTAAAATGTGATGATTTCCAATACCTCCTTAATGACCCATTGTTCTTTCTGATTAAATGCTTTATTTTCCAGTCCGTATTGATTCTTCATACACATTCAATACGCGGAGTGGTGAGAATGTTGCACGAGACTGGACTGGCAAAGAGATCTGTCAGTAAGGCTGGCGTGCGAATCACTTACAGGCGATGGTGCCTGAAGGAAATACTAAAATAATACCTACTTCGTTTTTTAATGCTCGTAGGCAAACGGACATACCTACGGGTCTTCGATGGAAAGCAGTTACATTCTTCTATTGACATCTGCAACCCCAGGGGCATTGCTGATGAGTAGCCTAATGTTTGGACGTGCCTCTGACTACCCTCTACTTGGTATCCTCAAAGATCTTCAAAATGCAAACTGAGGTTTTTTTATTAAAGCACCTTAAAGCGTTTTTAATGTAAATGTGTAAAGTATTTTGTATCATGAATGTAAGAAAAAGAAAACTTAAATTGTACTTCACTTTTTTAATTATATCTACGTGTGTAAGATTAAACTTAAATTGTAACTTTAGCATGTGAACTTATTTATCGTAAAAATGGCAGATATCGAAAATTCGTAATATTGATTTTTAGGGCATTTTAGTCAAACAGACGGTATCAACTCGAACTTTCAACAAGCTCTCGATCAAAGTAACATTCAACAATAACATAAAAAAAGTCTCCCGACTCAAAGTAACTTTATTGTCCTATCAATAAATCATACAAACCACAAGGAAATAGCCACAATCAATTTAGTACCGTCATTACGATATAATCTGTGGTCTAAGTGACGCGGGGAGACCGCTCTCTAATGATCGCGAGTCTGCCAAGAGTCGATGTTGTGTTTAGATGGGCTAGTGGACTAGAAACTTAATGCTTTTTGTTTAAAGCTCCTCTGTAAAAGAGCTCATCCCGGAAAGTACTATTATCTACCATTAGTACTTTCCGAGACGAACATACTGTCACCAAACAGTAATGCTTGCATTGCTGTTTCGGTGTGTAGGGTAGGTATGGGTACTGGTGTATTTTACATAACGGGACATTCAACTTTTATGGTATGAAATGTTGCATAAAATTGCCTGTAAAAGTTACAGGCAATGCCTATGAAATGCCTTAAGGTAATATGGTAGAGATGCAGATGCGAGACGGTAATTAATTTAAGTTATATTAATCAACATTGTAATCAATAGCCGGGAGAGGTAAACTGTTGCATATAGGACTTCCCAATGAGTGCCTTGGCAAATGGGTTTGAACCACCTCCACCCACTGAATTCTCACTACTTTTAAGATGTCATAGCTGCATCGTGTTCCGGCCTTCCTGTGAGTCATTTCTCCTATTTTCATAATAATCAAATTGACTCGTAGGTTACGTAATCTACTAATCAACTATTAGGTATTCTGCTCAAAATTAACTGACAACATTTTCTTGAAAAATTACAAAATTTATATTGAAAGCGCACTGAAAGTAGACAGACATAGTAATAAATCCAGAAATCACCGTTACAGGAATTGGGCTTCTGAACTGCTTCACTCGTCCGGTCGAAATATGGAGAAGTACTTATAAATTAAAAATAATACGAAATCTTATAACGAGTGACTGAACGAGGCATAAAACGATGAATTTATCCAGAGTGCTGACACTGGCAAAACATGATCACCACCAATTACCAGTGTACACTGAGTCCACAAATATCACTACCTCTGTCTCATTCTAACACCTACTAACGACTTGTTGCTTACTCGCTCTGGCGTCAGAAAATTGGTCTTAATCATTATTGACTCAGTGGTAGAAGATTCTATGTCCAAACGAGCCAAGAGAATAATTTGATCTTTTCTTTGAAAGATAAGGTTCGTTTTGCGATGCGATCTTGGAAATCTGTACTGTAAATGGGGTCATTTAAAAAACATCTTAAGCACCACCAAATTAAGGTTTAAGCTACGATATCTTGATTAAAATGTTAAGGTTTTATGGCATAAGTACGAGTGATAATGACAGTAGTATTAAGTCAATGGTGATAAGGCTTATATTCGTTCGGCCAGCAAGGGCTATTAATAAAATAAAATAACGTTTCGACTACACCCCGTATGGGCGTGCCCAAGTGTTGGTAAAGAAGTGAGTACAGCGCGAGTGTCCAGCGCGCGCGAACGTGTGCGCGCCATAACTGAAGTGACGTTGACAGTGACAAGTTTTGTTTATAATTTTCCTTTTTTTAAATGGCAAAAACTATGAAGATACTCTTTTCACACTAATATAAAAATAAAATTCGTGCGGAGTACATTTTAAAACGGTGCCTTACAAAAAAAATTGGAGGAAATTGTAGTGATTGTGAAAATACGAAAAGTGTGAAATGGATTCCGAAATCGTAGAAACGCCAACAAAGAAACCACCCAAACCGTTCTCGATAGAGTCCCTTATCGGCAACACGGCCAGAAAATCTCCAGAAATAGACATAGAGAATAATCCAGACTCCAGAACTTCAGAGGATGAAGATACTGAAAGATTGAATGATATAAACAGAATGAGGTATTATTTCAATGCGCCATTTTTGCAACAAAATGGTGGATTCCCGTTTCTTCTTGGCTATCCGGAGCCATGGCTGAGGATGCTGCATCCGATGCAGAGAGAAGAGAATAGAGAAGAAGAGAAGAGGGAGAGTCCTGTTAGTGTTGGGAGTGAAATGGAGAGTGATGGTGGAGAAGATAATACACAAGGTACGCTACCTAAGTAGATTTTAGAAGTTTTCAATTGACTATAGATATTTAAACTATGAACTATAAGAAAAATTGGTAACAAACAATTGTGCAAAAGCTTACATAAAACAAGCTTAAAATCTACTCGTAATAAGCCTACTAATTAAATTACATACCTATAATAACCAACTACTGAGTACTCTATATTAAGATCGCGGCCAAAAAACATCAACCTGTATGTTGACATGAAGAAAATCGCGTCGCAAAACCACTTCAACCAATGAGTTTTGTATGGTAGAGTCAACAAAATATCTTGCAAATAGGTTTTTGCAGATGTTATCAAAGAGGTTACACACAATGTAACATAATCAACGAAAATGTAAATATTACCACGGAGGTATCTACTTTACCTATAACCAATTACTGAGTACCTTATTTTAAGATTGCGGTCCAAAAACATCAGCCTGTATGTTGACATGAAGAAAATCGCGTCGCAAAATCACATCAACCAAAGAGTTTTGTATGGTAGAGACTGCAAAATATCTTGCAAATAGGTTTGTGCAGATGTTATCTAAGAGGTTACAAACATATAACAGAATCAACGAAAAATGAAAATTATTACCACGGAGGTACTGACTTACCTACTTTACCATTTTCTAAGTACTTAGGTGCCTACATTAGTAGTTTCAATGTAAAAAAGATTGAAATATAAAAAAAAAACTGAGCTATGGTAGTAAAATGTTCCCGCACAGGGCCTGGCATGAGATATAACAAACCCATTTTACGTTAACTTGCGCATGTAGGTACTAGTAAAACAATAATAGTCAAATAATTAATATTTTTTCTAAGTGGACGATCGACATAATTCTAGTGGTTTCGATGTATAACCACAAACAATATTTAGACATGTTTGTTTCTAACAAATTATAACATTCCTACCTAGATCCCATAGTTGGCAAAAGAGCAGATGTCAAATAATCACCTTATTTCACGGTACAGATGCAATGTAGTGCCGTGAAATCACGTTTGCAACAGAGCTTGAAATGTCAAAGATCTGTGTCCAATTTAAGTGGAGATTTGACGTTTGTGAGGTGTTTTGTCAAATTGATACCTTTGTACGAAGCTAAAAGGATTTTGTTACTCACCAACCGCCATTGCAACAAATAAGGTTTGCTGGTATAAATGCATCCGACTTCAAAAATTATGGTCAAATAATTTTTAGGACGGACCTTCAGGCATACGATGTGTTTTATCCCATTCAAATAAAATGTTTTTTCGTGGAGTCTTTTGCAATGTAAGTCGAAGAAAAAACGGTAGAGCGATTGTGTTTCTTACGAACGCTGCCTTAGCTTTAAAAGCTATTTTTCATCAACTTCTTTTCATTCGGGTTCTACTCGGGCGAAACCGTGGGCAGTAAATAATTGAAATAAAGTATTTGTAAGAAATTTGTTGTGACTTTTCATGCCGATGGAAACTGTCAAACGAAAATATGAATATGAATAATAAAATATCTAATCCGTATTGTCATTTGTGTGTTTCATACAAACATACTTATATACACTCACACCTGTTTCCCGGAGGGGTAGGCAGAGCCACGATAAATATATCATTCTATCGATAACACTTTATTGTACACCATATTATGTTGCTTACAAATATAAACATTACATAACAGAGCAACTTTCAAGCTAATCGCATGTACAATCTCTTCCAGACCTTTGCTCAAAATCAAAGTCAAAGTCAAAATTCATTTATTCATTAAAATCACAAGGATCACTTTGAAACGTCAGTTTTATCTACTGCCTGTTCTTCCGCGACCAAGCCAGTAAAGGCAAGAAAACAAGGCTGGTTATTCTTTGTATGATCCTTTTACAAAACAACGATCGTAACATACCTTTTTTTCTTCATTCACTCTATTTACATTCTTCATGCATGCAAAGATGCATGTGTGTGCTTCAAAGGTGCTGAAATAAATCACAAACAATAATAATCGTAACAATCATATTAGTATCGGATGCTTGACATGACAACGCATTGCTTAAATTAATTTCACGCCACCACAATATTTTAGGGGAGCTTTTAGCTTACAAAATCAGTGAAAAAAAGTGTTTGGTCTTTCGCGAGACAGAGTTTACAAAAACAATATCTAATCTTTCATCACACTGGTTAGCATTATGATTAAATTGTTATTGTTATTATTTAATTATTTATTATTATTATAATTATTATTTCACCCCAAATCAGGGTTCAGGCATCCTGAAGTGACAAAGACTATTAGGGACAGGAAAAATCGGAAAAGAGAAATGGTTGTCAAAGTTAGATAAAGAAAAGTACACATAGTATGAAGAGTGGAGCGGTAGTGCATTTGGCTGATTACCAAAATAAGACAAAAAAAATATTAAATAAAATAACGCTCTACTTAAAAAAGAAGTAAACTTCATACATAGAACTAAAAATTATCCATACTTAGATATATAACTACATCAATATATATATATTTAAATACATTCAAAGTTCGCGATGATGTATTGATCGCCACCGCGTCAGTTTAACCGGGTCTTAAATCCTTATTCCAAATATTTCAGTTTAGCACGTTTTAATTACTATACATTTTTTGACTGGAAAAATCCGTTGGTGGAAAACCGGATTCGAACTCACGACCTTCGGATAGGATGTCAGTCGGAGTACCGCCAACACGGCTCCTTCTTAATAGAATAACCCTATAACTATTTCGCGTACCTCCAAGATTCAAATGCATTTGCCACCGTTTTTAAAAGAAAATCTTTATTGAATCAAATGACCAAAGAACTTTATAGCTGTTTCTCTCTCGCTCCAAGAAAGCGACAAATGAAAAATAAATCTCAATTTTTCCCCGTCTCGCGCTCAAGGAAAACTTGGTGTGAAAATTAAAACGATCGAAACGTGAGCTCCATTAATAGTGCTGTAAATTTATCGATAAATATCTCTATCGATAATGCATCGCGTCCACTCGATTTAACTTCGCCGCGCCATTCGAATGCGTTCCGAATTTGAAAATTTAAAATTCCAATCGCGACTCTTCGTCGGGAGCAGTGCTATACGCGACTGCAAATTTACATTTTACCGCTTTGCCAAGTAAATATAGACTTTATAACTGAAGCGTGAATAGTTCGTAGTTTGATAGTGTAATAATTTGGTGCTCTTTATAAATTCGTTTGGTGATGTCGATAACTGTCGATCGACGTTCAAGCGGCCATAAGAAATAAATGTATTATTTGCCAAAGGGATACGTTTATGGTGTTCGTGGAAGTTGGCGAAGCAATACCTCCTAATATCGCAGTAATGTACTGTATCAAAGTTTAATGGCCATTCAATCTGATATTATGGGCTCTTAGTTTGTTGCGAGTTGTTATTTCTGACGACAACATACGAATAGGTAGGTACAATGGTGTAACTTTTGTTGTGTTTTAGATCTGTGGTATTTATATGTACCTTTTTGTCTGCAACGGCGACATTACTATTGAATAAAAATCAGTTTTTCCAAAATAAAATTATAAATAATAAATAAATATTGCTGGACACTTTTCACACAGCATCATAGCCCCAAACTAAGCAAAGCTTGTGTTATGGGAACTTCATGACTGATATACTACTTATATATATTTTTTTGTAAATACATACTTATTATACCTACTTACATGAAAACATCCAGGCCCAAGACAAATATTTGCAGATATAAACATTTGTCTCGCGGCGGGAATCGAATCCGCAACCTTCTGCATCTCAGGCGGACCTTCGCCCACTGCGCCACAGAGGTTGTCAAGGTCCAAATTACCTTTTGCAATGTGGAATGTCAACTAAGTACTATGCAAAAGGTAGGTATGTGCCACATACAATGTTTGAAAGTGCCTCTGCTTTTACCCTACTTCGATTCCTTAAGGATCTGCGTGGATGGATCTTGGGATGGCACATACATTATTATACATAGAAAACACCCAGACAAATATTTGCAGATCATACAAACATTTGTCTCGCGGCGGGAATTGAACCCGCAACCTTCTGCATCTCAGGCGGACCTTCGCTCACTCCGCCACAAAGCTTAATGTTTTTTCACAGTAAAGACTTCAACGCGCTACTATAGGTACTTTACTATTATTAATAAGTTATGAAAAGATTTATAATAGTAGTTTTTTTAGTAAATATCTTCAATACTGTATAATAGATTTAATTATGCTAATAGATTTAATTTGTAACAATGGTGCATTGCCGAGAAATATATATTTTGTGTTTACTCTTGCAAAAGCGTTCCATTCTTAATTCCCTCACATCGCTGCTAAATGGACGGTTTGGCAGTAAACAATCCCGCCAAAACAGTCCCATGACGTGTCATTTCGATCAAAGTGTCGATAAAAAACGATTGCCTCGGACCGCTGTGTCAGCGCCCCGCCCTATGCTGGTCGGGCAGTGGATGGATACTAAATGATGTGCGGCTTCAAGATTTTGAGAGATTTTTCCAAATTTATAAATTACTATTTAATGCCCACCCACGGCTTCGTCCGCGTGGTATCCAGATAAAAAGTAGCACCATTAAGGCAGCGTTCATAAGAAACGTATTTGCTCAACCGTTTTTTCGTCGAATACGATGCAAAATTTGTCTCCTTATACTAGTATAGATTAGTACAGTCCTGGCCATTCTTACAATCTAATAAAATCCTCTTTATTCAAATGTCGTCTGGAAGAGATAGCTTCTAAGCAATAAGTCAAAGTCATAATAACTTATCACTTTTCTAAGCTATCTCTTCCAGACAACATTTGAATATAGATTCATGGAAATCACAATCATATAGAAATTCAGCTTAAGGCAAATACTATAAGTTTTGAAATTTTTATAAGTTTGTTTTTTTTATGGTGTAAGTTCTATAAAGTATTTTCATTCAACCAGTGACAACAGTATGAGTTTTACAACTAAGGTGGCAAATAAGCATACATACCTTTTGTTAAGCGGTTACCGTAACCTATGGACGCTTGCAACACAACTCACGATGTATCAATCGCGCGTTGCCGACCCTGAGACATAACAGGTGAAAAGTCTCTTGCATGTAACTTCACCGGTAACCATACCTTCAATCCGGAACCCAGCAACGCGAGAAAAAATGTTTGATGGTAGTACGATCCCGGACGAGCTCTTCACAAGGAGCTCTAAGTACTACTTTTAACTACTTACAAGGTTCTTTAATAAATCTTTTTTTTTTAATTACTGCGCGCATGATATCTCTGGTGTTGCTTGACAGCAGATGGGCTTCCTGTTATGCTACTTGTGGTTCCTGAAACCACGACACAGGGGATCCTAGTCCGGGGTCAAGACGATGTATGACATTGTGACTGTTGGGTAAATACCCAAAATTATTAGATATCTTTGAATTTCAGGTAATAACGATGATAAGCACTACCTTTTTAACAAACACGCTCACAACTATAAACTCCATGATCCATCATGGAGTTTATAGGATGGATCCTCAGATCCATACTAATTGTGTAGATCTTTGAGGGTACCAAGTAGGGGGTGGTCAGAGACACATATAAACGTTATACCTATTTGGCACAAGCCTGTTTTCCATATTCTAAAAAGGTTAGCTGGAAGAGAATGCTCGCCTATATAAAGTACTATTTAGTCGTGCAAAAATAATATATGTATGTCCACGTTTTGCATAGTAATTATTTAGCATTCCATGTGACAGGTTGCGAGCCCATGGCCGCAGCTTATTGGAACACTAATCGATAGCACAAGCTTGCAGCAGGTATTATTAAACTATTATTTAAGCAATTATTTAAGCTGCAATATTATTTGGTACGCAATAAAGTATTTTCTAACTCTCAATCCCGACAAATACGGGGTGAGGCAGAAAGCGTGGCAACCCCAAAAGAGATGGAACGGACACAAAGACGTATTATTGATTGACCTAAAGGGCTTGCGGATATGAAATAAGGTATACTTATAGAATCAAACGGCTGATCTAATCAAAGAAGAGCGTTTTGGCCTAGTGGCCCGATTTCCGATCTGGAGATCGCGGGTTTGTCGTGAATTAAAAAACCCTTATATATTTAAGTCCTTTGTCTTTGTAAAAAACTCTATAATACAGTGGTTCCTAGCGTCTTTGAATATTGTCGCTCGGTATGAACGCGGCTATAGCTTTAGGGAAGGCTAAACTAAGATCATTATTCTGACTGGCTTTGTTTTTTAAAATGTCATCCCTTGAAAAACGTCGAAATCAGCTTATATTTTTGTATAAAATGTTGAACAATAAAATTAACTGCCTCCCTTCTTAGGTAAAATTCGCTTCAAAGTCCCTAGTAGAATTCCCCGGACCCACCATCCCGCTCAACAGTCCTAGACAGAAACACCCATTACCAGGATCAGCAAAGTGTTCAACAATCATTACGCTCAGATTTATATTTTCTCAATAAAGCGACCGATGTTCCGTAAGTTCTTATCTGAGAACTTGACTTTGTTTGTTTTTTCCTGATATATATTAGCTTGCAGTATTCCCTATAATTGGTTGTGCAATCATCTACCATAATATGCTTGTTATAGATAGTATAATCGTAACACCCCCTGGTAGACAAAAAATATGAACACGTACCGTTTTGACGGTGAAAGAAAACATTGTGAAGAAACCGGCATACCAAGTGGTCCAATAAGTGGCGATGGGCTTTCAAACTGTCATGTGGGCATGTGCCAAATTTAATATTTGGACTTGCCTTAGACTACTCCTATTTGATAGCCTTTCAGTACTGAATATGGTTCTCAGGATATCCGTCTTGGGGAATACAATCGTGAGCATGTTATTTTATTTTATAAAATGTCACTTCTAAAAGAAGTTTTTCCGTGTTTTGTATTCGGAATAGCAAGCTTGATCTATACGTAGCAAAAACCCTGTCCATCCCATTTTGAGATTGAAACATGGTACAATACGATACAAACCACTAAGTATTTATGTGATGTTACCGAAGATGAACCTACCTACATGTATCGATAAATTAAAGTAATTTCAATCTATTTTAACAGGAAACGACTCGGAACCCGACCAGGAAGACAGCGCCGACAATACTCGAGAGTCTAAGGCGAGGAGACGACGAACTGCCTTCACGTCGGAGCAACTACTCGAGCTGGAAAGAGAGTTCCATGCAAAAAAGTACCTGAGTCTTACAGAGCGGTCGCAAATCGCAGCCGCGCTCAAACTCAGCGAGGTGCAGGTGAGCGAAGCGAGAATGTGTAGGCTTAAAAAGGGTAAAGGACAGGATAAAGAAAAACCGTAAGCGTAACAAGCGAGCAACACGTAAAAAGTTCTTTGAGTGTTTTTATGTTTGTCTGAAATTATTGATTGTATCACTTCAAGGATGGTTCTTATATGTCACAAACTACTAAGGGACGCTGCAATAGACAAAAGAAGTTTTTTTAAATATCAAATGGAACTGTGTCGCACTGAAAACGCCTTATTGATTATATTCACACCCGCATCTCACATTCAATTTTAATTGCAGGTCAAAATCTGGTTCCAAAACCGGCGGGCGAAATGGAAACGCGTGAAAGCAGGGCTTGCGTCGGGCAGTCACACGGGAAAGGGGAGCTCTGGCACGAAGATTGTGGTCCCTATCCCGGTCCATGTGAACCGTTTCGCCGTCAGGACCCAACACCATCAAATGGAAAAGCAAAATCTACAATACCGACTTGATAGAGCACAGCCTTTACCGGGAAGTCTCATGCAATCTCAAACGTCAGCATTCCTGAACACGTCGAAAATGAACGAGAATCGAATTGCTGAAAATCTACGGATGAATTCGGATCTATCGACATCGCTTCTTCCAGGGCGCAACACTATGTATGACGGAATGGCCGGTAGGTTGGCGGCATTGGGTCAAGCGAATGCTGCCAACTTAAGACATTTTCCCAATCAAAATGGCCGACTTAGTTAATTTTGTTGTTGTTCTTCGGCGAGAGTCAAATAGTGACGCCATATGATTTTTCCAAGACAGACAGACACAAAATGCGAGTCTAATGTGGGAATCATAAAATGTTTACAGACAAATTGTAAATAAGTATTTTAGTCATAATAATGCCCAATATAAACAAATAGGTTTTAAATAATAATAAATAATTGTATTTCTATAATAAAATGTGTGATTATTATGCGTGCCTTTTTTATCTTACCCATGCCAATTTTTTCAGAAGGGTTAAAAATCCCAGTTTTAAATCTGTTATTGACAAGCGAAGCAAGCCGCAAAAAATCTGATTGAGAAACGAAAAGCAAGCCACAATTTTTTGTTTGCATGTTCTGCAGATATTTGTCCGAGTCTGGGTATTGTGGTACCACGGTACGGTAGTTCCTGATACCCACGACACAGGGAATCCTAGTTCATCAGGACTATATTTGTAAAAGTTGGGTGTTTATTATTATTTATTTAATATATCCCACACAAATAATGTAGTGACGGACACTATACCAACTCTGGGCACTTTTTTCAGAATTGAAACTGTAGGTAACATAAATTGGGTAACGAGCGCGAAGCGAGCACAAATTTATTTACAATGTCAATGACGCCGGTGACGCGGCGGTCAAGTAGCTGTAACGCAAGAAGTGCGGGTTCGATTCCCGCTGTGGTACAAATCTTAGCATGTTCTGCAGATATTTGTTCCGGGTCAGGGTGTATCATGATACTTGTAGTTCCTGATACTCACGACACAGGTAATCCTAGTGGCCCCACACTAACAATCTCAATTTAATTTAATACTTCGCACAAACAATGTAGGTAGTGATAGAAGGACCAACCCTAGACACTGTTTTCAGAATTTGATGTGCCAGTACTTTTCAATGTCATCCCGTGATCACGGCTGTTGCAATAGGTATAGTCGAAACGCCGGAAAAATAATAAAAAAGGTAAACGTGATAAAGACCCGTTAAACTTATAATTGATGTGAATTGCATAATACCTTGAAAACTATTTAAAGGTGTTATATAATTGTATAACAATTAGCATGTGGTGCCCTATTATAACGGGAACTTTAGGTTAAATTAAGCACTAGTTCATATTTTTGTATGTGAACTGTGACCTTTGTTGGGCATCCTAATAAAAAAAAAGGTAATCGGCAGTTAAACACAGCATCGAAATCGGCAGCTGCAGATAATGTCGTGTTAATCTGTGGGCGGGGTGACATGACAAACTATGCGTGAAATGGGCGGGAATCGTTATTACCTCGATACAGTGCAATATGTCACAAATTTTGCAAAGATAAGGTATCGTTCGGACGTCACCTTAAAAAAATCGTAGTTGTTAACCGTGCTTACTCACTTTAGTAGGATAAAAAAATCAGTTAGTTTCTAATAATATAATTTGAAAATATAGCGTGTTATATTTTTTAGATTAAATTGTAATTTAACATTACATTTACTTAGTTTAATTAATTGATAATTAGGTCTAAGTTAAACATTTGCATTCTAATGTATTTGGTGAACATTGGTACATATATATATTATAATCTTTGTAACCGTATTTCCCACAAATATGGTTTTGGTCACAAAGGCGCAGGACGCCTCAGACGCAGTAGGTTGCGGGTTCGATTTCCGCCTCAAGACAAATGTTTGTATGATCTGCAAATATTTGTCTCGGGTCTGCGTGTTTTCTACGTATATTATGTATGAATTTACAAACAATAATAGTTTATCAGTCATGTAGTTCCCATAATACAAGCACTACTTAGTTTGGGGCTAGATGATGAATGTGAAAAATGTCCAGCATTATAACAAAAAAAAAAACATTTTATGAAGTTGACATACGCTAGCATTATTGCAATATGATCGAGGTAATCGCTACAATAAAATGTTCACGCCCAGCTTACAATTTGTCAGCCACCCCGCCCAAAGATTAGCAATCATTATAACTGCAGCTGTTCCTATGATGTTGTCTGACGTCATCAGAACTTGGATATATCGATCTACGAGTACATAGATAAGACTATTATTGACTACTCGTCCCGATAATCTTAGTCAATTTCATATGCCATCGAATTTTCGATTCTAGGGCATGCCGGTTCCCTCACGATGTTTTCACTCACCGTTTTGAGGACGTTTTAGGTTTAGGTTTAAAGATATTTATTCTCAAAAAAGACACAGTCACTTACATGAGAATACTTAGTTAACGTAACAATTTATAAAAGTTAGTTACGTTTTAATGTGCACATGAATTTTCCGTGTGGAAAAATTCATTGGTGCACGACTGTATTCCAACCCACGACCTCCAAATTGGAATTCGGGGTACTGCCCATGAGGCTTATAGCTAAAAAGAAATACTAAAAATATTGGATTATTTCGATGATAAAAATGGAGATACCTATTATTTTTTAAAAGGATCTTAAATAATAACCAGCCACGTCTCCTTCCCTGGCTTGGCCGCGGAGGGATATGCAGTAGGTAAAATAAATTGAGGTTACAAAAGTGATCCTAGTGATTTTGACGAATAAATTAGATTCATTAATTTGGACAGGACTTTGATCCTGTCCAAATTTTGACAGGATTTGACACGGCTTCTTTCGGTATATAGCTTAACTTAAATTAATTAATTCTAAAGTAAAAATTAACTTATGAACTTTAAACCTTCACGCCTTTAATAAAAGGCATTTCTCTAAATCAGTGTTAATCCGCTTGAATGAACACCCTGTATAACACAATTATAATGGGTATCGGTAGCTGTCAAAAGGACAACCACACCCCTTGGGAGCCGGCCACCCGGCATGGTTTGCAAGCTAGGGGGTTGAAATCAAAATATATCTAACTGTTGTTACATTTTTTTTTTCATGTTTTTTTTTCAATACCTGTCCAACTTCAATTTCATTTTATCAAAATTTAGTTTACAGTAGTAGGCACCAACAAGTTAGTTTTTTTTAAATTTATTAATTTTGTCTGTTTTTTTTTACTAGTTCGGTGTGTCAAATAATAAAAAATTAACATTGTCTTCAAAGAATAATCGTAGGCAATTCGTAGCATTTCGTAGCTCGTAGACATTTAGTACTACTTACCTAATGCCGACTTCCGTGTCTAATTCACTCTTGAGGATTGCTATTAATAAACATAATTATCTTATGGAATCACGACTAGCCGAAACATTTCGATTGGGCTATGAATGTAAGCGATTTAAATTTTGTTCTTTATTCGAAAGAGTGTCATCCCGAGTGATGAAAATTACGTAAGCACGTGAGTATCTGATGATAGAGTACCAGCTGGATAGAAACCGTAAACTTGGGAATGCAGACGTATCACGACTATCGCAGATTATCATGACTTCAAAGATGAAGGTTCTTAATTAGTTTTTGTGTGTATTACGCGAAATCTTCGCCAATTGTGAACCGATTTTAATGATTCATTACAATGGGTAGGGTAGGGTTGGTATACTTAAAGGGGATGTTCCATATAATTATGATAAAATCCCACCTATTCCTAAAGTTAAAAATATATGTGACAAAATTTCTTAAAATTCGTTATTTGAAGTAGCTTTTTTGACTTTTAAAATTATGATTAATATTTAAAATATATAAAACACATTACAGTAGCTTTAATATAAAATCTAGGTCTATCTAGGCGCTATCAGTTTTTAGATCTACTAATTAGTAATAGGTATATCTGTTGTAGGTACATTATTTTCACGTTTAACCAACAATTTGCTGAGCGCACGCGAAAACAGCATACAAGCGCTTTTTCTTCCGACTTCATAAAATAGTTAAGATTTTTAACTGAAAACCTCTTGTTTATCAAAATAAAATATTCAACAATAGTGTAGCTTTTTATTAGTAAAATAATTGCTTAAATCGGTCCAATTGTTCCAGAGACCTCATACAAACAAAAAAAATAAGCAAATACAAAACAAAACAAACAAACACGCTCACGACTGTCTTCCCCATGGTGGACATCCTCAGATACATACTCAGTGAGTAGATCTTTGAGGATACCAAGAAGGGGGTAGTCAGAGGCACGTCCAAACTTTTACATTTGGTACATGCCCGCGTTTTGCAAGTAGTAAGCATTCCACGTGACAGGTTGCAAGCCCATAAGCAAATACCTCTTCATTATACCATCACCCTCTTATCCACCTTAGCAGCGTGCTAAAAGTTGTCCGACTCTATCCTTTGTTAAGCTTTAATAAATAATAAATAAATAATGTTGGACATTTTCACACAGTATCATCTAGCCCCAAAGTAAGCAGAGCTTGTGTTATGGGAACTACATGACTGATATACTACTTACATACTTACATTTTTTTTTGTAAATACATACATATTATACTTAGAAAACACCCAGATCCCGAGACAAATATTTGCAGATGAAAACATTTGTCCCGTGGCGGGAATCGAACCCGCAACCTTCTGCGTCTCAGGCGGGCCGTCTTCCACTGCGCCAGAGGTCGGCGAAGGTCTTCTAAGGAAGGCTTCTTTAGAAGAAGACAGGGTTATGAATAAAAGGGTAAGTGTAGATTCTCCATCTATGCATTGTCATCACCTAAAGAAGTTTAGGACAGAAAAATGGATAAGCACTTCAAAACTACAATATAGAGTCGAAGTTTAGGCGATCAAGATGAAGATGACGAGTGATAGACCTATTCTAAAACAATTAACGCCATCTATTGGGTTATTATAAAACTACGAACTACGAAAGATGAAGATGACGAGAAATAGACCTATTCTAAAACAATTAACGCCATCTATTGGGTTATTATAAAACTACGAACGACTACGTTTTTTTAAAAGCTTTTATTTAACTTGCAATGTTTGTAAGTTAGATAAGAATTTTGCAAGTTGAATTAGAACCACTTCCACTTATCCTTCGGAGTTGATTTTTTACATGTTGGTTCAGTTCCGATGACAATGCATTTTTATGGTATGCATGACCTGAATCAACATCCAGGATTAGCTCCAGATAAAGGAACTCTTCAACGGTCAACAGCACAGACACGAAATTTTGTGTACGCATTTTATTATGATTTTGGTTGGTTTTAAGTTTTACAATGACATGGTTGCTGTTACTATTAATTTATTAAATACCTCATTTGAATGATAATTTTAAGAAGATTAGGGAGCAAAACCATAGCAGTGTGTTTATATGTATTTTCTTTTTAACTTACATTTATTTATAACAGTTCCCCGAATAACGAATCCCCTATCAAAAATTACATTCCTAAACCCTTCTATTTCCAATTCATCAGGCATTACAAAGTTAGGCTCCATTTATTTATCGCCATTATTTAATTACCACCCTCAAAATGTGGGGTAGTTTCCCCAACCACAGACTAAATGCAATCCATAGAGTTACAAAGTGATCCGCGTGTCGTTTTAAATCTATTTTCGTGTATTTGTGATGCTAATGCGAAAAGCGTTTGACGTTGAAGAGATGGGACGCATCGACACTAAACATGGATATTTACTCTGATTTCAGAGTTTTATTATCGCTGTTTTTGGTATACTACTAAAATTGCCAACAAGCATACAGATGGCCCACCTGTTGGTAAGCGGTTACCGTAACCTATATATGCTTGAAACATCATAGGTATGACTCGCCCTTGCCGACCCTGAAATAACGGGTGAAACTGTTATGTGCGTGTAATTTCACCGACAGCCTTCATTAAGGCAATACCATTGAATACAATGGTATTGTCTTATACATGCGTTGATGATGATACACCTTTCTAAATATCACTATTATCTTGCATTTCATAGTCATCTCTCCTTAGAAATTGCATGGTAATACATAGCCGATAAATAACGCCTACCAATTTAATTAAATAAAAAGATTTATAAAAAGTTAAAGAAAATATGCTTTAAAACGTAGAAAGTTTATAAAGTCATGCTAACATCAGAAGCTTTTATGCCCTCGGCCATTAGTCAACTTATTCAAATGTTATCGATGTCGATAAAATAATCCCTACGAGATGTCCCATAACTAGCCGGAAAGCGAACATTTGACGCGC
This sequence comes from Perizoma affinitatum, assembly GCA_961405105.1. Taxonomy (NCBI): domain Eukaryota; kingdom Metazoa; phylum Arthropoda; class Insecta; order Lepidoptera; family Geometridae; genus Perizoma; species Perizoma affinitatum. The sequence goes on from OY560207.1 coordinate 6,756,412, forward strand.
GAAATTCATTCCGCAGCCAGCTCCCCCGACAATAAATGCAAAATACTCCGAGCATGAATATTGTTTATCATCATCCCTATTCGAGTAAGTTTCGAATCTTTTTGTAATCCAATACAATACATAGTATTTCTAGGAATGCCCTTGCATGTAGGTAATATTACAATATAAATATTTTTTCACATTTTATCCTCAAAGATATGGATAACAAATAAATAAAGGTTTATATAAATGGTTGTGATTACCTTTTTTTTGTCGATTTTCAGTTGTTTGTTACACACCTTATAATTGGGCTATATTACCTAGTATTTTATTGTAACTGTGAAATTGTTAAATAACATAATATTATTCTTGAAAAGATTTTGTATGTTAGTTTAAAAAAAAACGTTGACTTTTTAGACGTCAAAGTATACTAACCATTGTTTTACATAAAAAAATATCTTAGCGCGTATTTAGAATATTAAACTATAAAACCATAGACAAAGTAATTTGGGTGTATTGTTCATTTTTTGTGAACCAGCATGGCGCCTGGATGCGTTCTATTTTACCATAAAATAAATATTAACAAGTTATTGTGTCGTTTTTGTGTAATTCCGCCGGAATCACGTTTCTTTATGTTTCGTAGTTAATCTTGGCGCCAATGGTGACGTGATTATAATTTTATATTTTGTAGGGAACCAATAATTCGAAGGCATGTCTCGAGGAGGCACAATGGATCTTTTCATCACATCGATTCTTCTTCCATACCCGATCGGTCCTAAAGTATTTTATTAAGTTCTCATACAACACCCGAATGACGACGTATGTACCTATAAGTAGAAACATCGTTGTTTTTCAAATATCACGAAAGTTGATCGGTGCAGGTTCACGCTTAACCCTCGTAATTTCTTCGCCTCGATATACCTTAAGTTGTGTCAGTTTACTTTCGATCCGTCTTCAATCTCAATCTCGAATTAGGTATGAATTGTTAATTATTTGAGTAGGATGGATTCGGATTTGACCCATGAGACTATTTGTCTGTTTGTTTAAATACGAGTAAATAACATCACGACACTTAATACATACAGTACAATTTTATTGTAGTTTTGTGTTTATTGTACCTACTCCTTTATTTTGAGTAATTTAGGTATTGTTTATTTTGTATATTCCATAAGGTGTTTTCAATCAATCATTCATTCATACAGTGTAACCAAAAAAAGAACCAGTGACGCGGCGAACAACGTTCATAGACGAGGAAAGTGATGACTCAATCAAATTAAAATTCAATCGCTCACAAATCGGTAGCTGCCATCTTGTCACGAGCTTATGGGACGCATCATTGCTCACTTTTCATAACAACGTATCGCGAACGCGAATTTTGATTGTAGTTTTAAAATTTCGATTGAACTCTGGATCTATACTAACATAGAAATCGATTGATATTGTCAAAATGTTAATAAAGTAACTTTGAAAAACAAAGGAATCAAAGGGAAACTTAGTTGTTGCGCACCAAACCATTTGATGTAACTATAGACCTACATTCAATTTTAATGGCCAAACTCGGCCTTTTACGCCTGAAGTACGAAATTATGTAAAAAGTGAGTCATGATGAGCCCTCATAATCATATATCATGAATTCAGTAAACAAACTCTTTGTCGGCTCATAATCTATGCGGCCTGTGTTGTCTATGGTCCTATTTCTTTTAATTCTTACAATGCCGCCGTTCGTAGAAGCATGGATTGATCGTGCGTGGCTTCTTTTTTTAAATCTGTCAATCAATAACTGGCCAATAATAATGGGGCCCATTTCCTGTCGCCGACTATTTAGTCAACTTTTAAGTTGAGGAAAATGTAGGTTCCTTGGTATTGCAAAGATATTTTTTAGGATATCTTTGCTCGCTTCCCTCGCTTGAACAATAATTAAGTTGGAAAAATCGGCACATAATCTATGTGTGTCCGACGATAATTTTCGAATGGTTAATCTGACTGATGTATTTAAAACTGTGTATAGATAACACAATCAATAGAATTAATTAATTAAATTGTATCGTTTTTATGATATCAGTATTAAATAAAACAGATAGTGGTGTGTATTTATTATGATAGAACATTTTTGCACTTTTCAAAAATTTATTGCTTTAAATTCCAGTTCATTAAATTTTTGTGTTATGATGAGCCATCGTGCAGAAAAAAATATAAAATTATAAACTAGTTTTATTTCGATAAGCTTTAAACTGAGGGAGAAATCAGTGTGATTGTAACCTACCCTACCGACACACAAACGCCGATTTTACCGGAATGAACAAAACTATGCCTTAGGATTCCGTTTTCGCCATTTGACTTCTGAACCCTAAAACACATTCTACGAGTACGTAAAGTATGTATCTGTATATCATAAGCGGATTAAGATTATTTTATTTGTCATAAGATTTAAAAGATAAATCGTTTACTTTTGTTTATTGTTATTTGTTTATTTCCCGCGGGACAAATGTTTGTACGATCTGCAAATATTGTGTCGGATTCTCTATATATAAAAACAAAAAAATAAAAAATGTATATAAATAGGTAGCATATCAGTCTTGTAATTACCTTAATACAATCTCTGCTTAGCTTGGGAAGCAGATGAATCTGTATGAAATATCATTATTATTATTTATTCATTCATTTATTATTTATTATTACTGAGAAATAACATTATTCTTATATTACTTACCACTTGGTAAGTAATATAAGAATAATGTTTTTTTAACTTCCTAAGTTAAAAAAACTATCTACACTAACAAAAATCATTTAAAAACATAGTGACGAACCAATGCTATCATTAAACTTGATACATAATCCGCTCATTCAATAATTTATTTAATCGACAGAGGCCTAACAATATCCTGTTCCGATGACTCACTCACCCATCCAAAGCAGTTATTCATATCATTAAATTGATATAGGACCTATTAATGTTTCCGTATTCCCAAATGCCAGGCTGTCTGCCAAACCCATAACAAGTGAAGTTACCTACGATATACTTATAGATCAGTGGGTGTTCATCATGGGGATTACAGTCGTGAGCGTGTCTGTTCTTAATTGTGCATACAAATAAACACTTACAAAAGTCAGAATGAAATTACACGTGCGAAGGCGAGATTATCCTAAAAATAGTTTTCTTTCAGCAAACCTTGAGAGAGCAAATTATAGAGGTAGGGGTCGTATACATAAGAAACGAGTACAGAACAAAAACTAGGTACACATAGTTTTTGACACTTACTTAGGTAACTGCTTATTTTTTAAGAGCACTGCTGATTTTGAAGTCACTCATTGTCGCAACTGTCAACTTAAGTACTTTTTATTTTTTTACTTTGTCATGTATTCAAAGCAGTGAAGAAATGATGAAAACATTCCCTATTTCTTTTAATTGACGTATTTTATTTATGTACTAACTTTAAACTGCAAGGTTAAAGCCTGAGCACCTGCCAAATATGAACAATAACACCTATCTAATGCCCTTTCAGCGGGGACGATATTTTCGTTGCATAATTTCTTTAAAACAATTGAAATCCTAATGGGCTGGTTGTACACGAGTAGGTATTCCATTGCCAAACTTGTCTTGTAAATGCTAAACGGTTAACGATACCATCATTATTGTCTATGACTTGGAGAGTTCCAATTTCAAAATGCAGATCGACGATAGATTGCGTAGAGTGGATACGCAATCTATTTTTGAACAAATATTTGTATGAATGCAAACGTAACTATTGCAAATAAAATACATTGAAAACCTGAATGCAAATACATTTAAAAACTATGGCATCGTTTCCGTTTTATTAAGTAATTTTCTTGATCCAAGAACCTTTGGAATGTGTTATGCTGTGTCATAGAACGTGATGAAAAAACGCTGGAGACCAGTGGGTAGGTACCTACTTTGTCAATCTGTCAGGCTTAAACTTTCTTCAGAGCACAAAATCTGCCAAACATATCCAGGCGAACTCAATATTTGTCACTCTACCTCTCTTATGCGTCTCTTTCGTCATCTGATATTAATATTAAAGTTAATCTACTCTTCAGATTTCTCTGTTCGGAACAATCAATAGCCCCCACAGGCTATAGGCGGTGCAAACAACAAATTGGTTCGATGACGTTGCAGTACGGATAAATAATGTTATTTACATATTGTTTTGTCACTTTCCACTTAACCTTTTTTACTGTGATAATAATCGTCTTCTTTAGATGTATTGTGTTTTTTTTAGCTGGATTGTCTATAGATTTTTTCAAAGTTTCGAGTTTGGCTATGGTAAAATGAAATCCGTAAGAGAATAGTTCTTATCTGATTTCTAAAATGAGTATATAAGGTAGTTACATCAACCTTATTATATTTCTTTTAAAAGAAAGAAGTTCCAGAAAATGTAAAAAGCGCATGCAATTTATCGCATACAATTTAGTTAGGCAGTGTTGCAGACTGATGCTATAAATTGCAAGATGCTATAACGTTCCTACTTAATTAACGCTGTATGCGATAAGTGGGGTGTCAAACGAAAGGTCTTGGTAAGCACTTTTCAAAAAGTTTTTTTTGCGGTATCCAGATCGCTTAACTTTACCAAAATTTTAATTTTATTCTAATGTAGTTATGACTGATCATAAAGTGATTGCTTCCGGAAGTCCATGTATCATCAAAACCCAATATGCATTCTAATTATTATGACTATTATTTATTAGTCACCATCATCAGCTTATAAATGTTTGGTTAATGAGAAGACGGTGATGGAGGTAGCCTTAGTTTTTTCATCATGGCACTCTTTATTTGAGGTCTATAAAAGTCTTTAACAGGCTGTTATTTATGATAATTATGATTATGACCCTTTGATTGACTGATATGGCTATGGAATTATTATCGTTTCTTGAAGGAAATCAGTAACTTTAACACAAGTCGCACTGACTTCTAGTGTCTAAAGTGTCAAAACCAGCCATACTAATCTATGCTAATATTATAAAGAAGTAAAGTTTGTAAGTTTATATTTCCCCAATATATAAACTTACAAACTTCTAAGTAATCTTCGAAACTACATATCCGAATATCAATAATTATTTCGCCATAATTTAGATTGGACTTTCAGGGCGGACATAGGCTATACACTATTACGTTTAAATAAAAGGGCTTTTTGTGGAGACAAATTTTATTTTGCAACGTAAGTCGACGTAATACCAGTCGATCGAATGCGTTTCTTACGAACGCTACTTTTCATCCAGATACCATACGGGCGAAATCGTGGGCAAATACCAAGTATAATTTTATCGTTATTATTTGAATAACCTATAATGGCGTAGCAGAATCCTTGGCGTAAGACTAGAATAGGGAACTCGGTAATACGCTAAAAAATAACATATCAGTTAAAACTAGTCGTTATTTGATAAAATACAGTAATAATCATGATTATTGATAATGATGGGATGAATATTCAAATTTAACTAAACACAACTATTTAGATATTGAACAGGTTATCCTTAAAACAAAACTCTACGCAGGTCACGTACCCAACGTACCTTGAATGGATTCTAATAAATCTGCGCTTTGCTTGTAATGTGATGAACATAAAAAACTGGCCAAGTGCGAGTCTGACTTGCTTGGCAGATTCTAGGCTTGATCGCGAGGTAAAATATTGCTTAAAATTCACTTAATTCATAATTTGACGATTTTAAATAAATAATCCATTTGAATCAGTGAATACATTTGACGTTATTTCTTCACTACGGAACCCTCTTTAGACATAGGTGCTCACTCTGACTTGACTGTTGACAATGTTTATTCCCGTGCAAATTATTTATTTATGAATTTCTGATAACCAATCCAATAAAGGTACCTGAGTATTTCCATTTCTAGAGAAATTTCGCTCATTAGCACATCCTACAGTACAGGATATAAGTCTGGCTAAAGATCTATTTAAAACAATATAAGTATTTGTCGCTATTAAAATCCAATATCCCATCATAAAAATATATTTCTGGAATTCGATTACTAATCGATCGCTGCTTATTTCGCACGCAGACCACGTGTGTAGTGTTTCTCAAACTGTTTCTACGCTCAATTATTTTGAGTAGGTAGGTTGATATAATCCTACGCCTACCTATAAGTACCTTTAATCCCGTCGTATATCTAAAGCACAGTTATGTGACAATATTCACTTCTATAAACTGTAAGATGGAGATTAAACTAATTAATGAATTATTACCTCTCTTTCGCGTGGTATTAATTAAAAGTGAATTTTGAAAAAAATACATGTACTTACCTAGTTTTAGATATAGGATGACAGTTGTTCCTATATTGTATACCTTAGGGACCTTTGATCTCTGGTCTAATGAAATGAGAGCTAGATATAGGTACCAAGTAGGTACCTATATCTCAAAATAAGAAAACGATTGTTTCCTGTAGGTAGGTACTTACACGATCATTAGAAACTAACACACAAAAAACCGTACACTTTTTAAATCAAAACTACAATATTGCATAAAGGGTCACCTTTGGTTTTTACAATCATGCATTCCATTGTCAAAGATTTCGACTGTATACCTACTAGAATCTATAATGATCGCCGAGGCTGTGCATTGGTTATTTTGGCAACTTGATGATGTAATTTGTGTCACAATTAAAAACATTGAGCGACACACAAATCAATCAACGAATGCAGCATTCGTTTGCATACAATCGCTCGCATTCGGCGGCGACTGAAGTAGTAAGTAATTGTCCGCCATATTGGTTCCGTTTCGCGCCGCGCCATTACAGTCGCATTGTCTATGCTCTAATGTAGGACAATGGATTGAGCGACCAATTATTAAAATAATTAGCATTGTTTTAATTGTTATAGTCAGATTGATTGAGCAATACCTGCAGGTTTTTTTTTATATTACGTACGTATCTATCGTTTGTTCGTTGTTGGTTGCGCGTTCAAAAAAAATAACTTTTTTTTTTTAATGCGTATTAGTATTTTTATACTAATACTACCTATTTACTAATACTAATCTCTGGAACTCCCAGTCGGATTTTATAAAATATTTTTGCATTTGATAGCCAAATTCATGAGGACAGTTATAGGTGGATGGTTACATCATCATTTAACATGACCAGGAGCCAAGCAAAAGAAGTATTAACACGGCGGGCGTTGCGTCACGACGAGACGGGCCGGCAGGCGATGGGTCGGTCGGGGGCCTAGTATACAAAATATACAGATGAAAAACTTTAGCCATCTGAAAACCAATGCAAACCAAATGAGCACATCACTACCAGACGGAAGCGTCCCGAACATACTGGCTGCAACGACACGCTGAATGGCAATGCTAATGCGTTGCCACCCAGATAAGTGCTAAATCATGGGTCATTTATTGCAGCATCTCCTAGTGATGTGTGGTGAAAAAACCTTTCTAAGTGGCTCCTATCACATACTATTCATTAAATTAAATGAATAGGATGAATATTTTCTTTTTATTGATTGCATAAAAACTTTTTCGTACAATATCAATAAAAAAAATGATATTTAACGAAAAAGTTCATTTATTTTTTCATTAAATTGAATGTCATTTAAGATTGCCTGCTGGCCGCTATGTGAAAACAACATCATAGGTACCTACTTCTAAGATCTCATTTCAATCTGTAAAGCAGTTTATACAAAAAAAGGCTGAGTAACAGACCAACGAACGAGCAAACATACACACATTACCGGCTCTTTGCGGCATCGCGGGTGAAATATAAGTCATCGATAATTTTTAATTCAAATTAAATAATTTCCGTTTTCCGAAAACAATACGCATGGGCGTCAGCAATTATCATAATAAAGGGATTTGTTCCCGCGCGAGAGTTGAGACCGGACGCTGGCGCCCGTGAGTACCGTCAGCAACGCAGGTTCTAACCGAAGTCGCCGGATGGTCCACTAGTAGATGTAGAAACCTGCCTTGGTTTTGGTAAATCGACGATTTGTTTGTTAATTAGGTATTATAGTAGTATCGGTTAAGCCAAAACGGCCTTGTTTTTTTATATAATTAAAGTGGAAAACAAGCTTAGAGTCCACCTGATAGTAAGCGGTTACCGTAACCTATGGACGCTAGTGCTGTTTTTGCAATCGTTTTTATACTTCAATAATGGTTCGTAACACATTACGTCATGCCACTACAATACCTACCATCAGGAATAAAAAGGTTTTTAAATTTTGTAGAAATTATTTAAGAAATTTTATTTGCTGACTCTACCGAAACCGTGAAGGCATGTTGACGGCTGACGAAAAAATCAATTACCTACATTATAACTAAACTTATTGTAACACTTCGAAGGTTTGTTGGTAATTATGTACATGGACTTACGATAACTACATCTAGAATTTGAAACTTTCAGTGTTCCGTACTTAAAGGGCGTCAACCTTATTAATAATAAATACCCCAGCCCTCCGTAGACCAAGATACGTTCTTGGTGACCCTGATGACCGCATCAGCACTGCTAACGCGGTGGTGATGTGATCAAGTCCCGACAGAGAAAATACTTCACAGATACACCGACCCCGCTGGTGGGTTCCGCCTACTCAAAGTACAGATATGTACCGGGGCGTTTCTCTCCAGTACCTAAGTGGTGCCCTTGTACTAGTTGCCCCAACCTAACGCCTTCCACGCTCACCGATAGTCTGGAAAAATAAATAGAAATATCTTTATTTGTTACTACTAGTAATTCCCAAACTCCTAGAGTTTGTGCTCATATGATTCGTTTTGACGAGTCTAATAGATTGGGCTTGTTAAAGAGGGTCTGATGATAGTGTGTTTTTTTTAACTACATATTTAGTTTTTTTTAATGTACCTTGTAATTTTTGAATAAAATTATTAATTTTCTGATATATCTAATTTGATACTTTCAAAGACAGCCTTCCTTATTTATTTTACCGCATGAAACTTTTTGTCTCTTTTTTTGAATCGTTGGGAAGCCAAAAGCTTGGCTTGAAGCTAGCTTAACCCTGTAACACGGCTCGCTGGTCAGACTATCCTATCTAATTATTATGCCTGTAATAATGACTCTCAAAGCGTCTGATGGTATTAAAATGGCTACCGTGTCGTCATTGTGTTGTCTATGCTAATTGAATAATTGGAACTGCCTGTCTGTCGGTGCGTCAAAGTGCAATTTTGCGCCGATGAAATAAATCAGTTTAGTTTGATTTCCACGTCGCGTGCGACCGCATGGGAAGATATTGTGGAGTTCATCGGTATTTTTATTAGTTGGGTACCTGCATAAAGTTGTGTGGTTCTTAAAAATAACTTCATAAACAATAAGACCGCCCATTGTACTTTTAATTTTGTAAAGTTATTGTTTTTTGCAATTTTCTTGTGATTTACCTACAATAAAGTATTTTCATTCATAATTCTATCTAAGTTTTCGATAGAAATATAAATATGAAATAGGAAATATTTATTTGACATGATAAAATGTTACAAATTGTATATGAATCCATAGGCTCCTGAACTAGTAGAAACTGTATTTCAGGAGATATTGGCTTCTCCCAAAGAAAGTTTAAAATTTATGATCTCTAGCAAAATTATTATCGCACGACTTTTAAGTACTAGAATTTTACTTGAATGGCTGCTCATTAAAGCATAAAAGACCTATTTGTCCCGTGACGTAATCTGAAAATTTGAAAGACAATGACAGTCAATGTGACAGCACTGACGGCTGGCTAATCAATTAACCTGCATTGAAATGCAGAGTGCAGAGCGAACGACTCTTTGTATGACCGCGGAACGCGCGGGGCATAAATAGCATTGGGTTATTTTTTTAAATGATATATGAAATATATTTCATTGTCTATGAAAGGATGAAAAAAAAAACTTTTGTATTATAATTACACAAGATATTTAGATAATAAACAATGCCAAAATATAATATAAAATAAAATTATCAAATCATTTATAAAATATCCAAATCAACTCAAATAAGTTTATTTAGATATATTGTCAAGATATTTACGCGGTTGAAAAATCACATACCTACTACTGAACACAAATCCTCAACTACTAAAACAAAGAACTAAAACTATGCAGACTTACATACCTATACAGGGTGTAATCGTTAAGTGTGCACAGGCGATTATTCCGTAACTATTGCAGATATCAAAAAACTTTAAACTGATATCGAAAGTACTTTACCTAATGAGTAAAATGACATTAATAACTTTTTAAAAATAAAACGAGAAATATCCAAAAAAATTACATTAATCACTCCCATACATTTTATTTCTTAGTAAGTACAAAATTTTGTGTTCAAAGCATATGTTCGAAGTGACGTCCTCCTTGTGCAATACAATGACGAGCTCTATTTACAGTTTCTAAATGAACTTTCCTTAACATTTGCGGAGTAATTAAAGCAATTGCACGACGTACACGATTCTGTAACTCTTCTAGGCTGTGTACTCTCTCAGCGTACACGTGGTCTTTGACAAATCCCCATAGGAAGAAATCACAAGGCGTGAGATCCGGGGATCTGGCAGGCCAAGGGGTTGCACTATTATTGGCTATTAAGCCATTATAATTGTTTCGTAAGAAATTCATTACAACATTTGTATTATGTGCAGGTGCTCCATCTTGTTGAAAAATTATCGACCTTCTTTCATCGTCTGGAATTGGTTCTAAGAGACTTGGCATATCGTTTTGTACAAAGGAGAAATATCTCTGTCCATTTAAGGTTCCACTGTAAAAATATGGCCCAATGATCCGATCTCCAAGAATACCACACCACACATTAATTGAGAATCGCACCTGAGCTCTAACTTCAGTAGTTAAGCGAGGATTGTCAATTGACCAATAATGCGAGTTTTTTCTATTGTAAATGCCGCAGTTTGAAACATTACTTTCATCGGTCCATAAAATTGACCTTACATTGACATAATTATTGACTAGCCAATTGCCATAGACCAGCCGACGAGCAGGATCATCATTGTGCAGCGTTTGAGTAGGTTTTATCTTAAATGCTTTGAAGTTGTGTTTTTTTTAATAACTTGTGTACATAATTGTGGGACACTGGAAATGATCGGGCCACTGAACGCGTTGATTCTTGTGGATTATCTACTACGTAGTTAATAATATTGTTATCTAAGTCATTATCAAATTCCGGAGCTCATGTTCTCGAACCTTTTTTTCTGTTAAAAGATCCATAATTTATCAAATTGTTATCCAACTTACGTAAATACGTACCAGAAGGAACTTCTCTATCTGGGTACTCTCTTCTGTAGGCGATAATGGCCGCCCTATTGTTACAATCATGTTTGTAGTACATTTTTGGCATACTCCAATGGCATATTCCAATACAGAAAAGAGGGACCTCTTTTCTGTATTGGAATATGCCATTTTTCAATCAATAAATGCAACAATCACGATTATTAACGCAAATTGAAAAATACAATAAATTGGCGGGAACGAGAACCCGCGATAAAGAATTTGAATTTAGAACGAACACCAAAGAGTATCTTTCTTTTTGTTTTTATTTAGTATGTTGCTTTTCAGCTAGTTCAAATCAATACAATATTGAAACAAGGTTTATTATAAATTTGAAGTGGTAAGATAATTAATCTACACGTGTATCTACTTGAAATTCATTAATACCTTCATATCGTACATAATTATAAAATGACAAGGGTAAAATGAGTAGGTACTATTCCACTTAAAATAAGGAAACTAAAACCTTTCTACTATCTCATACTAAATGTTTTTTAGGTTTAAGACGTTTATTCCCATAAAGACATAGTCACTTACATGAGAACATAAATATCATAAAAAAAATAAACAAAAGTAGGTCGCTCTAGTATGTACAAGTTAATAGATAGGCTGTAAAATATTTAACCCCTCCAACGCATATTTAGGTAATGTCAATGCTTTTTATTAATAATAAATTGTGCGAGTTTTATTTTATATGCGTTGAATGAGTTCAATCTTTTTATATCCGAGGGTATTTTATTATAAAGTTGTGCGCCTGCAAAGGTAATAGCTCTCTTGCCATAGTTCGTTCGAACTTTAGGCAGCACGATAAAACTGGCCCGACGGGTGCTTCGTTTCGCTACTTGCTGTCTGATGGTAAAGGCTAAGTTAGTATGCATTTGTTTTGTTAGGATTTTACGAACGAGAATGCAAGTACAGTAATTATATAATTGTTTTAAATTCATTATATTCATTTCTTTGTAAATTTTGTTCGTAGGCGTTAGGTAGTGGTAGTTAAATAATAGTTTTATGATTTTATTCTGTAGGATTTGGAGCTTGTCTAGTTTGGTTTTTACAGCACTACCCCAAATTTCTATCAAGTAGAGAAGGTGTGGTTTAACTAAAGAGTTGTATATGGTATAGCGTAATTGACGCGGGATACACCGAACGATATTACGTAAAGACCCAGTTAAGGAAGACAGTTTGGTTTTAATATGTTCGATATGTGCATTCCACGTCAAATAGCTATCCATTCTTAGGCCAAGATATTTCTCATATTGTTTTTGTTCTAGCGCTGTGTTATTAATTTTTAGTTGGTTATAAGGTGGAATTACTTTATTTTTGGCTTTAAATATGATATAGCATGTTTTAGATATATTTATAGTCAATAAGTTATGTTGAAACCAAGAAAAAAGGGTGTTCAAATCACTCTGTGCTCTTGAAAGTATGTCCTGTATCGACGCTCCGAAGTAGAACAAACACGTGTCGTCAGCATATAGAGTAAGATGACCATTTAGACCTATTTCACAGATGTTATTTATATAGATAAGAAAAAGTAGTGGGCCCAATATTGATCCTTGTGGAACTCCGTGAGTAAGAGGCAATGCCCTACTCTTGTAGCTGCCGAGTTGGACTACTTGAGACCTATTTGAGAGATACGACTGGAACATTTTCAAGGCAATGCCTTTGACTCCGATGCATTCTAATTTCCTTATTAGTAGGGAGTGACTGACGGTATCAAATGCCTTTTTTAGGTCAATGAATACACCGAGGACAATATTTTTGTTATCAATGCTAGATTTTATTTTAGTTATTAGGTCTGCTGTAGCTGCAAGGGTGTTACTTTTAGGTCTGAATCCGTACTGGTGATCATTAAGGAAGTTAATTGACGCAAGGTAGTTTTCTAATCTTTTGTATAGGATTTTTTCTAAGATTTTTGATACAATGGGTAATACTGAGATGGGTCGATAATTCCCCGGTTCTGATTTAGATCCTGATTTGTAAATAGGGGAGACTTTTGCAATTTTTAGTGTACTAGGAAATTCGCCTTCTCGTAATAATTTGTTAAAGCAATTTGTAAGATTTTTTATGATTAGGGGTTTTATACATTTTATAACTTTAGTTGTTAGACCATCAACACCTGTACTAGAATTCGAATCAAGATTGGTGATTATTTTGTCGATTTCGATATTCGAGCATGGATTAAAAGCAGATAATTCACTTTGTGTCGTAGTGTGTGGTAGAGCTCGCAATAAGTTATCATGAAAATATTTCGGTATCTTATCTGCTAAGAGGGAACCTATACTAGAAAAGTATTCATTGAATGCCTCACAGATATCAGTTGGACTGGTAATTTGATGAGATTCTACTATAAGCTTTGGAGGGGCACAACTTTCTTTGATTTTATTGTTGGCTAAATTATTTACTAGTTTCCACATTTTTTTAGGCTTCCGTGCACATTTCAAAAACTCGTTAATGTGATAGTTTTCCTTGGTGTATTGTATCAGTTTAGCAGTGTAATTTCTTTTTGTTTTAAACTCTTCTTCCAATTTCATATTTTTCGGGTCTTTCCTCAGTTCAGCCCATAAGTAGTTTCTTTGGTTAAGATGAGTTATAATATTATTATTGATCCATTCTTTCTGCGGGGGATTTAGTATTTTGTTTTTTTTTACCTTGTTTTGATTAACGTGCTGCGTTATTATGTTTTCAAAAAATATGTAGTCATCGTTGAATTCATCGAGTTTTGCGCTTTCCACTGAGGTATACAGTTTTCCATAGTCGATAGCTTCGTATTTTTTTCTTATTTTTGGCTCTGGCTTAAATTTTTTCATTTCGAAGTATATCTGTTTGTGATCTGACATAGATGAATTCACAATAGCCATATGAAAGTTATTATTTTTTAAGTTAGTGCAAACGTGGTCCAAAATTGATTTCTTAATAGTAGAGTCTCTCGTAGCGAACTTTTTATTGATTTTATTCAGTATTCTATATCCAGCTTCCTCAACTACTTCCTTGTATATTTTTGCCTGTCTGTCATTTGTTAATAGATCGATGTTAAAATCTCCGAAGATGATTGCTCTTTTTCTTTGCTGAAGTTGTGCATCATAAACTTCAAGGAATTTTGTGAGATTCGTATTACCTGGATTGTAAACCACTCCAACTTCTAGCGCGTACTTTTCTAGCCGTACCCATACATAATTGTTACCGTCTATGTAGTTAGACTCTGACAGACTATGTGTTAGATTGTTGTGAACGTATACCGATACTCCGCCACCTCTTATATCAGTTCGATAGTTGTAGTAGTGAGTGTAGTTGGTGATTTGTAGTTGTTGGGCTTGTTCTTCGCTTGAAATCCAGGTCTCAGTCAAAAGAATAATGTGCACGGTGCTTGGTATTGACTGTAGAGTGCATTTAAGTTCATCCAATTTCCCTTTCGTTCGAATACTACGAGCGTTTAAGTAAAGTAATGTTAATCTGGATTTATTAACGGTAAGATTTTGGTAGCTATGGCATACTTCGTGGGTAAAGTTGATGGCTTGATTGGCATTTACTGTTTGGAGTTTTTTGGAACAGTTTGTATTATTGTTGGAGCTCCATTAATATATTTTATAGTGAGATCACTTTCTCCAGCTGCCTGACGATTAGTTAGATGTTCTTTTAACTCCTGAAGGTATTTTTGTTGAGCCGGAGTTTGGTCAGAAAATATTCTAATATTTTCAGGTAGCCTATTTTTGCCTCGCAGAAGTTGTTTTGCGGTTTCTGGTACATCGTAACAAGCTTTGATTCTTCTAGTTTTACCTGGATTGAACTTTCCAATACGAAATACTTTAGCTGGCCTTGGGATATTATTTATTATGGCACTAGTAACATTGATAACAGCAGCCTCATCGTTAGATATTCTTTCTTCGGTCGTGGAGCAGGTTTGCTCTGGTATACCAATGATTACAATGTTCTTTTCGCGTTCACTGCGCTCCTTTACTTCGCGAATCATCCTTTCGTCTATGCATGTTTGGCTCATGGAATGAGAGAAGGTACCAGTGGTAAGTTTCTGGTTGAACTGAGATTCAAGTGCCCTCAATTTGTTTTCACCAAGAGACACTTTGTTTTCTAATATGGTAACATGGCTTTGGATATTACACTGTTCATTGGTGATACTCGATGATGTTGATTTAATTTCATTGACCTGAGTTTTTACTTCATTGATACTATCTTGAAGTAGGTTAACTGTTTTTTCGTTAGTGGTCTTCATTTCAGCTATTTCATTTTTGACTTCAGAAATACTTTCTCGGATTTGGCTCAAAATAAGTTGATTGGACTCAACATATTTTTCAAGTATTGAAGTCATACGTGTGAGTTCACCCTTAATTTCTCTAACGTCATTAGCAAATTGGCAATCGTTGTCAGACATTGGTAGTTTTCTTTTTCGAAATGTAACCAACGAGTCCACCTCCATGTTTTTTAGCTTGGACAGATCCGGTTGAGAACCACCTCCCGTTGGCGTAGTAGGTGATCGCACAAGGATACTCATTATTTTGTTTGTTGAGTCATAAAAGTTGAAACCGGTACACTGCGGGTACAGTTGTGTAGCAGTTATGAATATCAGGCACTAATCCCGCAATGAACAATGCAGCGCGTTCACTTACTCGAGACAGATTCGATAATTGTAGTTGTAGCACTCTGTGAGCAGTGCGAAAAATAGCAGCGGTCCTGTTTTGCCGAGGGGGTGAAGGGTCTTGGTCAAGCGACACGAAGGCACGATATAATAACAAAGTGCACTAATTGCACTTTTGAATTTACACTGTATTCGTTCTTATTGTAACACAACAAAGCTTTGTTTAGAAAGGCACTGATTATTTTAATATTAGTAAAATTTGACGCACGTGTACTTAGCGCGACGTTCTTCAACGTATCTAAATGTATGGGAGTGATTAATGTATTTTTTTTGGATATTTCTCGTTTTATTTTTAAAAAGTTATTAATGTCATTTTACTCATTAGGTAAAGTACTTTCGATATCAGTTTAAAGTTTTTTGATATCTGCAATAGTTACGGAATAATCGCCTGTGCACACTTAACGATTACACCCTGTATATTCCCAGAAACAGATTTCTATGAAATTTCAGTAAAGACATGCCTATATTTGCTTGATTTTTATTATTTAGTTTTATTTTAATTTTATTTATTCAGTATAAGATAGGAACTTGGGTGTACCAACTCAATAACCTTTACTAATAGCCGACGCAAACAAATGGGTGGTATGAGTTTAACGTGTGTTTTTGCCTCTGCGGCGATTTTATCTCTTTAAGGACTTTTTCGATTGTATCTCTTTAAGGACAACGTATCACTAGGGGGCGCTACAATAGACATAAATATTTTTTTGCAGAAATTTAGGTACCATACAGTCAAAAAAAAAAAAACAAATTGCAGCATAGGTGCATGCCTACATTTAACTTACTTAGGTAGTACATAGGTACCGTGTGATGTGGCACGAAATGAACTTGTTTTTCAAAGAATCGATTACCAGGAAGATCCATTTAGGTCTCAGTGCAGCTCTACAGATGACGAAGAGGAATATTGTACCAAATATATTAAAATAGTGGTATTCATAAATTTAGTATGTAACGAATATCAAAATGAATTATTTTTAGTAACTCTTGCATACTGTGTAGGTACCTAGATAGGTTAGGTTACTCTTAAAATAATTAATAAAACCAAATAAATTAAACATTCGGAATGTACTTTTATTTATTATAAATATGAGTTTAATTATAATGAGAATTACGTATTAGGAAGTAATACAAACAAAAATATAATTGAATTCTTAGGGCGGGTTCCAAATAGAGTCCAAAAAGTATGAGGCTACGTTTTGCATTATTGACAAAATATTATTTTTGTCCCCGACATATAATTGCAAGTTAATTTTCGGCGTACTTATTTGTAATTTTGTACGTTCGTAGTAATGATCGCTTTACTTTACACGATATAACTGGCCATTCTGGTCGGGGTGTGAACCTTTCCATTCCCACCTGCTCGGAATGACAAAAACCCTTATTTTTTCCTTTCTCAGTTTTGAAAGGCATGTTGATACTGAAAAGATACAAATATTTACTTAGAGTAACCACGGAATTGCTTCCGCGCCATTGCTACCGAGTCCACAAAAATAAGTTGGCACTGAATTTATTCCAAAGGCACAGGTTTTACCAAATATATAACGGAACCCTAAAACGCATGAAAATAGAGATTACAAACTCTTTTTTTAAATCATGCTCTACTCCAATTCTCTATCAATAATCCTTTTTAATTCTTTAACCAAGCTAGTAGTATTAAAAAGAATGAACACTGCTTAAAGTTTTTATTATGATTACGCCATTTGCTTTGTATTTGTTAATAGTAAAATTATATTTTATTGTAAATGTAAATGCATTCAAAAAACCTTAAACCCATCTTTCGAGACTTCGAGACTTGTAACACAACAACTTCAAGTGAAGATTTTTTCGAAAAAGCATCAAATATTTTACAAAACTGCAGTTTTTTATAATATTTTTGTAGCAAATGTTCGTTTTTAGGGTGCATTTAATATTTGATGCTAATTTAACTCACTTTCACAGTAAACTCGCAACCATATTTCACTCATATATAAAACAATTTAGTTAAATACGTAAGTAGCACTTATGTATTAACCTTCCCGTAGCACTTACGATTTTTTTTTGGCAGGCGAATTAGCTTATCGCCATGTTCTTCAGAAAATTATATTAAATAATAACAAAAAATCAAAATAACATTAGAAAATGTTTTATTCTGCCTCTGTGATGATACAAGCTGTATATGAACCGCACTAGTGCCGATATATGCACTGCCTAAACCTGCTTCCTCAGCCGAAATAATGCATTTAAACTTCCTTCAGACAATCAAATTGCTGCTAACATGTTGTGTGATGTATCATTTGGGGCCCAAACTAGCATTACAAGAGCTGATAAGCGGTTTATCAGCTCCTCTTATGAAGCTTAAGGAATACCCAAATTCTGTTGTCCATATATATTGTGCTACTTGGGTTACACCTTCAACTTTTAAGTAGACACGGAGTAGCTCTCTTCCTATTTATACAGTAGGTAACTTTAATAGTTCACAGGTGCGGTCATTATAATGTCCACTAATCTTGTAGTCCTCCATTGTAGTCAGTGAATAATTTAATGTTTTAACACGTTAAAATGTTTATGACACTTGTGACCAGGTGTTTGTTTTATCTTTAATCTTAATTCATTAAATAATCATTAAAAAACATGTAACTATCTTCCGGACCGATGACATCGTAAATAGAATGGAAGGTATAAAATTAATAAATGAAATGCCTCTATTATAATAAAAATCGATCGATAATAAAATATAAGTAAATCGATTTTTCGATTATGTTTTTTTGCGTTTGTGAGCTCAAATGAACTCACAAACGCAAGAAAACTTAACGAGATAAAACAATGTACCTACGTAAGATAACGACCCCAGTGTTGTCACTTATTTTCAATTTCAAGATCTCCTTCCAATAATGAACAAGGTGTCCATTACTGGGTATTTCATACGATCCAATTAATACATAATACATATATATTATATATATATATATGTATTTTAATAATATTGGATCTATGCAGAAAAAGGCGCTAGTAAAGAATTACACCCCTGAACAAATGAAAAACGCCGTGGAAGCCGTCCAGTAAGGGAAAAAATTGGCAATAGCTGCCTTGTAATTTGGGGTTCCAAGCATAACCTTACATAATAAAATCAGTGGAAAAGTCCTCTCGTTTCTGATGATTAAATGCAAAATTTGAAGTAGGAACCTGAAATTTAAGTAACAATATAATAATTATATTAGTATTTATATTCTAATGAATAAAGACCTACAACATACGTTCCTACTTTTTACGTATAATTACTAATAGGTACCTGTAAACTTAATATTAAAATAAATATAGATAGTTTTAATTACATAAATAATTACTATGTTCATTAAAAGGCGTCTAAACTGTCCATAAATGGTTGTTCATTACTAGATCTTGTCCATATGACTGGATTTTCCTTGTCCATTACTAGATAAAAAAGAGGGTTTTTGAATTATCATTATTAAATCAGTTTATTGTTTTTGCATTGATTTTGAGTTATAGTCATATAAAAATAACATAGTTATTGAGTTCATATTTCTGTAACCTACATCTTTGATAACATAAATAATGATGTATCAACATGGTAACAAAGTACTGAAAAAAGAACTCGGATTTATTTACATTTCAGTTACTGCTATTGCGATCTAGCGTCGAGTAGCGGAACCAGTAGTCTATTTATAAAACCATTAACCTTGTCTATGGTATTTGGCAAGCACTTGAGGGTTGTGTGTGTGTTTGTGTTGAGTGAAGTTTAGTTTGACAGTTGTCACAGCAGCAGTGGTCATCCGATTTTTATACCTCCTCGCATTTTGATACCAAAATATTAGTTATTCGTAAAGTGGTATTACGTGAACAAGATGAAAATAAGAACCCACGCACTCCGAGAAAGGTGGAATGCAGCTCTCTAGCATTGGTAAGTTTTAATTTACGCCGACTTGAACAGCTCAGTGGCCTGTATTTTTAACTGATTGAAAAAAACTGTAGTCAATTGCCTGTTAACCTTTTAACTAAAAGCGGGAGACGCGTAATTTGACGCTCCGTCATGTATAATTTTATTACTATTAGCTTGTCGCCGTATGCATTACTTCGACTCTCTTGTAGTTTTTGCCGAACTGCATCTGTTGGAGCACATAACTGCTAATCGGCATTATCTGTAATTGTTTTGTTATCAACTTTAATACAGAATTCATATTTAAACCCTTGATTGGCTCTAAACTACAAGATAAAATAATAACTGTCCACACTATCTTTGAATAATTATTCTGGTTTTTTTTTTGTAACTGGCAGGTTGTGTTGTGATTGAGAAAACAATTGGTAAGCGGCTCTTTTGTATATATCGATTCGTATTTAAAAAAAAAAAATGAAAATAATAAATAAGCATAAATAGATACCTACTTACCTAATGTTATGTTAACAAATATTTGCAATTAAAAAGTTGATTAATAAATATATTTATCAATAAGTATTATAATAATTCTAGATTTGCAGATAAAATTAAAGTATACTATTTAGAACTCTGCTATTTTATTGGCAGATTATTTGGTATCTTGTAAATAATGGAAAACAACTTTGAAATGGCAAAACTATAAGTAGGTAATATTTTATGAAGGTGACTTTTATTTGAATTATTTACTTCTGTTTCATAAAACGACCTATGTTAATTTTTCCCAAGCAGATTATTGTTTAGAATAAAGAAAAGAAACTGTGTTGGAATGTTGGTAGGATCTAATTAGAATCTAAATAGATTTAGTCGAAGCCTTCACTTTCACTAACTGTCAAATATTCAAAAGACATGTCTTTGATTACCCCCTAAATGGTATCCCCTGGATTTGCCTCCTGAGTATGGATCTGAGTATATCCATGAGGGTTACAGTAGTGAGCATGTTTTTTAAATCAATAAACAGTTAAAACATTTTCTCTTCTCCAAAAGAGCCAACATTTTCTCTTCTCCAAAAGAGCCTGTATCTGAATCTCTTGTGTGAGGTACTCTGAAACCTATCACCACACTGGTCTTTAACCATGGCTTAGGGCTAGGCCTAAAGTAGGTCAAAAAAATAACCAGTGTAGCTCAAACTTCCATCTAGATTCAGAGACATTCAGGGTAGGCAATAAATCAGCAATGCCTCTGGTTTTGCATGCCTGTTTCCAATTAATGTATCTATGCTTGAAATTAAAACTAAATATACTTAATATCAATTCGGAGGTTGTGGGTTTGAACCCAGTCATGCACCAATGGATTTTGCTACTCGAAAAATGTATGTGCACATTAGCACATACTCAAAGCGGTAAAGGAAAACATTGTAAGGAAACCGGCATGCCCTAGAACCAATAATTACAATGCATGTGCCATTGGTTAGTATTAATTGCTTGCAACCTGTCATGTGGATCACTTGTAAATACTTGCAAACTGCGGTCATGTGCCAAATGTACTGTTTGGATGTGCCTCTTGACTACCCCCTCAAAGATCTACTCACTTAGTATTTATCTGAGGAATACATCATGTTTTTTTGACAACATCTGTGGTGCAGTGGGGGAAGGCCCGCCTGAGACGCAGAAGGTTGCGGGTTCGATTCCCGTTGCGGGACAATTCTTTGCATCTGCAAATATTTGTCTCAGGTCTGGGTGTTTTCTATCTATAATAGGTATGTATTTACAAAAAAAAATGTATATATCTAAAGTAGTATATCAATTATGTGGTTAGGTGATGTTGTGTGAAAATGTCCAGCATTATTCATTTATTATTTTTTCCATTATATTTGGTAGTTACAAATATATTTTGGTGGAACTATCAGTGCATATTTAAGATTTTCGTAGCCAACGTTATCTGAACCATAACGAAACTGTGGAACGCGTCGTCGATCCAAGGTGCGGCTTCGAGTCCCGCAGACACGAAAACTTAAGTTAAAAAAAATATTGTTAACTCATTTTAAGCTCAAGAAATTCTCAAATGGACTCAGTCGACGAATAACAGACCGCAACTGTAACAAAATTCTTCATTCACATTGCTCTGTTCTATTGAATATTATTAACTTCAATAGTCCATCAGTTAACTGTAGCGCCTCCAATGATAAAGGTCGCGGGTTCAATTCGCGGGTCAAGTAACAACTGCGTTGGCGTAAAACGACTCGTTATTTGAATTCGCATTTTATAAAGACTAGTTGAAAAGTATGTGCCTATAATTTCATCGGGTTCCTTACCCTGCAAAACGGAAAACAGCAATGTGAGCATTTCTCCTTGGCAGAAATACAGTGGTAGTAGTACTTCCATGGAGTCCTCTTAGTCTTTTACAAAGGATCTCAATTGTCAAAATTGTTAAATGTTAAATGTTAGATTTTACAATTAAAATCTTACTAAAAAATACTTCATCACAGTGTCAACCAGTTAATAAATAGCTAAATCAATTTGAAAGTGAGTTTACATACAGTCTTAAATGTTAAAATAACAGGTTCATGCAAAGTTGAGTTATAAAATTTACATTTAAGCTTATTTAGAAAAAAAAGACAGTTTGTCGGCCGAACCGTATTCGGCCAGAAGATTTAGCCGAAAATTTAACGAGTTAGGTCATTATGTTGGTTATAAAGTCTCTGGGCGCAAGACTAAAAGCACATTAAAAAACAACATAAAAGTTGCAGGCCCATCGCCGCTTAACCAAATCTTGGGCATTGCGCCTAGGATTGACGGTATACAATTGGCGATCTTAACACTATATAGCGATGTCTACCAGACAACCTTTAGATATAACGGACTAGTATACAGGGAGTCTTAGAGAGATTAATAGATAATCTTTTGAACGTTTCAATAATCACTGTACAGAAGGTACAGGAAGAACTTAATCAAAACTATGCCGAATGTTCGGCTTCAAGCCGAATATACTTGCATCTAATTCAACTCTATAAATGGCTGTTACCTTTACCGTGTTAACTTGGAGTTAGTCTTTTATTAATTGCTAAAATGTTATTTGGATAATAAATTAGTGGAATACGATTAATTTCGAGGTAAAATGTAAGTGCTTTGACTATTTTAGTACATAGATAAATGTGGGAATAATTTAATATGTAAAAATTTCGAGCGTTCAGCGCCATCTATTATCCAAATGTCATCATCATTAGAATCCTACTTCCTACTACTATTATAAATGCGAAAGTTTGTGAGGATGGATGTTTGTTACTCTTTCACTACTGAACGAATTTTGATGAAACTTTACAATAATATAGCTTATACATCAGAATAACACATAGGCTACTTTTTATCCGGGTACCACATGGGCGAAGCACGTGGCAGAGGCTAGTAGAATATACGTTATTTGGCACAGACAATGAAAATATATTGTGTATACATAGGCCAAATACTATACAATTAATAGGGTAAAGAAGGTACTTCAATCTTAAACAAAAAACAAAACAAACACGCTCACGACTGTCTGCCCCATTGTGGACATCCTCAGATACATACTCAGTGAGTAGATTTTTGATGTATATACCTAGATACCAAGTAGGGGGTAGTCAGAGGCACGTCCAAACATAACATTTGGTATATGCCCGCGTATTGCAAGTAAGTATTCCACGTGACAGGTTACAAGCCCATCGCCGCTTATTGGAACACTAACTGTTGGCATATGCCTTCGAATTTTTGGTTCTAGGGCATGCCGGTTTCCTCACGATGTTTTCCTTCACCGTTTTGAGCACGTGTTAATGTGCACATATTTTTTTCTATCAGCGCAATCTAAAACAACAGCTACAAAATGGTACGGCTCAATTATTTTTTACCTAACATACTTTATTCTAAGTCAACACCATGATTCCCTGTGTCATCGACCAGGAACTATGAGTCCTGTGGTACCTCAACTCCCAGACCCGGAATAAATACGACCTCGGTGGCACGGCAGGCGAGAAGCCGGCTGTGAGGTTCGATCCCCGTAGCGGAACAGATTTTTACATGGCTTGCATACCACGATACTCATAGTTCTGGTAACGACGATACAGGGAATCCTAGTGTGGGTCAGGCAGGACTACGATGTATGTGACTGTTGTGTTTTTATGATGTCTCATGATGTTTTCCTTCACCGAGAGCAAATCTAGTGTGTAGTGTCGTAAGGTACACATCAAAGTTTTTGTTATATCGCATGTCTTCGAATCTTTGCTTCTATGTACAGTCACAAGCGATAATGTGTTTATATCAAAATGATGTTGCACTATTAAATTTTATGCACATATTGATGTTTAATTATCACTTGCGGCCGTACCCTGTTTTCCATCGCCGTTTGAAAGAAAAACTATTGTGCACAGCCGGTAACATAACCCGCTAACAAAGCATCAGCAGTACTGCTCACTAGCAGAAATTCAAACCATAAAAATACATGACCACTTCACATTAAAACTAAAGGTTTCCGAAATGTGATCTATCGAACGTGTTTACCCCAAAATTCTAAATGCTAGTTTATACTAACATTCAGATTTTCGCAGCTTAATAATAAGTTCCCATCCAAATGTCAGAGATACCAATCCAGTTTTGTGACTCAAATAACACTAGCCATTAAAAATGATACCTACAAAAAACAACGGCCGTGCAGAAGAGTGGTTATGCCGACACTTATGTATGATAGTTAAAATTGGGTATGGCAGAAGAAACATCAAAGGGCTTTGAGAAATAGATCGAGGAATAGTACAATCAGAGAGCTTTCTGGAGTATAGAAGACTAAGATGTAATGACAAGAATAGATAAAGGTATAGTAAGGTGGTTTGGACATGTAGAAATGATGGACGAGATGAATATCTTTTTGACATTTTTTAGATAGTTTTAAGAATTTGACATTTTATAATCATTTTTTATTCATTACATACAATATTCTGACATTAGCTAGCCTGGTTGTATAATCGAATACTTACATGACTCTTTAAATTTAGATTTATACGTACTTAATTTTTATATAAAGTTTTGCATGCTGTATAGCAGATCATGGCTGGACTTACTATTACTGTACTATCTACTGCTTGTACCCATGTTTCGCAAATAAATGAATTGAATTGAATTGAATTGAACATATATGTACATAAGGAAAGCGTGAATGGGACAGTTGGTAAGGGTAGACCTCTACTCTAAAAACCTCTACTAGTAAATGTTCTAGAGAAATGTCAGGTCGAGAGCACCCTAAACCAAGCATGCATGAAGTGATTATGAGAGTGAGTGAAGAAAAAGAGATAGGATCGTAGCAAGTGGAAATCCGTGGTCTCTGCCTATCCCTCAGAGGATCAGGCGTAAATCTAATGTACAAAACACAATTAGGAAACTTACTCAAAGAACTGATCTGCTCTCTTCTATATCCACTTTCGTCTACTCTTGTTCATCTTGCACTCGTCCTGCATTACGTGAGGTCGGTACAACATGTTTTCTTTTCCGCCGTTTTCTTCTCTTCTCTTTTCTTGTGTTCTATCCACATTCATAACTAACGCTCTTTTGACTATACCAAGCTAACATGTTTATAAGTCCCCAACTTTTCCGTCAATGGCGCTACATTCAGACTTCCCATCCATTTCCCATTACTTAGTATTATAATATCTGTGACAACAATAAGCTCAATAAAAGCCGTTTTACACGAAGATCTCGACGTCTTCAGTGGAGCCTTGCACTAGTATAAAACTAAAACTTTTAATATCTAAAGACGAGGCAATAATCGCTTTTCTACTTGCGTATACCATACGCATTGTTTGCTTAAGGAGAGTGCTTATAAAACCCTGTCGATATTCGCACCTTCGAGACGAGGAACTCTCTTCGTCTAAATGTGCCTTTAACCTTTATAGTACTAACTTAGATAGTCTAAGCACTATCCTTAGAAAAGTAGAAATCGATTGCTAAAAACCGCATAACAATCCAATTAGCATTTTTGGAGATGTATGGTAACAGACAGACAGACAAACAAAAAAAACACAAGCAAACAACGTCTTATTTGGAACGCATATACGGGTTTCTGTCCACGGTTTAAAAACATATTTAGATGCCTCTGGTGTTGCAAGCGACCATAGTTTTTATATTATAGTTTTTATAAGAAAAACTATAATAAACTATATTTTTATTTTTGTTATACGTATAAATAAAAATACAAATAAACCAAAAAATTACAAATTGTATAGATATCTGTTAGTTGTTTTTATAAAATAAATAAACTGAATTTGTGGGTTTCTAATCGGATAGCTTAATTGGTTAGTAGTTTTAATGTGTTCTAAAATAACTTCGATTACATAACTTGTTTACATAGAGAACTAGTACACAGCACATAGAATATCGAATATCAGAATTGGGTCTTATAACCTGTCTGCTTTACGGCGGGCAGTTATTTAGCGACCGGTTAAATTATAATTATGCATGTAGTCAAATGAGAATTTTACTATGCAAATTTGATATAGCTGTGTTTGCCTAGTGAGCAGTGGTATTCCGAATTCCGATCCAAAGTTTCGGGTTCGAACCCGGTTAACCTATAATTATAAACCCAACAGACACATATATAGTCATATTCTGGGATTCCCGGTGTGGTATCAGGAACTACGAGTACCCAGACCCGTAACAAACATCTACAGAACATGCGAACATTTGTCACGCAACGGTAATAATTTTCGCACTCTCTTGCGTTGCAGTTGTCCGCCGCACCATCGCGCCACCGAGGTCTATATAAGAACTTATGGATTATTTAACTCGATAAATAGATGCTCCCATTATAGATATAATAATATTGTGCTCAAAACGGTAAAAAGTGACTCTAGTGTTCTCACTAGACCGTCATGCCCTAGAACCAATAGTTCATAGACATACCTTTAACTTTTTACTTGCGAAATATTACACATATTTTACCTATAATAACATACACACTCACGACTGTGTTCCACATGATTTACATCCTCAGATACATAAAGTGATTACTTAGGATATAATTTAAATATTTAAATTAAACACGATAATTGTAAATATTTTCGACAGATTGTTTTTTTTAATTCTCTCTCCCAAAACCCGTCTTTCGTTCATCCTTCGAAACTAAACATTATTAACGAACGAGTATTTTTTTATGTTTTTCAGATGGTAATAATCACGGTAAGTACTTTGATTAATGTAAAATTATTATTGTTAAAATAATCTAGTTATCCTTCTTTATTTTTATAAAACAAAAGTGTTAAACAAGAATATCGTCCTGTCCTAAATTTTGGTAAACAGTTACAAAGTAATCTGTTAGCGATCTATGGCCACTTGCAACACCAGAGGTATCACTCGCGCTTTGCCGACCCTGAGACATAACGAGGGAAAAAGTTTCATATGACTGTAATTTCACCGGCACCCATACTCTTCAGACAGAAACGCAGCAATGCAAACATTACTGCTAAGCGGCAGTAATATGTATGATAGTAGTTCCCCGGTCGAGCTCTTCCACAAGGAGCTAACTTCTAGACCATTTAAATTGTATTTTTGGTTCTCATGCCCGAATCAATCCGTCCCTCTCGTTCCGCACGTATTCCCGCATGAAGTGAGAGTGACGAATTTCTAATTCACCAAGCCGCTCACTCCGCAGAGTGATATGTCAACTCGCAGTGGCGCTGGGATCCGCGCGCGTCGCGGCCACAAGGAGCGCTCCAAGAACTTCACCGAGCTGGAAAAGCGCACGGTACTCGAGCTGATAGCGCGGCATCGAGACGTACTGCGCCAGGGCCGCTCCAACAACGCCACCAACCGCTCCAAGCAGGTACGATCATTAATCTTTTTCCCTCTCCATTTTTTTTTTGTAAGAACTGCACACCGAGCTGGAGAAGACCACAGTTATAACGAGGCGGAAGCTGGGTTTTATTGAATGAATGAATGAAAATACTTTATTGTACATCTTAAACAAATAACATAGTAAACAAAATCTTATTAAGAAGGTACAATGGGCGGTCTTACCGCTTAGAAGCGATCTCTTTCAGACAACCTTTGGATGGAGAGGATAATAAGAGATCGTGAGAGTGGCGGGGTGTACATAAAATAATAATAACAATTATTCAATTATTATTATTTCAGATATAAATCCATAATTAACATGATAAACACAGAACATAAAATATAAAATAAATTATTAATTAATTATCCAGAGCCCATCATTATCAGCATCCACTTACAGCATGTTTTGTTTAGGACAGTCTGCTCGCGCAACAATCATCACCTACTGATGAAAGCCCGCCTGAGACGCAAAATGTTGCGGGTTCAACTCCCGCCGCGGGACTAATGTTTGTATGATTTGCAAATATTTGTCTCGGGTCTGGGTGGTTTCTATATATAAAAAAAAGAATCTAAGTAGTATATCAATAATGTAGTTCCCATAATACAAGCTCTGCTTCGTTTGCGGCTAGATGATACTGTGTGAAAAATGTCCAGCATTACTATACATTTTATTTATTTATTATTTGCTGCCTCGCGCACGCTGTAAGGTAAGCGACTTTTTTTACGAAACATCGCATGAAAGCCATCCTTGCGCGCCTTCGCAAGCATCCATGAAACGCTGCAAAAGCGAGGCAGCCGCATAAGCGTTTTCCCAGTAAAAAAATATATCCCTACTCCTCCAAACATTCGAAGGCATGTGCCATTTGTTAGTTTTCCGATTAGCGGTGATGGGCTTGCAACCTGTCATGTGAACTTCTATGCGAAATGCGGACATGTGCCAAATTATGTTAGGACGTGTCTTTGACTACCCCTTATTGGTACCCTCACATATCTGCGTACTGAGCATAGATCTGAAGATAGTTATCAAAGTCGTTGGTGTTAATAAAATATGTTATTTGTTTTAGTGAATAGAAGATCGTTTCGTTTCCTTTAGGTAAAATTACAAATTACTGTCAATGGTGAACGATAAATACCTAGATCAATTAACTCCAGATACGAAAATATGTGCTGATTAGATAGCTTCTATCTCGAGATAACTGGACGGTTAACGGAATAGTTTAGCATGCTTTGTTTGTCGTATCTTAATCTCATTTCCCAGGGCATCAGGCCTTTGTAGTCTTAGTCCACAGTTCCCTTGTGAAACTGGCTC
The DNA here is from genome assembly GCA_961405105.1 of Perizoma affinitatum. Lineage (NCBI taxonomy): Eukaryota > Metazoa > Arthropoda > Insecta > Lepidoptera > Geometridae > Perizoma > Perizoma affinitatum. The sequence continues at coordinate 6,785,286 of OY560207.1, forward strand.
TTCCTTCATACAAACTACGCGTTTACGCGGTTACGGTAAAACGATATACATTGTAACTGAAACTCGCTAAGCCTACAGGAGACAGATTTTTTAATTTCACTGATAGTCTAAAAATCACTTGATGATTTCAAGATTTAAATCTCCTAACGTGTTTTCCATCATGTATTGCACACCTAGTGGCTTATGGCCATAACCTGTCTAAGAACCACCTTCAAAGTCATTAAAACAATTTTTTAAGCCGCACACAACAACGGACCCATGACATCGCGAGTAAGAGATCACCAATGACTTCGAAATCACTTATTTACTACAGTCGTATTTTTTTTTAAGTCTCGTTCATACAATTGCGTTCCATTAAACGCAGAAAATAATAATAATTAATAAACACCCCAACGGTCACATACATTATCCTGACTCTACACTAAGATTCCCTGTATCGTGGGTATCAGGAACTACGAGTACTATGTTACCACAACACCTAGACTACGGAACTAAACTGGCAGAACATGCAATTTGTCCCGCAGCGGGAATCGAAACCGCACCTCTTGCGTCTCAGCCACCTACTTGCACGCCGCGCCACCATGGTCGTCAACACTAATAAGTCTTAATGTTTTATATTATACCAAAAATATCAACCAAAACAAATTACCAAGGACTAATATATTTGCAGGACACAATATATTTTTACACTAGAAGTAAACTTCTAAAAATAAGAAGTTAGGAATCTGATTTTAAGTCTCTAGTTTGCGTTTAATTGAAAAATCTATCAATCATGATATTTTATACATATAAAATCGTTACGTGATACAATGACTGGCTGACTGAAAATCAACGGAATCTGAAACTGAAACCAGTAGATCAAGCATAGATGTGTAAAAAAACTGAGTTATCAATACATAACTCCTTAGAGATCTGAAATTTAAATTCAATCCTATTCAAATATTTCTATCAGACAATTGCCCATTATTTTTGTTTGTAAGTAGGTACAATTAAACACTTTAAGTAAACTTTAGTGATACACATAATAATCAATTGGAGATAACAGAGGTTTATTCAACCCTTGTGCATATGTAGGTGCATCTTTTGGAACCTTATTGCTCCCCTACTTTGTTGGGACTGGCATTATGCTGAGACCTGACCTGTTTGGCCGTACACTCGCAGCGAAAGACTGTAGACCTCAGATTGTCTTGCCCATACCCTGTATAACTTGTCTCTATCTTCTAATTATTTTTTACTATACATTTATTTATTCATGTTGTAGTACCTATGCTCCTAGATTATTTGTTCCATGTATTATGTCTTGTAATGTTGTGTGTGTGTATCAAATAAATATATTCTTATTCTTATTGGTGTCTAGACAAATACCCCACTAGTTTTCCTTTCACGCAAATTTGTCAAGGAAGAACTTGGCAGTATAGTCACAATTCAATCTTTCTGCAGGCATTAACGCCAATAGAAAGTTGTATTTGTCTATACATCCTGGACTAATAACGTGGTGAGGTTTTTTTTAATCTGCAATCCTTTCAGTGGTATGTTTGTTTGTACGATTCCTTTAAACGTGTCCAGGATGTTAGAGGGTAGGTTCATTTTAGTAGTCAGTGCCCCTCTTGCACTAAATATTATTTTCCGAAATTCCAGTTTGTATGGAGAATACACAAAGCGGATAAAGTCGAGGGTTTCGCTAGTGTAACCATAAAATTGTCTTATTGATTAGTTTAAAATGTTCTCAAAGTCTACAAATCGGACCGTTAGGAACAAGTCTATTTAAATTGTAATGTTTTTGAGCAAAACTAGTTTAAATATCTGGTTCCAATCGCATATGTATAAATCAAACTAATGGGCGCATGGAAATAGCGTAAATGCAAAACAAAAAACAAACACGCTCACGACTGTATTCCCCGTGATGGATACGTATTCAGTGAGAAAATCTTTGAAGATATCAAGTAAAGGGGCACGTGAAAATATTACATTTGGCACATGCCCGCGTTTTTGCAAGTAGTTATTCCACGTGACACCTTGGTGTTATAAAGAAAACGTTTTTTTTTGTTTTCTTCTGTAGAATTTGAAATTACCCTATAAAGACAGCTAATCTATTCTATTTTTATAAAAAAGTTACGTTTGTATGTTTGGATGAAGAAGGTAATCTCCGAAAACACTACTTATGGTATTACAGGTAGTATGTTCACCACATTACCCTTCCTATTTCCAAAAATCTTTTAGAATGGACCCTCGGGTCGGACATAGACTATATAATTATCCCGTCAAAATAAGAGGGCTTTTCGTGGAGACTATTTTTTTTTCGATGTTTATAAATTATCCTTGTGATTTCACACCTTATCTTTTAATTATATTACTTATATTTGGTTACGGTAGAAGTAGATAAGCTTATAAGTTACATATATTAGATATGTAACTTATAACCTTGTATACGCATTATTTTTATCATTTTTTTGGTAGGTTAGGTTAGGTCCGGCCTTTAGACTGATCAGGATTTATAATAATATACGAGAGCGAATAAAATCGACAGAAAAATAAACACAATTTCTCAAACAACATTATTTATTTATTCAGTATAACAACATTACAGGTTTTTTTTAACCCTAAAGCCATGATATATGTATGAAAGTATATAATATCAGAAAGAAGAAGATAACTAATCTAAACAATTTGTTTCTATATCTACCTGTGCTGTTTGTATAAGACAATATGGTTAAAAAAAAGGTTATTATTGTGTTGACGAATTCTTCTGTAACAAACTGTAAAGTTTGCCTGTGATAATTCAATTAAATTTGTCTTGTAGGTTAGTATAAAGTTAAGTCAAAGTCAAAATTCATTTATTTATTAAAATCACAAGGATCACTTTGAAACGTCGGTTTTATCTACTGCCTGTTCCTCCGCGACCAAGCCAGGAAATAAAGGCAAGAAAACAAGGCTGGTTATTCTTTTTAATGAGTTGAAGCATTTTCAATCCCAAGAGTTTTTATCATCTAAATAATCAGATATTTTATAGTATGCCTTTTTATAAAGTTTTTTTTTAAATTACGTTATTAAATTTGTTAATTGTCATTTTTTGTATATCTCTTGGAAGTTTGTTATAAAAGCGTATACCCTTGCTATTTTGTTTCATTTGTATCCTGACATTGTGATTAAAATATTGACACGCATGGTAGAAATAGTAGGTAGAGATAGGTTAAGCATTCATTTTATTTATTTTATAAAAGCCATTTTATATTATTATGCATCTGCCATTATTTTAAATCAATTTATTAATTTTGTCTTTTTCAATTTATTTTTTATGCATTATTAGACATTTATGATTACGATTATGTACTATATAATTATCTCATTTTGAATAACTATTGACTGAAACTTGCAGCGCCCTTACAGAGTCCAAGGTCTATAGCAACTTTGATGTAAGACCTAAGCTGATGTGCTGATGTCCTCGTTCCTATACATATTATTTCACTCCCTTTCCCCTTACAGTAGAAATTAAAAAAATTGCTTTCCTAGCACATGTTTACATAAAATAGACTAAATAGTTAAGACTTAATAGTTTTGGGCTATGCGTGGATCGGTCAGGCAGTAAGTCAGGACGAACGATTTGATGTGAAGTTTAGATTTAGATTTTAAAACTTCATAACTAAACATAGTTCAGTCATATGACACCTCACGAGTCAATAATCATGCTAACTCATAAACTATTCGCTGAACAATCTGGTTTTGTTTTACAGCTAGTCAGCGGTTATCAATCAATTAGGTACCTACGTACACCCGACTTCATCAATTGTACATATTGATGATGAGAAATGGTAATGCGTATGAAGGTTACTGAAAGTGAGACCTATACAGTGGGTATAGACAAATACCACTTTCTGTTGGCGTTGACGTTCTTAAGAACGCATTTGCTCGATAATTTTCACGTCGCGGCTTACGTTTCAAAACTGGGTGTCTAGATAAATACTACTTTCTGTTGGCGCTAACGCCTGCAGATAGATTTAATTGTATGGAAATGACATAAGCTGTGGAAATGTCACGTGACTTCTGCCAAGTTTTGTCTTGACAAACTTGAGGTATTTGTCTAGACGCCCGGTCTTCATGAAAATGCCTTTTATTTTAACGGGATAATATACATCCTATGTCAACTCTGAAAGGTCCATTCTAAATTTACAAACTTTGCGTGTATATAATATAATCGACCTCTGTGGCGCAGTGGGCGAAGGTTCGCCTGAGACGCAGAAGGTTCGATTACCGCCGCAAGACAATTTTTTGTATGATCTGCAAATATCTGTGCCGGGTCTGGTTGTTTTCTATGTATAATATGAATTTATTTACAAAAATATTGAGTAGTATATCAATCATGTAGTTCCCATAATACAAGCTCTGCTTAGTTTGGGGCTAGATGATGATGTGTGAATATATATTTTTTTATTATATGTATAACTAGCTTCTGCCCAAGGCTTCGCCCGCGTGGTACCCGGATAAAAAGTAGCCTATATGTTATTCTGTTGTATAAGCTATATCACTGTAAAGTTTCATCAAAATCCGTTCAGTAGTTTTTGCGTGAAAGAGTAACAAACATCAATCCTCACAAACTTTCGCGTTTATAGTAGTAGTAGGATAATGTTTTACAATGTATGTTTGTTTGTTTGTAGTTGGTGTGGGGCACGATTTGCGAGGAGGTGAACAAGCGGTGCGGGGGCGAGCGGCCGCGCACTCCGGCGCAGGTCAAGATGTGGTATGAGAACTACAAGAAGAAATGCAAGATGCGCGCCCACGACACGCAACCAGTACGACAACTTTTATACCGACTTCAAATAAGGAGGGAGCTTCTCAATCCGTTGTTATTTTACGTTCGTTAAATAACAACGAATCATTTATAACATCGGTTTATCATTTATAAAACGATTTGATTTTTTTTTATTTAAAAGGATATGCTTTGAATTTAACTGGAGTTTGATATAAATTCCCATTTTTATCAAAATCCAGTTCTGATGATGAATTGAGGGAACTCCTCAAATTTTGGTGAAAAAATGGGTTATTTTTCCCGTAATTTGAAGTCGGTTTTTTGACACTGAACGTCTTATAAATTATATACATGTATATTCCACTCGAAAACTGTATGTGCGCTTTTACAAGAGCGCAAAAAGGTGAAGAAAAATCGTGAGGAAACCGGCGGCGTGCCAAAAATTCGAAGTGTCATCTTCTTTTTGAATTCGATTGAAAAAAAGTGAGCCTTATTTTAAAATGTTATTGAAATTGTTTCAGCCTTCGAACCCGCAGTCTGACCCACCCGGATTACTGGACGGGATGCTCTGGCAGAGTAATTATCCTCTGGACGTCAAAGGTACATTTTTCATATACCTGTAGCGACATCTCTTGCCACATGATTGAACAACGTTACGTCGCATCAACGAAGAGCTACCACATACAATACACAGATGGCCATCAGAGTGTCTAGATTGCGTCAGCAAAGTTTGAACTCCGAATTGAACCCGCATTTCGTCTCAGCCATCGACTCGCCTACATCGCCACGGAGGTCGTCGAGGTATTTTAAAATAAATAAAAAACACTGGACATTTTCACACAGCACTCATCTAGCCCCAAAATAAGCATGAGCTCATGTTATGGGAACTACATGACTGATATACTACTTTTTTTTTAAATACATACACATTATACATAGAAAACATCCAGTTCCTAGAGTAACAAGTAAAATATGAATAATGAAGAATAAATGAAAGAATGTTGATATTTAAGTAGTGATTGAAATAGAGTAAAAAAATATTAGATTTACGAGATATCAGTAGGAGAATAGTAAAGTACGTGGTATATTCATAATAACATCCTAAAATGATACCAAACCGCGAAGATTTAAATTTTAAAATATTGGTCGCCATTTTGATAAAAAGATTTGTTCGTTAGATTTAAATCTATACTGAAAATAAAGTTTGAACGCGCTAATCTCTGACACTAACAGTCGGATTTGAAAAAATATATTTGCATTTGATAGCCCAATCAATAAGAAAGGTATAGGTTATTTAACATCACGCATCACGCTACGATCCTTAGGGGCCGAGCAAAAGAAGTGATAGCGCGGATTGTCGATGTGACACTGTGGGATTAGGTCCGAGGGTGGTCGTGGAACAGATAGATAGATAGTTTTTTTATTAAACACAAACAAGTACAAATGACAAGAAGAACAAACAATAAAAAAACACAGTAAATTACAGTAGAATACCATACGTGGGTGCTAACCAGTGCTAACGATGCTAATATAATTATAAATACCAGTAATATATAATTGTTTCTAGATGAGGAAGGCGATGCTACGACCAGCGTGGACGCGCACAGCCTTAAGGACGACGACTGCTTGCCTGTAAACGTGAGTCACATGGCCCAAGCCGTGCTTTTGAATTAAATAAATGATAATAATAATAATGCTGGACATTTTCACACAGCATCATCTAGCCCCAAAGTAAGCAGAGCTTGTGTTATGGGAACTACATGAATGATATATTTATATTTTTTTTTTTTTGTAAATACATACATGCTATACATAGAAACACCCAGACCTGAGACAAATATTTGCAGATGATACATTTGTCCCGCGGCGGGAATCGAACCCACAACCTTCTGTGAGTCAGGCGGGCCTTCGCCAACTGCGGAGGCGGAGCAGTTTCTTAAGCGCGGTTCTGTAATCTTAATATTCCTATAAAATAAAAATAAAAAATAATAATAAATGCCACTTCGTATTGTTATATCTTAAGTGCAATAGTATTTCTTGATATTTTATGTATATTTATATCTCTCGAGATGAAGACGAGACACAGATTATTTATTAAAATTATTTATTTATCAAAATCCATCAAGGCGTTTAGGCCAATGGGTAAGCTAAAGGATTTTTGGTTCATCGGAAATCAAAATGGCGGATAGTAGCCGCCATATTCGATTTCTTGACACTATATATCCTATATTAGTCCCGTGATCAAGACGGATCCAATGACACCTTATTTATCAATATCCATCAAGCCATTTAGGTTACAGAATAAGCTAAAGGATGTTTGGTTCATCTGAAATCAAATATGGCAGTTTGTAGCCGCCATATTGGATTTCTTGACACTTAATATATCCTATGTTAATCCCGTGATCAAGTCACCTCATTTATCAAAATCCATCAAACCGTTTAGGCTACAGAATAAGCTAAAGGATTTTTGGTTCATCGGTGATTACCGATACTATACGCCATATTTGATTAAATATGGCCATATTAGATTTCTTGACACTTTATATATCCTATGTCCATCAAGCCGTTTAGGCTACAGCGAGAGCCAAAGGGACAGACATACATACATAAATACACCTGAAAAACATTAGCCTTCTTTGGGGCAATCGGGTACAAAACAGGATTTTATAAATATTCCAAAAATAACACTTACAAATTAAATAGACTTATTTTACAAAACTCAGTAATATCAATCTTAAACTGGCGCATTGGATATACTATGTATGTATGTTCTGTTAAGAGTTAATATCTAAAGATTAATTAACAAAAAAATGCTCTTTTCTTCTCAGATGTCAAACGGAAGATTATCGAGCACGAACGACAGCGACGACACGATGTGCAACGTGCTGGAACCGCATGTGCAGATCCACTCCCCCCTCCCCCCGCACACAGCCCCCGACCACAACCACCCCCTCACCATACCCAGTCTCCTGCACAACCCGCTGCAAGCCATTGAACAGGTAAACAGGCCAAGGTGTCCAGACAAATACCACTTTTTGTTGGCGTGGAAATATTTAATTGTATAATAATAATTACATTAGCTGTGGAAAAGTCACGTGACTAATGACAAATTTGCGTTAGCTTGAAAGAAAAAGTAAGCGTGAGGTATTTGTCTAGACCCCAGCCCACTTATCATGAACACCCAAGACAACGTTTTGTCTACGAAAGAGAAGACAAAAACTATTTCTGTCGCCTATTCGGTCAAACGAAAGAAAATATTTTTGTCTTCTCGGCGGTAGACAAAACCGTTGTCTAGGGTCTCCATGCTTAGCAGGCTGGTCTCCTATATATTTTAGGATTCATATTTTAATAAATGGGATTTTTCACGTAAGTAGCCTACTATCGGTAAAGGCACAGGCTAAGTTTAACAGTGCACGACGCGACGCGGAGGGAGAGCGTCGCGATCACTCACCCTAATGAAGACTCTCGGTAAGAGTCGAAACTTAGTCGGTGCCTTCACCGATAGAACGGTACGTGAAAATTCCCGTTCTCACAATATGAATAATCAAATTCACGATAGTTTTTGAAATAAAATATCTGAGGGAAAAGAATATAAATATCATCATGGGAAGTACAGTTTTTTTTTTAATTTATAGATTTTTTGTTATTCCAGGCCCGAATCCAGCAGAATATACTGCAGAAACTGAACGAGCTATCCAACACTCCACTAAACCTGAGCAGCTTGGACGAGCAGCGGAACAACGGCCATGACCGACCGGAACGCGACCAGCGTGCCGAGAGACAGGACGACTCCAAACACGACTGCGGGAACGCCACGGAGGAAGAAAGGTGGGTGAGAGAAGCTGCCTGTTCTATGGAAATTGTTTCATCTGAAACATGCCCGGAAATATTGTCATTACTTTTAAAACTTTCGCGATTAGAATAATTAGAAGTTTTACGGGTCTTCAATAATCTTTGAAATCGTGTCATCACGTGACCGCGGCTGTTGCAGTAGTCGACACGTCGGGAAAATAATGCTTGACATTTATCACACAGCATTTATCATCTAGCCCCAAACTAAGCAGAGCTTGTGTTATGGGAACTACATGACTGATATACTACTTATATACTTTTTTTGTAAATGCTTACATATTTTACATAGTAAACACCCAGACTCGAGTCAAATATTTGCAGATCAAATTTTTTTCTTGCGGCGGCAATCGAATCCGCGACCTTCAGGCGTCGCGTCACAGGCGTGCTTTCGCCCACTGCCTTGTCATATAGCGAAGTGACAATGGTCACTTCGCTATACGGCAAGCGCATTGTCACATTGCGAAATGGCATGACCATTGCAACTTTGCTATATGGCAAGCGCATTGTCACATTGCGAAATGGCATGACCATTGCAACTTCGCAATATGGCAAGCGCATTGTCACATTGCGAAATGGCATGACCATTGCAACTTCGCAATATGGCAAGCGCATTGTCACATTGCGAAATGGCATGACCATTGCAACTTCGCAATATGGCAAGCGCATTGTCACATTGCGAAATGGCATGACCATTGCAACTTCGCAATATGGCAAGCGCATTGTCACTTTGAGAAATGGCATGACCATTGCAACTTTGCTATATGGCAAGCGCATTGTCACATTGCGAAATGGCATGACCATTGCAACTTCGCAATATGGCAAGCGCATTGTCACTTTGAGAAATGGCATGACCATTGCAACTTTGCTATATGGCAAGCCCATTGTCACTTTGCGAAATGGCATGACCATTGCCACTTCGCTATATGGCAAGCGCATCGTCACTTAATCTGGCTACTATACACCCGCATATTCTCCACAGACTGTATTACGTAGCGAAGCGTCAGCACGCAGCATGGGAGCACGAAGCCAAGATGAAGATCCTGAACATGGAGCTCCGGCAGAAAGAGGAGATATTCTCGTTACAGAAACAACTGTTCCTCGTCGAGTTACGGCTCAAGATGGACTTCCTCGAGAAGGCGGGCGCTAAATGATGAAGTAACTTTAAATAGTATAAATAAATAATGCTAGACATTTTCACACAGCATCATCTAGCCCCAAAGTAAGCCGACCTTGTATTATGGGAACTACATGACTGATGATATACTGTTTTTTTTTGTAAATACTTACATACTTATTATACATAAAAAACACCCAGACCCGAGACATATATTTACAGATCATACAACTATTTGTCCCGGGCCGGGAATCGAACCCACCACCTTCTGATATACTGCTTATATGTTTTTTTGTGAATAACATACATATTATACATAGAAACATAATTGCAATTCATACAAACATTTGTCCCGCGGCGGAAATCGAACCTTGTGCGTCTCAGGCGGGCCTTCGCCCACTGCGCTACAGAGGTCGTCAAATGGGGAAGTACCTATTTCTGTCGCCAAGCAGTAATGCGACCATTGCTGTGTTGCGTTCTTATTAGGGAATATAATTACTTTTACGTGCGACCGACGTTAAGGACGAGCTGGACAAATGTTTGTTCCGTGTCTAGGTGTTGTGGTACCACGGTACTCTTGGTTCCTGATACCCGCGACAGGGGATCCTGTTGTGGGGACTATGTATAACTGTTGGCTATAAATTTTTTGTCCAGCAGTATTATCATTATCATTTGAGGATGCCCATCACGAAGGATACAGTCGTGAGCGTGTTCTTTCTCTATAATCCAACAAAAACACTGGAAGAGATCGCTTTCAAGCGATAAGACCGCCCATTGTACCTCTATCTTAATGTGTTATTGTTTATTTCGTTTTTATCATGACATACGGGCGGACAACAAAGTGATCCTATAAGGGTTCCGTTTCTTTCCTTTTGAGGTATGGAACCCTAAAACAGTAACAAAGGCATATTGTACATAGTGGTGTAAAATAAAGTATTTTCATTCATTCATTCAAGAAACCTAATCCGTGCAACTTTTTATTAAAGATTACATTTTTGATTCACAGATGGCGTTTGTAGTCCAGAAATCAACTGATAATCTGCTGAGCCGAGCGAAGTAACGTTGTGAGAACGTGAAAACGCAACGTGGCTTTCATTCTAGTTATAACGTGCCATCTTATGTGTAGTTACCGAATTATATTCATTTTTTTTTAGATTTTTGACGGCAATTTCAAAAATTGTTCGGCGCATAAGGTATAATTTGATTATACCTTTGCCATGTCTATGCTTTATAGAAGTTAAAGTTAAGTGTCCCTTAAATCCGATCGAGGATCGAACCCACGCCGCTTGAAGGAAGTGTCCAACAAATTCGGACCGAGGTCAGATCGATCCTTCACCATCATCATCATCATCAGCCCACATTAGTCCACTGCTGGACATAGGCCTCTCCCAATACGCGCCACTGGACTCGGTCCTTCACATCAACATTAAATCCAAAGATTGTCTGGGAGATGACCAGACAATCTTTGGAGCTATTAGCTATAAGACCACCCATTGTACTTCCGCGAGTAGCTTGTTTTAAGCTATGTTTTAATTTGTAAGTGGCTTGGCGGTGTACAATAGTATTAGCTATCTCGATTCATGGCGGAATGGTCAACGCATTGCCGATTAGGTGGAAGGTGTGGATTCGAGTTTCGCTGAATCGGCACTTTTGGGACACATAAATTTAATTTTCTCCCCAAGTGTAGTTGTCACTTTAAACTTAACAACCTTATATAGAAGTTATCTTTTGCCGCCATAATATTGTGATTTAAAGAAAATGTTATTTTTGTATTCATTATTTTCGCTTATTTTTGTATGTTTTATCAGACCACTTGCCACTGAAGCAACGGCTTTAGTGGACAGTGTGCCTTAGTTAAGTGATGTGCTTAATTTTGAGACAAAGTTATTTTTATAGTATTATTTTTATCATGGCCGCTTTATATTTTATTTGATGCGTTATTTTCATCATAACCAATTTTTTAAGGTTTCGGCTACGTAATAACTGCCAAAATCTTGTGAATTTTGCGTAATAAACTAATCTTAGTACTTAGCCAGGCCATAGGCCGTAGACACCGTAAGGTTAATTAAAGCCGTATTCAAAATGGCCTGTCGCTTTCGCTCTGATTTAAAAACTCGGAGAAAAGGATACAATAAGGCAAAAAAAACTGCAACTTATTGCTGCAGTTTTTTTGCAGTGGCAAGTGTTTGAATACGGGTGTTATTGCCCGCGTTACACGAGGCCAGTATATCAGAAAAATAAAGCTAGGATAGTAATTAATAGAATATAAATAAACACATGAAAATTATACCTATTTATAAAGCTCTACTTAAAATTTGTCATCATCTTCAGGTTTTGTCAGATTCTTAGGGTTCCGTAGGCCAATTTCCGATTCGGAAATTCCCGAGGTGTAGAGAGCTACAAAATCCAAAAAAGTAACTTTTTACTAGCTTCGTGTAACACGGCCGTAAGGGTGGCGATAGACGGGTTTAGTACGTAAGCCAGTCACTAGACTTACTGCCTTGTTAGCATACTTTAGCCATGTGGTCCTCGTGTATACAGAACCGAAAATTTAGTATTAATAAGTATTCAAAGTGCTGGCTTATGTCCTGATTAAAAAGTATAGCTTGTGTTTTGGGGAAATTCTTATGACGGACCGTGTCGAGGCGAAACGATATTTTAAAAACCTACGACTTATGGACTATTAAACGGTATACAAACATTATTTAAAATTATTCCTGTCCCTTGTGACAAAAGACGGGAATATGTTTGAGACATTTCGAAATTATCTTTTTTTGAACCGTAAATATTCAATATAATACAATCAATATAAAGTCATAGTATTTTACAATGATCAGATAAAATAAAAGTAAGTACCCTAGTCTTAATGTGTAGTGAATTTTGTGCAGTAGTTATTGATGAGAAAGAAATCGATTAGAACATTGAAATAAATTGGTTTAAATGTTGGTAAAAATAAGATTCACTTATTTATTTTTGACACAAAATGTTAAAATCGTAAACAAGCACTGGAATAGTCAATTTTGATTGGATGTCCTCGTGTGTATAGGCCTTTGTGTTAAAATAGCATGGATTGCGTTTGATTTATATATCGATAGGATATAGCTATTCTTAACGCAATGCTGAACTGTTTTTGATACGACTCCCAATAACTACTGCAAAATCCACTTCCAGTCAGTGACGTGCCAATAAATGAAAACCATTGTTTTACATAAAAAATAATAATAGTTATTACATATATAAGCATATTATACATTATATTTAGATTCTTTTTAGAGAATATAAAAATATACGTAAATTTAGACATTTTGAGATAATAAACATGATATTATTAGTAAATTTAGATATTACTTGCAATTGTGAAGTTGTCTTCAAACTGATAATAAAATCTAAAACTTAAATCAGTTTGTAGACGTAATTTTAAAATAAGGCGAGAAATATGTAAACAGTACAAAAATTTAGGAAAAAAATTACCTCAATAATTACAGTGTATGTAAATAATAGATAAATAGATTTTTAAATTTTAGAAAGATTTTTATATGAGGGCTTACACTTATAAAACATTTTCATTTTGTATCATCGAGATTATAAAGTAATTATAAGCAAACCCAGCCTTAGAAGCCGGCTGAGACGCGAGTGCGGGTTCGATTTCCGTTGCGGGACAAACTTTTGTTCCGGGTCTGGGTGTTGTGATACCATGGACCTCGTAGTTCCTGATACCCACGACAAAGGGAATCCTAGTGTGGGATCATGCCTGTGTCAATGTACAATTTAAAACAGGCTCCAAATTATTTAACCAATGGCAACACTTCGGGAAAGAAACTAGACTACCCGCATTTTACAGTCATAATCGCGTTTGCGTTTTATTATTATTAAACTGTCTTGCAATAATTTGCTCAAACGCTGGCAACTGTTATAAGTATGGTGTAAGTACCTCGGAAATGGCAATACTTTATGATAACAATGTTTTGTGATGTATTTTACGATCTCAAATCGACTAAATTACTTTCTTACCTCCGATGTCGACATAAATATCGTGTATTCTTTTATTCCTTCGAAGAATTAAGTTAATCTGATCAAATTGGATATTATTATTGAAATAAAGAATTTATTTTCTGTTTCAAGGATTTTTATTTCAAACAGTTTTTAGGTTTTTCATAAGCTCACTTTTTAACCTCTCGTATGCCGGAACGTGGAACCGCGCAATACCTTTTAACTGCCGGAACGTACATCCGCGCTGAACCGACTCCTCTCGATTTTTTGCAATTTTCAACTAAATTACAGTACAGATAAGGTAACAAATTAAAGAAAGGCATTGCTATTGAGTGAAGTTATGTTCTCAACTCAATCAAACCATTCAGTCTCGTTCCAAATTCGCGGAAAAAGTGTTTGAATCATTCGTCGTTACTCGTGTTCGAAAGTGTACGTGACCGATACGAAAATTAAGTTTTTGGCTGATTTTTCCAGAAAAGGTAAGTTAAACTTTGTGTTTATTTATGTGTTTCGATATCATAAAAGTATTGAAAATAAAAATATTATGACTGGGTGCTTAAAAACACCTGATAAATCGACGTAATCTTAGGGACTGGCCGTTAGCCGCAACAAGTGTAAATTTGAATTACTTGTATCTTAGTATAATTATTTTAGTACATACGAGTATTATATTTTATTTTGAAGTTCATTTTATACAGAAATCAATGAAATATAAATATCAACATCGAAATGTACTATTTCGTCTAAATTCTAGTTGAGACTTATTCATACCGATTTGAGCGCGGATCCGCGTTCCGGCTTTTTGAAAGTTCTGATACAGGATGTGGTAAAATAGATTGACGCCTAGTATTAGAACAAAGTGCATTGATTTGGAACACGTCTTTTTTGTTTCATACGTAAGTGCCCATGTAAAACTAATTTAGGTAAGTACTTATTTATTATGGTTTTCAATTTGTTTAAATGGGAATCGAGTCGGAGCTACACTTTGTTTTTATATCCTCTAGTACATATACTTTTCTATAGGTACCTACACATTTTTTTATTTGTTAAAGGTTATAAGCAAGCAATGGTGGTTATCTTAAATGTTGATAATTATCTCAACAGAGAAGCATTATGCATTGAGTTTATGCATTTATGATTTGAAATGGCCATGGAAGGAGACTCACTTCGTGAAAATGAATGTATGTGCCGTGTGTCGCTTGCCTACCCATCCAAAGCTGAAGCCTCATTTTTTCCGTCGCACTGACATAAATAATACTTTTAAAGTGCTTTTTAATACTAAACTTTATTGTAGTTTCATTAAAATCCATTCAGTAATTTTTACGTAAAAGAGTAACAAACATCCATACATCCATCCATACATCTTCACAAACTTTCGCGTTTATAATATTTATTATGAGAAGATGAGATGGAAACCTACAAATATATAATCTATAACCTTTTTATTATAAAATTTGTAATTATATAAATTTTGTTTTTTGAACCCTCCTGTATACAAATGAACAGGTCTATGCCGGAACGCGGATCCGCGCTTAGAAATCCTAAAAAAATGTACTCTAAAGAAACCTATATTTTTTTTTAATATTTCACAAGGAGTAGCTATTTTACAGTGTAATTACTTACACAATATAACAAAGAATATAATAAAACACGAAAAAGTGAAAATACACATTTTTTTAATATCTATTATCTGTGTTTTACTAGAGTATGTTTTTATTTCCTCCTCTTAGGAAATAATGAGTTATAATAAATTTATTATCCATGCTATTCTAGTAAATTATGCATCTATCAAAACTAGCATTCATGGGCTTTTTCAAACAAAAATCAGATTAACGACACGTTTTCTTTTCATAAAGATATTTGATGTCAAAGTAAATGTTGCGCGAACGCGTGAACACTCAATATTTCCCGGCACACTACGGTACCGTCACTGTTCGAGTCGCGGCATACGAGAGGTTAATTATCGTAATATGGGATGAATAGAGACAGCAAAATCATTTCTTCTACAAAACCTCAATACCTACTTATAGTAAATAGGTAGGCTCATATATTTGTTGTTCAATTTTGTATCGGATTCAGTAAGATTAATATAATAACCTAACTTCGATAACCTAGTGTAACATAGGTTGCATAAAAACCTAACATGGGTTTTTATATTCTACAACTATTGAACCCAATTAGTTTATGAAATAAATAAATATAATCAAATGGCGATATATTGTTATTGGTGGTTGACACTGCACCAAAGCTGAAAGAAGGAACACTAAAAAACTGAATTAACGAATGTAAATACTTTATTTTTGTTTATTTTTTACTACTTTTGTTTGCCTAATACAATCCACATAATGTTTATTCTGACCTTTTGAACGATCTTTGTAAGTTCAATGATTTCATTCATTGAACCTATTGACTATTTGTAGGGGAATAATGGAGGAATTTTATTTTGTTTCTATTCAACTCTGGATTCATGATCAACACATTTTATCCGGTTCAGAGGGATGAATCTGTAACCCAGTATAAAATGAGTAGTTTGCATAAAATGATTGAATTGATTAGATTCATTATATTGATAAAATAAATTAAAACTTACAAAATTATAAATATTAATATTATACATCATAAATATACGACACTCCAGCATTTCTTAGTATGTGAGCGAGTGTTATTTCCGTTATGTCCCTTCGGTGGGGATATCGGGAATAAGATTTTATAATATCCCATAAATTCAATCAAGCGGGACTCGAATCTGCGCTTGATACGCTGGGTCTATACCAACTAAGCCACGATCGTTATCAGCCTGCTCGAAATTCTTAGGATATTTCAGCTCGAAGCGCCGAAGCTACAGTGGAAACTTTAAATTTTTGGAATATATATAAAAACTTGTGATTTCCCTTAAGTGTGGGTTAACACAAAACAAAAACAAATATTGACATCGGAAATAACCCAAATACTACTGTCTGATCCAATTAAGGCGTAGCTATTCCAAACATAATACTCGAGAAAATATCTCATTTAAAATAATAATCAAATTTCTATTGTATGCATCGAAAATAAACAACTTTAAGTACGGTAGGCACTTAACCTACGTAAATCTCTAGGTACATACATAGTTTTATCGACTAACACTACACATTTTATTGAGTGTTAATTTATAATAAAAAAAAACATGCGACGCGAGTGGTGAGGCGAATGAGGAATGTTGATCACTCGCTTCCTCATTCCGCGATTGTGTGAACGATAGTTCGCCTCGGCATTCGTACGTGAACCTTTTCGACGAGACGAATAGACGGATGTGAACGCACAAGATTGTGAACGCGATATATTTTTTTTAAATAATTTGAAATATTATATTTATTCTAAATAATAATAATGCTGGTCATTTTTCACACAGCATCATCTAGACCCCAAACTAAGCAGAGCTTGTATTATGGGAACTACATGACTGATATACTACTTATATACTTTTTTTGGTAAATACATACTTATTATACATAGAAAACACCCAGACCCGAGACAAACATTAGCTAATTGTACAAACATTTGTCCCGCAGCGGGAATCGAACCCGCATCATAATTTTCATATAATTCTTTATGTAATACCATTTTATATCTGACAGAGTTAGGTAATAACTAATATCTATTAATAAAAATAGGGAAAGATTGCTACCATAAGGTTTATTAAAAATTAAAGCTCCTAAAACATAAATTACAAAATGGTCCCAAGGATATTTTTATGATTTATTTAATCTCCAATTTAAACTTTACTGCCAGTCTGTTACATGGAATTCTGACTACTATGCAAAATAACAATTAAGAATATCATACCATGTTCATATATCAAAAATAAAGTTTGCACTTATTACCGACTACCCTCTTCTGAGCATTCCCACGATCCACAATGCCCATATATGGACTTTCTCAGATCTATACCCAGTTTTTAGTCAAAGTCAATAGGTTTTTAGTCACTGAAATCACAAGGATCATTATAGATCCATGAGGTTACTCAGTAGTGTTTATTTTGATAAATTACTCGAATTTGACGAGTACCTATCTAACTATAAACGCCTCGATAACGCGGAGAGCGAGTGCAGGAGGTGCGGGTTCGATTCCCGCCGCGGGACAGATGTTTTAATGTTTTGCAGATCCAGTTCCGGGCCTGGCTGTTGTGGAACCACGATACTCGTAATTACGATACCGACGACACAGGGAATTCTAGTGTCTCTTTTAAAGAGACACTTACATGGTAAGTGCATGTAACGTTTAATTTTTACTAAAAACGTTTTACCATGATTTGTGAACTCATTCGCAATAATAGTGTGAGAAAGAGGGTAGATCAATTTGTCAGCCACTAACATCAGTTGGATCATGGTACATGCAACTGTGCCGAAATAGGCACATGAGACATTTCAAACGTTGTCTTAATATCGGCAACGCGTAAGTGATACCTCTCGCGTTGCAAGGTATATTGCAAGGTCCATAGGTGCTTACAATGTTTTCCACTTTGGTCGTTTAAAAAAAAACAATCGTAAATTCGATTAAAATGGTAATCTCCATGATGGTAATCTTAAAAAAACGAAACAAATAATATTACTTCGTTAACTACTCAACTGCCCATCCTGCATTCCATTCAAAAGTACATTCACACCCATAATCCCGAGCTCCTTCCCGTGCATCTTCAAATGTGTCTTCAAAGCTGCGGCCTTCCTGAAGGCCTGACCACACTGACTGCAAATATAAGGTCTCTCCCCTGTATGACATCTAATATGGCTCACTAAATCAGTTCTCTGCACAAAAGCCTTTTCGCACAATGAGCATTGGAATGGCCTTTCGCCTGTATGGGTTCTGCGATGATTCTTCAAGGTTCCGGACGCCGCGAACCGCATGGGGCAGAGGTCGCAAGCATATGGTCGCTCGCCCGTATGGGTTCTGCGGTGCTTGACCAGGGCGCTGGAGGTAGTGAAACCGTTGCCACAATCGTCGCAAACGAAGGGGTGGGCGCCGCTGTGTTTACGATTGTGCGCGTCTAGCTCCCCTTTGGAAACAAAACTGGAATGGAATAGGATATCTTTATTACAAAAAATAATAGGATACCTAAGTATCTTTATTGCAGGAAGGGGCATATTTTGTGTGCAAACAAGGGTCGACCTCTGTGGCGCAGTGGGCGAAGGCCCGCCTGAGACGCAGGAGGTTGGGCTCGATTTCCGCCTCGAGACAAATGTTTGCATATACAAATATTTGTCTCGGGATCTGGGTGTTTTCTATGTATAATATGTATGTATTTACAAAAAAAAGTATATAAGTAGTATATCAGTCATTTAGTTCCCATAACACAAGTTCTGCTTACTTTGGAGCTAGATGATGCTGTGTTAAAAATGTATTATTATTATTATTAAGGGTCTTTCGGAAAATTTGTTAATAAAAATATAGAAACCAAATTTGCAGTCGCAACTTTTATGAACATAAGCTTTTTATATTATAGTAGTGATTCGGTAATAACGATTCTAGTAAAATAGTAATTTTGATTTCTATACTTATATTTTTAAATTGCCTGTAAAATCACAGGCACATGTCTTAAACCTGTTATGTCCCAGAGTCGGCAACATGCAAGTGATCCCTCTGGTGTGGCAAGCGTCCATAGGTTATAGTAACCTGCTGGTAAAGCAGGTGGGCCGTATGCTTGTTTGCCACTTTAGTTGTTTAAAAGAACTTACCCTTTTAAACAAATATCACACTTAAACGGCTTAACACCCAAATGCCTCCTCGTATGCTGAGCCAGGTTGGTCTTCTGACTGAATCCCTTCCCGCAGGTGCAGCAAAGGAATGGCTTCTCCCCCGTATGTTTCCTTAAATGATCCTTCAAGGTACACAGCATAAAGAATGCTTTACTGCAAATATTACAAACATGTTTCTTCTTCTCTTTATGGGTGTCTATATGAGATTCTAAGCTTTCTTTGCTCTTAAATGTGTCTGTGCATAAATGACAGCTGAAGTCATTGTGCATGTGGACTGATATAACATGATTTTCAAGGAATGATTTGTATTTGAATTCGCGTTTGCATTTATCGCACGAGTATTTGATGTTGTCAGTTTGCTCATGTAGTTTCATATGCTTTGATAGAGTTTTTTTTGTTTTACAGCGACGGAAGCAAAGTGAACACTGCAATGTTGATTCTGCTACTTTTTTAAGTGTGTGAGTTCCTAAATGGTTCTGCCATGTTATCAAATCTTCAAAATTAAGCATGCAGTCCTTGCATGAGAAGACTATAGATTCTTCAGTTTTAGGGGATTTTTTCTGTAATTTCGTTTTTCTTGGTAACTTTTTGTATTGAGAATTAACAGATTTGTGTTGTGGCTTTGGCAATGTTGGGGATTCTTCCTTAAAATCCATCGGTAGCATTTGTAATGGTTCACTACTATCAAAATCATTTTCAAAATCTTGAATATTTTCATAAATCTCGTTTTTTACAGGCTGTTGTAGTGAAGTTTCATGATTATGGTTAACTTCAGGTTCAAAAGACTCCGTAAACTCAATTTCCTTTTTATCAGCCACCTGCAGTTCAAAATCACAAAATTTATCCAAAATCAGGTTATTTTTGTCATCATTTGCGTAGCTTTCAGTAGGAACTGCATCAAAATTCTCATGAGTTGAGCTAATGAAAACTTTCTTCACTACTGATTCAGAGTTTAAACACATCTTTCTAAACTCATAAGCTTTGTATAAGATAACTTCACAGTCACAGCAGACCTGTTTCGGGAACCCGTCAGCCGTTCTAGGGCTCAAATTTGCAGCTAAACTAAATAAATCCAGTAAACTTTGGTTGTCCTCGAGTTTTGTGAACAAAGATTTCATATTACTGGACGCGCACAAGCACGCCCTGCATATTCGGTCGAAAGTTTCCAGACTTATCTCCATATTTTCAATAAACTATGTGCTTTATATATGCACTAAGATCTCAAATTATCTAAATTTACGATTTCCAAACCCCGTACCACAACAAACAGAACAATGGTCAACCATTTTTGTTTTCTTGTTTGTCTGACCAACATTGACATATCGTGCTGTATGACAATTAACGAGAAGTGTTGCCAGCCGGGTCTTGTCAAAAGTTACCTGAAATAGATATTAAAGTAACCTTTCATATTTTCCCCCAAGAAAATATGAAAGGTCAAGGTTGAAAATATCAAGACCCTAAACATTGATAGACAGATGTTGGTTATATTAACTTACAGAAAAAAATATGTGTTTTCCTTTATATTTTATGTCAACATTGCAACATAAAATATTCAACAAAGAGCAAACTACGTTACGTTTCAAGTAAGAAATTAAATACCTAAAAATCACCTAAAAGTAACCTTTTGAGTTGTGTAACCTAAAATTAATCTGACGTAGTTAAAATTACCTAAAAGGTCACAAAAATTACCTTCTGGCAACGCTGCTACGAGCAAAGAAGCCGAGATCTATTATTTATTCCAACAGCGCCATCTAATGACGAGTAGCTAGAAATTAAAACACTAAATTTTACTTGCGATATCTAGTGGGAATACCATAAAGCACTAGCGGAAAATTGTAGTGCTGTAACGAGCTGTATTTCTCTTCTGTGATGAGTTGATGACCCTGATTTAAGATTAAGATGCCGCCGAGGCCGTGGGTTTGAATCCTGCTCGCGCAAAAATAGCATTTTTATATTTGACAAAAGTATATATGCCGCGACTATACGGTAATTCGAATAGCACACTGAACCCATTCACCACACTGGTACTTTTAGTAGGTACTTGTCACAAAGCTCTATTCAGGAAAAACAAACCTTTATCAACCTTGACTCTAACCTAACAGGGTGACCAAAAAATAATAGTGACATGTAGGCCCTTTAAGATAGATAAATAATAATTAATGCTGGTAATTTTTTCATACAGCATCATCTAGCCCCAAACTAAGCAGAGCTTGTATTATGGGAACTATATGACTGATATACTAATCAAATATTTTTTTTGGAAATAAATACATATTATACATAGAAAATACCCAGACCCGAGACAAACATTAGCTAATCGTACAAACATTTGTCCCGCAGCAGGGATCGAACCCGCAACCTTCTGCGTCTCAGGCGGGCCTTCGCTCACTGCGCCACAGAGGTCGTCATTAGTCGTAATAGATAGGTAACCGAAATTCCTTCTTCAGCTTCTTAGTTGTTTTGAGACAACCCCAGACTGGAATTCCCTGTATCGTGGGTATCAGGAACTATGAGTACCGCGCCACCACACCACCCAGACTTGCAAACTTCTGCAGATATTTGTTACAAATACAACATACAAACCTTTGTCCTGCTGCGGGAATCGAACCTGCATCTTTTGCATCGCAGCCAACTCCTCTCGCGCTCCAACGCGCAATCAAGGTCGTCCACTTATACATACATTTTAAACATACTTACGTAGCTTATAATTGTGGTGTAGACAAAGAATAATGAGATAATTATAGATGCCTACTTACTTATTTAGGTAACCACCTACTCCGCCAGATGTTATTGAATAAAACACAGAAAAGTATTCAATAGTCTATTAATTAATAACTTACGTTATAGAAAATACATTTTATGACCGTAATAATGATTTATTATAGAATAAAACTAAGTAATTATGCCATGGTGTCCTCAGTGGTGGATTTACCGATAGGGGTTGGGCAGTTCTGAGGGTAAAAAGGGCAAGCAGGCGGTCGCTTTTCTTGCCGTTTACGTGAAGGCAACTTTACGTGCAGTGACTTTAAAGACCTCCCTTTACGTTTTCGCGTAGGTATCTCATGTAGCTTCATATTTGAGAGAAAATACCGCGCTCCGGTAGATTCCTACCAACTACTTATTTACATCAATGTCAAATAATTATTTCTTACTCAAAAGTATTGTCCTAAAACGTCTTTCTATGTGTAAACAAGAAAATATAATAGAGGGGAGCGCCGTTTTTGTTTTTGTTGTTTTTGTTCGGACGATTTGTACCTCCGGTTACTTGCTCTTTTCGCTTACCGTTTCAATTTGCCCGTACCGACCGGCCCTAGTTTACACTGAGACTACAGCAAATATTCGCGTTCGTATAGGCATGATGAAGTTTGACGCGTGACAAATGGCATCCAGCGCTTTTCGTTTACTCAAAACTGGGTCAAACAAACCTTAGCTAAGTGGTACATAAGTTAATGATCATGTTAAATCCGCCACTGCGTACACCATGCTTCAATCCATTAAATCCGCATCATCGATATCATCATCCAGGTTGGAATCCAGCGCAATATCATCTATCTCCCTTTCAATCTCCTCTAAGTCCAGCGAGTCTTTACGTTTCGTCGCTTCAGGCAACGATGCGGGCGTGTCGACAGGTTGGGTGTGAGACTGTACAATGGAAGAGGTAGCACCAGCTTCTGATCTCTCTTTCTCAAGGTCACGATCAACGTTGGAGACTTTCGCATTAGCTGCGATGTTCGCGAGATTAGTGCTATTAGCGAAACCAAGCTCCGTCTGATATCTTTCAAGTTCTAGCGACTCCTGGAACTCGGGGAAGAGGTTCTCGTAGTTTTCCGGGTCCGCGAGTGACTGTCCGGTTTTATTCCCGAGTGAACTGCGCCATAAACCAACGACCTCGTTTATCTTAGAAGGAATGTATGAACGGGCGAAGAATGCGGCTTCGGGGAGTTTGTTTCTCGCTAGCAGAAGTTGCAGACAGTCATCCAGGCGGTTCAAAGTGAAGTATGAAACGAAGGCGATGTTGTTCTCGCCCGCATCGGCTGCTAATCTCGCTACATCTTCGAGCAATTTCTTGTCTCCAGTGGTGCAAGCGAAAAGCAGCAACGCGCTATAATCCTGCGCGTTTTGGTAGCATATTTTTGTGAGATTTGTATCAGCAGCGGCGGCGGCAGCAGCACCGAGACGCGACCATCTCGCTGCGCCGGTTCGGGAAGAACCCCCTTCAGCAGCGGCTGCTTCCTCAGCCAACTGACACGCTCGGCGTAACTCTCCCAGAGCTAAAGACAGCTCGAACTTATGTTCCGGGTCTGTAGACACGGCCAACGCTTGCTGCTTGAATCCTTGTTTCTCCAGGAAATGCGCGACACGCGTGCGATGGTCCATTGGAACTGTTGGCAGAACTCTATCAGCTGTCTCGAAATCTCCGCGCATAACCGCTGTCTGATACTCCAGCACCGATAGAAGTAGAGAATACGACACGACGTTTAACTCCTTATCATTCAAATATAGTCGATTCTCCTTGGCCACGTATCCGAGGATATACATGGTATGATCTAAATGCGAGATCGTCACAATCTCACCGCCGACGTAGTAGTTTATTCGATTCAGGGAGTTCGTGTAGATGAAACAGTCGCCAACCCATAGTCCAGTTTTGACAGTTTCGTTGACTTCCCCGACTACGTCGAATGCCTCTTCGATTCCATCCTCACCAATGTTGGTGTTGGTTTCTCTAGCATGAGTTACCGCTGCGCCGTTGTATTTTAAAACGAAGTACGCTTCGTCTGTGGCGAGGCATACGAGATTGCCGCTCTCAGACCAATACACATGACGCGGTTGGATCTCAATTCGTCTTACCAGCTCCAGATGCTCCCAATCGTAGAATGAGAATGCCATGCCACTGATAGATTTGACTCCCAACATCTGCCCTCCAAAGATTCCCTCAGCTCCATATTCCGGCTTGAAACTCTTTCTCTCCTTAAAGTTTTTGAAGACCTTGATTGTGCTGGAGTTCTCTAATGTGGCAAACTCGGAACTATCAGACGCCCAGACGAATTCCTGCGCGTTACCAAATGCTTTGTTCCTCAAGGCCATTGCAGTATAGATAATGTACTCTCCATCACCACACACCACTACGAATCTTCCATTGGGGTTGTGGGCGATGGTCTGGGGGTAAATATCGCATGAACCCATCTCCTTAGCGACTACAGGAATCCTTTCACCGTCTTTTATCTCTGTGCCTTCAGGGAACGCTTTCAAGTTAACCTGCTGCATCTCAGAATGCTTTGCCCAGATGATCTTACCTCCTTGGACATCCATGGAAATGGCTGGCTCCTCACGGCCAACACCAATCATAATTGTGCCTTCATCATACCCAATAGCAACATTGTTGGAGCCATGGACTGAAGATATAGTCCAAACTCGCTCAAATCCATAATTCAATGAAGATTCAAGGCGATAAGTGCCCGCATGCCAGAACCTGACAGTTCCATCTTCAGAACCTGTCAGCAGTATTGGGAGTTCTGGGTGGAATGATACAGCTGAGACATTCTGCGCATGACCTTCAAGTGTTTGGACACAGGTCTTATTCTGATAGTCCCAAATCTTAACCATCCTGTCATCAGCCCCACTAATGAGGTATGGTTTATCACCTCCATGGTAGTAATCTACACAGTTGACTCCTTTTTCATGGCCCTCGAGTGTGAAATTTGAGTTTGAAGATCCTAACTGCCACACCTTGACTGTAGTATCCAAACTTGCACTAGCAAATGTGTTATTGTCTTTCGGGTTCACAACGATTTGCATGACGAAGTGTGTGTGACCTTCAAAGACTTGCTGACATGACCAGCTCCGGTCCCAGTTCCACAGCTTGATGAGGAGGTCATCGCTGCTGGTTAAGATGTAAGGCTGGGTGGGATGTATAGCAATGCAACGAACATAATCTGAGTGGGCTTCAAAAGCATGTACTCGTTCTAGAGTGTTGTAGTTGAAGACCCGAATGTGCATGTCATCAGAGCCAGTTATCACCCAGTTCTTTCTCGGGACGAACTTCGCAGCTCTGACCGGCAGATTGCATACCTCAAATCGCTTGATCTGTGCGTGTGTCTCATAATTCCATATGTTAACGTCACCATTATAAAGCGAGCAGAGCAACCAGGGTTCCGTAGGGTGCTGGTCGACGCATTTCACTCGGTCCGACCGCGCCGTCAACTTCCTCTTTATTTCCAGGCGGAGAGGCATGTTTTATACGTTAGTACATAAGATAACAAGACCCCGATACGTGTAATTTGATGGGTGAGTCGCGTCGGCAGTTACAACTTTTTACTGAACAAAACGTGCCGCTGTGAACGTTATTACCGTGGATACGTTGTCTTTGTGCGAATAGTTCTTCATTTCATACACTAGGACATTGAGAAAAGCGGTTTTTACCGAATTATTGATCACTTTTTACTTGCACTTGCAATAAATTGACAGCAAGCGAGTGATGATGAAATGACATCGTGACGTGTTTATCAGTTACATTGACTTTTAAAAAATGTGTGACAGTGACTCAAATCGCTTATTGCGTTCCAGAGAAAAACTCTGCTGCATTCACCACTTTTAGCAATCAATCGGATAATGTTAGTATATGCACTTGAATTATAAAACTAATTAATTGAGTTATAGATAAATAAAACAAAAATGTTATATTGTTCCTGTTCAACAAAACTTTTGTTTACGCTGAAAATAGTCAACCAAAAATGAATTAAAAAATTAGTCTCAGAATAGGAGATCTGGAACGTAGTTCTGCCAGCTGTCTGTCTAGCTAGATAGTCTAGTGTGTTGTTGGTAGTTTAGGTTAAGTGCGAATAATATATATTTTATTCGGTTTTCTAATAAGAAAGTGTTCAATATGAAGATCTACACTAACAAAAATAATACCTCCACGCTAAAACTGCTAATAGCGGCAAAGTTATCTGGAAAAAAGATAGAAATTATTGAAGCTAATTTCGAAGGTAAATTATTTCTGTACACGTATTTTATGTGTTATTTAACTGATATTACACCCAAGGTGTCTGTTTAACATTGATTTGCACGTTAAATTTCTTTATACAGCTATTAACAGACACATTACAAACGCTAGACAGTATAAAAACAGTTATGTTTTGGTACCTACCCTCTTGCCCATTTCGAGCAATTCAATTAATTAATTTATCATGAATATTATTACCTGTCGATCTCATTATATGTTCTCATCTTTACAATAGTTTTGTCAGAATTTCATTCATTGCATTATGCAATGCATGACTAATTGAATGTTATGGTTCACTGCAATCTATGAAACTTCTCATCCCATTTCAAAAATTATTTCACCAAAATATAGAATGGTCTTTGAACAGGGTAATATTAATAAATATATTATTATTACCCTGTTCAAATATAAAATATTTGATAATATTTTCATCTGCTACTGTTTATTTAATATTTTATTAGGGTACAAGGGTGAAGCCATGGGAAAAAAAAGTATTAGAAGTTCACTAAGCTTTTAGCTATAAGACCCTCATTGTACTTTGTATGCAAATTTACGACTTCCTGTGTTTTAGTATTTATCTTTGGTTTTCAATAAAGAGTTAATCTATCCATCATAGACCTCAAAGTGTGCCATAATTAGTTGCCACTTCCATTCACTAACTTCCCACAACAACCACTAGACAAAAACACTATACACTAGTGGTATTCAAATAAAAAATAGTTACTCAAATTTCAAATTCAGTTCCTCTGTTATTAAAATTTCATCCAAATCCGTTCACCTTTCACATCTATACCCATATACTAACAATAAAGCTGAAGAGTTTTTTGTATTTGTTTGAAGATGCTAAACTCTAAAACTACTAGTCGTATTTGAAAAAATATTATTGCATTTGATAGCATAATTCTTGCTTAAAGGCTATAACATCATGCTACAACCCTTAGGAGCTGAGCAAAAGAAGTAAAAGTGCAGCCTTGCAATGCGATGAAGTGTGCAGGGGTCCGA
The DNA here is from genome assembly GCA_961405105.1 of Perizoma affinitatum. NCBI lineage: Eukaryota > Metazoa > Arthropoda > Insecta > Lepidoptera > Geometridae > Perizoma > Perizoma affinitatum. The sequence goes on from OY560207.1 coordinate 6,812,723, forward strand.
GGGTTTACAATATAGCCTGTGCAAGCTTTGCTTGCATGGTACCTACTCAGATAAAAAGTAAAGTTAAATATTAAGTTTATAAATTACTATGAAAAGTATATTTTAACACAGTGATTTGGTTTCAGATGATATATTCTCGGGTCCTCGACAACTGCCCATACTGTCAGTTGATGACCAGCTGACATTCTTCTCAAGCAATGCAGGTTTGCAGTACCTCGTGCCTGTATTGGACTTTTCAGAGAATGGACTGTGGTACGTAGTTTTGACAACCTCTGTGATGCAGTGGGCGTAGGCCCGCCTGAGGCACAGAAGGTTGCAGATTCAATTCCTGCCATGGGACGAGTGTATGATCTGCAAATATTTGTTTAGGGTCTGTGTGTTTTGTATTTATTTAAAAAAGTATGTATTTAAAAAACTTATTTTGTAAAATCATAAATATTATACTAAAACATATATGTTTGCCATAAGAGTTTGCTTGTTTTTATGTTACAGTTTACCTCCAAAACGGCTTATCGTTTTTGAGAATCAGTCCAGAAATACAAGGCAATTTTATTTATAAAAATATAATAGAATATTTATGACTCGCAGCCAGCAAGTTCAAGAGTGGGAGGCGACCCGTCTTGCGCCCGCGGTTTCTTCCGCGCTCGCCGGCAAGTCCTCGCCAGATCTCAAGCAAACACTCACCACCTTGCTGCAGTCAACAGACAATATGCTGTCCAAACACAAGTACCTTCTGGGGGTATGTATATAGTTATCTACCTACACAAATGGTATAAATATAAAGATTTAAAGTTTGTAAGTTCGTATGATATCTATATTATTATAATCTTGGAATCTTTACCTCTGATTTCAAAATGTGTATTTATCCCGTTTAATTAAAGGACTTTTCGTGGAGACCAAAGAACGGTCGAGCGAATGCGTTTCTTAGCTGTGACCAGAAGCTAGTTGTACATATTCTCTTTCGTATATGTCATGTACTCTGTTAAAATAATACATAGAAAGGTAGTTAGTTAGGTACATTAATCCTGTTAGGATGTTGCATCTTTGAATGCGATCTTCGAGCGAGTGATGATGTTGCAAGCGTCCATAGGCTAAAGAACCGTTTACACACCAACAGGTGGAACGTATGATCGTTTGCCAATGCCAGTGTGTAAAAAAATACCAGACTCTAGTCTCATTTCATCGCACAATTCTATTGCAATTCCAGAACAACGGACGATATCACAGTGTTCGCTTCACTATACCCGCTTTTGTAAAATCAGAATTCAGAAAATTTATTTGCATGAATGTAGGTTGGCTAATACATGATGTTACATTTTTATAGGCCCGTATATATACTACAATATAAATGGTGTGCAAATGTCAATAGGTAGACTGAGAATGAATTTGTATACAAGAATAATTATAAACTGTGAGAACTTATGCCCTAACGTTTGAATTAAAATATCAATAACTATCATTATCATAAACTACTTAATCTAATATAATTAAATCCTAGTTATTGGTCATAATATAATTGCTCATTGTCATAGAAACACTGGTTTCCAACAGCATTCGACAGCTTAGTATTTTACGAATTGTATGGTCCCTGAATGAATGTACAAAGATGTTGTATAATTATTATCTATTTTTTAGTATCTATTTATAACTACTTGCACACTTTCCAAATTGATATTAGTACAGCCCCAGCCATTAATGCAAACGCATTAAATCCTCTCCATCCAAAGGTTGTCTGAAAGAGATTGCTCCTAAGCGATAAGACCGCCCATTGTACTTTAAGTATTTTGTTTTAGTTTTGATAAGTCTTAATATCTGTTTTTCTTATTTTGCACAATAGCGTACTATCGCGATCGCAACTCATAACCACCGTAACAAATAAACGGTCAACATTTAACGGACAATTTTACTTACTTAACAAACATTTAAGATCGTAGGATACGGACCCTACATCTTAGGTTTTTTTTTTTTTTTAAATGTTTTCATTCATTTATTCATATATTAATTCAATCATTCTTTCATTCTTTCATTCATTCAATAACGATTCTATTGCAATTCCAGGACAAGTTATCATCGGCCGATATCGCAGTGTTCGCTACATTATACCCGATTTTGTACAGAGACGAACTCAAAGCGCAGTATTTAAGCAACTGTCCGCGTATTACGAAATGGGCGGAGATGTTCAACACTAATAATGTGCAGGTAACAAAAATATATTATTAATATATAGAAATAGTTTATTTTAATTTGCGAAAATGGGTGCAATACAAGATGTTGTGTCCTCCATAGTCTACGTTAAACGCATGCAAAATTGTATTTTAAAACTAAGTATTAAAAATTTAAACATTAATTTGAACGAGCCTTAAAAACATATTTTTCAAAATTAATTAATCATTTATAAATGAGAATATATCAAATTATTATTTTTTTTAAACTAATGATTACCATTAGTATATCAAATACATTTTTTAAGCTTACCTTTTTTATTTCAAAGACCCGTGACAGCTTATAATTTTAAATATGTTTAACGATCGCGGAAGCTTATAAAATTATCTTGTTTCATGCAAAAATACAAACAAACACACGACTGCTTTCCTCATGATTTACATTCTCGGATATATACTCAGTGAGTAGATTTTTGAGGATACCAAGTATGGGCTACTCAGAGGCGCTTCCAAACATTTTTTTGACGGATACCCGCGTTTTGCAAGTAGTTCGCATTCCACGTGACTGATTGCAAGCCCATCGCCGCTTATTGGAACACTAACTGATAGCACTTTTCTTCGAATTTATGGTTCTAGAGCATGTAAATTATAATACTTGGACGTGTCTATGACTACCCCCAACTTGGTATCCTCAAAGATGTAGATCTTACAGTGTAGTGAGTAGTCACTGAGTATGTATCTGACATCTATCATGGGGGATACAGTCGTGAGCGCGTTTGTTTGTTTGTATACTGAAGCGTTTAACTCTGCAGGAAGCGATCAAGGAGTGGGGTGGGTCGCCTCAGGGTCCTTTCGGTGCCACTTCCGCTTTGGGCATCCCACAACTAAGCAATCTGGTCTCACCTATTGGGTATGATGTCAATAGTTATCTACTTTAAGAGCAGTTTAACAAAAATAACATTAGTTTCCTCTGTAGCCTTCCCGACTACCTTAATATACTTAAATAATTATTAATATTAATAAATAATTAATTTAGGATTTTCACATTTAAAGGGGGGTGAAAGTTTGTATGTGAGTATCGGGCTGAGGGTGTCCGTGGTACAGCTAGTGTTTTCTATGCATAGTATACACGGTGTAACTGGAAGGGTGGATCATCGGTGGCAGGGCGATGGGTGACCTCAATGCCTATCGATTTAACCCCCCTGTATGTTCCGCGATTTTCAGTCGTTCAAAAGTTATTCAGATTTTTATGAAATTTTGGTCAAAATCCGATTTTAGGCTTCATGTCCCAAGTGTAGCCAAAATGTTAGGTCTACGACCGTAATTTTTTTCTAGGTTGTAGCTCAATAGTAGATCTTTCGTCCTACAATATCGTATTGAGTCGTTATTTGATTTAATTCTAAATAAAAAATAATCTTTACAAAAAAAACCGCAAGCTTAATTTTTCAACAAACTTTGATGTTGAAAACTACTACCATTCATGGAGAAGTAACCCTGAAATTTTCATTTGGCTAGTATCATGGCATCATGTTTAAAAGTGGAGTTGAAAATTGTGCAAGTGCTAAAATCGAAATTTTTTCTGTCCATCAAAGGTAGGGATTGTGTCAATTAAAAAAATACATGTGAGTAATTTATTTATTTTTTATAGTAAATGCTCAAATTGGGCTCCATTATTGGGTATGTCTTTCATGTCGGATCAGTCATGTAGTTCCCATAATACAAGCTCTGCTTAGTTTGGGGCTAGATGATGCTGTGTGAAAAAAGACCAGCATTATTTTGTGCTATGGAAACTTTCTCAGGTCTCCAGATGAAAGTGTGGAGTCTGGTCCGTCGGCCGAAGAAGTGGAGGCGGCTAAGAATGCTTGGGCGAACGGATTGTCCGAGCTACAACCTCCATTGAAACAGGGGAAGATTGTGTGAGTATTATCTATAAATGAATTCTAGAGTACCCTATTATTGGTTTAATAACCTAACCTATAAATATAACCTATACTAATGTCCCACTGCTGGGCAAAGGTCTTACCTTTTACTTCCATGTTACTAGGTCCATTGCCACCAATTTAAAGTTGGATAAGTCTCTATTTTGCATAAGCCGTCACTTAAGATTGCCTATTTACTAATGATTTTATACTTAATAAACAAGGAGTGCCCAAAGGCAGATACGTAATGATGTAGAGTTATGATATAATTATATAAAAAAAATATATGATGGAAGTAGAATATGAAATTTCATCCCATATTTTTTCATCGTTAGGGTGGTATTTTTCATAAATCAGTTAACAGTTGGGCATGATACATACACACACATAAAAAACGAATTGAGAAGCTTCTCCTTTTTGGAAGTCAGTTGAAAAAAAACTTTTTTTTTAAATAGAATCTATAAGTACATTGAAGCTGAAGAGTTTGTTTATTTCTCTGGAACTACAAGATTTTTTTGCATTTGATCGCCCAATTCTTGACGAAGGTTATAATTATCTACCATATAGGCATATATTTAACATCACACTGCGTGGCGGTGGGTCGGTCGGGGCCGAGGGTGACCGTGGCAAAGCTAGTAAAAAATAAATTTAAAGTTCACCTCGTCGATTCGGTATTGTTCAGCGATCCGGATCGCCAGTACCTATGTGACACATGAAACTTTAAGTGCTTCGAAACTAAAACATGCTCTTAGAAGAAACATTGTTTTTTTGACAGGTTACCGGTTAAAGGGCGAAAGAATATCCTTATCACGTCAGCGTTGCCGTATGTCAACAATGTACCACATTTAGGCAACATTATCGGATGTGTGCTGTCGGCCGACATATTCGCAAGGTAAAATTAACACTTGTAACGTTTATATATTTAAGTTTAAATTATAACTATAGATTTGATCATTTGGAAGAAAACTGGCAGCTTCTTATTTTTCTAAAATAAATAATTCTAATGAAAGTATAATTAGGTAATTGATAAGATATATAAAATAATATCTTATGTATAAGCTAATAAAAAATTGTTCTATAATCACAACGTATTGGGTTGGCTGGTAGAAAATACTTTAGCATTAAGTCCGCCTATTGTGAAAGTTTTAATTAAATGGTGCAATAAAGAGTTAATATTAAATAAAAAAGTTTTCCCGAAAAATAATTGCTTTTTTTTATAATAATAGGTTCGGGAGACCCAACAGTTTCCTGGTCTTTGTGCCAGCCTTAAGACTAATATTAAGCGAACAATATATTTAACATCGGGTACCGTACCCAACCACCAAAAACAGCTATTTTTACCTCCCTCTAGATTTATTTTTACCACATAAGAGGATAACTCCGATAAAAAATTCTAAAAGTTATGTTATATAAAGTTGTGGAACTAAATCTATTACCTACCTACTTATTATCTCACATTATTATTATTTGTATGTATATTATATAGGATATTATGTATATTATATAGGATATGTATATATATGTTATTTATTGATTTATGTTGTTTTCAGATATTGTCGAATATGTGACTACAATACATTATTTATTTGCGGTACTGACGAGTACGGAACGGCTACAGAAACTAAGGTACGAATTTTCTTCATCAATTCACTATTTTTCTGACACCATCATTTAGCTCAATGAAAGTGTCAGAAAAATGTGACACTTTCATCGAGTTATTCTTCATATGTACAATAAAGTACATTCATTCATTCGTTATTATTGTATTTTTTAGGCTTTGGAAGAAAAACTGACTCCTAAACAGATTTGCGACAAATACTTTGAGATCCACAACTCAGTCTACCGCTGGTTCAACATTGGTTTCGACTACTTTGGCCGCACTAGCACTAAGGAGCAAACAGAGTGAGTTGCCTTTCACCACACTGGTTCGTTCATCAATAGTCACACGGTTGTATTCAGGATCCCTGTAATTAATATATTCGTCACGCATAGTTTTCGAAATCAGCGCAGTTTAATAATAATGCTGGACATTTTTCACATTTTCACACAGCATCATCTAGCCTCTATCTAGATTATTAACATATTTACATTTTCTGTAGATATCTGTTCCAGGTACAAGTATGTAACTATATACAAAAATAGATGGTAGAATAGAAACAAACGATCTATAGATTAGCATACGTTTATTAGCTAAAACATAATAATAATATGTACTTTAAGGTCTTTTTTTAGCCTAATTTTAGTATTTCACTTATATATATAGTTGAGTGTCTTAGAATCAATAATTTTAATTAGTTATATTAATTAATTAATAGGTTTACTCACTATAGATGAATACATTTTTTTTATTCTACCTAGTTGGCAAAAAGGCATAATATTGCTCTGTGCAGCCACCAAATGAATAATACATAAGACACAGATAAAATATTAATAATGCATAATGCACAGGGAATCCTAGTGTGTAGTCTGGACTATGTATGTATGTAGGTGTCGAGTTCCTTTAAAAAAATAAGATGAATGAATGGATAAATAAATGAATAGTTTTATATATTTTTGTGTTTTAACCTGCTACATATGTATTTCACCCGTATACGCGTTTGACATAAGAGGTTGTTTATTTGTCTGTCTGTAACCAGTACTGCCAGTACTAAGGGTTTCAAATAAATTAACTTGTTGCAGGATATCACAGCGCATGTTCCTCAAGCTGAAAGACAATGGTTTCGTGAGCTCACAGTCGGTCGACCAGCTCTTGTGCCAGAACTGCGACAGATTCCTCGCTGACAGGTAATCATTCTACACTGATACTGTTGAACTGTCTACGATTCTAGGATGGATTAGTAAGGTGCGTGGGACATTTCTGTTTCAGTTCTACTTATAAGTAGGCTATTCTAACTTATTTAGATATCTAAATAAGTTACCTATTATTATTATTTTTTTCATAACTGATCCCACCATCCTAACTTACAAAATTTGTGTATTTTTATGTCGAGCTAAATAAATGATTTTCTTTCTTTTTTTTACAACTAAAGTGGCAAACAAGATAAGGACTACATGTTGGTAAACGGTTACGGTAACCTATAGACGCTTGCAACATCATTCGCGCGTTTCCGACTCTGAGACATAACGGGTGAGAAGTCTCGTGTGCCTGTAATTACACGGGAACCCATATCCTTCAAACCATGTCACGGTTTTTTCACGTCCAAAATCCATAGGTGCAAGTTAGGGTCCGAACCCACAACGGCACGGCACACGGCTATAAAAGAATAATATTTTTTTAATTTCGGGATCTTTCACGCGACGCTGAGAGTGACTCTCGGAATGAGTCGAAACTTAGTCTGTGCCTTCGCCTTAACATGAAAATTCCGTTTTAAAAATAAGAATAATCAAATCCATCTTGTTTGAACATAACTACTATTCTATATGATCCTTCTGATTACAATGAGTATAAACCTCATCCAAAGGTTCCTCTCCATCCAAAGGATGTCTGGAAGAGATTGCTTCTAAGCGATAAGACCGCCCCATTGTACTTTTAGTTAGGTATGTGAGGTTCTTGTTATTTTTGTAATTTTCTTGTGGTGTTCAAAGTATTTTCATTCATTCAGACTTTGACTTTGTAATTTTTCCAGGTTCGTGGAAGGCACCTGCCCTCACCCTGGTTGTTTGTACGACAGTGCGAGGGGTGACCAGTGCGACAAGTGCGGGAAGCTGATCAACGCGGTGGAGTTGATCAATCCGCGCTGTAAAGTATGCTCCAGCGAGCCCACGATCAAGCCTAGTGAACAGCTGTTCATAGAACTAGGACGTGTGAGTATAGAACTAGGATGTGTGAGTTATGAATTAGGATGTTTTAGTATAGAACTAGGATAAGTAGGAATTAGGATGTTTTAGTATATAACTAGGATGTGTAGGAATTAGGATGTTTCAGTATAGAACTAGGATAAGTAGGAATTAGGATGTTTTAGTATAGAACTAGGATGTGTAGGAATTAGGATGTTTCAGTATAGAACTAGGATAAGTAGGAATTAGGATGTTTTAGTATAGAACTAGGATGTGTAGGAATTAGGATGTTTCAGTATAGAACTAGGATAAGTAGGAATTAGGATGTTTTAGTATAGAACTAGGATGTGTAGGAATTAGGATGTTTCAGTATAGAACTAGGATAAGTAGGAATTAGGATGTTTTAGTATAGAACTAGGATAAGTAGGAATTAGGATGTTTCAGTATAGAACTAGGATAAGTAGGAATTAGGATGTTTCAGTATAGAACTAGGATAAGTAGGAATTAGGATGTTTTAGTATAGAACTAGGATGTGTAGGAATTAGGATGTTTCAGTATAGAACTAGGATAAGTAGGAATTAGGATGTTTTAGTATAGAACTAGGATGTGTAGGAATTAGGATGTTTCAGTATAGAACTAGGATAAGTAGGAATTAGGATGTTTTAGTATAGAACTAGGATGTGTAGGAATTAGGATGTTTCAGTATAGAACTAGGATAAGTAGGAATTAGGATGTTTTAGTATAGAACTAGGATGTGTAGAAATTAGGATGTTTCAGTATAGAACTAGGATAAGTAGGAATTAGGATGTTTCAGTATAGAACTAGGATAAGTAGGAATTAGGATGTTTCAGTATAGAACTAGGATAAGTAGGAATTAGGATGTTTTAGTATAGAACTAGGATGTGTAGGAATTAGGATGTTTCAGTATAGAACTAGGATAAGTAGGAATTAGGATGTTTCAGTATAGAACTAGGATAAGTAGGAATTAGGATGTTTCAGTATAGAACTAGGATAAGTAGGAATTAGGATGTTTTAGTATAGAACTAGGATGTGTAGGAATTAGGATGTTTCAGTATAGAACTAGGATAAGTAGGAATTAGGATGTTTTAGTATAGAACTAGGATGTGTAGGAATTAGGATGTTTCAGTATAGAACTAGGATAAGTAGGAATTAGGATGTTTCAGTATAGAACTAGGATAAGTAGGAATTAGGATGTTTCAGTATAGAACTAGGATAAGTAGGAATTAGGATGTTTTAGTATAGAACAAGGATGTGTAGGAATTAGGATGTTTCAGTATAGAACTAGGATAAGTAGGAATTAGGATGTTTCAGTATAGAACTAGGATAAGTAGGAATTAGGATGTTTCAGTATAGAACTAGGATAAGTAGGAATTAGGATGTTTTAGTATAGAACTAGGATGTGTAGGAATTAGGATGTTTCAGTATAGAACTAGGATAAGTAGGAATTAGGATGTTTTAGTATAGAACTAGGATGTGTAGGAATTAGGATGTTTCAGTATAGAACTAGGATAAGTAGGAATTAGGATGTTTTAGTATAGAACTAGGATGTGTAGGAATTAGGATGTTTCAGTATAGAACTAGGATAAGTAGGAATTAGGATGTTTTAGTATAGAACTAGGATGTGTAGGAATTAGGATGTTTCAGTATAGAACTAGGATAAGTAGGAATTAGGATGTTTTAGTATAGAACTAGGATGTGTAGGAATTAGGATGTTTCAGTATAGAACTAGGATAAGTAGGAATTAGGATGTTTTAGTATAGAACTAGGATGTGTAGGAATTAGGATGTTTCAGTATAGAACTAGGATAAGTAGGAATTAGGATGTTTTAGTATAGAACTAGGATAAGTAGGAATTAGGATGTTTCAGTATAGAACTAGGATAAGTAGGAATTAGGATGTTTCAGTATAGAACTAGGATAAGTAGGAATTAGGATGTTTTAGTATAGAACTAGGATGTGTAGGAATTAGGATGTTTCAGTATAGAACTAGGATAAGTAGGAATTAGGATGTTTTAGTATAGAACTAGGATGTGTAGGAATTAGGATGTTTCAGTATAGAACTAGGATAAGTAGGAATTAGGATGTTTTAGTATAGAACTAGGATGTGTAGGAATTAGGATGTTTCAGTATAGAACTAGGATAAGTAGGAATTAGGATGTTTTAGTATAGAACTAGGATGTGTAGGAATTAGGATGTTTCAGTATAGAACTAGGATAAGTAGGAATTAGGATGTTTTAGTATAGAACTAGGATAAGTAGGAATTAGGATGTTTCAGTATAGAACTAGGATAAGTAGGAATTAGGATGTTTCAGTATAGAACTAGGATAAGTAGGAATTAGGATGTTTTAGTATAGAACTAGGATGTGTAGGAATTAGGATGTTTCAGTATAGAACTAGGATAAGTAGGAATTAGGATGTTTTAGTATAGAACTAGGATGTGTAGGAATTAGGATGTTTCAGTATAGAACTAGGATAAGTAGGAATTAGGATGTTTTAGTATAGAACTAGGATGTGTAGGAATTAGGATGTTTCAGTATAGAACTAGGATAAGTAGGAATTAGGATGTTTTAGTATAGAACTAGGATGTGTAGGAATTAGGATGTTTCAGTATAGAACTAGGATAAGTAGGAATTAGGATGTTTTAGTATAGAACTAGGATGTGTAGGAATTAGGATGTTTCAGTATAGAACTAGGATAAGTAGGAATTAGGATGTTTTAGTATAGAACTAGGATGTGTAGGAATTAGGATGTTTCAGTATAGAACTAGGATAAGTAGGAATTAGGATGTTTTAGTATAGAACTAGGATAAGTAGGAATTAGGATGTTTCAGTATAGAACTAGGATAAGTAGGAATTAGGATGTTTCAGTATAGAACTAGGATAAGTAGGAATTAGGATGTTTTAGTATAGAACTAGGATGTGTAGGAATTAGGATGTTTCAGTATAGAACTAGGATAAGTAGGAATTAGGATGTTTTAGTATAGAACTAGGATGTGTAGGAATTAGGATGTTTCAGTATAGAACTAGGATAAGTAGGAATTAGGATGTTTTAGTATAGAACTAGGATGTGTAGGAATTAGGATGTTTCAGTATAGAACTAGGATAAGTAGGAATTAGGATGTTTTAGTATAGAACTAGGATAAGTAGGAATTAGGATGTTTCAGTATAGAACTAGGATAAGTAGGAATTAGGATGTTTCAGTATAGAACTAGGATAAGTAGGAATTAGGATGTTTTAGTATAGAACTAGGATGTGTAGGAATTAGGATGTTTCAGTATAGAACTAGGATAAGTAGGAATTAGGATGTTTTAGTATAGAACTAGGATGTGTAGGAATTAGGATGTTTCAGTATAGAACTAGGATAAGTAGGAATTAGGATGTTTTAGTATAGAACTAGGATGTGTAGGAATTAGGATGTTTCAGTATAGAACTAGGATAAGTAGGAATTAGGATGTTTTAGTATAGAACTAGGATGTGTAGAAATTAGGATGTTTCAGTATAGAACTAGGATAAGTAGGAATTAGGATGTTTCAGTATAGAACTAGGATAAGTAGGAATTAGGATGTTTTAGTATAGAACTAGGATGTGTAGGAATTAGGATGTTTCAGTATAGAACTAGGATAAGTAGGAATTAGGATGTTTCAGTATAGAACTAGGATAAGTAGGAATTAGGATGTTTCAGTATAGAACTAGGATAAGTAGGAATTAGGATGTTTTAGTATAGAACTAGGATGTGTAGGAATTAGGATGTTTCAGTATAGAACTAGGATAAGTAGGAATTAGGATGTTTTAGTATAGAACTAGGATGTGTAGGAATTAGGATGTTTCAGTATAGAACTAGGATAAGTAGGAATTAGGATGTTTCAGTATAGAACTAGGATAAGTAGGAATTAGGATGTTTCAGTATAGAACTAGGATAAGTAGGAATTAGGATGTTTTAGTATAGAACAAGGATGTGTAGGAATTAGGATGTTTCAGTATAGAACTAGGATAAGTAGGAATTAGGATGTTTCAGTATAGAACTAGGATAAGTAGGAATTAGGATGTTTCAGTATAGAACTAGGATAAGTAGGAATTAGGATGTTTTAGTATAGAACTAGGATGTGTAGGAATTAGGATGTTTCAGTATAGAACTAGGATAAGTAGGAATTAGGATGTTTTAGTATAGAACTAGGATGTGTAGGAATTAGGATGTTTCAGTATAGAACTAGGATAAGTAGGAATTAGGATGTTTCAGTATAGAACTAGGATAAGTAGGAATTAGGATGTTTCAGTATAGAACTAGGATAAGTAGGAATTAGGATGTTTTAGTATAGAACAAGGATGTGTAGGAATTAGGATGTTTCAGTATAGAACTAGGATAAGTAGGAATTAGGATGTTTCAGTATAGAACTAGGATAAGTAGGAATTAGGATGTTTCAGTATAGAACTAGGATAAGTAGGAATTAGGATGTTTTAGTATAGAACTAGGATGTGTAGGAATTAGGATGTTTCAGTATAGAACTAGGATAAGTAGGAATTAGGATGTTTTAGTATAGAACTAGGATGTGTAGGAATTAGGATGTTTCAGTATAGAACTAGGATAAGTAGGAATTAGGATGTTTTAGTATAGAACTAGGATGTGTAGGAATTAGGATGTTTCAGTATAGAACTAGGATAAGTAGGAATTAGGATGTTTTAGTATAGAACTAGGATGTGTAGGAATTAGGATGTTTCAGTATAGAACTAGGATAAGTAGGAATTAGGATGTTTTAGTATAGAACTAGGATAAGTAGGAATTAGGATGTTTCAGTATAGAACTAGGATAAGTAGGAATTAGGATGTTTCAGTATAGAACTAGGATAAGTAGGAATTAGGATGTTTTAGTATAGAACTAGGATGTGTAGGAATTAGGATGTTTCAGTATAGAACTAGGATAAGTAGGAATTAGGATGTTTTAGTATAGAACTAGGATGTGTAGGAATTAGGATGTTTCAGTATAGAACTAGGATAAGTAGGAATTAGGATGTTTTAGTATAGAACTAGGATGTGTAGGAATTAGGATGTTTCAGTATAGAACTAGGATAAGTAGGAATTAGGATGTTTTAGTATAGAACTAGGATGTGTAGAAATTAGGATGTTTCAGTATAGAACTAGGATAAGTAGGAATTAGGATGTTTCAGTATAGAACTAGGATAAGTAGGAATTAGGATGTTTCAGTATAGAACTAGGATAAGTAGGAATTAGGATGTTTTAGTATAGAACTAGGATGTGTAGGAATTAGGATGTTTCAGTATAGAACTAGGATAAGTAGGAATTAGGATGTTTCAGTATAGAACTAGGATAAGTAGGAATTAGGATGTTTCAGTATAGAACTAGGATAAGTAGGAATTAGGATGTTTTAGTATAGAACTAGGATGTGTAGGAATTAGGATGTTTCAGTATAGAACTAGGATAAGTAGGAATTAGGATGTTTTAGTATAGAACTAGGATGTGTAGGAATTAGGATGTTTCAGTATAGAACTAGGATAAGTAGGAATTAGGATGTTTCAGTATAGAACTAGGATAAGTAGGAATTAGGATGTTTCAGTATAGAACTAGGATAAGTAGGAATTAGGATGTTTTAGTATAGAACAAGGATGTGTAGGAATTAGGATGTTTCAGTATAGAACTAGGATAAGTAGGAATTAGGATGTTTCAGTATAGAACTAGGATAAGTAGGAATTAGGATGTTTCAGTATAGAACTAGGATAAGTAGGAATTAGGATGTTTTAGTATAGAACTAGGATGTGTAGGAATTAGGATGTTTCAGTATAGAACTAGGATAAGTAGGAATTAGGATGTTTTAGTATAGAACTAGGATGTGTAGGAATTAGGATGTTTCAGTATAGAACTAGGATAAGTAGGAATTAGGATGTTTTAGTATAGAACTAGGATGTGTAGGAATTAGGATGTTTCAGTATAGAACTAGGATAAGTAGGAATTAGGATGTTTTAGTATAGAACTAGGATGTGTAGGAATTAGGATGTTTCAGTATAGAACTAGGATAAGTAGGAATTAGGATGTTTTAGTATAGAACTAGGATGTGTAGGAATTAGGATGTTTCAGTATAGAACTAGGATAAGTAGGAATTAGGATGTTTTAGTATAGAACTAGGATGTGTAGGAATTAGGATGTTTCAGTATAGAACTAGGATAAGTAGGAATTAGGATGTTTTAGTATAGAACTAGGATAAGTAGGAATTAGGATGTTTCAGTATAGAACTAGGATAAGTAGGAATTAGGATGTTTCAGTATAGAACTAGGATAAGTAGGAATTAGGATGTTTTAGTATAGAACTAGGATGTGTAGGAATTAGGATGTTTCAGTATAGAACTAGGATAAGTAGGAATTAGGATGTTTTAGTATAGAACTAGGATGTGTAGGAATTAGGATGTTTCAGTATAGAACTAGGATAAGTAGGAATTAGGATGTTTTAGTATAGAACTAGGATGTGTAGGAATTAGGATGTTTCAGTATAGAACTAGGATAAGTAGGAATTAGGATGTTTTAGTATAGAACTAGGATGTGTAGGAATTAGGATGTTTCAGTATAGAACTAGGATAAGTAGGAATTAGGATGTTTTAGTATAGAACTAGGATAAGTAGGAATTAGGATGTTTCAGTATAGAACTAGGATAAGTAGGAATTAGGATGTTTCAGTATAGAACTAGGATAAGTAGGAATTAGGATGTTTTAGTATAGAACTAGGATGTGTAGGAATTAGGATGTTTCAGTATAGAACTAGGATAAGTAGGAATTAGGATGTTTTAGTATAGAACTAGGATGTGTAGGAATTAGGATGTTTCAGTATAGAACTAGGATAAGTAGGAATTAGGATGTTTTAGTATAGAACTAGGATGTGTAGGAATTAGGATGTTTCAGTATAGAACTAGGATAAGTAGGAATTAGGATGTTTTAGTATAGAACTAGGATGTGTAGGAATTAGGATGTTTCAGTATAGAACTAGGATAAGTAGGAATTAGGATGTTTCAGTATAGAACTAGGATAAGTAGGAATTAGGATGTTTCAGTATAGAACTAGGATAAGTAGGAATTAGGATGTTTTAGTATAGAACTAGGATGTGTAGGAATTAGGATGTTTCAGTATAGAACTAGGATAAGTAGGAATTAGGATGTTTCAGTATAGAACTAGGATAAGTAGGAATTAGGATGTTTCAGTATAGAACTAGGATAAGTAGGAATTAGGATGTTTTAGTATAGAACTAGGATGTGTAGGAATTAGGATGTTTCAGTATAGAACTAGGATAAGTAGGAATTAGGATGTTTTAGTATAGAACTAGGATGTGTAGGAATTAGGATGTTTCAGTATAGAACTAGGATAAGTAGGAATTAGGATGTTTCAGTATAGAACTAGGATAAGTAGGAATTAGGATGTTTCAGTATAGAACTAGGATAAGTAGGAATTAGGATGTTTTAGTATAGAACTAGGATGTGTAGGAATTAGGATGTTTCAGTATAGAACTAGGATAAGTAGGAATTAGGATGTTTCAGTATAGAACTAGGATGTGTAGGAATTAGGATGTTTCAGTATAGAACTAGGATAAGTAGGAATTAGGATGTTTTAGTATAGAACTAGGATGTGTAGGAATTAGGATGTTTCAGTATAGAACTAGGATAAGTAGGAATTAGGATGTTTTAGTATAGAACTAGGATGTGTAGGAATTAGGATGTTTCAGTATAGAACTAGGATAAGTAGGAATTAGGATGTTTTAGTATAGAACTAGGATGTGTAGGAATTAGGATGTTTCAGTATAGAACTAGGATAAGTAGGAATTAGGATGTTTTAGTATATAACTAGGATGTGTGAGTAATGAATTAGGATGTTTCAGTATAGAACTAGGATGTGTGAGTAATGAATTAGGATGTTTTAGAATATTTTAGGACGTGCGAGTTTAGAACGAAAGTCTTATAAACACCAAACATGTATTTTTACTGTATTCTTACAACTATGTATAAGTATATACAAATAATACAGATGAAACAAGCAATCTAAGGACCGTTGCAAACGATCTATAGATAGCTCTTGCTATATTCTTATATTGGTTCCTTAACAGTTGGAGCCGTCGATCCGTAGCTGGATAGCGGCTCACGAGCAGCACTGGTCTGCGCCCGCGCGCGCCGTGACACGAGCGTGGCTGAGGGAGCCGCTGCGGGCCAGGGCCGTCACCAGGGACCTCAAGTGGGGCGTGCCCGTACCGGTGG
The DNA here is from genome assembly GCA_961405105.1 of Perizoma affinitatum. Lineage (NCBI taxonomy): Eukaryota > Metazoa > Arthropoda > Insecta > Lepidoptera > Geometridae > Perizoma > Perizoma affinitatum. The sequence continues at coordinate 6,828,840 of OY560207.1, forward strand.
AGGGGTTCCGGAATAAGGTATACCCAAAACACATACAGCCGAATTAACGAGGGCGGATGGGCAAAAGGCATGACAAAATGGATGACGTTCACGGGACGGGGCTAGGAACCGTTGATGCTTTCCAGGAACTGGTGGATAGTAGTTTGAAAGTATTTGTGGTATTATTATTGTATTTCATCATCTGATATCATCATCATCACGGACGCTCAGGTAAGTTCGTTTAACCATTTAATTATTTTAGAATATTATTACGACTATACCACGTATTTTACTATTCTACGTTCCCGTCTCACGACCGTCGAGAGTGGTCGCGGACAATGCTCATGAGGAAGGACCTCTAAACGGTCAACGAAACGTCAGCAGGAGAATAGTAAAGTACGTGGTATAGTCGTAACAATATTCTAAAATGATACCAAACCACGATAATTTTAATTCCATCATTTCATTATTCACTTGGTGGGTAGTAGTTTGAAAGTATTTGTGGTATTATTATTGTATTAAATACATAGTCAACACAAGCAATTAAACCACAAATTTTGTGGTTTAATTGCTTGTGTTGACTATCATAGTTGTATAAGTTGTTTTTGTATTCTAACAAGTTATGGATCATTGGTCTGAAATAAACATTATTATTATTATTATTTGGCCAGGAGTGGGAAAGTAAAGGTTACCAAAAAACGTATACAGATTGGACAACTAGAAGGATCCTTATGCCTGAAGCATTATGAGAATAAATAAATAATGCTGGACATTTTTACACAGAATCATCTAGCCCCAAACTAAGCAGAGCTTGTGTTGTTGGAACTACATGACTGATATACTACTTGTATACTTTTTTTTACCAAATACATACATAGAAAACACCCAGACCCGCGGCGAATGTTTGCATATACAAACTTTTGTTCCGCGACGGGAACCTTTGTTTTGAAAGTAAAATATAAATGTTTTGTTGAGTTTCCAAAAGGTACTTAATTTTAACAATGATGAAATCTCTTTTTACGCAAAAATCCTTGTCATAGGAGTTTTCGCTCTTGCTTAGGTATATTTTACCTGTTGTTGTGTTTAATTGGAACAGGTTTTCTACGTGTGGTTCGATGCGCCGATCGGCTACCTCAGCATCACGCAGAACGCCACCAAGGACTTCGAGCAATGGTGGAAACCTCACAAGGATCACGATGTAAGTCCTAACGACCTCGGCGACATGGTGGCACGCCGGCCGAGCAGCCAAAGACGCAAAAGGGTTTGATTCCCGCTGCGGGTCAAATGTTTACATGTTCTGCAGTTCGGGATCTGCGTTTTGTGGTACCACGGTACTCTTGGTCCTGATACCCACGATACAGGAAATCCGTCGTAGTACAAGCAGTCAGTTAAAATAATAATATTTAAAATAAATTACATAAATATATAATAGTTTTAATTAATTAATTTAAAAAAAATATCACACATAATTTTTTGTCTTATCCTTCTCTGAAACGAGCAAAGGTTTCACTTGTAACAAACAAACAAACAATGTAATAAAATCTTGAAAGACAATTTTAACCTACTTCTATTTGGTCGTATCAAAATTAAACTTTGTATGCATATATAGTTCGGATGACAATACTATAATTTGATATCTTAGAGCTGATCTGATGATGGAGCCAGGAGGTGGATGGTTGGACTATTCAGTGACTACTAGTAAACACCTCGAGTTTGGGCTCATAAGATTCGTTTTGACGAGTCCAATAGATTGGGCTTGGTAACGAGGGTCTGATGATGGAGCTAGGAAGTGGATAGTGTAATTCTTTTTTATAATTGTGCGTGATAAAAGCATTTTTTTTTAAACTACACATTTAAAAAAAACACATTTAATTTATGTTTATAAAGTTATTTTTTTCAGGTGAAACTGTACCAATTCATGGCGAAAGACAATGTACCTTTCCATGTGATAATGTTCCCGGCAACGTTACTGGGGGTCAATGAAGGCCATGTGTTAGTCAACAACTTGTTTGCCACCGGTACGTATCAGGTTGTCTGGTAGATGATTAGCCATAAGACCGCTCATTGTACAACGTTGTCAAAGTTTGTAGTATCTAAGCTGAAATTTTATTTGAAGTGCATTAAATTATTATCTATTTATCTATTTCTGACGACCTCTGTGAAACAGTGTGCGAAGGTCCGCCTGAAACGCAGTAGGTTGCGGGTTCCATTCCCGGGACGAATGTTTGTATGATCTGCAAATATTTGTCACGTGTCTGGGTGTTTTCTATGTATAATATGTATATATTAAAATATATAAATATAGTTTGGGGCTAGATGATGCTGTGTGGAAAATGTCCAGCATTATTTATTACGGGATGACATTTATTCCTACAACTATATACAAGTATATATGTAGTTATCGAAAGATCGTTGCAAACCATCTATAGATAGCTCAACTGCTCTAGATCACTACCAGACGGAAGCTTTCCCAAAATGTATTATTATTATTTCTGTTCACAAAAAAACACGTTCACGACTGCATCCCCCATGATAAACATCCTTAAATACATACTCAGTGTGTAGATCTTTGAGAATACCAAGTGTTAGACTCTGATTACAAAATGTTTTAACTTTTTCCAGAATATTTGAACTATGAAGAAGGAAAATTCTCAAAATCTAGAGGAGTCGGCGTATTCGGTACGGACGCTCAGGTAAGTTATTTTAACCATTTAAATATTCACTCGATCATCATCATCATCACGGACGCTCAGGTAAGTTATTTTAACCATTTAAATATTCACTCGATCATCATCATCATCACGGACGCTCAGGTAAGTTATTTTAACCATTTAAATATTCACTCGATCATCATCATCATCACGGACGCTCAGGTAAGTTATTTTAACCATTTAAATATTCACTCGATCATCATCATCATCACGGACGCTCAGGTAAGTTATTTTAACCATTTAAATATTCACTCGATCATCATCATCATCACGGACGCTCAGGTAAGTTATTTTAACCATTTAAATATTCACTCGATCATCATCATCATCACGGACGCTCAGGTAAGTTATTTTAACCATTTAAATATTCACTCGATCATCATCATCATCACGGACGCTCAGGTAAGTTATTTTAACCATTTAAATATTCACTCGATCATCATCATCATCACGGACGCTCAGGTAAGTTATTTTAACCATTTAAATATTCACTCGATCATCATCATCATCGCGGACGCTCAGGTAAGTTATTTTAACCATTTAAATATTCACTCGATCATCATCATCATCGCGGACGCTCAGGTAAGTTATTTTAACCATTTAAATATTCACTCGATCATCATCATCATCACGGACGCTCAGGTAAGTTATTTTAACCATTTAAATATTCACTCGATCATCATCATCATCACGGACGCTCAGGTAAGTTATTTTAACCATTTAAATATTCACTCGATCATCATCATCATCACGGACGCTCAGGTAAGTTATTTTAACCATTTAAATATTCACTCGATCATCATCATCATCGCGGACGCTCAGGTAAGTTATTTTAACCATTTAAATATTCACTCGATCATCATCATCATCACGGACGCTCAGGTAAGTTATTTTAACCATTTAAATATTCACTCGATCATCATCATCATCACGGACGCTCAGGTAAGTTATTTTAACCATTTAAATATTCACTCGATCATCATCATCATCACGGACGCTCAGGTAAGTTATTTTAACCATTTAAATATTCACTCGATCATCATCATCATCACGGACGCTCAGGTAAGTTATTTTAACCATTTAAATATTCACTCGATCATCATCATCATCGCGGACGCTCAGGTAAGTTATTTTAACCATTTAAATATTCACTCGATCATCATCATCATCACGGACGCTCAGGTAAGTTATTTTAACCATTTAAATATTCACTCGATCATCATCATCATCACGGACGCTCAGGTAAGTTATTTTAACCATTTAAATATTCACTCGATCATCATCATCATCACGGACGCTCAGGTAAGTTATTTTAACCATTTAAATATTCACTCGATCATCATCATCATCGCGGACGCTCAGGTAAGTTATTTTAACCATTTAAATATTCACTCGATCATCATCATCATCACGGACGCTCAGGTAAGTTATTTTAACCATTTAAATATTCACTCGATCATCATCATCATCACGGACGCTCAGGTAAGTTATTTTAACCATTTAAATATTCACTCGATCATCATCATCATCGCGGACGCTCAGGTAAGTTATTTTAACCATTTAAATATTCACTCGATCATCATCATCATCGCGGACGCTCAGGTAAGTTATTTTAACCATTTAAATATTCACTCGATCATCATCATCATCACGGACGCTCAGGTAAGTTATTTTAACCATTTAAATATTCACTCGATCATCATCATCATCACGGACGCTCAGGTAAGTTATTTTAACCATTTAAATATTCACTCGATCATCATCATCATCACGGACGCTCAGGTAAGTTATTTTAACCATTTAAATATTCACTCGATCATCATCATCATCGCGGACGCTCAGGTAAGTTATTTTAACCATTTAAATATTCACTCGATCATCATCATCATCACGGACGCTCAGGTAAGTTATTTTAACCATTTAAATATTCACTCGATCATCATCATCATCGCGGACGCTCAGGTAAGTTATTTTAACCATTTAAATATTCACTCGATCATCATCATCATCACGGACGCTCAGGTAAGTTATTTTAACCATTTAAATATTCACTCGATCATCATCATCATCACGGACGCTCAGGTAAGTTATTTTAACCATTTAAATATTCACTCGATCATCATCATCATCACGGACGCTCAGGTAAGTTATTATAAACATTTAAATATTCACTCGATCATCATCATCATCGCGGACGCTCAGGTAAGTTATTTTAACCATTTAAATATTCACTCGATCATCATCATCATCACGGACGCTCAGGTAAGTTATTTTAACCATTTAAATATTCACTCGATCATCATCATCATCACGGACGCTCAGGTAAGTTATTTTAACCATTTAAATATTCACTCGATCATCATCATCATCGCGGACGCTCAGGTAAGTTATTTTAACCATTTAAATATTCACTCGATCATCATCATCATCGCGGACGCTCAGGTAAGTTATTTTAACCATTTAAATATTCACTCGATCATCATCATCATCACGGACGCTCAGGTAAGTTATTTTAACCATTTAAATATTCACTCGATCATCATCATCATCACGGACGCTCAGGTAAGTTATTTTAACCATTTAAATATTCACTCGATCATCATCATCATCGCGGACGCTCAGGTAAGTTATTTTAACCATTTAAATATTCACTCGATCATCATCATCGCGGACGCTCAGGTAAGTTATTTTAACCATTTAAATATTCACTCGATCATCATCATCATCACGGACGCTCAGGTAAGTTATTTTAACCATTTAATTATTCACTCGATCATCATCATCATCGCGGACGCTCAGGTAAGTTATTTTAACCATTTAAATATTCACTCGATCATCATCATCATCACGGACGCTCAGGTAAGTTATTTTAACCATTTAAATATTCACTCGATCATCATCATCATCGCGGACGCTCAGGTAAGTTATTTTAACCATTTAAATATTCACTCGATCATCATCATCGCGGACGCTCAGGTAAGTTATTTTAACCATTTAAATATTCACTCGATCATCATCATCATCACGGACGCTCAGGTAAGTTATTTTAACCATTTAAATATTCACTCGATCATCATCATCATCGCGGACGCTCAGGTAAGTTATTTTAACCATTTAAATATTCACTCGATCATCATCATCATCACGGACGCTCAGGTAAGTTATTTTAACCATTTAAATATTCACTCGATCATCATCATCATCACGGACGCTCAGGTAAGTTATTTTAACCATTTAAATATTCACTCGATCATCATCATCATCGCGGACGCTCAGGTAAGTTATTTTAACCATTTAAATATTCACTCGATCATCATCATCATCACGGACGCTCAGGTAAGTTATTTTAACCATTTAAATATTCACTCGATCATCATCATCATCACGGACGCTCAGGTAAGTTATTTTAACCATTTAAATATTCACTCGATCATCATCATCATCGCGGACGCTCAGGTAAGTTATTTTAACCATTTAAATATTCACTCGATCATCATCATCATCGCGGACGCTCAGGTAAGTTATTTTAACCATTTAATTATTCACTCGATCATCATCATCATCGCGGACGCTCAGGTAAGTTATTTTAACCATTTAATTATTCACTCGATCATCATCATCATCGCGGACGCTCAGGTAAGTTATTTTAACCATTTAATTATTCACTCGATCATCATCATCATCGCGGACGCTCAGGTAAGTTATTTTAACCATTTAATTATTCACTCGATCATCATCATCATCGCGGACGCTCAGGTAAGTTATTTTAACCATTTAATTATTCACTCGATCATCATCATCATCGCGGACGCTCAGGTAAGTTATTTTAACCATTTAATTATTCACTCGATCATCATCATCATCGCGGACGCTCAGGTAAGTTATTTTAACCATTTAATTATTCACTTAATCATCATCATCATCACGGACGCTCAGGTAAGTTATTTTAACCATTTAATTATTCACTCGATCATCATCATCATCGCGGACGCTCAGGTAAGTTATTTTAACCATTTAATTATTCACTCGATCATCATCATCATCGCGGACGCTCAGGTAAGTTATTTTAACCATTTAATTATTCACTTAATCATCATCATCATCACGGACGCTCAGGTAAGTTATTTTAACCATTTAATTATTCACTTAATTATCATCATCATCACGGACGCTCAGGTAAGTTATTTTAACCATTTAATTATTCACTCGATCATCATCATCATCACGGACGCTCAGGTAAGTTATTTTAACCATTTAATTATTCACTTAATCATCATCATCATCACGGACGCTCAGGTAAGTTATTTTAACCATTTAATTATTCACTTAATCATCATCATCATCACGGACGCTCAGGTAAGTTATTTTAACCATTTAATTATTCACTCGATCATCATCATCATCGCGGACGCTCAGGTAAGTTATTTTAACCATTTAATTATTCACTTAATCATCATCATCATCACGGACGCTCAGGTAAGTTATTTTAACCATTTAATTATTCACTTAATCATCATCATCATCACGGACGCTCAGGTAAGTTATTTTAACCATTTAATTATTCACTTAATCATCATCATCATCACGGACGCTCAGGTAAGTTATTTTAACCATTTAATTATTCACTTAATCATCATCATCATCACGGACGCTCAGGTAAGTTATTTTAACCATTTAATTATTCACTTAATCATCATCATCATCACGGACGCTCAGGTAAGTTATTTTAACCATTTAATTATTCACTTAATCATCATCATCATCACGGACGCTCAGGTAAGTTATTTTAACCATTTAATTATTCACTTAATCATCATCATCATCACGGACGCTCAGGTAAGTTATTTTAACCATTTAATTATTCACTCGATCATCATCATCATCGCGGACGCTCAGGTAAGTTCGTTTAACCCTTTCACTTGCACTCCAAAGACTCTGTGGCGCAGTGGGCGAAGGCCCGCCTGAGACGCAGAAGGTTGCTGGCTCGAATCCCGCCTGTAAATATTTGTCTCGGGTTTGGGTGTTTTCTGAAAATTTATGCCTGTACCAAAATGGTGTTCAGCTCAGCATAATAATAATGCTGGTAATTTTGCACACAGCATCATCTAGCCCCAAACTAAGCATAGCTTGTATAATGGGAACTACATGACTGATATACTACTTATATACTTTTTTTGTAAATACATACATATTATACATAGAAAACACCCAGCACCGAGGCAAATATCTGCAGATCATACAAACATTTGTCACGCGGCGGGAATCGAACCCGCAACCTTCTGCGTGTCAGGCGGGCTTTCGCCCACTGCGCCACAGATGTCGTCTATAATCAGGCGTTAATTTTCAGGATACGGGAATACCGTCGGACGTGTGGCGTTTCTACTTGGCGAGCATCCGACCCGAGACTTCAGATTCCAGTTTCAGTTGGACTGAACTGGGCACTAGGTAATTCTTATCCTCTCCATCCGAAGGATATCTGGAAGAGATTTTTTTTTTTTTTAAACCAACAGCTCATGTAACAGAAAGATATAATAATATAACACAGGAACCAATAAAATGGTTTCACGTGTAGATACAGCGTAATGAGAGTGTGAGCTGGAAGGGAAACAATGCAACAGAATAAATACAAATTTAGCTATTAAATATATATACAAACAGACAAAAATAAGAGCGAAAAGTGTTTGGCCACGAAGAAAATAAATTTCCACTAAAAATCCTCACGGATTCGACACTAGACATCTGGCTGTGTGAGATCGCTTCGTAGCGATAAGATCGCCCATTGTACTTTCTTTAGAATAAGATTTTGTTATTATGTGTTTCTCCTAAAGGTTTACTGGAAGAACTCTTGTTAGGGTTCAGCTCGCCTTTGTACATTAGGACATGTACATTTTTTTGTCTGTATTTTCCGTGTGTACAATAAAGTATTTTCATTTTTCATATTTAGTGAAAACCGTTACATTAGGCACATGCCCGCGTTTTTGTAACTTTTTGGAACTAAGGCTTGCCGGTTTCCGCACAGTGTTTTCCTTCACCGTTTTCATCAATATAGGCTGATGATGATGATAATAAATTAAAAGTTTAACAGGAATAACTCGGAGCTACTCAACAATCTGGGCAACTTCTGCCATCGCTCGCTGAGTTTCTGCGCGAGCGCATTCAAGGGTCGAGTGCCAGATGCCACACTCACGGCCGCTGACTACACTCTGCTCGCACTCGTCAACAGAGACGTCATAGGTAAGCTCTTTTTCACTTCTCATGCTTTAAAAGTGTGTAATTTTATCCAAGCGTGAGTAAGGTGGGGTCTTTTTCACATCTCGTGCTCTAAAAGTGTGTTATTTTGTCTAAGCGTAAGTAAGGTGGGGTCTTTTTCACATCTCGTGCTCTAAAAGTGTGTTATTTTGTCTAAGCGTAAGTATTGTGGGGTCTTTTCACATCTCGTGCTCTAAAAGTGTGTTATTTTATCTAAGGTAAGGTGGGGTCTTTTACACATCTCGTGCTCTAAAAGTGTGTTATTTTGTCTAAGCGTAAGTAAGTTGGGGTCTTTTACACATCTCGTGCTCTAAAAGTGTGTTATTTTGTCTAAGCGTAAGTAAGGTGGGGTCTTTTTCACATCTCGTGCTCTAAAAGTGTGTAATTTTATCCAAGCGTGAGTAAGGTGGAGTCTTTTTCACATCTCGTGCTCTAAAAGTGTATTATTTTGTCTAAGCGTAAGTAAGGTGGGGTCTTTTTCACATCTCATGCTCTAAAAGTGTGTAATTTTATCCAAGCGTGAGTAAGGTGGGGTCTTTTTCACTTCTCATGCTCTAAAAGTGTGTTTTTTTATCCAAGCGTAAGTAAGGTGGGGTCTTTTTCACATCTCATGCTCTAAAAGTGTGTAATTTTATCCAAGCGTGAGTAAGGTGGGGTCTTTTTCACTTCTCATGCTCTAAAAGTGTGTTATTTTGTCTAAGCGTAAGTAAGTTGGGGTCTTTTACACATCTCGTGCTCTAAAAGTGTGTTATTTTGTCTAAGCGTAAGTAAGGTGGGGTCTTTTTCACATCTCGTGCTCTAAAAGTGTGTAATTTTATCCAAGCGTGAGTAAGGTGGAGTCTTTTTCATATCTCGTGCTCTAAAAGTGTATTATTTTGTCTAAGCGTAAGTAAGGTGGGGTCTTTTTCACATCTCATGCTCTAAAAGTGTGTAATTTTATCCAAGCGTGAGTAAGGTGGGGTCTTTTTCACTTCTCATGCTCTAAAAGTGTGTTTTTTTTATCCAAGCGTAAGTAAGGTGGGGTCTTTTTCACATCTCGTGCTCTAAAAGTGTGTAATTTTATCCAAGCTTGAGTAAGGCGGGTCTTTTTCACTTCTCGTGCTCTAAAAGTGTGTAATTTTAGCTAATTTTGAAAATAAAATAAACTTAAGGCGGACTAAAGTGTATTATTTAATAATAATAATTGATATTTAATTTTTATTTTTATTCGGGGTACAACGCGGGTGAAGCGGTGGGCATTAGCTAGTACCTTAATACATAGTTTAATGTTGTTACAGCTTACGTCCAGCATATGGAAAAGGGGCGACTCCGCGAAGCCCTGAGGCAGGTCCTATCCATCTCTAAGCGAGGCAACCAACACATGCAGAGCGAACAACCATGGGTATTGCTGAAGGGATCAGACGATGACAAGTAAATGCCTACACTATTACCGCTCTAGTTTAGAAACCAGTATTTGTTTTTTTTATATACTAGAATCTTCCTTGATAAATGCCCTACTCCTACTAACTATGAAAATCGCATTCTAATCGGTTTAGTAAACAAACCTTGAGTTATCCTGTAGGGAAGGCAGAACTCGGGTGTTGCACAAGGGATGGGTCGATGACAAGTTAATGCCTTCAAACCTCTCTAGCTCACTAACGGAATGTAGTATATAGATGATTTATATACCTAAATCTCCCTCGATAAATGTCCTACTCAACTGTGAAAACCGCATCCTAATCGGTTCAGTATAACTCGAGTTAGGTATAGGCTACTTTTTATCGGGGTACCATGCGGGTGAGGCCGTGGGCAGAGGTTATAAAAGTATATATTTATTAATATATTACTGTATGTTTCATTCGATTAGTTACACCCAAGGGCAACTGTATTTCCTAGACAATAACTGAGGTTTTTACAGTTGAGTAGGACATTTTATCGAGGAAGATTAGGGTATATATCTCATCCAAATACTGATCAAGTGACTGCTGCCAAGTGTAACCTTGACAAATTTACGTTAGCGTGAAAGGAAAACTGCGTGTGGTATTTGTCTAGGTCTTTTGTGAGTATTTCCTCGTCTGCCCTTAATTCTTATTATTAATAATATGTTTGGCTGTGTTTCCAGGGTCCGTGGCTCGACGGCAATCGGCGTTTGCTGTCAGCTAGTAGCATTGTTATGCGCGTTGCTGGCGCCGTATATGCCGGACACGTGCAGGAAACTGCGGGAACAACTGAACGTGGACGGCGAAGATCTGAGGATAAACCCTGAGTGAGTAACAAAAATCAGAGGACGGTGCTCATGAGGAAGGACCTCTAAACGGTCAACGAAACGTCAGCAGGAGAATAGTAAAGTACGTGGTATAGTCGTAATTATATTCTAAAATGATACCAAACCACGGTAATTTTAATTCCAAAAAATCAGAACATTTATTTTATTTTAATCAGAAAAGAAACAATTATCACTAAATATAGACAACTTCTTAATATTCTATTTGCCATTAAAATGATTTCACATATAAGAAACGAAAAAAGCGTATTTGTCTGAGTTAAGTAAACCTAAGTACTCACTTAAATAAGCAGAAACATTTAGGTACATAAATATTTTCGGGAAAAAAAAAAGACTAAACTGTTATTGAACGGATTCAAACGCTTTAAAACGGATGGATTATTGTTAAATAATTTTAATTGGCCTTCTTATATTATGTAACATTAATAGTTGTATAATATTTACTTAAATACTTTTCCTGTAAGCTAGCTGTAAGTTTTCCTAAGATATAAATAAATAAATAAATATATCTAAATCTGGGAAGCAATCAACTATAAGCTAGTTATAAGATATAACAACTAGCAGATCTAATATAGAATGAGTTTTTTTTTGTGAGTGGTGGTGCTCTGAGGAACGTATAGAGAAAAGGGTAAGCGGACGGATCTCGTGTGGACGCTTAACTGTATCTTAGAGAGGAGATCTGGGGAGTCAATTTTAACTGTGAAAGACACGTCTGATATGGCTCTACTTTCTTGAAATGGCATGTGATGCCTTTTACATCAGGGCATTTATTTGCATGAATATAGGTCAGCTTATACATGATGTTACAATTTTGATAGGCCCTTCTATATTCTACAATCTAAATGGTGTGCAAATGTCAATAGGTAGATTGATAATTAATTTGAATACAAGAATAATTATAAAATGTCATAATGCCATAACGTTAGGACAACGCATACTGCCCAAAGAACATGGGGTGTCAATTATAAGATCATTAAATTGCATATACATAAATAATGCTGGACATTTTTCACACGGTATCATCTAGCTCCAAACTAAGCATAGCTTGTGTTATGAGAACTACATGACTGATATACTACTTATATATATATATATATATTGTAAATACATATTATGCATAGAAAACACCCGGACCCGAAACAAATATGTATTTTTAGATCATACAAACATTTTTCCCGCGGCGGGAATCGAACCCGCAACCTTCTGTTTCTCAGGTGGGCCTTCGCCCATTGCGCCAAAGAGGGCGTACCTGTACACCAAAAGTTAAAAAAAATATATACGATGCTTGCCGCCCATATTTAGAGTTCCAACGCCATGTGCTACTGAAAATAAATTAAGAAATTTAATCCATTGCTTAGGATATTTAACGAAATGTTCGGTTCGCCCTTAAGTTATTATTTTTTAATATTTCCAGTAAGCCATCTTTCGTTCAGTACCTGCGGTCGGGTCACGTGATCGGCGTACCGGCCCCACTATTCACGAAGATCGAGCAAGCCACTCTCGACGAGCTGAGAGCCAAGTACGCGGGCACACAGAGCGATAGAGCCAGTAAGGTGAGCTTAAACCGAACAGATTCATCAACTGAGCGCTTCCGTGCTTCAGAGGGCACGTTAAGATGCTCAGAAACTGAGCGCTTTCGTGCGTTAAAGTTTTACGTTAAGATGTAGGGAGTTATAACCAAACATCTTCATAAACAACGCTATCGTGCTTTAGAGGGCACGTTAAGATGTTGGTTTTGGATATAACCGCCGCTAAGCTGTGGCCTTCTAATTTTATCTAATTTTAATCTAATTTTATTTCGGGTTCTGTCAAACCCTAAGTTAATCTATAAAATTCCGGTTATGTCATCTATAATCTTAATTTCAGCGATACCTTCCGGTATAAATAATTCAAAAAATATTTTTTTTGTCATCGTCAACTGCCAAACTTCATGAATGAAGTTTGTCGCCGGCAATGTCGGCAAATCTTAATTTTTCATGACAACATCGGGTTATGCCATCAAAAAACTTGAGATTATATTAATTATGAAATTACCCACAAACTTCTGGTATTAACATTCACAAGCTTAATTTTTAATCTATTTACATTGAGTTATGTCATCATCAATCTTAATTTCACCGACAAACTTCCTGGTATTAACATTCACAAGCTCAATTCCATCGACAAACATAGAGCTATGTCATCGTCAATCCTGATTTCATAGACAAACTTCAATTTATTTCGTCAACATGTTCATTTTATCACAGTCGTGTCATGTTTTAGGTTGAAATCGCTTCGTTAGCGGAGCTAGAAGCGGCCGTTACTCAACAAGTAAGTAACACTTAGAACTATGTGTTTTCTATGTATAATATGTACCAATGTATTTACTAAAAAAAAAAAAAGTGTATAAGTAATATATCAGCCATGAAGTTGCCATAACACAAGCACTGCTTAGTTTGGAGCTAGATGATGCTGTGTGAAACATGTCCAGCATAATTTAATTAATTACCGAAAGAGAGGTTATGAGTTTCACAGTCGCAAACATTTTAAAACATACCTTACGTTCGAAAAACAGGTAACTTTTCAACAACGACATCTATTTTTGTTTTTGTACTAAACCAAAAACGGAATTTGCTTATTACTCAAAAACGATAAGGATTATTTGTTTCTACAAAATGAAAAAATGTATCGCGTATATATATTTCCTCTCAATCGATACCCCACATGATCAGATAATCTTATTTTATCTTTTTTATATATTATTATTATACAAAGAAAACAGAATTATATAATTTTAAATGGCTGGAAAACTGAGTCTTCGACCTTTTTACATACATATTGTTTGGCAAAACAAACACCAACAGAGGCTACCTACTCACGAGGAAGCCGTTCAGCCATCCCTCCCGCGACCCCGCGCTCGGAGGACCCCGCACCTTGGCCGTCGAATCTCACAGCGACAGACGTGTTGACTTTATTATATTATAGTAAAAACCACAAAGGCTCAATATTGCAATAAAAGCAAATATATCATAATTTTATTTGAAGACACCTTGCAAATTAATATCCTCAACACATACAGACATACCTACTAATTTAATTAGAGATTAGTGCGTTCAAATAAACTCTTCAGCTTTATTTTTCGTATAGATTTGCATAAATCCTTCATCATATTAAAATCCTATTCAGTCTAAACCAGATTTCCAATAAGTTGTAAATGCGTGCTTTGCAGGCGGACAAAGTACGTCAAGTGAAAGCAGCCACGAAAGACAAGTCCGTCTGGCAACCGGAGGTGGAAAAGCTGCTGGTTCTGAAGAAGCAGCTGGCAAATGCGCAGGCGCAGGCAAAGCCGGCGGCGAACGGCGAGTCTGCAGGCGATCTCGAGAAAGCTATTGCTGAGCAGGTAATACATAAATCCACGACGAACTGGGCTGCGTCGCCAGAGGTGCGGGACAAAGTTGTCTGAAAAGTTATCTGTTTTTCGAACGTAAAGATATGTTTGAAAATATTTGCGACTGTGAAACTCATAACCATTATTTCGGGAATCGGGGGAAAGGAGTGGAGAAAAGAAGTTTGTTCTAATAAAATTAGCTTTGAAAATAAAGTAGTAACAATTTTAAAAGTTAGTACCTGGTTACTAACTTTTATAATTAATTTATCATTAAATTATAAAAGTTAGTAGTTAAGTACTAAATTTCTAATTGTTATTTTATAATTATTAATACAAAATTAAATTAATTATTAATATTACATTTACAATTTAATTATAAATTAATCATTCAACTATAAAAGTTTGTAGTTACCAACTTTTATAATTGTTTTTAATAGTAAAACAATTTATAAAAATTATTAAATAGCTTTTACAAGTTATTTACTTATAGCTTAAGGTAAACAATTTATAAGAGATATAAAATAAGTAATATTAAAGACAGACATAATAATATCAAACAACTAAATTTATAATACAAATAATCTTGAACCTCTTATTCATAATCAGTCCTTAATTAAAATTTATAAATTTAGTTGTTTGATATTATTATGTCTAAAGTAGTATGCTAAAAGTTGTCTGCCTCTATCTTTGTTTAGTGCTAGAAAGGGACAGGACTAGAGTTAGCGATCTGCTTTAGATAATGAGTGATTATTATGTATAAGAGGTAGGTTTGTAAGATTTTTTAATGGTTTATTATATTTGATTTGCAAAAACTATATATTTTTTAAATTCTTCTTTATTTTATTAAAGAGGTTTCATTTAAAACACATAGTAAAAGCGCTATCTTTAGTTTTTTTTCTTATCAGCTCTGTGCTTAATGTCATATATTATAAAATGACATTAAGCACAGAGCCCGCCCGCGCTATTACTTCTTTTGCTCGGCTCGTAAGGCAATAACCTTTCTCATGAATGAATTGGGCTACCAAATGAAAAAATATTTTCCAAATCTCTGTTGGTAGTTACAGAGATTAGAGTGTTCAAACAAACTCTTCTGCTTTATTTTTCGTATGGATTTGCATAAATCCTTTATCGTATTTAAATCCTATCAGTCTAAACCAGATTTCCAACAGTTGTACATGCGTGATTTGCAGGCGGACAAAGTTCGTCAAGTGAAAGCAGCCACGAAGGACAAGTCCGTCTGGCAACCGGAAGTGGACAAGCTGCTGGCTCTGAAGAAGCAGCTGGCAAATGCGCAGGCGCAGGCAAAGCCGGCGGCGAACGGCGAGTCTACAGGCGATCTCGAGAAAGCTATTGCTGAGCAGGTAATACACAATTCTACGACGATCTCGGCTGCGACGCAAGAGGTGCGGGTTCGATTCTCGCTGCGGGACAAATGGTTGCATGTTCCGGATACACACGACACAGGAATCCTAGTGTTAGATCATCATCTTCATGTCCTTATTCCACTCTCTATCAGCCGTCATCTCAGTACTCGCTCCTTTCTTAACAATATCTGTATAAAAAATAATTAAATAAAAAACACCTACTTACTTAGTCCTGATCTCACACTAGGATTCCCTGTATCGTGGGTGTCAGGAACTAAGAGTACCATGGTACCACAATACCCAGACCCGAAACAAATATCTACAGAACATTTGTCCCGCGCGGGAGTAAATAAATAAATAAGTAATTTATTTACTGGAATTTTTCACACAGCATCATCTAGCCCCAAACTAAGCAGAGCTTGTATTATGGAAACCACATGACTGATACATACTACTTACATACTTTTTTTTGTTAATACATACATAATTATACATAGCAAAACACCCAGACCCGAGACAAATATTCGCAGATCTTACAACATTGGTCCCGCGGTGGGGATCGAACCCGCAACCTTCTGCGTCTCAGGCCTCAGGGTGGCCTTCGCCCACTGCGCCACAGAGGTCCTCCTAATCAAGATTTGAATTAACTACTACAATCAGGCGAGGTGTGGCAAAAGGCAGATAAATTTGGAAAAAAAAATATAAAATAAATTAAAAATTCCATAATATTTGAGAAAAAAAAGTTAATAAAACACCCTGAAAATAAACTTACATCTCGTAATTCCAGGGAGACAAGGTTCGACAGATCAAATCCACGACCAAAGACAAGTCCGTCTGGCAGCCGGAAGTGGACAAGCTGCTTGCACTCAAAAAGCAACTCGCTTCCGGCGGGAGCGCCGCCCGGACGCAGTCGCAGCCGCCGGCTGGAGATAGTAAACACGCGCTAGAGATATCTATTACTGAACAGGTAAGAAATTATGTATATGTAAATTATGCAAATCGTTGAAGCGAACGAAGAGATGTGAAAACTCGGCTAAAAAAACATTTATTTTAACATAATTAAATATGAACATGACGACAAAAAAAACAGTTATTGGAACATAATAAATATGAACATAAAGGCAAAAAAACATATATTAGAACATAATAAAAGAAGGTACATAAAACAATGAAAACAATGGTGACTGCAAATTTCACCTCCTATTTTGATTTAAGAAAACAATTTATTTATTTATATTTTATTATTTTATTTTTAATACAATAACTTTAGGGAAAGCTTATTATTTATTTAATAAATATAAATAATAAATGTAAAATTTGGTTAGTTATAATTACGTTTTGGGAAGTATGCCAAGTGCGAGGGCTACGTATTATGACGGAGGTAAAGTTGACGAGCATACAAACATACAAACTACTTCATCAGGGTGAGGGAGAGTCGCGATCACTCACCCCGATGATGACTCTCGATATAAGACGAAACTTAGTCGGTGCCTTCACCGATAGTACGGTACGTGACAATTCCCGTTCTCACAATATGAATAATCAAATTCACGATAGTTTTTGTAATGAATCAACCTCTTATAGCAAAAGCATATACTTACCGAATTCTGTCATTGCTGGTAAGAAGAAGGAAAAAATTAAAAAAAAAAATATTTTGATATTATTCGCTATTATGTTTTCACTATATAATAATATATTTGCGGTGGATTTTCCGAAAATGTTCTTTCATACAAACCTTGTCCTGACAAAGAGGAAGGAATTTCAAACAAAATCACTTTGGAAAAATGCAAAAATAACATATTGCAAAACAATAATTATAGAAATTTAATCCATTCATTTATGAATTTTAGAAAAATAATGTACTTGGAAAAAAGATGCATTAAAAAAAAATATTGTCAATTTTGGCACGCAAATTTTATCCAAATCGTTTCAGCCATATTGAATATTGTTAACGATTTCTTATAAACCAACATCTATACGTTAAAGTTAAGTTTTTTTAACAAAGCCATACACCGCCACTTTTAAAATAGGTGCCTGTCAACCATTACGTAAGATTTATTTAAACTTCCGTAAAAAAATATTTTCAGTAAAGATTACTTCATTGGACTACAAGTTTGTACCTATTAAGAAATGCGAGATTGGCATAGTGGTTAGTACCACTGACTTCCACGCCATGGGTCGCGGGTTCGAATCCGCGCTGCGACAACTTTGTGTCCCCCGCATCCCGTTGGAGACTTTTCATAGGTTTAGCCAACTGCGTACTATCGGGGGTATAATGAATTTAGCATTGGAAGCGCCATGTTTATCTATGAGCAATGGCGTGCCGAAAATGTTAATATATTTTTGCGCTTTTTGAATCATGAATTTGTTTCAAATATAACGTTTATGTCTTTTAATTTTTCTTTTTGCATTTTTTCAAGGATTTAAAAAATAAGTAAACATTATTTTTTTATTTTTCCAACCCCGCTTCAAATAAGTATATACTATTAAGAAATAAAACAAATTGAATATTTTTTTATTATAATAATTTAAAATTATTTTTTTCAAGCAATATGATTCAAGCATATTTTGATGTGAATTTCAGGGTGAGAAAGTTCGGAAACTCAAAGCAAGCACAAAGGATAAGGCTGTATGGCAGCCTGAAGTCGCAGTTCTACTTGATTTGAAGAAACGTCTGGCCGCGTTGCAAATATAGAAAAAAACAGTAAATATATTAGAAATACAAATATATTTATTTGCAAACATTTTTAGATAGTTAAAAGATAATGTTGTGACCTCCATAATCTACTATATATGCATATTATCATACATACTTATACTGATGCCTGTTTCCTGGAGATGTATTTACATACTAGTCCTGACACCAGAATCCCCTGATTCGAATGTATCAGGAACTGCGAGTACCACATCAAACCCAGACTGGAACAACTATTACAGATCAATATAACTTTTGAAACTATCATGGTTATTAACAAAACTACTAAAAACGGGATATTCACTATTTGTGAGTTTGAAGGTTTCCCGATATTTCGGCAGAGTTGCATGTTCCATGATCACGGGAGGAACTGATCATGGCAAATATCCCGATTTTTAGTATTTTTTTTATTGCAGATCGTCTCAGATCACGCAAACATTCGTTCGCAGCGAGAATCGAACACGGCACCGCCCACCGAGCCACCAGTACATCAGATTTAATATCTGTTTTTAATGGGAGAGTTTAAAACTAGTACTCTTAATTATACATATTAATGCTTGCCCGAGTCTGAGTCTTCCGAGTGGAAATGGGACAAATTCGTAAAAATGATGTTCCATATAAGTTAAAAAACAAAAGATTTGGTCTAATAAAACTATTTATTACTAATATTTGGTGTTTTATATCTATATAGCCTGCTAGTTTCCTAGTTCCTTCGTATTTATTACGAAAATTACAACCACCTGTACTAATTTTACATAGATTTAAGACCAATATTATCTGTCCGGAAAGGCAAGCTGTTGAAACTTTTTAAAAACCTTTATACACAGCTGTTGCAACAAAGATTGACCTTTGAAAAATAAAATGTAAAATGAAAAGCTTATATACGTTTTAAATTGTACAAATTTAGGTACAATCGGTGCATATTTTTTTGTACTGGCAACTTGTCAACGTTAACAAAAATTGTGAGCCATTGTGCCTTTAATAGAGCGTACACTGTAGCTATCTGTTTACGGTTCCATAAACGGTTGCCAACACACGAATTTTAGTTTTTAGGGACACTTTGATGCAAATGCAAGCTATTTAATTAGAATATAACGGCTGTAATAAGACATAATCTAGTAACTAGATTTATTATTAGTAGTTATACATAACTACATCTATCTGGTAACAAATATCTGGCTGTTATTTGTTACAAAAACTTCTCCACAAAGTGGAGTTACATTCGCAGTGCGTAGATCATTGAGGATACCAAGTAATCTGAGACACGTCCAAACTTTATAATTGGCGTCCACGTTTTTGCAAGTAGTTCGAGCAAAAAAACGATTGTGTCAAATGATGCTTTTAATTACATCATACACTCATTCAGTTTAAATACAACATAGTTTCATGGTTTTTGGGAGTAAATAGTTAAGTGTTGGAAACACTGCCTCGTTTTTATTTTTCTTCCCTCCTACCCCTCTCATAGTTTCACTTCTTGACTAAGGCCTTTGCAACTAGACATTTGTCACAATTCTGCCAATCCTACCCCTCTCTTGATTGAATGAAATTGTTGACCAACCATAGAGGAAAAAACCTCTACACTGCTTACTGCTGACAGAAGGTTACTTTTGTTACCATAAATGAGATTTTAATTAAGTCGGGTTACTTTTAGGATTTAAAATTTACTAAGTGATGTTTAGGAATTCGTAGAATTATTTTTTTATTTCTTGAAAGAAAAAGTGGTCTAGAAAAAGTAATACCAAAGTACCTAAGTATCGTGAAATGTAACCTAAAATATTTCTGTAAGTAGAAAAGAAAAAGTTATATAAGATAAAAACTAAGAATACTTACTTTTCGCACCATAAGTTTACTTTTTTATCTACAATAAATATCTTTTGACAAGACCTGGCTGGCAACACTGCTAGACAGTTTCGTTCTGGAACGTTTGGTTGTCAGTCCCTGCAGTCAGGTAGTTTACCTAGTAAAATAAGTAAGTAGGTATAGTGTGTTGTATTGGTTTTGATATGAACCCGGTTTGGTGCACATAAAGAATCGTCTAAGACGCTACTTGTCTTATAATAAATAAGTGTTTGGTTTTGCAGTAAGTTATTTCGTAGTATTTCTAACTAGTCTATTCTATAATATATCCATAACTGCGAGTTATTTTTAGCTGAATAAAAAAAAATAAGTCAGTGAAAAAATACCAGCTGCTTCAGTGCGCGAAATAAATATCACGACCGAGTACCTACGGACCTACCTACTAGTTAGCAGCTTATCTACATAATTATTAGGCTGTGAAAGGGCGGCCGCCCTCAGCCCACCCACCCTCACTGCGTCGCATCGCCTTAGTGCGCTATTACTTTTATTTTGCTCGGCTCATAAGTGTCGTCGTAGCGTAATGTATACACAGATACAGCGTAATGTTTAAGTGGTAGTCATTTATTGTAAGTGTCCCTAGCTGAAACGATGTGTTCCATACACGTTTTTGATCGAAATGAGTTCCTTCCATGTTGAGTTTAACCAAGTCGAAACGACGGTGACAGTTTCTACAAGATTTAAACGTAATTTGTAGCAGCATCATGTCCTACCTACCTAATTTTATTATTTGCATAAACCTACAATAATTTTAACTTATTTTATATAAATAATGTTTTAATCTTAAGTAGGCAACTGGTGTAATTGGTTTGTAAAATCGTGTTAGTTAGATACCTACTCAATAAACAATAATGTAGGTTCATTAATTTCGTAAGGTAGGTACCTACCTACCTACGAGGTGACTTGATTGTACACATGTATCTAAGTACCTAAGAAAAATCATTAAAAAAAACATACAAAAAAAAAAAAAATTGCGAACCTATGTAAAGTCGGTTAAAAATAAGAATCAATCTACAACTTTTACAACCATAACTTATTTCGTATAAAATATTATTTAAAAGGAAACTCATAATCCCCACAGATGGGAAAAGATGATAGGGTAATTGGGTAGATTACAATGTACCTAACATTGTAATTTTACAAAGGTTCGCAATTCGGTTGTATGATTTTTTAAATGATTTTTCTTGATATCTTCGGCAATTGAAAACCGATTTTGATTATTATTTTGTTGTTATATAGAGAATGATCCCGAAGTGGTCCCATAAAAGTGTTATTCTGAGGGATTGCTGTTTACCCGTAAAACTTCAAAACATCATCTTATGGAATCACGACTAGCCGATACATTTTTTGTGGGCTATTTTACTTATATTTATATTCGAAAAAGTGTCCCGAGTGAACATAATAACGTTAGCACGTGAGGAAGACGGTTTTTTGAAGTTTAATGTATTTTATAATTATTTTATGATGTTTATAATTGATAACTTGTATTTATACTTAGAAATACAAGATTGTTTTTTATTTATTAATTTCAGTTCATTGCTGAGGTCATTTGAAATGGATGCGATGTTTAAACATTTTCTTAATGATACTGTGGACTTGAATGAAATATACGCTTCCATCGATACATACGACATGGCCAAAGTCGTGCGTGCCGCCACGAATGCGATGATAGAAGCCCGTTCAATACCTATGAATTTAAGCTTTTTAAAATCCAAGTCATTGTCCACGGTTCTCAAAAATGAAGGCAACGATCATTATAAAGCAGGCAGGCACAGAGAAGCTATATGTTTATACAACAAAGCGCTCACTTACGCACCATATTTCTCCGAGGAAATGACGGTCGCCTATAGTAATAGATCAGCCGTCTTTTTCAGTATTCGATATTTTACCGCCTGCGTACATGATATCGAAACCTGCTTGCAATTGGGATGCTCGAAGATCTTAACCAAGAAACTTGTCAAACGACGGCAGATCGCTAAGCTAAACTTGTTTCATGAACATTCTATCGACATGATGACCAGTACAGAATTCGTTTGTACATTCTTGAACTTTAATTGCAAGAAAAACGTTGACGTGCCCTGCACTTCCTCAGATGTAGCATTCGTGAATCAAAACGGAGAGAAGCGAGTCACAGCGGGTAAGACGATCAAGGCAGGGACCGTAGTGGCCATCGAGCGAGCGTTCGCCAATTGCACAGGCGAGAACAAATACCTAACGTGTTACTACTGTAACAGACCAGATCTTCGGCTGCATCCGTGTGAACGCTGCTGCCAAGCCCTGTTCTGCGGTAAAGAGTGCCAAGAACTTTGCTTAAACGAGTATCACCGCATCGAATGCCAAGTTGTAGATTATTTAGGTTCGATTTACGAGAAATCTGAAATTCAGTTGATGACAAGAACTGCCATAAAGTTATCGCTGAAGATGGGTTGGGATGTTATGATAAGTGAGTCTAGAGACATAGGCGCGTCGAGAATGAAAACCTCTAGCGTTAAACAAACTTTCAACTCTGAGGAACCCCTCTCGATACTGAGTTATGATGATGATAAGCACTTTTTGGAAGGCAGAATTTTCAACGGCAGTCTAATATGCGCGGCTGTTTTGCACTGCCTTGGCCGCATACCCGGTTATTTCCCAAATGGTAATTTTGAATATGTCTTTTCTCTTTCGTTAAAGTGGATTAAGTATTCTCAATAATTTAGAGGGGGTATTTGTTGAAAATTCTAAAATATAGGTACACATTATGATTTTTAATTTTTAGGACCAAAAACACGTTCAGCTGCTTTGGACGCGATGGCGCGAGTCATGTTACACTTGTATGTAACTTTCACCAACAAGGTTCCCATAACATGTTCTGCGTACGATTTCAACAGGTTAGTGGAAAACGTCTACGCTACGATTTTAAAATTTACATCCTGCCGTCTCCCAGAAGGCTGGCGAGCAAAGATAGTCTTCTAGATCTACTTCTTTACCCAATTGATATAAATTGGTCAATTTATATAGTTAAACTCGTGCTCAAAGGCTCTACACCTTCATCAAAAGGTGCCGCGAAGACATATGTGTAATTTTGACACGATTACGAGGGAACTTCAGTGGTCAGTGATTATCAGTGGTCGTTGTCTTTTTATTGGTAGAATTTGATATGAACTTTCAAAGTTTTTCTACTAGGAATCCAAACTAATTATGTGAAGACGACGGCGATTGTCATGATGAGACAAGGGCCCCTCTTGTCAGTACATTGCCATCTACGTACCTACATTGCAAGCAATCTTTGATTTTCCTTTGATCGCCACCGTCACCACTTCTGTTAGACCGGGCCCTTAAGGGAAAATGTTATTAAGTGGTTGAAAAAAACCGTGGCAATGTGAAAAGTCGCTTAATTTGATTGACAGTTTAAGGCGATACTTTAAAAGCGAAGCACAAACCAACTACGGCTGGTTTTCTATGAGCAGCAAACTGAAGCATTCTTGCGAACCGAACCTCTACGTCGTGGGATTGAACAACTCTGTGGGACTAGTGTCTTTGAGGACGATTAACAAAGGAGAGGACCTTACCATTTCATACATGTAAGTTTGCTAAGGTGGTTTGGGCTTGTAGAAAGGAGATTGACGAAACATGTATATAAAGCGAGCGTGAATGGGACATTTGGAAGGGGTAGATCTCGGCGAACGTACTCTGACCAAAATGGAGACGTTCTGGAAAAAGGTCCGGTGAACCCTAAGCATGAAGGTGTAATGATAGTGAATGAAGGAAACTAGGTAAGTCAGGATCGTAGTATGTGGAAATTTGTGGTCTCTGTCTACCACTCCGGGCAACAGGCGTGAGTGTATGTATTATGTACTCAACTCAACTAAAAACCTCTGAAGGATGAACCTGAAGAAGCAGTGATGGAAAGCATCTCTTATCATATGATGGGATCGGTGGATGAAGACGGCTCAAGGTTATTACGCGTGGTAATTAATTGGTTAGGCATTTGACTTCCATACTTAATATGTACGCAGATCCGTGAGGATACCAAGTAGGGGGTAGTCAGAGACACGTTAACATGAAATTTGGCTTATGACAACATTCCTTAAGACAGGCCTAACACCGCTTTGTTGGAAGATTAACCGATGGCACATGACTTTGAACTTCTGGTTGGTTTCTTCACGATGTTTTCATGATAACATTAAGAAGTAATAGTGTTTTCAACACATCCAATGTACCAGGAGCAAAACCTACCTACCTACTGTTATTAAGTTTAGTAATATTTATTTCAACTTTGTACCTAATTAGGTACCTACCTAGACATTCAATGTTCTAAATTAGTCCTTTGGACGAGACTAGTCACCCACAACACAGGGAATCCTAGTGGGGGCTAGTATACATGACTTATTTGCAAAGTAGGTGATGAAAACTGTCCTCTACCTACCTACTAATCTGCTACTACTTAGTAAGGTGTTGTACCATTTTTTGGTTGTTTTCGTTAACTATTACATAAGTCTCTAAGACTTATTTACTAGTTAACCTAGTAAATAAGTATGATGTAAAAAAAAATTTTTTAATTCAAATAAACGAATTTATTATTATTATTTTATCGGGAATCACCACATGACTTTATAACAACATTAAGCGGTCAAAAGATGACCTCTTAATGTTGTTGGTGGTTCAAGACGGTTTGTCATGACAAGCTGTAGATATTTTAAGATTACGATTATGGTGGTGGTATCTACATTTTTTTAAGCAACTAATGTAGCTTTTAAACATTATATAGACGCTTGCAATACCAGATTTTGGTATCACACGCGTTGCCGACCCTGAGACAACGGATGAAATGTCTCGTGTGCCTGTAATATCACTGACACCCAAACCCCACCTCACTTTTTAAACCGGAACACAGCAATGTGAGTATTACTGCTTTGCGGCAGAAATAGGTATACAAGGAGCTCTACATTTCTAAAATATAATGATACCTTCGAACTATTTTTTATATGTTTATGTATAAGTTCCTATAAATATATAATTATATATATTAAGTAATGTAATTATATATATAAAATAATATCTATTATTTGTATAACCTAATAAAAATTGTTGCACGCTTCCCGCCAATCACAACATATTTGGGTAGGCTGGTAGAAAATGCTTTAGCATTAAGTCCTCTTATTGTTAACGTTTTAATTAAATGTGCAATAAAGAGTTAATAAATAAATTATTAATACAATATATATTATAATATAATTGTTTCAGTGGACATTTCTACGACTTCGCATTGAGTGAGAGCAAAAAAGAACTAGAAAGAGCGACGTACCTTTTCTTACAAACGCAACACATGTGCGACTGCCGGGTTTGCTCGCAAAACTGGGACGCGAACAGCGCTGTTCAAATTAAAATGACGGAAAAACTGGCCGCATTGTTTAGAAAAGTAAACGCATATTCAAAATCTATGGACTACAAATGTTTCTACGATATGTGCTCTGCATTGAATGCATTCCCGGTGAATTCGTATCAGCACAGATGTGCTTACGATGCCGTGAAAGCGATGATCAAACCGAGCCAAAGCAAATACTATAGTAATGTAACTCATACTTAGGAATCAGTATCCCTTCTCTTTGTAGACAACGATGTATCATCCACAGTATTTCATTTAGTTTAAAAAAGGCATTTTCGCAATCTGTAGTAAGCATTGCGCTACTGGTTCCCGAAACTACGTTTTATTTATTTATTTGTTTTGGAAAATCAACAGAATGTACACGGGTAATGCTATTACATGATATATTATATGAGTATGTATATTATAGTATATTCATAGTATGTAAGTACACCAATTAAACCCCTTGTTAACTTTCTTACAGTCCGTTCCATCCAAAGGTTGTCTGGTGGAGATCGCTATTTAGCGATAAGACCGCCCATTGTACAACATTATCAAAGTTTTTTAGTAATTAAGCTGATGTGTTTTTGGTGTGCAATAAAGTATTTTCTATTCTATGCTTATAGTTGCTAGTTAGGATTTAGTTTAGAATATAGTTATATATTCCAATTATAAATGAATAAACTGTTCTCGTATTCGAAAAGTTACGAGAACCGTTTCGTGTCGAAAAGTTACGAGAACAGAGAAAAACAAATTATGTGGAAAAAAAAAAGTATAGAAGCGCCCTTTTGCTTATCAGTAACTTTGTTCAAGATCAAGATAGGAAGATATGAAATATATGTTCAGCTGCATCTGTTTTTATTGATCACCGTAGTATATTAAACTCAATTGTCGAAATTGGTAGATGCGCCCTTTTCGAATAAGACAACAGAAAATGTTTAGCATCGACTATGTTTCCACTCTTTCCGAGAGTCTTCCGCGACACGTTTTGCACTGACGAGTGCAATATTTGCAAGACTGTGATGCGCGTTAGCACGTTACGGGAAAATACCCGTGATTCCATTAGTTTTGTTTATCAAAACTAATCAATTTTGTTTATTTTGTTATTTTTTATTCTAATTCTTGGTAACCATTTGATTTATCACGATTCACCGACATGGCTTAATGGCTGAAAAACTGACATTTCAACTTGACCTTGGAAGTCAGAAAGGGCGTAAAATTACCCTAACGGTCACCCTTCCTTGTGTCGGACTCGCTTGTTTATCAAGCTGCTATAGAAGGACGAACGATTGTCTCTAAGTGTTTTTAGAAATCTCATAATCCCAACTAATTTTCCCCACCTGTGGGGATTAAATTTTAGTTTTTTTAGACCAGTAAATTTGAAAAAAATTACATAATTTTAATAACCAATTTGTACGTTAACTACCTACCCTATTTAAAAGAATAAAATATGGTGAAATTTCATAATTATCTTTTTTTATGTACAGTTATTGAAAAGTATCTAGTATATATGATATATACAGATAAACTGGACAATCCTAATAAGAGTAACCACCTTACTGAAGAATTTATTTAATTACTAAAAACAATTTACTAGACTAATTTGAAAAAAAAATACCAAGAAATGATTTCGAAAACAGTTTATTGCAAAAATTTAAGACAAAATAGTTCCTAATCACTAAAACGACATCAATTTTGGAATAAACTTAATTATAAAAAATAAAATGCAGAACGAGTAAAAATTCCAACAATTGTATACTCCATTTACAAATCAATCAAATTGAGACAAAAAAAAACATCCTCGGAACCACAGTATGGTGATCCGTGAGGATAAGAAGTAGGGATTGTCAGAGGCACGTGCAAACGTGATATTAGCATTCCACATGACAGGTGACAACACTGACCGCCGCATATTGAACCCCTTCTTTCCCGTGGTTCACCTATTTTGTCCACCTGGTGGACCACGGGTAAACATATTCTTCCGTGGTCCACCAGGTGAACTAAGGTGAACCATAGGAAATTATTATTTAACCGTGGTCCACCTTTGAGCACACAATCTTTTTGGTCTTTCGTTGACGTGCTTCACTGTAATTGAAATTCGAATACAAACAAACTGAGTAAGGCCTACATTCCTAATTTCCACAAAGAAGAAGTAGGGTTAAATTAGGTTTTGTGATTCACCAACAAGTTCATAATTACGCTGCACTCGCATCGTGCTTGTGTTTTATGTTCCCTAGTGGACTGAACAGTGTCGGACTAAATTTAAAATTTGAATAGGGTCCATTTCGGTTCTGGCACTCGCCGGCCGCTGCCGCGGCACGCTGCGCTCGGCTCGTGCTTGTGTTTTTATGTTCCCTAGTGGACTGAACAGTGTTGGACTAAAATTAAAATTTGAATATTATCCAATAAAGTTGGTCCATTGTAATAACATGTATATCATATCGGAATCCAGGTGTTTAATTATAAAAGGTTAAAAATAAATTAATTTAAAACCCACGCACGCGTTTTATCGCGCTTTATTAATGACTTTTATTTTTATGATTTCGAAGCATGTGCGTTACAAAACAAGCCTTCAAATCTAGCCAATGAAAAGAGGTGGACAATAGGCAATATATTTCAATAAAAATAATTTACGCGATTATCAGGTGGACCACGGAAGAATATGTTTACCAGTGGTCCACCAGGTGGACAAAATAGGTGAACCACGGGAAAGAAGGTTATTGAACCTCTAATCATCACTCGTATAAAAAATGGCAGATTTGATTGATCCATTGCCTTGCGCCGTCTCTTTCCAACTCTAGTTAAATCTAGAAGCGTCACAGAATAATTAACGTTTCAGTATTTGGCTGTAAAGTGCTCTTTCCGCTATACAATTTGAATCGACGCCATTCGCCCAGACAGGCATGTGAATATTTGTCGATATAATTATCGGGTCACTAATACATAAATAGTATTGTAGTAGTTATTGTACTTTTAATGTGAAAAAATAAGAAAAGAATAATAAGGTAGGTAGTGAACATAAATAAACGAAACTATACAAAATGCATTACAACATTCCTGTATATGTAAACATACCTACAATCACACTACATACATTACATAAAATGTATTTACATTCCGCTTCAACTATTCGGGTAGAGACAAAGAGCGGGTTTTTTTATCTGTGGAAGCTCAGTTTCTTCCACTCATTTTGTGGCTCGGTCAAACTGACGGGCCGCTGGTGGCTAACAAAGTTGACAAAGTTCGCGTGAATTTATGGATCGACAGGCTTCTTGGTCGTCTACACTTCGACTCGTTTTGAAGTGCGGGTAAGAATCGAACTTAAGTTTCATTTTTCTAACCTCAACTTCGGGAGTAACTGCTCCCGAGTTGGACGATGCGGTATCCCTAGTTGGGATTTAGGTGATGCCGCTTTGGATGCTATCCGGGCCACCGCCCGCGCCACCGCGTCAGTCTGAACGGGCCATAAATGGTTTCACTTTCCTTTAAAAGACACTTTACCCTATTCTAAGCCTCGGTTGTTTCAAATTTACTGCTGTACTTTTGGCTTAGTTTAGCTTTCATTGGCCGCAAATCTATAACTATGTATTTTCACTAACCAATTATGGAAAGCCTAATACTTAACAATTAAAACACAGACAATTTAAATTAATATTTCAAACTCCTATATTCTCACTTTATTCCGTCCACTATGTTATTTTCTATTTGACAACTGCACGTCTATCATGTGCTGTATTTCTGGATAGTCAGTAATCAAGAATCAATGTCATACTTGAATTAATTAATTATTTGAGATAAATTTATTTAATTCAGCGAATTAAAGTAAATACTAATAATATAGAGGATGGAATTAATTTAAGCATCCCTTAATTCGTTGGTGAAAATAGAAGTACATAATTCTAAATGGGTTCTTCAGAGATCTCTTAATTTTCTCCCATTTTTAAGCTATTCAATTAAGTTTTAATAATTTCAAAACAAAAAAAAAACAACTTAAACACAGTCATACTGCTTAAAACTATAATTATAAATACACAAAATTATGGATAGTGATATTTCCCATAAATTCTATTTTAAAATTTTGTTACTTAAACGAATTTAGATTAAGTAATTTTAATATCTCCCACTCAGTATCAGCGGAGGTTAAGACCAATTTTCAAAATTTCACCTAAACCAAGTATCACATCAAATAAAATTTAAATATAAACATACATAGGCTAACTTATAAAGATTTTAAAACAGTTGATTAACTTCTTTTCGCTTAACTGTTGTTAAGCATACATCAGAATGTACGTAATTTCAAATTTTCAGAAGAAAACAAAACACTGTTTATCAAAACAGCTGTTTAAAATCTTTACAAGTAAGCATGTTACTTCTAAATCCAGTATTTTGGATACAAATATATGCCTATCTATATTTAGCTTAAAAAAAGACTAACGTCTCTACATATTATTTTTGATAATTTTAATTCTGTCTTTAAGTCATACCTAAGTCCTTGCCTAAGATTAGTACAGACGGAAATAAGTTTAATTAAGAACAAATCAAAAGTAAACTTAAAGGTTTTACCTCCACTACTCTGTACTTTAAAACCGATTTTAAACATTTTAATAACCAATAATTTTAAAGCATCAATTTGGGGATCTATCTACTATCAAAACACGCGATGACGCGTGAAGTACGTTTGTATGAAAAACCGTTCCATCAACTGGAATCTTTAAAGAGAGAAATCGTGAACAAAATCCACATAACCCCGTATAATCATTAGTTCTACCATTCTAAATTCGTCCTACCAGCTGGCGTTGTTAAAGGGCCCAGTCTCCTAGCTGGGAGACCGGCCGGTAGGACTACCGTTGTTCCCACTGTCTCCGTCCTACTGGCTACGTTCCAGCGGCGTTGATAGAGGCGACATTTTCTCGCGGTTCTTGCACTGACTAGCATTGCTTCCCGTGTTGAGTGATCCTGACCAATCGCCCAGCTGCGAGACCGGCCGGTAGAACTTTGTGGAAGTCCGATTGAAGATAGGCAGTAGCTCGTTCGCCTCGTTCGTTAGCGCCTATGGATATCAATTTATATATGGTTATGTATTAAATAATAAATAAAAAGTATGTATTTACAAAAAAAAAGTATATACGTATAAGTAGTATATCAGTCATGTAGTTCCCATAATACAAGCTCTGCTTAGTTTGAGGCTAGATGATGCCGCGTGAAAAATGTCCAGCATTATTTATTTTTATCTATACTAATAATAAGCTGAAGAGTTTGTTTGAACGCGCTAATCTCTGATCCTACCAGTTGGATCGAAAAAAAAAAAAAAATGCATTTGATAGCCCAATTCATAGGGAAGGAATAGTCTATTTAACATCACGCTACGACTCTTAGGAGCCGAGTAAGAAGTAATAGCACGGGCGATGCGACGCGGTGGGTCGGTCGGGGGCCAAGGGCGGCCGTGGCACAGCTAGTGATGTATAGTGGGACCGAATTACCTTGAGATATACGACCGCATCGGTGCCGTGACCTTCACAGGACAGCAGACTCAGGTCCCCGTGGAAATAGCGCGCGTACAGGCGGGATATCGGGAGACCGTAGCCGTAACCTAGGCGACACGAACAAGCGTTATTTAACAACTTATGTAACAAAACAAAGACTATGCTGAAGAGAACACAAGATACCTGATAAATAATAAACAATTACATTAATAGAATATAGTGTATATAAGTAATTGAGAGAAGAATAAATTATTAATTTTATTTAATGCTTTGAAATTAGTTTTTTTTGTATTATTGGTAGTGTCTGAAAAACATGACTTATTCATTTATTTATTTTATTTTTATAATAAAAAATATATAAGCGCGGCCATTCAACTATCACTCTACGACCGCTAGGGGCCGTGCAAAAAGAAAAATGAAGTAAAAGCGCGGTCAGGCGATACGACGCGGTGGGTCGGGGCCGGTCGTGACACAGCTGGTGTATTAATATAATATGTTTGAAATGATTTTTTAAGACTTACCAGCTAAAGGCACGGTGTGCGAATCCGATTTGGAAGGCTGCGGCGCCGTACTGTACATATACTTGAAAAGCAAGTCTGAAACACTGCGGGGGATGCCACCGCCGCGGTCAGACATCTGAAAAATTAACAATTACTTAAGAAAAAGAAACACAACATCACACATATACCATCCAAAAAATTTAAAATTAGTTAAAAAAAAAAATATAAACATTGTCGAATACCACTTATAATAAATATGTATTATTATTATAGAATTAGTAGCTAAGGAGTTTCTGATCTTTTCCATGTTGATATGCAGAATTGTCTAAATAAAAAAAGACCTGGCATGTGGGAGTCTGACTCGCACACCGTGGGTTCCGTTCAAGCTTGTATGCTCACCAAAATAATTAACAAGTCTCAATTCCATAAACTATGAAATCACTGAACATTGCTCTAACAAAAATATAAGTCGGATTGAAAGACAAACTTAACTTTGTTCGTGAGTATCAAATTATGTAGCATAAATATTTATTATAATGCCGTATTTTTTTATTGCGTTTACCTAGAAGCTTGATTTTATTAGAGCTCCTTGTGACCGTGGACCTACCTATTTGATAGAAATTTCAACATGATACCTCTACGCGTTCCTGAGAAGAAGGGTCTTGACAGACAGACGGACGAAGTGATCCTATAAAGGTTCCGTTTTTTTCTTTTGAGGTACGGAACCCAAAAACGAGTTTAATAGTCACTCAGGGTCGCTGTGTCGGAGCAGTAAGTGTCTTACCTTCACAGAGACGTCTTCCTTGCCATGCACGAGGTTGACAGTTATAGGCGGCGGTGAACTCTCGTGCGTCTCCATGACGGCTCGCATCGCGTTCTTGAACAGCTCAAAAAGCATGTGGTAGAGATGGGAGGGCACGTACACAACGGGCATCGGCCGTTCGCTGGGCACTGGAATATTAGGGGGAGGGGTTAGACAAAAACCTCACGCTTACTTTTCCATTTACGCTAACGCAAATTTGTCAAGGTAAAACTAGACACGTGACATTTGCGCAGCGAATCGATTTTTAATTCAATCTTTCCGCAGGCGTTGACGCCAACATAAAGTGGTATTTTTCTAGACCAACAGCCTGCTTAGCATGAAGACCCAAGACAACCCTTTTTTCGCTGCCAAGAAGACAGAAAATATTTTCTCTCTCTTTTTTCAACGTTAACATGTCTCTCTAACAGAATAGGCGACATAAATAGTTTTTGTCTTCTCTTTCGTAGACAAAACGTTGTCTTGAATGCTCATGCTAAGCGGGCAGGTGTTTTTGGTGTTGGCGCGGACTTGATATTACTACAAACAAGCGTCTAGTTAACTTCTTGATTACGGTTTTTGTCATTATTTGTCACAATTCTGCCAATGTCCGTTTCATGCTAGTGCATCTTCTGGAGACGAGTGTATAATTGTGGATATGATGGGCGAGTTGACACCATTTATGCGACAGACGCGGGACCAGTGCTGCCAGCCAGGTCTTGTCAAAAGTTACTTAAATTAGTTAAAAAGGTAACCTTTTGGTGTGAAAAGTAACCTTTCATTTAATTTTTACCAATAATAAGGTACTAAAAGTTGATAGACAGATGTTGGTTGTATTAACGTACAGCAAAAATATAATTTAGTAAGTAGTGTTTTCCATTTTAAGTTGCATTTTACTATCTAACTTTTTCTAAACAAATTTTTCTTTTATATTTTGTGCCAAAACCTTTTGAGTTGACCTAAAAGTAACCTGGAGTGGTTCAAATCACCTAAAAGGTTACAAAAGTACGCTTCTGGCAACGCTGCGAGGGACGCAGTCTCGCTCGCGCCACAGACTATACCTATGTTGCACAGACTGCTAACAAGGTCTTAGCACAACATAAGGGTAAGATAAGTTTTCATAACGGCTAATTAGCCGTGCTATTAACTGTGGCAAACCTTTATTGTTTATTGCACAAAAATAAACACATTCACATAAGTCAGAATAAGAGGGCATGTACAAAGGTGAGCTTAACCCTAAAAAGAGTTTCTTCCAGCAAACCTTTAAAGCTAGTTAGAGGTAGCTCACCTCCATTCTGCAGTAACTCCAACTCAGGCGCAGCCAAGTAGTATCTATCGCAGAGGAACCTCGCGTTCTCGTAGGCGTCCCTGACGACGGCGGCCACGTCGCACGCCGGGTCTATGGAGCCGATGTGTCGGCCGCCGCTGCCCATTCCATTAACGGAGGCCTGGCGACTGCCAAGCGCTTGCTCGCCAAATAACAGAGCTGGAATGCAAAATTACATTTTCACTTCTCATCATCTAAAAGTGTGTAATTTTAGCTCAGTGCAGGCGGATTAAGGTGTACTATTTAACCTCTAGGGACTTAAGTATATTATTTTTATATTAGTCGTTATTTTCAACAGTCTACAAAATTTATGTGATATTTAGGCTATGCTCAGGAATGGACTTCTACAACCCACACCACCTCGTCGCATCCCCGTCCGCATTATTACTTCTTTAGCTTGGCTCCTAAGGGACGTATCGAGATGATGAATAGCCTATAAACCTTTCTCAAAAATTGAGCTATCAAATGCAAAAAAATATTTTCAAATCCGACTGGTAGTTCCAGAGATTAGCGAGATTCACATCTTTTGTGATGTTCGAGGATCGTGATGTTAAATAGCCTATAACCTTCCTCATGAATATATTTTTTCAAATACCACTGCCACTTCCAGAGCGCATTCAAACAAAAAAACAAACTCTTCGGCTTTATTATATTATATATATATAGTACTACTATTATAAACGCGAAAGTTTGTGTGGGTGGATGCTTGTTACTCTTTCACACAAAAACTATATGTATGAACAAGACCTCACTATGCTGATTGATAAGCATCCTGATTGATATCCGGCTCATGTAGAATCTATCCAGGAAGTACTGGATCGAGTGCTCGATGCCCGCGTCCACTTCGTGAGACTCCTTCAGCTCCAGCACGCCCTGCGCCATCGTCTGCACTACGTCCGCGTGCCTGTTCCTGATGTGCACCAACCGTTCGCAGAATCTAGATACAATGGAAGAATCACAAAATTTGAAGGTGTCCAAAAACAAAACAAAGACAGCAGTAACTCGAATTACCCCAATGATAGGGTAATAACGTCGATCGTTTGATGATGTCCAAAAACATAACAAAGACTGCAGTAACTTGAATTACCCCAATGGTAGGGTAATAAATTCGATTGCGATCTATCGTCGGGCATCGGACGAGAGGAAGCCAAGCCGTTTGCTATCTGTTTGTTCAACATGAGGGATGTAGCGACATGTCTCCCCACATTATTTAGCTACATCATCATAATCACAGAGCGGCAGAGAGAAGGCAACAAACTACTGATATACGAAGAGATAACACATACAATACACATGGTAATCGGAGTATCTAGATCGCACAAGCAGAGCTTTAACGCAACCACCCCATGTAAACAAATATCTCACGCATATTTTCCTTTGACGCTAACGCAAATTTGTCAAGGTAAAACTTCAAAGTAGTAGTCACGTGACATTTACTGCTAATGTCATTTCCTTGAAATTTTTACGCAGTCGTTAACACTAACAGAAAGTGGTATTACTACTTTTGATTTTGTTACGACTGCTTTCTCCTTTCATTAACGTAATCTAATAACCAGACGAGCGTAGCGTGTATGAGAATGAAACTTTTATCTTCATTCCCACATTGACTACCTCGCTTCGCTCCTTCCGTAATACTCACTGGCTCAGTACAGGCGGCTCCGGCTCCATTTGCTCAAACTGTATTATCTCCTCGAACGACCGCTCGTACCACTGGTTGACGAGACCGACCGACGGCATCTGGAGTAGGTTCTCTGGCAGCAGAGCGATTTCTTTCATTATGTTCGCTAGCCTGTAAAAGTAAAAAATATGAAAAAACCGACCGAGAGACATAGGAAAAGGAGATCCTTTTATTTTTCAGGAAAAAAAACCGACTTCAAATAACGACCAGTGGATTAAAAATCCAATATTAAATTTCATCCCCCAATTTAATCCCTAAAGGATGGTATTTTTTAATAAATTTATATGGGTGATCGTATATAGATTGATATAACCCTACCCTTTAAAAAAAGAATCATTACAATCGGTTTACAATTGGCGATGTTATCGCGTAGTCATACTTGGTATCCTCAAAGTTCTATCCACTGAGTATGTTTCTGGAAATGTCCAAGATGAATACAGT
This sequence comes from Perizoma affinitatum, assembly GCA_961405105.1. Taxonomy (NCBI): domain Eukaryota; kingdom Metazoa; phylum Arthropoda; class Insecta; order Lepidoptera; family Geometridae; genus Perizoma; species Perizoma affinitatum. The sequence continues at coordinate 6,864,897 of OY560207.1, forward strand.
CGTAAGCGAGTTTTTTGTTTTGTTTTCATACAATGATAAACATTTATCCGGAGTGTAACAATAGCAAGCGAAAGCCAAGTTAATTATTCGACACAATTATTGTAATTAGTAAACAAACGTTGCATAATCGTCTAACTACCCGCGCACCGCACCCCACCGCGGCACCTACGTAACATCCTTATCAAAACAAAGGATGTTTATAATTACATACAATTGCTGAATTAATTGTTCGTTTGTCACGTTGAAACTGTTTGTTATATAAAATTATATTATTGTGTGTTAATTAAACTGGACATTGGACATCTATATCTATTAAGCTGAAGAGTTTGTTTTTGCTAATCTCTAGAACAGACTGTACAATTTGAAAAAATCTTTTAGCATCGGTTAGCCCAATTCATGACGAAGGTCATAGGTTATTTAACATCACGCTATGAATCGTCATAGCGTGATGTTAAGTAACCTATAATAACCGAGCGAAACCTATAATGAGCGAAAGAAGTAATAGCACGGATGGGCGTGGACGAGCGATGGGTCGGTCGGGGCACAGCTAGTAATGAATAAGCCGGGAGAAGCGGCGCGCCGGAAGAGTAGCCGGGCTAACTTCCCGAGTTGCGGGTGTTTACGAAAGAGGGTGCAGGTTTAATAACGTGGAACACTTTTATACGGTGCCACCATGCAATTTCCCACCCCTTTTGCAAGTCTTAGAGATACGATGGAAACCGAAATACTTCTTGTATTTCGGTTTCTTCACGGTGTTTTCCTTAACCGTTTGAGAGCATTACGCACGTACATTTTTTCAAGTTGACAAATCCATTGCTCAATCATTGAACCCACGACCTTCGGACAGGCAGGACACACGTAAGCTCATTTAGCTATGAAAATAAGCCAACTTATCATAACATTTGTTTAATTTCACGAGAACAATTTAATCTGGCCACTATGTTTTGAGTTGACTCATTAATGTCATTTGTGTTTAGTAAACAAATGTTGAGGTAATTAAACAGTTAAACAGAACCAAGCCAGTTCGTAAGAGGTAAAACTACGTAAGAATTTTATGAACTTTGATATTTCTCTGCCTAGGGTAAAACGGGGTATAGGTAACCCCGTACGCTAGGGTTATCGAACAGATCTGCAGGGGTTAATCAATCTATGAATGCGGGTAATTTTTTTTTTTTAATGCTGGACATTTTCCAAAGAGCATCATCTAGCCCCAAAGTAAGCAAAGCTTGTGTTATGGGAACTACATGACTGATATACTAATATAAATATGTTTTTGTAAATGCATTAAGTACATAGAAAACACCCAGACCCCAAACAAATATTAGTAGATCTTACAAACATTTGTCCCGCGGCGGGAATCGAACCCGACTGAAGCGGGTCTTCGCTCACTGCGCCACAGAGGTCGACAATATAAATAAATTAATAATGCTGGAAATTATCACAAAGCATCATCTAGCCCCAAACGAGGTAGAGCGTAAGGGGTTAGCGTTTTTCTTATTAATAAATACCCTGTTTTACTAAAAATAACAATCTGCTGATAATTGTTTATTTATTTTAACACATGTTTTTATCTCATTCTGTCTGTGTGTATGTTGCACGGATGTACGATGTGCGTACAATAAATAACACGGTGATTATATTTAGTGATGCGTTTTAATTATTTGCAAAAAATAATTCGCATCTTGAACCAATATTTTTTAAATGAGTGTGTATCATTCAGGAATAAAATACTTCTCATAAACCCATTTTAAATGCAAATCGAGCGAGAACATCCTTTACACAGTTATGAAATTAGTATAACTGATTCAGTTTAACTCGCGATGAAACATTCATTTTTGCATCAACAAACGCAATATGGGCTCGTAGGAGATTGTCTGTTTGTATGTTACTTTTTATTCATCTCATGTAGCGACATCTCTCGCCACATGAATAAGCTACGTTACATTACATCAACACAGAGCGAAGAGCAACTAACTACTGCTATACGAAGAGCTACCTCATACAATACACAGATGGCCATCGAAGGGTCTAGATCGCGAAGTGGAGTATAAACACAACCTGACCACATATTATCACCTCCGGCAAACAACTTAATATATTCACTACATCACTAGCGCAATCTTGCTAGCTAACCGCGACCTTGTTTTGGTAGATAAACAATGCGTCATTTAACCCAGAATAATTAAGAGTTACTCGATCTACCTAACTACAAGCTGATATAATAAACAAGACGCTTCCAGAGAATTCGTACAGTTTATCAGTAAGATATAAGAACCCGTGCCTTATTTAGCATGACTTCACTGGTCGCTCTTCTAACGAGAACACTCAGATATTTTACAGGAAATAAAATCGTTAATCGTTACCTACATACATAGTCCTGACCGTACACTATATAGTAGAATTTTTAATATAATTAATTAAGGTTATTTACACATTTTAAAAAGCATGACCTCTAAGGAAGACTGTTTGAAAATGCTGTCTAGCATTAAGACATTGTTTGTGTACAGTAAATAACTAATTAAATAAGACATTTCGTCTTTGTTCGTTGTTGGAGTAAAATCATCACGAAATATGCAAACAAACTTTAGCTGTTTGCTGTGAATTCCTGCGATGACGTCTCTTAAAGCAGTCTCTCTAATAAAACTGTCAAAACGAAAATGAAAAACGAGGCATCGTCGGTTTACGAATGTAATTGACACCCGGGGTTGATCAGTAAATACAATAAAACTACTATCTTAAGTCACAAGTAAGCCACTATCAACACGAGTATAAAATGTTATCGGTATTCTTTTTACGACCACTAGTCACGTAGTTCATTAAGTTGTAGCAACACCGTGAAATAAAAAAATAATAATGCTGGTAATTTTTCACACAGCATCATCTAAGCAGAGCTTGTATTATAGGAACTACATGACTGATAAACTAAAACCCCCAAGTCCGAGACAAATATTTGTAGATCATACAAACATTGGTCCCGCGATCGAGGTTAACTTCAAATAAACTGAAACAAAAAATATCTTATCTTAAATAAAAAAAAAATACAATACAAAACGAATGAGTCCCAAAAACACTCAATATTATTTAATTCCTTCCGATTGATCGAGAAGCTCTGAACATTCCGTTTTCGGGAATAGTTCTGTTACAGGATGTGTGTTACGCCAAAAGGGCATCATTCTTCATAATATAATAATGGGTAATAAACAACTTTTTACCCGGATATGATTTGTGGTTTTTATTTTATGTTATACTAGCTTTTGCCCACGGCTTCGCCCGCGTTGTACCCGGATAAAAAGTAGTATGTGTTATTCTGATGAATACGCTATATTACTGTAAAGTTTAATCAAAATCCGTTCAGTTGTTTTTGCGTGAAAGAGTAACAAACATCCATCCTCACAAACTTTGGCGTTTATAATAGTAGTAGGATAGGATCTAGGCCAAAAGGCATAAGGCCCGGACCACATGACGGAAAGCGTTTACCGTCACCTATCGACATCTGCAACACTGGACATTGCTGATGCGTTGCCTGCTCTGAAGGAGGAAGACTTAATTAAAGTTAATTAATTCTGGTTAGATAATTAAGATATTTTAGATATATTTATTTAACAAACTGAGTATATAAACAGATAAACTCTTTATTGTGCACTACACCACTCTACAGTACATAATAAAAAACATAATTATAGAACCAAAAACAAAAAAAATGCACAATGTAGCTACAATAATTAGTTATGGTATCTTAAAACCTAAAAGTTTGCGAACATTTAGAAAAGCAGAAATATTTTCCGTTTTCTTTAAATCGCTTTTTCATAAGAGTTGTCTGAAGTTCATTTTATACGGTGTAAACGGCGCGGCGCGGTGAGACACAAGTTAGCCGTCTATGTTTGAGGTCACTGAACTGCAAAACAACATTGTGAACGGGCAAATATTTACATTACATCATTCGTTCAGTTGAATTATGATTCACGGGTGTGCCAAAACAATAATACCCCATGAAAATGCACCACCTTCGCGGAAAATTTATACAGGCAAAGGCATCTTTGGGGTAAAGGCATCTTTAGATTGAGAGTGTTATTCTCGATTTTTTTTAATTATTCTGTGCTGGCTGAGCTCCTCGAGTCTTCTTGACAGACAATTATATAGTACGTGTTTTAATCTACAGCAACAGCCTAATAAAACCTCATTTATTTCAAGGGGTTGTTGTTAACAGCCAATCTGAACTCAATATTTTTTAAGGTTTAAATTAAACTACCGGCGATTAAGCAAGAACGTTTGCTTTCTGTAAAAAAAAATAAAGAAGCCCGCGTGGTACCCGGTTAAAAGTCATGAACTGCACTTGTACCAAATTTCATCCAAATAGTTGCAGCCGTTACGTATATTATTAGCAACAAACGCCCAAACATCGATTCCCCCTGCGTGACAAATGTTTGCATGGTCTGGATGTTGTGGTGCCTGGTGGTATTCGTAGTTCCTGATACCCACGGTACATAGAATCCTAGTTTGGGATCAGGACTACGTAGGAATGTGACTGTTGGGGTTATGGTATCTTTTCTTAGAACATCATACGAGCGTTACAAATATTTTCATAGAATAAACAGACATAAACTACACAATTTTCTATCTATAAATATAATTCAAAGCATTATGACTCCTTCAGCCAACAAAACCTGTTGAAACATCATGTAAACAGAGACAGGCGGAGTAAATAGACTAAGCACTTGTTCAAAGTAGATATATAGTTATTTGATACAACAGATTGTGTGACAAAGGTTCAAAGTTCGTTGCACGCTTCCAACATTTATTTACGTTGATCGCACACAGAGAATTCATAATTATTATAAATACGTTCATCATAAATTACAAAAAACGCGCTATCAACAAGTACGTGTCCAACCTTTGATCGCCCACGTGCTATCGCCAATAATATTTTTCACATCTAAAACTTTCAAATGGTTACCAACACTTTATGCAACATAAAACAATTGTATATTACTATGAAAATTAGATATTATCTATAACTTAACTCGTAATAATGTAATTATAAAAGTTATATTTGTGTATTATCAATGTATTCTAAATAGACAAGTAAGTACATCCTTATATATCTAGTGTAGGTACAAATTATAACTTTTTTTGTTCATCATATATAACATCATGACTGTTTTCTACATAACACAAAGGCTAGCTGGAAGAGAATGCTATCCAGCATTTATTAAGCCTGTAAAGAGGCATATTATAAAGAATATATTTTATTGTTATTTTTTCCGGAAGGTCATCAACAGCCTGTAAAAGTCCAATGCTGGACCGAGGCCTCCCCAAGAGTACCATGACGAACAAAACGATCTTGGTCTACTTCCATCCACCTACTTCCCGCTACCTGTAATGGGGAGCCATCCCTAGCTCGCCGTCGTCTTGTGGAGTTACAATTTAAAGAAAAAAAATCAGATAAAATTGTCTAAGGCGTGTCGAAACAAGGTATGTTAGGGTTCCGTCGCAGCGACGCTACGTTGCCTCACATTATCTAATTCAGTAATCATTGAAAATATATCGAAACTATTAAGTGATTACAAGTATTAACTCACACGTTTAGAGAATCTCCAGATTATAATATCACCTGTATCGTAATGTTTTTATATAAATACATATAAAAACATTACGTGTCTCACTGACAATCCAAATCGTAAGCCCTTCAGACCGGAAATTTAGAGGGTAGGTTTATTTTGTTGGGCAGGAATGCACTTAGAAAGGATTTTCAGATATTCTACCCGTAGAGAGTGCAGCAAGCAAAAATAGTTTGTATGGAAAAAAATCAACGCAGACAAAATCGCGGGGCGTTCTACTAGTACCATATAAAATTAATTTTATATACCTAATAGACCAGGTTCAAAGGTGGCCTTTCCTTACAATCTGGTCAGTGGTAAAGTCGAGGGATTTGGATTTTTGGGAGGGCGACGAAAAATAACCGTGGTGAAACCATTTGACTTCGGAACCCCGAAAGTACCATAAGTATTCCGTAAGTGATACATTATACAATAATGAGAAAATGGTCGTTGGTCTTGACCAAAGTACAAATGTACCAACTCAAAATTTGCCAAAGAGCGATAGAGAGGAGCATTCTTGGAGTCAAACAAACCGATAGAATCAGAAACACCGACCTAAACGTGCCATAACTGGCATAACTGATCTAGGCATGAAGACCGCTCGCTTACAGTGGGATTGGGCAGGCCATGTGACTCGGATGCATCCAGAACGTCGGGCAAACCTATTAGTTACCCAGTGGATACCAAATAACGGACGACGTCGCCGCGGAAGACCAAGAAAAGAAGGCGTTATGACCTGGATGTATTCGAATCCAACTAGCCATCATCGGTGGCGATAAACCGAGTGGCATGAAAGGGAAAAGAGGAGACATTTGCCTAGCACTACATTACATGAGGGAAATTACAGGTTAATGAAATAGGATATATACTAACCGGACCGGTAGCTCCTTTCGTAGGAATAGGTAGGATTTCCTCTCGCACGCATTTAAACCTGGAACAATAAAAATATACATTAAAGTTGACGAAATCTTATGTACGACAGATTATTGAAATACTGTCCTCATATCATTCATAAAATTATCGCGCAAAACATAGTACCCTATTTTAAAATATTACTGGATTAATTTTGTAACCTACATTCAAATTCAAATTCCGATTGTGCAGTGCGGTGCTACGTTTAATTTAGTGTGTCGTAATGTGAATAAAATTGTCTTTATTTCCATTGAAGTAAAGTCCTTTTTTTTTTTAAGTCATATTTATATAAAAATGAAATGAGGGTAGTTGCGACTACTGCCTTTATTTCTCGACAAGCTTTCTTCGAGCTTTCTTCTAGCTCCATATAATTACAGGATTAAACGAACTCACCTGGAGTGATGTTCTATCCTGATTATTTAATACTTATTCTGGGAATATAATTTTTCAAGAATTTAAGCATGAAGGATCGACTACTACAGAGTGCTCCCAGAATAAGTAAGCAAAATAATCCAATCAACCCGTGACCACGGCTATTGCAACATAGCCGAAAAGTCGCGTCGTCGGGAAAATAATAAAAAAATTGAAAGGCGATAAAGACCCGTATAAAAATTTTAATTATACGTTTCATGTATTGCATTTTCTTTTATGTATTTTTTAATCTACTGCATTCATGACTTCTCCGTGCATAATTCTATATAATTATTCTATTCTAAGCGGGAAATCGTGGCAAGGTAAACAGGGTTATCGTTTTAACTAAAGCTGAGTGCTTCTGTGCTCGAGAAGGCATGGTTTCTACTTAACTATAGGTAATCACTTTTCAATAAAATGGCCCACTGGTCTATAAGTAAGACTGTCATTTAAAACCATATTCCAAGCCGGTGAATTAGAAAATTATTTTACGATTAGTTGAGCAAACTGACAGATTTTGTTAGGGGCTGAAGTGGCAGTGGAAAACATACTTTATGATTTATCATAATACAAAACTTTTGACTTTTTATCTCTTAAAAAAAACAAAACAAACACGCTCACGACCATCTGCTGTCTTCCCCATGGTGGACATCCTCAGATACATACTCAGTGAGTAGATCTTTGAGGATACCAAGTAGGGGGTAGTCAGATGCACGTCTAAACATTACATTTGGTACATGCCCGCGTTTTGCAAGTAGTAAGCATTCCACGTGACAGGTTGCAAGCCCATCGAACTCGAACCAACGACCTCCGGATCAGAAGTCGAGGTACCGCCCACTAGGCCAACACGGCTACACGATTACATTATAACCGACTTCAACAAAGGAGGTCTGTTTAAACTCTGTGCCAAACATGATAAAATAATACTAAGCTAAATATAGCGATGGGGCGATATGATGGGAGTGGTCCTAGGCTACCTACCTACCTATACCTATAGATCAGTAGGTCATATATTATAATAATCTGTAATTTAATTATTTTTCTTTTTTTTTATTACCCTTTTGTAGTTTTTTTTAAATTAAGTACCAGGTTAAATTATTAATGTAGGTACATGGGGCCGTTCAAATATTACGTAAGCAGATTTATTACAATTATTTACCCCCCCATCCCCCTTGTCAGCGAAAGTAAGCAAAGCTCTTACCCCTTCCCCCTATGCTTACGTAAACATTTTTCAATAATAAATGTATCTTTTTTTTTAAAAGGAAATTTAGACAAGTGAATAGCGCGCGGTAATTCCCCTAATCGGTTCTAAAGCGAGTGCCTAAACGTATGCATTACTTGCGGGAATCCTCGAAAATGCGTTTCGTTTTCAAGCATAGATAATGTGAGGGTTGCCATTCGTGTAAAAAAGTAAATAACTACCGATGACGTAATCATCATCTAGACTCCCCTACCCCCCATGTCATCCAAAATAAGCAAAACAAAGACCCCTCCGCCCCCCAATAGTGCTTACGTAATACTTGAACGGCCCCCATCGATAATATAAAACAACAAGATTATTTATTTAAAAGGTGTAATTTATTTAAGAAGCTATCCGTTTGCTAGAATAATAAATAAATAATAAACAGCAAACAACCAACACATAACATAGTCCTAGCCCCACACTAGGATTTAAAAAAAAACCTGCATCAGGAACCAAGAGAACCACAACACTTCGAACCGGAACAAATATCTGCAGAACATGCAAACATTTGTCCCGCAACGGGAATTGCGTCGCAAATGGATAAAAGCCGCGCCATTATACGTAATAATTTATCCGAGTTTATTTTTCTGCATAATGTTACTTTGCCATATATTTTTCATTGTTATTTAATTCCGATTCTCACTTACCTACCTACACGTTATAACGATTCGATTGGACAAACAATTAATTGTTTCAAGGCGAGCTTGTTCCGACGATAAGCAAGCACTAAAGTAAACTGGTACAAACAAGTATTATTGTTTATGAATTTTGCAGATGACATTGCGTAAATTCGATTACATATTTTGAATCCCGGCTTTTTCAAGTCTTTCTCGTTCTTTTTTCTGGCTTCTTGTTTTTTTTCTCTAGAAACATAAAAATGTAGTCTTCAACTGTCAGAATTCATCATTATTTGTAGGGTACAAATATTCATGTAATGTTTGGACGTGCCTCTGACTACCCCCTACTTGGTTTCTTCAAAGATCTACTCACTGAGTATATATCTGAGGACGCCACCATGGGGAAGACAGTCTTGAGCGTGTTTGTTTTACAAATAATTAAAGGTAGCAGTGTGGGGCGACCCCCGGCTAGGTGGAAGACAGTGGATGTGAAGAGCCGAAGACCGGGCTCAGTGGCACGTATTGTGAAGGGCCTGTCGAACGAATGTGTTTCTTACGAACGCGCTGCCTTCATCGGCTAATTTTAATCCGGGTACGGTATCATGCGAGTGAAGCCGGGGGCAGTAGCTAGTAGTAACTGAATTTATTCACGAAGGTATAGTGGACGATGCACTTGCCTACCTAGTACACAACACAGTACTAGGTTCATATGTTCAAAGGTGTGCTCATACTTTTGTTTTTACTATAAAAAAATCGAATTATTCAAGATATTGGGTTAATAATAATTATACAAAAACAAACAAACACGCTCACCACTGTCTTCCCCATGGTGGACATCCTCAGATACTGACTCAGTGAGTAGATCTTTGAGGATACATTTGGTAAATGCCCGCGTTTTGCAAGTTAGCATTCCACGTGACAGGTTGCAAGCCCATCGCCGCTTATTGCAACTAATAACAATTACTCCACTCGGCCATTCATTTCAATCAAACTGTGTTTCTGCGTACAAATAAATTCGTCCTTGACTAAAATTATGCTAATTTTACTTAACAAAGATCATACAACGAACTTCACCTTCACTCTTGTCTGTGGGCGAGACGATACCAAAGTCCGATATTATTTCTGGCGGCAAAAGCAATCTATAGAGATTTTATACATTTTTAAGGGGCTGGCGCCGAAAATACGCTTTTCTAATAATATTTTAGCATGGAAATAATAATACATCATAAAATATAATAGAATCTGGTTTATATGACACAACTAGAAAGCACAGAAATGACCGGTGCATAATGAATAAATAGACACTTTATATCTTCAAAGTATGTTATTTACAATATTTTCTTGATAAAAATGGCGGCGGGTAACAAACACGGAAACTTCTGTGTCATGTCTTGTCAAAAAAATTGTGTTTTCTCTCATTTTTTTTAATGTCATTAACGTCACTTGTTTACTTCAACTCGTTAACGTTAGCATTCGAAATTAGAATGGATACTTTTGATATATACTAATTTGGCAACTGTCTGTGCCTTAAATGCATTAACTAAGGCGGCTATCCAACTTTTTTTCGTGGACAACGTTATATATTTTGTATATGCTCATTTTATTTAGCTGTCTCATTTTATTGGACTAGAAAATATCCGACAAGACAAATTTTAACAGAGAAAAATAAAAACCATGGAATTAAAATTACCGTGGTTTGGTATCATTTTAGAATATAATTACGACTATACCATGTACTTTACTATTCTCCTGCTGACGTTTAGTTCCCGTCTCACGACCGTCGAGCGTGGTCGCGGACGGTGCTCATGAAGAAAGACCTCTAAATAGTAAACGAAACGAATCGTATTCTAAAAAAATAAAAACCGACTTTAAATACCGGGAAGTTGATAATAAGTCCAATAATATGAAAATTCATTCCCCATTTGTTCAACCTGAGGGGGTTTTCATTTATAAGTATGGGGTCACCCTTGAAGTATACAACTTTTTTGTTTTAGAACCTCCTTTTTTGTTTTGAAGTCAGTTAAAAAACAAGTTTATTTAGTTATGTTTGTGAAAAAACAAAAAGTGGGCGTGGACGATTCCTTCTTGGAAAGCAAATTATATTAATTTTGAAAGTGTCCTAGTTTCTAGTTCCCTCAAGTAGTTGATTCTTGAAGAGAATCGTTTGTAGAATCGGTTTTAGTGAAAACTACATACCTTAAACATAAAAAATCGATTTCATAAAGCAAGGTATAAAAAAAATGTTTCTATAAACTACAAACGAAATTTTTACCAATACAATTCTGTTCAACTATTAAAAGACAAAACCGGGAGATGAGTTTTTTCAGTCCTCTATTTTTTTAGAGCTACTACAAACGAAAAAATTGTTTTTGTTAAAATCTTAGGTATTTATAGTGACGACCTCTGTGGCGCAGTGGGCCTGAGACGCAGAAGGTTGCGGGTTCAATTCCCGCCGCGGGACAAATGTTGTGAATAATCTACAAATATTTGTCTCGTGTCTGGCTGTTTTCATGTATAGTACGTATGTATTTACAAAAAAAAATGTATTTAAGTAATATATCAGTCATGCATGTAGTACCAATAACACAAGCTTTGCTTAGTTTGGGGCTAGATGATGCTGTCTATTTATTATTTATCTATTTTTTAATGTGTACCTTTCCTTTCTTTTCTTTGTTGTTGTCAAATAATATTTTTTTCTTACTACATACTAAACTCTACAAAAAACGTGTTTCCAAAATCGGGTGCCAAGTTCACAAAGCCTAAAGCCTAAGTACTTACAGACAGACAGAACGACGAGTATTAGAATGGATGCGGGAAGTCAATGGACCAAGATCGTTCGTGGTACCACTCTTTAGGGGAGGCCTATGCCCAGCGGTGGACTTTTACGTGCTTCGATAATTATGATAGTCAACATAAGACCAGTGACACAACCTCAAACAACGACCTTGATTGACGTTTAATAATGCCATTTTATGCTCATATCCAAGCATTTAACCTTGGGTTTATCGCTGATAAGCCAGGCATTAGTTGTTTTTTCTATTTGTAATGCTAAGGCTTACAATATTCTGCCTTCTTGATATTTCTATGATAAGTATGTTTCCTTGTAACTTATCACTCTAGATATCTTGCAAATTTCGGTATGACGATTTATAATGACGAGGAAAACGAAATCATAGACTATGCCCACCACAACACCCAGACCCGAATACAAACACAAATAAAATACATTTTGATCGACAGATAGATAAATATATTTATTTAATTTGCAACATCATAACTGTACCACGGCCGCCCTCGGCCCCCGACCGTTTTCGCTTAGCGTTCTTTCTGACTTTTTCTTTTTTTTTTCTCAGATCCTTAGCGTCTTAGCGTGATGTTAAATAGCCTATACCTTACTTAAGAATAGGGCTCGCAAATGCAAAGAACAAATCCGACTGTTGGTTGCAAAGATTAGACAAACGAACTCTTCAGCTTTATTATTAATAAGCATAGAAGACAGAAACAAGCTATGATTATGCATAAATAAGACCAGTGGTGGAAAGGTTCCTTATCTAATGTAAGGTTATCAATTGAAACTATTTTGCATTAGGTAGTTTGGTGGTCGACCTAATACACAAACTGCTTTTTACTAATGATTATTGAACGGTCAGTAATCAAGACCTGTTTGATAATGGATTGTTTCTATTACAACAGAAATTACCTGTTTTTTCGATTTCCAAGGAGAGCTAATGAAAGCACATAATTTACGTAATTGTCGTACATGTGGTCATCTAGGTAAGTATTATGCCATGTTGTAGTTAATAAGTGACTTCTGCAAAACCTCTAGGTGATTTGGAGTTATCTTTATGCCCCCTTGTTATTTTTCAAATAAATAAATTTACTCTTTGAAGGTAATACGCCTTTTTATTATCTATCAGATAATTCGCAATGTGTGGGATCAAAGACATCACTTGTTTCATTAATTCTTTTATCAATAGATAGGTACTTAAGTTTCATTTTTCTTTGTTGTAATTGATTAGCAAACTTATTTTTAACTTCCTTGCGATAACATGAATAAAACAGAAGAGTATTCTTTTGTTCCAGATCGAGATGTTTTTTTATACATCCATACCCTTCAACCCGGAACACAGCAATGCGAGCATTACTGCGGCAGAAATAACTAGTGAAACTACGTGTTTTTAAACAAATTCGCGCATCACCTTCTTTGAAGCTGCCGTGTGGTTGTATTGTGGTGACGATCACAACACAGGTCCATAGTTCAAATTTATCAGTCTAAATCTTAAGGTCCATAGTTCAAATTTATCTGTCTAAATCTTAAGGTCCATAGTTCAAATTTATCAGTCTAAATCTTAAGATCCATAGTTCAAATTTATCAGTCTAAATCTTAAGGTCCATAGTTCAAATTTATCAGTCTAAATCTTATTTTCCATAGTTCCATTTATCAGTCTAAATCTTAAGGTCCATAGTTCACATTTATCAGTGCCAAGAGGGTTTTGATTACAACATAATTCACCAAGCGAACTACGTCATCAAAATACAGACTTTACGTAGATAACCAAACACAAATAAACAAACTATTCTGAACTAACAATAATATCGCTATGGTTGTTACGACCGCACTTAAATAATATGCGTAGTTTCCAAACATTTGGATGTTTTAGTTATGCGGTTAACGTTAACTAGTATTTAAGTATAACTATTAAATCCAGGAATCCATCCAGATCGTATACCAAATAACGTATACGGATTGCGAGGCTCAAGTGTTGATGGGCACGTCACTTGGCAAGGCAGTCAGACCAGAGCAGTCACGGAATGGTGGCAAAGAGACATGCGGCGGCCTCAAGGCAGACCACCTGCCCGATATGGTCAGATTATATTATGAAGGCAGTAGATGAGCAGTGGCGTTATAATATCAGTTCAATAGTTCGACCTTAGATTTATGCAACAAGTGCATGGAATCCTCAATATCAAATTTATGTCAATAGTTTAGAGCGTATTCAGAATAAATTTTTTATGCATCTGAAATACAAAATTTCAAGATCTAATCAACGGATTTTTTTTAATATTGATACACTACACAGCAGACGCATCAACAGAGATCAAATCTTGTAGTTCAGATTGGTTTAAAAAGTCCTCGTTTAAATGCCCTTCAGTTTTTTAATCTAGAATATTTAAGAACGAACTATGCATGTAATTCATTCATCCCATGAGCCTGTAAGTTACACAATGAACAGTTTTATGAGTGTGACATATTTTCGTTATCAGCTAATATGTTTAAAAAACTAGTGTCCCTCATTGAACCATTTGTTAAACAGCTAAGCAGGTAACTGAATATGTACCTATTTATATTAATTTATTTGTAACCTAGTTTAAGAAGTACCGTCTTGCTTCAAAATTATTGATATAGTGCTACTATTAACGGCAGCTTAATTGGTATAAGAATCCTTAGTTTTTATCATTTATCTTGATATTGTAAACCGTTTGTGCCTTAATAAAAATAAAATATAATTACCGGCTAATAGATATACATAAAGGTGCTGGTGTATTTAAGTATTTGCGTTAAACGTGAATATTATTATTTATATAATATAGATCTATTTATTTCATAGATTATTATTTTGTTGTACCAATTGTTTGCACACCGACACATCTTTTTTCACACAAAGGTGATCTTGAAGATGCTTTTTAGAATTAAGTTCGCTTGTATACTGCTATTATATAAATAAATACTAATAATAAATAATGCTGGACAATTTTCACACAGCATCATCTAGCCCCAAAGTAAGCAGAGCTTGTGTTATGGGAACTAAATGACTGATATACTACTTATATACTTTTTTTTTGTAAATACATACATATTATACATAGAAAACACCCAGATCCCGAGACAAATGTTTACAAGACAAATATTTGCATATGTAAACATTTGTCCCGAGGCGGGAATCGAACCCGCAACCTGCGTCTCAGGCGGGCCTTCGCCCAATGCGCCACAGAGGTAGAAAATTATTTCTATGCAATAAATAATTTTCTATAGGTATATCGTCCGTGTTCCGAATCTTACCTTTATTGTTACCGGACCGGACCAAAACGGCGTATTGAAGACACCCTTGATAACCAATTATTTATTCGCGTTAAAAAATGAGACGTGATTGACTTAGTTATTATAGTATCGTACGCACGAAATTCCGAAAAAATGCTTGCGTCACGAGTTAAAAGTAATAATTTGATTATCAGCTTTCGATTCTTAGGTATTTTATTTTATTTATTTTATGCCGCACCTGGTTTTTGTGCAGCTGAGATGAGATGATGTATGCTGAGATGGGGACCAGTTTAACCCCACACAATACAAACTGAGGCAAGTACTTAGTTTGTCTGTTTTTAGTTTCGTTTTATTTTATGTTACCTATCTGTTTTCTTTGTTTATTATTATTTACAACTTTTGTGTATAATGCGAAAAAAAATATTTATCAATATTTTCATCTTTCTAAACTATAAATTGGTTTTAACCAAGTTTAAGCGAGCTCGTTAGTCGCTAACGACGGTTTAGTCTTGGTCTATGACGAGGTGTGAGTGAGGAATACTGATGACATTATTACACTGTGCACTATTATTATTAGCTCCATGATCAAGGTCGAGCAGCGGGAAGATCTATGCTCGGAGCTTCACGTGTTAAACTCCGAACAAGAATAACAGTCAGCGGCATAAAAAATCTATGTTGATTGAGTTAATGAAAATACTTTATTGTACACCAGAAGAAAAACAGCTATAACTTATCAAAACTAAAACAAAAAACTTAAAGTGCAATGGGCGGTCTTATCGCTTAGAAGTGATCTCTTCCAGACAACCGAGGGAGGATTATGGATGACTTGGATGGAGAGGATTTAATGCGATTATACAAATGGCTGGGGGTGTACCTAGTAATCATTTAAACATAAATTATTTTGATTAAAACCCAGCATGAAAACCATGTTTTTAAGAGAAAATACCCGCGGTGAAATGGCGTCACACACTACAGGCAAAGTCGTGGGCCGCATCTAAATAATATTTACTCAAACATGAAAATGACGTATTATTGACGTATATACATTTTATGACCATTTCAACGCACGATTGAAAAAACTCGTAAACAAAACAGCTAATGAGGTGTTGGCCATATTTATGGACGTTAAACGTGAAGGTTAAATAAAGCAAGTTTTTATAGCTAGAAAATAATTTATTGCACGAGATGAAACAAGTACTTTAAAGCGACATAGTGAGCATTTTCTTTCAGATAACCTTTGAGAGTATTTAAATGTTATATTCATAAACAGTAAATTGGCAACATTTTCGTGGGATTTTCTTGAATACCACGAAGGTTATTAGATTCGTACTGCATGAAATATGTTAACAGTTGTTTCTTATCGTTAAACAGGTCTTAGAACGTTAACAATTGAAATAGGAATCAGAGAACTGGTTTGTATGGTATGGGATGGTATGGGTGAAAACGCACATGAGGCTTCCAATTAAAAAAAAAGATAAATGATAAAAATATTTTATTTTGTGTCAAATAAAGGATACAGGAGTACACGTAAAAGTAATAAAGAAAATGAGATTGACAAACAAAAACGGCCGCCACTCAGCACTATGTTAAGGAAGCACTTTGTGCCACCAAAACGCTGGTCTTCCGTGACGCCGGAGGACGTGCGGGCCATCAACTGCGATACACGGCATCTATTTAAGTAATATACTTACATGATAATTATGCAGATTATAAGAGTGATTATGTATACTTTTTAAACTATATAAAGACGCAACAAAAATAAAAACTTAAATAACTAAAAATAGAGTACCTAGAGAGTCAGAACCTAGAGAATTTTGTCAGTAGGGCAGGCAACGCATCAGCAGTAGCCCTGGTTTTGCAGATGTCGCCTAATACCATCTGGTGAGCGTATGCCTATTCTCCTACCATCAAACATTGTTTTTAATCTGACATCTTCAGACCGCATCATCTAGCACCAACGTTCTAGCAGAACTTGAGTCTTCGGAGAACGCTTAGTGGAATTTTACCGGGTCATGATAGAAAAAGTTTAGACAAAGGTCAATGTTCAATAGCTCTGATTCATTTACGAAGGTCGTCACTAAGCAGACAGACGCAAATTACGAACGGTATTTCGTTCAGGAATCGATGTTTACAAACATTACCCGGTGGTGGTTGGCATTCATCCAAGACGTCTTTATTTGAAATTGAGCTGTTATATTTCTTTATTAGATAAGGAAGACCTTACTCTTTGTTTTTATGTTTTGTTAGAAATGACACTTGCAAATCTAGGCTTTTGTGAAATTGAGCTGTTATATTTTTTTATTAGATAAGGAAGACCTTACTCTTTGTTTTTATGTTTTGTTAGAAATGACACTTGCAAATCTAGGCTTTTGTTATTTTGTTCAAATCGACCAAGCTTTTGTTCAAAGTGTCATCGTTTCTTTCTTAGTCATTCTGCGTGAGACCAGTTTTGACCAAGTTAACGAAGGTAAGCATGCAACTTAACGACGGTGATCCAGACTTTGATCACCGTCGTTAAGTTGCATGCTTTACAGATTACATTTCGAGGAATGTGCGCAAGAGCTACATGATCTAGCAGTGAGAAGGATAGGATCTCATCGTATCCTTCTCACTGCTATCTATTATCCGTATCTTGTCAGTATACCAACCATGCGGACTTGACGTTTCCGTTCCACCTTTATAATGAGAACGGCGAAGGAATGGAACACAGTACCAACATCTTTCCTGAAAAATATAATTGGGTCTCTTAGAAGTAAGAGTGAATAATCTCTCATCAATATCATCATTTACCATCAGGCGAGATTGGGGCCAAATTGAGGTATATTATTGATTTTGAAAAAGGAACTATTGCTGTGGATTTTGGTGCACCTCGCAGAGGCCCTTTTCATTAGTCACATGTAAAGAAAGAAAAACATTTATTTAGCACGACGTAAAAAACTCATTTTTTTTAAGTTAGTATGGTGGGTGGCTTAAGTTATAAAAAAATAATAATAATAGGTAGCAAAATCTAAATAAGTTAGAATAGCCTACTTTTATGTATAACTGAAACAGAAATGCCCCACGCACCTTACTAATCCATCCACCTAGACAGTTCAATGTCGCAACAAAAAAGGTATCAGCTCAGCATAATGCTAGGTAGGCTACCTACATAGCGCTGTTATTCTGCTGACCCTGCGCAGTGACGTCACAGACGCCATGTCTTCGAATCTTCGGCTCTAGGTGCCGGTTACTTCAAGTTTTCTATTATAGCGCAGCCTAGCAACAATCTTCAGGGTAGCAAATTTAATACTGCTCTGGATAAATATTTGAAAACATTTCCACAAATGCATCACGTGCAACGCTGCACATTAAATTATTTTGTGTTTTCGTAACACTCGTATGTAGGTTAAGTGAGGTGAATGCGTCAGTTCCCCAAATAAAGATGTGACGAACACAATTCCCTTGTAGAGTAGGTACATAATATGGTCTTGTTAGCTTTCTTAAAGTTACAGGCACATAAAACTTTACAACTTTGTCTTTAGCGGGAAACGCATCAGTGATGACTCTGGTGTTACATACGTCAATACCTTATACCATCTAGTTATTGGCCATAAACATTGAAATCCCGAAAAATCGTCTAGTTATTTTCTTCGGCATGAGATATCAATTCTTTGTTCCATAAAACCGCCAGAACCCAAAATAAAAACCAAAACGTCATGAGATGGACAGAAATCAGAGTCGATAAACAAACTACCTGTACTTTTTTCAAGCTTTATAAAAACGAGCTGGCACTAACAACGTTTCCTGATCGAGCCATCATCATGTGATTTAAAAAACAGGAATACGGCCCATCAGAATGAGAACGGTCCGTCGCTTAATATCTACAACAACAAGGGCATCGCTAATACAAAGCCTGCCCTAAAGACAGTTCAAAAGTATGGTGAGCATATAACTCCACCGGCGCTTATGCCCTTCAAACTGGAACACACCAATTCTGCATATGCATCATTGTACAGCTTGGCGGTCGCAATAAAAGGTAACCTTCAGTGCCCACGGTCCTTTATGACGAAAGCTATAAGTCATATACTCGCGTCATAGGCCAAGTACGCCACCCTTTCCCAAGGTACAAACGGAATGGTATTCTGTGTGTGGATACTAATTGGATTTCTATCGTTTGATGCATAGTTCCAAGTTTTGTCATTTAATTCCGTTTTGTACCTAGTACCTTAATCTTATAGCTAGCCCAGTTTGTTGCCTTCTTTTGATGCTTCGGTCGCGAGGAATCGGTGTAAATAAAACGTGTCCACGTGATTCACGTAATCCTATAGAAATAAACGATTTTCGCTTTCACTTTCGCCTTGTAGCAGCTGGATATATTCTCAACTTTCATTCTGATTTCAAGATGTGTCTGTTAGGTGTTCATCATTATTTTTTCCAGCTTTCCTCTACCCACTGCATTGGAAGGACTCCCTATCCATCCTTCTCGGTTCTGGGATATTAAAGGCCAATCGTTTTTAAGAACGACCTAGACTCCTTTAAAAGAGTCAAGATCGTCCCGACATCTCAGTCAGGGTCAGCCGCGAAGTCGTCTACCACCATTAGGGGCCCACTTGGTTCAAGCTTAGTTTAATTTTAAAACTTTTGACTTATTCAAGCTCGGGGTTGATTTTCGTCAAATTATTGCCATAAAGAGGATCTACTTCCCAAATTGCAAATCTCTAGGACTTTAATATAATTATATAGAAGATACTATTGATTCATTAGAAATATATTTTCCTTAAGAATGTGTTACTTCATGTAGGTATCATGCTACTCAGACATAGGCTAGGCTTATACTGTAGGTATCTAAACGGTAAAACGCGACACACGAGACTTGCATAAAACGTAGGTAGTACCTACCACTAAGTGGCCCTAAGGTCATTTGAGATCAGGAAGACTAGAATATATTGTCTGCTAACTGCGCGTCAGCATGACTCTTCCGGACTGTACTAACTAGTGGCGTCTATTTTAGGTACCCCTGTTCCTAGGCAAGGAATGTGTGTTTGCCATTTGTGTTAGTTGTTAGTGTGTTTGTCAAAGTCAATAGGTTTTTATTCATTGAAATCACGATCGTCAGCTTCAAAACTATGTGAATTAAATTCAATTTTAAATTAAAGTAAATTTACTGATTCCTTGAGCGCGACCATATCTAGGGGAATCGGGAACCAACACTTCTTAGATTTTTTCAGGGTTAAAAGTTTTAAGGATATTATAAAAAAACCTTTAGATTAACAGAAAGAGTCTAACGCCACGAGAGGGCTTCCGACCTTCCGTCTGATTGGTATGCGTGCGAGGGTCGCCTACAGTACCCACTCGGTCTATAAAACAGATAATTGATTGATGTGAGACATGACATGCTACTTCGCGAAACGTCTTCTTTAAGTCTGACGGCTGGACGAGTCAATCGATCTAAGTGCACTTAAAAGCAATTTGTTTCATAGATCTATGTTTTAGTTGTCATTGGGACACTTTGAACTTGGTAAAACTAGATAGTCAAATGTAAAAAATATTTTTTCAAGCAATTTAATTTCGCAAAAATTTCAAAATTTCCGACTATAGGTCTATTATTGTTTCATTATGACACTAATAGTAACATTAGTGGTTATTAGTGCTATTAAGCAGCCCATTATTTGACATTTTGAAATATGTTTTTTTTACCTTTATCTATATCTCTCTTTTAAATATTGTGAAAATTTGCAGCGCCCTGACAGGGCCCATGTACATCCCTACAGCTACTTTGATGTAATACCTGAGCTGATGTACAATGTACATTTCAGCATGAACAAATGAAATAATATAAAATTGGGAAATGCAAAACATAAGGAAAAAAACTTTTGGACCTCTAAATTTTATTTCTAGCCTTAGTAGAATAGAATAGAATAGACCTAGGAATCTTGACTTCAAGTTTCGAAAAGCTCAAACTGGGTTATTTCACAAATCCCCCCTGAGAGAAAAAAAACCTGAACCCTAATGTAAAAAAATAAGAAATCCCCCTTTTCAGCAGAATGCTCAGGGTCCTTTCAAAACACTGTTGTATGAATAGTCGTGCAAATACGACCTCTGTGACTCAGTGGGCAAAGTGTTTAATACTTATTAAACACTTTATTTGTTGAGAGCAGTGTTTGCTTCTGGCGTCTGTGACGTCACTGCGCAGGGTCAGCAGAATACCAGCGCTAAGTAGGTACCTACCTAGTATTATGCTGAGCTGATACCTTTTTGGTGCGAAATTGAATTGTCTAGGTGGATGGATTAGTAAGGTGTGTGGGAAATTTCTGTTTCAGTTACACTTATAAGTAGGCTATTCTAACTTATTTAGATTGTTTTTTTTTTCAAAACTTATCCCACCATGCTAACTTAGAAAATTTGTGTTTTTTATGTCGTGCAATGTACTACTCTGTCAAGAAAGTACCGGGAAAAGATCAATAATACACAAAATCTTAGTTATTCATCTAAATTTATTTTATCGCCTTCAAAGTATGCTCCTTCAGAAACGATACACTTACGCCAACGAATAGTCCAATCATCAAAACATTTTTTAAACGCTTTTTCCGGAATTGAGTTCAGTTCTCGTCGCGAATTCTCCTTTATGTCTTCTACCGAATGAAAACGTGTGCCACGAAGTGGTAATTTGAGTTTAGGAAAAAGGAAGAAGTCGGCTGCAGCCATATCTGGTGAATAAGGTGGTTGCTCGATAGTATTTGTTGAGCATTATCGTGATGCAAAATCCAAGAATTTTCTTTCCACAAATCTGGCCTTTTTCGCCGAATTTGCTCTCTTAAACGCCGCATAACGCTCAAATAATATTCTTTATTTACAGTTTCACCTTACGGCAAGAATTCCGAGTGCACAACACCTCGATAGTCAAAGAAAACAGTCAACATTACTTTAACTTTTGATCGACTTTGGCGTGATTTTTTCGGTTTCGGTTCATTTGGGAGGCGCCACTCCGAAGCCTGTTGACTAGTTTGCATGTCAAACTCGTAAACCCACGTCTCGTCATCAGTAACAATGCGTTTCATGAATGTTGGGTCGGAATTGACTCGTTCTAGCATGTCCTCAGCTACTCTTATGCGATTGAGTTTTTGGAGAAAATTCAGGTCTTTTGGGACTAGCCGAGCAGCAACATATTTCATACCCAAGTGATTATTTAAAATGGTGCGGATCACCAGTAACGGATCGACTCATGAGACACAGAAAGATCAGCGGCTATCTCTCTCAAATTTTAATGAGGATTTTCAGTCACTAATTCCTTCACGTTAACTTCAGTTGAAGATGTTGATGGCCTACCAGAGCGAGGCAAATCTTCTATCACATCTTAACAGCTTTTAAACGTTTTGCACCACTCATAAGCACGCTCATAAGTCGATTCACCGTAAGTTCTGTAACATTTTCAGTGACTCCGAACACGAAATTCCGTTGGCGATGCAAAATTTAAGACAAACTCTTTGTTCGATATTTTTGTCCATAGTGAAATTCGCAGTACACACTAGATATGATCTAACTAAAAACAGCACTATAATAAATATAAACAACATATGCAACTCAAAATCCACGGTAAAATGGAAAACAGTTGTGCCAATCAAACAGCAAATAAATAAAAAAAAATTGAATTGGTAACCATAGACAAATTATCCATTCCCGATACTTTTTTGACTGAATGTATTTCTTTCTTTATTTTTTTTCAAAGGCCCACTTTCATGCCGCGGGACAAATGTTTGTATAATCTGCAAATATTTATCAAATGCATGAATAAAAAAAACAGTATATAAGGACTACAACAACATGGAACTACAGGACTGATATACTAATATCAGTCATGTAGTTCCCATAACACAAGCTCGGCTTTGAAGCTAGTAATGCTGTGTGAAAATGTCTAGCTTTTTTTCAATCAAATGACGTGAAATCTGGAATTCCCAGTTTGCTGACACTAACGTAATCTTCATGAAATCTAGAATTCCCAGTTTGCTGACACTAACGTAATCTTAGGTATCACCCTAGATAATAAGCTTCAATGGGGCCCTCACATTGATAAGTTATCGAAGAGACTTAGTTCTGCGGCATACGCAGTCAAAAAGATCCGTCTTTATACAGACGTAGACACAGCTAGACTAGTTTACTTCAGCTACTTCCACAGCATTATGTCGTACGGTATACTGCTGTGGGGGAGTGCTGCAGATATAAATAACGTTTTTGTGCTGCAGAAGAGGGCTGTTCGAGCAATTTATAATATGGGTCCCAGAGAATCACTTCTTCAGAAGTTTAAAGAAATATATATAATGACATTTCTTTGTCATCTACATCTATGAAAATCTGATGTACTTATGTTCACAAAAATAATAATTTGTTTAAGAAAAAAAAACGAAAATCACAATGTTAATACCAGAAATAAAGATAAACTCGCTGTTGCCACTTGTAGACTCCATAAAGTTATAAATCGTTTAAAGGGCAAGGTTTACGCTTCTATAACAAACTGATAAGAGATATACAAAAATTGACAATTAACAAATTTAAAAACGATATCTTAAAACAACTTTATATAAAGGCATACTATAAAATATCTGATTATTTCGATGATAAAAACTCTAAGGATTGAAAATGCTCCAACTCGTTGTTTTGCAAAAGGATCATTAAAAAGAATAACCAGACTTGTTTTCTTGCCTTTCTTTCCTGGCTTGGTCGCGGAAGAACAGGCAGTAGAAACAAAAAAAACGACGTTTCAAAGACATCCTTGTGATTTTAATGAATAAATGAATTTTGACTTGACTTGACTCCTGGCTCCGTGCCACGGCGCGTCTAGGTCAATGGCGTAATAACAAACATAGCTGTTCATAATTTCATCACATCATTATGGTACCTACCTCAGGTACCTCGCTAAGGATCATAAATGTTTCTGGACAAAGATATAGGTTCAAATGTTTAGGTATGTGTATGTAAGATTTATGATAAAATATTATATTTGAGTATAGAAATGTTTAACGTAATGTCTAATTTGTATTTTATGTTCATTCTCCATACTTCCGTATTTATATCTTTCAGTAAGACAATAAAACCGTATTGCCTTAGGTTGTCTGGGAGAAATCGCTTTGAGCGATAAGATCGCACATTGTGCATTTATTTTGTTTTTCTGTGTTGACCTGTAAAAAGCTGTTATGCACAATAAAGATCTATCTACTATCTGTGCCACGGCCGCCCTCGGCTCCCCAAGTCACTTAACCCACCGCGTTGCATCGCCAGCCCGCGCTGATTTTAAATATCCTATATAACCTTCCTCAAGAATTGGGCTAAAACGATTTTTTTCAAATCCAACATAGTTCCACATGTTCAATCAAAAAATCAAAAAACTATAGAACGATAGGTCAATGGATGTAGGTAGCCCAAAATCGTTCGTCATTACACTCTTATGTTAGGCAGCGGGCTAGTCGCTTTTACGTAGACTTTAACTATACGGAACAAGGTCCTTACAGCCAGATCTAAAAAGATAATTTGATAACAAAAAAAATTAAGTACAACCTAAATCAGAAAAGAAATGATTTTACACACTTTTGGGTGGATCGAATCTCCAAAACCCTACCTGCAATGCCATGAAGCATAGGTCACTTTTTTCGGGGGCCTTTCTAAACTACAGTGTAGAAATACACAAAGCCATCCAAAGAAAAATACATACCCCACAATAGGATTCCTTCGTTGGGTATTATAATTATACAAGCACCGTGTCACCACAGCACCCAGACCCGGGGTGAAATGTTTGCAGAACATGCAAACATTTGTACAGCAGCATTTATCACGCACTTCTTGGCCAACGTGGCCTTTAAATGCACGTACAACTATGTGACAATTGTTGGTAATACAAGCTAGTGCATGAGGGCATGCAACTGGACGGATCAAGTTCCAAGGTTTTGTTACTAGTTTTACATTACAACATGCTGGGTGTAGTCAGGATTCTGCCAAGTAGGCGCAACAATGAACAGAGCGAGTTATTTTTTTATTACGCGGAAACCATATTGAGTTATGAGGCAGAGAGCTGCCGAATTAACACATCAGGGGTCTAGACAAATACCTCACGCTTACTTTTCTTTTCACGCTAACGCAAATTTGTCAAGGCAGCTGCCACATGACATTTCCACACCTAATGTCATTCCCATACAATTAAATCTTTCCACATGCGTTAAAGCCAACAGAAAGTGGTATTTATCTAGACCCTGAGCAACAGTTATTTCAAAGGTAGTTTTTTTTGCAAACAAGCATACCACCTGTTGATAAGCAGTTACCCTTTTTCTCTTTTTCTCAGAAAGGAGGTATCAAATGTTGAAATTATCAAACAAATCAAAAC
Source organism: Perizoma affinitatum (assembly GCA_961405105.1). Classification (NCBI taxonomy): domain Eukaryota; kingdom Metazoa; phylum Arthropoda; class Insecta; order Lepidoptera; family Geometridae; genus Perizoma; species Perizoma affinitatum. Next base: position 6,890,065 of record OY560207.1, read on the forward strand.
CTATAGGGTACTTCCTGTTGGCCTAGAATCATGAAATTTGGCAAGAACAAGTAAAGGAAAAAGTCCGAAAATCGTTAATTTGTAGTTTTATCACATATTTGCAATTACAAATGTACACTTGCAGTTGGAGAATTGACTGTGACATATATCAATGTATGGACAAACATTTTGTCAACTACAAAGTCTTTCAATCCAACTTTATTTTTGTTAGAGCAATGTTCAGTGCTTTCATAGTTTATGAACTCGAGTTATGTTAATTATGTTAGTGAATGTTATAAGCTTGTATGGAAGCCATACGGTGCGAGTCAGAGTCACACTTGTCTGGTTTTTTATATTAAACTTGAAAAAAATAATATAAAAATATTATTTTCCAAACATTTCCATTGATTCTATTCAGAAAACAAATAAACCAAAGATTTAACACGTTTTTTTTTCATAGGGTGTTTTTCATTTTGCAGAATTTTATCCTCAACTTTTTTTTTCATTCTCATGAATTTAGATAGGGCATCAAATATGAATCCACAAAAACAAGTTCATGAATTAAATAGATGATAAGGACAAGCTAAGTTTTTCGCGAATATCTGTGAGTACTAAGCAAACACAATTGGCTTTAATATGAGTCATAAGTGGGGCATACACCCCAGCCTGCTCTGCCTTGCTACATCCATAAACATTCTATGAAAGTGGGTCACAAAAACAGGGCTAAGTTGCATTCACAAGTTGCAGTTGCATTTGGTTGTGTAAAATCAGTGATCAGTATGTGTAGGTATGTTTATATTATTACAGCATTGTATTTAAATGTGTATATATGTACATTAATTTCGTTCATTTATTTATTTCAGCTCATATGATAACTCAACTGTTTAGCTTTGATAACGTCATTTTTAGTATTATAAAAACAATAGTTTTTTTATGTAACTAACCAAGTTTAACATTTATTTCTTAGAGATTAGATTTATTTCTTAATTTTTTTCTTAGATTATAGATCCTCAAATAATTTAAAACCTTAATCTAGTGAACACTATTGAAAACCTGTTTGTGGAAGACTGAAATATTTAAACACCTGTAATTACAGGTCAGCACTGTACCTGTCTACTTTTATGTAGGTACCTCTGTAGGTTATCTACGCCCTTTTATTATGTTCATGCCCTATGGCACTGACCTCTATAGAAATACATTTGGGGTGTTCAAGTCAACGAAACTTGGTGACTGTACATAAATATATTGCAAACGACTGCTAAAAAATACGTTATATGTTTATTGATCTACATTTTATTAACTTACCAAAGTCCATGAACTGCTTGATTGACAGCGGTGATGGATTGAATTGAGAGTAGAAATCCAGCATTTTCGTAACATTGGAAAATATCACCCCAGCTAACCTCATCTTGAAAATGTATTGGTAAATTACAACGAACTGTTAAATATGTGTCCACGGAGTCCACAGTCACTTATGATTGAAACACATTCATGGTTAACACTGCGAGAAATTAGTTAATTTCGCACCAGCACAACATAACACAATGCGCGCAAAAAATCTACTGAACTGAATTAAAACGAAACAAGCGACCGAGGCGAGGAGATGGTGCCAGTGTGACCACTTGAAAAATAGAGAATCTGCCGCATTCTAGCTGAAAGTCTGCCCAACACTAAGAAAAATGCCCTAATGCCACATTTTATTTATGTGTTTCTATGGAGGTAGGAAAGAATCGGTTTTAAATTATAAAGAGCCAAATAGTTCAATATAGTTTTGTTCCCAATTCTGCCACTAAAATACAAAGTGAAAATTTATTAGCCAAATCTGACAAAATGGCAGAAATCTGCCACAAACGGTCAAACTAGAGACTAGGAGACTAGACTGAGATACCACAGAGAAAATAACCACAACGATTTAGGGATTACTACGTAAGCGCTTAGTGCGACGACGTGCAAGTCAACAACGTTGTGACTTCAGAAATATTTTTAAATAAACGCAGAACTGACCGCCAATTTCAACTTGTACTTTGGGAGTCTTTACTTTTTGATAATTTCTATCTTATTATCATACTTAGATGTGCAACGGTCGCCCTCTGCCCCTACCCATTACGCATCGTCCGGCCACGCTATTACTTATTTTGCTTGGCTCCTTAAAGTCGTAGCGCGATGTTAAATAGCCTATAACCTTCCTCAAGAAGTGGTCTATCAAATGCAAAAATAATATCCCGATTTGAAGTTCCAAAGATTAGCGCGTTCAATCAAAAAATTCAGCTTTATTAAAAGTATTCAGCTTTAATATAAGTATATAGATACAACAAATAGATTTATCCTTTGTTTGTTTTTTTGTGTTATTATGGTACACACACGTTACGATACACTTGTGCAAGTATTGACTACACAAATCAAGCTTGCTTGGAACGATATAATTTCAATTGGTGGGATGTGTTGCAATGACATCCATGATGCTTTGGCAATAGGTGGCTTAATATTTGCTACAAATAAAAATCAAGGCAATTAATTTATTTTCAGCTGATTTATCCCTATTGAGATACTATCGCAATCACATCTGTAAATATTTATAAATTCTTCCAAATTCTTCCCAACTCCGCTCGTCTATTTGGCGCGAAACAGGTCGCAGGACGTGCGTATATCTCTGAAAGTAAACATGCGCAAACGTTTCGGAATCGAAAATGGAAAATCTACAAGTCTAGAGATTTGAGCAAAAAACACACGTTATTGTATATTTGCGCAAGTACCTATATCGTAACGTGAAAGTATGTACGTACGAGTTAGAACAAAACAATTATAATCTGTGTTTATTTTTAGTTGTATTTTTCACTTTGATTGCAGCACATTCTTTATTATTTGAACGCACTCTAACTAACAAACTAACCTACGAGTTTTCAAGCATTGATGTTAAACAGTTCAGCACCTTTGATAATCAGATGCGTTTATTTATCTAGCAGAATCGTTAGTACAAAAAAAACCTTTTTAAATTCCGGTTGTAAACCCCACAGGGGTGTAAGCAAGCAGTTGGTGACATTTACTGAATGTAGCACAGAATGATAAGTTTGTCCTAGACTCAAACAGAGCTGTTTCAATTTCTGCCCCAGATGAATCACAAAGTATTTGTTTATGGAACGCTAAAACGCAATGAACCAAACCACCACTGGCTTACAGACACTAAGAATGGTTCGGGGAAGTTTGTCGGCGAAGGCACTACCAAAAGTAAATACCCATTGGTCATTGCCACTAGGTATAACATTCCATTTTTGCTGTTTAGTCCTGGAAATGGGAGTATTGTAAAAGGTAACTACCCATCGTTATATAAAGTTTGCAGGAAGTAGGTACAATCAGACTTTAAAACCAGAATTTGAGTTCACACTTTAGGAGTGTCTAATTTTTTTGTTTTAAAAAAAATTTAAAATTAAAAAAATTAAGATGTTTTTAACAATAAGTTGGCTAAATAGCCAACTTATTGTTAAAAACATCTTTATGCACTATAAACCAATATCTCATTATCTCATTGTATAAACAACACATTCTGACAATGAGATTTAAATAATAATATGATGTATTATTAAAGAATGCTCCCATGTTCATAAATAATCATGAACTCCATAAAGGTATATCCTTACTTTAATCTTTTTTTTTTTAGAATATAATTACGACTATACCACGTACTTTACTTTTCTCCTGCTGATGTTTCGTTGACCGTTTAGAGGTCCTTCCTCATGAGCACCGTCCGCGACCACGGTCGTGAGACGGGAACGAAACGTCAGCAGGAGAATAGTAAAGTACGTGGTATAGTTGTAATTATATTCTAAAATGATACCAAACCACGGTAATTTTAATTCCATACTTTAATCTTTCTTCTAAGGGTCGAAGTTTATTTTTATCTAACTCACTAAAATTAAATTAAATCTAAAGTTTTTAAAATTAAATAATATTTGGTATTGTAACTTACTTCACAATGTAAGCACCAACTGCTTTTCACTAACCATGTTATATAGTACCTACACATGATTTAGAAAGCCATCTAGCTCAAAACATTGTGAATTTTTGTATGTAGTTTATTCTGATTGTATTCTGTTTTGCTTCCATTATTTATAAAATAAATTCAGCACAACACTCATTGGGGGGGGCCTATGTCCAGCTGTTGACTCCTACAGGGTTATAGGCTAATTTTATAGAGACTATATAGACTATATTTTATATAGAGCTATAGGCAGAAGCTATTTCAAAGTATATTTCGTTTCACCAGGCTCTTCCAGATTCAAACAAATACAGACCACTTATTGGTTTGGAACACAACAAAAAAAACAAACAATTGTAAGGATACCAAGTAGGGGTGTTCAAACATTATTTGGCACATGTCTGTGTTTTTAATAGTAGGTTATATTCTATGTGGTAGGTTGCAAGCCCATCACTGCTTATTGGAACAGTAATCACATGCATTCGAATATATAAAAGGTAAAAGTTTTTTTTTATTACAGGGGAGGTTTACGAAGTTGATGAGACCATGCTCAGCAAACTAGACATTCTAGAAGACCACCCTAATTACTATATCAGAGAAATTGATGATATCATTGTAAAGAAAGCGTAAGATTATCTTTTTAAACACATACATAATCCTGATCCAACACTATGATTCCCTGTGTTATGGGTACCTATCAGAAACTACAAGTACAGAGGTACCACAACATACAAACCCATAGCAAATATCTGTAGAACATGCAAACATTAGTCCCGCCGCGGGAATCGAACCAGCATCTCTTGCGTCGCAGCCGGCAACTCGCCCGCCACGCCACCAGGTCATCTTGTCACACCTATTCCATATTTCAACCCCAATATCCATAAATTGCTAGTGGTAGATTGCATAGTGTAAAGAGAGCTTTATTTTGTTTTATCAGATGAGCCAACTGCCATTTTATGTTGTACCAAAGATATTATAATACTAGTGCATCTACAAAAAACTTAATTAAGTTTTTAAACTTAACAAATATTTTAATTTCAGGTCTTCAAATGATCTTGAAACAGTGCAATGCTGGGTTTATTTCCTTAAGACCTTCAAACCTGAGTTGCTGACTCGACCGCATATATCTGACTATTCTTCCAAAGGACCCCATGGCCTGCCATACATGGAAAGGTCTCTAAGAGATCCTAGCTATAATTATAGAGCTGAAGTTAAAGATTGAAAAATCTATGCTTTTTTTAATAATAACTTTGTTCTTTTGCAGCTGTAATGAATCGACTATAGAAGATTTGGATGATGTTTTACATAAATAATATATAAATTATTGAACAAATCAGAATACATATATTTATTCAACATTTACAAGATTTTTTTTAGTTATAATGAACTGAAAACTAGTTTTCATAAATTTTGTCAGTTAGCATCCTAGTAGCCTGTGACTTGAAGAATTAATAAATAATTTATATGACATTAAATGTCAAAAATCCCGTTCAAATAACGGGAAATTTATAAAAACTTAATATGAAATTTCGTTAACCATTTTTTCACCCAAATTCCTTAAGGATCACATCCTTAGAACTGCATTTTGATAAAAACAGGATCAATCTGAAAGTATATAGGTACATTCAAATAAAAAAATATTATTCCAAATCTTTTTCTATATGACAGAGTTCTCAGGTAACAATCATAAAAAAAACAGAATTGAGAACCTTTTTTTTAAGTCGTTGATAGTTTATATTCAATTTTCGTGTAACGAAACGCTATTTTGAGGTGACGTCTGTCAAGTCCATCAACCATGTGATTTTGACGTAAATGTGTTTGAGGTTATGTTTTGATTTTACATTCTACTTATTTATCTATTAGAATGGATATAAGAGCGCAGTTTTACAAATATAGGTAGTTTTTACATAAATTTCGTCATGGATTTTGCTCGAAAGCAATTAGAGAAATACGGTTGGTCTGATGGTAAGTGCCTTCATACACTGAACTTGGTGTCTGAACAAAACGTCCGCAATCATTTTTACACTATGAATTTGATGTAGCGCACTTTTTATTGCCCGCTAGACGTGGTCTTAAGAAATAGACGAATATTTATGTATAATTTATAATTATGTATAAGTTATGTAAATAATAGTTTCAATGAATATTGATATTGTTTTCAGGTAAAGGGCTTGGCAAACATGAGAATGGAATCTCAGAGGCTCTAAAGCCGAAACTAAAACGCAGTGTCACGGGTATTGGCCACGATCCTGCTTCAGAATTCAACGAGCACTGGTGGAGCGCCTTATATGATAAAGCTGCTAAAAATGTTGAGGTAATTTGCAACCAAAACAAAACAAATAAATAACATGAATGACTTAATATACTGTATGGTAGGTACACTATAAACAAAATAAATACAACTTAACAATTTTTCAAATACAATATCTTATTGCGGTCTTATCGCTTAGACAGCATTTGGATGGAGAGTATTTTATGAGATTATAAGAATGTCCTGGGGTGTATTAATCATTTATAAATTACATACTCAAGACTATATTCCCCAGGATGGATATCATCACCTACACACTCAGTGCTTTAAGAATACCAAGTAGGGGGTAGTAAGAGGCATATCCAAACAATATATTTGGCACATGTTTTGTAAGTAGTCTGCTTTCCACATGACAGGTTGCAAGCCCATTGCTGAGGCTTGTCATAATAACTTATAATGTATACCCATAGATTTAAGTTTCACTTGTTTTTAAACTTTAAAAAACATGGGCATGTGTCAAATATAATGTTGACATGCCTCTGACTATCTTCTACATGGTATCTTCATGGATCTGCCTGTTTAAGTTATAGATTTTGAAATAGTTCTTAATTTGTCACTAGGTTGAAGACAAAAATGGCAAGACGAAGAAAATTAAAACCAAAGACAGTGATTTTGTTATAACCAGCAGTACCTGGAAAATTAACAAGAAGCGCTCAAAGGAAACAGATGACACTGAATACTCGGAATACTTTGTCCGTACCGCAGTACTGACCAATGACAAGGGTGGGAGGAAGACGGAAAATGTTAAAAGTGAATCAGAAGATGAATTGGAGAAGAAAGATGTCTTTAAGATGACTGATGAGGAGTTGTTTGCGGCGTGTGAAGGGAGGACTGCTCACAAGTAAGGAAACTTAGTATATTACAACCAATCATGTTATTTTAAGGCCCTCGGATGCATTAGCTGATCCCCACTTCATGCAGTGCCAAAAGTACTCACTTGACTGTGCTCTAGAACACAAGGTGCTCATGTTGTCATATTAATGTATAGTTGTTTGTTTTGTGGTACCAGTTTGTGATACCCATGACACCAGAAATCTTAGTGTAGGGTCAGTGCTATGCATGTCACTGTTGGTAGTTGTATAAAATAATATTTGTTTTCAGAGGTGCCCGTCATGGACTCAGAGCTCTGGGGAAATTAGCAAGAATAGCAGAACAAGAACAAATGCTGCTAACCCAACCGCAATACCAGGGATACTCACATGCCAAGAAATTAAAGCAGAAAGAAGATATAATTGAGCAAATGACTCTTCTAGAAGGAGTCCCAGAGGTACAGAAAAAAAAGAAAAAGCGAAAACGCTGTGATAATGATAAGTTAATCGAACCAGAAATGTCTTTGCTAGAATTATCAATAAGCAAAACTGGGGTCACCATTGAAAACAAAAATGAAAATGATCCTATACAAAAAAAGAATAAAAAACTAAAACAAAACAATACTGATAAGCTGATAGAATTGGAAAGTTCTTTGCCAGAAATATCAAAAAGAGATGCTGGGGTCACCATTGAAAATAGAAACAGTGATGATGAAATAATCACAGTTTGTAATGAAGATTTGGATGATAAAATTATTAAAAAATCTAAGAAGAAACGAAAAGCTCATGATAATCAGACAGAAACAGAAATCACAACAGTTTCGGAAAGTAAAATCAAAAAGAAAAAGAAGAAAAAAGTAAATCATGAGTAAATGGATTGCTGACACATGATAATTTTAATAAGTTATTGCTTACGAGTTTACAATTAAAAAAAATAAGTTGTATTATATTTTCTTTACCAATATCCAAACACTAGAATGACCACATTAGGAAAAGTCATAAAGCACATACTTGGGTATTCTTATCTTAAGCCAACAGCAGCAGGGGAAAGGATAAAATGTTTCCACTTGACGTTTATCATGGATATTATGTCCCGCTACTCCCGCGACAAAACACGGACTCTGAAAAACGTGGATAATATCCTCTCCGATTGACATAAGACAGGAAATATTTATCATCTGTCTTGAAGGTGGGTATAAAGGTTTTACGAAAAATATGTCCTTACCATTCCTAACATCTTGTTGGTATTCGGGGACTAAAACACAAAAATGGTAGGTACCTAGTTGTAGTAGGTTGGTAACTAACTTCGTATACTTATACGTAGTACAGACTACGTATAAGTATACGAATTGGAAATACCGGATACGTTATTAGGTGCGTAGAGGGACACATGAAGGTGGTAAAGGTGGTGAATTATTGAGTTTGTTTTAAACTGGTAGCGATATCTAGCGCCGAATAGATCTACTAAACAAATAAAAAATTTGATGGTAATGCCAATACATGGTCGTGTAAAATACCGTTACTTAATTTTGCAACAGCAACACCAATCAGCTGTTTTCTGTTTTATTTGAGTTTGCTGTCAATGTCAATTGTCAGTCATTTAAAAAAACTACAAACATTTTGACGATTTTCGACAAAAATCAGGGAAAATGTCGTTGGCGAAGTATTTAGCGCTTGATAAAGTGGTAAATGTATTCAATATGTTCCGCCAGAACGGTGGCATAACGGGATGTCTGTATAAACTGTACAGGTAAGTGCCAAAATGTTATTATGTAATTTACGTGGTTAGGTTATGTTTTGGATAGATTTCTGCGGGAAGTAGCGATGCAGGAAGAAAGGCAGTGCAGAAAGCGTTTTAAAACCCAAATTTTCACAGAATCACTGACATGTTAGAGATAAATCTACTTACTGCTTAGATCTTCTATTTCTTTTAATAATTTATTCTCTAAAACTGCACACAAAGGTTTTACCAGCCGCAGTATGCTGTCACCTCAAATACCAAGGCCTTTATAAGTCTGGCTGAGTACTTCTTGAATCTAGCTCAACCATTGATGCTTACTGAGTTATTACAATTCAATTATTTTTATTTCAGACTGTTATTACAATTAAATACTGATAAATATATAATACTGCCCATCTATAAGAGTAGTTTGGTAAATATTTTTAAATTGGCACTAATCATGCTTGACCAAAAATTGTTTAATGCCAAATTGTTTTTGTCCAAAAAGGAGCTGATGTTTCAAAAGAAACTGCACCTGTATCTGCTCTTGTTATGGGTGCCCTTGTACTGTCCCAGTTAAAAAAAACTATTTGTTTATTTTATTTAAAACTTAAGAGATTTTTAGCTCTCATCTTACCCAACCCAATAGCATCACTGTTCAGTTTGGCAGCATTTTTGGATAAACTCTACCAGTCTACCTGATAGTGATCTATAGATTGGTTGCACAGTCTTTAGATGCCTCAACTCATTTATCTGTATGTTTTTTGTATACCAGAAAACAGATAAATCAGTGAATGAAACTCGAGGTACTTTTCATGTGAGCTGTATATATGATTCCTAAGATAAGTAGATACTTTAATAAACACCCAACAGACTCATACATTCTTAAAAAAAAAACAGTTTTTACATAATTTTGGACAATGGGGGACATACTCTTTTAACAATCAATTACACTCTTATATGTAATTGATTGTTGTCCTACATAAATAAATAAAAGTAGTATTTTGTTTGAGACTAACCCTTAATCACTTAGTGATAATCACTCGGTAAATTAATTAATTAAATTAATTAGGTAAAGTTATGAAATAAAAAACAAATAACAAATTGCTAATCTTTTTTGTAATGCATTCTTCTTAATCCATTATAGTTTTTTAATTTTTAAACTTTCTATTAATTCTCAGACCGTAATTGCCTAAATAATGTTAAGGCCCAAGTTACAAATATAAATACAATAACGGGCAGTTAGGTCTTAATCAAAGCTTTTTGACAAATGTTTTCCCCAAACCATACACCCCCTAGATCACAATAGGCCTAACGGCCGCAGTGATACAGAAGCCACAAAAATCCAAACCATACACCCCAATGCGGGACGTCAGTGCGGACATAGTTCCCCCATTTAGGGCCGTAAGATCAATAGTAGTTTAAACTTTGGATTTCATAAATCTATGATAAAAGTTAATTAATTGTTTGATCTACTGTCATAGAAGAACAAATTTGTGGATCAACTATTGAACTTATGAAATAATCGAAGATAGAATAAACTTGCTTGTGTTGTTTAAATGAATTTTGATCTTACGGCACTTAGAATTATAATTAGACACATGTTTTCATAGGAATCTGTCATCATAATCAATGGTCTGAAATCTGTCCATTTATTTTGCTGGTGAACTCAAGCCTTCATAGTTTTCTTTCTTTCCAGACAAGATGAAATCAAAGATGGCGTCTTAGTCGGCGAGGATAAATACGGAAACAAGTATTTTGAGAACCCACGCTACTTCTATGGTAGGAACCGGTGGATTGAGTACAATGAGAAGTACCACATGCAGTATGACGGAAGCCAGGTGAGATCTCATCTTACTAGATCCATCCATAAATAACTTCACACGAATTTCATGATTCTTGAAGCCCCCTTCCCCATATATATGTCATATCTGGGTGACCCTCCACTAAATTTTTTCGCTAGAGTTGAAGATGATGTTACATTTTGTTGACACCCTCCTGTTAGTCCCTTAACATGTGATGTAATTTATGGATATACCTCCTACTCCCCCTCCATGTCACGTCTGGGTGACCCTTGACTAAAGATGGAGCAATGACTTAATAAAAGTCACTGGAAAATTATTATGGAAAATAAGACAAGAGACTGAATTAAGTTGGAATAAGTTATAGAAGGCTTTTACCGCAAAATGGGTTGTCTACGAAAGAGTTTTCATATTAATTAATTGTTATTTTTAATTAGACTACAACACACCTACTTAGATTTTGAAGCCCTCATAGCTTTGACCAAGATAATACTTGAGAGCTCAATTTCTTAATATAAAATATAGAAATGATGAAACAGATACTTTGTTTTTTTTTTAGGTTCCTGCTGAATGGTTCGGTTGGCTTCACTACAAAACTGATCTTCCACCACACCACGTAAGTATCTAAGTCTTCATCATCATTGTTAGGTGCGTGTTCGATTCCAGCTGCAGGACAAATGTTTGTATGTACTGCAGGTATATGTTCCCAGGCTGGGTGTTGTGGTTTTACGTTACTTGTTGTTCTTGATACCCACGACATAGGGAATACTAGTGTGGGGTCAGGACTATGTATGTATGTATCTTAGGTTTTTATTTACTAAGTAACATCTGGACAAAGGCCTCTTCCAGAGAATGCCATAAATAAAATGTGTAGTTAAAAAAACTTTAAAACGCTTTTATCACTCAAAATTATAAAAATAATTCCACTATCCACCTCCTGGCTCCTCAGAGCCTTGTTACCAAGCCCAATCTATCGGACTCGTCAAAACAAATCACATGAGCCCAAACTCGAGGGGTTTACTAGAGCCACTGAAGAGTTCCACTATCCGCCTCCTGACTCCATCATCATTTCAGCTCCAAGATACCAAATTATAGTATTGTCACCCGATCTACATATACATACAAAGTTTCATGTAAACAAACCGGAACACAGCAATGCGAGCATTACTGCTTGGAATTATGTGCAGCATAAGCTGAAGGGACCTTTTGATCCTACACAACACATTTTATTTTTATTATTAGTAATGTTTAAACCATTCTGTGTTTGTGTTAATTAATTTTGTGTCTATTCGAAAAAAAGTATCTACATTTTTCCATATTTGAGTTGTATACCTATACTTACTACGGATTAGTAGAAAAGGCGCATCTCTTTAATTTCTTCCTTTATTCTTAAAATCCTGAACAAGTTACCGTTAAGCAAAAGGGCGCCGTTAAGAAAGAATGTGTTTCTACACATTCTTTGTTCACCAAAATATTTTTTCTCAGTTCGTATTTGTGTTACAGATATCGCTCGTGTCGAATTGGAGGGCAGTGTTGTTATATTTAGGCCAATATAATTTTAATTAACAAAAATAATGATTTTGAGAAATGTGTTTTTTCATTATTTTCTTTCTTTATCTTGTTGCAGGACCCGAGTCGGCCTAAATACAAATGGATGGCTGATTTCACTGAGAACATGTCCGGAACCACTGGGCAGTACACCCCATATAGTACTACGCGATCTAAGATCGAGCCTTGGACTCCCCCAAAAAGCACTTAGACTTAAAACTCGCTGCAGATGCTTCACAAATGAAAGAAGATAATTTATTTATTTTCCCAATTATTATACACAATACTCGCTGCCGATGCTTCGCAAAAGAAAGATGAAAGGATATTATTTTTTTCGCTGTATAGACATCCTTATAGTACCTACATATCCGGATATATTGTAAAAATCCATAGACTAAACCAAAAATAACACGGATATTATAAAAAAAGTTATTCATAGCTTCTTTTGCAACTTAGTTTTAAGTAGAAAGTGAAATAAATAATCAAAATCACTAGGTGTTTTCATTTAATTTATTGAATGAATGAATGAAAGTTAACAAAATAATCTAAAACTTAACCAAAAGTACAATGCGGTCTTATCGCTCAAAAGCGATGTATTGCGATGAACATATATTGCGATGGAGCGGAATCTATGTCATTAATTGTAAGAATTACAAATGTAATTGTGGATTGTTTCTCAGAAATTCAACCTCAGTGTTGCGACGCAATAAAAATAAATAAAATAATAAATAATGCTGGACATTTTTCACACAGCATCATCTAGCCCCAAAGAAAGCAGAGCTTGTGTTATGGGAACTACATGACTGATATTCTACTTATATACGTTTTGTTTTGTAAATACATACATATTATACATAAAACACCCAGATCCCGAGACATATTTGCATATGCAAACATTCGTCCCGCGGCGGGAATCGAACCCGCAACCTTTTGCGTCTCAGGCGGGCCTTCGCCCACTGCGCCACAGAGGTCCGATTTTGATTCCCATAGCCGGACAAATGTTGGATGTTCTGCAGATATTTGTTCTGGGTCTGGGTGTTGTGGTAGTCGTAGTTTCTGATACGTACGATACAGGGAATCCTAGTTTAGGGTCAGGACTATGGACGTGTCCGTTGGCTGTTTATTTATTTACTAGCCTCTGGCCACGGCTTCGCCCGCGTGGTACACTAATAAAAAGTAGCCTATATGCTATTCTGATGTTTGAGCTATATTACTGTTAAGTTTCATCAAAATCTGTTCAGTAGTTTTTGCGTGAAAGAGTAACAAACATCCATCCTCACAAACTTTCGCGTTTATAATAAATAGTAGGATATAATTTTTCAACCCAAGTATAAGCAAAATCGCAAGCAAATTAAACGACTAGTTTTATTTGTTTAAGCTCTGTAAGTTAATGTTCTTTTAAAATTTACTGGAGACTCAAGGTGCGAGAGCGAAACTAAGTTGGTCGGCCCTAGGCTCATAACGATAATGAAGAACCAGTGTGGTGAAAGGATTCAGTGAGCCTTGCGCAGAATCTCCATGTTTGAAAATCAGAGTAACTGAGACGCTATAGAAGTGCAGGTTCGATTCCCGCTACGAGACTTACCAGTATCTGAAAATGTGTCCCGTGTCTGTGTGTCGTGGTAGCATGGTACCTATCCATAGTCCCTGATACTTACGACACAGGGGATCCTAGTAGGGGTAGGTGGTCATTTGTCCCGGATCTTGGTATTGTGACCCCTAATACTATATATCTTACTTAGTAGCTTAGTAGTAGATATCAGACAGCATCATCTAGCCCAAAACCACGCCAAACTAAGCAGAGCTTGTATTATGGGAACTACATGACTGATATACTACATAAGTAAAATTATACTTTTTTTACTATGATTTTCAATGTCGGGTGTTATTTATCTTGTTATTGCAAAGTAGCAGTAGGTAGGTAGGTACACTTAATTCCTGATACCGACGACATAGGGGATTCGATCGTAGTACAAGGTCATTTAATTTTGTTCCCGGACATGCAGGGTCTACGGGTACCATGCGTGTTATAGCATGGTACCCGTAGTCCCTGATACGTACGACACAGCAGCAGCGCTATGGGATAGGTACAGCACGATTAATTCATAGCACTCGGCCGTTATTATTATGTAGGTACGTTTAAAACCAGTTTTATGGTTTGGACCAGGCCAGTGGCCCTCAAGTTTGGGCCATGAGTTCTGAATTATATAAAAGCTCTTTGGTTGCCAGGAATCGGCGAAAATTCACTTAGTTTCATTATGCGATTCATTATGACTAGATTTTTTTGTAATCAGAATTTAGAAAATACTTGAAAAACATATTAATATACTGACCAAGATCCATATCTTCACCATTTAGTGGAAACTTAACTAGGTTCGGTATTCGTTTTTTTCGTAAGCAAGCCAACCTTTTTGTGGCTACTTTCGTGGTTGACGCGAGCGAGGGAAAAATATTTTAGCATTTAGCCCGCTTTTGTCATCATTTGCTTTTGAGTATTAAACTTAATACAACATAACCTATGGCTACCTATACTAAATTAAGTGAAATATTAGGTAAGTACCTAGGTATTTAGTATAACAGATAGAATAGCACTTTAATATAGGCATACCAGATTAGTTTACTTACAAATGAAACTGTGCAAAATGCACGCTAATAGCAGAAGGACAATGGGCAAGTTTATCTCTAATAAAAGAAAAAAAATCTGTTTATCAAAATAAATTTAAAAATGCATGCGATTCATCTAATTAAGTATGTTTTCATTGATATTCAATTAATTGATTAGGTACCTACCTAGTTAAAAGAATTATAACTATAATGTAGTCAATACCCCTCTCGGAGTCCTTATCGCAAATAGCTTACATTAAGTAGTTCCGATAGTAAAAAGTTTAGGAACCCTTGAATTTGACCAACTGCCCACAAATATAACTACAAACGAGAAGCTGGCCACACGGAGCTTTTATTGCAATGCTATAGAACAATCAACCTAATCTATAAGGATCCAAGTTTCATATTCAACCGAATCAATTTGCAGCTACTTTCACACTAATGTAATGTAGATTCTGCAAGGGAGTTTCGACTTTAGCTGGATCGCAGTAGGATTTAAAATGGTTTGTGGGCGAAGTTTTAAGTTCGAGACAAAACTTTTTTTGCCAAGCACAGGTAAAAATATCTCGGGTCGTCTCAATCCAGTTAAAATGCGACGCGCTGAAAAAATAACGTGTCGTAAACTATTACAAAACATAGTTTCATAAAACTTTTTGGCTTAAAACTTCAATGAAAAGTTCCATTTCGTTGTTCAGTGCAGTGAATGCTACGCGTCGCGTGCGTCAGTACGAAAATGAAATTTAGTTTTTAAAAAAGTTTTGTGCGTGCAAAAGGATACAGATTATACCAACGGATCAGAGTTTTGTGATTTCTGATTTTATGGTAAGTTAAGGCTGTTGTAAGTTATGTTGGCTTGTAAGTTACAGTTGTTATATTCGCCGGGAGAGGTCATCAGAACAAAGGCCGATCAAGATAAACTAGTTTTGAAAGTACGCGTCTTAAATTTTGTTACCGTAATAGGATGTAGAAGGTACCTACGGTCCCATTTTAAGTTGCAAAAAGTTTGCTAGACCACCCCTAGTGATGTAAGTGATGAGTATTTGTATCGATATCGATGAAATGTAGGTAGTAGGTGATGGGATGAAATGATTGATCGACGAAGATTAATTATTTGAAATTGCTTTTACTGTAGGGACTGTCTAAGAACATAACCTTTAAAATTATTTGAACATAAGATTATTTCTCGATATTTCGACAAAATTGCACATTACATAATGTAGTGTATATATTGGTATAGTATGTAAGTATTGTGCAACACTTGGTTTGAAGTTAGATTCTAAATCTAATTATTCTTTTCGCTGATGGATCTTGGCTTCTGAAGATACTTATCCAAGCTTCCTATATAAATTGTTTTTTAAATAATTAACATGCAAAGGACCTATGAACGTATAAACAATAAAAGCTAATAAAGGAAAGGGTAATCTTCAATCTAACTTTACGGCCGTATTCATAAACACGAAGCTCCTTCAAACCGTCTGACAGTTGCTGATTGGTGAACTACTACTCGTTTACACCATTGACAGAGTTTGTGAATACGTCGTCGTGCTGGTAATGGCAGTTACCAGCATAAAGTATTCACAAACTCTGTCACGAAAAAAACAACGCTTCGAATTTTTGGACACGGGTGTCAGACTACTTTGATATAAAAAAAAAGCTGTACACTACTAGCTGTACTATGCGTATTATAATATCTGTGGCAGTACTAACTTCCCACGTATGAGCTTATCTTTATTGCACGACCTCTTTAATAATGGCTTCAAAAATATTTAAAATAGTCCTAGATTTGGTTGTATAAAGATCCTATTGACTTAAAAAATTCCGGCCGAAAAAAAGGAAAGATCAGCAACCATTGATTTGTTTTAGCAGCCATTATCATCTTAGGTGATTAATACGAAGAAATCATTTAAAAGGGTACTAGGATCTCTGTCAAGTAGATCCTAGTGTATGAAGATATTGATTTATATAGTTTTATATTTCCAATCGTAACGCTGTTTGTTACAAATTAAACAAGTACCTACATATTCTATGACATTTTTGTTACAAACTACCTACAACAGGTTGTTGTCCTACCTATAATAAGTAGGAGAATTTTTTATTTTGTGGAATTGATAGAAATCAATAATTTCTTCTAGGTTAAACTGTGAGTGAAACATCAAACAAAAACTCAGTAGTGAGCAATACATACAAAAATTGCATGTTATCTGCAAAAAATGATACCACTAAGTGTAGCGAGGCAAAAGGTTAGGTCTGTTGCTCCCCCCTGCTCTGAGTACGCTCATCTAAGTAGGTACATACAAAGATTTGTTACGGTTCCATTCAAGGCACCTTGAACGGTTTGATTTGGTACACTGCTGATTTCAATTGATACTTAAACAAATTGCTTAAAGTAGGTTATGGCTACACAATGTTTCATGGATCAAAAACAGTTACGATTAATGTCGTGTTCTGTGGGAACCAGAAAACCAGTTGCAAACTATTTTGAAGTTATTTGCGATTTTTATGTCAATTAGTGTTTTACCAGCCAAAAGATGGCTGGTATTGCGTTGCAATGTTAATCTAATCAATTATTTAATACGCTTGCGCTAATAAAGCTACATAAAAATACCAATTGGTTCAAATAATAAACATGCTGAATAAAATAAAATAATAATAAATTACGCTTCAAATTCACTTGGTTTCTTGCAGTACCTAATTTCCCAAGGCCGTATTATTCAAAGAGAAAAAAAATATATCTGAATAACTGACAAAATCATTGGAGTATCATTTAAGCTAAAATAATACTTATGCTCGTGCAAAGTCAATCAACTTTGTGACCCAGTTTCTTCCTGAAGAGCGTATTTTTTATTCGTGCTATTTGATGATCCCAAAGGTTGCGGGAAGTCTGCAGAACATTCCTCATGGCACTTTTTGGACTTCTAAAGCCTGTTGATGATGATGATGCTATTTGAAACCATGCGAATGACCTGACATCGTCATCAAAAGCTATTGAAAATGACTGATTCAGTATAAAACGCAATTAACCGGGAATTTCTCCCACAGTAGTCGTTTGCCGTATCAAGTTGCCTTACAATTTGTAAGGTCTCTGCCCACTAAAGCTTCTACTTAGCTCAGCTTTTTTTTTAATCAAAGATTATTTAAAATTAATTTTCTAAATCAATTTGACTAAATTTTACATGAAAAAAGTTAACATACATTATTTTTTTAAAAAGACAGACATTCGTCAATTCGTTAGCATATTTTATAAGAAACTTTTCAAATCCTCATTTTAAATAGTATGAATATTTTTTTTGGTTTCTAGATTTAATTATGACATGGACTAAGGGCTTTACATTATCGACCTTGTGAGCCCATCACTTAGCTGTTTACTTTAACAATTTAAATGGCGTTAGGCATTCTTTTACCGTTAGTCATGTTTTTAATTTATTTTCATTATGACATTGTTTGTCTTTTCAGTATTTCATACAAATGAAAATGAACAGTTACTTAGTACTCGTACTACTATTATTTCTTCAGTTCTTCTCAGTACGTACGATACGATATTATATCGTAGGGTTGCCAACTACACCACATATCGCAGGGGACCATTATTAGCAGTGCGATCACAATTAGATGGTCCTGCATGGATTCATACATGTCCGTTTTAATCAACATTCTTCATAAACGCAGACTAACAAAGACTTTAAAGACATGCGCAAGACTGTGACATAATTCGTCCAATTTACCAGCCACGGACTAATTGACCTGTTAACCGTTAAAATGGCGATACGAGCGTACTTAGACAATTCCGTGCAAGTGTTAAGCTTAATTCTGTGCCACAGATGTCTTTATGGTCACTTAAATAAGTCAACGGACTCTTTCCCCTTGGATTGGACATGGTAGAGCGAATAACAGAGCATGTAGTTATAAAATAACAAGTCCTGACTGATTGATTGATTGATTGATTGAGATCGCAGCATCTGAATTGTAAGATAAACCATCCTAGAGAGCTGTAAGAGTAGGTTGATTCCGCTGTGTAGAATAGAGGTACAATACGAAACGGTTTTCCAAAATTCCACTAGGGTGTAGCGAAGTTTTTAACAGGTACTATATAGTGACAAAACAAACATACTTACTTTTTTATACAAACATACACGTGTTTTCTAGCTCCTAAAAGAAAAAAAAATGAAAAAAGCTTTTTAATATAAACATTTCAGAACAATATCAGTCAGAAAATGTCTAATTTTGATCTGAAATTGCCAAGTTTAGTTTAAACTTAAAGTGAAAGGAAAACATGTAATTCCCATGCTTGTGTAATTGTTTTTGCCGCAGACAAATAATGGAAGCAGAGGTCAGGAGAAAGTATCGCAAGAGCTTAGAATTAGCTTCGATAAGATTTTATTTGGCATCGTTTTTGCAAATAAACGAACAAATAAGTAATTGGAACGTTATCAAATGTTGCCTGGAAGATAATTACCATTAATTCGAAACAAAATCGTTAGAATCTATAGGTAAAACTAATTCAAATAATCCATGGCTAGTAGTAGTACTTTGCTTGATTTAAAACAAATATTGTAAATAAATATTGAGTCGAATTATTTCTCAGAAAATGTAGGTAGGTAGTATCTATCCTCAAACGATTGTCAGGTGCCATAATGTATTGTCCAAACTATGAAAAAAAAATATTCTACCTGCCCTATCCACAATGACTTCCATCCTAAGTCGGCCTTTAAGATCATACCAGGTAGAAAAATGTATTGTAGGTACTTATGGAAAGAATTCATCTAATTTTTACCAACACACCTATTTAGCTAAATAAAGTCTGGTAGATGATTATAACGTATAATGATTATAACCATTTTTTTTATTCATTTTACAATTTACAGTTACATACTTATGCTAGTACACCTAATTAACCTAATCGTTAGTAATAGTGGTTTGCAAGTATATTAGCATGCAAGTATGTATGCTAAGGTGCTTGCAAGTATCGATTCCTCCGTATTTTTTTACTGATATTACACGTAAGGAAGGGATGGCAAGAATTTTAATCCTGTAGAATTAGTTTACGTGTCGCTCTTCTTCGTGTTGATTTCAAAACATGTTGACATGTTTTGAAATCACGACTAAACTTGCATGGAAAACTTAAATTTGCTCTGCCTGTTATGGGGCTAGAATGATGCTGTGTAAAAATTTCCAGCAATTGTTGCTAT
This sequence comes from Perizoma affinitatum, assembly GCA_961405105.1. Classification (NCBI taxonomy): domain Eukaryota; kingdom Metazoa; phylum Arthropoda; class Insecta; order Lepidoptera; family Geometridae; genus Perizoma; species Perizoma affinitatum. The sequence goes on from OY560207.1 coordinate 6,909,997, forward strand.
CTCTTTATTTTGTTTTTGTTAGTAAAAGAGAGCGACAACTCTTGTTAGGGTTAAGCTCGCCTTTGTACATGTCCTATATGTAAGTTTTTGTCTGTATTTTCTGTGTACCTATAATCAAGAATAAAGAGCGATTGTTAAAATTAAGTTTAGTCGGTGTGCAAGAGAATCGACGCCAATGTTAAAGAAAATATTAACGGTCCCTAATTATATAAATATATTTTATGCTATTTGGAGGCAAATAAGTATACGGCGCACGAAATAAATAAGATAATAGGCTCAAACAATGGTCTGCGAGGTACTACGGTGGTACCTAAGTATTATATTAGGTATATCCATATGACAACCGTAGTGCTATGGGTTGCTGATGCGTTACCTGCCTTAGGGACAAAGTTAAAAAGTGTCATGTGTCTGTGATTTAATATACTTCTCTCTACTTTAAAATATTAACTAGTGGATTTTGGATGTTTGAAAGTAGGTAAGGTACCTATCTAAAATCTAGGTAAATTTTTACTCATTAAAAATTTATTTGTTGTTTATTAATCTGTGACTGTATTGGATATCAACAGCTCTAACGATCTTTGTTGAAATACTTCAAAACGATCAACCAACAGCGGTAAAATAAAAAGGCGGTAAAATGTTGAAAGGAAAGCAGTCATTATTATTTTATCTGTGGTCTGAATCACGATCTTAATATCTCGTCTCTACGACCCGCTCCACTCGGTAGGTTACGATTCAACGATTAGTAGGTAAGTACTACCTAGGTAGGTACTTAGTTTGTAAGTAACGCATGCATTTTATACCTTTTACATTATTTAATTTATAATTGTAGTTTTTATTGTTTTATGACGATTATGGAATAATATATATCTAGACACCAACGAAAACGAAAAAAAAACCCACATATTTTTTTTTGCTATAAATATATCGAACTATCGAACCCTTACCTAAAGTTTCTGAATACCTACTTAGGTAGTACCTACATCAGTATGGATTTTCATCGATAAAATATTTTAGCAACAACGGCACCCCACATCACTAGTCATGTTTTATTTTTTATTTTTATTCTGTTTAATTTGTTTAATGGACGGAAGACATTATTATTAGCTGTACTTTATATCTCGGTCTTATGTTTTTTCCGTCATGCTACTTAAAACCACTTAAACCCCGAAAGACAAACTTATCAAATCATTGTATGATTGAATGATTACGCGCGGACGTTGACCCCGTGGTAGCGCGGGTTTTCTTTTAGGTAGGTAGGTACTCATTTCTCGCGTGGGAAGCTAAATGGTCATTTTGTTTTCGTGCTTATACGCTATTTCTGTAATTTGTAGAGTCATTTGTGTTCGTAAAGTAAGTTTGAATGGTCAAAATTGACCGCACAAAATAAAAATAATATTGGTGCTTATTAGGAAGGTAGGAACCTTTCTGTTTTAATTCAATAAATAAATTGTATTACCTAAGTATTTAAATTGTTCCGATTATAAGGGTACCACCGGTACAGGCACATACAAGTTTTCAACATTATGTCTTCAAAGTCAAAGTCAAAAGGTTTTTATTCACAAGGATTATAAAGAAACGTCAGCTTAAAAACTACTTAACTGAATTTAAAATATTAAAGCGAATTTACGCCGATTCCTCGCGTGCGACTTTGCCTAGAAGAATCAGGCAACAAACTCGGCTTGTTTTTTTATGATCTTTCTAAGGTGGTACCTTTGACTGATTAGTCATAGGTACCATCTAAAAAAAAACACAAAAAATAACATCCAACATCACGCTGGTACCTAGTCCATGATCCTGACCACAGATTAGGGTACCCTGTATCGTGATTATCAATAACTATAAGCACCATTGTACTATACACTCAAACCCGGAACAAATATCTGCAAACGGATTTGCCCCGCAGCGGTAATCGAACCCTCTTGCGTGTCAACCGGCTTCTCGCCTGCCACGCCACCGCCACCGAAGTCGTAAAATTATTATATTGTCGCTAAGCTAAATCGTTGTTTTGCATTATTTCCCTACCAATACGAAATACTTTCAATTTCAGTCATCCTTTATTCAGTAAAACCACAGACAAGGGGTCTAGACAATTATACCACTTTCTGTTGGCGTTAACGAATGCGGAAAGATTGAATTGTATGGAAATTACATGAGCTGTGAAATGTCACGTGACTGCTGCCAAGTTTTATCTTGAAAAATTTGCGTTTGCGTCAAAAAAAAAAGTAAGCGTGAGGCATTTGTCTAGACATCCAGTTTCACTGGTCTGTGGTAAAACATCGTTTGTAGCCACCTCTGCCCTGCTAGTTGGATTCGAATTCATCCAGGTCGTCAAGCCATCTTTTTCTTGGTCATATATATTCACGTCTCATTCGGCAGCAACTTTTTTATATTAGATTAATAAAAAAACTATTGGTCATCATCGCCAAATCGAGTCTAAGGGGAACAGGGGCCCTTCGCGTTTTCAAAATTATTTCAGGGCGACTGGAAGAAGCGACGCGTGACCAGAGAGCTAGCTCTTATCTGGGTCAACGCATTAGCATTGCCATTCAGCGTGGCGGCCAGTATTTTGGGTACGCTTCCGTCTAGTAGTGTTCTGGATCAGTTGAGTCCACTATTGATCATTTTTAACGGTCTTTAGACTATAGCTATTTCATCTGTATTTTTGTTTATGCCTACTTATAAATAGTTGTATGAATAAATGTGTTTTGTTTATTTATATAAACTTACAACATTTTTTTTACATGTTAATCCTAATACAATATATATAATTTTAGATAAAAAAAATATAATTTTCAACAATTAAGTGTTTAGTACAAATTATAAATAATAATTGCGGTAGGTACGGATGTTAAGTCGGCTGTTCAGGTATTTGCCAGCCATATGCAGATCCCTCTTTTTTGCGGAGTCGGTTAGACCAGCTGGCACCGGACGTACGGTCAGCAGATGCGATATTGCTTGTTTGTTTTTCGATCCATACCCGTTTACGTGGTCTAGTTTTTGTCGATTCTATTTTGAGCTTAGCTGTATGGAGAATGCTCACCTTGCCATGTTCGTTAAAAAGTTTGAATAAGGATGGATTAATTTATTTAGATCAAATCGATATCGATAAGAGTTTTTTTTTGTGATTTTTTAATAGGTATTTTACGCAGAGCGGAGTTTTCGGTTTAAAGAATATTCAGTATCGAGTATAGTATTGTTCTGTTATCCAATATCCCTTCCTTGCGTATGATTTCATAACGGTCAGGCATTTTGAAAATAAGCCTTCAGTGTATAAAAGAGGTTTAAGAGGTGTTTTGATTTTTTTTACAGGACCCGTAACCATGTCACTAGCGGACGTGACGTCAGCTCGCAGTTCCCCCAGCCCCGAGAATTGCCCTGAGTGCGACGCTACGGCTTCCGTCACTTCCGATTTACATAAAGTAAGAATACTCTCGCTAGCCGCGGTAGAATAAAAAGAAAAAATATTGAAACACTGGTATTGGTAGAATCTATTACCCATACCCACAAATAATCTATTTGTTAGTGGTGACAAAACCTATTTATGTTTTCAGTCATTTTGAAAAAGAAAGACTATCAACAACTTTCAGTCTTTTCACACTTATATAGACTTCACTGGCACGGCACGGATACACTAACTACTAAAACGGATGTATACACAAGACCCTTAGTTATAGTTAAACCTATGAGCACCCTTAGCATTACTAGCTTAGCTACCTCTGTGGCGCAGTGGGCGAAGGCCCGCCTGAGACGCAGAAGGTTGCGGGTTCGATTCCCGCGCGGGACAAATGTTTGTATCTGCAAATATTTGTCTCGGGTCTGGGTGTTTTCTATGTATAATATGTATGTATTTACAAAAAAAAAGTATATAATTAGTATAACAGTCATGTAGTTCCCATAACACAAGCTCTGCTTACTTTGGGGCTAGATGATGCTGTGTGAAAAATGTCCAGCTTTATTTATTTATTTATTTATTTTATTTATTATATGTTTTAGCTTCCTTTTAGTTATACATCGTAAAAATATATTCATTGGGAAAATTCGCAATCATAGACATTTGACATCATACTGACTTTTTGCATTGCGAGTCAACAGTATGCTGACAGTCAGATTTTTTTGTCACTCTGGCAAGGCCACTTCACTGACACACGGGTAGATGTGGACAGTCTTTTAAGGCATGCATTCCAATAGCAAATACTTTTAATGAACGGTTAGTTTCTTATGATGAAGCTATTTCTAAGTATCGAACCAGTATCCTTAGAAACTACATTCTTTAGCTTCGAACCAAAACTGTAGAAACTGAAGAGAATTCCTACACTTACACTTACTGGCTATGACATCTAGGTATGGTTTCGAGGACAAGGTTCCTGGAGAAATAATTTTACGAGTTTTTTAAACTGAATTTACAAGACACGAATCAAAAACACGGCTATTTTCATTGAAGGAAAATCAGCAATTGTCAGTTTTAAGGTATATTAAACAAAATGCAAATCAGTCAGTTTTAAGGTATATTACCGAATATAAAATATTTTGTATGTTATATACACAACGTCCATTAGGCAGTTGATTTTAGGATGCTACAAAAAAGTATTGTTTTTTTTCTTCAGTAACTTGTTCAATTTTATGGGCACCCCTTTTGTTTTAGTAGGTATAGTAGGTACCTATACATGTTCAGACAGTAAACAGAGGGAGATATGTCAACATTGAATAGTATTTCGATTATTACCTACTCAGTTGAGCTAGGTTCCTATACCATAAGGCTACCTGGTCACTTAATAGCTTAAAGATGCTTTGAAATCTTCATCTCAACAGTGAACCGTCTGATTCCAGTACCAAGTTGCCTGTACTTGCAAGCCAGGCTCGGCGCAGTACGCATGCGCAGACGACCCAGGCCCTCCTCCCCCCGCCAAGACTGACACCCCGCCAGCGCTGCCCCCTAGGCCGCCGACCAGCGTGCTGGCCAGCAGACGGACTAATGGTTTGTTCTCAGATCCTTTGATGCTTTCCTTTCCTTCGATGACCGATTTTTAGTTCATTTTCTTCACCCTGCGTTAGGTCAGTGATCTGACCAGATGGGCCATTACCTTAATGCGCCTGAAGCCAATAATTTCAAAGCCAAATCAAATACTGTAATATCTCTCGTTTTGTCAGCATACATCATTTCGTTTAAAGGTATAATGACGAACAACCCTATAACTGGCCACTTATTGAATGAATGAAAATACTCTATTGTACCTATCCATTAAGAAAAACAGACATAACTTAAAAAAACCTTAAAGTACAATGGGCGGTCTTATCGCTTAAGTATTAAGAGAGGGTTTTTTGGGAGTACCGTCCTAAGCGAGGAGCAATCATATAGTTATAACTTTAATTAAGGTCAGTATTTTACTTTAAAAAATAAATTTTGCTTCTCGCCTAAGTATCTAAATTGTATTTGTTTAAAACCAGAGTTGTTAGAATAATTCAATAGAGGCATATTTACGATAGAGACTCTATCGTCTTCAATTGCTAGTGATTAATTGTGAATGATCCAGCATGTTGAAAGGATTTATCCGATAGACGGATGACACCTAAAGTCACCATAAGTCAGTGGATGAAGGTGGCCTAAGATTGTTCGTCATGACACTCTTTAGAGTAGCCTACGTACAGCAGTTGACGTCTACCTACATTCTGATGATGATGATGATGAGAATATAAACATCTTAGACCTAAAGGGTAACAGTTCTCAGGCAGCAGTTTACTAAGAGGCATTTGCATCTCCTTAAAAGGCCATAATGAACGATCTTATCCCACCTTCCAATATTCAATATAAATATCCATTGAATCGTAATCAGTATTAAATTCACGTGACGTCATAATTAAGTAATATATTATTATATTTAGCAAGATTTTATAGTTTCATTCTGACTGAAAAGTGCTTACAGGTACAATTCATGTTTTTTTTTTAACATGTGATAATTTAGACTAAGGAATTTACCTTTTTTGACTTGTTGACAAACCATATTGTATTTTTTTTAATAGCGTCTTTCTTTATGAAAGATGAAAGATATTTCGTGATGAAAGAACATTCTTACTCTTCCCGTTAAAAAGAAACTCACTAGACCGGAAATTATAAATCCACGATCTCATCAAAGGTTTTACTTGAAAAAAAAAATGTAACATCTCAAATCTCACAACCTCAAATGATAACATTGCAAAAACCATTTCATTCAAAACACTAAAAGATGCAGCTTTTGTGATATAACCTTCCCACGCATAAAATGCCGCAACTTTGAACGAAATCTTTGAACACAATAGACTTTTCACTATTATGTATCTGTGGTTACAATGTGTGGGGAAAAAATCAATACATTTACGCAAGTATAAAGTGAAATAAATCACTTGAATGTCAGAATGTAACTATAATTGATGGTGTTTTTACCTGACTCGAAAAATGCTTACTGCTTCTGCGCGGAATGCCAGCCATTGTCAAAATAACCTAGTACGTATCGCAATGGTTTTGAATTACTAATGCAATTCAATTTAGATAAAATATTATAATCCGGTGTTTTATTAATCTAAATCTTAGAACTATCGAAATATTACTTGAAAATTCAGTTGATACGTTAATATTGGACGGAGTGTTGTGTTTTATGTGTTTTTGTTAAAATAAACAAAGAGAAGGAGGGAAATTTACGGGCAATTAAATAAAATCTCCATTTTGCTAACATGGAATTGAATTTAGAACAGTGATTTTTCATAAGCGATTACAGTTTTGTGGTTATTCATACAGTGTCGTAGTAAATTCTCGTTGTTTATTACAAAGAGGTCAATGTTCCTTCTCCGCGTAGGTTGTAAATATCGATTTTATAAAAATGGCGCGAGTTTTGAATAACCGTTCGTCCTGTGCAGTGAATTGATTACGAATTCTTGTGATATTTTGTTGTAGTGGTAGCCTAAAGTTACTATTATAGTTGTTTTTTAAAAATGCTCAAAAAAAAAACTTCAATCTACATAGCAAACTTATACTACTAAAACATAAAATGTATGATTAAAAATGACTAAACCGAGGACCTATTAATGTACACCAATATGGTATAGTAAAAATAATAAAGTGTTACAATGATGCAAGTTCTCCAGTACCAAGTATCGACACCTCAATCGGCAATCGCAGCGGACGTGGCGCAACACTATGTCCCACCACCACCATATTTCGGTAAATTCAAAATGAGAACCAATTTTTTTTTAACAATGAAGGAAGTCATTTATTTTATCGTGATTACGAACATTATTTTGTATTTGGCAATATTTACAATCATTTTTAAAACTAGGCTACTATTTCCTGGACTAATAATTTAATCTTTTCATTACCTCCACGATTTTTACGACTGCCCCAAGGTCTATTTGTCCAATCTGCTTTAAATTTTTATTTATTTTTTCTGCATGGTTTAGTGATATTATTCACTGGTTTAATTTATGACTCTGAAATTACTTAACAAAAGTTAGATCTTTGAAAGTCATATGGTGGCGTGCCGTTCTATTGCACATACGCAGTAAATTAAAATATAATACTTGAATAAATGGGTACAGGTTTTTGTTTAGCTTTCGAAAAAAAATAACTGGCAAATCGGTGACTCGGCCATTTTTTATTTAGATGTAAATTTTGTGACATGAACCAGGGTAGCCAAACAGTTTTTCGGAAATCTTACTAGTTTTTAGTTCAAGCCTCCAAATCTACGATACCACGATATATTTTATTGACTGCGTAGTCCATAACTACATACTTACTCAGCTTCAATGAAGATATGATAAAAAATAAAATTAAAACGGAATATTAAGATTTACAAATTCAAAATGAGAATGTAACATAGGTAGGTTAACATTATTCATAAATAATGTTAACATACCTATCCTTATATATATATATTCCTATTCTACTAATATAATAAATGCGAAAGTCTCTGTCTGTGAATGTTTGTTACCACGTATCTCCGTAGCTACTAATAAACCGGTTTTGCTGAAATTTGGAATGTAGATAGTTGAGGTTCTGGAATAACACATAGACTAATCTAATTATCGAAAATCAACCCCTAAGGGTAACCCCCTTAGGTAGAAAAGTTTCTATAGAGATTTTTATTCCTTGGTTAGATTCGCTCAAAACTACAACAAATAAACTTTAAAATATATAATAAAAGTCTTATTTTCTATTTTTTCAAAACTACCCCTAGTAAGTGTTCAATAAAGTTCTGAAATTTGTATGGAAAAATATAATAGGTTGGGGAAAAAGTTTCTTCGCATTTTTTAAGAAAATTCAAAACATTTTTTAATATAGTTTATTTACATTTAACTAAAGTATGTAGGTACCATTTTGTTCGATAACTTTTTGCCATTTTGTAGGCAGGGACATGATCCCATTGCTATAAAAACTTTGGGGCTTCTGTTCAAAATACCGCGACAAGTGGTTTTGGCAGTCCTCTCGTGATGTTAACCTGACACTGCCTAAAGAATTCTGAAGAGACCGAAACAGGTGGAAATCTGAAGGTGCAAGGTCAGGACTATACGGCGGATGCATTAACACATCTCAGCCAAACTCTCTTAATTTTTGCTGAGTGGCTAAAGATGTGTGAGGTCTAGCGTTATCATGATGAAAAACCACACCCCTTCTGTTGATTAACTCCGGCCGCTTTCTCTCAACTTCTTGTTTTAATCTCATCAGTTGTTCGCAGTAGAGTTCAGAATCGATGGTCCTGCCTGGTGGTAACAGCTCATAATGAATAATGCCCTTCCAATCCCACCACACACACAGCATCACCTTGTTGCGAGTTAACCCGGGTTTCGCCACAGTCTGTGAAGCCTGACCGGCCTTTGACCACGACCTTTTTCGCACGTTCTTGTCGTACGTGATCCACTTTTCATCACCAGTTATCAGCTTCTTCAAAAATGTAAAGAATCACAAATGAGAACACGGTTCATTAGGTTTCTTTCAGTGAGCTCGTGAGGTACCCAAATATCGAGCTTTTTTGTGTACCCAGTTTTTTTCAAATGCGCCAAAACTGTTTTGTGGTCAATTCCCAGTTCTTCAGCTACGTCGTAACTACTGATATGCCGATCTTGCTCCACTTTTTCAAAAATGGCATCCATTTTATCCGTAATAGGGCGACCAGAGCGACGTGCATCTTTGACATCAAAATTTCCGGATTGAAAACGCTTAAACCAAATTTGTGCTACTCTCACAGACACTGCACTAGGTCCATAAACATCGCAAATTTTTTTCGCGGCTTGCGTTGCATTTTTACCTTTTTTGTAGTAAAATTTTAAAATGTATCGAATTTCTTCATTAGATTCACTCATCTTGACAGTACGAAAAACAAATAAAAATCACACATTTTCCTAATTTGAATTTGGAATTATCTTCTTTAAAATTTAAACTTTTAATGATACCAAAACCAGCCAGATACAAATAGTATAGCCAAAGAGATTTTATTACAAGTTCATACATACAATAATGCGAAAAGACTTTTTCCCCAACCTAATATACCATGGTTTGATACACTCAAAAGTTGTTGGTTTATCAACATAAAACTCGGGCGAAGCCGCGGGCAGAAGCTAGTATATTATAATAATGATATTACATGTGGAATTTCTGATGATAATTTATTAAACACTTCTGATAATGATCAATTCACTATTCCAGCATCAGCCGGCTGCAACGCGGACGCGTCATGTCGCCGCAGAAAGTACGCCTGGTGGTGTTGCGGATGCGGAGCCCTAGCCGCGGCTCTGGGGGGCCTCCTAGCCGCCCAGCACATACTGGTGCGAGCCTACACCGCCTCCCCGCACCATCTTGAAACGGTGCCTGCCGCTGTCCCTGCTGCTATGGTGAGTGGGTTCCTATGGAGGCATTTGAAGGCATCCTAGTGACCTAGTATGTACCTAGTACATACTAGTGCAGGTCTACACTACCTTCTAGAACCATCTTGGAGCCTACACCGCCTCTCCGCACCATCTTGAAACAGTGCCTGCTGCTGTCCCTGCTGCTATGGTGAGTGGGTTCTTATGGGGGCATTTGAAGGCCTCCTTGTGGCTTAGTACCTATATACTGGTGCAGGTCTACAATACATTCTAGAACCATCTTTGACCGGCGCCTGCTTCTTTGCCTGCTGGTGAGTCCACTCTTGTAGTTGCCTTTGAAGGCCTCCTAGCGGCTTAGCATAGATTGACAAGGATTTACACCTCCTAGCACCATCAGGAGACCGTGACAAGTAGTCATTAGCTATGTAGGTAGGTAGATCTACTTAGTAATATATACATCAAAAGATACCGAGCTTGCCTATTGAGGTATACCTACTAGCAACGAAATCCGTAGAGCGCAGAGAGCTGTTTATTGTAACGCCAGTGACTGGTAAAGTTCCGCCGTCACATAGACACATCTGGAGATCGAAGCAAGTTGCTTTACTTCCGCGTAGTCGTGGTTTCAAAAGCTCAGAAATGGCTGCCAAATATTACATATAAATAACGACATCTGATCAGATTTACGTGTCTTCATTATAATATATAATATATGGTATTATTATATGGTTTTATAATATCTCAAAAATTCAGATTTTATAATAACATCGGCGAGGCTCGAATACGCAAGCTCCCAATTGGGTAAGAGATCGTTACCAGCCTGCACGAAATTTTTGGGGTGTTACGGATCTTGTGATTTCCTTTATGCGTGGTTTAATGATTGTAAAACTCTAAATAACCATAGATAATAGAGTCACCTGTTTGTTTATAGTTGGTGCTGACTGGAGTCTGCATCATGAGTCTCGCTCGAAGAAGAAACAGATACAGCTATATGGTAAGAAAAGTATGTGATGTTCTATATAAATAAATAAATTAAAAAAAATGCTGGACATTTTTCAAACAGCATCATCTAGCCCCAAACTAAGCAGAGCTTGTATTATGGGAACTACATGACTGATATACTACTTACTTTTTTTTTTGTAAATACATACTTATAAACAGATCCGAGACAAAAATTTGCAGATCATACAACCATTTTTCCGCGGCGGGAATCGAACCCGCAACCTTCTGCGTCTCAGGCGGGCCTTCGCCCTCTGCGTCACAGAGGTCGCCAATAATATAAAACTTACTTATTATTTTTAGAGATATATCAATTTCCACAGGCTCTTTTAAAAACATGGAGGATTTTTCATGCAAAATAGCGGGTCTACTTCTTAAATTAAATTACTTTATACAATGTTATTTTTATTTACTAGTAGAGAAACACCCATTAACGTTTATCTGATATAAGCATAGGATTTAAGTCGTAGACTGTGTGTTCTTCATCATTGCACAAATTGTTTTATTATTAATGATCATAAGAGATATTTAATGCTTAAATGAATATTTTCCATTTTATTATGTACTATATTCGACTGACGAGTAAATATTATTAATTAATTAATTGATTATTCTGATATATGAAAGGCGTTGAATGCATATTTAATCATTTTCCCATTCAAAAATCATTTGTTTTCTATTTCAAATTATAATTTATTTATTTTTTTCAAATTAGCTGTTAATATTTTTATTTGTATTAAATATGTTCTATGCAAAAAATAATAATAATAAAATTAATACAAAAACGCGTTCTTTTTGCAGATAAAAGTGGTGGGAGCTTGCTGCCTGATGTGCGCGCTTACCTGCGTGCTAGTTACCATAACCACGACAGTTATTCATATGAACAAGTAAGTACATCGCCTGCCAGTTATTAAAGTCGCTGGAGAGCGAAGCGACCTATGCGAGAGTCAAATACAGAGTAAGCGAAGAGAGCAAAAGCCTCAGCCTGCACTGCCTGCAAGGTATACCAGATACTGGCATTCTGGCATGCTTGACCTTTATGTTGTTTCTGTTTACTTATTTTTGTGCTAGCTCTAAGTATAATTGGTATTATTAACCGTTTTAATTAAAATAAAATAAATAACTACAATTACAAATACTATCTACAGGCATTCTATGTACTAGCATTCATCGTATTATTTAGACGCAGAACGCCAGTCTGCCAACTGGCATCGAAATGCTCGTGTATGCCATGTACTATTATTCTGGCGCGCCTTGCACGAGTATTCTGGTATATTCTGGCCCATTCTGGCATGACAGCATACTGTCATTTTCTATGCAGCATACGTCAAAATAATACGATGCCGGCTGCTAGCATACAATTTTACTAAACAGAAACAGATAGCTTTACTGCCTCGGTCGAGCTCTTTCTCTCTTTCTCTAAGGAGCTCTAGAAAGTACTCAAAACAAAACAAACACACTCCTGACTGTATTCCCCATTATTAACATCCTCAGATACAAATAGATGTCTTTGAGGATACCAAGAAGGGGGTCAGGGAAACATTTCATTTGGCACAGCGTTAAACAAAGTACACTCTACTAAAACTAAAAAAGTCTAAAGCCTAAAATACTATTATATTTCAGGTTGCAGACGTTGAAATTCTGCGAGTATACAAAGCTGACTCGAACCTGCACCTGCTTCTCAATGCCGCCCGATACCCAGCACAACGCCGGTGAAGATGAAGGTAATCATCAATATTACTTCATCATATTTCTGCCCTTGTCCCACATTACATGGGGAAGCCACAACATGTTTTATTCTTCCACTCTCTTCTATTTCTCAAAGATATGTTATCAAAATGACGAGGATCAAGCGAAGTAGAAGAAAAACAGCAGGAAAGCTGACCTCACACCCACACTAGTAGTATTATGAAGTGGAAGATTGGATGTAGGAGGTAATCTCCGAAACTATTCATCCGATTTCAAAGCATTATTTCACCAATATTTAGACTGGACCTTCATGGCTGTATAAATCCTGTTAAAATAAAATGGCTTTTTGTGGAGCCAAATTTTGCAACGTATGTCGTCGTTGTAAAATAAGGTGCTCGCTGCGTGTTCACCTTTACTATGTCTGTATTGATCAGGTTCACCTTTCCTTAGTTGTCCAGGTTTCCACTTCGTGTTTACCTTTCCTATGTGATACTGGTTTTCACTGCGTTCACCTTTATTGTGTGATCCAGGTGTTCACCATTCCTACAAGAATGGTGAAAGCACACTGTCTAGGTATTCGCTGCGTGTTCACCTTTCCATGTCAGGTGTTCTCTGCGTGTTTGTCCAGGTGTTCCCTGCGTGTTCACCTTTCCTTTGTTGTCAAGATGTTCGCTTTATGTTCACCTTTCTTTTGTTTTACAGGTGTTCGATGCGTGTTCGAGGGGGTGTCAGAGTGCGGCGTGGTCCATGGCGCCCTCTATTGGTGTCTTCGAGGAGTGTTCGCTCTTTCTGTGAGCGCTGTGCTGGTCTGCATATTCAGCTGCATGCTTGCTTACCAACTGCTCAGGTTAGTACCATGACGATAACTTCTCTATACAACATAGGATCGTGCACAATTTTTTTACAGCTCCTAAATTTTAGGATATCATCACAACTATACCACGCACTTTAGTACTCTCCTGCTTCTATTCTTTTTGAGTCTCTTCACCGGTTAGGTGATTTAGAGGATCAATTGTCTGTCGTGACTCTAAGCATACCTACCTATATGCCTGAACTACCTAGTTATTGGTTTAGTTAGGCAGGAGGTAATGATAGAGGTATCAGAGGTACGTGTAAAAGCAAACTACGAGGTCGGTTAAATACGTGCGCTTTAATTGAGCGCCAGTTGAAGACTGCCCGCCAAATATGAGTAAGCACAGTTTTAATATTTAGAGTTAGTTAATCTATGGTTTGTTGTGTGAGCGTAACCCTACATTCATACTAGCGTGAGTATATCAAACTAAATGTCAGCAGGAGAATAGTAGTACGTGTTATAGTCGTAATAAGTTCCTGAAAAGATACCAAACCACATTTTACTAAGTTGATGCCTATTGAATCATCAACATAGCATTGTAGAAGAGTTTCTATAAAATGTATTGTAGATCTTCATGGGTTTGTGGTGACATCTCTTGCCACATGATTGAGCTACGTTACTTCGCATCAACGCAGAGCGAAAAACAACGTACTAATGATATATGAAAGTAGTTACATGCGCAAGCAGAGTTCTAACGCAACCTGAACATATATCATATCTCCGACAAACAACTGTCGGTCATAGGAACCCCGGGCAGTTGGATCAGATGTATCAGCCCGGTGAAATATTTTCCCCATTGTAAATAGAAGACACGCAACTAAACGTGTTCTCCATAGTTTATATAGAAATTGACAGGGACTTGCTTAAGTTTTTGCCTTCATGCATATGGATATATATACAAATGCTGGGTATCGTTTCTCGACGATAAATCCAATTCACATAATTCCTTTACAACCGAGTTTAATTAGCATTGTGTTGAACAAATTATAAGGATTGTCAATTATTTTGAGTAGTCACCAAAACTGTATACATAGTAACTAGTAATACAACATTTATTTTAAAACATCAATTATTAATAATATCCTATTTTACATGATTTATAAAATTTCACTCACTGTTTGCCTCTCAGTCTTGCAAAAACGGACCAAAGGTTATTTAACGGATGTGTTTAAAGTGAAACCACGGACACCAGCTATTAAAAAAAAACCTGCTGATTACTTTTGTTTTTCGTCGATTTTCTGACGTTTCGAGGCTATATAAAAGCTCTTCATCACAAACACCGCCCATGTACATGCTCAAAAGTAGACTGGCGAATTAGTCATGAAAAATTGTTTCCGAAATTGTCTCGAAACGTCAGCAATTCGACCAAAATCAAAGAAGTCCTATTGTAAATTTTTAGATGCAATAGTTCGCTAGTTGTTTATAAACATTGTGTTCAGCTTTTTATTGAGCGAAGTCAGCGCGATCTGTTGTATGTGCACTCTGTTTTCAAGCATTTTGATACTTCGTTTCAACTCCGTTACTTCAGATTTGACAGTGACGTAGTCCATTATATCGGGTACTTCATACGCCATCCTGACCTTGAAATATACAAAGAGATAAAGTTAAAAATTATGAGGGAACGTGGTCGAATACAGATTAAAAATATTTGTTTAGTTTAAAAATGGACCTGTTACTTTGGACTGAATACCCTAAAACATAAATTGATATTCAACAAAATTGGGTTTCGTATTCCAAAAGAGATAAAGTTATAAATTATGAGGGAACGTGGTCGAATAAAGAAATATTTTTTTAGTTGAAAAATGGATGTTACTTTTGGACTGAATACCCTAAAACATAAATTAATATTCAACAAAAGTGAGTTTCGTATTCCCCTGTTTACTGCTCCTAAACATGAAAAAAATCGTTTTATTTAATAACATAATTACAACATGAACGGTTTTTTTATTTTTTTTATTCTTTAGTAGCTGTTTTATGGAGATTGTTTAATTAAATTTGCCATACTAACCTAAAAATAATATCTAGTCTCATAAATCATAATCCAGCCTGCCTTATTTCCTTTTTATGATGCTATTGTATCTTTATGTAAAAAAATTGCTCTACTGTTATTTTCCCGGAGAAAATAGAGGAATCCATTTGTATAGGAATATTCCGGCGGCATTTCCTCTTAATGATGCTATTGTTTATCTTTATGTGAAAAAATAATCACTCTAGTGTATCTAGGGAAAAAATAGAGGAAGACGTTTTTTATGGAAAAATGCCGGCCACATTTCCTCTTAATGATCCTATTATTTACCTTTCTAACATCGTCTAACTTCTGAGCCAAGCTATCAGCCTGCACTTTGATCACGTCTCTCTCCTTGCCGAGCTCCACCATCTGTGTCTCTTTAGATTTGATTGTTTTCAACACGTTCGTTAGATAGGTATTCTGCTCCATCATTGACTTCTTGTGAATCGTCAAATTCAAGTTTGCATCGCCTGCAATGGTAGAAGAAAGTTAGTTTTGTATTCTACTTATACGACCGACCTCTATGGTCTACGAAAGAGCCTTGGATTCCCGCTGCGGGATAAATGTGTGTATGTTCCGGCAATGGGCATGCAACCTGACACGTGGAATGTTATGCAAAACGTGGGCATGTGCCACAATACATAGACTCATCCTTCTGGAGATGTTTTCCTTTACCGTATTGAACACGAGCAAAATTATGAAGACTGATATACAACTTTATACCTGTCATCTTCTTCAAATCTTCCAGTTGCGTTAGTTTCTTTTCAATCAGTTCCATGCACTCATTGTTTTCAATCTTCAGTTTGTCGAAGTCCACCGGTCGCAAGCTCTCGCTCAGTTCCGCTTTCACTCTGATCTGACCGTTGAGTTTGCTGAATTGCGTGTTCAAGGTGCTGGTCCGGAGTCGCAGCTTCCCTATTTGACTGTCGGAGATTTTCACCCACTCTGTCATGAAACGTATCCATATTTCTGCTGGAATGCGTTGAGCTATTTTGTCCCATCCTTGAAGAAAATGTCTATTAAAAAACATGCTAGATGTAGAAATATTACAATATAATTTTGTGTCCTCCATAATCTACTTTATAGTATGCAAAATTGAATCAGGCACCTAATTATGTCTCAGGGTCGGCAACGCGCGTCTGATACCTCTGGTATTGCGAGTGTTTATAGGTTACGGTAACCACTTACCAACAGGTGGGCCGTATGTTTATTTGCCAATTTAGTTGTATAAAAAAAACTTAAGCTATTTGTAGTTAAAACAGGAATAGGAACTGTAGATATTACCTTCAACTATAACAGATTGGTTGAACATCTCAACCGCTTTTTCTACATCAGATACCCTCACTCCAATTTCTTCCAGTTGAGCTTTGAGCAACGCGTGCTGTTTGGCCGCTTTATGCCTGATCTTTTCCAATGTAACAATAAGAATCTCCATTTCTGTGGACACCAGCTCAGATCTTTCCAAGACGTTGATTCTAGGACCAGTTCCGAAGATTATTGTACCTGGTAGAAATTTGTGCGTCATTTTTAACATTATTCTTTAACAAAACAACATATACATCTTGAGAACTGCTCTTACTTATTTTTTAACTGGATAGGGGGGTTTAGGGGACAATAAAACCGGCCAAGAGTGAGACGGATTTGCGTACTAATGGTTCCGCATCAGCATATAATATAAAAATTGATTACCTACATAATATCGTAAAAAACCATCAAGCTGCCAAATTACCTGCAGTGTGGTTGTAGAAAAGCAGCTAACTAGACTTATGCAAAGCAGGCACCCAAGCCACCTAGACGTCTAGCTGCCAAGCTGCCTGTAGTACGGCCACATGTATCATAGCAAGTCACCTCAATACTTTCTGCCATGTCACTTAGCATCCTTGACGTCCAGCTGCCTAGTAATAGATACCTCCAATCTTAGCTGATGACTCGACCCTCCTAGTACTGACTCTCGAGGGGCTGGTCAGCATCCTTGAAGGGCTCATCATAGACTCCACCAGCCCGAAAGCCGAGCTCTTGGACCTGACGAAGCTGCCAACGTTCAGCGAAGAGCTGCTCTGCAGTTTGGTCGCGTATTCCAACGCTTGCTGGACACCATGCATCAGGGATGGCTCTAGGCGCATTATAGTCTTTTCGAAGATCTCGTTTTCCAGGGATAGGATCTAAAATTTGAAGGGGATGAAAGCTTTTCTTTTGTAGTTATTTTTTTTCTCGGTGTTATTTTTTTTTTGTTCCGTGTTGGTACTTTAAGTTCCTTTACCTTGTTCCTAACTTTAAGTTTAAAGTTCCATAGAACACAATAATTGTATTGTTTGTGAATAAACCAATGAAACGAAACGAGTTACAAAGGACTGGTCGTCCACGATTGCTAAACGATTCTGTTCTGTTTTTAACTTATTTGATGGTTATGTGGATTTTAAAGTATATCAATATTATCATTTTTGGGATGTTATAAATTCTTGTTTGTTGTTTTTCGTTCCTTTGAGGCAAACGGCCCATCAGATGGTAAGCGGTTAACATCGCCTATTGACATCTGCATTGCTGATGTTTTGCCTGCTTCAAAGACAAATTTGAAGTCTCTTGATCATATAAATAATTCCAAGGCCATTCAAACTTGAACACAGCAATGCCAGCATTACTGCTTGACTGTGGTACCTTGATTTGCTGCTTGATGTCATTCACTTGCTTGATCAGTTCCGCGTCAGTTAGCTCGTCAGTATCGTTCAAGAACTGACTTACAGATCTTGAATGTTGGCTGATGCTACTCCTATGGTGCCCCCCGGACATTTTCGCCTCTCAAAGGTTTGCTGAAAGATATCTTTATATTTAAGTTAGGTACAGCTTAAAATCAAGATCGACTTTGTAACGCGTCTGAAGAGAAATATTAAATGCAGTTGAATTAATGAAAAAACTTTATTCTACTATAAACAATCAAATGTAATATTTGACTTCCTCAGAGGTTTTCTGGAAGACATCTCTTAAATTTGAATGAAAGCTTAAAGTCAAGATCGACTTTGTAGTGCGTCTGCAGGGAAATGTTGAATAAATTTTAATTAATAAAGAAACTTTAGTGTCGTGCTGAAAGCAGAACTAAACACCCCTTATTCCTTAAGTACCTAGCCAATTTTTGTTTGTTTGTCCGCACATGATCTCGAAAAAGGTTTTAAACTATTTGAGTGAAACCTAATAGATTTGAGGGGCGAAAAAATATCTAGGTATCATAGCTGGGCAAAAGAACAGGCTGGAAAAATCACCATAACGGAAAATATGAACAGTTTCAGGTGGTACGATTCTCAGTAATACTTGTACATGAGACAGAGAACACTGTTTTAAAGGTGTGGCCATCATAGTTTCCATGCAAAGCTCAGTCATCTACTAGATAAGAGTTAAAATACTTACGTTTAGTGTAAATTCGTTTGTAAAAATCGAAAATGTTACAAAAATAACACGGGAGGTGTTGTCTTGACATGCAATAAAATAATAGTGGTTATCCTAATTTTCCGTTTCGGTTTCGGTCACTTTTGGCCGAAATTCATTGGTTGACCGAAAGTCTTTTTTAATACTAAACTATACACATACATAGACTCGCACTAGGATTCTCGGTGTCGTAAGTATCTGAAACTATGAATATCGGGATACCACAACACCAGTAGTTTGGTTTCGGTATTATCGTAACCTGAAAATTACAAAATTACCAAATGATATTCCAAGAAAAACATGTTGGTCAGGTTTTCTAGTGCTTAGTAATTATCATAAAAATTAGAAAGTGTTTAAATGTTATGCCTATACTTTACCTATTTGCTTTACCGATTTAGCTGACATTTATAGCACGAATGGATGTAGAAATAAATGTAGGCTATTTGTAATACGTGTAACATGCGAAGCTCTTCGTAAAGGCTAGTTTTATGATAAAAATTACTCGGCCATATTTTTAATCTTTATCTTATCACTTTATCGATATTTCTGAACAAACCAAAACGTGCGAAAGGTGTTGATTTTTCGGCATTTCACGTCCGAAACCGAAGGCGATAATTCTACCAAACACTAGCATTATTGACACCTCGATTTCAAAGATATTTCTACTACCTTGTACTCTTGAAATAAGGTTGAAATCACCATGAACTTAGACGTGTGGGCTGTCACTAAGGCGTGTTACCATGGAAATGTTTATTTTAATTTGTATCGAATGAGTTTTATTTGCGCACCTCCTTGAAGTATTTGATTTAAAGTAAGAGCCCCGGTAAAATTGACGGTGGCGCGGTGGCGATCAATAAATTCACGCGCGTGGTTGTCAAGGAACCACTTGACAAATGGCTGCCCTTTGATAGCCATCACCACCGCGTCAGTCCGGGGATATACTACCACCGTATCTATCATAGAGGAAATAACCACTATGGCAATGGCTCTTATCTGGGTCATCGCATTAGCATTGCCATTCAGCGTGGCAATGCGGCCAGTATTTTGGGAACGCTTCGGTAGTGATCTGGATCCGTTGAGCTTACTAAAGATTACTAAGTGACATCGGTCTAGCTGTGTCATCTGTATTTTTTGTATATACCTACTTGTACAATAGTTGTATGAATAAATAAACAATGTCAATGTTGGACATTTGATCCGCAGCGGGAATTGAATCTGTAACTCTTGCGTCGAAGCCGGCTACTCGCCCGCCGCCACTGAGGTCTAATTTTGTGACAAACGTAGTATCGAAACACGAAAATTAGGTATATACAAAAATACAGATGAAACGTTGCAAACAATCTATAGATAGCTCAACTGATCCAGATCACTACCAGGCGGAAGCGTTCCCAAAATACTGGTCGCATTGCCACGCTGAATGGCAATGCTAATGCGTTGACCGAACGAAATTTTTGAATTCTAACCATGAATATCTAAAAAAGGCCCTAGTGCAGATTAGTATCATATTAGCTTCACTCGTAACTAACTAAATAACAAGCTAACAATGTAATCAAATCTTGGTAGTATATTTTAACCTACTTCTAATTGTCACTCTTCGTGTGGCTAATAGTAAAACCCTCGGGTCTGCGCTCATATGATTCGTTTTGACGAGTCCCATAGATTTGGCTTGGTAACGAGGGCCTGATGATGGAGCTAGGAGGTGTATCCTGGAATTATATTTTATGTGTGTGATGAAAGCTATTTTTTTTTTTTTAACTAGGCATTTTATTCTTCTCCACAGTCATGAACGCAAGAAAATGTACTGGGAGCAGCTGGAACTTCGCTGCAGGTCTCTATACCGGCCTCCATCTGGAAATACTGGAGCCGCCATTACTGGTAGACCAGTGCAGGTAATAAACTGTTCATTGTATGTTCTGCAGGTATATGTTCAGGGTCTGGGTGGTGTGGTAACATGGTACTCGTAGTTTCTGATATACAAGACACAGGGAATCCAAGTCTGGAGTCAGGACTGTGTTAAAAAAACATAGTCCCATCCAAATATAAAAATAAATTGAATTTTAAAGTTTTATACGGGTCTTTGTCGCGTTTATCTTTTTACTTGATAACTTGGATAGCGCGGGGGTATGAAGCTTTTACAAAACCAGGTACCTACATTTTTTATTGAAGCGAATGGATCTACCCTCTTTCTCATTAGTTTAGGTAATAGTGGCAAATATCGAGAAATATAAAAACTCACAAAATGGGTAAATATCCCGTTTTTGGTTAATATATACAACACAGACTCTTTTAGACCTAGTGTAGGAAACAGTGCTCCTTATCCTTAAGTTACAATATGATATCATTAAGTTAAGTCTCATGTATAAGTATGTACTTTTTTTACCTATTGGAATTGTACTAAACTGCATTCTTGATCAAATAAACGTTAATATCTTATCTTATTCATACTACTATGTACAAGTAGGTATATACAAAAAATACAAATGAAACAGCTAGCTATCTAAAGACCATTGCAAACGATCTTTAGATAGCTCAACTGATCCAGATTACTACCAGACAAAAGAGTTCCCAAAATTCTGGCCGCATTGACACGCTGAAAGCAATGCTAATGCGTTGACCGGGATAAGAGCCAGCTCTCTGGTCACACGTCGCCCTGAAATAAATTTGAAGGGCCCCGTTTCCCCACGGACCCAGATTCTAAACCCCAAAAGGCTCAAATAAGTAAGCTCTGTCGAGACATCTATATTAGCGCCTCTTTGTATCCTCGACACAATCAGTTACTGCATCAGCTCTAACTGATGTCCCTGACAAATGAGATGGTACTAGGGTATCTACGCATGTCACGCCCCATACCAAAGGTCTTCTCCTCTCCAAAGAGACAAGGGTCATGCATCAGGCCGCTTAAAATCATTATCTAGTAAGTTCATATTGTAAAAACGGGATTTTTCACGTACCGCACTATCAGTGAAGGCACTGACTAAGTTTCGACTCATTCCGAGAGTCTTCATCAGGGTGAGTGATCGCGACGCCCTCCCTCCACGTCGCGTCGCGTCGCGACGTCGGTAAAATCCCGTTTTTACAATATGAATAATCAAATTCACGATAGTTTTTGACCTAGTAAGTAATATTATATATGATATGTTTTAGAATACATGCAGTTGTGGTGCACAGTGCTACCCCACGCAGCCGGCCTGGGACATAAGTCTGCAGCATCGATTTTGGGCACCAGGTACATATTCACTAATATTTACTATAAAGAAAGAAATGAGAAGAAAGAAAATACATTTATATGAGTCCACACGAACAGATCACCTATTTCTGCTTCCAAGCAGTAATGCTCGCATTGCTGTGTTCTTGTTTGAAGGGTCTGGGTGCCGGTGAAATTACAGGCAGATGAGACTTTTCACCCGTTATGTTTCAGGGATAAGATAAGACCGCTCATTGTACAACAGTGTCAAATATTGTAAACTAAACTAAGCTGATGTGTTATTTAGAGTGTCTTCTACCTGCCTACCCCTCCGGGAAACAGGCGCGACTATGTACGTATGTAAAGTTATTTTGTTGAGATTTTTTTTCTGTTTTCCAGGTCGTATTGGTAATCTATACTCTCCCAACCCTGGAACAGGTCGCAAGGCTTCAGCATGGAGCTGGTTTCCTTGGCCCAGGAGTAACAGTCAGAAGTAAGATTATGCAATAAAGTCAAAAAAAGCTTAGTGCCAGTTTTTCTATAAAAAACTTGTCACTAAAGGCCGCGGTTCGATTAATTTTTGGGTCTACTTGCACCCAACAAACTTGCTCCACCCGAAGATTGTCTGGAAGAAATCGCTTTCAGCGATATGTCCATTTATAGTGCTCTATCTTATTTTTGTTTTTTTAGATTAATTTTTTTTTAGGTTGTACTGTAAAATGGTGCATAACAAATAGTTTATCTATCTTATCTTATCTTATTTTCCATCAGTTCCCGCTGCCAAATGGGAGGGGTGCCCCAATCTGGAGACAGCGCTTACGGCTTCTGTGACGACACCCCTTCATCCAACCCCCAAGCATCCTACGAAGACCGAACTTACCCCCCCGACTTCCGCCAGAACTTCCCAGCCAACTTTACCCCAGCAGCCAACTTTACCCCGGGGCAAATGACCAATCAAGCCCAGGGTTTTGCCCCTCCGGTTAACTTTAACTCGAGCCAAGCTAACTTCCCCCCAGGTCAAGCTAGCTTTGCCCCGGGTCAGGGTAACTTCGCTCAAGTTCAGGGTGGTTTCGCCCCGGGTCAGGGTAATTTCGGTCAGTACCAGGAGGGGTTTGGTGAGTCGAGTGGTAGCTTTGATGCTCAGACTGGAGTGTGGGGACCGCCGCCGCCTTATAGCCCGCAAGGGCGGAGCGGGAGTCGGTAAGTTTTATTATTGACTAGCTTCTGCATACAGCCTTGCCCGTGTGGCAACTGAATAAAAAGTAGTACTTTTGTTATTTTAATTCACGAACCATACTTGTTCCAACCTATTTGGATAAAAATCGGTGTAGCCATATCACAGAGATATTTAGTAACAAAAATCCAAACATTCGCATTTATGGTTATTTAGTATTACGCCTACCATGATTATCTTATCTAACTAGGAGCTAACTGTATGATTTAACAACTTTCTAATAATTTGTATAAAATTCAGTTAAAAAACTCATTTTTTTTAACTGACGTGACATTCACAATATTCTTACCTATCCCCTATAAAAAAATTTGAATACTTTTTCTTTTCAGCCATCTTCTTCATCAACAAGATCCAGCCGCGGCAACTCTACTTCACCACCACCACATAGATGTCCATCGCAACTCGGTCCACGATCACGACGACCACCCACACACCCACGACCACCCACACAACCATGCGCACACATGTCGCAACTCCTACCTTCACCATTTGCCACCACCATCTGCTTCTCTGCTCGAGAGGGCAGATGGGAGAGTGATACAAAGTATATCTGGCATCAGTCCAGATGTGAGTCGTATAAGCCATGATGGCGGTGTGAACCAAGATGGCCGTATGAACGCAGAAATTAGTCGTATGAATCATGAGCTACGTATGAACCCAGATCCAAGAGATCGCATGAGTCAGGACGTTCGAAACCAAGAAATGAGTCGCCTCAATCCTGAGATGAGCCGTCTCAACCCTGAGATGAGTCGGTTGAATCCTGAAATGAGTCGTATGAACGCTGAAATGAGTCGGATGAACCCGGAACTCAGTCGTATGAATCCAGATCGCCTGGAAATGGCTCATATGAGTCAGATGTACCCGGAAGATATGGAGATGACTCATATACAAGATGGCCGTTTCAATACACTGAGGGGTCATTTAGTACCGTACAGGTGTCAAAGAATGGATATGAGCGCTAGTAGTCTACACAGAGATTGTAGAATAGATGAAGGGGTCACCACTGAATGTTCACATCAGAAGAGTGCGAGCAAAGGTAATCCTATCTACTTATATGAATACTCTACTTATAAGATTAAACAATACCATTTTTCAATTCAAATTTCAAAATTCAGTAAGTAGATAAAAGTCCAATATTACATTTATTTCCCAATTTTTCACACTTAGTCAAATTACTCCCTAAAAAACAAAAGTTTGAGAATCTCCTCCTTTTTTGAAAAACGAATATTAATATTAACACCCAACAGTCATATAGGTACATAGTCCTCGGTGTCGAGGCGGGCGCTTTGCTGGCTGAGACGTAAGAAGTACGGCTTCGATTCCCGCTGCGGAACAAATGTTTGCATGTTCTCGACACATATGTTCCGGGCCTGCGTATTTCTGAACCTACACTAGGGAAATCAACAAAACGCAATAACAATCCAATAAGCCGTTTCAGGAGACATTCGGATCGCATAGTGGCCGAACAAAGAAACATTTTTATGTATACAGATTTCTTTAGTTTCAGACCAAAGCTCAGACTCTTGCAAGCACGGAAAGGAGAATCTAGGATTCCAGAATGACAAACATTCGCCCATCAGGTAATGAACTTACTCATTTATTGATTGCTAAAATCAAACATTTCAGCAGCTCTTGGTTCATGAACTAAATCAATTTAATGATATCACGCGGATAATTTTGAATTGTTCTTAGTAGCTAGTTATTTTAAATTTAATTAAATCTTCTCTTATTTTAAAGTCTCCTTCGAACTAACTGCCGCCCTACGCTTCATTACACAAAGTTTAGCTGGAAGAAAATGCCATTAATTACCATTAAGTTCGTCTGCGTACTTGTTTTCTTGTTCAATAAATCATTTACTATATATCTGTAATTGTTAATCTAATTATTGTTGTGGTATCGGTATATAGATATGTAGATAGATAACTTTTTTATTGCATACACCAGAATTATTAAAAAACTCACTTTACATAAGATTTTACAAACAAATATCCTCGGCATTAAAATAAAATTAAAATCGATCCAGCAAGAGTTTTTTTGCCAAATGCTAAATATTTGACTGCGGCGTGGTTTATTTGGCATTTTATCGGAAAACAAGTCATCAAATGTCACGCCTGACTAATGAAATGGCCACTGGTCAAAGCGAACGTCAACTCTTTTTCTGACGATTCAAATCATTGTATTGCTCTTTGCCTGACGATTCAAACCATTTTATAGCTCTTTGTCTGACGATTCAAATCATTGTATTACACCTTAAATGCCTATATTGACGATAAAACTGCATGGCCCGATATGGTAGCTCCGCTCCCTCGTTATATTAATTGTCAAATTGCATATCTGTGGTAACATATTTTTTTAAGAATAGGTTAAGCATTATTTTTATTATAAAGCGTATTGTGTGTTGTCTTATGAACTTTGGTTGATACTTTTTAGACTTGATTTAATTCTTTGATTTGTACTTTTTTTCTATAAACGAGTTCACCTCGTTCGATTGACACCACACTAAAGCTGAATGAAGGATCATGAAAAAAATAACCAAGCAGAGTTTGTTGCCTGATTCTTCTAGGCTTGGTCGCGCGCGAGGAATCGGCGTAAATTCACTTTAAAATTTTAAATTCATCTAGTTTTTAAGTTGACGTTTCTATATGATCCTTGTGATTTCAATGAATAAAAACCTATTGACTTTGACTTTTGTATCTTCTCTGTTCATTTAGTCATTTCAATCTTTATACATCTCAGATCATCAATGCAAGATTGTCGCGCGGTGAATCAGAATGCTGAGTCCGAGGTCTACTTTGCTGATGTATCTAGCTGTTGCAACGTGTCAGTGAAGGTAAACATAGCCTTAACAGAAGTACAACACACCATAACTATTTCTGCCACCACACAGCAATGCTCGCATTACTGTCTTCCGGTACGGAGAGTATTGGTGTCGGTGAAACTACACACGGTAACAAATTAAAAAAAAAACAGGCGGGCCATAGGCTTGTTTGCCACTTCAGTAGTTAAAAATAGTTAATTATATATTAATTGCCTATAATATCAACGTTGTAATTTGGGTGTTGGTTATGGTATAGTGTACTCGTAGTTCCAGAGAATCACTAGAGTCAGGAAAGATTCAGATTCATTTGTTTGCACAATGTAATACTCATAAAGTTCAATTATGTTCTACCATATCAATTAGCATGCAGATATCGAAATATATAAAATTTGTCAAAGGAAATGTCAAAGTTAAATAGTAATTAAAATTCAAATGTGTCATCTAAAAATTCAAAAACATTGTAATAACATATCCCTATAAGTATGTTTTTAAATGTCTTGTTTTATTATAGGATTTCGGTATTATGTTGTAGATTGCTGATGACATACACACTACACTTTTCTGCAGCAATGCTGTTTTGCAATTGCGCATACGTAGTCTGTAATCATCACGTATATAGTTAAAATAACATCGCTTATAATGTATGGCCATCTCGTGTTTTTTCAACTTAGTGATTAGAATGCTTCATGATTTCATTTTTCGGAGGTTACGTTGATTCATTCATTCATTCATTCATTCATTGCCTTCCTGTACATACTCAGGGGTCTTAAAACTATGTAGTAAAAGATAGGTAAATGAACCCCGTTAGGACGCTGAAATAAGAGTTCGATATACTCGCAATGTCAATAATAGAGTTAATAATAAATTTAATTTAAATAAGTAGGTACATAAGTCAAAACATTTAAAAATCAAATGTCAAATTAATTAAATTCGGTCAGAAAGAGAGTCAAGAAAACATAAAAATTAAATTGGTTACAATTATTTATTTATTTCATTAAACAAAGAGATAATTATTACATACAATAGTTCTTCTTCATTAATTTGTAGGTAATTTTCTATTACCTAAAAATTAATGAAGCCAAACAAATTAAAAAAAATGTATACGCAATTCACGAGGAAAGTTATAGGCTACTTAACATAGTTAGAACTGTTTATACATAAGGGCTGTTGATTTTGTTGAATAA
The DNA here is from genome assembly GCA_961405105.1 of Perizoma affinitatum. Taxonomy (NCBI): domain Eukaryota; kingdom Metazoa; phylum Arthropoda; class Insecta; order Lepidoptera; family Geometridae; genus Perizoma; species Perizoma affinitatum. Next base: position 6,937,208 of record OY560207.1, read on the forward strand.
TAAAATAAAATAGAACATCACAGTAAAACCTTGGGAGCCGAGAAAATACTTAAAATAGAATTATAATTAAAAAAAGAATTATAAAATAGAATACTTAAAAGGATACATTAATATTAAAATCCAGTCCATGTTATGTATGTTTTTTATAAAATAAAGTATAGCTTAGAATGTCTCCATCAACACGTTTTACTTTTCTACTTGACAAATGATTGAATTATTTTTACTTGACAATTCTTAATTTTTTTCCTCTTCCACAGGCTGAATGCTGCATCAACCCCAACGTCTCTCTCGTGGGCACCATAGAGAACCACCCTGAGTCAACGTCTGAATCCGATACTGGCTCATTCACTCTGACACGTCAACAGCGACCCCAGCCGCAAGTGGGCTCCAAACGCCGCCCCAACAAACACAAGCCCGACAAAGTACGACAGAACGTCAACCCTCAAGAGAAACTACGGCAAAACCTCAACAACTCTCTTCGATTGACGGAACATCAAATAGAGCAGCTGAACTTGAGGATGAACGAACGAAATGACATAAGAATGAATGAACGTATTGATTCCAGAGATAGGTTGAACGATTCGATGCGCGAGAGAGGTTTGAACGATTCGATCCGTGAACCGAGAGATAGATTGAGTGATTCGAGGAATGAGCTGGACAGAATGAATGACTCGAGAGTCAGCGATAGGATGAATGAGACGAGATTGAGTGAGCGGATGAGTGAAAGAGTCTGTGATAGAATGAATGATAGCAGACTTGAACGAATGAACGATTCAAGGATCAGTGAACGATTGAATGATTCAAGATTGGATCGGTTAAACGATTCCAGAGTAGACAGAATCAATGATCCTAGGATCGAACGTATGAATGATTCTCGCATTTGCGACCGAATGAACGAAGCACGGCTCTGCGAACGAATGATCGATCCAAGATTGAACGACTCAAGGATCACCCGAATCAACGATTCTTGTGATCGAATGAACGACTCACGTGACCGTAACGACTCCCGTCACGAGCGAATGAATGAGTCACGGATCAGTGACCGCATTGAACGAATGACAGACTTAAACTCCAGTATTAGAATCGAGGGTAGTCCTAAAATAAGGACGCATATAAGTCCTTTACGCGTACCTATGCCTAGGACGAGTCCTAAGAACCTATCTAAAGATCACCCCAGGCAACCCAGCTTAGATTCGAACAAAGCAGACTTTTTCGTGCCACCTCCACCGGTAATTTCACCCTTATCCCCTAACACAGAAGAGTCATTATTGTCTGATGATGACAGACCACAAGACACAGTATACTCAAACGAACCAGAGGCTTCGAAATGCCTGGGACCCGATTCACAGTATGAGCCGGAGAAAAATGAGATTTTAAAAACAAATCATCATCATTGCTATAGTGACACCAACACTATGGACTCAGGGTGGCAGAGTGGCTCTGAGAAACAAGTTACTGATTGAAGTGACTAGCTTTTCCCGACTGTCTGAGGGTAGGTATATGTATTTCGCACGTATCTATGTTTGTAAGTGGGCTTTTTTAACTCTGAACTACATAGTACCATTGAGTTTGACCCTAATGATATTACCGGTAATGACTCGTAGCTACAAAATTGGGGTATCGTTTTTTTTTAAATGAACGGATTGGAATATGGGTACTAGACGACGATTTTTAAAATGCACTTATATTTAAGAACTTATTCGATGAAACTTAATGCGGGGTTGGATTTTTAAAAAGTATTTCAAGAGTACCTAGTTATTTTAAAGGTTTGTCCTATAGATGGCAGCTTAGTGTAAAATGTATAAAATGCTAGTTAAGACTAGATATTTTGTTGATAGTTAAAAGTGTTGGTTCACTTATAAAAGTGTTCCTATTTCCTTCATAGTTCATGGAAGTAGATATTCGAATTTACGATTTCACATAGATTTTCGATTTTAATAATGTAAATTAATAATGTAGGTATTATTATTATAATAAAATATGATAACGCATCTGTATTATTTTTATTAATTTTTGACAGTTTTTTATGTATTCATGCACAAACAAAATGTATAAAAATAGTAACATTGTAAAATAATGTCCTATTTCATTTATATTTAAAACAGGTTTCAATTGCGTCTGTAATATATATAACTAAAATTATGATCCACTGCCATTCGTAAATAATATAATTAATATTATTAAGGTGCCAAGTAGATCATATTATTAAAAAAAGTTAAATATGCAAGAAAAAGTAAAACACAATCATCTTCACCATCATTATCACCATTTTATCATTTGTCATCATCGTTCACCAAATTTTTATTGATTTCATTCATTCATTAAAATCACTCATTCATCCGTCCATCTTATTGTTTCACCATTCTTGCCAAACTTTTTATTATTATTGCACATACATGTTATTGAATAATACTCAGTTACTATTGTTAGTAGGTAAGTATGTACCTTGTTGGTTTTATTTATATTTTAGGCCATAGGAATTGTTTTGTACTGTTATAAAAAAAATGAGCAAAAATAATTACTATTTATGTAAATTTATCCAGATATAAATAGGTAAGATTATTATTTTTAGCTCAAAATATTAACGGTAACGATCACTTTCACAGGAATTGAAATAATTATCTGATACAAAAATATAGCTTTGTCTACTTTTTTTATATTCACGTCCATTATAAATATTTTATTTATGAGCTAAGTTCTTATTGAATTTATGTGTAGTTCATATTAAATTGTACATTATATGTTAGTGTTAGATTTGTAGTTTAGTTTCATTCTTATTAAAATTTGCTAAAACGTTACTAGAAATATTATTGGGGTCTGTTTATTTTTCTATAGAAGAAACTGTAATGATAAAGCTATTTTGAAACTATCATGGTAAAAAAATATTTTTTACTAAAAAACTGGATATTTACCATGATCTGTGAGTTTGAATGTTTCCCTATATTTCGGCACAGCTCCATGATCACGGAAGGACTTTGGTCGTAGGGAAACATTCAGACTCACAAATCATAGTAAATATCCGTTTTTTAAGTAAAAATTATGCAAAAGGTGTGTTTTCAGAAACTTTGCATTTACGAAATATTAGGTAATGCACTTTTATGACTGAATCCTACTCTAGATACGTGATCAGACACGAATTTGACCTGTTTATGAAAACTATTGAAAAATAATATTAAACTTTGTATTAAAGTTATATTTAATAATATGAATTCTGTAATTGTTCTGAATTCTTCACTAAGATCTTTCATCTTAGCAAACTTTAGGTAATTATTTTTATTAGTAAAGTTGTTTGAACTTTGTGATTATGTATTTTAGTTTTTATTGACGTTAAGTCTATCGTTAGTGTCGTTTTTCATTATAATAAAAGACTGAAATTCTGCTTGTTTATTTTATTTGGATAATGCCCATTTTTACGAAAACACTAACTTTTAACCACTTGTGTTGAAATGAATGTTTTATATTATCATGACCGAAAGGTCGAAGCAATACGTGACCCGAATGATAGCTCTTATCGGCTAACACCTCAGCATTGCCATTCATTGCCATTTTCGCAGCCAGCATTTTGGGAACGCTTCCGACTAGTAATGTTAACTATGGATCGTTCATTTTTAAATTATACCTTTGTGGTGCGACCTTATCATACAACCTCCGCGGACCGGTGACAGTTTGGTCGTAGGCGGCACAGATTAACAATGCTATTTTTGTGTCTCTTCACCGCTTAGGTGATTAAGAGGATCAATTGTCTCTCGTGACTCTAAGCCTACCTACCTATATGCCTGAACTACCAAGTTATTGGTTTAGTTAGGCCGGAGGTAAGGATAGAGGTATCAGAGGTACGTGTAAAAGTAAACTACGAGGCCGGTCAAGTGCGTGCGATTTAATTGAGCGCCAGTTGAAGACTGTCCGCCAAACATGAGTGAGCACAGTTTTATTATTTAAAGTTACACTAGTGCTTAATCTATGGTGCGATGTGGGAGCGTAACCCTACATCTACATCCCCCTTAAAATAAATCAGAAGGTTGCGTGTTCAGATCACGTCGGGGTCACCACTTTTGTGTCTCTTCACCGCTTAGGTGATTAAGAGGATCAATTGTCTCTTGTGACTCTAAGCCTACCTACCTATATGCCTGAACTACCAAGTTATTGGTTTAGTTAGGCCGGAGGTAAGGATAGAGGTATCAGAGGTACGTGTAAAAGTAAACTACGAGGCCGGTCAAGTGCGTGCGATTTAATTGAGCGTCAGTTGAAGACTGTCCGCCAAACATGAGTGAGCACAGTTTTATTATTTAAAGTTACACTAGTACTTAATCTATGGTGCGATGTGGGAGCGTAACCCTACACTATAATCTGTAGGTAGTAATTTCATGCAGAAAAATCATAATAAATTCTGATTTTACTGCATGAAAAGTGTCTTTCATTTTCTAGTTTTCTATATAGCTCAGCAAATTATCATACTTTTGGCGAGAGGAGTGCCAGCTGCCCTCTCGCGTTCTTGAACACAATGCGTTAGGTTATTCTAAGTGGATCCGAGCATGTTTTTTTATTTGTTAATAACAATAGATAAATTATCAAATTCTTAAACATACCCAATAATTATGTTTGCATTTTATTTTCATTCTCCACACTTTCAGTACGGTAAAAACCGCCATTCTTTTAAATAGTTCTCTCCATCCTAAGGTTGTCTGGAAATCGCTTTCAGCGATAAGACCGCTCATTGTGCATTTATTTTGTTTTTTGTTCTTTTATTATGTTTCTGTGTTTTGTATTGTAAAATGATGTTATGCACAATAAAGAGTTTTAGCTAACAATCTAATGCAATAGCGTAGTCAACTCAAAAGATATTTGAGTTATTGTGCTCCTGAAAGAGGCTGTGACCAGAAGTGGTCGTCAGTGTGGTGAAAGGATTCACCTACTTTTATGCACTAGATAGCTTATTTTATTATGATGTTAGATCATTTTCTGGAAAACCAACGGACACATACCTAGTCCGGACTCGCACTAGGATTCCCTGTGTCGTGGGTATCAGAACTACCTGTACCGTTGTACCACAAATCCTAGACCCGGAACAAATATCTATAATAATAGTAATAATACATGCAAACATTTGTCCATCAGCGGGAATCGAACCCGCACATTTTGCCTCGCATTTTGAATCTACTTGCCCGACGCGCTATCGCGGTAAATATCGGTGAATTTTTACGATATTGAGAACGCTTTAGTGGTATCTCTGGTAGTGATCCGGATAATATGACCTATCTACCTATCTAGATCGTTTGCAAAGGTCTTTAGATAACTATCAGTTTCATATGTATTTTTTGTATATACCTATGTATATATTTGCACATCACTTCAAAAGGGATCAAGGTATTTATTAAATATATTTTGTTCTATTGAAATTAAATAAATATGTATATTTAGATTGATAAAATAAAATGTTTTCATAGATCGACGAAGTACCTACTCTCTGCATTAATAGACTTTTTTTGCTTATACTGTATTTTTCACCTTTGTTAATCCTTACAATAAAATGTGATACAAAAATCAAAGTATATTATTATATTTTTATCACATTTACTCAATATGAGCTAATCTGAATCACGTTGCGATTCTTGTACACACACAAGATTTTCTGGTGTGTGTACGGCATCCATATTTGTCAGTTATCTTTGAAGCATATCACGTGCTTGCTCAATGGGATTCAAGTCTGGCGATTGAGCAGGTCATGGTAGGATGTTGATATTAGCTGCGGTAAGTGTGTTTGCAACAACTCTGGCAGTGTGTGCACATCGCATTATCATGCATAAGCAGAAATATAACACCAAATTGTGTCCGCAAAGGAATGACAACATCTGATGCAATCGTTTCAGCGTAAATCTGTGCATTAAGATTGTCTCTGAACCAAAAGTGTTTTAGTCTGTATTTTCTGTGTGTACAGTAAAGAATAAAAATAATAAAACAATTTTTACTAAAAAGTATACATAGGAATTGCAAAAAATATAATAAAAAAAAAACAGATTTTAAGTAACTAGCAAAAACGTGCTTGATCCCTAGACACTTGTGTATTTGAACGAATGAATGAATAAAAATAATTAATTGTACATCTTATGATATAAACAAAATAAACAATAACACATTATGATAAAGGTACAACGAGTGGTCTTATCGCTTAAAAGCGATCTCTTCCAGACAACCGTTTGGTGGAGAGGATTATATATGATAATACGAAATTAAACAATAAAAATATCGGTAAGTAATTAGTTTATTGAGAGATTTTAGTATGCACATGCTTACTTTAAAATATTCTGATCTTAAATTAATATTCACAAGTCAAGATTTCACTGGTCTAAGTACAACCTTATATACCTTGAAGCCCTTAGATACTGGTTTCTCGTATACTTTGATACTGTATACACTGCACTTTGCAATAACAATTATAATTTCAATTACAATATCAGTTACAATTACATTTTCGATTTCAATTGCAATTATTTATTTGTAAAACATGTCGATGTTTCACAAATAAATGTGTGTTATCTGCTCTAAGCCTATAAAATTTAATCTTATATAATTTTAAATGTATCTATTTAACTATCAAGCAAACAGCATTTAATTTACAATATACACAAATACATAGTACTATTTAAAATAATGTCGAATAAAATGTAAAGCCAAATTATGTAGTTGGGGAATCCATTTTTTACTGACTTTAAAAAAAGGAGGAGGATCTCAATTCGACTGTATGTTTTTTTTATCGTGTGTTGTTGTTACCTGATATATTCGCTAATTGTTAACCGATTTTGATGATTCTTTTGTTTTTGTATAGAGAATGATAAAATTGCATATTGGACTTTTTATCGATTTCCCGTTATATGAATTTGGGTTTTTGACATTTAAAGTCTTATAAATTATCAGTACATAAGGTTATTTATATTTGTATGTGTTTTTTTTAAGCGGGCTTTCCTAGACTCTCGGTACAGTCTCAATTCATTTCCAATCCAAACCAGTTTCGTTTTTTTTTATTTTTCAGCCTGTGACATTTCAATCGCAAACTCTACTCCGATCTCGAATGTCAACGTCAAAATCGCGTCAAAAGTACCTACAAATAAATACAATATCGGTCAGGGTTTTTGTCACATACTATATATTTACCTATTTACTACGCCATAGTTCCAGGTTTTAACATGGGACTAGTGAACTTAAATGCGTGAGAATCGTTAACATTTTACATGTAATTTTATAAGATTTAGGCCCGTTCGCATTAAACTTTACAGACAGCTAAGTTTTACTTGGTCTAACGCCAAGTACATATCTGTAGAAAAAAAAACCCCAATAGCTTAAGGCAGAGATTGAAGCATCAATCTCTGCTTAAGCTATTTTGACATTAGTGCAGATGTTACTTTTAAGTTTAAGTGTTACTTTAAATTAGAAATCACTTTGAAGTTTAATTCTAAGTTTAATCTACGAGTAAAGAAAGTGAAAATGGCAGGTAAAGAGTTAATGGAATTGTTTCGACAAACAATTCGACGATACGTTCGTCAACCCGTGGGTCTTTCTTGGTTACCATAAGATACGTCACATGTAACCTCGTTGAAAATCAGGTGTGGCAAAATCGCCTTGAAGAGATCTATTATTATGGATATTTAAAACATGTGTAGGGTTACGCTCCCACATCGCACCATAGAATAAGTACTAGTTGTAACTCTAAATAATAAAACTGTGCTCACTCATGTTTGGCGGACAGTCTTCAACTGGCGCTCAATTAAATCGCACGCACTTGACCGGCCTCGTAGTTTACTTTTACACGTACCTCTGATACCTCTATCCTTACCTCCGGCCTAACTAAACCAATAACTTGGTAGTTCAGGCATATAGGTAGGTAGGCTTAGAGTCACAAGAGACAATTGATCCTCTTAATCGCCTAAGCGGTAAATAGACACAAAACATGTTTTATTTGCTGGTGTAAAAGAAAAGGTTTAATCCAAATAAAAAAATTGGCAGGAATCCGTCCCTGGGGACTACTAAGCTTACTTGTTTAGTAACCATACATACTGTAGTGCGGATTTGAGTCCCGCCAAGTTCACATTTTTGTAATAACCATAAAACCTTGTAAAGGAATCCTAAAAAAATACAGATATTTATTTTGTTTTCATATTCGCGGTAAAATAATTAATTCCAATTCCATTATTATATTTATAGCACCAGAAGAAACCTAATTAAAAAAAATACGTGCCCTTTGTAGTTTCATTGAAAATTCAGATCTAAGAAACTATCATTCTCGCGTTAGAGATCACAGATGCTACGAAAAAACGGCACGGCAAATATCCCATTTGTAGTAGAAAATATGAAACATTATTTTTATTAAAAATTATACTCTATCAATCAGGGATAATGTAGCATTCTATTAATGGAAGAATATATAGAATCAATTCAGTATTTCTATATATTACCCCCTATATTAAAACAAACTCATATTAACTTATAAGACCGTATAAGGCAAACTTCTCGCAAAAAACGGTGTGCGAAATATAATGTGAGTGCCTCTGACTACCCCCTAATTGGAATCTAGTAGTATTTGAGGATATCCATCACGAGGAATAAAGTCGTGAGATTATTTTTTTGTTTTGTAGATTGCCTTAAATTTTATATTTTATAACGCAACGCTACGCTAAAAGTTTTTGAACTCCGCTGATTAAGTCTATGGTAAGACTTAACTAACTTGGTAAGTTTAAGACAGATCATTATTCGATTGATTCAAGTGGTAAGTTAAAATGGTAATCGCAAACTCAAGTCCTTTAAAACCACAGTAGCACCGCACTGACAAGTAGGACGACACTGTATTTGAGGTAGCTCGCTTTGCTCTCCGAATGTGGTATCAGGTGGTTGTCGAGGGTCTGCTCGGCAACCGAAGCGAGCGAGCCATCTGTGCTGGCCTCGCCGAGTCGCTGGTTGGACGCTTTCAAGTTCTTTAGCAGAGCAAGGACGTCCTCTGAAAATGAATGGTTACAAAATCAAGCTCGCTTTTTATATTTTTATATTACTGTGCACAATAAAGAATTAAAAGAATGTGTACACAAGTTTCGTAAAATTGTTTTATATTCTGTATTTGGCGTTAGCATCTTAATAATAATAATAAACATTTATTTCAGACAACAACTGAACAAAACTTTAAATGATGACAATAGACCCATAACAGAAATACCTTAGAGACCAACATACATAGGTATTATAATACTAGCACTATTTGTTAACACGTAAAGTCAGCGACGTGTTACGCAATTGCTTTGTGTCCAGTAGTCGCCCGCGAAAACGACGAAACAATACTTTGTAGTCTATGATTATTTGTGCCTGTAGGTATTTTATGTTTTTAATTAAACTTATTTGACGTAACCAAGTGAAGATGCTGCGAAGTTCCTACGGTGAATAAACGAGTACCTATGAATCCAGTCTCAATAAAACGTACTAGTCTACTTTTGATTTGAAGGTCGTGGGTTCGTATCTAGTCGAGCATCAATGGATTTTCCTATTAAACATTATTTTGCTTTATAACAAGTAGGAATTATTTTACCACCAAAACCATAGCATGACACGTTTTTTCATTGGAATTGGAATATTTGGTTGCCAGTGCTGTGTTTATGGTTGCCATGTCCAGGGTTCCCTTCTATTCTTTGTTCAAATTAAATGAAATAAAATGTTTTTTTTTTTGCGAGTAATATGGATACAAATCGCCTAATGTGTTACACACATTGACATGCAAATCAAAAAAGTTCTCTCAATCAGCTATATTTTTTTTGTAAATATTCTTGTAGGTAATTCTATAATGTCCCTGGGAATTTTATAAAGTATGTTGATGCTGTGATTATGTGATTTAATTACCTGCTTCTTTATCTCCATTCACATAATCCACCTTTATAAAGGTTGTGAGTGATACTTCATAGATCTTATTGCCTTCTGCGCCAGCAATGGCGCGCCGTCTTCTGCCGTACCCTGTGACACCATTACTGCATTGTACCTGGAATAACAAAGGTAGGTGCTAATACTCTCTGTAGCACAGTGGGCGAAGGCCTGCCTGATTAAGGTTGCGTGTTTGATTCCCGCCGCGGGACAAATGTATGTATGATCTGCAAATATTTGGGTCTGGGTGTTTTCTATGTATAATATGTATCTATTTACAAAGAATGTATATAAGTAGCATATCAGTCATGTAGTTCTCATAACACAAGCTTTGCTTACTTTGGGGCTGTGATGCTGTGTGAAAAAATGACCAGCAATATTTATGATGAAGAAAACATCGCGAGGAAAACCGTGACACGTGTATGTAAGGCTAGTGGACGGCAGCCCGAATGCCGATCCGGAGTTCAAATTCAAAAGGTTTTAATTAATTCTAAACAATATGATCTAAAGAAACGTCAGCTTAAAATCTATGTGAATTGTTAAAGTATAATAATAAGTACATAAAAATGTTAAAGTGAATTTACGCGGATTCCTCGCGCGTGACCAAGCCTAGAAGAATCAGGCAACAAACTCTGCTTGTTTTTTTTTAATATCCATTCATCTTTAGTGTGGTGCCAATCGAACAAGGTGAAATCATTCATAAAAAAAGAGTACTCGCCAAAGAATTAAATAAAGTCGAAAAAGTATCAACCTAAGTTCTTAAGACAACATACGATTTAGTCGTAGGTTCGAGTCCGGTCTTGTACCGATGGATTTTTCCACTCGATAAATTTATGTGCTCATTAACAATAGCTCGAAACGGCGAAGGAAAACATCGTGTGGAAACGGGCACGCCCTAGACTAGAATCAAGAATTCGAAAGCATGTGCCATGATTGGTCCAATAAGCATGGATGGACTTGCAACCTGTCACGTGGAATGCTAACTAATATTTGCAAAACCAAATGTAATGGTTAAACTTGCCTCTGACTACCACCTACTTGGGATCTTCATTCTTCATTCACTCCTCACTGCTCTCCTAACTGAACCGTCCTAATATTTATTTATATGAAAACTAACAGAACTTCTAAAATGCACTCACCCCCTGGCATTTGTCCAAGCAAACGGTGACAGTTCCTTTAAACTGCACGTAGGTACTGTCGGGGAACTTGAAAGCACGGAACTTGCCCGTCAGTACGTCGCCGTCGGCAGTCACGAAGTTCTCGAACAGGTACGGATCTACTGAGCATCTGAAATAGAATGATGCGCGTTTTATACCAGCGATGCAAAGATGCGTTGAAAGATGGATGCAGTTAGTATATGGGTCTACTGAGTATCTAAAAGAGGATTGGACGCGTCCTTTACCCGCGATGCAAGGATGCGTAGAAAGATGGATGCAGTTAGTATATGGGTCTACTGAGCATCTGAAAGAGGATTGGACGCGTCCTTTGCTTAAAATGAAGGCACGTAGAGATCTTCACCTAGCTTGTCTGCTATTTGGAATTATTAAATTTAAATCTCCCAGCTACCTTTTCAATAAAATTGAATGGGCGAACTCTCCCTATCCTAGTAGGTCCTGCTCCCTTGTCTTAGTGACGAGGAAACACAGAACTGTGGCTTTTCGTGGATCGTTTCGCTTTGCAGCTTCTCGCTGCTGGAATGATTTGCCCCCGCCGTTACGAGTCTTAAAATCATTAAATAGTTTCAAGACAAAATTCAAGCAGAAACTACTAGCAATTCAAAAAAGCTAAAATCATTCACATTTTACGACCACTTCAATTCATATTCGCACTAATGTCTGGGTTTGCTATTTTTTCACTTTTACTTCTGTCAATGTCATTTGAATGTTAATTTTCTGTTAGGTTTAGTTGCAATCATATATATATATACCTGTTTATGTATTTATTATTTGTACTTTCTGTTTCTGTCAATTGTTAGTTTGTGTATGTGTTGTTTAGCCCATAACGTCACCCTGTTAAGGCTCAGTCTGAAAACCAGCGCTGCTCCCCTACTTTGTTGGGAGTGGCATTATGCTGAGACTGGGCCTGTTTGGCCGCACACTCGCAGCGAAAGACTGATAGACGTGTCCGTAGGTTTTAGGTACTTACCTCTAATTGTCTTGCCCATACCCTGTATATCTTTGTGTCACTGTCTCTGTATCTGTAATCTTCAAATTATTTTATACTTTACTTTTCTTTATTTATATAGTAGTACCTAGGCTTCTAGATTATTTGTCTAGATAATAAGTCTTGTAATGTTGTGTGTGTGTGTGTCAAATAAATATATTCTTATTCTTATTATTCTTATTCCTTTACCCGCGATGCAACGATGCGTAGAAAGATGGATGCAGTTAGTATATGGGTCTACTGAGCATCTGAAAGAGGATTGGACGCGTCCTTTACCCGCGATGCAAGGATGCGTAGAAAGATGGATGCAGTTAGTATATGGGTCTACTGAGCATCTGAAAGAGTGTTGGGCGCGTCTTTTACCAGCGATGCAAGATGCGTTGAAATATAGATGATCTTAGATACAAAGTACAAGGATATGTGTTTTACTAAAGAAAGAGGTTGTTTTTTACTTGACTGCGGAAACTTATGTTTTTCGCGCGTTGGCCTATTGTCTAGCGTATGGTTGCTTGCAATAAAAGAGGTATCACTCGCACGTCGCCGACCTTGAGACATAACTAATACCTATTTGTATTTGCAAATTGGTTATACCCGACGGTTGAGGCCGTCTTTTAGCTTGTTAACGTCGGTATATAGTTATTGGTTTTTGTCACAGGGCGCTTTAAAATTAGACGCTTATATAAAAGCTGCAGTGGCGCGACTGTGGCGCAGTAGACGCGCCACTACAGCGCTTCTATAACTAGAAGCGCGATTACAAATTCTCATACATTGCGAATTCGCGACTACAAATTTTCATACGTTATCTAGTAGCAATTGTCGAGACACGCGTATGCTGCTGTGCCACAAGCTGTCTTATTTGAAGGCGCCCTAAGTTTAAATTCACAGGAAATCTTACCCGTTCAGTATGATCGTCTCTTGCTGGCTTCCAGTGTCGGTGGCGTGCATATAATTCACGAGAAGACCATACACGGGCGACGACTTCTCATCCAGGAAGATCTCCATGGAGAGAGGTGTTCCGGGACTCACTGAGATCTCTCCTGACACCCTGGAATAAGAAATACAAATATATACTAAAAATAAAGCTGAGGAGTTTGTTTGTCTATGATTTTTATTTGAAAAATACCAGTAAGATTTAAAAAATATGTTTGCATTTGATAGCCTAATTCTTGAGAAAGTTTATAAGCTATTTAACATCACGGACCGATTATTTGTCGTACCAAGAATCTTATTATTTCCAAAACACGATTTACAAAATGAACTCTATAAAAAAACACCACTTGCGAAAACAAAAACCTCTTAAAATTTAGAAGGCATATACTCACTGTTTACCGTTCTGCTTCACGACAGCTCCAAGGATCGGTTCCGGAGCTTTACCTTCTTCATATCGGGTGATGTTTAGCACACTGGAATAAAAAAGGTGTAAAATTAAGGCTCTATTCACACGGACGTTTGACGAGCGTGAAAGCTACCACACGAACACTACAAAGTCTTACTTAGTAATATGGTAGTTACTTGGGTTCATCAAAGTAGGATGTATGTAACTTACTTAGTTTCAAAGAAGGATGTATGGTACTTACTTGGGTTCATCAAAATCGTCGAGCGGGAACGGTGGCACTGCTCTCGATATCCTCTGCTTGCCGCTAACTTCACATCGGACATCCACCGAGGCTAGGCCTCCCGTCAGATCTTCTATCATTATCTTGTTGTAGAAGATTTTTTTGCCCTGGAAAATAGAGAGTTCTTTTCGCTAAATGCTATCTTTTCTGGACAACCTTGGACAGGATAAAAATAAATCGAAAGACGGCGGTGTATGAGAAACATATAATAAATTATTATATAAATACATCTGCTGGTACGAAACGACGCGTAGTCGGAGAGCTAGCTCTCCAGCCAGCCTAGGATTTTCGCTTTCGTCTGGTAGTGATCTGGATCACTTCACGGATTACTTCACTTAACGTAAGGAGACATAATTATGAGAAGATCAACATAGGTGGTTAGAAAAATTAAAAAATAATTGAGAATGTAACTCAAAATAAGATTAATTGATTCCCACGTTTACATGCGTAAACAAGTGTACATGCGTAATAATGTTTACCTGCGTAATAATGCTTTACTTCACGAATCTCTGATACAACTAGTGTTACCAACTTACAGTCATTTTATTGATGATCCGGTTGACCCCGCATTTATCGTAGTTTAGGAGATCGAAGATAAACAGAGCGTTGTCTCCTTCTACATCCGGCAAGCAGGGCTTGTAGTCTGGAAAATAAAATAAAAATATATAAGATAAAGCTTGTCATTTTTCACACCATTTTTATTATTTTTTAGAACCACTGTTCTAGATGATACTGTGTGATAAATGGGACTGTGTGATATGGGAACTACATGACTAATATAGATAGAAAGAAATTACTTTATAACGCACCAAATAACTCATCAGCTAAGTTAAGTATTACAAACTTTGACAAAGTTCTACAATTGGCGGTTGTATCGCTAAAACGCGATCTCTATCAGAAAAGCGTATCGCGAATATCGCGACTTAATTATTATCAGGCTACTTCAAAAATGTTTCTCAATTCGTCTGTATGTTACGCGATATCTTCGCCAATTATTATTGTGAACTGATTTTAATTATTGTTATTTTAATGGGTATACTGAAGTACATATATGCTACTTCAAGGGTGGTCCTATAAATATTTTATGAAAACCCACTCGTCGGAGATGAGAGGTTTAATCTTAAAAAAGGAAATCTTAAAGACAAATGGTTCCCTATACGGACGGTGTAGTGAAAAAAAAACTTCTCCCAATTGTGTACATACAAAAAGTTTCCCGATTTTCGTTTTTGGTTTAAGGAAACACGTATTAATACTATTTTTTTATCTCGAAACTCTTTTACCTGTGCGAGAAATCAGGCTTTGACACACAGACAGACAGACAGTTTAGCATGTTGAAACTATAATAGTTTCGTTTACGCCATTTGGCTTCCGAACCCTAAAAACTGACTTGCTTTGTCAATTTATGAGGATTGACAATACAAATAGTGTCACACCAAAAACATTTCATTTAACATAGGTTGCCAGGACACACAGGCTTATAACGCTTTCACTGTTAAAAGTTATCATCTTATGCTCATGAAGCGCCAAGCTCCTAAGCCCTTATTCTATAAATCCTGCATTTTGGTCATAAAGTATGACTTGGCTGTTTCATTTCTTTTTTTTTGTTTTTAATTTCTCAACATAAGTCCACGGCAGTGTCTGTGTAACGGCCGAGAAACAGGTGAAAAATGTTTTAAGCCGTCGCACAGACACTACCCTCAGATATAAAAAAATATGAAAACTTACGTTTCAGCCCTTCCACGAAGGCTATTTTCTTGTTTCCATCCATAGGAACCGTAACTTTTATGAGCTCTGGCGTACATTCCACCTGGCTTTGTGATCCTGAAACAAACACATAAAAATGGTTACTTACTTTCTTCGTAATGTATTTACAAACAAACGAAAACAAACAGCCCACTGAACATACTTACATAGTCTTAATCCCAAACTATGTACCCTTGTGTCGTGGGTATCAGAAACTACGAGTACCACAGTACCACATCACCCAGACCCGGCACATATATAAAATAAATAATGCTGGACATATTTCACACAACATCATCTAGCCCCAAACTAAGCAAACATGCTGCTTCGGGTTGGGTTGGGGCTGGTTCGGGAATCGATCCCGCACCTCTTACGTCTGAGAACTGTATTATATTTTAAGCGGTAAGGTTCTTTAACCTGTTAAAGTACCTGTTTAAGTAGATACTCATAGATTTTTTTAAACATTAATATTATTATAACAATAGTAATAATAATGCTGAACATTTTTCACACTGCATCATCTAACCCCAAAATAAGCAGAGCTCGTATTATGAGAACTTTTATATCCTTTTTTTGTAAAAACATACATATTATACATAGAAATCACACAGACCCGAGACAAACATTGGCTAATTGTACAAACATTTGTCTCACAGCGAGAATCGAACTTGCACCCTTTTGCATCTCAGGCGGGCCTTCGCCCACTGCGCCACAGAGGTCGTCTGTCGTTAAAATATTTTTTGTTTGGTTCTTTTCGGAGGATGGCGCTAATATTATATACGCGACACGGTTTTTTTAAACTTCTGCGAATATTTACGTTCTTTCAATTTGTATTTTATTTTTGACCCAAATAAATATATTTTGATTTTGATTGAAATTTGTTATACCAAGTGGATAACACTGTGGGCTGCATTATTACTAAGTCTGATTTGTTTTACCCATTACTCTAATATTATTACATATCTAATGTTGTTCCAAAACAAATAAAATAAAAAATAAAGGTCTCCATTTGGGTCCTACTGATTAGCACCTACTTAGCCACAATCAAATTATCTGTTCTACCCAATTGTTTTTTCCGTTGAATTTATTTATTTATACAACTATGTACAAGTAGGAATATAAAAATACAGATGAAACAGCTAGCTATCTAAAGACTGTTGCAAACGATCTATAGATAGCTCAACTGATCCAGATTACTACCAGACGGAAGCGTTCCCAAAATACTGGCCGCATTGCCACGCTGAATGGGAATGCTAATGCGTTGACCCAGATAAGAGCCAGCTCTCTGGTCACGCGTCGCTTCGACCATTCACCCTGAAATAATTTTGAAAACGCGAAGGGCCCCGTTTTCTCGCGGACCCAGAGTCTCCCAAAAATGAGTTCACTTTCTACCCACGAAAATAATTTTAAATGAAACTTGTTTGCTTTCAAGTACAGAATCACTCTCGTTCCAGATAGTATACTTTATTATAAATCTTAATAGTTTATTTAAACGTTGCCTGTTACAGATGAAATTACGAGATATTCTGAATAAGTTTTAATCAGATTAATGTTTACATTTGTTGAAACCGCATTCTTAATTTCTAGGGTGACTATGGCTGGTGTTATTTTAGGACATTTTTTTAGACAGGCATTGGTTCACAACTTGTAATTTGAAGTGTTACTTGTTTGTAGATTTAGATAAGTTATGTTTTATGGTAGTTCGGAACTACAGCCGTTCATAATTTGTCTATAATAGATAAATGAAATAAAATCTCGCCAAACGCTTACATATCCGATAGAGAGTCAGAAAATAGTAATAGATTTTTTTAAGTTAAAGGAATTATTTCGTATTGTTACAGTTTATATGGATATTTAGGTAAACTAATTGATAAAAATGCACGCATATAAATTTACTCGAAACTGTAAAGTGATAAACCGTGAGGAAAGCCACATGCCTAACATGGGAAATAAAGACTTGAGCGTGTTTGATTTGTTTAGTTAAAATATAAGGATACATAAGGTAAGCCAAGGTCTGACGACATTCAATCTACTTTCAGTCTAAAACGAGCATTTTAGACTGATTTTATATGCTGGACAATAATAATAACGCTGGACATTTTTACACGTCATATACATACCGTGTAATATACTACATACTACGTATACATGTTTTTTGTAAATACTTACATAATATTAAAAAAAAAAACACCCAGACCCAGTTTTTAGGATATATCCTGTATAATCTCCCAACTTATGGTCACCCTACAATCCGGTGGACTGTCCGGTTCGTCGTCCGTTCCGGTCGGCGCGCGTCGCGTGTGAACCCGCCTTTATAAATACTATTGCGTTTGTGATTAACCCGGAAGTAGATAAATGCCCTAAGAAATGTATAATGTGTATTTATAATAAGGAATAAGACAGGGACTATTCTGGTTGTGGGTTCAAAACCAGTTCAACCCTTAACCTGCATCACGATTAAAAACCTACACAATAAAATGTTTTTACTAAAATCTGATAGTATGTTTGTTTTCTCAGAACTCTGTCAATTATAAACTGATTTGGATTTTTTTATTTATATTTGAACTTTTAGGTTGGTCCCATTTTTATCAAACCCAAGTTTTGATGATCCATGTTGAATTGAGGAAACCCCTCAGATTTGGATGATAAAATGGGTGACAATATTTCATATTGACTTTTTATCAATTTCCTGTTATTGAAGTCGTTTTTTTATATTTAATGTCTAATAATTATTTAAAATCCGATCAAAAACCTTGTATGGCAAGAGAAGTAAGCCAGTGTGTAACACTGTGTGTGTATGTATTTAGTAATAAAAAGTATATAAGTATTATATCAGTCATGTAGTTCCCATAATACAAGCTGCTTAGTTTGAGGTTATATTATGCTGTGTGAAAAATGTCCAGCATTATTATTACTTATATAGAAAAATACTTACAAATTCTTGATGCTCCAATGTTTTCCCTTTAGTGAGAAAAAAACCTAAGCTTCTAGCTATTTTGTTTGATTATTTTTAGATTTTATTTAATTTTATAGCTTGCTTTTTCTAAATAAATGAGTTTACTTTGTTCGAATGGCACAACACTATAGCTGAATTAGGAATCATCAGAAAAAACCAAGCAGAGTTTGTTGCCTGATTCTTTCAAGCTTGGTCGCGCGCCTGGAATCGGCGTAAATTCACTATACAATTTGAAATTCACGTCACGTAGTTTTATAAGTTGACGTTTCTAACTTTTTGATTCCAATCGATAGAACCTATTGACTTTGACTTTTAAATCCAGTGAAGCAAAGAGAAGCATCACTGTTTTCCTTTTGTCAAAAATATCAAGCTTTGCAATGAAATTGTAAAAATAAATAAAATGGTTTATTTCAGTTATCTATAATTTTGGTTAAATGTACACTAGAATCTCACATCATTAGTCAATATTTATCTCTTAGATAAAGACCTTTAAAAATTAACCATTGAAATCGTCACGTGGGCTGCTTACCTACAACTTGCGGGTATGTGTCAGATTTAATGTTTGTTCTACCCCGTTCTTGTTATCATCGAAGATCACTGAGTTTGTACCTGATTATTTCAATCATAGGGTCGTGAGCGTGTTTATTTGTTTTGTTTTGAAGTTGATAGAGACTCAGTAACGTTCGTATGACAATGTCAACTTCAAAATTTATTTATTCATTAAAATCACTATGATCACTTTGAAACTCTATGGGGAGGCAAAGAAACGTTTAAAATGTCCAAAGCGTCAATGTTTTCCGTCACCGTATTTGTATTCCCGCTGAATTCACAGTTCGCAATAAATAGGTCGAAATCAAAAGCGAGCGGTATCCTGTCCGCAAAATCTATACGTGACTGTACATAATTTTAATAACTGGTATTGTAATATAACCCTTATAGGAAAGAGGTAGAGGTTATCGGACATATTATAAGATCTTTATTACGTACCTACTGTGAAGTCGTGATGCCTTTGATTTGAGCCGATGAATAAAATATATCAATCTATCTTGGTTACCTTCGTACTTTAATTTATTTTATAACTATCTACTGCCCACGGCTTCGTCCGCGTTGTGCCCGGATAAAAATAAGCTGATGAAACAATATGTGTAAGTCTCGCTTATTTTCTCCATTAAATACTACTTAGTAATTTATTGTTTTCAAATAATGTACTTAACCAAATCTGGGGTGTACCCCAAATTTGGTTTAATTATTCTAGTACTCAAGGTTAAAGTTAGAACTCTCCTCTTACTTTAGCAACTTTGCTAAAAGTTCACAGCTTTAAATACTTTGAAGCCATATACTAAATATAAGACGAGAAATAAAACCAAAAATGGTTGAGAAACCAAACAAAAGGTTTTTAGAAAGCTATATAATGATGAAAATCATTTACAATGTCACGGAAATAAAACTTCAAATAAATTGATAAAAAGCCCAATATTAAATTTAATTTTTTCATCTATTTCATCCTTGAAGTATTACCTCCCATTAAAAAAACACATTAAATTCGGTTCACAATTGGCGAAGACAACGCGTAACATGCACACAAAAAGAACCGACGAATTGAGTACCTCCTTTTTTAGTCGATTGAAAAAGTCGACTAAAAAAGGACCTCTTACACCGGACCACAAAATGATGGTTGGTGCAGCGGTAAACCTTCATAATCTAAAATCAGAGCGTCTCCAAACTGGTCTTCTGCTAGATAACATTCTTCCATGTTGTTTCCGAGAAGAATGAACACATCAGGGAAATTTAACCTTTATGAGACGCTCTGAATATTTTTACTCCACTATCGGTGGGGCACATTTGCCTTGTTTTGACAGATTTAGTCAAGTCCAAAGCTTTATAAAGGGGTGACTTTTCTGACCTAATTTTCAACTGAATCGAATGGAAAGGACTTCATTGCTAAATCTAATGCACGGGTTCGAATCCCATCCTCGTCGCCAATTATAGTATCTGAGTAAAACCTCGACATTATACACAGAGCATCATCTAGCCCAAACTAAGCAGAGCTTGTATTATGGGAACTACATGACTGATATTCTACTGCTTATATACTTTTTGGAACGAAGTTCTTTATCGCGCGTTGTGGGGGGGGGGGGGGCTAGACGGAAAAAATTCTCACGAAAAGTTGTAACGACACTTTTTGCTATAGTAGGCTCTTGTAAGCTGTGCGGCGTGCGCATGTTTCTCTGTCTGTCTCTCTCTCTCTCTCTCTCTTATAGAAGCCAAATATTTTCATTTTCATTTTTTTTTAGTTGGCTTGCTAAAAAAAAAAAATTAATACAATTCCTTCACTAATTAATCGAAAGGAACTTCGTTCCATCCGGGTGTCCCTTGACACCTCTCATTTTTTTGTAAATACTTACATATTATACATAGAAAACACCCAGATCCCGAGACAAATATTTGCAGATCCCACTAACATTTTTCCCACGGCGGCGGTTAATTAATGAATGAGTGTTTGTTTTTTTTTAACACCGGTGTATAAAGAGAGTGAAGGCCCCATCGCAAGGCATATTTAAAGCTCGAGTTAAAAACTTATTTTTAACCAGTCGGTAAAATGGTCGGTGTATATATTAATTATAAATATATATTATATATATCTATATATTTGTAAATTGTGTAGTTTATTACTGTGTATATAGTATGTAATTATATTTATCTAGTAGTTTGTATATCGCATTGCACTCTCCTCTTGTATTTAATAATTACGTTTACCGCCAACCATTCTAACAATTGCATACTTTCCGCTCCATTCCAAGGTTGTCTGGAAGAGATCACTTTTAAGCGATAAGACCGCCCATTGTAATTTTTGTTATATTAAGTTTTTTGTTTATTTTGTTGTGTGTACAATAAAGTATTTTCATTCATTCATTCATTCACTCTCTGAGTGAGTGAATACTGCAAAATCATTTCGCAATATTTCTCTTGACATTGTATCAAATAACTTAATTATTCGTTAACGTCCGTGTAAATGGCCGATCTGCATAAAGACAGGCCTTTGTCTAAAACGGCGTAAACATTTAATTTTCGTTAATGTTTTAGGGCACCGTACCCACCATTGAATAAAAATCGACGTTTATTTTAATCATCGATTGCAGTACCTAGTGACTCGTGGCAATTAAACCTATTTTAAAACCATCCTGGACATAGACATACCGCCGTTGCCGTAAGCCCACAGACTTACCAGGGATGCTAAGCCGTTATACAGACAAACATACCCTTAGAGCAAACGCATATACGCGTTTTCTTCTAAAAACAGTAGAGCATACAAACAGTTTTCCACGAATAGGGCCCAGTCCACCGTAAGATTTACGTTAAGTCAACAATGTCCATTCCTAGTGTCTGCGAATCTCACCATAAGTGGCCGGCAATTAATTATCCAGGATTCGATAGTGTCAGTCAGTAGTTCCGTATTTCGCGTCCATTGTTTACCTTAGTAAACAGGGTGTTTCACGACGAATGGTCCAAAACCTGATTTCAGTACGAAATTCAAAAACTTCCTCTGATCATTAATAAATAAACTACTGATGTATATTTTTAGATCTATTCTCAGTACGTAGATCCGTGAAGTTAGTAGGGGGTAGTCACATTATATTTGGCACAGGTCCTCGTTTTGCAAGTAGTTAGCGTTCAGCGTCACAAGTTGCAAGCCAATCGCCGCTCATTGGTACACTAATCGATGGCACATGCCTTCGAATTTTTAATTCTATTTAATGCTGGCTTCTTCGCGATGTTTTTTTTTCAACGTTTCGTGGTCATTATTAGAGAAACTGTCTTTCCCAGAGGTCTTATGTTCTGCGAGCTATATGGCGTGCCTATTGCCACTTCAATTTGCAAATTCTAAGAACCATGTCGTAAAACATACATGGGGTTGATTCGGATAGACTAAGGCAATCTACCACATTACACAAAGGCTACCTGGAAGTTCTCTTCTATCTTACAATATGCAGGAAGTGAAATAAGCAATTAGTTCGCTTGGCGACAGTTCTTTCAATTGTGAGATAAATCATTTTCTATCTATCTATTTATTAATTTGGACCATTTGGCTTGACTCAACCTGTATGTACATTCTAAGATGTCTAGCTGGGTCTTCCTTTTTCAGTAAGGTCGATGTCCGATGAGAAATAACAGGAAATCCGTGTGTCTTCTCGCCGTTTCACTTACCATTTTAGGGCCCGATCAAACTGAGGCGGTGGCGATGGCGGTGGCGATCAAAAGGAAATGTTTGTCAAAGTTCGCGTGAATGTTTGGTCCACCGCATTAATTTGACCGGGCCCTTACTTGACTTTAAGCACAATGCTCGCAAAGTGAAGTCTCTGATAAATTTATCCAAACCTTAAGAACTAGGGGAGGTTTTCACGGCCATCTTGAATAAAGTTTTCAGCGTTGAAAACAGATGGCACTGTTCTGAGAAGAGCGTTCTGGAGCTTGGATTGTGTTGCACCACACTCACAGATGTACCACCTGAAGCCAAGAAAGCTTCTGAGCAATTCCCTGTGACCTAATAGTTTTAACCTCACATCGCAGTTGTTTTTGTTACGTGCTTGTCAAATTCACATTATAAAAATGACATAATTACGATATGACTATGATCTGCAAGCCCCTACGAGGAGTCAGTTGTGCGCCCAGGATTTCACGAAGTAGAGGCCACCAGGATCTTCGAAAGGGGGCCGTGCGTGCAACTTTTTAACGGAATCTGGCGAACCTTCTTTGATTTATCCGATTGCCCCTGTCAAGTCAGTCTCTATCAAGCCATTTGGAACTATAAAATAAATTATTTATAAAAAAAAAATGGATCGAAAGTAGACTGACACAATAATTATTGTTAGATCGAGATATTTTGTTAAATAATGACGCCCTTTTCATGAATGCGAAAAAATTAGTCGTTTGATAAAATATCTATATGGATGAAACATGTTTTATTGCGAAACTATTTTGTCGAAGTTTCTGTCATCCATCATCATCACCAACAGCCACTAGAAGTCCTCCTCCAAAGAGTGCCACGACGAACGAACACGGCCATCAATCCAAATATACAATCCGATTAGAGAACAAACCAAATTCAGTACCTTGAGTACTGTAATTAGTACAGAATTAGTACAGAATTTAACCATCTTGTTATTTTTTTTGTATTCTAATAAATATATTTTCTTTCTTTATTTAAAAGACTACCAATCAGTTTTACTTGACAAGTTGTTTACTCGAAGCTCCTAATTTATGATGTGGTTCCTGTCCACCTAGACCTTTTTACTACTGAACCCTAATATCCATAACCAGCTAGTCAGGTGGGGAGAGAAACATACATTCAGATATTTATAAGACTCATCTCGGGTTTACGACCCTGCCTCGGGGTAAAAAGTAGCTCAGGAGGTAACTGTTACGTAGTGTGGGTTGTTATCAGTGTTGATTTTATCGATATCGATGAATTAATTAATGAAATGAATAAAAATACTTTATTGTACACCTTATGATATAAACAAAATAAACAATAACACATTTAGATAAAGGGTCATAACGCTTAAAAGCGTACTCTTCCAGACAACCTTTGGATGGAGAGAATTATATGGGATTTTAAAGTGGCCGGGGGTTTCCTTTATAATTAGTGTAAATTTAAATATTATTATGCATAAAACATACTACATACAGTAAAATATAATACATAATAACAAATACCTATTTTATTTTATCGATATATTTTTCCCGACTGCAAAGCATGTCATTGTTGACAATGTAAATCGTCGGTGGGTCGAGATGGTCCAAGATCATTCGTCGTAGCAATCTTTGGGGGAGGCCTATATGCAGCAATGCATTTCTACAAGCTGTAAGCTGTTGATAATGATGATGACTGTACATAATAATCGATTTCATCTACGGCTTTACCCACGTGGTACCCGAATGAAAGTAGCATGTGTAAGGTGACGAAAAAATGGTTAAAGTGGTTAAAGAAATAACGTAATTTGCTGTAAGTACATGCGAAAACGCAGGTATGTGCTAAATTTAGGATTGCTATTTTTGGACGTGCATCTGACTACCCCCTACTTGGTATCCTCAAAAATCTACGCCTGAGTATGTAACCGAGGATGACTATCATGAGGAATACAGTGGTGAGCGTGTTATTTTGCTGTAAAGTTTATTAGAATAATACAATTAAATAAATTACTGTAGTTTACTGTAATTACTGTTATTAATTACATAGCATCAATACACAGCATTCTAATTAAAATATTTTTATCGATAACACAAGATGGGACAGAAACCTGCTGTCCAATCCCTATTAATCCTTTTACACAGTATCGCTTTCTTAAAGTAGCGTTCATTTACGATAGCTTGTAGTTACTGGGTTGGGTCTAATTGGTTTTTTATTCTACGGAACCCGTTAATAGATTGGCTATTTTTAAACTTTAATATAAGTACTCTGTTTTAAATGGAGTTAGGTATGTAATGAAAGTGTCACTGTTTTTGACTATTGAAGACCTGTTTATTTGTATTTGAATTTGACGAAAAATAGGCCTTTGAGACTTCGGAAGCGTAGTTCTCTAGGTGGCCGACAAATTTTAATACCGAGGTGACGTCAAAATTAAATCTCGAATGTACTAACCTTGCATGGCGTCATTTGAGATGTGGAATTTCGGTCGCAGCCCGTCTTAAGATAGATAAGCTTAGGTTATGTCAAGTTAGAAAGGGAATCATTCTCATTACACCCCCAATGTATGACGCCAGTGCAGATCGTGTTCACTCCACTTAAAATTAGTTTTTTTTTAATGTTCTGATTAGACACACAGACATACGGCCCAATGTAATTCGGTTACAGTCGCCTATTGACATCTGCAATACCTGGAGAATTGCTGATGCGTTGACTGTCCTGAAAACCTCTTTTAATTTTTTTTAAGCGCAATCCCGCTTAATCTGAAAACCGTATAGCTAGGTTTTTAGGTTAGCCACGTCATGAGGAGGGAAGAAGACGAGAACGTACGAGACATTACGAGAAGAGTGTTAAAGATAAATGTGGATGGAAATAAAGCAAAGATAAGATGGATGGATTGTGTGAAGGAGGACATGGTTAAGAAAGGAGTGAGTACTGAGACGACGGTTGATAGAGGAGAGTGGAAGAAGAAAACATGTTGTGCCACCAAGTAAGGACAAGAAGATGATGAGTTTAGCGGAAAAGCCTCTGAAGGCAGCTCATTCCACAGTGTATATGTACGGGGAAGAAAGGATCTATGAGTGAGTCACATACCAATCATGTATGGATGAGCCATGTTTTGGTGTCGCGAGGTGCGATGGCAAAATTTGATGCAGGAATATGGCTGGATAGTTGCTCGGAGCATTCACCACTGTAGAGACGATAGAACACGCTAAGTGCGCTAATTTTACGGTAAAAATGGTGAAAAAAAACATTTTCATGCAAAGCCAAAACTATGTCTCGTACTGTCATTAGATTACAAACGAGATTGAACCCCATTTTTTATATCATTTAAAGATCAAGTTGTTTGACCTTCATTCACCCACATCCCATCTTCCTGCAGCCGGCAAAAACTGGCATCAATCAGAATCCGTATGCCTCCATACATCACATAGTTGCAGCACGTAGCCCCACTAACATACTTAGAACCGGACTCATGTTGACCTGTGGGGCAGTAGGGAGATGAGATCTTCTACACACTGATAGGGCATTTACATAGCCCTTAGATGCAGTAGGTTTTGCTTTATATATTGAAGATTACGATGAGAAACCTCTAATGGTACGCAATGCAGTGGAAACCATTTTCAATTTTAATTTCTACTTTCGAAAATGGAAATCTTAAATAGCCGGCTATTCCGTTCTTTTCTCTGGTTCAGGACAATTGGGGGTACAGAATTAACTATTTCCGATACTCCCAGTTTGAATATATAGGTATACTACCGAGCTGCCATCTTGATTTTTTCTGCAAAAAAGGCGCGTCATAGGATGAAATCTATAGGAAATAAATGAATATATTTAACTATATTGGAATACCTCCATCTGCATCTTGAAGCTAATGGACGTATATTTATGGATAAATATTATATTATAGTCAGGGAACGAATAAACGAGCAAAAATTGTTTTATCTTTGTTTGTTTTATCACACAAACATCAACCAGATACCCTCAAGTAACTTGATTCACAGGGTTATTCCCGTTTTCCCCTGATCTTCGGGGACAACTATCCCACCCTTTTCCCTGTCAAACTTGTCAAAGTCATATATGGTCATGTCCTAAGGCGCTGCCGAGTCGTGCGTTCAGTTTGAGCTACGCGCTAACCTCTGAACTGGACAGGTTTGTGAATATAGCTCTAGGGATGGGATGATAGCCTTGAAGTTCTGGAATATTAAAAACTGGTAGGCACTTTATGCAATGAACGCTTAGGATAATAAGAAAATTTTTATTCGTTATTACATTTTGAGCTTGAACATCTTGAAAATGAAGGATTTTATTTTTTCGACGATATGTTTTGTCCAACTTAAATTATTAATAATGGTTAAGTATTATCCCTTTTTCCGAATAACCTTGGTCACTAGGTATATTTTTTTTATTTACCTATAAAACTAAGTAGCAATTTAACCATAAATAAATAAACACTCAACAGACATATACATAGTCGATTTTCTGTATCGAAGGTATCAGGAACTACGAGTACCGTGGTACTATAACTATGATTTATGAGTTCTCATTAAATATTAACAATAATGATATCCTGAAATTACAAAAAAAAAATGTTCCTATTCATGTTAGTTTCCAAATTAATTAATACTTTTGTATTAAGTGAAATATGTTCATCAAAATATTTTATGTTACTCTATCGTAAGAGTTCATTTCTTTCAAAAAAGATAGGTAAAAAACTTGATTTCCCTTCACTAGCTGGAAATGACGGTAATCGTCAGAGTTATTGTAGAGTCTCGGACATGTGCCTTGTGATTGATGGACGAATTATGGAAAATAGGAGTAGAACTACTTTACACTGAATATAGAACTTTGGAGTTAAATCAACAGGTTTGAGCTGGCCTATCGTGAAACGCAAGTCGATGGATGTAAAAACCTCTTTGGTTCAATGAGAAGTTGTCTTTTTTAGTCTGTGGCAAGTTTCGCTTTCTAGCTAATTCGCCAAAAAAGCGCGAATGTTTAGATCTCGACTGTCTAAAATATAACACGACTCTCAAAAATGTGCCTTAGTGTACCATGTGGTTACATCTAGTAAGTGCCATCTTCAGGGAACATGGTCAAAATAAAACTTCTCAATTTTAACCAAGCGCTAAAACACAATTTTCTAATTAATTTCTTATTGATTAAAGTTTTGATTTGGTTTATGCCTGACTGGCTGTGCCACGACCCCCCTCGGCTCCCGACCCATTTGCTCAGCTCCTAAGAGTCGTAGCGTGATGTTAAAAAGCCTAAACTTCCTCAAGAATGGGGCTATAAAATACAAAATTTTGTTTAAATCCGACTTTTAGTTCCAGAGATTAGCGCGTTCAAACAAAAAACTCTTCCGCTTCATTAAATGAATAATGCTGGACATTTTCACACAACATCATCTAGCCCCAAAGTAGGCAGAGCTTGTGTTATGGGAACCACAATGACTGATAAACTACTTTATATACATTTTTTTTGTAAATACATTCTTATACATAATACATAAAACACTCAGACCCGAGACAAATATTTGCAGATGCAAACCTTTGTCTCGCGACGGAAATCGAAACAGCAACCTTCTGCGTCTCAGGCGGGCCTTCGCCCACTGCTCCACAAAGGTTTATTATAAGTATAGATTAAAAAGAAAGTATGCATTAACTTAAAAAAGAAAATTGAAGTCTGTATTTACATTCGAAATTACCAATGGTACTTTACTATAGTACTTTCAGTATAATTTATTCTTGAAGAAAAGTGACCTTGAATCAAATGTTTTGGGTCGAACGGAGCAAAATACCTATTGGGTAGAAAAATCTTGGGTCGAACGGGGAAGCACTCACGAATGCGTGTGCCGCCATTGGTTAGTCTTCCAATAAGCCGCGATGACCTCGCAGTTTATCAAGTTAGAAGCGAAGACAAGTTAGAACTATTATGCAAAAAGTGGGCATGCCCCAAATATGCATGGATGTGCTTCTGACTACCCTCTAAGTAGAGATCCTTGAGGTTACCAAGTGGTAAACTTATGGACTACGTACTGAGTATATATATACTATGGATGTCTATCAAGGGGTATTATAGTCGTGAGCGTGTTTTTGTTAGTGTAACTTATTATCTTTTTGTTTCTTTACCTATCAATGAAAGTTCGCATGCATTAAAATACTACATTCATATTCCAACACATCAATCAAGTTATTTCTCATAAGAAACAAAACAATAAAAATACGAGTAGCAACGCCATTTTGAAATAAGTTAGTATCGGGGTCGTGTGAAAGATCTTATCATAGACAATAATTGTTCGATAATAGGTAGCAATGAGATGTTATCAGAATAGACACCTAGCTTGTTGTCACAGATACATTATTAGTAACAGTTTTACGTGCAATAAATACCAAGATTCTTACAATTTTTTGTGTGACTTTCTCACGCGCAAATTAAAATAAATCATAAGGTACATTAGATGGATATTATGTTGGAAGGAAAGTAGGCCCTAGTTTTTTTTACAAGCTGAACCTATACACAAAAAAAAACAGCCACGCGCTGTATAGGGTTCCGTAGATGCCCATAAACTTATTATTTACTATCTGTTTTACACAACTAACAACTTCTTCTAAGTAATTTTCTAATTCATACCCTCTTTAAGGGTAGGTAAACTAAAATATATATTTTTTAAGATTTTTATTTACCACTATGTCGGCGTGATTAATATGTACAAAAATCACAGCTTTCTAGTACTAAGAGTCTCTGAGCTAAACCGCGAACGGACAGACAGACAGAAAGACAGACAGACAGACAGACATGGCGAAACTATAAGGGTTTCTTGTTGACTACAGAACCCTAAAAACCAACACTAATCAAAAGTTTCTTAAATTTTCATACAAATAAACGAGATTTGAAAACATTTTATATCACATTCGATATTATGTTGTCATCTAAATTTAAATACATAATACAAAAGCATACAATGCTCATTACTACATCCTCAGATACATACTCATTGCGTAGATGTTTAAGGATACCAAATGGGGGTAGTTAGAGGCAATTCCAAACATTACATTTGGCACAGGCCCGCGTTAATCAAGATGTTATAATTTTACGTGTCACAAGCCCATCGCCGTTTATTGGAACACTAACTAGAGCGCACGCCTTCGAAGTTTTAGTTCTAGGGCATGCCGGTTTCCTCATGATTTTTTTTCACAGTTTTGAGCACGTTTTAAAGTGCACATATATTTTTCGAATGGAAAAAAACATTGGTGAACCATTGAACCGGATTCGAAATCATGACCATGACGGATCGGAAATCAGGGTACCATCATCTAGGCCAAAAGAACACGGGTTTTTTAATAACATCAAGTTTCATTTTCAGTTTTTTTAAAACATTTTTTTAAATATATTTATGTCAGTAGAATAAATATAATTAGAATAAATATACAGGAATGTATATTTATTCTAAGGCCTATAATGTTTATTAGGTAGGTTTTTTTTTTAGGTTCAGGTTTAAGACGTTTATTCCCATAAAGACATATTCACTTACATGAGAACATAAATATCATAAAAAAAAATAAACAAAAGTAGGTCGTTCTAGTATGTACAAGTTAATACATAGGCAGTAAAATATTTAAGGTAGGTATTTTAGGTAGAGCAAGATATACTCATTTAATTTTAGGTGAAAATGACACTTTATGTAGAAGTCTAAATTTACGAATTTAATGTTTCGGAATACGTGCAGATAGCATCCATCAGTGATATAAGCTACAATATAAAAAAAATGCCCAATGTATTCGGAATCAGCGTCACTCGATTAAAGGCGTAATTGGCCACCGCATTGTCGATTAGAGGCTTCTACTTATTCAGATTGAACTGAAAAAATATTACTCTTTTCTAACTTTTTTTTCAATAATGTAAGCATGTTACCTTCTGGCTATACAAAAGTAGCAAACTAGTTTTAGCAAAGGTATTTTTTTTAAATACCTTTACTAAAAAAATATTTGCTAATGACCAGTATGCTTTGGTCATTAGCAAATATTTTGCTTCGCTCAAAGCTTAAACTATACGGGGTGTCTCGGATTTTTGCATGAAATAATAAAATAGGTGCCTACTTGTTTATTGGACCACCCATAAAGTATAACCTACCTATTAAAAAAAACACATAAAAACCGGTTCACAATTGCCGAAAATAAAAAAATACATACAGACGAATTGAGAACCTCCTCCTTTTTTGAAGTGGGTTGAAAATAGCTAAGTATCAACTGCTCAAAAGTTCTGTTGACTTGAAACGTTCAGCTCTTTCTTGATATATTTCTAATTATAATGATTAACACCCACTGCTATAAACAGGCCTCCCCTAAAGAGTGTCGTGACGAAAGATCTTGGCTACCTACATACACCGACTTCCCGCAACCTTTAAAATGTCATCAGTCCATCAAGTGGGAGTGGGATTTTTTAACTTCCATATTATATTCGATCCCCTAAGACCCTGTATATCCCGTGGCGAAAGCGCTGTAAAGCGCGTTCACATTAATTATTGCTGCGCAAACAATGAGATTCCCAGAATTGTGGCTAGTGTTTACACGCCGTATAGTGCCTAGCTACTTCCATGGCGCATCATGGCATGGACGTCGGACGATTATTTAATATTTTTTGTGTAATTATAAAAATATGAGCTATCGCTCCCTCCCTTTCTCGCATATACATATACACACCGCATACACACCTCGCTATAAAATATCTTACAAAAACTATTTAAAATAAAGTACAAACTCGACTGTTCTACTGTTAATATATTGAAATATCTTTCCACTCCATCATGACACCCTGGTCTCAACAAAATTGTCGTAAATACGGTCACAAAAAGAGGTTATACTCGACGTTTTTGAATTTTTCAGTAAGCAATGTTCCATTAAATAATTTTCATTAAAATGAGTGACTTCTTATGGAGATATAGAGCTTTTTTGCATAACCTTTGACTTTTTCTATAGACCCAGACCCATCTATTATGGTACACACTTAGGTACTGATTGTATCATTGAGATTAACAGCGAAAAAGGCGCTTTATTGAATGAATCCGAAGACCTATCCATGTGCCAAGACAATATCCGTAGCCTGAATGTACTGAGAGTACTAATTGTTTTCGTGTATTGCAAGGTTTTGTGTAACTTCGAGTTGGTTTAGGCTTAGCGAGTTTTGTTTGATTCGCCGGCTACACTATAACTTACTCTATTCTCTCTTTACTAGTTCAGTTTTGGTATCCTATACTCTGAGAACTATGAATGTGTCACTTAACTTTGTGGTTGAGTAGCCTTTTCCCACTGCTTCACCTGGGTGGTACCCGGATAAAAAGTAGATACGTTATACGCTAGGTCACGAATGTAATCGTTATTAACAATAAACATTAAATTTTGACATTTATAACTCAGTAGTATTACCATTTCCATTGTACCTTTAATTTTAATATGTTATTGTGTATCTTGTTTATTCCATAAAGTGTACAATAAAGTATTTTTATTCATTCAAATTAAACAAACGTGAAAAGGAGTAAGTTTAAAGTTTTAGTCAAGGATTTTAGAAACTACAAAACTTGCCTTTTAATGGAAACGGGATGCATACACTCCTGAAAGATATCGCGCCAAAAATGTAACGAACATTACTTACTAGGTCAAAAACTATCGTGAATTTGATTATTCATATTGTAAAAACGGGATTTTACCGACGTCGCGACGCGACGCGACGTGGAGGGAGGGCGTCGCGATCACTCACCCTGATGAAGACTCTCGGAAATCTTTATAAAAAAATCCTTTCTATTTTCCATAGCATGCCACGTGCCGATAGTAATAATTTAAAGAAAATCGTTAAGCCAGCCTTGGTATTTAAACACACTAACAAACAAACTCAACAAACGTTAATCTTTTATAAAATGTTAGGACTTGAACAGTTGTTGAGCAAACAGTTTTTTCATTAAAAACACAATCATTTACCTACACGGCACCATAGCCCAAAATAATGTTACCACAAGCATGAATCGCCGATAGTAAAATAAGAACCTGTCAACATAAAACAACTGGCATGCGATAAAAAAAAACAACGTGAGAACCATGAGCGTAATCGATATTGCCTATCATCGACTCCATAACAATCGAGTCGAGTTGCCGTAGTTACAGCACTGGCTGAGAAAAAAGTAAAATTGACACAAGTTTAAAAATAGAACGTGCCTTATTTTTTTTGTTTTTGTAATGGCGACATAATATTTTCTCCGCGGTTAGTCGCTTCTTTGAAATGTTTTTTTCAATAAAATAATGGCGTTAACCTGTCCGCAACCTGTGTGTCTTTTCGCATATTTTCTAGAACGTTGCAATTATTGAATTACTAAGACAGTAGGATGGTTTATTTAAGTGGGTAGGCGTGCAATTTTAAAATATGTGCAATCTAGGCTAACGCTTGTGGCATTATAACTCGACAGGTATATTTTTAACTGATATGTAACTCTATATGTGGTTAGGTTATATGTTTGGTTAGTCCTGATATCCATATTTTGATATTTATGTATTTAACCATTTCGTTATAATTAGATAACATGGCATGTAAAAGTGTACATAGAGGTACTTAATATATATTTTATACACAATGTGTGAAAAACTCATGTTTTTATCATGAATAATATGATAAAAATTCACAGAATTCCATTAATTTAGTTTTAAGTGTGATTTCTAATGGCAATTTGTACGTATCGAGCTTTTGACAGATACCCAACTAACATACCTTGTATAAACTGACGACTTTACAGTGGGAGAAGGCCCGACTGACAGAAGGTTGCAAATGTTTGTAAGACCTGCAAATTAATATTTGTCTCGAGTCGGGGTGTTTTCTTTATATAATATGTATGTGTATGTATTTACAAAAAGAAACTATACAAGTTGTTTGACAGTCAGTTCCCGTATTACAAGCTCTGCTTAGTTTGTGGCTGTTGAGTGAAAAATGTCCAGCATTCTTTAATTTATTACAAAAAGGTATTTATTTATTTTAAAAGTAGCATATTGTTTACTACCTCTAATTTACAACAATCTTGTAGGTCAAAATTTGATCTTTTTCGATCTATTTTATTGTGTATGCCAAATTTACGTGACAGCGTAATAAAATGAATAAATGATGATATCTGAGGATTTCCATCATGGGGATTACAGTCGTGAGCGTGTTTGTTTTTACTTTGTTGTTAACGGTCATTTTAATGTATTCTGTCTATGTAGTTATTTAATGATTAACTACAAACAATGTACAACAATACATACCTACGTAGGTTGAATAAGTGAAATATTTTTATTTGAATTATTTTCTGACTGAAAACAACTTTAGTTCCTACGTACCTTTTTGAACAATTTATTTAAATAAATTATAATGTTATTCAATAGGCCTTCTCGAGGAAAGCTTGCCTTTTGTGGGAAAAATGTAAATTTTGCTTTTATAAAGAATTCAATTACTTTTATTGCTATTTACATAATTTATTCAATAATGTGAAGCTTTTTTTTAAAGTACTTACCTATGTTTTAATTAAATGATTATCTGTGCAAAACGCGTGAATGATATAAATGTACATAGACGTATCTGTGTTTGGACGTGTCTCTGACTATCCCCTACTTGGTATTCTCAAAGATCTACTCACTGAGTATTTATTTGAGGATGTCTATCATGGGGAATACAGTAATGAGTGTGTTTGTTTATTTGTTTGTATCTGCGATGCTGTGAAACTCACTGGTAACTTTTTTGAGTGGATTTATAATTGTGATTTGTACTCAACCTGTCAAATTTGACAGATTTTTATAGACATCATTCACTTGTTTTTCAGCGAAAAAAATTGGAATAGGTCAAAGTAATTTTCATAAATTGTAATGTAACTTTAGCGTAGATAGTTTACATATAGGTAAATGTAGAACTACGAATTTGATTGTTTTATTTGGCGGCAAAATATCCAACATGGCGGCCATAGATAACTATAAAACTCTATAGAATAGTTTCTCATCATTTGCCATGAGCTAGCGTCGCAAAGAACAATGAGATTTTATCTAAAACAGATTAGATTTTAATACTATATTTAGCATTTTTTCACACGCTATCAGCCATCGGAAAGTGTGAGGTAATGGTGTTACGGTAAACTATGTGACAAACTAAACGCGGCAAAAGCAAGAAGATAAAATCTAATCTAATTCTGATTCCATCTATATTTTACGTGTCCTCCTTAATGTTATTATTTAAATCACGATGATTTAAATAGGAACATTAAGGAGCACTCTAACTTTTTCTAGATTATATTTGGTACATGTAAAATTATATTATAGCTAGCAAGTTAGTAGTTAAGTAAGTTTATTCTTTAATTTTTCAATTTTCTTAGTACTGACTCTACCTCTTCATAATAATAGGGGTAGCCTCTCTCTTTAGCCTCAAAGGTACATAATCATAATCTCGTATTTTATACGAATGACACAGAGTTCAAGATGTCAGTTCAAGTTACGATTGACTAA
Organism: Perizoma affinitatum; assembly: GCA_961405105.1. Taxonomy (NCBI): domain Eukaryota; kingdom Metazoa; phylum Arthropoda; class Insecta; order Lepidoptera; family Geometridae; genus Perizoma; species Perizoma affinitatum. The sequence goes on from OY560207.1 coordinate 6,972,269, forward strand.
ACTTTGGTGGTTTTTCTACTTTATATAATGGCAAACAATGGTTACCGGTTACCGTAAATAAACGCTGCCTATAGACGCTTGCAACACCAAACCGGAACACAGCAATGAGAGCATTACTGCTCGCAGTAATAGGTAGCATACCTATTACTACTTAAGTAGTACTTCTCCGGATAAACTTTTCTATAAGAAAGTGCAGTACTCTCAAACTAACATAGAAAATACTAAATGGCGCTTCTGTGGGTACTAAGGAATGCGATTAATATGCAAACCCGACGTATATTGAAGAGAGAATCCGTACGCATGGTCACGACATAATGAATGCCGTCTGGGGAACATTATTGAAGCTACAAAAGGGAAAGAGAAGATAAAGAGAACTCATCCAAATCTCAGGTCTCTAAGACACTGTTTAGGTTCGTTTACGTAAATCAGGGTCAGAGTCATGCAATGATTTTATGTTGAAACCTACCTATTTGGTAAGATAATTTAAAAGTACTACGTATTCAATTCCTATTCACATCCTTAATATGCTATAGGAACCACTTCGGAACGCTTGGGTTCGTTAAATCTTTTGGAGGCGAGATTTTGTGAACACATCAACCCCCTTATCTACTTAAAGGTTTTTTCAACTAAACACTGTTTTGTCTTTTTAGACAACCACGTTCTGTTGGCGTTAACGCCTGAAGAAAGATTGTGTGTATGAAAATGGCATTATGTAGCTGTTGAGATGTCACGTGACTGCAGCCAAGTTTTCTCATGACGTATTTGCGATAGCGTGAAAGGAAAACTAAGCGTGAGGTATTTGTCTAGCCGCCCAGTTCATCTCAACATCTTCGGCGTGGTCTACCGCGTGGTCGTTACATGTCTCATGGAGTCCAATATAACTCGGACTAAAATAATTATAGTCCAAGATTCCAACTCTTTGACTATAATTATTTTAATATATAAAGTCGGTATATAAATTGTCCAACAAACTATAAAGCTACATAATAGTGTTGCTGTATGTCGGGTTTATTTAATTATACTCAACTCACGTACATCCTAACAAATTCTCATTAGGCAGAAAAAACAAAATGGCGTCACGGGCATACAAGATGTGTATTTTTAGATTTTCACATTTTATTGCTATAATAACAAGCCTCTGCCCACGGCTTCGCTTGCATTGTACTCGGATAGAAAGTACCCTATGTGCTGTTCTGGGTTACAAACTATACCAAATAACCGTTACGGAGATCCTTAGAAAAAAACATCAAATTTCATTGTAGATACTTTTTGTTACTTATGTATTAAGTTTTGTTTATTCTGCTAGCGTGTGTTTGTTGTGGTGTAACAATGTATTTTCATTTTCGTTGCGGGTGCTAGAAAATGTTTTGTTAAATACCTACAAATTATGTATTTAGTTAAGATTAAGTATATTTGTCTCTCAGGTAAATAATTAAAACAGGTGTTAAGACCACAGAATAGTTATTTTTGTGGTTTAGGCGAGTTATATCTGTCAAAATATTTAGTTATTCCAACCTCATTGGTTTAGACTTGTAAAGTAAAGTTAGTCAGCGATCTATGTAACTGTACTATATCCCTTGTGTTATACCTCTTAATGAACTACCAACTCGACAGTGGGTACTATGAGCTGCCGTCCCTCATCGAGGACCAGCATGAAACAAGGGATGAAAAAAAAAAAAAGAAAAATTTATAACGGGTCGCATTGGCGTACATTTCTAACCACTTTTTTTGTAACATAGGAAACACCCAGACTCGAGACAGATATTTGCAGATCAAACCCCGCGCAGGGAATCGAACAACCAACCTTCTGCATCTCAGGCAGGCCTTCACTCACTGCGCCACAGATGTTGTCAAACTTCCTTCCTAACGCATAAAATACAAGGCATATTCGTTTAACGAATGTGCCTAATGTTGTTCACCCCCTACACTATAGTTCGTCCAGGTAGGTACTCAATACGTATGCTAGACCACTGTTGCCTCTCGGTCTAAATTCTAAAGTTTGTTTGAAGTCAGTATAAAATTACATCGAAATAACAACCTCCTTTTTTGTCTGCACTTTTCCAACAATGCTGACGTATATACGTTATTGTTGTCTAAGGAATTTTATCGGCTTTTCGATCGGAATTCTCACCACAACTGCGCATACAAGAAAAAAAAAATGCTTCTACCATCAAGCCCATCTTTTGTACACTCTTATTTTTTGTGCAATAAAGAATTAAATATATAAAATGCAAAACAAAGATGAATTTTGCGATGGTATGGTAAATTGTGAATAAAGGATAATGTATGTATTTGCCAATTGATGTAAAAAACCGTGTTGGCCGAGTGGCCGGTACATTGATTTCCGATCTGGAGAACGTGGGTTCGTGTACCAATAGGTTTTTCCAATCGAAATATTTGTGTGTACATTAGCACTTGCTCGAAACGGTGCAGTAAAACATTATGAGGAAACTGGCATACATTAGATACAACAATTCGAAGGCATCAGTCAGTGTTCCAATTAGCGAAGATGGGCTTGTAACCTGTTATGTAGAATGCTACTTGCAAAACGCGGGTATGTGCCAAATATCAAGTTTGGACGTTACTCTGACTACCTCTACTTGGGTTCCTCGAAGATCTACGCACCGAGTATGTAGGTATTTGAAGATGTCCATCAAAGGGGATATAAATAAATAAATAAATAATGCTGGTCATTTTTCACACGGCATCATCTAGCCTCAAACTAAGCAGAGCTTGTGTTATGGGAACTACATGACTAATATACTACTTATATACTTTTTTTGTAAATACATACATGCATAATATATTGTTTGTTTTGTTTTTACACATACTGCCTTTGCTTTTGGTACCAGCCCTACCACCAATTTGTGAATAGTGCTGGAAAAGGTAGAATTTTCCAGCTCTATTCACAAATTTACCGGAAACCATTGCTAAAGGAATAGTCCCCGTTCTAAACGAATTTACCCCACCGGCTCTCGGGCGAGGTAAATGGGTTACATTAAATGGACTGAGAAGCAGTTTCAATCCATCTCTGCGTTCAGCAGTAATAAATTATGTAGTTAAAAATGGAGGATACTAATGAGGTTTTGTAAAGGAGAAAATAAACTCTACTAAAAACGTTTAACAAAATCGGATTTTCTCGATCGGATTGTCCATTTTGCGAGGCTGAGTCTGAGGCTCAAGAGGTGCGGATTGGATTCCCGCTGCGGGACAAATGGTTGCATGTTCTGCATATATTTGTTCAGTGTCCGGGTGTTGTGGAACCACGGTACTTGTAGAGTACGTAAAAAGCCGTGTTGGCCTAGTGGGCTATACCCCGACTTCTGATCCGGAGAACCAGAGAGACCCAGTCGTGCACCAATGGATATTTCCACTCGAAAAAATTATGTGCGCATTAACACGTGCTCAAAAAGGTGAAGGAAAATATCGTGAGAAAACCGGCATGCCCTAGAACCAAAAATTCGAAGGCATGTGCCAACAGTTAGTGTTCCAATAAGCGGCGATGGGCTTGCAACCTGTTATGTAGAATGCTACTTTCAAAACGCGGGCATGTACCAAATGTTATGTTTGGACGTGCCTCTGCCTACCCCCTACTTGGTATCCTCGAAGATCTACTTACTGAGTATGTATCTGAGGATGTCCACCATGGGGATGACAGTCGTGAACGTTTCGTTTTTTTTTTTTTTACTTCTACAGACTGCTGATAATGATGATTGAACAGTCACCCATATCGTATGTCACCTTATAAGGACAGTACACACGGACACGCCAAATTAAGAGCTGGTGCATTCGTTTCGTTACGACAGTAGCCTTATTTCCTCACCTCCTATTGCTCTGAGCAGTCTCTTATATTAAACCTTCATGACATGAATATAAACAGAATATAATAATAATAAAAAAAAAACAGAAAAGCGGCGTTGGGCTTGTAATCTGTAACGTGGAATGCTGATTACATGCAAAACGCGGGCATGTTCATGTAATGTTTGAATGTGCCTCTGACTTCCTCATACTTATCCTCAAAGATTAACGAACTGAGTATGTATCTGATAATGTCTATCAGGTCACATGTATGAGCAAGTTGTTTCTTTTCCAAATCAAAATTGCATTTTACTTTGGCACCCAACATTGGGCGTACGCCTCCTCCATACTTCCATACATACATGGATCCGTGGTTCTATTGTAGTCGGCCTTGTGCTAGTCAACTCCTGCCCTTAGCATTAGCAACCAAGACGGTTTCTACGAAAGAGAAGAAAAACTATGTCTGTCGCCTATTCCCTCACACAAAAGAGGGACAAAATATTTTTTGTTTTCTCGGCGGTAGATAAAACCGTTGTCTTCATGTTAAGCAGGCAGGTTTTTGCGTCACCTCTATGATGACGTCACACCAAGGAATACGATACTGCAAATAAATATCTATATTTATAAAGGGCATAAGCCTTTCTGGCATTTGATATCATTTATCATTGTCCTGTCCATGCACGCCCTTCCAACATTTTTATAAAGTCACGCCAAATTAAGATCTGGTGCATTCGTTTCGTTACGACACTAGCCTTATTGCACGAGACGACATTTCTGGGGCCTAACCATCAAGTCGTATTACTATTAAATTCAGACAAATATATCAAATCCTGCTTTGAAAATGAAAGCTATGGCGTTGTCAAATAATCGTCAGTTGCAAAGCGAAAATTTACATCTTTGCACGAATTGAACCGCAATGACACTTGATTTAAGTCTTTGGGCAACATAATCTGCCGGCAGGACATAAATATTTTGATTGGATTGATATGATGCCTACACCTACCCTTTATCACCGCTCGTTATCAGCAAAGGATTCATCTGCACGCCCACACCCTAGAGCCTGGGTGGTCGCGTACCGTGCGCTTTCAGAGTAACTTTCTGCCGCAAAGACTTAGGTTATGGAATTATCTCCCTGCTGACGTTTTCCTAGTACGAGTTTCTTGAAACAGAGCGTTTAAAGAAACTCGTACTACCAGTCACGATGCCTGCCTGGTTTATCAAGATGAAAGATCTTATACCTGTAATTTCACCGGCAACCCTACCCTTCAAACCGGAATATAACAATGAAAACATTACTGCTTGGCGGCAGAAATAGGCATGGTGTTAGCACTTCCCCGGACGAGCCCTTTCACAGGGGCTCTACTACTCTCAGTACATTTCTGAGCAACAGAATCTGGGAGCTATTACAATCTGTCTAAAAAGAAAAATCATGGAATTAATTAACTCATACCAAATGCTTATAAACATTGACATAGTTACGAACAGGCTTCTCATTCATTTCACCCACACAAACGTCCTTAGGCTACCTTAAACGGCGGCAACCATCAAACCAAAATAACCTAAAAAACTTAGCGATCCCTATTGCATAGCAAAAGAGTCGAGTTTCGAGCAGATGTAGATTGTTTGACAGCATCTGTCATTTGGTACAGGTACGAGCCTACGTGAATAGCCCGCCTACGTAATGACGTAATCCTTTTTAAAGATTTTCTCAAAGCGTTTGTTGTATTTTTTTATGCAGGTTTCACTCAACGTGACTCAACTAATAACATATCAAAATGAAATGAAATAAAAGAGACCTTGCCTTTTGGGATAAGGGCATGCCTTTGGTGTGGGACGCCATGTACGTAGATACCCTAGCACCATCTCATATGTCGGGAACATCAGTCAAAGTAGATGCAGCGGCTGATTCGACCGAGTATCTTAAGAGGCGCAAATATGGAAGTATCTACAGAGCTTACTTATACAGCCTTTTGGGGTTGAGATTTAAATTTCAGCGCACATGGTTGAAGCGTCGCGTGACAAAGAGCCGGCTTTTTTTTTTTTTTTATTTCAATTCAGCGTGGCAATGCACCAAGCATTTTGAAAACACTATCGTCTGGTACCGATCTGGATGCGTTGAGCTATCTATAGATCGTTTGCAATGGTTAAGATAGCAATGGTTTGCTATCTACGACAATTGCAAAATTTTCGATAAATATCTTAGTTACTATTTTGTAGGTTGGTACCAACGTTTTAAGGAACATGCGTTCTGTATTTAAAGGGTAAAAAAAGTTTAAAGGATTCAATAAAAATACTGTACAATAAAATAAAATAAAAAAACAGTTACTAGTTCTATAAATCTATCTACCGTGTGTCGTTTTGGGATTAGAAAATCTTACAGAAAAAAAAGGAACAATAATACTGATAATTGTAATGGTCATGAACATGGTTAATAAATGGCTTAGGTACTAAGTCACGTGCGACGAATCTATACTTACTATTAATAAAGCTGAAGAGTTTGTTTGTTATTTCGTTTGAACGCGCTGAACGATATAAAAAATATTTTTGCATTTGGTACCCCAATTCTTGAGGTAGGCTATTTAACATCACGCTACGACCCTTAGGAGCTGAGCAAAAGAAGTAATAGCGCGGTCGGGTGATCGGGGCTCGAAGGCGGCTGTGGCACAGCTCGTGAAAGATAAAACCATACGAATGTACAACAACCCATTCCTCTGACGAGTTTATAAAACTAATAACAGAATAAATATGCATAGAATAAAAAATCGTTTTATCCCAGAACGTAAGTAGCGCGTGGTATTTGTATTATTTATAATATCTGTGCCATCTATCTTCGAAACAGCTAAGATTATAAGTTATTATAATATCGATATGCGACTTTGGCCATCATTTTATATCACTTTAAGGAGGTTAGATGAGGTGGTTACCGATTTATATGACTTTGAGGAGGTTCTCAGATAGTTTTTATTTGATCTAAAACAGTGACCAGGAATCAGATCAGTTTATTCGTCGTATCAATGACGAATAAACTGGCAACCCTGTTGTGCTTGTGAAGAAGGGTTCTATCAACTTTGAATCAATTAAATGGAATTAAAAGTTTTAATTACTAACTGAACTTCAGCCTTTGTCGGCGGCGGCGGCGGCGGCGGCTCGGTTGATTTTAACTCGAAGTATCTACCTAAACTTACTGTCGTGATATTTTACGTTATTATCTAAGAATATTGCTACATTATATTGTTAAAAATGTTTGCGGGATAAATGTTTGCTTTTCTGCAGATATTTGTCCCGGGTCTGGGTGTTGTGGTGCCACGTAGTTCCTGTTACCCACGACACAGGGGGATCCTAGTGGGGTGTCAGTACTATGTAAATAAATAATTTTAAAAAATTGCTGGATATTTTCATTAAGCTGCATCTAGCCCCAAACTAAGAAAAGCTTGTGTTATGGGAACTACATGACTGATAATGATACTACTTAAACATATTATTCATAGAAAACAACGTGTATTATTTATAGTGTCTCCAAAATCTGCCGGATCTTATGAGTTCTAATTACCGACTTTCCACAACCTTTAAACCTATAAATAATAACCTAGGTTTTATTTCTTATCTATCTTAAATACAGATAAGTAAAACCATAGCTACAAAATTAAAATAACGTGGTTTATCCAGAACCAACTTCAATCTTATTTAAATGTACACAAGTTTCACAACCAAAATACTAGCTCAAGGTCATTGCACCTCTTTGTACAAACAGAATACACCTCTAGGTGGTAGAATACAGTTGCCGATCGATGCCTTTTAAAGTTGATTGGACATTTTGGCACCAAGGCGTTCACACCAGATACGTGGGCAGAAATGAATCTACATGACTCAAACAAAAAATAAAGCATTAGTGTTTTTTAACCGCAATGAAGATACAGTGATTCAGAAAAATTAATGGTGTGGGAGCTGTAATTTTTTGTGCGAATATTTTTCAAAGAATATCCTTAGGGTCACCAGAATACCAGTGCTAAGTAGGTAGACTATCTACCAAGCATATGCTGACCGCTTTGGAGCGACATTGACCTGTCTAGATATATTATAAAGGTGCGTGGGGATTTTCTGTTCAATAGGTTTTTATTCATTCAAATAACAAGGGTCATATAGGAACGTCAGTTTAGAAATTAAGCGAATTAAAACATTTTAAAGTGAATTTACACCGATTAGAAGAATCAGGCAAAAACTCTTTTGCCTGATTTTTCATTTTTATAGTGTGGTTATAAAATAATAAAAATATTTTTTTTGACATAATTAAATAATTTCTAAAAAATATCAATAACTTAATTTTCCTCAGATAACATACGATATGATAATAATGTGTAACTTATTGCTTAAAGATATAATAATGCTGGACATATTTTCACACAACGTCATCTAGCCCCAAACTTACCATAGCTTGTACTATGGGAACTACATAACTGATATAAAACTTATATTTTTTTTGTAAATACATACATATTGTATATAGAAAATACCCAGACCCGAGACAAATATTTACAGATTATATAAACATTTGTCCCGCGGCGGGAATCGAACCCGCAACCTTCTGCGTCTCAGGCGGGCCTTCGTCCAATGCGCCACAGAGGATTAAATAATCGATATCTTTGCCAATTGTGAACATATTTTAATGATTATTCTTTTAATGGGTAGCGTAAACATCAAATGTAGCCTAGGTAACCTAGGTCACATTTGATGTTTCGGAGTTTTTTTCCTAAAATGTATATGGGACCCCATATACATTTACACCCCATATCAAACTATGGGTAAAATATCTCACCTCAAAGAGTAAAAAAATATGGGATAAATTTTGATAATGGACTTTTTATCAAGTTTCCGTTATTTGAAGTCAGTTTTTGTTTTTTAACTGAATGCAAAACGGTTTGATTCAAACAGCTCAAATGATTCATTAGCTAACGGTAACGGCTCACTAGAATCAATCATGCCTCGCAACTCTACTTTATAAGGAAGGCAACAGTTTTAATAACTTTTTGCAGAATTAGGCATGACTCATTCTTGTATTTCGGTAAGTTATTAACATTTGTATTTTAATTAATAGTAATATTACATTCAACGGACGCATACATAGTCCCCACACTAAGATTACCACAACACCCAGACAGACCCGGAGCAAATACATACAAAAACATACAAAAATTTGGTCGCAGGCTTCGAAAAAAGTCAACGAAATATTGAATAATAGTGATAATAATTTAAAACAGGTAAAAGTATTCGATTAAAAGACAAAAAAGAAAAAAAATGATTTTTAAAACAAGCTTTTATAAAATATGCCTTTTTTTTCGTAATTTACGCAGCAAACTCTTTTATTTGATACCCATTTTGATGGGCGTGCTTATAAAATATTTGGTCCGACTGTATTCCCCATGATGTAAGTCTCCAGATAAATAGATATTTAAGAATACCAAGTAAGGGGTAGGCAGAGGCACGTCGAAACATAATAATAATGCTGGACATATATATTTTTTTGTAAATATATGTTAACATATAAAACAACCAGACCAATACAAATATTTGCAGATGATACAAACATTTGTTTCGCGGCGGGAATCGAACTCGTATCCTTCTGCGTCCCAGGCAATATATGGCACATGTCCGCGTTTTTGGTTCAAGGGTAGGTATGCTAAATTCCGATGTTTTAATTCACCGTTTTTGAGCACATGATTTTTTCTAGTTGAAATTGGTGCACGACTGGGTATGAACCCACGACCTCCGGATTCTAAGTCAGGATACCACTGACACCTAGACAAATGGGTTATCAACCAATCTCATAATAAAATACAACCTTAAAAGAGCCTGGCAAAATTCGTATGACTTTTGGGCCCTATTTCGATATGGTAAATCACCATAAACATTATTATCAGAAAGAAGTAACAGACTATAAAAGTAACCTCAAATTCCTAAATGTGTATCGTTGCTAGAACAGTAAAAAATTAAACAAAAATGAGTATCTATTTGTCTTCATTTTTCTCGGATCATAATGTAATGGTCTAAAATTAAGGGCACGGCGAACGATTGTACCAGCTATCATTGTTATGGCCGTAAAATGACCATCATTAATGCGTGAACGAACTTATTCTGTGGTTCGGGCACGCTTTTGTTTTATGAGTTTTGAACGAAAGTAAGTCAACTACCAAATTTGTGAAACTCTTTGAAACCATACCATTTCTTTATTATGATAGTTTTATGTCAGGATCGTAGCAATTAGAAATCCGTGATCTCTGTCTATCCCTCCGAGAAACAGGCGTGACATATACAACTATGTAAAAGTAGGTATGAACAAAAAATACAGATGTAACAGTTATCTTAAGACCAGTGCAAAAAAGATCTATAGATCTAAAGATCTATACAAAAGTTCCGTAAGTTTTTTTTTGATAATATGGGCAGCTTCTAAATGTGGTCTAATTTTGTAGGCAATTTACTACTTATTGGATCTATCACCTTTTACCACAAAATCATAAACTAAAACATTCTCAAACAATATCTAGACCACAACGACGAAACCCATTTTTATTTTGAACCGAATCTTTTATTTGGAACGTAATTTTACGGTTTTTTTCGGCAAAACTAAAACAGGCTTATGCCACTTCACCTGAATTACAATGATAATGCAACTTTATCGTTCTGCAGAACATTTATTTGAATCCAAAAACACAATAAGATGGTTTTAGTCCCAAATTAACTTTAAAAAGTCAATTGTCATGGAATAATTCTTCCACCTCTATCGAAATAAGGCATTCTCGATTGTATTATGCGATTTAAATTATAATTCTTTATCTAAAGATGTACTTATTTTAGTGGATTTTATTAATTAAATAAATACCTCTTTACCAGCTCGATACCAACTTCTGCTCACGGCTTCGTCCGCGTTGTACTTACCCGAATAAAAGTAGCCTTCATGTTATGCTATAAACTATACCTGTTCCAAACTTCATACAAATCGGTTAAGCCGTTACGGAGATTATTACCTTAGTAATTAATTATTTTCTTTGTTGGACATTCCCCATTTACGTCATCAATACATAAAATAATATAAAATGTTACCTAAATAATGATACAAACTTACCTACATGTAAGTAAAATAATTGTCTGTTTCTAGCACAATTCTAAATACAGCATTTAAGTTTGATAAAAAAAATATTGACTATTATTTTTCCAAGTGTACTTTAAGTTCCTGATTATAATAATTCCTGTTAATACTCACAATTAGTAAGAATCATTTAACATCCAATCGAGTGCTTAAAGTTCAAGATCTCATTTGATTTGCAGTGACAGCTCTACGCATAAGTATTATTTTATGCTATGGCTCAGACCCACTGGCCGAATGAAGGTCGTAATTGGACCGCCTAGCGCATGTTTTTATTTAACGAAACGAGGAAAACAATGTTTCAATTTAATGAAGATGAGTGGAGAATGTTGATTCATTTGCTTTATGTTTTTTTTAAGTACTTACCATTCAAAAGTCATTATTACCGAGGGCTGTTCGTGTAGAGGATTTAAAAAAAAAATGTTTTCTTTTCTGTCATCATACCCCAGGAAAAATAATATTTATTGAAGTAGGTTACCTAAGTGCCTAAGTTAATAATGTTTACGAGGCAGATAGAATACGTTTTATAAGTTTTATACGGGTTTTTATCGCTTTTCCATAAGGACCTAGGTTTTATTTGCACGCAACCTAAGCTCTAATTTCCTAATTTATTATTATAAAATATTCGTTTTCTTTGTTATGTTATATGATTATCGTTATAATCTGTGCCAGACTGAATTGATGCAAAAAGATGTCCATCTATACCATAGATTGACAAAACCGTGCATTCCACGTGAAGGCACATTTTTGACAACCTTCATGTAGAACGCCATCTTTGTAACTTTGAAGAACTATAGACATTTTATTTTATTTTTAAATCAACTTTTTTTTTAAATAACATTTCTTCTTATCCGTATATAAGAAACCTGTAATTATTAAAAAACTTACCTTTGGCAAAAGCTGCATGGAGGAAGCTCAAACATAAAAATAACTTCAGCGCCGCCATTACGAATTTTCTTTTTACACTAACGGATCTGAAACAATGAACATATTTTTTTGATGTCTATCTTCTGATATTAAAATTAGCGTGGTTTGATATCATTTTAGAATATTATTACGACAATACCACATACTTTACTATTCTCCTGCTGACATTTCGTTGACCGTTTAGAGGTCCTTCCTCATTGAAAACAGTCCGCGACCACGCTCGACGGTCGTGCGACGGGAACGTAGAATAGTAAAGTACGTGGTATAGTCGTAATAATATTCTAAAATATCTTCTGATGATTTTTTATTTGACTTCCGTTTTGAACCCAGTTATGTACAAAAGGCACTTTTGAAAATTTGATTTTATTTAGACTACCCTCTAAATAAAATCAAATTTTCGTTTTTATTTTGAAGTCGGGGGATTGAGATGGTTATCTCATTATCAGTCATGCATGAGTGATGACTCATGGTATTCTTTGGTCCATGAGTCCAGCAGTGGGCTTCTACAGCCTGACCAAAATGTTTTTTTAGGATATGGATACGCGTTTTTATACACATAGAGGCAAACAAGCATATGGCCCAATTGTTGGTTAGCGGTTACCGTTACATAACCTACGGACACTTGCAAGGATTTATAAAAATAACGCAAACAAAAAAGTTAATTAATTCTTATAAATGGGTTTATTTCCACCATTTCAATTAACGGTACCCTAAAAACAATAACAACAGTAAAGTACCGTATGGGCAACTGATTAGGACGCATCGCCGGCTGCCCAACGGACCATGGGTTTGATTCCCGGCCAGTGATTAGTAATTAAAATAATTACGTATTATTTAGCTTGCTGAGATTTACTAGAACATTGCTTATCCGTGTTATTCATAAACGTAGCGACTACGAGAATACACAATAATATTTCACATCCGATGGACAGATAACTTTAGAATTCAGTGATTTATCAATTCTGTTGTATGAAATTAGGAGTTACATATCTCACTGAATAAAAATATAATTGATTTTTATTTATACGAAAGGTCATCACTAGAGATCGGTTCGACCGATTTGACTGTTTTTGTTGTGTTCGTAATTCTCAGGATAAGGTATGCATAAAAGTTTTTTTTTAATAATCCACTGGTATTTCAGAAATTTGGATGACCCGCGCGATTGGGTCGCTAGCTTTCAATAAATAAAAAACAACCGATAAGACATACACAATCTTGTCCCCACACTAGGATTCCCTGTCGTAGGTATCAGGAACTACGTGGTACCTTACACCCAGACCCGGAAGAAATATCTACAGAACATGCAAACATTTGCGCAGCGGGATTCGAACCTGCATCTCTTTCGTCTTCTGTTAGTTCTTAGATATGTTACGTATAATATGTTGTACCCCAAGTTTATTAAAGGAAGTAATCTTTGTTGAAAGAAAAACATAATCGTAAAATATTCTTACGAGGAATATATATAATGTACGAGGAAAAATCATTTATATGCAAAACATAGAAGTTATCATTGAAAATCATTACATATGTGTAATTAGTACCTACCATATAGCATAATATGAATGACAACATGAAGTTAATACCTGAAATAACTAAATCAATCATTGTACAAACAAACAAACATGCTCACGACTGTATTCCCTATAACAGACATCCTTAGATACATACTCGGTGCGTAGATCTGGATACCAAGTAGGGGGTAGTCAGAGGCACATGTACACATTGCATTTGGCACATGCCCACGTTTCGCAAGTAGTTAGCATTCCACGTGTCAGGGTTGCAAAATGTTATCGTTACTTTCTCTATTCTAATCACTACATTCTTTCAATCCACAATAAATAAATATTGCAAAACATTTTTCACACAGCAACATCTAGCAACACCCCAAACTAAGCAAAGCTTTTATTATAGAAACTACATGACTGATATACTACTAATATACATTTTTTTAAATACATTCTTGTTATATATATAACAACACACTCACACCTCACTATATCTCTCAAAATCAAACCACACATTTCTCAATAATTTATTTAAATTAATCAATTATAATAATGCTGGACATTTTCACACAGCATCATCTATCCCTAAAGTAAGCAGAGCTTGTGTTATGGGAACTACATGCCTGATATACCTGCTACGTACATATAAATACTTTTAAATTTCTGGTAACCTAGCTAATTTAAGAAAAAAATAATATAATTGGAAGTGGTAGATAGACATCTGCGAACGTACTCTGACCAAATTGGAGACGTTCCGGAGATAGGTCAGGGCGTCTAGACAAATACCTCACCCTTAGTTTTCCTTTCATGCTAAAGCAAATTTGTGGCAGCAGTTACGTAACATTTCCACAGCCAATGTAATTTCCATACAATTCTTTCACAGAAATTGGTATTTATTTATTTATTTATTTAATATGGCACACAAAACAGAATACAGTCAAACACAAAAATAGAATAAATTAAAAACAAAAATTTAGATCTAGACAATATTCCAAACATGTGTACACATCATACTTATATTTAACACAGCAGAATATAAAACTATACCAGGTAGTAGCTATATATATATGAAATAATACATAAGTGCTAGCTACTCTTTTGCTAGAGCAGCTAAGATTTCTTTTTTAAACTTGAACATATTATTATTTAAAACATCAAGTGAACTATAATTATTAAGTAATAGATCGTTGTATAGGCGACACATACTGACTAATGGATTAAAGAAAGATGTTTATAAAGACTTTTAAGGCGAAGGTGTTTGAGAAAGGATACCGAGATCTAATTTTTGTATTAAATTTTGTCTACACACCCTGGTCAAGAGTAGGTACACCGACGAGCATGTATGAAGGATGTGCCAGCAGGAATCTGTGGTCTCTGATTGAAAATATTCCAACTCGATAAAAAAAAAAAAATTGCTGCTGGACATTTTTCACACAACATCATCTAGCCCCAAAGTAAGCAGAGCTTGTGTTATGGGAACTACATGACTGATATACTACTTTACATAAATACCTTTATTTTTTTTGTAAATGCATACTTATTATAGATAGATAGAAATGTAGATACCTATTGTTTTATAAAAGGATCATTAAAAAGAATAACCAGCATTGTTTTCTGGCCTATCTTTGCTGGCTTGGTCGCGGAGGAACAGGCAGTAGATAAAACCGACGACGTTTCAAAGTGATCCATGTGATTTTAATTAATAATTAATTTTTGACTTTGCCTACCCCTTCGGGAAATAGACTTGAGTGTATGTTTGTTAAATAACGATTGATAACATCTAGATTCGTCTAAGGAAAAAAAAACATAGCTCGTACGAAAAGTTTTTTTTTAAAGAGTATTTATAGTTTATGATTTCAGTTGATTTTCTTAAAGCTTCTGCTAAAGTCCTTGACCGGTCTCGAACGGTCAAGGATGATGTCATCGCACCAAAATGCCGAGCGCAACAAGAACATTACTTATTTATAAACGTGGGTTAGTTTCGGTGGCTAGGTTTCTAATTACCTAATTTGACGACATCTGTGGCGCAGTGGGCGAAAGCCGGCCTGGGCGGCAGAAAGTTGCGGGTTCGATTCAAGCCGTGGGACAAATGTTTCTATATGCAAATATTTGTTTCGGATCTGGGTTTTTTCTATGTACAATATGTATGTTTACACAAAAAAATATATGGAAGTAGTATAACAGCCATGTAGTTCCCATAACACAAGCTCTGCTTACTTTGGGGCTAGATGCTGTGTGGAAAATGACCAACATTATTTATTTATTTATGATAATCTATTCTACAATAAAAATATATTGTTTTTAGTCCAAGATATGTTTATAAGTATAATAATTTCAAAGTTATAGTTTTATTAAGTTCAAATAACAGAAGTGTGCTAGGTCCCTTCTAGGAATGAAAATAATATAAATTTTGAAAGTGTCTCTGAGACCCCGCAGTCCATTTCATCCGTAGTCCATTTTATCAGCAGGCCCTAACGGTAACGACCCGAGAATTTGTGGCGTTGAAATGCTTTACTGTACTATTTGTATTAGTCAAATAAAGACAGGCCCGCGTTTTGGTGACATTTCAACGTACATTTCGTGACCGTGGCGAATACTAAACAAACACGCTCATGACTGTATAACCCATATTGGATATCTACGGAATTTTGATAAGTCTTTGAGGATACCAAGAAGAGAGTAGGTAGTTAGGGGCATGTCCAAACATTATATTCGGCATATAATTATGTCCTCATTTTGCGTAGTATTTAGTATTCTACGTGACATGGACATGCAACCTATGTCCATCGCCGCTTTTTGGAACACTAATCGATGGCGCGCATGTCTACGAATTTTTGGTTCTTGGGCATGCCGGTTTCCTCATGATGTTTTCCTTCACCGTTTTAAGCACGAATGAAACGCACAAAAATTTTAAAATACAATTTCACAACCGGGTATCGAACCCACGACCTTCGGATCGGAAGTCGGGGTATCTACAGCCCACTAGGTCAAAACGGAAAATAACCTTGACCTTTGATTTTCAACCGACTTCAAAAAAGGAGGCGATACTTAATTCCTCTGTATGTTTTTTTTGTGTTACGCGATATTATTTTTTAATGGTTATGGTACCACCCAATATATTTACAGCCCGTTTGTAGCTGTTTTATTTTAATAACAGCTACAAACGGACAAACTTCTCAACTTTATTCATAAATAATGGTAGGAAAGGACCTTTAAAAATTAATAAAATTAATTGTTAAGGTCACATTACTACTAAAGTAGGTATTATATTATCTGTGACATACTTAGTGCTACGTCACGTGACAACAGAAAAAAACAATTTATTTTTAAAAAACAAACACGGTGACACAGTCACCCATGATGGACATTCACAGATCGATGGATCGATTGATGGATGAATCGATGGATAGATACTGTTACGAACGGACAAACATAATTCAAACACGCTCACGACTGTATTCTTCATGGTGGAGATCCTCAGATCCATGTCATGTCATCCTGTCAGGACAAATCCTAAATAAGTAGCTAAATGACAGTTGGTTGTTTATTTATTTTGACTTGTCACTTGTCAAAAAATAAGGTGGGTGGATATGTCATTTCCTTTCCAAATTACTCACAATGACAAAACCGGTAAAAAGAGATTTAATGCCAACTAAAAGATACTTACCAGAGGTACTATTGCAATAAAAATGCAGCCAACTGACACACAAATAGTCAAACTGTTTCCATTGTGTCGTGGGTATCAGGAACTACGAGTACCGTGGTACCACAACACCCAGACCCGGAACAAATATCGCAAACAAAAACTTACTAATACAAAGTTGGACAATCACTTACTTACAAATTATCACTAGACAACCAAACCTGATTGAAACAACAAAAACAATTATACGAATAAACAGACTCACCTTAAAAATACACTAAAATAAAACCAACCACAGCACTTAACCTATAAATTTGTCAGCTGACCAAATAAAATGGCGACGACTGCCACTGCCGTTATACGACCGCCGCGGACGGAGGCTCCGGTGCAACTGAGTGACTCGTGCCTGGTAAAGCTGCGTGTACGCAGGTGCATTTACTTTGTAAGTTCAAACGAGTTTGTTGACAGAAAGATATGTAAGTTTTTGAAAATTGTAAAGCACTAAGCAATTTTAACCAATTAAACATAAATATGTACCTACTTTAAGATATAGAATAGAATAGAAAATGGTTTATTAAATAAATAAATAATGCTGGACAATTTCACACAACTACTCCAACGTAAGCAGAGCTTGTGTTATGGGAACTAGGTACATGACTGATATACTACTTACTTATTATATATAGAAAACACCCAGAGACCAAAATTTGCAGATTAAAAAAAATACTAATAAGCTTTATTAATCCATCTCTACTGCTAATAATGCGCTAATTTCAGGAACTACCAGTCGGATTTGAAAAAATATTTAATTAATTAGATAATAATTCATGAGGAAGGTTATAGAGCAACAACATCACGCTACGATTCTTAGGAGCCGAGCAAAATAAGTGAAAGCGCGGGCGGGCGATGCTACTTGACGCGGTGGTTTGGGAGCCAAAGGCGGCCACAGCTATAGTAGGTACATCATACGCAAGCATGAAGATGGTTGTTTGGGGTAAGAAGTTATATATTTGTTAATGTATCTTATATCATTTAACAAAAAAGCGTATGGCACAGATGATGGTAAGCAGTTACCGTAACCTAAGTAAGCAGTTACCTAAGGACGACACCAGAGATATCGCGCCTTGCCATTTGTAAGTTCAAACGAGTTTGTTGACAGAAAGATATGTAAGTTTTTGAAAATTGTAAAGCACTAAGCAATTTTAACCAATTAAACATAAATATGTACCTACTTTAAGATATAGAATAGAATAGAAAATGGTTTATTAAATAAATAAATAATGCTGGACAATTTCACACAACTACTCCAACGTAAGCAGAGCTTGTGTTATGGGAACTAGGTACATGACTGATATACTACTTACTTATTATATATAGAAAACACCCAGAGACCAAAATTTGCAGATTAAAAAAAATACTAATAAGCTTTATTAATCCATCTCTACTGCTAATAATGCGCTAATTTCAGGAACTACCAGTCGGATTTGAAAAAATATTTAATTAATTAGATAATAATTCATGAGGAAGGTTATAGAGCAACAACATCACGCTACGATTCTTAGGAGCCGAGCAAAATAAGTGAAAGCGCGGGCGGGCGATGCTACTTGACGCGGTGGTTTGGGAGCCAAAGGCGGCCACAGCTATAGTAGGTACATCATACGCAAGCATGAAGATGGTTGTTTGGGGTAAGAAGTTATATATTTGTTAATGTATCTTATATCATTTAACAAAAAAGCGTATGGCACAGATGATGGTAAGCAGTTACCGTAACCTAAGTAAGCAGTTACCTAAGGACGACACCAGAGATATCGCGCCTTGCCGACCCTGAGCCATAACGGGTGAAAAGTCCCTTCAAACTGGAACCCAGCAATGCAAGCAATTGCTGTACCTACCTACTATTTTTTTTCGAAAATGATCTTTTTTGCTAACATTATGTATGACTTCAATCCTGTAATTACACCTGTCAAGTGTAATTACCTGTCAATTTATTATTTCCGAGCATGCGGCGACATCAAGACTCGCGTCTCTACGTAGAGTAAACATCGTCGCCCTGTCCATAGCAACGGAGAAAACAAAAGAAATCGTTCATTCTTTGCGTTCTATTTTCAAAACGCTGCACTAATAAATACGAAACGATAAGGTAGACTTTTGTCTTGGGAAGAGTAAAAACTTCTCTATCCATTCATTCTCGAGATTGCCATTCTCAGGGCAGTAAAAAAGTCGCAACAGTCTACAGCTAAATGTAACTTTGTCTTCTCTGTCATAGACAAAGCCGTTGTCTTGGGTGATCATGCTAAGCCGGCTGCAGTCTTGTTAATCTTGTAATTTCACTGAAAGTCCTGGAAGTCTACAGATATCCCTGTAATTTCCCCGGCCGTCCTGTAAGACCACAGGTAGTTCTGCAACTTCACTGGCAGTTCAGTAATTACAACGACAAAAGACTCCAATGTAAACAAAAGTTTACAATATCATTGCGAAGTCTTTGCTCGAAGGCTGTTAACACTTCACAACCCTTCTAAAAAGACATAACTCTACAATATGTTCGCACTAATTTAAATCTAACCTTTCAAAGATAAGTCTCATTTTCGTACTCCTTTCCGTGTACTTAAATTTCGATATTCCAAAAAGTCCTATGTACGAAATTGGCTTATTGTAAAAATAGGTTTTGTTATTTGGATGTTACAGTCCATTTCAGATCTTGTTTTAAAATGTCAGTTAAAGTTATGATTGCATTCAATCGCGCAAATACAACCTTCCTTTGACAGTAGAGTTGGCTATAAATAGCCGAAAAAACATTAACTTTATTTTATTTTGAGAAACATACTATTCTAGACTATTCTATTCTATTCTTATTTTATGACGAGTAACTCCACACATCCATCTCAACATTCGCATCTCTGCTGCGTGCACTCTTCTTTCATCTATTCATTTGGTTGCCCAACACTCCGATCTATACAATACAACAGGTCTTATGATCGTTTTATATTTTTTCCTTTGAGCCTAAAAAAGGCATGTGTTATTATATTTGTATTTTTGATGACTTTTTTGTATAATTAGATGTTATTTATCTATAACATCTAGGCGATTTGGAGAAATTTGTGGGCCCACTTGTGTGCAGATATATAAATAAAGTCAATTGGTGTTCCAATAATCGGCGGTGGATAGTGATGATAAAATATAAATGAGTACATTAATTTTATTTAATATTAAGGTACTAGATAAGAGCTTTTTGTTCAAAAACTGAACATGTTTCGTTTCATTTAGATCGTAACAAGATCTATCGAGTGAATCGTCCGACTAAATCCGTTCGCGTAACAACTCTAACAAGGACTTATCGTTTTTCTGGCTAGCTCCTTGATTATACGGCGTGATGGAGCTAGATCTTAGAAAAAACTTTGATGACTTGTTTTATATGAGTAGGTAGGTAGGTTATGGTCTAATCTTACGTCATAGTTTACGGGCATAGACTGTTTATGACGTAAATTCATAGTGATCCTTGTAATTTTAATCTACACAAATATTAAAATGAGGTGAAGTTTGAAAGTTTGGATGTAGAAGATCCGATTTCTAATATTCTTTCACCAACATAATATTTAAAATCGACCTTCGAAGTGGGCATAGGCTGTATATCATCCCGTTAAAATTCGACTTTTGAAGTCGATTGAAAGGGCTTTTCGTGGACAGCAATTTTGCAATTTTGGTCGACGAAAAAACGGTCGAGCGAAGGCGTTTATTACGAACGCTGCCTTAGGGCGAAACCTTGGATAGTAGCTAGTGAATAATAAATTAGTCGTGGGTTCGAACTTAGTCGTTTGCGTGACTAGTAACACGCGCTAAATACGGTGAAGGAAAACATCGTGAGGAAACCTATTTTCTCTATAACCAAAAATTGTTACCGTTAGTCTTAAATGCATTTTTATTTTATTAATTTCCACCGAATCAAATCTTTTTCTAATCTCTGGAATATCAATCATATTCTTGTACCGTGACCTGAGAGCTGGCTCTGGATTATAGCATTACCATTCAGCGTGGCAATGCAGCTATCATTTTGGGGATGCTCCCGCCTGACAAAGAAAATAATGTGAGGTGTATCTACTAAGGAACGGTTTTTCAAAACTAAACCCCTGAAGTGGAAAATAGGATCAACGTTTGTATGAAAAATCATGATCCTTGAACTTTTATTTTATCTAACTTCTTTTTATAAGTTATAATAACCATTAATTACTTAATTTTTTTTTGTGAAACCTTTTTGATTATAACTAGGTAGGTAGGTACTTATAAGTATTTATTCGTGTATGTAGATAAAATGGAAGCCATTATTGGTAGATGGTCCGTCCGTTTGTTTCATCCTAAAAACCGGTTGCGGTCAGTGAACCTTCAAAAGTGGTTTGGACACCCACACCTCGACATTGCAGACATATGTAGCTTAGCGAGTAGCCGGCAGACGCGAGAGATGCGGGTTTGATTCCTGGAAAATGTTTGGATGATCTGCAGAAATTTATTTCAGGTCTGGGTGTAGCATGGTACTCGTAGTTCCTGATACCCACGACACAGGGAATACTAGTGTGGGTTAGTATATCTATGTGATAATTTGGGTGTTTATTTATTTTTAACACCAGTATGAAAAATCACTGACTGTGACTTTTGTTTCGAATCAAATCAAAAATATCTTTATTGGAACAGTTAAATACATATTAAAAAGAAAGTTAAAAACGATGATACTCGCAGATATAAAAAAAAACCTACTGTGACGCATGCTTCGTATATCTAGCTTACAAGGTTAGGTTAGGTAGGAGGGTATCCTACTACTATTATAAACGCGAAAGTTTGTGAGGATGGATGTTTGTTACTCTATCACGCAAAAACTACTGAACGGATTTTGATGAAACTTTACAGTAATATAGCTCAGAATAACACTTAGGTTACTTTTCCGTACTATCCGGGTAACACGCGGGCGAAGCCGTGGGCAGAAGCCAAAATTTAGTACAAAATAAAAATAAAGTTTAACAATAAGAAAATGATTAGATACTAATTTTGTAATAAAACGATTGTTTGCAAATGAATTGTGTGTGGGTGTGTGAGTATAGTGTAGGTATGAAATAGAACGTGAGTTCTATTCAGCAAAAAATAGAAGTTTTTCCGTTTTTCTTTGCATGCCTGATCAAAACATTATAGCAATAAAATGTGTTTGCGGATTACTTTATGTAGGGCATTATTCAACTCGACACTGGTTATTTTTGCTTTTGGCGTATTGCGACAGGAGCCCGCATATGCGTTTGCAATAAGAGGTTGTATGTTTGATTGCGTGTGTATGCTTGTTTGTTAACATTTATTATCTATGATGATATATATATAGGGCTTATCCGATTGAAGTGCGTTTATTTGCGGTTGGTTCTAACATAGTTCTCGTCTCTAGGGGGCGCTGGAATATACGATGGAAATTATGACGGGTGTTTTCTCATAAATTTAATATGTATTTTAAAGTGAATGAAAAATTCGAAGGTGCCTAATACCAATGTTTGGAATTTAAGCAGTGGTAACAGAAAAAGCCGTGTAGGCCTAGTCGTGGACTGTACCCCGGCTACTGATCAACCAAAAAAAAAAAAAATACCAAAATATTTTTCAATTTACGAGCGAAAACACGGTGACAGAAAACATCGTGTGGAAACCGGAATGCAAAATAACTTGTATGTGTTTGTACTATCATTTAATTAGTTTCAATAAATCAGTTCACGTTCAACTACGGACTCGTGTGGTTTTCATTTTAAAACCCCATCCTTACACAGACTTATCATTTATCAATATCATCGGGCCTTCATCTTTACACAGAAGGTATTCTTGTTTTTTTAAATCAGAAATGCTTGTTCTTTGGTTTACTCTCTTGTGTTTGTCAAAACGTCTAAAGCTTATGTTAGGAGGTGGGTAGGCGTTTCATCCGTGGGTAGTCGAGGGTGGGGCACCTGACTGCATCGATTCAGCGCACTGCAGATGCGTCGATTAAGGATGGGACACAATACATTGTCGATAGAAAATATACCTAGACAAATTACAATATAGATTATCAAGTTTTTCAAGTGTAAACCAGTGTGGGTTTACAGTTGAAAACTTTCACGTGGATACTACCTAGGTACTTGCAAAATGTAGGAATTTGTTAATAACTCCTACTTAATGGAACTACAACACTTAAATATCTACTTTATCTTTTAGAAATAAAACAAAATAATACAAGAAATAAGAAAAAAATTGCAAGAAAAAAAAGCTTTTTATTTTATTTAATTTTATCAGGTATTGATTTGGTCAATTGAAAGTTCTTATCTAACGAACGTCCATCTAAAAATTTGAGATCGCCTGCGGATGGATTGTTAACAAAATTTAAGTTTTATATGGTTCTTTATCGCGTTTGCTTTTTTATTATTTTCCGACTGTGTTGCATTGCAATAGCCGTGGTCACGAGTTGAAAATACTACGGGTTGTCAATTATTTATGGCATAGATAATTTTCGTATCATAATATCATACGTTTCAAAGACGAAATCATATTTTGAGATCAACACCAGATCAGAACTTTCATTTGACTATATTAAAAAAATGTTTAGGGGCTCCATTTGTATCGACACAATTCATCGACTATCATAGATCGAAGCTTCGCGCATCACTATCCATCCTGCTGACGTCATACTCGTTCTTGACCCGGCAGTATCTATTTTGCTAAATGTTAAACTGGATTCACGCACTTGTCGCCTCTATACCTGTGCGATACGGTCCACAATCCTCTGAACAATATAAATTAATTCTTAGTCTCGAGTCTCTCCTGTGGGATATTAGTCTGTTTATTATTAAAGGGGAAGCAACCGTCGGATGCAATTTTGCTTTGTAAAATGAAAACTTAATCCTAGATTTTCTAGAATATAATGAAAATTTAAACGGGTTTGCTAACATTTTAATTTTTTATTCGAGTAGCGGAAGACCTGCTTGTGAAAGCTTGCCTGGGGAAGTAACCACAATTCATATTTATTAATTATAAGTTAAACAAGTCTTTACGCGTTTATCTTTTTTATTATTTTCCATCCCGAGACCACGGCTGTTATGTCATCCTGAGACCACGGCTGTTATGTCATCCCGTGACCTCGGCTGTTATGTCATCCCGGGACCACGGCTGTTATGTCATCCCGGGACCACGGCTGTTATGTCATCCCGTGACCACGGCTGTTATGAATCCCGTGACTACGGCTGTTGCAATACTGTCGAAATATCGGGAAAATAATAAAAAAGGTAAACGCGTTAAAGGCCCGTTAAACTAATAATTATGTTATCTGTACGCGAAAGTTATACTATACCTATTTCTGCCGCCAATAAATAGCTATGGACCGGATTGAAAAGTATGGGAGCCGCTGAAATTACAGGAACATGAAACTATTCACCCATTATGTCCCTGGTGTTCCTAGAGTCCATAGGTTACGGTAAACGCTTAACAATATGTGCCACTTAAGGGTTATTTGCCACATACAAGATAACAAGGCCAGCTTAATTGGGATAGTTGGAAAGGGAAGCCCTCAGCTAACGTTCAGTAAACTGGAAACGTTCTGGAGGAAGGCCAAGTCAAGAGTATATTAAACCGACGAGCTTGTATGAAGAATGTGCATGAGAGAGGTATGCCTAAAGGCTGGGCGGAGGACGGATTTCTACAATTAAGGTATCGTTGGAAGTTTTTTATCTGACTGTACTTTTATAGTCCGAATCATCAATGAAATAAATATTGAAATTAAAATGTGTCAATTCGGACACAGTGTTCGAATATTTTGTGACCGAGTCTTCATCAAGTCCCAGGATCGTGGCAAGTAGAACTCCATGGACTCTGCCTTTCCCTCCGGGAAACAGGACGATTTTATCTACCTACACACATAAAAAAAGTTTGCGATTGGAAAGTTTAATATTTACCTTTAGTCGCGGTTCCATAGGAAAAGAGACTAGCTATCATTTTTTTAAATGGTTTGTTTTAAATTATTTTCTAAATTTTGTAATTAAAGGAAAAAAAATATATCGTTTAAAAAAATATTTCAACATGTTTATCAAAAAGTATGTTTTCAAACTGATCGTAAACTGGTTTTTGATGCGTGTAGGTATGTAGTATGTAATCCTAGATTCCCTTGAAAGTGACAGATAACCCAGAGGGGCTACCCCAGACACTCAATACAATCTCAATTCAAGTCTACTCCAATCCAGTTTCGTTCTTTAAAAAAAAAAATAGCCTCTGACATTTCCATCGCAAACTCTACTTCTTAATCTCATAATCGCTTCAAAAGTACATTAAAAAAATGGAAAGAAGTGGAATGGACAAAGATGTACTCACTGAGTATGTATCAGGATGTCCACCATGGGGAAGACAGTCGTGAGCGCGTTTGTTTTTTGTTTTTACTAATACCAATCGCGCATTCGAGAAAATTTCACGAATTTGATCCCAGTTCCAAATTGCGATTAGCATCAAATGTCAAGGGCAGCCCACCAGTTCCCTGCAGTTTTAGATTCTGCTAGTAAGGAGCAGCCTGATATTTGCCATTTCAACATTATTCTACCAAGAAGGTACTCGTGGACACCTATTTATTTTAACACGCTTATATTAACTAAATAAACAAACAAACAATGTAATCAAATCTTGATAGTAAATTTTAATACTTCTAACTGTCGTATCGAAATGAAACTGTATGTATACCTATGTAGTTCGGATGACAATACTATAATTTGGTATCTTGGAGCTGATCTGATGATGGAACCAGGAGGTGGATAGTAGAACTCTTCAGTGGCTACTAGTAAACCCCGTGAGTTAGGGCTCATATGATTCGTTTCGACGAGTCCAATAGATTGGGCTTGGTAATGAGGGTCTTATTATGGAGCCAGGAGGTGGGTAGTGGAATTCTTTTTTATAATATTTAGTGCGTGATATAAGCGTGTTATTTAATGTGTAGTTTACAACACATTTTATATTCCAAGGTATAGGTGATTCCTAAGTTACCTACCAATTAGCTGTGTCCCGCTAACATTTGCCTACAACGCAAAAACATTCTACCTAGTCATGTTTTATTTGCATGAGTCAGTCGGACTTCGGAATGTTTTCTATACTATAACTTTGTGAATTTTACGAATAATATTTACCTTACTTTGGACGTGTATCACGCTCGCAAAAACAAAGGAAGGTTTATGTAAAACAAGCTTAAGTTTGGTGTTACGCAAAATCCTATCATATCCTATCCTACTACTATTATATACGCGAAAGTTTGTGAGGATGGATGTTTGTTATTCTTTCACGCAAAACTGTACGGATTTTGATGAAACTGTACAGTAATGTAGCTTATACATCAGAATAACACATAGGATACTTTTTATCCGGGTACTACGCGGGCGAAGCCGTGGGCAGAAGCTAGTATTATCATATAAATATATTTTTTTGTGTTGTTTTTTTTAGTTTTTTGGTTACTATAAGTTATTTCAGCACCTACCATTTTTTCAGATGAAAATTGTATCTACTAAGCGTACTTACCTACTCTTTTGTATACAACTCCATTGCATTCACTACCGTTGTGCGTGGCACATCTAAATTATACGAAAATATTGTAAAATACGTAATTAAACAAGCGAAATTGAACTAAATCTAATAATAACAAACCACAACAAAAATCAACCATTAGATAATTCATGAAGAATTATAAGTTTAGGTTTATTTTTAATATATATAGTATTTGTTTAGTTTTAAGAGCCGCGTTGGCCTAGTGGACGATACCCCGACTTCTGATCTGGAGGTCGTGGATTCGAACCCGGTCGTGCACCAATGGATTTTACCGCACGTTATTTTTTTGTGCGCAATAGCACGTGCTCCAAACTGTGAAGGAAAACATCGTGAGGAAACCGGCATGTCCTAGAACCAAAAATTCGAAGGCATGTGCCAACAATAAGCGGCGATGGGCTTGCAACATGTCACGTGGAATGCTTCAGGTTCAGATTAATTTATAGACCATTTCGTACCATAATAACATTTTACTAGATAGGGTTTTCGCCTATTGACACACGCCACTAGGGGAGACTATTAATATGAACGTGATGGAATATTTATTGGATTTTTTTTTGAATTATTAAAAAGTAACCTTATTTGTGATGTATTTAGTTAAACTTGTTAAGGTCGAAGGGACGCGTGACCAGACTTCTGGCTCATAAGAGCTCTCATAAGAAGTTTAACTAAATACATCACAAATAATGTTACATTTTAATCATTCAAGATAGCTTATTCGTTAACCCATTATAAAATGGGTTAACGAATAAGCTATCTATAGATCGTTTGCAACGGTTTTAGATAGCTAGCAGTTTTTTTTCTTATATACTACTCATACTCATACTCATTTATTCACCGTAGGAACTTTACAGTACACTTGGTTATGTCAGATTATACAATACACAAATCATTCAATAAATTATTTAAAGCCATTACAATCCATTAAAACAGACAAGACACTGTGACTTCCGAGTGGGTTTGGGTCAAATAAATTAAATTAATACATAATCATACAGACAATGTATGAAATAAAATACAATTAAAATATATTATAATAATTAAACTACTGTAAAGAGGTATTGTCAAATCACAGTTACAAACACATACATATACCTACATATACCTACTTATACATAGCTATATGAATAAATGTGTTAAATAGTTTCACAATGATAACGAAATAGGGAAATGCCCACTGTCATCTCATGATTTCTCATATATTTGTTATCTAAACACTTCCATGGAAAAACCAAATCCATTATTCTTTAACAACATTTTGTCATCGCAATGTCGGCTCTACAGCACTATGATAAGAGCGGCTTTAAATTGAAGTCCGTTTCAAGTTATATTTGTAAGGATCACGTATAAGATAAATGTCCCTTAGATTTTCAATCAGTCGCAATAAGGTTTCAATCAGATTTACAAATCTATTATAATGTCGTCCACAAGTTTGTTTGTGTTAGTGATTTTCTTTGCTCTGGTGCAGGTTAGTATTTTGATGAGCTCTGTGGTGTCTCGATTCCTGTCGCGGCACAAAGTTTGCATTTTCCACAAATATTTGTCTGGGTTTTTTCTATGTATAATATGTATGTGTTTACAAAAAAGTATTTAAATAGTATAATATCAGTAAAGTTATATGATCTGCAGATAATCAATATTGTTTTTTTAATTTGTACAAAGTGGCCTCTTTGACCAGACCTGAGATATCAATTAGATAAGGAAAATAATTCCCGCTGCGAGACAAATGTTTGTATGATAAGCAAAAGTTTGTCTCGGGTCTGAGCGTTTTATATGTATAATATGTATGTTATACAAAAAAAAGTATATAAGTAATAATATCAGTCATGTAGTTCCCATAATATAAGCTCTGCTTAGTTTGGGGCTAGATGATGCTGTGTGAAAAATGTACAGCATTTATTTTTTATGTAGGCACGTCTTTTAAGATTGTCTATTTTTGCAGTACATCAACAGTCATTGGATTGGTGGCTGGGGTGGAAGACCGATAGTTGTGGGAGGCTTTGGTGGGGGCTTCGGCTACGGCTATGGCCAAATCTATAGACCTTACCCCCCACCACCACCACCCATTTTCTACCCGCCACCACCTTTCTATGGATAGAAATCACCGTTGCAACGTATGTTTTCTTTGAAAAATTGATAAAACTTGTCCTTTTTAAAGAAAAAACAAGATGTCGTCTGGTTTTACTTCAATTAGAACCCTAGGGATATTTAGAGAAGAGCAAAAAACGCCCGCTTATAAGTCAAAGTCAAATATATGCTTTGACTAATGGATTCTTGAAATAACAAGAATCATTGTCATAAAATAGGTTAAGGCAGGCGAATTTTGGAACCTTCGTGATATTTTATTTAAGTGCTATTTTTATTTTATTGTAAAGTTAAATAACATTATTATAATAATAAAATATAGATTTATTAAATATTGTTCTTAAGAATTACATTAAGGGAAATAATGGCAGAAGAACTTTTTGAAGTAAGGTTATTAAAAAAGCCTTTTCTACAAGTAAT
The DNA here is from genome assembly GCA_961405105.1 of Perizoma affinitatum. Classification (NCBI taxonomy): domain Eukaryota; kingdom Metazoa; phylum Arthropoda; class Insecta; order Lepidoptera; family Geometridae; genus Perizoma; species Perizoma affinitatum. The sequence goes on from OY560207.1 coordinate 7,001,343, forward strand.
TAAATACCCTAAAGTTTTATTGCCATATCACCACGTTTATAAATATATCAGACCCCTTAAACAATTTTTTTGGTCAATATCTGCAGAACATGCAAACATTTATCACGTAGCGGGAATCGAACCCACACCTCTTGCGTCATTGCTGGCTAATCACCCACCGCGCCATACGCCACCGAGCTGGTCAAAGTGATACCTACCTAGGTAGAGCCTTCCAAAATAGGTTCTAATTGAATAAATGGACGTTTCTCGAATAGGACTTGCTAATTTTCCTCTTCTAACATGGCTGTTATGTTTTTAAACCAAATAATGAAGTTACAGATTTAACCACTTTATTTTATGAATAAGTACACGTGGCGCGGTTGGCGAAGGCCCGCCTGAGACGCAGAAGGTTGCGGGTTCGATTCCCGCCGCGGGACAAATGTTTGCATCTGCAAGCATTTGTCTCGGCATCTGGGTGTTTTCTATGTTTCATATGAATGTATTTACAAAAAATGTATATAAGTAGTATATCAGTTATGTAGTTCCCATAACACAAGCTCTGCTTACTTTGGAGCTAGATGATGCTGTGTGAAAATGACCAGCATTGTATTATACTATTTCGAAATGGGGTAAATCTACCTATAATTAAAAGATATTTTATAAAAAAAAATTAGACAATAAAAAGTCCAACGTTTTTAAATGTAACAAATATTTGCATGTTCTGCAGACTTTTGTTTCGGGTCTGGGTATTGTGGTACCACAGTACTCGTAGTTCCTGATACCCACGACACAGGTTATGCTAGTGTGAGTTCAGACTAAGTATGTGTCTAGCGGGTGTTCATTTATTTATTATATAAATATTAGAATTGATATTTAACGAGGTAATGCCACCAGCGTTTTGGGTACCCTGCCTGCGGTCGGTGACTTGAACACTGTTTTAAATCTTTAGTCATATTACTACAGGTAGAAAACAGTATATTTTTTCTGTTTAATGTTATGTAAGTAGTTAAAAAAAATACTTTAATAAAATACATATTTGTGTTACCTAGAGACTGTAGAGAAATGAAACAACATTGCAGATATAATTTATATAATTATAACACATAACACGAGTTACATATACGTACGACATTGTATCTTATGTGCCAACTAACAACGTACATAACTGTAAATACTATGCTGGAACTAAGCCAATTTCAACTCTTAGGCCAAATGCAACCTTGTCAAAATAATACGTTTCACGATAATATAGAAAGATTCCAAGAAGATATTATATATCTTTAACAGCGTAAAGTATTTGGCAGAAAATATATAATTATAACTTCTCATATAATTTCAGAAAATAGTTACTCATCACAGTTCTTAGGCTACTTATAAAGGAGCAGAAAATTTATAATTCTTGAAAAGTGACCAACTATTAAAGAAATCTTTAAATTTATGATATGTAATTTTACCTAGGCACCTATCATTTGACTTAAAAATGATCTACATATATATGAAAAAAGCCATCTAAGTTACACTTACACTAGAAATTTTAACTAGATTTAAGTTATGATATGTTTTTACTATAACATCGATATTTTAAATTAATTATAAATGCCTCAGCCAGTAAGATATGTATTTGTTTCAATCAAAGACTTAATTAGTTTTATTTCTAATTATTATTAAAGATTAAACATATTCAAAATTTATTAAAAGATGCAATAATTCGCACTAATTAGTAACTATTAGTTATAATAACATTCATAAGTTTGGATTATTTATTATAATTTTTAATCTATTTACTAGACGATCATTTAAATAAAATAAATCATATATTTTAGATCCACTACTCTTTTTGTTTTTTTTCTTTCTTTATTATGAAATAAAATGTAAGACAATCGTTTAACCGTTTTTCGCAGCAGTGTGTCATTTATAATACTTAACTGTTTTTGAAATTACGTTTTGATGACGAAAAACACAAAAAAAACTGAGGTCTTTCACCTCAAATATAGATTTTTTACTAATTTACGGTAGCAAACACAAACAAACATTTCATGAAAGCGTAATTTCAAAAATAATTATAAAAAAAATGCAACATTATAAGTCTCTTAAATTTTTTATATAAAGTGAAGTTATTGGGCTCATATCATTTTTAATGTCTTTTCTTTTAAGAAACTCATAATAATGCTAGTTTACTTACAAAAACTATAATTTAACTTGAAATTATAATTTTTATAAGTAAAAGATTAGATAATTAATAAATTAAAGACCGCGTGAAAGGAGCTGCTATGAATTAAATAACTTTGCCGTTCAAAGCGATTCAGACTAATTAAATTTAAATTTCAAATTAACCGTGAAGTAAGCTGCTTTGTTTACTCAGAAATGAAAATGAAAACTTAAAAAGTCCAACAAATTCATCTTGATAGAATAAAACACGGTAGAATAAGAAAACAATGTGTTGCCAAAAAAAAAAGACAATGTTAACGAAATGTCAGCGTCACTCGTTCCACGCGGGAGAAAATGGCGCTTAATGAAGACGGTAGACCCCGATACGCTTTTCACCGTTGGTATGTTGAACAAATTCGCGTATTTGGTCGGTAGCGACCGGTCCGATGCAAACCAGGGGCTCCTTGAAGTATCCACAGCTCTGGGAAGGAAAGTCAGTTTAATTATTACCGTTGAACTAGCATACATTCTTCAAACTTTACAAATGTAGTGAACTGTAAGTGAATCAAAGTCAAAATTCGTTTAGTTAAAATCACAAGGATCACTTTGATATTTCAATTTTACCTACTGCCTGTTCCTTCGCGACGAAGACAGGAAAGATAGGCAAGAAGAAACAAGGCAAGGAAGAAAAATTGTAAGGTATTTAACCTTACAATTTTCATAAATCTTTAATCGTCAAAAGGACTTTTTTGAGTTTGAAGATGAAATGAGGTTATTTGCAGCTAATGCCTTAATTTATCAACAATAGATCCATATACTGCAGTATACCCGTGACCTTGCTATTATTAGGGCTAGCTCGAATTTGTAGAATTTTGTACGTTGAACGTTGAAAAAGTGTCCACTACATTTAATTTATAAACAGACCACATAATATTTCTAAATAAAATAATCATAAATCGAGGAACGCTGAGTCAGAATTCATTGGGCACTCATTCGGAAATATTACTTCTCAAAATCCTTCTTTTTTCAAGTAATTATTCATAACCGAATTATTTGAAAGACACTTTTAATTTAATTTTCTACATAAGACGTTTTGTTTTCACTTTAAAATTGACTAGCCTTCGCACGTGTGTTACCCGAATAAAAAGTAAACTATGCGTTATTATAGGTCACAAACTATACCCGTTCCTAATTTCATCCAAATCAGTTCAGCAGTTACGGAGATTCTTTTCAGAAAATATCCAAATATTTATACTTAATGTTAGTACTAGATAAAGTAAGATTCAATTTTTTTATTTCTGATTTTTTTTAACGAAGTACCACTTTACTCTTTGAAGGGTTTAATTATAAAATATGGTCTACTGTTGCCGAATTGTGGTACCTAAGATGATTAATTCAAAATTAACTACAGTAGGCACTGTTTTAAATAGAAGTCTTGGCACTTTTTCTTTTGAATTCTTTATTAAAACTTCTTCAAAGGAAAACCTTCAGGCAAACGCTGAATAGAAATTATTAACGAAGTTCTTTTCATGCGAATTATTTCGTAATAAATCTTTGCTTTGTATCGCGTATTCGTTAGGATTTTCTAGGTCAGACGTAAAATTTGTTTGAATAGACAATTAAATCGTAACAAGGTTTTTTTATGGAATCAGCGTTTTTATCCTACCTACATAAAATTGCCTTTGAAAGTTAACCATTATTTAACTTTAATTTTTATATGTCATTGTTTATTTTGTTATTATATTTACAATAAATTATTTTAATTATTTTAATTATTTTAATACTCATTTTCCTTCATAAAATATGCGTATGCAATATAATCTATATAACTATCCAAATCATCAGTCTATAGTTCAACGAACAAAATTTACCTATGCCATCATGTTAGACGTGTGATACAGACGATTTTTGGATCTTACCGAAAACAGCTGATTTATAACATTTTCTGTAATGAGATGTTAATTACAAAAAAGTCGAAATAAATAAACGTCGTAAAAGTTTATTTTGTTAAATAAAAATCTATGATCTGGCTGGATCAGTTTTCCTATCCATAGATCATTTGCAACGTTCTTATGATAGCTAGCTGTTTCATCCGTATTGTTTGTATATACCTACTTGTACATATTTGTATAATTAAAATCCTTGAACTTGGATTTCTAGGTCAAACGTGGAATTCGATCGAAAACCTAAACAATTATTGTTAAGATCGCAACAAGTTCTTTTTGATAAAATCAGCGTTTTCTAGACGTAATTTGCTATAATCTAGAATGTCATGTATGCGTAAATCGCAGAACTAAAGTAATGAGGTCATTTTCTGTAATGAGAGATTACAAAACAGTCGTAACCTACAAATATAGTTAAGTAACATACGTTATTCTGATGCATTCTAAAGATTTGATTTGTTTATTAACATTTTTGAACATGGTTACCTTGGTCAAACTTGGAATTTGATTGAAAGCTAGACGATTAGGGATGATTCAAATTGTAAAACGGGAAGTTTCTCGTACCGACTATCGGCGAAGGCACCGACCAAGTTTCGACTTAATCCGAGTAGCCTTGGAATAAAATTAGGAAGGACTTCTTTGCAATGGCTAGCACGTACCTTCCTCGCCTTCTGGCGGTGCCGGCGTTGCATGATGCAGCAGAGGCCACGTGTGACGTCACACTCGCTGGATGTGCCACAGTCTTCGTTGTACTGCTTGCGGCCGGCAGATGGTGGGCGGCACAGGTGCATCTCACCTAAAGAGAAAACCGACGTAACTGGCGAGCTAAGCGAGCCGTGAACGGAGTTTCCGTACTTTGCTACTTACACTGAGAAAGATGGATAAACTCTTTATTATATATTTTAAATTATTATATATTATTTACTAATAACTAGTGTACTTATTATAAAAAAATAAAAAATATATTTGAAGGTTTATTTGTGAACGTTATTGGGGAGCGAAGCGATGCGTACGGGACAGAATACCTGGCACAACTTCCTCGCAGACCAGCCCAGCATCACACTGGTTCTCTCGATTACACATCTCCCCCATCTTCCTTCCACCGAAAGCCGGGAGGCAGCGTCCTCCATCCTCTGTGGACAACGGATCTTGTTAGTGTAATATTAATAATAATAATAAATTATTTATTTCAGGCAACACAGGTAAAATACATGTACGAATACAGGGCCATGAAAAAATTTAGTATGATAAATACCTTTAACCTTAAAACTAAAATGCATTTAATTATATAACATAAAAAAATATTTATCTAGCACGTAGCTGATAAATTCATGGTATAACATATCTTATGCTGGGTATAAGATCGATCAGTGACAAGAGTTGCTGAAAACTTATTGATAGATGGCGCTTTGACAAATAATTTCAATGTTCCTATGTCGTGATATCAAAAGAATTATAATAATACTTTTTCGTCCATGATAATACTCATACTCAAATTATTTGATGCGTACGCGGCCGACCGTTCATAAAATCTTATAGATTCCCCTCCATCCAAAGGTTGTCTGGAAGATATCGCTTCTAAGCGATAAGACAGCTCATTGTAAGTACTTTTAGTTACGTAAAGTTCTTGTTATTTTTGTAATTTTCTTGTGGTGTATAATAAACTGTACAATTCCCTGTGTCGTAGGTATCAGGAACTACGAGTACCGTGGTACCACAATGCGGGACATGCATAGTTAGAATCATTTAAATAGGTGTGATTTTAATGGAAATAATATGAGTAGATACTTAAAGTATTTCTTCTTGTCAACCTGTTTGTACTGAATGGGAAATAATTCAATTTAATGATTTAACATTTCCTGCATTGAGTTTTTTAAATTTATGTTTGAGGAGAGGAATAAGTAGGTAATTTTTTGCCTTCATCTCATCACGGTACCTACCTATTACGGTAGGATCGAAATATGTAGGTACCTATAATAATAAAAATTTCATAATCAAATTTGTTTATTTAATCTAAAATACTAAAATAATAATAAGTAGCTGTGTAACAGGTACTTATTTACCAACTAAGTTACGAAAACAACTCAATAAAACAGTAAATGTACTTAGGTAGGTAGTGCTCATGTTAGTAGGTACCACCCGGCAAACAAGTTAGGTTTACTGGCCTAGTTTATTATATATATGGATATATATATATATCCAATGTTTTATCCAATAATACGTCACTATGTATGTACACCATCGTCCTTTATCGTGCACGTCAATTCCTGTCCATCCAAAGGTTGTCTGGAAGAGATCGCTATAAGCGATAAGACCGCCCATTGTACTCCCGCGATTAGCTTGTAATTTGCTGTGTTATTTGTAAGCAACATATTACGTGGTGTACAATAAAGAGTTATCTATCTATCTAATGTCTAGGTAGGTTTTGCTATAATATAACATATTATGTGCAATAGCTATATGTTCCATCCTTTCTGTAAAATTGTGTCAAATAAATGTATTTTCATATTTTCTATTTGCATTTAATAGGAAATAAATTCAATGGTAATAGGGATTATTTATTTTGTCGTAGTACCATTTAACCTCCTGTAAATAGTTTACACCTCTGTGGCGCAGAGGGCGAAGGTCCGCCTGAAGACGCAGAAGGTTGCTGAAGGGTTCGATTAGGTCAAATGCTTGTAAGATCTGTAAATATTTGTCTCAGGTTTGGGTGTTTTCCATGTAAAATATGTATTTTAAATTTATTTAAGTAGTAGGTATATCAGTCATGTCGTTTCCATAACACGAGCTCTACTTACTAGATGATGCAGTGTGAAAAATGTCCCGAATTATTTTATTTAATGGTAGGTATATTCTTATGGTACCTGGTATGGTATGGTACAAAATCTTAATTAAAACATAATTATGATGGTAAAAGAAACTATCTACAGATTCAAATTAAAATATACCAACAATTTCAAACTCAATTTCAAACAAAACAAAACAACAGCAAAAACAATCAATCAAGTATGGTACAAAAGCTTAATTAAAACAGAATTATGATGGTAAAAGAACCTATCTACGGATTCAATTTAAAATATACCAACATGTCAATCAATTTCAAACAAAACAAAACAATAGCAAAAACAATCATCAAAAACGCTTTCATCTTCAACTTCCGTAAATCAATTTATCAACTTCCTACAATCCAAAGTAGGTACACACTTACCTGTATTATATAGGATAAGTAACGGCCGACTATATTTGTTATATTATCTTTTATAAAACTCTCGTCGTTTTCTTGTAAGTATATTTTGTTTGAAGAAAATGTGAGGAATGCTTTTGATGTTCAATTTATGAAATTCATTTCAAGGTTTACAATTATGTTTAATGGTTATGAAATTTAGAAAATACTTTTTTATCGCTTTTTGAAATTAAATATTATTATTTATTTTAATTTGTCAAGGATGCCAGATAACACATAGGTAGGTTTCGATAGGTACTTTCGCAACAATTAATATGTGCTGCAATCGAAAATGATATTTCCATTTTCACGTCTGAAGTTTTAAAATATTGTAAAAATCTATTCTCACTAAAAACCTATGTTGGTTTTCTGAGTATTATATACAATACCTACACGATTTATCTATCTACGAACCAAGCGAAATCCTAAGAAACACATCAGTGAAAGTTAAAACCGGATATAATTCCCTCGCGGGACATCCGGTTCCGAGTAATAGTCGGGACCGGAAATGCTCCCTCGTGATCGAGCAAGTTTCGTTGGTATCTATATAGAGTAGAATAGCTGGGTAATTCACAAGGTTAGCTCGAATAGATGTAATGACAGGCCTCCAAAGGCCCATGACTCGCTTTTATAAGGGCACAAGGGGTCCATTTTCACGGATTATATTGCGCACTGATTTTTGTCTAGAATGATCTGTTCCGTTCGGAAACTATAGTTGATAGATAAGCTCTTCACTCACTAACTTCGGTTGCTAACTCTAACCCTGTCCTTGTCTTACACTTAACAAAGGATAGAGGCAGACAGCTCTTAGCACGCCCTGCTAAAGTTAGGGAGTAATTATGAATAAGGTATGTTTTTACTAACACCTTAAGGCGCAGACAGGTGCTTCACTATCACATTAAAAAGTATACGTTCACAAATGAGTTTTTGGGTGTATCTTTCTTCAACAAATAATTTTTTGAAAATATAAAACAACCAGGTACTTTTGGTTTTTGAGTATGATATGTGACTCTTCAAAATTGTAACAATTAAGAACCTATCGATAACATATATTTTTTTAAATTAATTTTCTTGTTTTTAAAGAAGTTATTTACTTATTCAAAAATATAGTTTTGTATCATTTTATCATTTACTAGCCTCTGCACACGGCTGCGCCCGCGTACTCGGATAAAAAGTAGCCTATGTATTATTCTGATGTATAAGCTATATTACTGTAAAGTTTTATCAAAATCCGTTTAGCAGTTTTTGCGTCTCTTTCACGCAATACATCAACATACATCCTCCAACTTTCGCGTTTATAATAGTATTAGGATTTTATCCAATGATGATTGATGAATAAAAATATTCATCAATCATCATTGGAAATCGATCAACCATAGTACATTAAAATAATTAAATTGAAATATAAGTTATTTTCTATAGGAATAAAATATGGTGTAAGTAAATTCAACCTTTGGTTCTGAACCCTAAAAATATCAAAAATGGCCGCTCCGACACCACGTAGCTCTTAATTTCATCAAACGTAAAACGAGGTAGGTAATGCAAAGTGCTGACACGAACGAAATTGCCCATTCCACTAGTATTAGTATCTAGGCCTCTGATTAGTATAATATAACAAAAATAAATACTTACAAAAATTTAAGAAAAGTATAAAATAAGTAAGTTTCGTTATGTGCAAAAAAATTAAAAATCCATTATCTACTTTACATATAGCCATGTAGAGTTCATTTTAAGACATAAGTCCTTCAGGGGTCCTGCGATTTTGTTGAATAAATAAAACTTGAAATAGTATTCTCACGTTTTACCCGCGTTGTAAGTATATGCGTTTGCCATAACAGATTGTTTGTTTGTTTGTATGTTAACATTTACCTCGGAAACGGCTAATTATATTGTAATGTGGTTTTTTTCAAGGATTTGTATGTCTTCAAGGATGTGTCTAAGATAGGGTTTCTTTAAAAGTCCATGATAGACATCCTCAGATCCATACTCAATGCGTAGATCTTTGAAGATACCAAGTAGGGTTAGTCAGAGACACGTCCAAACATAACATTTTGCATGCCCTCTTTTCGCAAGTAGTTAACATTCCACGTGACAGGTTGCGTCCAGGCCCATCGCGTAGACGTCACATACCATCTGGCCTTATTTTCCTTTCCCGTCTTGATCACGTATTAATATGCACATACATTTTTATAGTGAAAAAATCCATTACTACACGACCCCGTCCGAACCCACGACCTCCGGATCAGAAGTTTATTGACTGTTTGTATTTATTTATATATTTATTAAATATTTAAGAAAATCTGTCAAGTAGGTACCTTTTGTTGCTGACTGTAGCACCAATTTCACAAGTGGGTAGGTACCTTTTTTATACTTTAAAAGCATTCGCAGTGTCACTTTAAAAGCATTTCAGTAATAGTATCGGTGCTGAAAAGGGGTTTTACTTAGTTTTTATACTAATGGCTACTTTAATTTAATGTGCCACGTGCCACCTTGAAAGCTTTTTTTACAGCTTGGTACTTATTTTAATTCTAGACAATGTCTTTTAACACGTTGGCAGTCCGCGTGCCAAAATGGTGGGTAATAGGACTAGTTAGTTGTATAAGTACATTGTTAAAAATATTCACAGCTCTTATTATTTAAAGTAACAATAGGTAGTAGGTAATGTTTTTGTATTAAACAAAAACCCTGTCTGATCGTTAAATGTGAACTCCTACTTTCATATAAGAATGCTTCTTTGACGCGCGGGGCAATAGTCGTTTACATAATTACTCTATTGAACCCAGCAAATGAGTTGGACAATTCTGCGTGAGTGACAGTGACATTAGGTCTCCGCCAATCGCGAGGCTGAATGAGCCAACGCCTAGCGCCCTCACGCGGAAGAAAAGAGAAATGCGGCGTCCCGCGCGTTTTGACGAGTAATTTTCCATAGGCTACATACCTACATAGTTGGCTTGGTTTTCGGTTTGTGAACTTTTATAGCGTGTCATAGTTAGTTTTAAATGTTTGTAATAATTATATTATACTGTGTGCCTACCCAACTGTGTGTTATCAATCCATATATACCCTGAACATTTAATCTTATATTACTTATAAATACGAAAGTTTGGATGTTTATTGCTAATAATTTTCGTAATTATACCAAAACCGACTTAAAGATTTTTTGGCACCTTATAATACCTATACTTTAAAATTAAACGGGATTTTTGTTACATATCTACTGTATTTTGTTAATTCTTTAATCTTAGACTACGCCATGAGCGCTTATATTATGTACGTTTACGGACAATAAATTCATAACTCGAGATTACTTATGTTTAATTATTCTATGCTACTTGCGAAGTAGGTTTAGTAGGGAGCGTAGTAGGTACTTTAATCAAATTAGCGGCAACAAGGCCGTAGAAGGCCAGAACGCATGTTATACCTGCTGTCTCATTATCATCAACAGCTTGTAGAAGTCGTCTGTTGAACATAGACAACCCCAGGAAATACCATGACGAATGATCTTGAGTTCGGGGCTCGGGGCGGACGGTTCGTGGTCGCCATTTTGGATTTCATGTGGGTTCGATTAGGGGTATAAAATAAATAATAATAAAATATAATTTCACTATCCACATCCTGGCTCCATCATCAGACCCTGGTTACAAAAAAAACAAACACGCTCACGACTGACTTCCCCATGGTGGACATCCTCAGATACAATCTCAGTGAGTAGATTTTTGAGGATACCAAATAGGGCGTAGTCAGAGGCACGTCCAAACCTTACATTTGGTATATGCCCGCGTTTTGCAAGTAGTAAGCATTCCACGTGACAGATTGCAAGCCCATCGCCGCTTATTGGAACACTAACTGTTGACACATGCCTTCGAATTTTCGATTTTAGAGCATGCCGGTTTCCTCACGATGTTTTCCTTCACCGTTTTGAGCACGTGTTAATGAAGCCCAATTTAATGGACTCGTCAAAACGAATCATAATAAGAGCCCAAACTCGAGGGGCTTACTGAAGCCACTGAAGAATTCCACTATCCACCTCATGGCTTCATCATCAGATCAGCTCCAAGATACCAAATTATAGTATTGTCATCCGAACTACATAAACTTTGTATTTCCATTTCGATACGGACAATTAGAAGTATGTTAAAATTGAATTCCAAGATAAGATTACATTGTTTTTTATTAAGCTAGTTAAAAGTGAAGCTAATAATAAGCTTGGTAATAAAAATGGTTTTTAAAGTGTTAACCCGCATTTTAAGGAAATCACAATATTTTATAAAATGCTTAAAATTCAAAAATGTCCAAAATCACTAAATTTTTATAATATCCAGTCTAGGCGGGACTGGATCCCGCGACCTGGCCTAAGATAAACCACGAGATGTTCTTATCGTTACATTTTTGGGTAAGTACAAAAAAAAATGGTACTGGTATTTCAAGCCACAGTAACTCAAATGTGTAGCCAAACTAATTTAATTTATTTTCAAACATTTCAGATTTTATTTGAGTTTAATTTGGGGAATAATTTGCTTTGAAATTTATCTACTAATTGGGGTCGTAATCCGTTAAACCCCTAGGATCAGAAAGCCCGAGGGTTATTACAAAATATTCCCCAACAATAGCAATATTATACCTAAAGGATATGTAAGCTGGAGGTAGTCCGCCATTTACGATAATTGCCTAAGGCCACCTATACACGCTTAGAAACTACAGGAACTACAGGTATACTGCCTCGATACTAAACAATAAACAAATCTTGTCTGTGCTAGATACGACGCGCTCTTTATTGTTTCATAGTTAACATGATTATTTTCTTCCCAAACGATCGAAAATTAACGATAGATAGACTCGACTAGTGATGCACACCTTACGTCTGGCCGAAAACAATCTTACCGTGCACACGCTCATATTATTATTTGTGTTGCCGACAACAGACACGACAAGTTTTCGTGCCTAGATCCGACTAAATTATTGTCGTGTACGTGCTCACATTGGTCTCGTCTGCAACAGACCCGGTGGATTTTCTAGCGTGTATTAGCGGCCTAATGTCGGGTACATTATTAGAAATTGATTTATTTCTTGGAAATGAGAACGTATTGTTGGTAAATTGCTTTGTTATGTTTCGATAATAAATGTTTTTTTTTTATTGGGGCATGCTTTGAAAATGTTCTACGTAGTTTTGTAGGTCAATCAGAACAATACTACGGTTTAATATTATTATTACTTAGAAAGAGCATGGTTCACTTGCAGTGAGCTTAAGTACTAAAAGTTACAAATAACTAGTTATTCAACATTACCGAGATTCCGCAGAAATATTATATAAAAATATTATATAAGTATTATATCAGTCATGTAGTTCCCATAATACAAGCTCTGCTTAGTTTAGGGCTAGATGATGCTGTGTGAAAATGTCCAGCATTATTTATTTATTTATTTTTGTGTTAGACAAATTCGTGATGGAGTTCAATGGAGACGCAGCCGTATTAGCCATAGGACAATACCAAGCAATTTTACGAAAATAAAATGACAAAAACAGGTCCTATTAAATTTTCATTTACCTAATTTCATCAACTAAAATAAATGGAACCCTTCTAATGGATCCCAATTTGACTGACACACCCAGCAAACAGATTGCCACTTCGCTTATTGCTTGACTACTTCTTGCTGTTTTAGGGTTCCGTAGTTAAATTGCAACAACAAACTCCCATAGCGCTCAAGGACTTTCGATTTAAGCTAAAAAACTCTTCAAACAGCCAATAACAGTTATGATTTTTTGTACTTAACTAGTAATTAATTAATTTATTTAATACTAGCTTCTGCCCACGGCTTCGCCCTCATGGTACCCGGATAAAAAGTAGCCTATGTTTTATTCTGATGTAAAAGCTATATTACTGTAAAGTTTCATCAAAATCCGTCCAGTAGTTTTTGCGTGAAAGAGTAACAAACATCCATCCCCCACAAACTTTCGCATTTATAATAGTAGTAGAATTTAGGAAACCAGCAGCGGATGTAACTAATAGATAATCTTATAAAAACAGGATGCCAATTCAAGGTTATCACGTCTAAAAACAAAGTACGAACAGCCTTCAGCCACCATCTTCTATGTTTGTTAAAAATGGTAATAATGTAACGACCTATTCAAATAATATTAATTAACACAAATCAATTAAGTATCTGCTTAAACGCTGCCTGGCAGAGTTTACACTCGTGCAGAACAGATCTAAGTCTGTTCGTTTACAGAGCTTGTTCTAGTTGTCATTTACACGTCATAAGAATGAATTTTGCCTATAATTTGTACCAACTACGGGAGCTTAAAGAGGGGGATAGAAAAATGACTGTCAGTAAACTAGATATAATAGTATGTAGATTGGATTGGATGAATTCTGATTTCTATAATGTGCTCTTGTCTAGAGTTGGTTCTAGGGCACGCCAGTTTTATTTATGCAAATTGGATTTCCGGTTCGAGTAAGAAAACTACTTTAACGACTTTTTCCGCGAAATCATGATTAATTTATATTAAACCCCACCAAAGTGTTTAACTCGCGTGCAAGCGAATAATTTATTTGAATACAAAATTATTCTAGAGATTCTACTTAGAATTTTCATCAAATTGCTGTGGTAATGAAAGTTAGTAATGGCTATTTCTTATTTAAGGAATTTTATGTTATCTGGAGATCATCATTACTATCAACAGCCTGTAGAAGTCGGTTTTGAGCCTCCTCCACCCACCGACTTGTCGCAGCCAAGATGTCACTGGTCTATCGGGTGGGGGTGGGGGGGGGGGGAGGGGGGGGCCCTTCCTGCGCTGTCTATTCTGTTGTATCTTTAGAACTCTTATAAATCGAACTTTTCTCTTTAGTATCTAAATGAACCCATGGCATGCCCATAAAATTATGCCATAATGTAGATATGACGACATAACCATATTTAGCACAGAAGACTGTCGTATCTTTAAAACTCTTCAACTGACCTTTATTCTAGCAGCTCAGCCCACAGCAGCCTTAATTGCGGAAAAACTTTGAAATATGGCCGTGCTCATATCATAATGCCATATTGAAGACATGTCTTAACTCTAGCATGTAAACGCTGTCTCATAAAAGCATCTCGACCTCTGTGGCGCAGTGGGGGAAGGCCCGCCTGACGTAGAAGGTTGCGATTTCGATTCTCGTTGCGGGACAAATGTTTGCATCTGCAAATATTTGTCTCGGGTCTGGGTGTTTTCTATCAATAATAAGTATGTTTTTACAAAAAAAAAGTATATAAGTAAAGTAGTATATCAGTCATGTAGTTTCCATAACACAAGCTCTGCTTACTTTGGGGCTAGATGATGTTGTGTGAAAATGTCCAGCAATATTTATTTTATTTATTTATCTCTATATCATAGAAATGTATCCATGGTGTGCTCATAAGATTATGCCGTATCGTAGGTATGACACGACAAGACCATTTTTAGCACGGAAACCTGTCGTATCTTTGTAACTATTCGACTGACCTGTCTCCAAGCAGTTCAGTCCACGGCAGCAGTCTCCATTGCTGGCGCAGGGGGAGCTGTAGCAGTGGACCGGCTCATCCACGACGTCATCGATGCGGTTGGATTCAAGAGCCTCCGCATACACCTCATCCGGTTCAACCTGCCGGAAGAGAGAGCTGGTGAAGGACTTTGATTTTAACTGTTGTTAAAATGTTGCCACTTGTAGAATCCGTAGAGTTAGTAAATCGTTTAAAGGGCAAGGTATACGCTTTTTTAACAAACTCCCAAGAGATTTACTCAAAAAACTTAATTAAACATAAACTTTATAACTACTATAAAATATCTGATTATTTATATGATAAAAACTCTTGGGATTGAAAATACTCCAACTCCAACAATAGTTTTGTAAAAGGATTTAAAAAAATATATGCAGCCTTGTTTTCTTGCCTTTCTTTCCTGGCTTGGTCGCGAAGGAACAGGCAGTAGATATAACCGACGTTTCAATTTTGATATACGCGGTTACTTTTATTTTAATAACTAATGTATTCCCTACTCATATTAATGAATAAGTGTGTATGTACTTGGGTTACATAAGTGATTTGTACGTCAGCATCTTTATAGCGGTAATGTTCTTTAAAATTGTTATATTAGGCTGTGCATAACGATGTGGGCTGTATCATTAATAAGTGTGATTTGTATTGCTATTATTATATAATAAAGCTGATTTTTGTTCCAATAAACAATTAATATAAAATAAAATAAGGTTTTCTGAGTGTTTTTTTTTTAAATGTTGTTCTTTATCTCTGTATTGAGATTATACTATCCGCGAAGCCAGTAGCCCGTATGTGGTGTGGTAAGGTTGTTTGTTTGTTCGTCTGAACCCCATCAGGGTTTTGAAATGGTGTTGGAGAATTTCGCCACTGCCACGCCACCGCCACCGCCACCGCGTCTGAATCTCCGGGCCTTAAGTGAATTTCAAATCTAACCTATAGTATGTATGTATGTTTGTATGTATGTATGTATGTCTGTATGTATGTATGTCTGTATGTCTGTATGTCTGTATGTCTGTATGTATGTATGTCTGTATGTCTGTATGTCTCTTTGTTATAATCTCTTTGTGTAAAACGGCAGGAAATTATGTTTGATAATGCGAACGGCTTTTCAATTTGATGAAGTAAGAGTTGCAATAATGCTCTACAACGTTTCCGTTTGTACTAAATTGGAGTTTAGTTCAATAGGCTGGGATTCGTGTGAGGCTAAATATACAATTATGCTATATAGGCTCCAACGTAAATTTGCTATATGTATGTATATAAAAGCGAATGTATATATGTCCCTTCTCTATTTAAGACGTTAGCTAGACTTTTTACTTCTGCCTGGTATTGCGTAACAAAGTGAAAAATCCGCTCAATATTGCGCAATCTCCTATTATAATATCCCTGACAATTACATCCGCTCTGGTCGCCGTCGGAAAAATGTAGTTGTTTCCCCCCCCCCCCCCCACCCCCCACCCCTCCTCCCCACGGCACGTACCCTCATGCAAACAATGCGCCGAAATTAAGGCTTTACTTAATGCATTCATTCACACGAGATCCAGCATGTCGATTTTTTTTTATAGCAGCCCGACATACATTTTTAATTCGGTAAGATTATTTATGTTTTAATCTAAGATTGCATTTTGATGTTATAAAGTAGCTTACATTTTTTTTATTAAAAAATACAATTGTAATTCTCGTCCGAAGTTTGCTAAAAACTGCATTACAACCGAGAGGCCATTAATTTCAGCGATAAACGGTACGCAATCTAATAAACATACTCTTCCGTCAATCGTATCTACAGGCCTCTGACGTCACGTATAAAAAAGAAATGCTCCACTTTTGTCAGCCTCGTGGCATAATTGAGAGGTACCTATTCTTATATTAATGTCAGCTATCTGATACGGTACAGGTGATAAAATAAAACAACCTGTTTTCCATAAATATCTACCACCCCATCAAGAGATTCTGACCTTTGGCTAGATGCGCGATGAACTGTGACCTTTCAGATTTCACGTGAACGCTCCAGAGCGTGGGTGGTAAGAATATGTCCTACTTCACTACTTTAAGGAAAATACTTCTAATTCAGTATGACAATCATGTCATACTTAATTAGTATTTTCCTTTCAAGATGAACTGTCTTCAAATAACTGGAAGTTGATAAAACGTACAATATGAAATTTCATCCTTTATTTTTTCACTCTTAATATATTTAGGTATTTTATTCATAAAATGTATATGGGACTACCTTTGAACTTTTATCATTAAATCATTAAAATAGATTTACAATTAGTGAAGATATCGCGTAACATCATATAAATAAAAAACCGGCCAGGTGCGAGTCTGACTCACACACCGAGGCTTCCGTACAAGCTTGTAAAGCACCAAACATTGCTATAACGAAAAGTAAGTCGGATTGAAAGGCAAACTTAACTTTGTACCTAGTTGAAGTTTATAATTTCAAAAAAGGGTTCCGTTTTTCCTCGAGAAAATACGGATCCCTAAAAAAAAGACAAACGACGAAAAGATTGCGTAAAATTAATTTCGTTCGATTTCCGCTGCGGGACAAATGCATATAGTGAAGATATTTGTTCCGGATCTGGTACTAAGGTACTCGTAGTTCTTGATATCTATGACACAAAGAATCCTAGTGTGGGGTCAGGACTATGTTATGTGACTGTGGTCAGAGTATTGTTGCTGAAGCGATTGAAGAGGCCTCCCCACGCGTGGCATCAAGCGAACAGACTGTAAAGGTAGTTTCTTGCACCTGTCTATAAGGGAAGTGCCGATAAGGCGAGCGGCCGTAACCCAAATTGGCCAGCATGTCGTTGCTGAAGCAGTTGAAGAGGCCTCCCACGTCTGGCCTCAAGCGAACAAACTGTAAAGGTAGTTTCCTTGCATCAAGGGTAATTACCTGTCCATAAGGGTAGTGCCGGTAAGGCGAGCGGCCGTAGCCCAAATTGGCCAGCATGTCGTTGCTGAAGCGATTGAATAGGCCTCCCCACGCGTGGCCTCCAGCAAACAGAGACAAAAGCACGACCGAGGCGACAGACATGGTTAAACTGCGAACAAAAATACGAATTAGTATTCTGCTTAATAACATTTTCATCGTATTGTATGTGACCACACATATCGTGAAAACCAAATCATTTTATTCGAACGAATCATTAGTCTAAGATATTTTTTTCAAGAGTCCTGCTTCTGTGAATATCGTTTTTACAGACACACTAAAGCATCTAGGGAAGGAGGTTACGTTAACCTCTAATAAACGCAAACACAACCAGAAAAACTTTTATTTCCGTTTTTTTCGCTGCCGTTTACTTAAGAACCACGATATAACCCTTTATTTAAATGAATGAATGTACACCGTAAGAAAAATAAATACAACTTGACAAAACTATTTTTTTGTTAAAAAGGCCAATGGGCGGTCTTATCGCTTAGAAGCAATTTCTAAAAAAAGTAACCTAAAGTAACCTTCAAAATAATAAATTAGTTATATTTTTTTCCAGCTTAATCCCCAATTGAGTTAACTAAATACGACGCTCTTGGAATCCCTTCAATGGGCGCCATTGACTAAAATTGGAGAAAATGTTAACGCCCCTTCGACCTTGAATTAACGAAAACACGAATTAGTCTATACGTAGCTTATTCGGCAACATTTACTAACATTTGTCGTTTGGATGATTTAAGGTTGAGGTTTTGAGGTTTTATACCTCAAAACCTACCAACTTAATTTAGTAGCGAATAGATCGACTTATTGAAACTTATTTTTTTAAGCCACAACCAATGATAGGCTATTATTGTAACCAAATACCGCTTTTCATCAAACTTTTACAAAACCCACCCCTACATTTTATAAAGTCTAGTGGAATACTCCATGACTTAATCTGCGTTGAGTATTTTCCAGACCAACTCGGCATCATACGATTAAAAAAACACTAAGTGTGTGAAAAAACCCTATACTGAACGATTTAAATCTTTGCACGCATTAAAATATACATAAAGAATATCATTCAGCTTTTATTATTAATAAAAGCTTTAATTTTCAGACATTTCAACACGAAATTTGACAATTATCCATTCTACGTACGTTTAAAATAGTCTTTCAGCCCTTTTTACATAGGAATTTGTAAAATCTTGTTGTAAATAAAAGCTACGTAATGAAAGTTAAGAATTATCTTTAGATCCTTTTTGAGTTATAAAAAGTTTTCAAATATTGTTGTGAATGAAAGCTAAGTATTGAACTTTTAAAACTAATCTTTCAGTTCATTTTTAATACAATTTTATAGAACTATTTGGTAGTTTTAAAATGTTCTTACAGTCAATTATTGCTGTAAATGAAAGCTAAAGTTGTAACTCACCGGGTCATGGTGTCTTCTCCTGGGCGATCGCGTCTGAACTGATGTGGCGATCTATACAAGGAGGGTCCAAGTGCGCAGGTCGCTAGGGCCTCGTCCACAGAGTAAACTTTGTCTGACGGTGGGGTAGGAAACGTTACGAACGGTAAATGTATTTTAATCCTATCCTATTCTATCCTACTAATATTATAAACGCGAAAGTTTGTGAGGATGGATGTTTGTTACTCTTTCACGCAAAAACTACTGAACGGATTTTGATGAAAGTTTACAGTAATATAGCTTATACATCAGAATAGGCTACTTTATTCGGGTAAAACGCGGGCGAAGCCGTTGGCAAAAGTACTATTCAATACGTTTACAATGGACGGAGATGGAAATACAAAATTAGTAAATAAATAACCAACAGTAGTATACTTTGTTTAGATCAAATTTTGCAAGCTGAAGTAGAACCAAATCCTC
This sequence comes from Perizoma affinitatum, assembly GCA_961405105.1. Classification (NCBI taxonomy): domain Eukaryota; kingdom Metazoa; phylum Arthropoda; class Insecta; order Lepidoptera; family Geometridae; genus Perizoma; species Perizoma affinitatum. The sequence continues at coordinate 7,020,947 of OY560207.1, forward strand.
TTATGCCACGGAGTTGAATTTTTACATGTTGGTTCAGTTCCGATGCCAATGCATTTTATAGTATGCATGACCTGAATCGACATCCAGATAAAGGAATTCTTCAACGGTCAACGGACCGAACACGAAACTTTGTGTTCTTGTGAACTTGTGAACTTTGTTTCGGATACGAAATTTTGTGTACGCATTTTATTATGATACCTGGTTTTAAGTTTTACCATGACTTTATGGTTGCTGCACTAAGGATTAAAAGCTTGTTTTCGAAAATGTTTTTTTACTATAAATTTATATCATTTAATATCAACTGTTGGTACACAAACACTTTGATACGTCAAGTTTCATAATTATATTTTTTTTTTTTAAATAGACATACAAATAAAAAAAAACAAAAAAAAACAAAAAAACAAACACGCTCACGACTGTCTTCCCCATGGTGGACATCCTCAGATACATACTCAGTTAGTAGATCTTTGAGGATACCAAGCAGGGGGTAGTCAGAGGCACGTCCAAACATTACATTTGGTACAAGCCCGCGTTTTGCAAGTAGTAAGCATTCCACGTGACAGGTTGCAAGCCCATCGCCGCTTATTGGAACACTTACTATTGGCACATGCCTTCGAATTTTTCGTTCTAGGGCATGCCGGTTTCCTCACGATGTTTTCCTTCACCGTTTTGAGCACGTGTTAATGCGCACATAAATTTTTCGAGTGGAAAAATCCATTGGTGCACGACCGGGTTCGAACCCACGACCTCCAGATTAGAAGTCGGGGTATCACCCACAAGGCAACAATATTTACATATTTAAATAGACAGTCCTCAACTACACTAGGATTCCATGTAACGGGTTTCAGGAACTACGAGTACCACAACACCTAGACCTGGAATAAATATCTGCAGAATATGCAAACATTTATACTGAGTACAGGTGGAAAAAAAATATGTTTTTTTTGTACCTCATTCAGAACGTGCCTTTATTGTGGAGTGGGTAGCACGTAATTTCCCAGTAGTTGGGTATGGAGAGGTACTTGTATACACCCAGCGAATAAACTAATGTTTCAATGATCAACATAGGAAATGAGTTTTGAGCACATTTAGTACCTGGGGCCTAAACAAATCTTAAAGCGATTCAGCTTTGCGATTGAGGACGCTATACTGTTAAAGCTTTGTCATTCGCAAAGCGGGATTTGAAATCTTTGCCTAAATTGAATCGCAATAGGACTTGATGGTTAAGCCCCCGTTTTGTTTAAACCACAAGGTGGCACCGTACATCTGTTGGTAAGTGGCTACCGTAGCCTATTCACTCTTACAACACCAGAGGCATCACACGCGCGTCACCCCTTTATAAATTATAAACACCCTTTTAGAAGAACCTCATAATTGTCAATTGGGATAACCTGAGCAGGGAGATCATTCTATAACCAGAGTAACTAGGCATAATTCCCAGTTGACATACGAAGTGTGACACTGATCAATGTTAACTCATCATTCCTGGTGTGGGTTCAGTATACATGTTCTGAGACACCCTGTGTTCAAACACATTCTTGTGTTTTTTATTGTTCGTTTTTTATAGACCCTAATTTTTCAACGTGATTCTGACGGCGTCGTAGGAACAGTTATAGGGTCGCGTTGGCACTCTTCGTCTACAAAACCCTAACGGATTTATAATAAAAAATATTCATCATCCAAATTTAATTTATTAAATACCTATCCTACACTACCTTAGCCTATAATAGCAGACTTAGAAGACTTTGCACCACCATAACCACGAGTTTTAACAACCCTGGCAACAGACCGCCTCCTATCCCAATCAGCTTATCATCAGCGAGATCCGTGATCGAGGATACCAGAGTCAACAACAGCGTTTGCAGGTTCGCGACACCAGCCGGTGGCGTGCTTGGGTTCGCGCCGAATGCATACTCAGGTAACGACCTCAAGAAATTAACGATAGCCAAGGCTTGAGAGTATAATTTCAGCAGTGAAGTCTCTAGGGCTCCAAGGTCCACTGGGATTAGGCAGCTCACGGAAGGCGGGAGGGTGTCGAAGATTGATAGGAGGGATAGAAGGAGATTGTAAACGTTGTTGAGGAGTGGAAGGAGGATGTTGACTAACGGGTAGACGGCAGGCAGTTGGACTCCAGTGTTGGCTGAGACAGGAGGCTGGAAAAAATAAACAGTTTAGATTAGTCTACACTTTAATATTGACTTAGGCATTCTTTCTTAATGCAGCGAGTATTTTGGAAATGATCTTGAAATGATGTGGTGATCTTAATCAGTTGAACATTCTTTGCAACAGTCTTTTGATAGCTAGCTTCAGTATTATCTGTGTTTGTGTATTTCTACACGAGATAGGACCGCTTTTCTCCCAGCATTGCTATTCAACGTGTCAATACTGTCCCTTTTTCTAGACACATTATCTATTGATAGAGATTAACCTAGTGTTAACATTGAGCGTTAGTGTACAAACTCGGTCTGAAGACTGAGTGTCTAGTGTCGTTGTATATCTAGTTTAGTGCCAAGATATTTAATATAAACTTTGTAGAAACAATAAAACTTCGTTACGATAACTTCTGTTCGCTTCGCTCGCGTGGTGTTTTTTTTTATTTAACATAGCCTTTCATCTTGTTTAAGTACCAACCTATTTTTTATAGTCACTTTCAGTCAACTTTAAATCGTATTTGACTATTATGTGAGAAAAGTTGAGTGCTATACCGATTTCGACGTTTATCAGATCGTGATTTTTTTTTTAATAGATAATCTTTCTTTTTCCTTACCGTCCAACAGAATACTGCGACCGCACAAATAGCGACGACCGTCCACTTGGTCATAATTTTATATCATAAACAACTGTCGAAAAATCTAAATACAACTACAAAACCATAATATTTATGATTAAACTATTATAAAAACACTTTTTATATATCAGCCATTGCTAAATTATGTTACAATTTTGGTTAGAGATAACAAATGTGTTTCAATGATATTGCACTTCGTTATGTAAGTCGGTTTATTTACTAGCTATATCTGAGATTATTATAAATACAAAATACCTAGATAAATGTTTACTTTTTTATTATTTAAAAAAAATGGCTTGCTTTACTTTCATTCAGAAATCGTGATTTAGAAATACTATTAAAATTCTGAATTATTATTAGTGCGAATGTGATTTGGATTATGGGTCCTAGATGCTGGTCTTTTCAGGGGAATCTGGCTGCGGCTGATGGACGAAACCTATTGCCTAAAGGGCTGGCGTGTATCTCGGTCAGAATAGCATTACTATTCAACGAGGTAATGTCGCTAGCCTTTTGGGTATCCTTTCTGTGGTCGGTTTACTTGTTTTCTACCTGTTTTTAAATTACTTGTAAATGATTAATTCAACTTGGCAAGTATTCCTTCCTTTTCACCTCTCTAGCATTTGTCATTTAGAAATACTAATCAGTCAAAGCTAAAAGCCATTATTTCAAGTATCTAAGCCTGGTATGTACCAAGCTTTGTGATTGTGTATCAATCACAGAATTCATAAATAAATAATGCTGGACATTTTCAAAGAAATATGACATATTTTTTTTTATATCACACACATTAATTAAATAAATAAGGTAGATAGATAAACTATGTTGTACATCACACAATTTCATAGTACATTATACAAAAACATAACTGACTTAAAATAAAGGGAAATTAATAAAAAGGCATTATGAAACTTGCTCACCCATTTTTTCACCCAAACTTGAGGAGTTCCCTCATAATCCACTTTCAGTTCGGGAAGTTTGTCTTTCCAAATAAAACATGATTTTTTCCAAATCGGTTTATCAATGACGGAGTTCTGAGGAAAAAAACATATTTATTTTTAAAACAACCGTATTTTGAACTTCCTAATTTCTTAAAAGTCGGTTAAAAAGAAATGCCTTTGGTGGTCATGTTGCTTTCTTGCAGATCACCTTACATTGGGGAAAACTATGTAAAATAATAGGACGGTGTAATTACCTTACTGAAAGATAAAGTTAATTAATTTAAACATTTATATATAGAAAGAACAATACAAGTTATTTTATAGGTATCTATACTAGTCTGCGCCTATGTCTATGCCGATATAAATTAGCCAGTGTATTATCCTAGGTCACGAACTATTCCAAATCGCCCGGTAAAAAGTGAAATTTTAATATCATATATTTATTTTTTGATGTAATGTTTGAACTTGCCTCTACCTACCCCTACTTGGTAGCCTCAAAGATCTACTCTATACTCTCGGGATATCAAGATGAAAGATCTCAAGTGCTTGCTAATTTCACCGTCGACCTATATGTATTTATAATATATCGTACATATATGTATATATAACCTTATACCCTTCAAACCGGAACAGAGCAATGATAGCATTTCTGCTTGGCGACAGAAATAGGCATGGTGCCCCACGAGCCCTTTCACAGAAGCTCTACAACTCCCAATAATATACCTGAATTAGAGCAAGTCCGTCCCAATCTTTTATTTTTCATCCAAATACTCAGATATTTTATAAAAGGCTTTATTGCAAGGGTCTACGTTAAACTAGGTAAGACTTATAGTTTACTAAGGTCATTTTTACATGTGCGATGATTTTACCAAATTGATTTTAGAGTCAACACGAAGCCCCCGTCTGAATAGCGAAGCACCTCACCTACATAGCTTTTGCTGTATTTGACAAAACACGAATGGTATAGATACCGTTCGTCTACCCTAAGTAGACTTAGGGTGTCTGTTTTTCGCTTGGTTTTATGATAAGTATCTTTGTGTGTGTTATTTATTATTTAATGTTTATTTGTGTCAGTGTTATTTTCCGCTGCTGGACACCAATACTATTTATATTGGAACATTATGGTACTGTCATTGAAAGTATCATAATTTTCAAGCATATGAGAACTTTTAACTTTGTTAAAAGGGCATATCACTTAATAGCAATGCCCACTCGATTCGTGGCGGAATTGATCAATGCATTTCCGATTACAGGCGAAAATGAGGAAGGAAACGGTCAACGAAACGTCAGCAGGAGAATGGTATAGTGGCATAGTCGTATTGTATTATTCTAAAACATTTATATGTCCCTGTTTTTTTTTTAATATCAGTTAACCTTAATGGCATCGTGCGTCGTATGCCTGAATAACATAATTGTAAATTATGCCATAGTAAGTAGTTATCCAGAATGCTGACTGTTAAATTCCGTTTGAACTTAAACATGTTGTTTCGACATTATATGTTTTCAAGGTCTTGTATGTATGTCAATGTCAGTAAATTATAACAGTCATCGTTTGATTGCTGTAGATATAACTGTATATTTTTAATCTGTGTTTTGCCTGGCAATTTCTATATTCGCGTTGATTTTATTTTTATTAACGCCTTTAAATCTGGGAATAACATATAAGTATTTTTTTTTTCTATTTTTTTTAAACTCATAATATTGAAGAGACTTCTATCTCTTGTAATAAATATATGATTTAGAACTAAAGTGGCAAACAAGTTTACAGTCCAACTGTAAGTAAGCGTAATTCCACCGTCCAGAGGTAACGCGCGACCCTGAGACAGCGGGTGAAAAGCCTCATGTGGCCGTAATTTCACCGACATCCAAACCCTCCAAACCGGAACACAGCAATGCGAGCATTACTGCTTTGAGGCAAAAATAGGTATGGTGGTAATGCTTCCCTGGACGAGCCATTTCACAATCAGTTAACTACTTCTCAACGCACAGTCGAAGCTGTGAATCCAAGATACCCGTTTTAAGATAAATTTATTTTTTATGTGTGGTAGGTACACTAATAAAGGAATTTCCAGAATTCAACCTCTAGTGGTTTTCACGGTCACCTTGAAACAAGCTTTCAGCTATGAAAACAGATGGCGCTGCTCTCAAAAGTGGAAAATGAAAATATTTTTTACGCTATTTTGTGACTTTGATAAGCAAGCACAATAAACAACAAACCTCGAACCTTATAGTACTTTCAACGTCAAAAGCCCTCATTGGTAGCACCAGTAAATAATGTCAAAGTCAAAGGCATTTTAAGTTAAAAAAAGTTTATTTGATTTATTGTACAAATGTACCCTCCAAACTATAAGCAATATTTAGCAACCTAGATTCCACCTATATCATTATCATTGCATTTCCACCTGTTACAGATAACACAGATTTCATAGTAGATTATCGTAAAAAAAATTATAACAATTCTTTACATAACAAATTGTGCAAAGGATGTCACAAAATGATAAAATTGTATTTATAAAAGGAAGTGTGGCATAAAACCTTACAATTATATAATTTATCTTTTAGTTCATTAAGTATTTTTCAAATGAATAGGTTTATTCTGTTGTTTGGCGCTGCAATTCTCCTTCTGGTTAGTATTTTCTAGTTATTCTGGATTTATATAAAAACTAGCCTCTGCCGCGTGGTACTCGGATAAAAGTAGTTTATCCGAGTGTGTTATTTTGATGTATAAGCTATATTACTGTGAAGTTTCTTCAAAATCCGTTCTGTCGTTTACGAGAAAGAGTAACAAACATCTCTGCATCTTAACATGTCATTAAAATATCTTTTTCACACTTATAAAAACAGTAGATAATTCCAAATCTTCAAATTTCAATAGTGATGTTTTTCTGTAAAAGAGTTCTTAATCAAAAGCTGTATACCGATTTGACGTTTGCAAGATCTACCCTCTAATAACACTAACAATATAGCAATGGGGACTCAGACATGTAATTTCCGAAACTTTAAAACAGATGTCGATTCCCATGCTGATGTTTTAAAAGTCGTTGCTAAGCCTGGCAAAACAAATGCTATTGCCTTTTTCCCATAGCCATTATACTAGTGTTATTGGGGGGCAGATCGAATTTTCATATTTAGAATTTGGCGTTATTAATGTCGGTTTACTTTTAAAATATCATTTTTTTTTCAATTATTTCAGATTCCATCCAGTGAAGCCATGATCCCCGCCTACTCCGTTTCAGCTTTAAGGCTCGCCTTCGACGAGATAGCCACCGTACTACCCATAGCCAACCAACTAGCATGCCTCCTCCTTCCCTTCCTGATCAATCTGATCAATAACCTGAATAACCTGTCTAATATCGTCCAGAACCTAACACCTGCGCTACTGCCTTACTTCGGCTGCACATTGCCACTTTTGTATGCCACATTGACAGATCTCGCGTCTGTTTTATTCTTGTACATTAGTGTGCTGATCTCTTTATTCAGATCGAATGTATTGGCAGCACCTGGGCTACTGATAGGTTTAGTGTCCGCTGTCCTTAATCTTGTGCTGAACCTGCTTAGTGGTTTGACGGACGGCACTGGTTTGTTGAGTGGCTTGATCAAGCTGATCACAAATGTCGTGATTGAGTTGGAGAAATTGTTGTTGTAATTTATAATAATAAATATTTTATTTTCGTTGTTAATAACTATTTTGTTTATTCCAAGTTGACTTGGAATAAACGTCCTATCAGATTGTATTCATATGAAGTCAATAGGTTTTTTATACAGTTAAATCTCAAGGAACATTCAATGAAATATCAACTTATAAACTACGTGAATTTAAAGATTAATTCTCATGTACACCAACTTAACTTAATTTTATCGATCGCTCTCTTAAACTAACAGTTTAAATTTAAGTGTTGTCAAATTAGTCAGATTCACGTTTTCCATACAAGTTTAATCGTGATTTTAAAGCTGACTATAAACACGCAGAAGAGCGACACGTAAACTAATTTGACAGGAGTGAAATTCTTGCCATCCCTTTCTTGCGTTCACTATCAATAAAAGAGAGCGAGAGTATAAACAAAGCTTAGTTGCTTAACAAGAGAATCGACGCCATTGTTAAGTGAATCTATGCTGATTCCTCGCGTCCGACCAGGCCTAGAAGTAACTAGGCAATTAATTCTGCTGAGTTTTTTTGATAATCCTTCATTCAGCTATAGTGTGGTGCCAATCGAGATGAACTCATTGAGAAAGAGCATTAGTCAAAGAAGTCGAAAAAGCTTATTTTTAATAATAATATTATTACACTTTAGATATATCAGTTACAATTATATTATAGGCAACTATAGCTTTATGGCAACGCATGCATTATAGGCAATGCATTAACTTTATAGGCAACTAATTATCAGCAACGCCTCAAAAACAATAATAATTGTCGGTAACCGCTTACTATATTTGACGACCTTTGTGGCGCAGTGGGCGAAAGCCGGCTGAGACGCATTTAAAGTCAAAATCAAAATTAATTTAATCCTAAAAACACAAGGATCACTTTGAAACGTCATTTTTACATACTGCCTGTTCCTCCGCGACCAAGCCAGGAAAGAAAGGCAAGAAAACAAGACTGGTTATTCTATTTAATGATCCTTTTACAAAACATTACCTACATGTACCTACAGCATAAGTGATCATAGGTTTAGTAAAGTCAGTAACTTTTAGTTTTTATCATCTAACTAAATAATCAGATATTTTATAGTATGCCTTTTTATAATGTTTTTTTAAATTACGTATTTAAATGTTAATGTTCGTTAATTGTAAATTTTTGTATATTTCTTGGGAGTTTGTTATAAAAGCGTACACCTTGCCCTTTAATGATTTACTAACTTTATGGAGTCTACAAGTGGCAACATCGAGTTTATCTTTATTTCTTTATTTATCATTGTGATTAACCCTTTTTTTTAAACAAGTTAATATTTTCGTGAACAAACAACTTATTTTCATAGATGTATTGACAAGGGAATGTCATTATATTTATTTCATTAAACTTCTGACGAAGTGATTCTCTGGGACCCATATTATAAATTGCTCGAACAGCCCTCTTCTGCAGCACAAAAACGGTATTTATATCTGCAGCACTCCCCCGTATTAGTGTACCGTACGACATAATGCTGTGGAAGTAGCTGAAGTAAACTAGTCTAGGTGTGTCTACGTCTGTATAAGTATAGTATCGTAGGTTGCAGGTTCGATTTCTGCGGGACAGATGTTTGTATGATCTGCAAACATTTGTCTCGGGTCTTGGTGTTTTCTATGCATAATATGTATGTATTTACAAAAAAAAAGTATGTAAGTACTAAGTATGGGAAATACAGTCGTGTATTTCCCATAAAACAAACTTTGCTTGGTTTTATTTATTAACTATGGTGAGCCGTATGCTTGTTTGCATCCAAGTAATATAAAAAAACAGATACGAGCTTCATAATTACAACTACCAGATCCTTGAAGTCACACACCATTCCTGTCATACGTCATTTTGTCTACAGCCATACATTTCATTTCAGTCATATGAGCCGAAGATTTTTGATGTTGGTTTAGATTTAGGCCAACATGCCAGCAACGAAATATTCCTAAATCGTTATGTGACCTAGAAACCCAAGCAAGATAAGTTGGTATAGTCAGTCTAACGTACGTCATTACAGCGGCCTATTGATTTTGAGACGACAATAGACATTTAGCACAAAGGCTAAAAAGCTTCTCGGTTTCGTAGATGTGCTGTAAAATATCGTTCGTAAAAGGTCATGTTTTAAAATTTTTGGATAGGACGCACTTTGAATATGTAAAGTGATTTATTTTATGCTATAGTATTAAGTTAAAGTTATTAAAGTAACTAGCTAGCAGTAGTTTGATGGTGCAATTTTATAAATGTTAATGTTTAGTATGTATTGTGTATGTCTTTTTATGTCGCTTTGGTGCTGCACTGTAATGGCAAATAAATAAATAAAATAAAAATAAAAATGTTATGACCTCTCCCTTTCTAACACTGGTTATTTCTTCGTTACCCTGAGTTAAAGTAAATTATAGTTGACATTTATTTTGACCAAAACTATACATTTTACTGTCTCAATGAGTTCATGAATTTGACTCTAGTAGTATCTTCATTTTTGCATTACAACGAGGTTGGGTAGTGTGTGCTTTTGACAAACACTTGAATATATTATTAACATATTGTAATTAATAGCGTAAATTTGTAATTTTTGTATATTATTTTAATCTAAATTAGTAAACAAGATTGACATGCCTTGTATAACAACCAATGTTTTAATATGGTTAAATAAATGAAATTAAATGTAAAAACAGCCTTTTAACTCATAAGGTACCACTTATAAGCCGCATAATGTTACATAACGGCAACAGTTTCTAACAAAAATAAATAAACTCCCAACAGACACATACATCCTGGCCCCACGGATTCCCTGTGACGTGGGTATCAGGTAAGAGCATGGTACCATGGTACCACAACATCCAGACTCGGAACAAAAATTTACAGAACATTTTTTGTCCCGCATCGAAACCGAACGTCTTTTTTTTTTTAATGTTAGGCATTTGCACACAACATCATCTAGCGCCAAACTAAGCAGAGCTTGTATTATGGGAACTACATGACTGTTATACTACTTATATACTTTTTTGTAAATACATACATATTATACATAGAAAACACCCAGACCCGAGACAAACATTACAAACATTTGTCGCAACGGCAATCGAACCCGCAACCTTCTGCGTCTCAGGCGGGCTTTCGCCCACTGCGCCACAGAAGTGCGTCGCTGCCGGTAACTCATCCGACAGACCATCGAGAAGAAAAGTAAAAGTTTTATGTTTATTTATTTCCTTAGAAAACTGACAAAGTATTATCTCGAACTATGCATAACTCTAGAATACAATAATAATAAGCTTATAACATTGTGATTTATGGAAAAAGTTACGATTGGAGTGTAGTCAATACCTCTGAATTAGTTGAAGAATGTTATATTATCGGGCTAAAGGGGCGCGCGTACCATTTACTTATCTAATAAAAAAAAACCTGTGAGGAGGTAAATGGTAAAAATACCCTTGAACTGCATAGTTTCCCCTGTAACTGGAGCCTCGGCGCTTCGACCTAAACATCCCAAGATTTTTGACCAGGCTGGTAACGATCTCGTGGCTTAGTTGGTTTAGCACCCGCGTACCAAGCCGAGGTCGCGGATTGGAGTTCCGCCGAGATTGAATTTGTGGGTATTTATGAAATGTTGTGATTTCTCATAAATGTGTTAAATAAAAACATGTTAGGGGTGCGATGTCAAAAATCATATTGGCCTCTAATATATCAATATTGGCCTCTTTCCAAGTCCTCGTACATGAAATGAGGGTGCACCAAAAGTAAATATTTTCCTCATATATGATGTAAAAAAATTAAATAGTTGACAAAGCGTCCATTGGCTACGGTAATCGCTTACCAACAGGTGGACCGAATGACTGTTTACCACCTTCGTGGTACTAAAAAGTACACCAACTTTTACCTCGATACCGAGGGATAAACCGAAATGGGTTTCGTTAAACTATTAACTCTAAAATGTATTGATTAGACTCATATATTCTCGTCTCTTCTCCGCTCTTATTGACCCGTGACCTGTAGACCAATGTGAGGTCAGTTTCACGTATTAAAAATATAATGTCTGCATTAATTGATAATTATATTCGTGTCTTATCAAGATTTGAACGATAGATCCGCATTTATCAATAAAATCGATGCAATACCTGTTATCTTCAGAAACGTAATAAAAGAGGTCTTATAAATAAGGATCACGTATTAGAAAAAAGGTTTTGTCAGTTGGATACAGATTTTAAAATTATTTCCTCAAGCTATAAAGAAATAAGTGAAATATTATGAAGAATGATATCGCAAAATGATGAAAATAACGTGTTCCATTTTACTGTTATCATTTTTAATATCGGTATGTATTTATCATATTCTAATTTGTAATAATAGGTTGGGGAAAAAGTTTCTTCGCATTTTTTAAGAAAATTCAAAACATTTTTTAATATAGTTTATTTACATTTAACTAAAGTATGTAGGTACCATTTTGTTCGATAACTTTTTGCCATTTTGTAGGCAGGGACATGATCCCATTGCTATAAAAACTTTGGGGCTTCTGTTCAAAATACCGCGACAAGTGGTTTTGGCAGTCCTCTCGTGATGTTAACCTGACACTGCCTAAAGAATTCTGAAGAGACCGAAACAGGTGGAAATCTGAAGGTGCAAGGTCAGGACTATACGGCGGATGCATTAACACATCCCAGCCAAACTCTCTTAATTTTTGCTGAGTGGCTAAAGATCCACTTTTCATCACCAGTTATCAGCTTCTTCAAAAATGGTTCGGTTTCATTACGTCGTAATAAAGAATCACAAATGAGAACACGGTTCATTAGGTTTCTTTCAGTGAGCTCGTGAGGTACCCAAATATCGAGCTTTTTTGTGTACCCAGTTTTTTTCAAATGCGCCAAAACTGTTTTGTGGTCAATTCCCAGTTCTTCAGCTACGTCGTAACTACTGATATGCCGATCTTGCTCCACTTTTTCAAAAATGGCATCCATTTTATCCGTAATAGGGCGACCAGAGCGACGTGCATCTTTGACATCAAAATTTCCGGATTGAAAACGCTTAAACCAAATTTGTGCTACTCTCACAGACACTGCACTAGGTCCATAAACATCGCAAATTTTTTTCGCGGCTTGCGTTGCATTTTTACCTTTTTTGTAGTAAAATTTTAAAATGTATCGAATTTCTTCATTAGATTCACTCATCTTAACAGTACGAAAAACAAATAAAAATCACACATTTTCCTAATTTGAATTTGGAATTATCTTCTTTAAAATTTAAACTTTTAATGATACCAAAACCAGCCAGATACAAATAGTATAGCCAAAGAGATTTTATTACAAGTTCATACATACAATAATGCGAAAAGACTTTTTCCCCAACCTAATATATAAATAGGTACAGCTTCCTGATAATCTTACAACTTAGATTGCTTGGAAGAAGTCGCTTTTATAGATGAGGCAACCAATTTGTTTTGTCACATAAAGTTATTTTAGATTTTTAGTAATAAAGAACGCTAGCCTATTCATCTATTTTAGTACTATCAATGTTTTGTAAATTTATGTTCTCATAAATACCTATAGTTATAATTATAAATTCTTATGTGATTAAATTCTTCAATCAAAATGCTATTCCCATCCTATCATACTTATAATATTATATAATGTATGAATATTATTAATAATAATATATTAAAGGGTAATTGGATTATTGCTTAAAACCTCCGTAACGGCTGTACCGATTTTAATACAATTTGAAACAGTTTTTTTTCATGATCTAGAATAATATAAAAACTGTCATGGATTGAGCTACCTTTGCATCAAAGCGCATATTTTCACCCAAAATGCTGCTGGCTGTGAAGGATTAAATATATCTTCTAATGTTCCTTGTTTCAAATTTTCAGGTGTCTTCGAACCCACTTAGTCAACTAGTACAGAATATTTGTCAACCCACTTCATATAGAAACCCAACATCTATTCCTGTAGGGATCCAACAGACAAGCAATATAGACTCCTACCCTCAAGGGACTGGTCAAGTTTCGTCAGGCTCTCAAAGTACTTTAGGAGATAATTGGAACCAAATCATACTGAACAGGATTCTTCAAAACCCTTCCCTGCAAAAGATAATCGACCCTAATACTAAACTTTACAATCAAAATGGCGAAGAAGTACAAAGACAAGTGCACACAAGTAGCACTGGCGCTCCTAATGTTATAAATAACTATTTTATCGTGCCACCAGGGTTTTTTAATCTTAACGAAACTGCGGTAAGAAATGAAGGCAAAACATTGGTAGATATAGTTGATCGAACGAAACGAAAAAAAAGACCGAATATTGTTGAGTTGATTTCAGCTGAAGAAGATGAGACGGAGGTTAAACTCAAAATACCTGAGAAAAGGCAAAAGCAGAAAGAACACGAAAACACGAAAAGAAAAACAAAACATATCAAAGAGGTTAACGAAAGTGTAGAAGTAATTGATGTACATGATGAATTACAAGAATTAAGCTTGAGAAGAAAAAAACAAAATAAAAAAAATGAGCAAAGGCTTCGTCTTAAGAAGAAAAGTAAAGAAAAAAATACCATACCATCATCAATCATTGAAGAATCAGATGCAGATTTGGAAGAGCTAAAAAAACCAACACATCAATACAAACAAAAAGAAATCAAAAGATCTAGGAACCCTACTACTAAATCTAAGAAAGTTATCGATGACGGGTCTCATGAAATATCTGAACAAACAAAACCAAAACAAGTCAATGATAAATCCCTTCCTAGAAACACTAAAAAAGAATCTGAGAGCAACACTGAAATACCTTTTGAAAAAAAGGGCAGAAAAGAACAGCGCAAAGAATTTACAGCCAAAAATTCCGAAGAAAAAATCCTAAAAAATATTGAAGTACCAACTGATATTTCGAATCATGATATTTCAGAAAACAGGCAATCAAGAAATTCTAAAAGAAAAACAGCTGAAGAAGAACCACAAAACATTAAAACCACAACTAAAAAAAAACCGCAATATACACCCTTCCCAGACGATGTACTAAAGAATTGGTTTCCTTACATGCCTATGGGAAACTTTTACAACCTTAATTCAAATAACCCCTATAATTTTGACCAGTATTATCAATATCTTGATCCTGACAGAAATTATAATGCCAACAAATATAAAAAGAAGCGTAAAAACCAAAATAGAGGTAATAATGATGCAACACATTCCATTGAAATCAAATTAAAGCCGAAAAAGAAAGCTAATATTACTGAAAATCCTGTTACAACTGAAAAACTTAGAGCAGAGCACGAAGTCGAACAAAGTACAGAATCGTTCGAAACAGTAACAGATATACCCATGGAGATGCCTCATAAAGTATCTCCAGTGATCAAAGATGCACCAAAAGAAAGAAGTAAAAAGAACTATGAAACATTTAGTAAACTAGAAGACCTACACGAATTAACTACACCGGAATTAGGTGAAGAAGATGAAGTACCTACTATGGATGACAACATAATCATAAACGATTACTATCCCGTTTTTGATGTTGATGTTTACTACAATCCTTATGCTGAGCAAGTAAAAAACTTGGAGGATGACCGATATTTCTATGACACAGAAAATGAGGACAATGTTAATAGAGAACGAAAAAAACTAGACAGGTATGAAGATTCCAGGGTTCCCAAAAGAGAAACTTATGGTAGAGAATTAGAAAACCCAGATTTTAAAACCAAAAAATATGAAAAACTTGATCCTCACATCAATAAATTTAATTCTGATGAATTTTTGGACCACATAGCTACATTTTCTGACGTAAAATCCCCTGCAATCGATACATTAAAGTCTAGTGCAGAGATAAGAAGAGTAAAAGTACCCTCAAAGAATGTCAGAGTAAAGACGGAAAATGTTGAGACCGTGTTTGCTGGATCTAAAGTAGCCAAGTATGGGGTACCACTAGATGAAACAGTAGAAGATACTTCAATTTATGCTCACGACTCTGATGAGAGCACTTATTCAATTGATGGCCGTACAACGTATGTTGTAGCTAAATCCTTAGGACGGCCTGAAGACTATTGGTAGTACCATCAATTGACAGATGAATGGCCAGTCCAAAATGCATCAAAAAACAAACATCAAACGTTGCTATCGCAAACGACGTAAAGCACAGGTTGCACATTAAAAACGGATTGGCGGGAATTTATTTCGTGGAATTTGGCAAGGATCAATCAATCTGGAAACAGTTTTACGAGTACGTTTCAATTAGATACTGGACGTCAATAATAAGAGGGTTTTATTGGTTAGGATTAGAAGCTAACTATCTAGTTATCCGTCTAAACAACACTTGGGCCCGAGTTTACCAACACAATTACTAGTGGTTAGGTCGGAATCAAAGCTTTTTGACACATATTTTTATAGGAATCTGACGTCATAATCGATGGTTATACTTGATATTCCGTTTAGTTTGTTTGTGAACTCAAGCCTTAATGGTTCTAGTCAAACATTCGGCTGTGTATGTCATGGATACATTAATGTAGCCCCATTTGTGACAGCCATTCTATCCTCACTCTTTCGACCTTTCAGCGCCATCTATTTGACAATGAAGAACTAAACCACTATAAAAAACCCTCTCAATGTGTGAACCTGATTCAACGAATATTACAAATAGTTAAAGTTTATCTTGATATTGTAAACCGTTTGTGCCTTAATAAAATAAAATAATATAAATAAAATAACTTATTTCTAATGTTAAAGAACACAAATAGATAATTTTAATAATCTGCAGTTTTGATACTGAAGCTAAAATTGCTTATTTCTGATATGCTGCTAAATAACTAATTAAAGTAGGGTTGAAGTGTGTTGTTTCGTTTATTTTCGTTTAAGGTGAATTCCTATCCTACTTATAACATTAATGTCAAAGTTTGAATGTTTAGAAGATTGGATGTTCGTTGTTAAAAATTAAAAAACGGCGAAACAGTTTTGGATGAAATTTGGACTATAGCTCAAAGAAGTTATAAACCATTCATTTTATAGCTCGTGACTCGGGTAAAACTCGTGCGAAGGTTATTCGGATAACACATAAAAATGATCAACTCTGTTTAAATTAAATATTATGTTTAGGCGCGGTAGCCAAGTAGATGACCAAGCGCAACTCCACTAGCAGAATACAAAAGATGGGAAGAAATTGAATGGAGAAAAAACTGCTACGATCACCTCGAAGCAGAAGCATGGTTGTCCTACTAAAGGTCGGTTTCCTTCACCTTGGTGCTTGTGGTCAAGGTCATCCAAAGCCTGGTAACGCTTCTTCACGGCTGTTCTTCTAATTTAAGATTAGAAGATTATTGATAGTAGGAGCGGCCTTCGATAGAATTCGGTTCGTGACTGGAAGAGACGTGGCGCGATCGTGACGCGGTGGGTGGTTTATAATGTAGGTAGATACCGTAAAGTCGGAAAACTCTCATATCACAATTTTATTTATTTTATGTTTAGCACTTTTTTCGCAGAAGACCACCTCAAGATCAGCGTTTTGTGACAAAAGCCGTGAAAGCTTTTAACCATTACAAAATGTATGTTGGCCAGTTTAATTTTCAAATAAGCATGTTCAGTAAATCTTTATTTGAAATAGGAATTTGCCGGTATCGTATGAAAACAAACTATTTAACACCCTTTGATAGAAACTAGCTGGAATACTATCAACATAGCAACACCTTAAAAACCTACCCTCTGTTATACAATTATGTGATTAACAGAATTGACAAGTTTTACAAATCGTAAAGAAAATGTACACTTTGCTGATATGTTATTTATTTGATAAACAAAATATAATAAAATAATACAAACTGCAACTTTATTTTCCGAAACATAGCATTCTTATTAAACAGTTAACAACGACACAATTTCATTCAAAGCAAGATTTTCACAGTTTTCATCATTATTCAATATTTCTGAAAGATACATTAGCTGCAGTAACTTTTAACAGGTTTACTACTGGATGATGGATTTTTTGAATCTATAACTGCTGTATCAGTATTTGGTTCTTTTATAAGTGTTTCATTGATTTCAACAGAATTGACAAACTGCGCAGGAATTATATTTTTTGATTCAACGATATCACCAGGAGAATATATTTTTTAATCTGGTTCTTCAATAATGAACAATGGAAAATAGATGTCGTTAGAAAGTGAAAATGAACTTGAAGTTGATGATAAAACGGGTAAGTTTTGTGAAGGCGATAAGCAATTTGAATAAGATAAAGGCAAGGATGATGTCGATGATAAACTGTACACAGAAAGTAATTCGTAGGTACTTTCAAACTCATGAAGTGATGTACTTTATGATGATATCAAAGCATTTTCAAGTATAAATAATGCTGGACATTTTCACACAACATCATCTAGCCCCAAAGTAAGCAGAGCTTGTGTTATGGGAACTACATGACTGATATACTACATTATATACTTTTTTTTGTAAATACATACTTATTATAGATAGAAAATACCCAGACCCGAGAAAAATATTTGCAGATGCAAAAATTTGTCCCGCGATTGGAATCAAACCCGCAACCTTCTGCGTCTCAGGCGGGCCTTCGCCCACTGCGCCAAGGTGCAGCTTCTACTTCAACAAACTAGATGGTAGATTTTGGCTGGAGTTGGATTCAGTCAAAATTGATATTTGCATTAATCCAATCCTGGAAGTGCTAATTTTGGTGATGGTAATATAATGATGATAGAATACTTGATGGCAATGTGTTAGTTGAAAATGGAAAACTGTATGGTGGAAATGGTTTCAAGGAGGGGCAATTTCTGTAGAGCGAAGAAGATGAAAGTTTTGTTCCAAAACTAGCAAAATTCATGAAGTCCTTAATAAGTTCTGTGTAAAACTCATAGTAAGTTTGCAGCGTGACGGTATTTGTTGGTATTTCGGGACAATTATTAGCAAAAACATGTGTAACTACATGTTCTGTGCTAGATATTGTTGGATTTGCACACTGATTCAGATTTGAATCTATAAGATTGAGAATTGGAGGTCGAGAGCCAACTGAAGATGAAGTAGGAAAAAACGTTCCAAACCCTTGCGAATCTGATGCAGAAGGTATTAAAGGTTTTGGTAAAGTATTTGGCGTAGGCACAAATATTTGTTCGCCGTAATACGTTTGTGGTGTCAGTAGAGGTGACGGTAACGAGTTTGAAAAACTATTTATAGATGGTGATATGGGCAAGCAACTGAATTCACCTGTTGACTGAGAAGGCTTTGCACTAGTTGTTTTACTGGTAACTGAAAGCGGAAAAGTTAAAGATGAATGTTGTGAAGTTGATAACATAGTGCCAGTGTTTTCAATGTTTGGTAACGTACTGACTGTAGACGGACTAGATACTGGTAATGTTAAAATAGTGCCAGGTCCTGATGGTGACATTAATATGGACTTGGAAGCTTCAACAGATTTTGCCAAAATGTTTGTTATCGTGGTGTTTACTGATAAGGAATCTAAAGGTGTGACAGAGCATGATAATTTCAAAGGCAGATTTAATATAGATTTTGTTGAAGGTGGTATGAAGTCAACCAAATATTCAGCTGGTTCTTTTATTGATAGGTTTGACGCAGAATTATTGTTGAGTTGCAAAGATATTTTATTGGAATGACCATTTATTAATGCACATTCTTCTACATAGCTTTGAGCTACGTTAAAACCAGTATCAATCTTGGAGAAGATGACATCTAGAGTTGGAACTTGTAAAGTTTTACAATAACTCTCTGGTTCATTAGATAAGTAAGTCTGTATCATTGATGTAGCTTCTAATTCAGATGGTGTATTAACATTTGGTGCCTGAATTTTAAATGATTCTATTTTAGTCGTCACAGTATTCAGCGGTAGGATGATTCCACAAGCCGCCATGAGAACAATCTGGAAATAAACATAATAAATATGCAATATCTGAAATGGACAATGTAGGTAGATTTAATTATTTTGTTTTGGCTTATTGATATTATGATTTAATTTTACTCAGGCTAGGGTGAAGAAAATGAATGATAAAAATAAATTATCAAATGATGATATGGATGGAGTTTCCGTTTCACGACCGTCGAGCGTGGTCGCGGACGGCGCTCATGAGGAAGGACCTCTAAACGAATTGTCAGCAGGAGAATAGTAAAGTACGTGGTATAGTCATAATAATATTCTATGATGGTTGCTGAATAAAATAAATTAACATATACAATTATGAATTTTATTATATTAATATAATTTCTTGCAAATATTATCATCGTGTGTAATCTTCTAAAAAGGATTTTCATAACTAAAATCATAAACAGGAAACTTATAAATTTCGCTATTTTCTTTGGAAAATTTAATTTCGGCTAATGTATTTGAAATATTTTTTTTTCAACTGATTTTGCAACATAACCCACACGTACCTGAAACTTCACCAATAAAATGGACCGCATATAGAGCGCTACCATTTTCTCAAGATTGCTTTTCAAAATGACTACCTTTCTTCTGACCAATATTTATAACTTAATTTATTTAAATATAGGTCTACGATAAAACATTGATGTCACCTAATTTCTATGAACTTGTTACATGGTTTGGATTTGACACCCATTTTCCTAGGAAAATTGTATAATGTCAAGCCTTGTCAAGGTAGATAAAGAAAATAATGCTATTTGTTAACATCAAGTGTAGCTTAGTTACTTGTCCTTATGTATATTAATAATTAATCTTGAAGAAAATGTTTTAATGAAAATCATATTTTTAAGTCGATTATTATATTTTATACCCCATGCATTTCTAGGTTAAATTTTCATTTGTCCCACTACAAAACTATAAACAGTACATGCAAATATTAACAAATAAATATTTACTATGCAATGTATCAAATGTGTAGATTAGAATAAACTAACAACTCACGTTTAGATAAACTAAATTTATCACACACTTTAAATTACATATTTAAAAAAACCCTCAGACCCTCTTGACTTAGCCCAATCTAGCTAATGTCAAAACGGCTTTTTCCACAAATCCCCTGCTATAATCCCCTTCCGGTCCGGTACTCAAAGGAGCATCAATGGGGATTTCTGGACAAGAGTTCCAGAAATACCGTAATAAAAAACTAACTGTAATAAAAAAAACACAAACACAGATAACTAAATTACCTATTTAGTCACAGTAATGAGCACAACTGGTAGGGTTTACTAGTATAACTTAAAAAAAAACTGATAAACACATTTTTATCATGCACTAAAAATTATAAAAATAATTCCACTATCCACCTCCGGCTCCATGATCAGACCCTCGTTACCAATCTATTGGACTCGTCAAAACAAATCATATGAGCCCAAACTCGAGGGGTTTACTCGTAGCCACTAAAGAGTTCCACTATCACCTCCTGGCTCCATCATCAGATTAGCTCCAAGATACCAAATTATAGTATTGTCATCCAAACTACATATACATACAAAGTATCATTTAGATACGACAGAAGTAGGTTAAATTTTTTGCAGCACGTAGAAAAAAAAATAATGCGCTACATTTAAAGAGCCATTTTGGTTCTTAAAGTTACAATTTAGAAGTTAACCCTAAAATAAAACTCAATAGTAACTCTCCTTCAGTCATTTAAGTCTACTTTTGTCGCTGGCTGTACCAAAAGCGTCGTCAAAACCAAAAGCTATTATTAAAAAAAAAAAAAAATGTGTGTACTTAAGGTATAAGTTGCTAGTTTTATTACTATTCTACCAAAGTAATAATTTAAAGCCATTATTGGGAACAAAGGTAGTTCAAAACAAGACCATAAATCTGATAACGATGACAGCTATACTCTAGTGATTAATGATATCATGTCAGGAAGCCTATCTCAGTTGTCTGGAAGAGATTGCTTTTAGCGATTACCAATTATACCTTGTTTACAACTAGTTCAGCATCATCATGACCAGCCTGTAGAAGTCATAGACCTCTCCGCTTAAGCGCGCCATGATAAACAATGTAATTTTTGTTGTAAAAAAAGTAAATATTTTTAACATGACTTTATTCCATAATCAAAGAGATACAATAATTTACTAGACTAAAATCTACTTACTAAAGTTTAATACAAATAGTTGTATCCACGCGGAGCTGATGACACAAATTCAACCTGAGGGTAGCCACTGTCAGCTGCTAGTGGAAGCGTATTGCTCAGCAAGTTGCTGACCACGAGCAATTGCAAGGCATTTGCTAGATTGTTCGCGACAGAACTGTCTTGGATTATTGTAGTAGGAGCGGCACAGCCGGATAGTCCCGGTTGCAATACGTTGGGTAGTCTCGGCTGCAATACATTGGGTAGTGACTGCATAATGTTGGGTTTTTGCTGCAATACATTTGGTTGAATAGCGCCGGGCAAGACGTTGGGTAGTATTTCGTAGGGTAGATCATAGGGAAGGTAGTTGAGCTGATTTCCGACGAGGTTTGGCAGAAGTGACTCTGCGATTGGAAGGATGTTGGAGCCATAGTTAGGTAGAACCCGGTTCAGGCATTGCGGGTATACCACCTGAAATATAACAAAATAATTATAAATAAATGATTATCGTACTAAATGCGGAAGTATGCATGTATAGATGTTTGTTGCTTGTCGTTTCGTCTCAACAGCTGAACTGATTTCTGAGAATCTTTTATTATGCAAAACAGCCGTATTGGCTTAGTAATCGGTATCACGACTTTCAATCTGGAGGTTGTAAGTTTGAACCTAAACGTGTTTTTTTTCCACTCGAAAAACATATGTGCGAATAAACAAATTAATTCAAGAAACAAAAGTTTCATTCCCGCCAAATCGAACGCGCGCTGTCTTTGTTCTTTTCAGATTCAGTTTAATTTATTGTCCATTTCTTAATAACATATAACATTAGCATGTCAGATGGGTATACACAAACATTCACAATTAAAGCTACTATACAACGGAATATAGATAAATTTCTATAATCCGTTACACGCCAATATGGGTGATTTTCGAAAAAAAAAAAATGGTTTAAACTGGCTGAAAATGTGCCACTTTTTTCAAACTTTTGAAAATAAATACTAAGCCTTCCATAATAATTAATAGCGTGTACCTAAAACACCTATTTTTTGTTAGTGTGTAATAAAAATCCTCGCTAGCACTCAGTGACAAAAAATACTGTCCAGCAACTATTATTATCGTGTTGGAAATTGCTGACGTATTAATTTATTGCGTACCAAAAACAGCCGATTGACGGATTGTTTCTTTTAAATAATATTTAAATAATAATTTCCGAGCAACTAAAAGCCTTTTTTTTATATAACAACGTTATGCCACTGCGTTGTTTTTGTTAATTAGATAATGGTGTGTACTCACATTAAATATTGCGAACTGTATGCAAATAAAAACGGTTATTTTAGACCCCATTTTAATAAATATATTTCCTTCTATCTGAAGTCGAAGTCGTTTTTGCTTGTCGAATTGAATTGAATAAATTATATAGACATGTCACTACTTCTTATATCAAAACATTGTTGATTATCTAAAAGTTACATAATCTTGTTATCAGATTCTAAGAAAAGATTGGCTCATTTGTGATATTCTTTTGAGATACCCACAGTTATTTTAGAATATGATATTTAGCAAGAAGAAAGAGGTTCTTTTTTACGTTGCGTCTAGCCAAATAGGCTTGCAGCCCACCTTATGGAAAGTGTTTATTGACATCCTGGGGGTCTAGACAAATACACACTAGAGACACTCTATGTTGGCGTTAACGCCCGCGTAAAGATTGAATTGTATGGAAATGATATAACCTGTCAAAATGTCACGTGACTGCTGCCAAGTTTTACTTTAACAAATTTGCGTTAGCGTGAAAGGAAAACTAAGCGTGAGGTAGTTGTCTAGACCCTAAGGTGTAAATTCTGGTTTCTATCGCCAATTTTTGTTATACAGCCTGGTTTTGGAAAGTTAAGCCTCAGTATCAACACATCCAGAACTGTATCTCTGTCTGTTGGTCTCTTACCTGCAACGCAAGGAGTCCGTATAGGCGTTGGTCATAAGTGGATGTTTGTTTGCTTGTCTTTTTTCTTTGAAAAAAACCGAATATCGGCCGGAATAGCCAATTCAATCTTTGAATCAAAATCATGGTTTTTAAATAGGTTTTACTGTCAAGCCAATAAGGGGCGTTTCTATAGATTGTGTAACGGCGTAACTTTTTAATTGCCATGTATTTTTTTAAATCGCTTGCATGACTTTATGAAATTTCTGACTCCCTAGGGAGCGCTGCAAATAAGATGAAAAATACATGAAAAGATTTAAATTTGTGCAAAAATGTAAATTGATAAAGCAAGACATAGATAATTAAACAAAAGTTATTCTAAAAAAATACATATAATGTTAAAATAAAATAAATAATGCTGGACTTTTTCCACAAAGCGTCACAAGCCCCAAACTAAGCAGAACTTGTATTAGGGGAACTACATGACTGATATACTACTTTTATAATATATTTTTTTTGTAAAGACATACTCATATCGAAAGCACTATGCGTACGTAATAACGACCTCAGTGGCGCAGTGGGCGAAGGCGCTCGTAGAAGGTTGCGGGTCTGATTCCCAAAACGGAACAAATGTTTGTATGATCTGCAAATATTTATCTCGGATCTGGTTGTTTTCTATGTATAAAAATATAACAGTCATGTAGTTCCCATAACACAAGCTTTGCTTACTTTGGGGCTAGATGATGTTATGTGAAATATGTCAAGCATTATTTAGTGTCTGACAGAGTCATATAGTAAGCGTCAGAGAACTAAACCGGGCTGCCACAGATGAAAAAGAGCACCTATTCGTAGCAGAGCACGTCTACGAGCGCGTAGCGCTCTTAGTGAGGTGCTACGAACCATCTACGATGTGCGTAGCCAATGTGGGCTTAACGGGAGAAATTATTGGAGATTACTAGAATAATTATAATTTTAGGCTATTACCTGTAAAATTACCGTTTTCATGGCCGCTTTGAATTGAAATATCTGCAGGTAGACTTGGAATTCTAAATTCAAATAGAGTTTTTTTGTAAGACATGATATTATTTTACAACCGACTTCAAAAAAGAAGGAGGTTCTCTATTTGGTTGTATTTTTTTTTTGTGCTAAGCGTTATATACCGATTCTCAACAAATTTTAATGATTTCTTTTTGAATAGGTATTATTCAGGGATGGTCCCATTTAAATTTCATGCTAAAATTCCACTCCTAAGGGTGAAAAAAATTGACTTTATATCAGCTTCTCGTTATTTAAAGTCGGTTTTGTATTTTTTTCTGAAAACCTATTCTAAAATAGTATAGGTATTAATTTATTTAATTTGATTTTCCAAACTCTAAATCAAATAAATCATCCATAAACGCGTCGCTTTTTAGAATTTTAGCGTGTCTCTATGTTCTCTCTATTTTAGTTTCCATTATTATCTAAGATCAGATTATGTATTTGACGATTTGAATCATGTGGAATCTTTGTTTTTCTTAAAATTATTTTTTTATACAACTCAAGTGGCAAACAAGCATACGGCCCACTTGTTGGTGAGCGGTTACCGTAACCTGTAACGCTTGCAACGTCAAGGTTGCAACAATACTCGCATGTTGCCTAACCTGAGAAATAACGGGTGAAAAGTCTTACGGGTAATGTGCCAGTAATTTCACCGGCAATGATTACATTTTATTTTGTTCCTCAGTTCATTAATTTATTTATTTTGGCTAGCGCCATTGCGTCCCAACTATGTGAGACAACGTCACAAATGGCAGAGCTACATTCTATGTAGAAATGTATCCCGGTGTTTGGTAATTTTATGAAACAACTGCAAGCAAAGTACCCATAGGTACCTGCGTAAAAGCCTTGTCATCGTAAATCCTGCAAAAACACAACCTTTGATTTATCGCCTTGATAAACGGGACGACAACCAGCGAGTAGGGCCAGTAAACTAGCTTTTAGAACCCCCTGGTAGGGCCATGGTACATGCAACTGTGCCAAAATATCGGGAAACATTCTAACTCACAAATCATGGTAAATATCCCGTTTTTTTAGTAAAAAATATGTTCCATATGCATGATAGTTTCAAAAGTTATATAGCTTTTAGAAATTAAGATGCATGCACGGTATTAAGGTTTCGCGGAAATTATTAAAATGCTAAAAGACTTGCAACATGTCACGTGGAATGCAAACTATTTGAAAAACGGGCATGAGAACTTATTGTCTGTACAAGTCATTTTGTGATCTGGGTCTATTTTAGACTTTGACGTATACCTGTCATTCCCTAGGAATAAAAGAGTAGAGAACGCTTGGAGCAAAATGGTGGAGGCCTTTACTCGTCGAGAGGTCTTTAATTAATAGCTGAGATTATTTATTATTCGAATTAAGTAAAAAAAATATAAATGAATTGTTTTTTAATGAATTAAAGAGTCTATATTATTATTATTACATTAAACACCATAATATTATTTTTAATTGGATCATTAAGCTGTGAACCGATTGCGGTGCACGCACTGGCTACAAACGGTGACGTTACCCATCTTTCAACTGCCATAGAAAAATGTATTACATTCATCAGATCAATTTACCGCCCGGTCTAACTAACGCGATGGCGCTGGCAGTTTAAATTAAAAATATACGAAAACTTTGACAACAAATAAAAAAAAAACATTTTGACCGCGACCGCCATCGCATCTGTTGGACCGGGCCCAGTCAAACGTAAATGTCAAAGTCAAAATTCATTTATTCATTAAAATCACAAGGGTGACATTGAAACGTCGGTTTTATCTTCTGCCTGTTCCTCCGCGACCTATCCAGGAAAGAAAGGCAAGAAAACAAGGCTGGTTATTCTATTTAATGATCCTTTTACAAAACTATAGGTACGTTCCCAGAAAAGCACAGATAAAGTATAATTTGCAGCTTTCATGGCGCTGCCGCCCGTAAACTGGCATTTTTATTACAAATCGGGTCTTAGTTGAGGCATGTGAATAATGGAAACCATTTGTACTGATCTGTGCGTGTAAATGAGATACGATGCACATTGTTACAAGCTTTTATTTAACTTGCAATGTTTGTATGTTAGTTTATTTGTTAAGGTCAAATATTGCAAGCTGAATTAGAACCACTTCCTCTTATCCTACGAAGTTTAATTTTTACATGTTGGTTCAGTTCTGATGACAATGCATTTTTATGGTAAGCATAACCTGAATCGATATTCAGGATTAGCTCCAGATAAAAGAACTCTTCAACGGTAATCAGCACAGACACGAAATTTTGTGTACGCATTTTATTATGGTAGTTGATTTTAAGTTTTATCATAACATGGTTAAACAGTTGTTTTTGAAAATGTTTCTAACTTCAAATGTATTCTTGTTTGAAGTTTTGAGCATACCAACTGAGTACGACTCTAAGCCTTTGATTATAGTAAGCAACTGGTTAAAATGTATTATTTTGAAGATACTCACATAGTTCTTATATTAATTTAGTAAATAAAAAAATATTTTTTCCGACCTAACCGATCATGGCATGCAAAAGCTACGCACGTGGACTGAGTTACGTTTTATACCTATCAACATGACGGAGGCGTCCCACACATGGACAAAAACACATGGCATTGCACTCCTAAGAATATAACAAGAAGCTCACGACGTGTCCAGACACAAAATGGAGTTGTATCATAACTACTAAATCTAACATTACAAATCGGTCAAACTAATGTTTGTTGGCAGTTTCTATCAAATAATAATAGCTTTAATTAACAATCTTATAAGTAACATTTCATCTTATTTCTACTTAGTACTACAAAGAAATTTGGTTCAGGTTATATGTAACTATATTTTTTTTATATTAGACACCGGTTTCTTGATTGTCTTGCTTTCCAGCATACAATCATACAATTTGGGGAGGCCCCAAGTGTTCTCCAGATAGTTCTCTGGATTTCCTCGTCCAAGTCGTTCCTTCCACCTTTTTAATATCATCTTTCTTCTTCCCATCTACAATACTGTCTACATTTACTTCTCTTTTTATATCCTATCAAATGCTACTCGTTGAATTTTGTTTCATTCTTCTGGGACTTTATGTTGTTAAATTGTCCTCTCTACTGGACGATGACTTGGATGACGACCTCTGTGGTGCAGGCCCGCCTGAGACGCAGCAGGTTGCGGGTTCGATTCCCAAAGCGGGATAAATGTTTTGATGATCTGCAAATATTTGTCTCGGGTCTGTGTATTTTCTATGTATAAATTGTATGTATTTAGAAAAATATATACATATATAAGTAGTATATCAGTCATGTAGTTCCCATAACAGAAGCTCTGCTTACTTTGGGGCTAGATGATGCAGTGTCAAAATGTCCAGCATTGTTTATTTTATTTAATTAAATAGTTGGTGTATTTTTTAAAGCTTTATTCAATGATAATCCAGACGTTGGATTAAATTATTATTATATTAGTGGAAAAAATCATTTCGACTTAACATTTACAAGGTTATATAAAAGTAAAAGTGACGTATTTCTTAACTATTGGGTTAAGAAAACACGTCTGCATACTGAATTTTATCTTGATACGCTTTAAACTGGGTGAGAAATCGTTGTGTGATACACGGCCGTTATTATCATTTGTCTTAGGAACCTTACATATGTATATGTATTTATATAAATTAAACTACCATAGAGAGGAAAAATAAAGCAATAACGTCCAAAGGAAAGATTTATTTTTCTATGAAAGTTATGTGAAACGTAGGGTATAACGTGGTCACGCGTTGCAAGTGCATGCGCCGCGATTGGTTGACAGCTTTATTTTTCTAATGGTCCAATTAAAAATAATTCCAAGGTATCTTTTATACGACAAAGAAACATAAAAGAGCCATAAACTTCATTTTATGTCGCAATAATGGTTACTCTACCCTAAATTTGTTATTTGTAGGATATCAAATCATAATGCCCATTCAATTATTTTGTTCTTCGAGCCAAGGATTCTTATTCGGTAATTTACGCCTTTAGGGCGTTTAGTGTTGTCCGTTTGAAATCTGAAGTATAATATTGAGAAGCCGAAGTTGTGACGGATTTCAAAAGACGCAGTGTGGTAAAAGGATTCAGCGAGGTGGCTCCTATAACGTGTATAAATAATAAAACCGTGCAAACAGCATAAATAATTTAATAAATAACTTATATAACAATAAATTTAAAAGAAATCACCCATAGAAAATAAATCTTTAGCTGCATCTGCGGCCATGATAGAAGCATAAGGACTTTGGAAGTCCTGCTTTGAATATGATGATGGAAACGATGATGGCGGATCAGAGAACGAGCTCGATCCCAACGCATCATATGGAGACATAAGCGTCATGCTCGACCTTGGATTAGGCCTAGACGTGCCTAATAAAGACCCATATACCGGCTCAGCAAACCCAGACGACCCTAGAAACTTCGAATTCGGTAAAGATTGCGTGTCATAGGAGTACAAACTTGATTTGGGTAAAGCTGTCAAACTTGGCTTAGCTAATGTTTGTGGCTCATACGAGTACAAACCGGGTTTAGATAGTGCTTGTTCTACATAAGAGGAGATTGTAGGCTGCAAATAGGATACAACGGGTGATGCATATTCATTGTTCGACTCAAACTTGGCTAAGTTAGGGACGGATAGAGACTCAAATCTAGATAAACGTTCCGGTTCTGGCGGCATGTTCATGATGTTACTGACTATTAAAAGCTGTAGAGCAATTGCTAAGTTGTTCAGGACATTTGAGTCTAAAGGTCCGTTTATATCAGGTTTCGGCGATGACGGTAGTTTGCTCACAGGCGTCGCTGGTGGCGTAGAAACAGTGGATGCTAGCTTCGGTAAAGCTGGTTGTGGTCTTGGGGCGTTCACAACGGCACTATTTGTTGCTTGTCCGTAGTTCGATAACAGGTACTGGGTGATCGGCTGCTGGTGGGTCGAAACCTGTTATTGAAAAGTGATTAGAAACAAATTAAGCTGACAGAAGTACCCATGATGGGTACCCCATACCCTATGTATTTACAGGCATGTCTTAAAATACTAGTAAGGATGACAAATACCACTTTCCGTTGTCGTTAACGTATGCGGAAAGATTTGATTGTATGGAAATGATATTAGCTGTGGAAATGTGATGTGATTGCTGCCATGTTTTACCTTGACAAATTTGCGTTAGCGTGAAAGGAAAACTAAACGTGAGATATTTGTCTCGATACGCTGATGGATGCGTACCCGAAATGCTTGCGGCATTCGCTACGCTGAGTGGCTCGTTGACCGAGCAAAAATACCATTCTCTTCTTTCCGACCTTTCTATTCTCTTTATCGATCAACAGATAGGTCCTACCAGAATTACTATCCAGCCTCTTTTGTTCGATCAAAGGACAATAGGTGACTCGACAGTCCGTATGAAATGGTAATCTTTTTTCTACGAGTGGCAAACAAGCACGCCCACTTGTTGGTAAGCGGTTACCGTCGCCTACGGACCCTTGCAATACTAGAGTTATCATTCGCGCGTTGAGAACCCTAAGACATATAGGGTAAAAAGTCTAGTGTGCCTGTTATTACCTTATATAACCTTATAACCTTCGAATCGGAACACTGGAATGCGAACATTACTGCTTGGCAGCAGAGATAAGTACGGTACTCATAAACTTGGTCAACATTTTTGAATTTCTTACAACAAAGTATCCATTTCAGGATATTAGCCTTATGGCTGTACCTCGTACTTTTTATTATTCTCCTGCCTTAATATTTGAGTTCCCGTCTAACTTTAGTGGTCGCGTGGTCGCGGGCGGTTCTCATGAGAAAGTACCTCTAGCTAAAAGGTCAACGAAACGTCAGCAGGAGAGTAAAACACGTGGTACAATCACAATGATACACGTGGTTTGGTATAATGATACCAAACCACGATAATTTCAATGCTGTAATATCTTACCTTATTTATTACTTGTATTACAAATATAAAAGCGAAACTTCTTGCAGTCACCCCCATGTTTGAAATGTGTAAATAACGTGCCTTCTACATAATATAGACGATGTTTTATCTTTGATGATAAATGTTTGTTGTGCAACTTGTTTGAGATTTATGTGATTAAGAGAAATGATAAGGAAATTAAACTATCGACATGTGTGCGTATTTCTGATTGAGAAAATATCGTAGACAATTGTCTTTGTTTTTATTCGCGGCTCAAAGAGCGATAGGTCT
The DNA here is from genome assembly GCA_961405105.1 of Perizoma affinitatum. Lineage (NCBI taxonomy): Eukaryota > Metazoa > Arthropoda > Insecta > Lepidoptera > Geometridae > Perizoma > Perizoma affinitatum. The sequence goes on from OY560207.1 coordinate 7,051,444, forward strand.
TATAGATCTTTGAGACGCGATTGCTTTCCATTCCATTGTGTATTAATTTTATTTTTTATCCTACTAATCCTACTTCGTATCCTATCCTACTAATATTATAAATGCGAAAGTTTGTGAGGATGGATATTTGTTACACTTTCACGCAAAATCTAATGAATTAATTTTGATGAAACTTTACAGTAATATAACTTGTACATCTGGATAACGCATAGGCTATATTTTATCCGGGTACCATGCGGGCGAAGCCGTGGCCAGAAGCTAGTTATGTATATTTATCTTATAGGTATTGTAGAACGTGTTATGCAGAATAAAGAGTATTTTTATCTAAAGAGCCCGTATATAAGTTTGCCATCAGAGGTGGATAGTAATGCGGTTTTTTGCAATTGATTATCTTCAAGGATGGTTAGAACACTAACTGATGGCACATGCCTCCGATTTTTTGACGCGGACATGTGCCAAATTTAATGTTTGAACGCGCCTCTACTTACCACGTAATTGGAAATGCCATCTTTTTCTAAAAATCTTATTCATTTCCATAAGCAGAATCATACCTTTTAAAATAACTTATGAAATAACATATATTAACGTACTTATATTGAATTAACCTACCTTTCATGAAATATTAATGGTGAATCAGCAAACATGGTATTCGAAATAGTCATGCTTAATTAATTCGCTGACAAGCTACAGTTGTCGACTGTTGTTGTGGCACATTGCAAACGAAACATATCCAAAATAGGACACAAAAGGGGTATTAATTTAAAGGGCATCACGAAAACGCATGCCTCTGACCACCCCCCTTGGTATCCTCAGATTCACTGAATATGAATCAGAGGTCCATCATTTTTGTATTTGTGAAGTGCCTCAGTAACGGCCGTAAACTGTACGAACGTATTTCTCATACTCATCAATAATAACTTATGTTTATGAACATTTTTATTTTTGCTTAGAAGCATATATTTCTGTTATTATAGTTAGAAACTATTATCAAATCATCATCATGAGTCTGTTTTATAGAGACATATTTTTAGAGAGATGTTTGTTTTATAGAGACAAATAATACAAACAATTGTCTCGCGGCGGGAATCGAACTCGCAACCTTCTGCGTCTCAGGCGGGCTTTGCCACTGCGTCACAGAGGTTGTCATTAAATTTTAGGATGTGCTTCAATAATGAAGAATGGGATAAAGAAGAACATAAATAAATTAATAGTAAAACAACATTTTTAAAAATAAACTTTTAACTCTGAATACAGCAACCGTGTCATGGTAAAACATAAAACCAGCCATCATAATAAAATGCGTACAAAAAAAAACGTGTCGTCAATCGTGCTGTTGACCATTGAAAAGTTACTTTGGCTGGAGCTAATCCTAGATGTCGATTCAGGTCATGCTTACCATAAAAATGCATTGTCATCGGAACTGAACCAACATGTAAAAATTCAACTTAGGATTGCAATATTTGACATAAGCAAACAAACTAACATACAAACATTGCAAGTTTTTATAAAACCTTGTAAAAAAGTTTGTTAATAAAGCATGTAATAATATATATACATATATATATATATATATAATTTTGCTGCAAGTTCTTGCAAGATGGCAAACAAGAATACGGCCCACTTGTTAGTGAACGGTTACCGTAACCTATGGACGCTTGCAACACCAAAACACGCGTGACAGACCATTTGAAAATGACAAAACGCCCTTTTTAAAGAAGCTCATACTGTAAGAAAACTTCAGCAGAGATATAATTTCATAATCTGAGGTTTTAGGTTGTGAGGATGGATGCCGATGGCGATATTTATATTATACTTTAAAAGTAAACAAAAACAATCTTTAAGCTACAGAGGCTAAGTCGGTTGGTGGGTTTACCGTACAAATCCCTATAGAGCCTTTAATCAAAGCACGTTCAGGTTGACACGTATTATATCAGAATGGAATTAGGGATCGTACTCTGAATTGAGATGTTGAAGGCAAAACCTTGACCTCTGTGGCGCAGGGCCGCCTGAGACGCAGAAGGTTGCGGGTTCGATTCCCGCCTCGGTACAAATGTTTGTATGATCTGCAAATATTTGTCTCGGGTCTGGGTGTTTTCTATGTATAATATTTATGTATTTAAAAAAATGAATATATTAAGTTGTATAATCAGTCATGTAGTTCCCATAACACAAGCTCTGCTTAGTTTGGGGCTAGATGGTGTAAAAATGTCTAGCATTATTTATTTTATTTATTTATTCTTTGTATTAATTGTTAGGAGACGAAATATTTAATGCGTTATATGCATAAATAGTTAGGTTAGGTTAGTATAAATAGGTACCTTTACTTTTACTTTGCAAATATTTTGGTTCGTTTTTGGATTATATTTATTTATTTAACTTAACTTGATACAAAATTCTTCTTTGTATCTACCTACCTAAACATTTAAAGACTTATTTACATTTGAAAGAGACTGGCCACCCACAACACAGGGAATCCTAGTGTGGGGGCTAGCGAACCAAACTCATTTGCCAAATTGGTGATGTAAATTGGCACTACTAACCTGATACCAACTTAACTAAGTAGTTTTAGTTGTTTTCGTATTTTAATATATGCTTGCCCCAAAAGTTTTTTTTATAATCTATTTTAAGTACCTACTGAAAATTAAGATTTCCCAGTTTCAAACATTTTCAAAAACCGATAAAAAATATATTTCCTTATTATATGGAAATATCTTTTCATATTAACAGTCGCGGTCTTTAATTTACGAACCAGTTCGATGATGTATCGTGTGCCATGATCAACAACTCTAGATTAAGCATAATAATATTAATAATAAACAGCACAGTCATATCTACAGCCCTGACCCCACACTAGCATTCCCTGTGGCATGGGTATCGGAAACTACGAGTACAAGAGGTGCGCCTCTTGCATCTAAGCCGACTAGGGGTAAGTCAGAGACAGTTCCATAGTGCATAGTATTTCACTTGACAGGGATCAAGCCAGTTTTATGAATTTTGTTCAAAAAGACAAAATGATTATATACCATAGGATCGATTACTCAAACTAAATATTTTTAAAGTCATGACCTATGTTTGTTTTTATGATGACTTAAAAATAACTAATAAAAATTATTTGGCTTTTAAATATAAACCCGAATAATGAAATAATAATAATTAAAATATTATTACTATAAATATTTACGGAAAATAACAAGATTTTATAATATTTTATTCCAAAACTATCGTGAATTTGATTTTACATCTTCACGGGATTTTTCACGTACCGCACTATCGGTGAAAGCACCGACTAAGTTTCAACTCATTCCGAGAGCTCTCCCTCCGCAGCGCACGACGCGACGCGGAGGGAGAGCGTCGCGATCACTCACCCTGATGAAGTCTCTCGGAATGAGTCGAAACTTAGTCGGTGCCTTCACCGATAATGCGGTACGTGAAAAATCCCGTTTTTACAATTAATTTTATCATGTTAAAATCCGACCATTTTCGTTTTTTTGGGATAATTATAAAATCTAGTCATACATTCGTATAAACATAATATTCTGTCAAATAGTTAGATTGACAGAGATAACTTTGTAATAGCAGCAGCGAAGCAGCATTTTTTATTGATTTTTTTAATAATCCTACAGCTGTTTGTGTAGTCCAAAAATTATTGACCGAGGCTCTACTATGTTTCAACCTATATTCTTATCTGTTTTTCAAAACGTTACTTTGTAATTATGTCACTGTAACAATAGATTACGTGGCTGCTGAGCGTATAAAAGATATCCACTAATATAATTATTATTAGTTAACAATTATTTGATCATGGTTTCAACGGCTTTCTTGGCTCTAACTCTCTTATTTTGTCAGGTAAGAACGATTACAAGAACTTTATAGTTTTTTTTACGATTTATAATCATTGCATATCGCATTGCTGTGTTGAACGAAGTCACCATCCTATGTTACTTACACTGAGAAAGATGATAGATAAACGATTTATTATGCATTTTAAAAGAGCAGTAGAACTCCTTGTGTAAAAGTTCGTCCGGGATAGTACTACCACTGTTCCTAGTTCTGCTAAGCAGTAATGCTCGCATTGCTGGGTATGGGTGCCGCTTGAATTATAGGCACATGTGACTTTTCCCCCGTGACTAATAAAAAAAAATACTATGATTGCTTGAAAGTATAGCATAAAGATTTTACTACGTCTAGGTTAAGAAGTTAAAGGAACTTTTAACCTAGACATAGTACTAGAAATATAAAACAAATTATATGATAATCGTCGGTACAACCAATAATGAAATAGGTATAAATTAATATTCTTTGTGCGGGTTTCGAATGATAACTTAAGAAGTTTGAGGGAACTTCTTAGCACTCCTATCTGAGCATTTATTTTTCATAAATACTTAATTTTCTCAATAAACAGGAGATAAATTATGGAACTTTACGGTGTAAAGCAGGGGTGTACTTTTGAACATACACACCCTCCTAAGTTCTGGTCTCTGTGTATTGATTGTCAGACAGTAAGTCACGCTACGATTTCATGGAGCCCATTAAATAATAAGGATTCTAGCTCATCGACTGTTCTAAAACCTTTACATTGAGCATTACTTTCGTTTTAGAATTACTCATTCCATTTGTTCTATTTTCCAGGCCCAATCCCAACTATGTGGATCTGGACTATTCTCAGGGGCTCTGGGTTTTGAAAATGGACTTTACGGATCTGGAACTTTTGGATCGTTAGCTCAGTCGTTTAATACAGCAACGCCTCCTTGCGGCATACCATCACCACCATGCGGCATACAAACGCCCTCATGCGGAATACAAGCACCTCCTTGTAGTATACAAGCGCCTATCTTCAATAAAATTGTACCAACTTTTATTCCTAGCCAAACGTGTGGCCAATGTTCGCCGTTCGGCTCGAACCTAGCGCCTATCACTAACCCATCGTGTTCTATCTGTGATTATTGTCAACCGCAAGCACCTGTAACCTCTGTCATCGACAATAATCTAGCGAACACTTTGGCTAATGCTATACAACTCCTCATAGTCAGCAACCTTCTCGAAAGTACGATGAGCAACCCTTGCACCAGCTCTTTGGGTTGCTCTCCGGTTTGCGAACCCAGTTACCCCTGCGCTAATGTCATTGAAATCGCGTCTCTGGACATCTGTCCTTGTAACCAAATAGTGGCCTGCGAGCCTGTCTCACCGTATATCGAGGTACCGTGCTGCCAAGAGCCTGTAGTTACGTACGGCCCGTGTGTAGAAGTTAGCCCATGTGGGCCAGTTTTTGGACCAAGCTTCGGATCAAACTTTGCAATTGACAACTGTGGCGTTGTGAACCCTTACTCAAATAACTTTGGTTGCTCGGACAGTTTTGACGTGGTCAATGATTTCCCCAACAGCTTTGGTTATTCAGAAAATTGTGGGCTAGTTAATCCTTTTGGTAACGGGTTTGGGTGCCTCGATTCTGTGTTTTCCCCCGTGGCTGCTGACGTGGTGTTCCCAGCAGAGATTCCAGCTCAGTTACTGTGTAACTTTGGTTACATGCCGGCCAATGTTCCATGTGTTAGTGTGAACGTAGAAGCTTTACCGTTAGACTCTTGCAGTTGCACTAAGGGGTTTGTCTTTTAGGGCTAGAACTAGATGTCTCTGCAAGTCAATAATAAACGATTATCCCTGAATCGATAGTCATAATCTGTTTAAAATGTGCTTTTTTAATTAGTTTTAAGATATTTTACGAAGATCGCGATTTATGGCAGACATTGAATGTTAGTTTGTGAATAAAATTGAAAAGAGATACTTGTAATATTTTATTTACATTTCTACCTACGATTAATATGTATTTTGATTTGAATGAATATAAAAAACCTTCCTGGGCAGTTCGTACAATTCCTAATTTGTGCAACGATATTATTTTTTTTCCTATTTCGTACAATTCCTATTCGTACAAAGTACTGAAAACTAGGTATTATTGACGTATCTAAATTGTCATTTGGTTGTTATTATAATCGTTTTATTCCCTTTGTTCGCTGTTTTGCTACTCAATAATAAATAAATCAAGTGCATTGTTATTGTGTTTATCACAGGTTTTTCAAAGACACTCATGACTGTATTTTCCATAATGGGCATCCTCAGATACTAAGTGTGTAGAATTTTGAGGATACGATGTAGGAGAAAGTCAGACGCACATCCAAATATTTCAAGTAGATTAGTAGTGATTTTAATGAAATGCTTTTAAAAGTCATTATCATTTTATTATTATTATTTTACACTTATCAATTAATTTCTCACAAATAAATACCTACCTAGAATACATATTGATCTATGACTACACACCACCTCCTAATAACTTTTGCACTTTTGATAATAAACCTCTTTCAATTTGACCATTAGGAGAAACACTAGACAATATGTCATTAGGAGTTACACTAGGCACATATCTAGGAGCTGGATTAGGAGGAACAAAGTTAGAAGAAAATAAATTAGGACTAAGGTTCGGTCCAATAGAGTTAGGAGTAACTAAATTAGGAGAACGTAAGTTGGCCGCTGGGCTCGAATACCTAGGAAGTGAGGATGCTGTTAGTAGGTTGCTCAAAACTGGCGCAACCAACTGCAAATAAATTTCTCCGCCACCGTTTTTGTTTTGTAAAAGGTTTGATAGAACCATCAATTGAATGGTGTTTGCCAAGTTTTTGCAGACGGAGGGAGAGCAATCTGTGATCAACGCCGATGGTGCGTAAGGACTGTTGATAGGGGAGTTTGGAATGTTAATAGGTACGCTAGGGGTGGGTGTAATGTGGTAAGGCTCTATTATCTGCTGCTGGGCGATGTATCGGGGCGATTCAAGCTGCTGTATGTACTGACGAGGTGATTCAAACTGGTGAATGTACTGCCGGGGCGATTCGATTATGTTTTCTGCGATGGGTTGGTTCAGCAGGCCGAGTGGTTGTCTGAGAATTTGGGATAAAACCTGGAAATAGGTAAAATGTTAGTTTTAATAACATAATACAAAAATAAGCTTAACTCTGATCTAGCTAGGACTTGCCGACAAGTTAAATGGTTGTCTCGTCACAAAAACCTTGTAGTATCAAACCTACCTACCAAAATCATTTTTCGTACAGACACGTGTAATACAGGCTGCCTCAGAATATGGATACTACTCCGACAGGGGGGTCATACCTATCTACACAATAATATAGGTAACAATAAACTATATTTTTTTCAGCTGTTTTCGGGCGACATTATGTACATCAGCTGAGAAACCTACTTATACATCTTGTTCGTTTAACATTTGCAGCATGCACAAAGACCATAAAGCAGTATATTTTTAAGGTTGTTATAAATAACTTCATATAATTTTTAAAATGGGAATGAAACCGTTTTGCAAAATAACTAGTTTAAGGTCATGGGCAGACATTTGGATACGTATTTCTGGATCACCCTGTATACGTAGGTACTTCGCTCTCAGATAAATAGATCTACATACTACCTACATAAGTTTAGCTAGGTACTTATTTTATTGGTTACTCACTTCATGATTTAGAACTAAAAACGTAGATAGAATCAAAAATTGATTTGCCATCGCTATTTTTTAAACCAAAATTAATCAATATAGTACTCTATCACTCATTCAATTGATAATAAACTATTCCCTTTCTACATATAATAGGTATTAATAGTTCATGTTATCTACTGATCGTGATTTATCAAACTCAGTTCAGCTATCGCAAGAAGAAAACAGTTGCATAATTTGATCGAAAGCAGATTCTGATTTCTAGTAAATATTTTAGTATCAACTTTGTATGCAGTTCTTAGAATTTGTCAGCCATATTTTATCTCTAAACAAGGTAGGTATGTGTTGCTTTGTTTTTTTTTTTAGTTTCATAATTTACCAGTTCATTATTTTTTTTTGTTATTTTTTTAAATTATTTTTTACAAGAGAACATGGTTATGCATGTTAGCACAAATATAAATATATCGATCTCTCGATAGCTTACCAATAAAATTGCATATCAGTAACGTATTTTTAGCAATAGGTTAAGCATTATTATTATAAAGCGTATCGTGTGTTGTCTTAAGAAATATCATTATGAAATAATAAGCGTCCAATGAAATGGTGGATTGTGGTCCAGAAAATTGTTAAGTATAGTGAGATTAATGTGCTATGAACGTGCTATAAAGGGGCAACGAGGTTATATTCTTAGCATTTTATGGAAAGAACCAAAGTAGTAACCATTTATTTTATGAATAAAAATAATATAGAAATAATAATAGTCAATTTCACAAAATCATTAGGTGCTCAAAACGGGTAAATTATTCAAGCAAACAAAGCCTCTATCTCTGACGACCTCTGTGGTTCTTTTTGTTTGACATCAGTATTCTTAAGTAGATTCAAAAGCCATAATCAAGAAGTGAAGTGAAGTGATTTTAAGTAGACAGTTATATTCTAAAATACAAAGAAAAACAAAATTTTCTTACATTTTTTTTGTAGGTTGGTAAAATAGTTACGTAACTGCATCATCATCATCAACAGACTGTAGATGTCCAATGTCGGGCATAGGTCTTATACTTATAGAGTGCCATGGCGAACGTTGTTCCTATCATGCAGTGTTTAGATCCTTAACCATAACACTATACTTACATAAACATTAAATGATAAGACAAGTTTCACAAGATTTAGTGACATTGCGCCAACCCAGTTTTCAAAACCCAGCACATACCTATTTATTGATTTACAAGAAGATAAAACACGCTTAAGTACATAATAATGAAGCTAAAATTACTGCTTTGTTCACTTGTTTTTATTCAGGTGCTTGCTTACTCAATCATTTCAAATACCTTTATTCCCTGGCTCTTGCAAATCCAATCATTTACATTTAATTTTCAGACCGTTTCAACCCGCAAAATATGTCGTTATCCTTGCCTCGAGCCAACACCTCCCACAATAGTAGTAATCCAAAACCTGGTAGCACCGGACCCACCTGTTAACGTCAAAGAATGCGCGCGAAATCAACAGCTCATCCTGCCACCGATACAGACTGAGTTGCCAACAGGATTAGGATATTTTCCCTCAGCTGTCCCGTTTGTGGCTTCTTGTTTCGAACCTGCGGTTGAAATGGGGGGTAAATGTTCGGGCGCTAATATTCCCGTGACGTCATCGTGTAGCTGTTTGACGCTAGCAGCTCCTATTAGTCCTGATTGGGCGCCTTTGGTTCGACCACTGATAATGTAAACAATAAATAAATAATCTTCAAAATGGTTTACTTATTGAAATAGTTTGCGTACTTGCTTACGTAAGTAACTATTGGCAGTTCTAAATATAGCTTTTACTAATCAAAACGCATCATTGCAATATTTTCTTACAACCATTTTATTTTGAAATCGATCTAAATTAGATAATATTTAAAACTTATAAGTAACGAACAGTGAAAATAAGAATAGTATTTTTCTGTTATGGTGTAACGATGGCGGCTAAGCTTTTAATAATTTTCGTCGTATATTTCAATGTAAGTTTTTAGTAGATGTCTAAGTAAACAGTTATCTATTATATTATGTCTCTGCCGATCTTACTTAATTTGAGAAATGGCAAGACTGTAAACGCTGCTCCCATGAAATGATAAAAGTAAAAAACTTTTTTATTTTTCAGCTGACAAATTCACAGTATTACGGACAGTCTGCTTCTAGATTCTACCAGCCTTACTTTTATTCATCCGCTCCTACGCCACCAGTGCCTCAGCCTATATACGCAGCACCAACGTTTTCACTCTCAACGTATCCACCAACGTCGTTTACGCAACAAACGTTCGTGACACCAACTCCAGTGTACGCATCATCGAGCCCAACACTACCAACATTTCCACCATCAACTTTAACACCACCGAATCTGTCAATACCAACATTTGCATCAGCAACGTTTACAAAACCGTCTCCAGCACGATCAACTTTTGCATTATCAGCGTCTCCCCCAACGCCACCATTCCCACAAACATATTCACAGACACCAACGTATGCGTCAGTACCAACATTCGCACCGGTAGCTTTGCCGAAATATCCAACAACACCAACTTCTGGCATTGAATCACCAATGTTTGGCCCAGTTGAATCAGCAACACCGAAATGTTCACCGCCAACTGCCACTGCGTATTATCTTACCACGGCATTACAAGCACCGAAAACAGAAAAGCCGGTGACACCACCAACTTACCCTTGCCCCTTTTGCACGGGATTTGCTAATGTTCCGAAGAATCCAAAGATCTCGCCACCGCCTCCTTTCTCCTCAGTGTTGCCAGGTATACTGGATAAAATTCCTACTATCGCGATGCCGGATGAGTTGAAAATCAAGGATCTGAGTAAAACACCAGCTTTACTCTCCAGCCTGTTTGAGCACAAACTTTCAGGAAAACTTCGGTTCGATGAAGATTTGCTGGATGGGTTTTTGACGGGTTTGGGTTTGGGAAAGTGCAAAGACTGAAGATCCAGATTCACTTAGCTTATAATGACTACATATGTAGGTAGGTATTTATTCAAATAAATAAAGGTATAGGTACTTAATAAAAAATACTTTTTGTTAACACAAACCCAATCTTTTAATTACTAGCCTTTTTGCGACATTTATATTTGGGAAGGATTGTGAGTCGCTTGGCTTCTCTAGAAAGAATAATAATAATATCTTTATAGAAACTTTTTCTTCGATAACCATCCGCGGTCCTAGAATTTCATCTTTCATGTCAACTTCAACTTTTGTTTTATGGCTTATATGGTTAGGGTTGCCACAATTTGCAAAAGTCGTGTCGACAAGATTTAAAAAATGAGACAATGGAGAGGAGTTCAACGAAATTTGGCCAGTTTAAAATAGGGGGAGACTCAAACAGTTATTTTTTTCTTTACTATAATAGGATAAACACACATAATTTTCATTTAAAATTATCAAAGGAACCTATTGATAGGTATTCATCTGCATAGTTATCATAATTTTATGTTATTACTAGATAAAAATATACTTGTCATCTCCTCCTTTTATAGTGTTAACTATAAAAGAGGGAGAAGAAAGCAGGTTTTTGATGGAATTTCAGGTTGAATTTCACCATAGTGTTGTCTTTTAGAGATTTGGAAGTAATTCACATACGATCTTTCATGTCACGGGGATAACAAAAATATTGACAGTCCGCCTATCTGAATAATGTTGTCAACGTCTCTTGATGATATGTCACCGTCAAGCTAAGCTAGTAATTTTGATTCTGACAGCACTAAACTGTGTGTGATTTTATGTTGTGCAAGAACTAGGAGTTTTCTACTTTTCTTCGTATTTTCTAACTGAAAACCATAAAAATGGTTGAAGCACAGAAAGTAAGGATCGAGCAGCAAATGACCGACATGGTCGATCACCTGGATAAAAACTTTTTGCGTAAAATGCAGGTATGTTTAGGTTATATTTCCGACCTTTCTGTTAAGAACTCTTCGGCTGGATTATGCAACGAAACCTGGATGCCCTGGTGCCTAAATACTTTAGTAACAAAGTTCCTTCGTTCCATAACTTTTTTGCATGATTTGGCCGAAGAATCATAAAGTTTAATCAGGTAAATGTACCTAACCTTGAAAGCCTATTCTTTCCAACTTGTGGTCTGCCTTGCCTGACACTGACGGAATCTTGATAGGGATAGGAAAAGTGCAGTACTCTTTGTTGTGGCAAGCTCTGGCGGAAGAATAAATTCGGCCATAAAAAAAATACTGTCATTTTTTTTCACACAGCATTATCTAGCCCCCAAAACTAAGCAGAGCTTGTGTTATGGGAACTACATTACTGTTATACGACATATATATATTTGTAAATACCCTGAGACTAATATTTGTATATACAAACTGTCCAGCAGCGGGAAAAAAATGCCTTATCTAACCTGCAACCCCTGTGTCTCAGGTGTGCCTTCGCCCACTGCGCCACAGAGGTTGTCATAGGTAACTAGCTCCTGAAAAAGGGCATGGTAGTCTACTACCCTATACCTAGGGAAGAAAATTGGCTTGATTTAGTGCACATTGCAAATAAAGGCTTGATAAGAAAGGGCCTCATAAGCCTATGTTCCAATATTGTAGGCACTCAAGATGTATAATTAATTAATAAGCAAGCATATTGATTTTCTTATGGTTTAACCATTCAAAAAGCAATTCTTAATGAACATATAAAATTGAGACCTATGGAATTTGTAATTGACATTTATACATTCATAGTCCCTCCAATCTGTAATCTTGTTTGTATATTGCATTGCACTCATCTTGTATATATTATTATGTTCACCGCCAACCATTCATACTATGTCTATGTCGTCTACCATTCATACAATTGCATGCATTCTTCTCCATCCCAAGGTTGTCTGGAACAGATCGCTTTCAAGTTTTTGTTTATGTTGTTATCTAAGTTATTATTATTGTGGTGTACAATAAAGTATTTCCATTCATTCATTCATTCATGTTCTGACATATCCTGAAAATAGCTGAATTATTGTACAATAATGAGAATGATTAACAAGATTTGAACACTAACACCGTTTTCACTAGGGGTATCATTCCCAACAAAAGAGTTTGAAAAAGGGTAGCATCGGCCACTAATATCCACTTGTTCATAGTTATTAATAGGATGATGATTATTTTTATACAAACACAGTTAATAACCATGATATTTTTGTTGTAATGTAACCGCATTTAAATTCCAGGGAGATATGCACAGATGCGCTGCTCGATGCTGTGATGATCAGAACACATCTGTTGAAAGCATTCATTACTGCATACAAAAGTGCTCCGTACCTCTCAATCAAGCCAACAGCTATGTGGAGGTAATATTTTTTTATTTGTTTTCTGTTCTGTGTTCATTTGTAGAAGTAGTAGAACTTATTGTAAAGAGCTTGTCCAGGGTAGTACTACTACCATACCTAGTTCTTCCGAAAAGCAGTAATGATTGCATTGCTGTGTTCCGGTATGAAGGATATTTGTGCATGTGAAATTGAAAGCACATGAGACTTTTCACCAGTTAGTTCTCAGAGACGGCGAGTGAGACCTCTGATGTCGCAAGCTTCCATAGGTTACAGTAACCGGTTACCAACAGGTGAAAAGTCAGTCTTAGATTATAAGCATGCATTTAAGTGAATCGTTTCTCCTTTACTTTAATTTAGCCATAATGTTTTCAGAATGGCTCAAATAAATTTGTTTAAATCAATAGAAATTAATTAAGCGTTATTTATTTATTATTATTTATGTCAACTTGCTGGTACTTAATCTGGCATCTCTCCAATTCCAGGGTGAGTTGAATCACTTCCAGAACAGACTTCAGCGGTGTGTGATGGACTGTAATGACTCTGCTCGGGACAGACTTGGGGGCAACCCCTCCCAGGAACAGGTATTTATATTAATATACAATCAACAGTCACATACATAGTCCTGATCCCATGCTAGGGCTCCCTGTGTCGTGGGTATCAGGAACTCTGACTACCAATGGTACACAGAATGTGCAAGCATATTCCTTCTGCACCACTTTTGAGAAGCTACTGCCGACGGCTTCGCCCGCGTGGTATCTAGACAAAAGTAGCGCTCGTAAGAAACGCATTCTCTGTAGCGCTGTGGGCGAGACGCAGAAGGTTGCGGGTAAATTCCCGCCGCGGGACAAATGTTTGTATGATCTGCAAATATTTGTCTCGGCTCTGGCTGTTCACATGTATAGTATTAATGTATTTACAAAAAAAAATATATAAGTATTATATCAGTCATGTAGTTCCCATAACACAAGCTCTGCTAACTTCGGGGCTAGATGATGCTGTGTAAAAAATGTCAAGTATTATTATTATAATGTTTGACCGTTTTTTCCTCGACACACATAGCACAATTGTTCTCCAAAAAAGTTTTTTTTTTTTTCAGTTAGACAAGGCGATGATAGATTTTGAGAAATGCGCAACTAAGTGCGTTGACAAGCAGATGGGGCTCATCCCTTCCATGATGAAGGCGATGAAGGAAGTACTCTCAAGCGGAAAACCACCTCCACTGGCGAACTGAGAAGCTAGTCTATTGTTAATGTGTAGAACATTTTGTTTGTTTGTCTTTTACAATTTATTTACGTAGTTTCTTAAAATATTTTTTTTTTTAAATTGTTATTACGATACAAACAGGCTCACTTGGGTGTCTAGACAAATACTTCAACTTCAACTTTTGTTATATGGCTTATGTGGTTAGGGTTGCCACAATTTTGCCTATGTCGTGTTGACAAGATTTAAAAAAATAAGGTGAAGGAGAGGATATTATTCAAATTTGGCTGGTTTAAAATAGAGGGAGACCTGAACAGTTATTTTTTTTAAAACAATAAGCGATTTACTTATATAGGTACCTGAAAAGAAAGGGACAACACATACTGTACATTTAACATTATGAAAGGATAGTTATCATAATTTTATTTTATTACTGGATAAAAATTTACATAATAAACCTATAAAAGGGGAGAACATAAGGGATAGTATACATTTAGAAGAGAGAGGACGAGGTATTTTTGGAGGGGTGACATACAAAGATAGCCGTAGCTTGGGACTAGACAAATAAGTGAGACGCTTAGTTTAAATTTCACCCTAACGCAAATTTGTCAAAGTCAAATCTTGGCAGCTGTCACGTGTCATTTCCGCAGTTAATGTCATTCCCATACAATTCAATCTTTACGCAGGCGTTAACGCCAACAGAAAAGGTATTTGTCTAGACATCCTGATGTTGCGCGGTTATCGTCGCCTATTTAAATCTGCAACAACTGGAGCATAGCTGATGCGTTGCCAGCTCTGAAAGAGCATGCGGCGAGGGATGCGCTTTCTTGCAAATGATTTGTCTGATTCAAGGATGGTTCTTAGTTGGACAAGTCACAAGAGGGCGCTGCAGTAAAAAAGTTTTACGGTCATTATCGCGTTTGCATTTTTTATTATTCTCCCGACGTTTCGGCAGTATTGCAAAAGCCGTGGTCACGGGATGACTGTGGAGATTTTATTAAAGGCGCAACTACCCTCATTTCACTTTCGGAATCAGAAAAGTCCATGTTAATGTTAAAAGACCCGTAGAACTTTTTAAGGATAATTAATTATGTTATCTAAACGCGAATGTTTGAAAAATACTGGTGCCAAATATGTCAAGGTTTTTGAAATTTTGCAATTATTAACTTGTGTAACGCAATATTTAGTTAATCGATGGTCAAATCTTTTGTTTTTTTAAACTACTTTTACATATCACGTTAGTGGAATTTGAGATAGGTTACGGTTTGTTCTGTAGAAGTCCACTGCTGGACCTCCCAAAGAGTGCCACGGTGAACGATATTGGGCCACTTCCATCCACCGAATCTCCGCAACGGTACATCGCGTTGGGTTGCATTTCTGCGTTGTCGGGTTCGCGGTCTCTATTACCAAGAACCCAATTACTCCGTAAAGCAATGTCCATACCGTTAATAGCTTAAAATATTATATCGATTTTGCTAAATCTTGGATGTTTTTTTAGCGTTTTTATTTTAAAAACTGTTACCTAGTGTCCTTTTTATTGCTTATCTAGTTACGATAAGCTTAGACAAATCATCATCATATATTGTCATCATCATAGATAAATGATCAACCCTGTACGAGGGTGCACTCACAGAACAGCAAGTGCGCTCTCGCTATTCAAATGCGCATTGACCGCTAGGCCACTGGTTATTTTCTCTTCTAAATGGGTTATTACACTTAATTTACCAACAAAATAAATACATAAAGACGAACATAGAACATCCTTCTTTTTTGAAGTCAGTTAAAATTTTGAAATGGTAACTGTTTTTATAACTATATTTTGTTGAAAATTAAATGAATTTTGTATTTAAATTAAGGCACAGAACTGAGGATAGTAAATATTTCATGTTTCCTATAGTTAGATTAGTTATATATTTGTAATAATATTAAGTAGGTATTGGAATAAACAATACAATACTAGTTATCAATTTATACATTTTATTTAATTAATTTAGTATATTTATTACCTTTGCTTGTTTTATTAAACAACACTAGGTGTGTCTCACAGACATTTTTTCATAGAAATCTGACTTGAGACATTTTTTTTTTGCCAAACAACACATACATAGGCCTGGCCCCACACTAGCATTCCCTATATCGGGGGTTTCAGGAACTACGAGAACCTTGATACTATCCGGACCCGCAACAAATATTAGCAGAGAATGCAAATGTATATAAGTAGTATATCAGTCATGTAGTTCCCATAATACAAGCTCTGCTTAGTTTGGGGCTAGATGATGCCGTGTGAAAATGTTCAGCATTATTATTTAATTTTGTCCCGTAGATGGAATTATTAAGGTACCAACTTGCTGACGTATATATGTATAATTCTGATTATCGTCATGGTTTTTTTGCTAACTACTTGCAAAAGCGCTGGCGTGTGCCAAATATAATGTCTGGGTGTGCTCTGATTACCCCTCACTTGGTATCCTCAAAGATCTGCGCACTGAGTATGTATCAGAGGTTGTCCAGCATGTGGAATACAGCAGTAGTCAGAGGCACGTCCAAATATTAAATTTAGCAGCTGCTCGCGATTTGGATTCCTCGTGACAGATTGGAAGCCCATTATGGCTTATTGGAACACTAACTGATGGCAGTTACTGGCCTTGAATTTTTCTTTCTATGGAATGCCGGTTTCCTCATTCCGGATTTACAGTTTTTAGCACGTGTTTATGCGCGTTTATTCAAGTGAAAAATCATTTGGTGCACGTCCAGGTTAGAACCTACGACCCTCGATTAAAAGTCGGGGCAATATTGTCAGGTGAGGTTACGGCCAAATGAAGATCTATTATTGTTAAAAAAAACCTACCTACCTATTGGGTAAGTAAAGTACCTACTGCTTACACAATAATTATTAGCGCAAACTTATAATTATATCAGTAGGTAAATAAATGTATGTAATTACCTATGTAGGTGTATCAATAAAACAATTTGCGTAAAATCGATATCTATCAAACAAAATTATTATGAAAAGAATCAGTGGTTTGTAAAATTTGTTTAGTAATTATTATCAGAAACTGCTATAAGTATGGTGTTGTTTTAAAATTAAATCATAAAATTTACTGGAACGAGATACAAAATGCGTTCTGAAATTATATTATTACTTGCACTTGGTGCACTTTGCGTGAGTATTCAATTATAATTTATGAAGTTTTTTTTAAATGTTGCCAAAACATTTTCTTACTCAGACATAATGCACTTACCAGGATCACAGATATTATAATTATAATCATACCAGTCCAGTGTTAAAATTTTAACCAGAGGTTATCTAGTTTAACTACACCAATAAAAAAATATCTACGTAAAGAATTCTCATCCCTGTTGGCGCCACTGAGCTCTGTCAAACATGACATTTAATTTTTTTTTATTGACAGATAAATGCACGAGTCATAAAACGCCAGAAGAAAATTAAAAGAGTTCTTCCAACACAGTCTCCGGCCTGTGGTTGCCAGCTCTCTGTCTTTGATCTCCCCGGTGCCAATGCATTGCTAGAATCAGCTTATGGTTGCCTCGGCAATTGTGGTTGCCCCGGCGCCTGTGGTTGCCAAAACATATTCCTGGAAGAGTCGCCTTGTGGTTGCAATTACGGATGTAGCTGTTTTGATGGCATAAACGCAGAAGTTACGAGCTACGATCGCATCCCCGCTATCAGATTGCCCAAAACTTTAGCGAATATCGACGCGGGGATACGCGTTCCCGCCATTAATTTGCCCTCTTTGTATCAGTTGGACGTCCCGAGCTGTCAATGTCAAAATGCACTCCCGTACCAAATTCTCGATTCGCCGCCTTGTAATTGTAAACAGCCAATTTACGAGTTTTTTAATCCAATTGATGTTCCCAGCCCGATGATAACAATGCCTGTAGAGTCTATTATTCAGTCAGTGCTATTAGACGCACTAAGACCTGCAGTGAAACCACAGAACTGTGGTTGCCAAATACCAACAGTCGAAGTATGTGGGTGCCAGCGTCAAAAATGTGGTTGCCAGTTATCATCACTGGAAATCCCGTGCAGTTGCCAGTTACCAGCTCTAGGGTCACCATGTGGTTGCCAATACTCGGCGCTCGATGTGCCGTGCGGTTGCAAGTTGCCAGCTTTCAATTTGCCTTGTGGGTGTCAGCTACCAGGCTTAGACTGTGGTTGCCAATTGCAGGCATTCAATTCTCCTTGTGGTTGCCAGTTACCACTTGGCGCTCCATGTGGTTGCCAATTGCCTGTGCCGAACGTACCTTACGCTTTTCAACTGCCGTCCTTAGACGTGCCTTGTGCTTATCAACTACCATCTTTGGACGTTCCCTGTAACTGTGGTTGCCAGCAGCTGCCAGGTTGTGGATGCCAGTCTGTGCCGCCACCTTCTGTCGGATGTGGAAAGTATCTGCGTCAGGTCACTTTGCAGCCGCCGTTTTTGTGATTGAATTACTTGTATTATTTATTTTGTAAATATGTTTAGGTATTACAACTCCACACAACCCAATAAATTATAAAAATTAAAACTTGAAAGCATTTTTCTATCTCACTGTATCTACCTACCCATTTTGAATGTTGTTCAAAGAAAGTTTTCGATGTTAACATCACTAAATTTCGTTTATTTAATAGAAATGATAAAAAGCAAACATTTTTATCACGTTCACGGCTATTGCAATGAGATCAGATAAAACTATAACACAAATTTATAAAAGCGTTATAAGTCTTCATTGTTATTACAAACGCTTTAGTTTTTATTTAGAGACCGTAGGTAAGTTTAACTATCATCATTAAGTACTTACGAATGAATTTTGCTAGCTTGATTAGTTCTCCTAAATAAACATCATAGCAATTAGTGTGTTGAAATTATAAATTAAAAACTTGTTCCCTATAAAATACTTGATTAACTTTTCAGAATAACAAATATGACAATCAAAGGCGTCATAATTTTGATGGTTGCTGTCACCCTGACACCATCCTCGACACACGTCCTTTCACAAAGCGCCATTTCATCTGTCCTTCAAGATATCCGTTCACCTTGCAATACTGAAAAAGCTATGCAGCTCGTAAAAATGGCAGCATTAAGATCGAACAATAAACTGGCCATTCCAGAAATGGCCAGAGCCATGACCTGTGGTGATGTATTACCAGGAAGAATAGTTGCCAGCAACGATTACATTCCCAGAGCTGTGATTGCCAGTAATGATTACTTGCCAGCCAGGGCTGTGGCCAGCAAAATGCCAGTTCGCGTTCTAGCTAATGATGGTTATGCGAGAGTGATAGCTGGCCCTGAACTATCTGCACAAAAGATTCTTAGACAGGTTCCTGTGAAGGAAGTAAAGAATCTTCAGCCTCATTTGTTGGATTCGCTGGTTATGCCCAAGGAAATCTTCCAGCCGTTTCCTCTGGCACTGCCGAGGGAGGCCGCGCCCCGTCCGTGCCTGGATCTGCATCCAGCATCAAATCCTTACTTGCCTGTAGCATCGCCAGTATCTGCAATTTCGCCAGCGAACTTGCCACCTCCAACACAGTCCAGGGGGCAATTTCTGAGGAAGATTCCCATTCCGCCACCTACTCTGTAGTTAGATGTAACTGAATATTATGTTGCTTTATTTGTCTGTGTAAAGATATTAATAATTTACATTACATTATTTTACATTATTATTATT
The DNA here is from genome assembly GCA_961405105.1 of Perizoma affinitatum. NCBI lineage: Eukaryota > Metazoa > Arthropoda > Insecta > Lepidoptera > Geometridae > Perizoma > Perizoma affinitatum. Next base: position 7,071,096 of record OY560207.1, read on the forward strand.
TCTTTTAAATAAACTACCCATATATGTACATCGTCAAGATCACAAGGGTTGAGGGCTATCCTCTCGAATTTACTGATGATGTGTTCAAAGTTCAAACCATCCGTTTGACATAAAAATCTGCTTTACTCATAATCAGCATTACTCCACAGCTTGACTTAAGGCTCTCTCTTTACGCGCCACTGAGACCGTTTTCCGGCTCTTATATCCACTTCCTGCCCTAGCCAGGGGCGCACACCTCCACATTTGCCTCCGCGAAATAGAAGTCGCTTAACCCAACGGTTGTCTTCGGCATATTATAATATTCAGCCCACTGCTACCGTAGCTTGCTAATTCTCCGAGCTATATGTTGATGGCTTTTGTCCCATGTCGGATAATCTCGTAATATCTACCTCGTAATTTAGTAAGGAATAGGTATGGAAACAGCTCATATGGCATATTTTTACCTACTCAACTCACTATTGCATTTTGCAAACACAGTTAATGGATAATCTCCTCCGTGTTTGCGATCCTGTATCGCACATAAATAGCACCTAAGTAGTATACTTAATAAATAATCTTTATGCAATAATCTTTATTATGTAAAACGCATTGATGAAAAGGTAAGTACCTAATCAATAGCATTTTATTGCACAAATTTTAGTACATAAAAGGCAACCTTTTATCTATAGAACTAGTGTTTCGTAGAAGTTACCTGTCTAACGTTCCTATTTTATTCTCCTAATAAAGTTTCTACAAACATAATAACGTCATTAAAATGAAGGATATCTTAATTATCTGTTCATTTATTGTAAGCACATAAATAATATACTTATTCCTATTAGTTTGTTTCAGAATACAAATTAAACCCTTTTATTTTCCAGGTTGCATGTCAAGGTTACGTGATTACAAGCTCTCCTTATGCTGCCCCAGCCTCTACACGATGTGGTTGCCAGTACTCAAGTGTCAGTAGTTGCCTTGACCCCGTCGCTAATGACTGGTCTGTCACTTGTGGAAATCCTTTCCTACCCGCAGCGTCTCCGGTCTCCCCGTATCTACCACCAGCCTCCCCGTGTCATTCAAGATGTCAATATTTGAAGAAAATTCCTATACCGCCGCCCTGTATTTAGTAGGATTTAAGAATAGAACAGAATATAATGTATTAAAACAGATAAATATGTTAATAATAAATTTATTAATCCACTTTAAATGAGCGTGTAGGTATCTAATGTGTAATATAAATAATGGTTGTTATAAGATCAAGACCAAGACGAAAGCCACATAATTATAAATATATTGAAGCCTATTTTTTTTGAGTTCCTTGTAGTAATTAATTCCAAGTGTTTTTAATAACTTAAGTTCAAACAAACATCAAAATTTTCGAAAATTTTCTTCACAAATTACGCATTTGGAGTGACAGAAATGCAATGGATATCAAATTCAAACGCACACCACGGCTTTGACTCGTACGTTTGCTGGAGCACGCACACAAACGCGCAGTCAGCGTGCATTACATTGCGCGCTACAAAGCATTTTTTATGCCTATATTAAAAGTCGTTTACCAGCAATTATCTTCCCTCAATGTTACTCGTTAAAGAAGACAGTATGCGTAGATTTCGGCTTGGTAATTGGTCTTATTAGGTACACCCTGTATTATGACTCATAATAATATTGTTTTTGGTACGTAGGTAATTTAATAAATTATTTCAAACTTTACATACCTACATTAACAATGATTGCACATTTTCTAAGATGTTACTCGTATGTTGATTGTTGAACTCAAAAAGCACGTTCTGTAATATTAAAATCGGCCACATCTTTTAAGTTATGAAAGCCAGCACTTGCACAAAACAGCTTTATCTATTCAATAGTAAAGTGTTATCTTTATCAAAAGCTGTGTCTTATCTATAAAAAGTAATATAATCTCGATGCATCTTATTACGACAAGTTGTTTGAGTAATTGTTAGTTATGATTTTAGAGATAACTTCTAGATACGAGTAGAGATAAGATTTCATACATAAAAGCATGTGAATCTCTATTTATTATAATTTACCCTCAATCTTTGGTAATTGTAGTCGGTCAACATGCTTAAAATTAGAACTTTATTTGCTATAAGTTTCCAAGTACTTTTGATCAATGTAAGTAGGTATTTGAAAAAACTGTTTTGTTAAGAATACTGGCAGCTAAAATAAAAAAAAAATATGATGTTAGATAATAATGTTTTATGTTTTCGCGATTGTTAGACATAATTAGTCTACCTGCGACCACGAAAGCTGCAAAGCATTCGTAACGTCAGGAATAAGCTTAAAAAAGTGATTAATTCTTTGGAAAATATTTAATTTCAAATGTAATGAAATTGTAGGTAAAATAATACAATATTGAATTAGGTACTGTGTTTAAAAATTGAATAGCTTTGAATTTGAATTTAAAGTTGTCAGTTTGACAAACGGCAACTTCATAGATATACCTAATATTTAAAAAAATAAAATTAACGTACATTATTTTTTCAGAATGCCATAGCTCATTATACTATTGGGCCCACAATACAAGTGCCAAGCCAAATCGCATCAGCGCCAAAACAGATTTCAAAACTTCTAAACTACCTCCTATCCAGTTCCAACCAAGTTCCTCTCTCTGAGCGTATAGCGGTGTTAGCTGGGGCAGTACAGCATATGCCTCCAAGGAAAAACAGAAGGGTCTACTTAGCTGATGTGTTAAAACAGTTAGCTTTTAAAAACCTTTTGGTTGCTGCTAGTATTTGCGGTGAAGCAACCAACGTGCCTGCAATATCTGAATACGTGACTCCTTTATCGCGGGCCGTAGACTATATTCCCTTGTCAAGGCAACCGCCTTCACTACCAAACCCTAGGAACTTAGTGGTTGACAATGTACCGAACCAAGTGCCATTGGTTGCCAATATGGAACAGATGTCGTTATTTGCGAGAGAGTTGCTGTCTTTGTCAAACCCTAAGAACGTAGTGGTTGCCAAAGCGCCGAACGAAGTGCCATTGCTTGCCAAAAAGGAACAGTTGTCGTTACTTGTGAGAGACTTGCAGTCTTTGTTATCTGGAGATTGCGTTTCAAATCGGTCAGTGAGACACCAATACGTTTAATAAGTTTGAATTTACCTTAATTATTTTGTAATCTAACCTATTTATTGTCTGTAATTGTAACTAAGCAATCAATAAATTATTAAGAAAATATTGTGTAGCTGTATATGAACAGCATCTGTTCATATATTCTTTTTTATTTTGATCTTTTGCGAAGAGAAAATGCTGTTTCACATGGTCCCCGGCCCGAGAGCCAGAAGGGGTCTGTTAGACCCACCAACATGAATGAATGAAAATACTTTATTGTAGGTACACCACAAGAAAATGACAAAATAAATAATAAATTTCCTTATAACTAAAAGGACAATGGGCGGTCTTATCGCTTAGAAGCTATTTCTTCCAGACAATCTATAAGATTGTGTGAATGGTCGGCGGTGTACGAATTCATTTAAATATTATTTATTTTTTTAGACGACCACCATCCGCCTTTACCGACTAAAGTCTCATAGGTATTCCGTTGCCCACTTAATTCGTCGCCAGACGATTAGTTTGTTGGCGCATCAGCACTTCACACCTTCACAGGATAAAACGACGTCTGTGGCGCAGTGGCGAAGGCCCGTCTGACGTAGAAGGTTGCGGGTTCGATTCCCGTCGTGGGACAAAGGTTTGTATCATTTGTAAATATTTGTCTCGGATCTGGGTATTTGTTTCTATGTGTAATACTGATATACTACATAAGGAATTTATGTAGTATATCAGTCATATAATTCCTAATTCCCATAACACAAACTCAGCTTCCTTTGAGGCTAGATGATGATGTGTAAAAAATGACCAGTAAGTATTATTTATTTATTTATATATTGGGGACGGGCTCCAGACCCCGTTACCCCGTATTCTGTATCTGAAAGTAACTTCAGTGACGAACCTTTGAAAAGTCAAATTATCATCTCAAGCCACAAATCACATTGGATTCTGTGTCCATATTTATAGTAACTATGTGCAAGTGAAAATCATACAAGTTATCAAATGCAAAATAAGTATTTTTTAAATCCGATCCGTAGTTACTTAGTTCCAGAGAATAACTCGTTAAAAAAAAACTCTTCAGCTTTATTATTAAAGTAGAAATATATATACATAACTAGGTATCTAACCAATACAATTCCGTGGAGATCGTTAAGTGGTTAAATCCCATCTTCCTAAACTAGTGTCCTACACTAAGACCTTATTAGTGTTGGGCAGAGTGTTCTCAACGTGCGTGTTCTGGCTCTGAGTAATTAAATAAAGGTGCACGTATCACAATAGATATACTATTGTGTAGCGAAGAAATAAATTTGAAATTTATAATGATTGCTGTTATAAATAGGGATTTGAGAAAATATGCGCTTATGATGACAACTTTGCAACAAGAGGATTCTGTACAACAACCTATCAGTTACACTAAAGAGAGCGGAAGCTGTCAGTCACAGGATAACCAAAGACAATAGTCTACATTTTAACAATAAAACTGCAGGCCTATTCACGTCCCGGATGTTGTATCGGTGTACTAAGGAATCACATTCACGGAACAATTCGTTATTCCAACAATTAGGTAGGTACGTCACTTAACAAACTGCTTTTATAATCAAAGCCACCAACATATTCAGAGCTACTTGCTTACCTAAATATGACAAGTATAGACTACTTCTTATATATCTACTTCACCTATGCTATTATTCCTTCTGCTGTGAATATGACGACCACGGTGGCTCAGATGACGAGTGGCTACTCGCGGTAGTAGCGGTGGAGACTGGAGACGCAAGACCAATGCTCCAAGAGTGGAAGTGGTAAAGGCATAATTCATGGGAGTAGCGTTTAGTGAAACACCTATGGTACCCGTTTAGAAGACGGCAAGTAATCTACAAGTATTCAGCTTCAACCAAACTGAATATTCTGCCGCATTTCATTCCATTAACCCAGCATTAATTCCTTTCTTAACCCAATGTCTTCATTAATATGCAGGCTATATTATAAAAAGTATTGAATGGGATTGAATTACCATTGCAGGTAGGTATGAAATATGGTATAGCGCGTGTAACAGCTCTTTGACCTGCGAGATCTACCAGGGAATCTCAACGTTATCTCAATAAATATATGTAGAATGTAATCTGTGGTTAGATTCTCGAGTCTGTGGAGGGGGGATACTTGTTGAGTTTTTTTGTGATTGTTGTTAGTAAAAAGATTACGTATGTCAGATCGATTCATTTATTTAAATAAATTACAAAATTACCAACAAAATAAAAAAACTTTTAAGAAAGAACCTTTCTCATTTTTCGCACAACTGAGCTGCCGGCTGCGAAAATACAAATTTTCTCGTCTCACCTATACACTTTAAAATGCACCTTTTTCAAATATTCCAACCGTAGGCCAAAAGGCCAAAAGGTCTCTGGCTATTGGCTTCGGCCCCAATAATACCTCACAAAGGACCAGATATACTTATTGAATAAATGTGTGTTAATAATAAAAGGTTTATTTCAGGCAACATGTGGTCATACAAGCATGTTGCCTGAATAATATTAGTCGGTAGGTACCAATTTAAGTACTTACCTACTATTACCATAAAATAATTAAATTCATGTTGGGTACGGGGAGACTTCTAGACCCTCGTTCACTAACCATTATGTTGGGTACTTACTTGATTTAGTTAGATTTTTAGGATTTAGTTGAAACACGCGAGGTACCATTCATAGACTGAATTTTTTTCCAAAAACCCGCCTTTGTTAGTTTACAAGAATCTACGAGGTAATTGCTGTCTACTACTGAACCTATTGTAATAAATATCCTTCCTTGTACGTACCTGCGTACCTACATTATAACGTACCTACCTACAGAAAAACACTGTCAATATTAGGTATCAACACAAAACCAATTAAATTTATTTGTTATAAAATATATACTTTCATACATATTATTGATTCCGTATAATCATCACGTCTCAATTATCAATTCATTATCATTTTTAAGAAAAGCGCTCTCGATAGCTCGAGATAATTAACGTTATAAATTGTATAAAAAGTTATACAGATTTTGTAACACTTTCATTTCAATCAAAGATGTCTACAAGATGCTTAAAAATATTACTGCCACTATTTTTTGCCGAGGTAAAACTTATTGCAGATCAAAATATGGACATATCCTACCTACTTTAACAAAACCCAATTTTGTACATCTACCAAGTTTGTAATTTTTTTTTCAGAGTATTGCCGCCCAGCTAACTAGCCATTTGGGAAATCATGGATGCCAAAGTTTGCCAGCGCAAGATATTAGCCAGAATTTCAACGGCCAGCCATCTTGCAATAATTTCCCAGGCGTCAGCAATATTCCATATATTAGCAACCTGAAAATAAATGGCAATGCTCAAGTCAACGGACTGCAAATGATTCCAAAACTGCCTTTTATCAATGGACAAATTAATGATCTGCTCAACTTTGCATCAAATATTAATAATAGACAACTAGTGGGAAACAATCCTTCGACGTTAATTCAAAGTTCTCCGATCAATAACAAGCTTCAACATGGATTGCCGTTAAATAATGTTGCTCAAAACAATCCTTATTTGCCTGTAAATAATAATTTGTTCAACAATATGCCATCTTACAACTTGCCAATATCTAATAACGCGTTCAATCCCAGTACTTTTCCTCTTCCAAACTTACCAATAAATAAAGCAGCAAAAATTAATAGCCTGACATTGAGCGGTGAAGCTTTCAATAATGGAATGCCATTTAATGTCGTGCCAGCAAATGTTGCATTCAACAACATAAATGACTTACCAGTAAATAACTATTTCAATTACAATAATGGCCCAAATAATGGACTAAAAATAACCAGAAGTTTGCCAGCGAACGAAGTACCGGAAATCGGTTACCCTATTGCTAGTAATATCATTGAAAACAATGATATTCCAGCATGGCAATTCTATAACAATGAAGTAAAAACGGTTAATCCACCACAAAACAACATTAACAATAATGTTTTACCTGCAAATAATGGTTTACCGTTGAATAACGGCTTGCCATATCTTGCGCCAACAGCCAGCAACGCTCCGACTGTGTTTCCATTGAGTGAGAGCTACCCTGCTAATAGCATGCTAGTAAATGGCGAATCAGCAATCAGTTTTAACACTAGAAATATCAATAACATCCAGCCTCATAATGAACAAATCTTGAATAACTTGAACAACTATCAAATGCCACTCAATATAGAATGGCAACAACCTTTAAATCCCATACAGAACTATCAAAATAACGATAATATGTTGTTGGCAAACTTGCCAATGAATAACGTTGATTTTAGCCAGTCGGCCGGCACAAACTTGAATTTGCAAGACTTAGCCAATCTCAACATGTTGAATTTAGGAGGATTTGGAAGTTTGCCAATATTCAGTGGACTACCAGTTATTGGTGTTACAGAGACGGTAACAGTTATAAACCCCGACCAGTTCAACCAAAATCAGATTTTAAGTTATTAATGCTGGAACCTATAATTTTCACATATAATACCACAAGAGCTTCAAAATTATCGGGTATTTCCCTCAAGGTTCCCTGCAAACAAATAAAGTCGTCAAGTTTTTCAGGAAAAATCACTCGCGCTTCGCGCTCGTCGCGCTTCGCGCTCGTGATTTTTTAACCTGAAAAACTTGACTCCTTCATTTGTTTGCAACGAACCTATCGGGAAATACCCGATAATTTTGAAGCTCTTGTGGTATTATATGTGATTATTTTTCCGTCCCAAATGTCGGCCAATAGAATTGCACCATTCGACGTCACGTGGTACAACCGAGAAAATTTTCAAAAAATTATCAGTATAATACCATGTAGGTTGTACCACGTGACGTCGAATGGTGCAATTCTATTGGTCGATATTTGGGTCGGAAAAATAATCACATATAATACCACAAGAGCTTCAAAATTATCGGGTATTTCCCGATAGGTTCGTTGCAAACAAATGAAGGAGTCAAGTTTTTCAGGTTAAAAAATCACGAGCGCGAAGCGCGACGAGCGCGAAGCGCGAGTGATTTTTCCTGAAAAACTTGACGACTTTATTTGTTTGCAGGGAACCTTGAGGGAAATGCCAGATAATTTTGAAGCTCGTGTGGTATTCAGGGGATTATTTTTCCGTCCCAAATGTCGGCCAATAGAATTGCACCATTCGACGTCACGTGGTACAACCGAGAAAATTTTCAAAAAATTATCAGTATAATACCATGTAGGTTGTACCACGTGACGTCGAATGGTGCAATTCTATTGGTCGATATTTGGGTCGGAAAAATAATCACTAAAATATTATAACTAGGTAAGTACATTAATTTATGAATTTTACTGTGTTTCCATATTTGAGCGCAGTTGCAATGTGTATAATCGCGAAATTATGAACTTCTTTTGTATAAAAACGTGTTCATAACCATGATATCTACTTATTATTATTATTGCCAGCAACCTACTTAGCTTGTTTTAGGTAAGCAGTAATAACTTAGATAGGTATGTATGTTTGTAGCTACGCATAGTAACTTATTTATTTTTAGTAAATTAAACATTTTAAAATTATGTTTCCTCCCGTCTCGTCTTTTAGTGTGTTTCTCATCTTTATTTATTTTCCGAAAAAGATACCTACATATTTTGATTCTTGAAATCACTTTGCATATTTTCTCTATAATAATTAAGTAAGTAGGTACCTTCCTTCCTCCTTAAGGCTTACTTACTATGTCAGTGATTTCGTAATTGTTGATTAAGTTTGACTGTATTTAACGCTTCTGGCAGTCACGTAAAAATCACTTAATGTAAGATAAGATGGAGGCTACTCGAAGCGTAGTGAACAACTGATAGTTGTTCACTATCGTTACCCTCGTATTATTGGTTATTTATTGGCCCTCCTTCTCCAGGTCAAGGATCCATGTTGAGGGTATGGTGTTCCTGAAAAGGTGTAGTGGTAGAGAGAGTGTCATGAATGGATTAAATGCACCTATAAAAGAGTGCATGAAAAGTGCTAAAACTCTTTTAATGCATAATTATTACAGGTGATTCATATTAGCAAGGACTAATATTAGCTAGATATTTAGTAGTACAGGTACTTTACGGTCTGCCTGTTCAATTATAACTTTTATAACTTTTGAAACTGTTATGGTTATGAACTGTTTTACACAAAGATCTCGGTTTGTCGAACTTCGATTTTACATACAAAATAAATAATGAGTCATCTTCTACCGTCTGAGTTCAAAACTAATTCCTCAAGCTAAGGAAGAATTAAGATACCAGTGCCGACCTTGCTTATTTATAAGGAGGTCACGTATTTATAATCACAAGTTAAATAGGTATCGTCCAGTGCACAAATTAATTAGACTGTTGAACAACATGTTTACCGTACTTTATATTGTTGAGGTCCTACTACAGGTGAGTGTTTTTCTCAACAAAGCTTGACCTATACTTAACGTAGCCCTGGCCTTCAGTACCAAATCTGTTTATAGCTATAGTGTCTGGAATCCCAGTATTCTTGAGATCAAGAAACTTTTCCTCACTGATGAGTTCAAGAGACCATACACGTTCATACTTACCGGATTCTACCCTTTATCGTGATAGTGACTCAATATGGTTACTCTGTTTAGAATCAGTATTTTATAGTGTTTCAATACTTGCGTTTTTATTTATACAGATTAGCTTTGGTCAGGAGTTCGACTATGAACCTAATACAAACCAAAATGTGGAGTCGGTGGCACCTATTTATTTAGAAGCGAAGTTTATCCCTTACATACATTCCGATTCAGTCGACGAATATGATCTCAAAATGACTGATGACTGCGGTAAAAGTTTTGAAAACATTGGAGACTCATTAGAACCTTCTCGAACCGTTAACTTTGAAGGTCCTGTTCATGCGAAAGGGGAAGTCACAATCGCTGCAAATTATGGATGTGAAGGTAAAATGATTTTATGAAAGCTTAGAACATTTCAATTCACCTTAATAATAATAATAATAAATATTTCGGTCACCAGAAATTTACAGTAGATCGTCAGATGAAAAAAGTTTATCAGAAAGTCCATATTCCTAATAACAGTATCAGATTAAGCAGCCCTGTGAAAGCTGAGGGCAAAGTGACAATCATTGCGAACTTTGGATGCAAAGGTAAGTTGCTCTGAAGTGTTTGTCATAAGAAATCTACTTCCATTAAAAACATAACTTTTTTATCAGATGACTTCGACAAAAACCACACTGAAGACAGCATCCAATCAGAAGATAGTAGCGAAGATGTGAATGAACTAATCCCTATCAGTTTTAGTGGTCCTGTGAATGCACAAGGCGCAATTTCCATTGCAAGACATTTTGACTGTCGAGGTAAGTAAAATATAGTGGTAATCTGCAATGTCCACATAGCGATGGAGTTATTATTGTACAGTATCTTCGCCGTTTTCTGGAAATATACCTACCTATTTATAGTTAGTTTTGTCCTTCTTAAATTATTTTTTTCTTGGTCACCAAAAAGGTATGGTTGCCATAAAAAATACCTATTGACCGATTGAATTAGGCTCATTTCGTGCCATGTCACAAGTTTTCGTGTTTTTGCACATATCAAAAACACCAGTAGTGTAGAGGTCACTAGCTAATACCCAGTCCCTTATGTACATAATTCTGGGATACGGTGATAAAATGGAGACGAAAGAATTTTCATGCAATATGTTTTTCTTGTAGAAAATGACAGAAACTCCGTTTCATCACCTGGGACTACTGATTCCAAGGAAGTCATAATCGATGAAGTAGTTCCTGATGGTTCTGTCTATTTTGGTGGTCCTGTGCACGCTCAGGGAAAAGTGTCAGTAGGAACACACTTTGGATGTGGAGGTAAGAAGTGACCATTAATATCAGGCCTTCACTGCTGGAAATAATAATGTCTCCCCATAGAATGATAATTTATGGTCTTTTACCGTTCCATTGTGCCAACTTCTGCACTAGAAATATGCCACCGGACGTGCGAGCCGTCGGTCGTACAAGGTAGAATTTCACAAACTGAATAAAACATTATTTTATTGAGATGTTTGCCAAATTCGGTATTATTCCTGGGTACTTTTATCATTCACTGACAATCTGTTTATTTTTCAGCTCCAGTTTTGATACCTCCATTATTTTTACCAATGCCGTGGTCTTCAGCATTTCCCTATCTACAGTATTTTTTTCCATATCCATATTCAATCACTGGATCGCAATATCTAGAAACAGGGCCATTAATATCAACAAGGTGTATAGAACACCCAAATACCCAACATAGGAGCTGTGAAGATTCTCATGAATACTATCCAGTTCCTAGTATCATGGCAAATTCAAATTTTGTTAATAACGAAGAAGATGATTGGCAGCATGGAAATATGCGTTTTAATGGGGTTGTGCCAGCGTGTGGCACTGTAAAGATTGCCGCCATGTTTTAACACATTCACTGCCTAACATATTATTAAAATAATTACCCAGGAGCCAAATTTTTTTAAAGCGTATTTTGATTATGTATATAATAGGTTGGGGAAAAAGTTTCTTCGCATTTTTTAAGAAAATTCAAAACATTTTTTAATATAGTTTATTTACATTTAACTAAAGTATGTAGGTACCATTTTGTTCGATAACTTTTTGCCATTTTGTAGGCAGGGACATGATCCCATTGCTATAAAAACTTTGGGGCTTCTGTTCAAAATACCGCGACAAGTGGTTTTGGCAGTCCTCTCGTGATGTTAACCTGACACTGCCTAAAGAATTCTGAAGAGACCGAAACAGGTGGAAATCTGAAGGTGCAAGGTCAGGACTATACGGCGGATGCATTAACACATCCCAGCCAAACTCTCTTAATTTTTGCTGAGTGGCTAAAGATGTGTGAGGTCTAGCGTTATCATGATGAAAAACCACACCCCTTCTGTTGATTAACTCCGGCCGCTTTCTCTCAACTTCTTGTTTTAATCTCATCAGTTGTTCGCAGTAGAGTTCAGAACCGATGGTCCTGCCTGGTGGTAACAGCTCATAATGAATAATGCCCTTCCAATCCCACCACACACACAGCATCACCTTGTTGCGAGTTAACCCGGGTTTCGCCACAGTCTGTGAAGCCTGACCGGCCTTTGACCACGACCTTTTTCGCACGTTCTTGTCGTACGTGATCCACTTTTCATCACCAGTTATCAGCTTCTTCAAAAATGGTTCGGTTTCATTACGTCGTAATAAAGAATCACAAATGAGAACACGGTTCATTAGGTTTCTTTCAGTGAGCTCGTGAGGTACCCAAATATCGAGCTTTTTTGTGTACCCAGTTTTTTTCAAATGCGCCAAACTGTTTTGTGGTCAATTCCCAGTTCTTCAGCTACGTCGTAACTACTGATATGCCGATCTTGCTCCACTTTTTCAAAAATGGCATCCATTTTATCCGTAATAGGGCGACCAGAGCGACGTGCATCTTTGACATCAAAATTTCCGGATTGAAAACGCTTAAACCAAATTTGTGCTACTCTCACAGACACTGCACTAGGTCCATAAACATCGCAAATTTTTTTCGCGGCTTGCGTTGCATTTTTACCTTTTTTGTAGTAAAATTTTAAAATGTATCGAATTTCTTCATTAGATTCACTCATCTTGACAGTACGAAAAACAAATAAAAATCACACATTTTCCTAATTTGAATTTGGAATTATCTTCTTTAAAATTTAAACTTTTAATGATACCAAAACCAGCCAGATACAAATAGTATAGCCAAAGAGATTTTATTACAAGTTCATACATACAATAATGCGAAAAGACTTTTTCCCCAACCTAATATGTATGTTTAAAAATATGGATAAAAGTAAATTGTTATTATTATTCTTTTAATAAATAATAACCTTTTTCGGATCCGAGTGTTCGGCACATAGCGCGCCCGGTGCCGGTCACTCGGATCCGAAAATTATTTGAATAATTATTTACTAAGGAAAACATTCATAAATCAATCATAATTGTCATAATTATCAAGCTCAACACTCGGATCCGAGTGGGGAGGGGGGCATAGTAGCAGTTACACTGTTAGAATGAAACCAATACGCGTTTTCGTAAGTTGAATATGTTGTCAGAGTGGCCGCGCAAACTAACATAAACTGCCTCAAACGTCGGCGGCTTACTGACGCCTACAAAATACACGGCCCGCTCGCTCGTATCCGAGTGGGCGGCACCGCTCAATTCAGTGCTCAACACTCGAATTCGAGTGTTTGGCAGTGAATGTGTTAAAGAAAACCCTTGACACTATTTTGTGACACTTTATAACACCTAAACCAAGTTAGTACCTAAACTACATTATTACTATTATATATGTACTTAAATAACTTTCAAATTGATTTTTTATAATAATATACAATACTTAATACCTACATGAGATAGGTAGGTAGGTAGGTTTATGGTTTAGATTGTATCATCACGTAAAACGGAAGCAATATAGCTGAATCAACAGACTGGTTGTATGTAGATTAATGAATGAAATTGTTCAATCAAAGCGATTGCAAGAGGTAGTTAGGTACCTTCTTAAAGTTTACACAACTTTATCACGTAGCAGGAAAGCTGATTATGTTTCGTTCAATGTTTTATAAAAGGTTGATTTTGAACAAGCATCGATTATTTGTATTTTGTCATTTAGAAATGGCTTTTCTAATTTATTTTCTCTGTACGGTTTTGATTCAAGTAAGTTAGTGAAAATCACACTAACGTGCAATTATTTATGTAATAGGTCTAACATATTGTAACTAATAAAAATACAAATATAATTTTATTTCAGCTAACCACTGGACAAATCTCAACTCTTAACGGACAAGGACTCAGCACACAGATACCTCAACTTAGCAATGCTCTATCTAATGCAAGGTCACTGACCTCTAACACACCCACCAGGGGACTGGGAGTCACGCCAGCGACAAGCGCACTTGCCAGAAACGTGGCAATAAATAACGGCCTGGCCAATACCAACGCAATCGCAGCATCTGGCAACATACTTGGAGTGAATAATGGCCCCAGTTTACTAAACGCCAATTTAGCAAGTCAAACCTTAGCAAATAATTTGGTGACTTCCAATGCCGCAGCAGCTAGCTTAGATGCTAGTAGCATAGTGAAACCCAATTTTGGAAACGCAGCCAATTTAGTTAGCTCTGGGGTTGCAAATCAACTTCATCCATCTAATATTGCTAATCCAATTCTACCAGGAAACATTGCAAGTTCAATAGCATCATCGAAATATCAGGGTAGTCCTTATCCTCAAAATTATGGTAACACTTACGCAAACATAAATTCAGCCAGAAATCTGGCTAGCGGGAACGTAGCCAGCGCTAATCGTGCAAGTTTAGGCATGGGCCGTTACTCAAATGCGGTTAGTGGTAATTCTTATTCACAGTCCGTGTTGAATGGCCCGCCTGGTAATCAGCAATACGGCATCCATGTCCAGGCTGACGCTCTGGAAATGGCTGGCAATGTTGCAGTCACTGGCAGTATGCCACTTTATGGCACTGTCAGTTTGAATGGTAGGCTTCCAACAGGGGGCGTTGGGACTGTTAATTACGCATGCTCTGGTAATTAATAACCCAATTACCCAATAATTGGGTGTAAGATTATTTTATTGTTAAATAATTTATTGAATAAATAAAAACAATTGATGTTACAATCTGGTTATACTATATCCCAAATTCCCATGTTGTCAGCTACTTGAACATAAGATTAAAAAATGCTTTGTTTTAGTTTTTAAGATTATAATGATTCAATGACCGCGTTGGTGCGGCGGGCGAGAAGCCGGGTGCGACGCAAGAGGTTTTGATTCCCGCAGCGGTACAAATGTTTGCATGTTCTGCAGATACTTATTTGTTTTATTTATTTATTCTGAATAGTTTTTTTTTTATCAATAAAGCACCTTCATTTGACATATTAAGACATAATTATATAGACACGGCCAAAAATACCTACGTAGACCTGTCTCGTAAAGGACCTACATTGGAGATTCTATGAAAATAAATCTCGGTTTGCATAGTGAGATCATATAGGGGAGTTCTAAAACATTATTAAACCTGCATTCCCTCTTAAAATTAGCCCACCCTGCTGATTTCAAGAGGGGGACCCCCCTTTCCATTGTATCTTCGAAACTTGCATAAGCGGTGGTGATTGCATGGTGGGATCGTATAGAGGTATTCCAAGACATTATTGAACCTGACCCCCCTTTAAAAAAAAAATTAAAATATTGAAGATGTTTTAAATTTTTTTTTGGAGGGTACTTTATAATCGATACTGAATCCAAACATGTAATATTTTTATATTATTAGAAATGAGGAACTTTAAAGATTGTCGTTAATGCGTACTCCAAAAAAAAACAAACACGCTCACGACTATCTTCCCAATGGTGGACATCCTCAGATACATACTTGTAGATATTTGAGGATACCAAGTAGTATGGATGCTAATTATTAAGATACGATCCATTATTCTACATTTAATATTATGTATTTACAAAAAAAGTATTTAACAGTTATTTAGTTCCTATAATTTGTACTATCAACTAGCTCTGCTTAGTTTCAGTCTAGATGTTGCGCTGTGTGAAAAATGTTTAGCATTATTTATTTAATTAGAAATCAAAGATGGTGCATAGGTTGGTATTTTTTTTGCAAATGTCGATACCTAGGTATGGGTAATTTGTAAATGCTCATTATGGGAATTAGGTTCATTTTAAAATCATAGGTGGCTAAATGCATAGGTAGGTACATATTATTTATAGGTATTACTTTTTTCACAGGCGTTAGCTATGTTATAGGAATTCAAAAAACCCAAAATAGTTTAACTTGCTTATTAATTTATTAAAACAATCTACTTTTTGAAATACGCCTAAACGCAGCCACAGTTAGGTGCCACAGAGACAACACCTCCAGCTGGCAAATATCCCTCGAAATTGACATAGCCAATTACTGGCACCTGACCGGCCACGGTCGTGCTGCCGCCAACTGGCAACTCGCCAATAACAGCGATATCGCCATAGCCAACTGGAACGCCGCCTTGGAAACCAGGCGCAGAATTCGCTCCAATACAGGGCCCGAAACCATTGTTATAGCCAATGCCTTTGCCAAGGATTTGGCTGTATGAATTCTGAAAATAAGGTTGTTTATGGTTAGAATGGACATTACAAGTTTAAATAGTTTTACTAGCTGCGGCTAAGAGAGTAGTCGTTTAAAAAAAACTTTAGCTACTCCCATGTAAACTTTACACCCCCATTTCGCCCCCTTAAAATGTGGAAATCCAAAAAACATTAAACACTTCTTTATTTATGATTAGTAGCTGTTATTTAAATGTTCATGATTCTAACTTCAAAGAACAAAGACTTTCATACAAAGTTTCCACGACCCATTTCCACATTTAAAAGTTGAAATTTCCAAAAATCCTTTCATAGCGGATGTTTACGTTATAAAATTAACCTATGTTCCAAATGTCAGCTTCCTAGACTAGTCGTTTTGGCTGTGCGTTGATAGATCAGTCAGTCGGGACAAACGATTTTATGTTTAGATAGGTATATTTTGTTCTATTTAACTTACCGAAACCAAACCCAAGACGACCAAAAACATTAAGCGGAGAGCCATTTTGCTAACAATTCGTAATGTTAACTGAGTCCAAGAGCTAGATTAATTTTATATAAAACGAAAACATTTCGTAATAGACAACGTAATAGAGTTTCAATTACTTTGTACAGATTGTGAATGATAAAATGGCCAAAGAGTTTAGGAAAAGTCACGTTTGGTTTTTGTTTTTGATAAAAAGATGTTTTGTAAAATCGACGGTAAAGTTATTCGAAAATATTAAATGCCTAAACTAAGTACATAAAAGTAAGCAAGCATATGAAATATTTTTTTCAATACTTAATTCTCATTTCCCAGATTGGAAACCTAAAACTTACAAATGTTGTTTCAAAGATAACATTTTAAAGTTTTCAGCAATAAACGCATTTGAATATGTCTGAATCGGTGGCTGCTATGTACATTATAGAGATGCGATATGACGAAAAGGTAAACAATTAGATAGAAAATGCTTTATTGCACAAGATAAAACAAGTACATAGGCGAACTTAATGCTAATTAGCATTTTCTTCCAGCTAACCTTTGTGTAATGAAGAGTGGAGCCGTAGTTCATTTTACAATTAGGACTAACAAAACAAACATTGACGAAGAGACAAATGGTGATACGTGCATTTTTGCCTTTGCTAACACAGGACCATATTCTCCAGGGTTGTTCTATATTGCCTCCCAAAGTCCCAACGACGACAAAAGTAAACAATTCAGGCGTTACATTTTACATCAATGGATAAAAGTTGACTTCATTCAAGTGTGGTGTGCATTCGGTTAGCAACACGATAAATAATTATAATATGGTTGAATCCTAGCCAATGCTAGATGGCCTAGCCGACTCTTCTCAACAAATTGGTCTCCGGATGAACATGGATAAAACAAAAATTATGTTCAATGGGAACATAAACCCGGAGCCAATCGTCGTACAAGGCCACCCACTTGAAGTTGTCCAAGAATACGTCTACCTCGGACAAATTTTGCAATTAGGTAGACACAACTTCGAGAAGGAGGCCAAGAGAAGGATCCAGCTGGGCTGGGCAGCGTTCGGAAAACTACGTCAAATCTTCTCGTCACCCATACCACAATGCTTGAAGACTAAAGCCTTCAACCAGTGCGTCCTACCCGTGATGACCTACGGTGCCGAGACCTGGACCCTTACAGTAGGGCTAATCCACCAGTTCAAGGTTGCACAACGAGCTATGCTCGGGGTTTCTCTGAAAGATAAAATCCGCAACGAGATTATCTGACAGAGAACGAGAGTCATCGACATAGCTCAGAGGATTAGTAAGCTGAAGTGGCAATGGGCTGGTCATATATGGCGAAGAACCGACAGCCGTTGGGGTAAACGAGTTCTTGAGTGGAGACCGCGTCTGGGCAAACGTAGTGTGGGGCGCCCTCCGGCTAGGTGGAGCGATGACGTAAGAAAGGCAGCGGGCAGAAAGTGGATGATAAGAGCCGAAGACCGGGCTCAGTGGCGCGTATTGGGAGAGGCCTATGTCCAGCAGTGGACTAATGTGGGCTGATGATGATGATGATGCATCCTGGCATGACAAAATCAAGAAATGGATAGTGAAAAAAATTTTAGCCTAATACGGCTTCTCACTGCATTGTTGGAAGATGTATCGATTTATAGTGTTTTGCTGCGCAGTTTTTTAATAACCGGTAGGCAATTGATATGCCTTCCGGTTATTAAAAAACTGCGCGGTCATTACAAGAGAGAATTGATCGTGATCAATAAACATGAAGTTCAAATGGAGCTTAATAATGGAGGGGAAATAACAGTTGGGTACTGTTTAGATAAACTCAGTTAATTTATTGTAAATTTATTGTAAAAGATTTATCAGTGATACCTTTACCTACTAGTATTTTTTACGTAACTCGTTTTTCTTTAACTGTTCAATATTATTGTATCAATAATCTGTGATTATAGATATATCTTATTTATGGGAAGATTACCGGAAACTGATTGTCTGTGATATTTTATAAATACTTACAACATTTCGTTTATAATTGTAAATTAATTATGAGATTTCATATTTACACTGATGAAAATTATTCAATAAACTGATCGTTACTGATTACATAACCATGTAGACGATTTAAAAAAAATAAAGACTGTGATTACCTGATTAGAGAGAATATGAAAGAAAGAAAGAATATTTTTATTTGAACCCAAAAAACACAAATATGGGAAAATACTGGGAAAGAATTAGCCTATAGAAAATATGTGTTGTTTGGGGTCAAAATAGGTTGTTTGAATTAAAAAAAACCGTGTATTTCAGGGTTATTCTCGTACTTTTTGAATTAAAAAAAATTGTGCAAGTTACTTTTGTCCATAAATCACCTTTGCTTTATTTTAAAGTAATACTTATTTATGACAAAGTTGTTGGATATATTATACTCCCATAGATAAATAGGAATTGAATAAATTAATCGAATTGGTTTTACATAAGATCTCACCACTTTTGAGGTAGAAGAACTGCGCTGCGAGACTTATATTTTTTTTTACATGTTATGACTTTGATGGGATCTCATTTATTTTTGTAGGTAGTCCTCCTTTTATTCTTATCAATATGTTGTACGTTAGTACATAATAGCTTGCATGGCAACAATGGCAACAAGCACGAGCGCAGTATATACTGTTAATTTAACGAAACGCTTTTAAGTAAATTTTTCATTTCAATTTTAACCCTGTCTTCCTCGATACTGATACTGAACCTACATAAGTTTAAAACTTGTGGATCTCTTAGTCTATCTGCGGCATCGTGGGTAGATTGCAAATATTAATATTTCTTTTTCATTCAATTTCAATGCAGTTTCATTGATATCACACAGGAGTTGAATCTCAAAAATTATGAAACATTTAATTTGTGATGTTCACAGAAGAAATCGCCGAATTCTAATTAAAATTGCCTATGTACTGAGTGATTTACAACATGTTTTTATAACCGCAATATTATCTTTCAACTGGCAACTATTAGAAAAGGACGGAACTCCACTGAGCTATAGCAGGTACTGCGAGACCACTGGGACCGCGCTGCTAACAATGGGGTTCACTTTACACCCGTTTCCCACCTGTCTCAGGCGGAGGCGGTATGTGAAGAAGGGGTGTTGTCCTGGAATATTTAAGGTATCTCCAGACGCAGGAGGCCGGTGCAATGAGAGGATATGTCTCCTCGTACCCAAACCCTGCTAGCCTATCGAACGGAAGGTAAATCATTCCATTCTTTTCCATTCCTCCATCTGCTGTTCAGTTTGAAGATTTTCCTCTTAGATCCGCTCTGCCATCTCGCTGACGAGGAAAGCGTTCTTTGCGCTCGGCAACGAGAGGCCTTGTCCAATAACCCCTTCTAGCAGGCAATTTATGCCTGGTTTAAACAGTAAACTGCTGGTAAGTTGCACACTAACCATATCAGCTATCTGTCTTCACTCGGTTTTCGGTACCTACTATCCCTTCTTGCCCTACTCTCTACCTAGGTAGGTACGTTTATTTATTGAATGCAAATCTAATAACGGAATATCAATTATCTAATCTACCCAGCAAGACTCGACAAATACAACTTTCTGTTGGCGTAAACGTCTGCAGAAATATTAAATTGTATGGAAATTACATTAGCTGTGGAAATGTCACGTGACAGCTGTCAAGTTTTCTCTTTACCGATGTATCGTCAGCGTGAAAAGATAAGTAAGCGTGAGGTATTTGTCTAGATCCATCTAGATTAGATATTCCGTACCTACATACCTACTTACATTCAAAATACAACTTCTTGTTTCTCTGTTATAGAATAAAAAGCTGAGAAGCTTATAACATAAGTGCTAATTTTAAATTGGCTTTATCAGCAACTAGCGGGTTTGATTCCCTCTGCGGGACAAATTTTTGCATGTTCTGGAGAGATTGGTTCCGTGTCTGTGTGTTGCAGTACCACGGTACTCTTAGTTCCTAATACCCACGACACAGAGAATCATAGTGTCAGCCGACTAATCGGCAGCCGCGCCCCTATGCCTCCAAGGTATCAGAAAACAACGAATGAGATACGATTGCATTTTTTTTCGTAGGCCCCCAGGGTGTATCATAATAAAAAGTCAAGCCAATAACTACGGATAAAATGAATCGAAAACCGTGTGATTTTTATTGTTTTTTTTTTGTATCTTATGATGTTTCCACCTGTAGTTAATGGCTTGACTACATATTACGCTACACCCTGTACACCCTGTAGATATGTACTTTGATGTATAATCTACCATCTAAATGGTGTGCAAATGTCAATCGTTTTTTTTATATTAGAAATCAAGTATATGGGTTGCTACTATTTCAGGGCTACCATAAGATAATTCATAAACACACAAATTAATAGTAGAGTTTAATTAGATTTATTCTAAATAACAAAATTGCAACTGCTCAAGGAGCGTAGTTACCAGGGCCAAAGCCAATTCTGCCCAAGCCGTTGTAGCCGGCCAGACCGTTAACGCCATTTATGCCAGTGCCAGCCAGGCCATTTACGCCACCAACCGCAGCTACACCTGGGCCGTAGGTACCAGGGCTCACGATTCCAGTAGCAATGGGGCCCTCGCTCACTATACCGACCGCCCCATCGCCACATCCATAAGACACTGAACCAGCACCGCCAGAAGGCATGGCTCCCTCGAGAGCAACAGTACCCAAGAGTGGTAAGTTACCACCGACTGCAAGAGCACCTTCGTAAGCGTTCTCTGAAATCACTGAGACGCCAGTAGGAGCGATGGCGGAGGCACTGTGGACGGGAAGACCACCGCCAGTCGACGCTACGCCACCGCACCCTGCAGCGTTACCGGCCGTTCCGAAACCATTTACTCCCAGCCCGTTTGAGCCAAGCCCGTTTGGGCCAAGCCCGTTTACTCCCAGTCCATTTACTCCAAGCCCGTTTGGGCCCAACCCGTTTACTCCCAGCCCGTTTAATCCCAGGCCGCCGTTGGCCAAGCCATTGGCGAGCAGGCTGTTCCCAGCAAGGATACTGGCAGCCAATCCGTTGCCATTTAGTCCTGGACGAAGGCCGTTACCGATGCACTGGCCTGAGATGGTCTGGAAATGTTTTTAGTTTATTAGGAATGGTCGCGGTTGTAAAAAAAATATGCATTAATTCTTAGAGCAGTTGCCATCATAAGTATCTTATTAACTCTGACCAAAGGGTGATGTACAGATGCTTTCGACGCGCTGTTAGATGCTAAACATAGCATCAAAGATTAATTATAAGAGAAGACACTTTGGTTAAGATGGCGTTATGAAACCGTTTTTCGTGAAGGGTTTGGTCATCTGAATTACTTAGATACTTCTGTTAACAGTCAGAAGCAACTTATTAAAACATACCTGGAATAATGCAAAAGCACAAACTATGGCCGTTCTGGACACCATCTTGTAATTCTTAGTTGACGATGTGATGATTACATACTAACTATTTAATTCTTCTTGATCAGTTTTTATACTTGCTATCTATATCTGTGTAGTAATTTCTACTATGCGAGTTAACAAATCAGATGTTTATCATAAAACATACATTATCTACGTTTTGTGCACCTTATCGATATGACTCCATAGCTCCCTGTAATTTGAGGTTGTAGGTTTGTATTGCAGTCCACTGCTGTGCAAGGTCCTGTCTTTGCCAGTGGCGTTTCTATCGACCATATCAGTAACTTGCCTGTTGAGTTACATACTCGCAATCTCGCAAATACCTGTTTTATGATCCACAATTAGCTTATCATAACTCGCTGTGTTCACGTTGTTTTCACACTGTTCAGGCTTAAGTTAAGGATGTTAGAGTCATTCTCTATTACAGAAAAATCTATTAATTGAATAGTCGATTTTTCACTCAATTTAATGACTTGCTTGTCACATCAATTGGATGTTGCTGGGTACATACCTACCCGATATCTAAAAAAAACAATATCCAAATTATGTATATTGAAACTCACTCTTTTCGCTCTGGCCTTAACTCTAAGCAAGTAACAACAACGGTTAAACAAAATAATAGTAAGCAAAATAACGCAATCAGATACTTAACATAAAACACAGCGAAACTAAGTACCTTATTTTGTGTCAATAGGTCCCCGTTCAGCAATGGCGTCTCAGCGTCTTATTTTGTGTCAATAGGTCCCCGTCTCAGCAATGACGTCTCAGCGTCTTATTTTGTGTCAATAGGTCTCCGTCTCAGCAATGACGTCTCAGCGTCTGGCTTTAAGTACCTTATTTTGTGTCAATAGGTCCCCGTCTTAGCAATGACGTCTCAGCGTCTGGCTTTAAGTACCTTTTGATTCCTGGCCACAAAACTCAAAGTAAAACTAAAAGGGTCCGTTTGTGGAACTCTTTTCCAGCAGAAATCCGCACTGCGGCTTCCATTGGAGTCTTCAAATCTAAACTTTACAAACATTTCATCTCTCTACAAAATTGAGCATTCTTTCTTTTCTTTCTATTTAATTTTATATAATTTTCTCTTGATAATCCTTCAAACGCATTACCAATTCATTCTTCATTATATAAAGGTTAGCTGGAAAACAATGCTAGTTAGCATTAAGTTCTCCTATGTAAGTACTTGTTTTATCTTGTCCATTTTCTATCTATCTATCTAAAAGGAGCGCAGGTCGTCCGCCAGCACGACATAGTAAAAGCCGCAGGTCATAGGGTCGGTCGGCTTCGATTGGCGCAATATTGAGCCGGATGGTACCAACGAGAAGCCTATCCTCAGCAGTAGAGTGAGACAGGCTGTACATGAAATTATCATCATCAAGTCAGCTTGAATAAAGACCCCATTTTATACGTCCGTAGCATACTCAAACAAAGGACTATCAACTATTAAATAATATGAACCGTTGACGGCCGGGGCACAAATACGTTCGACTCGGAACATTTTGTACTCATTCACACACATCCGGTCCGGATGGTAAGTATACAAAGAGTTAAAAAATTATTTTACTTCCTGATCGTTCAAGCGTGTTTGTACTCATGGCAGTCTGTCGGCTCTGTCTTGTGTAGCTCTTGGCGAAAGGAAGAAAATAAAAGAACGACATCTCCCAATGTCTTGGAATACATGTTTTTTTTCTGTTAATTTCTTTAACGAATTAAACAATGTTTAACAATAATAACTCTGAACAATAATAAGCACCCAAAAAAAACCGCTAAGGTTTGTACAAATGATGCTATTTGTGAATCCAACGAAAGCCTACTCATTTGACTTATAAACCAGTTCTTTTACACTACGTTTATCATACGTGTTTTCGTATTTCTGAAATGTTTAACCAAGGGAATGAATACGATGTATGATGCAAAAAAGCAGCGATTCTATTAAAATATGCTTAGCTCAGCATGCGTGGTAGCACTCAGCACGTTTTACGATCTTCGCGTCTATTTACGTGACAAAATGTTGATTTGTTTTGAGGATGTATAACGAAAATACCACGTACTTATTAAATACCAATTCTTATGCTGACGTTTAGAGGGCGTACCTCAAGAGCACCGTACGCGACGATCGCGAGATGGTCACTGAAACCACACACAAAAATTACATCCTGAAAATGATACTATTCTACGATAATTACAGTTATATAGTAACTTGTGTTAATGTATTACCTAGATCTATGTAAAATAATTAGGTAGGTGTACTTTGATGTATAGATAAACAGTGATAAGTCTATATCGCCGTTTATTCAAAGCTGGCAGTAGGTCCCACTGACTGCGAGGTAAGAAGTAGGTTGGTTGCGAGTTGGATTCCCGTCGTGGGACAGGTGTTTATGATCTGCAAATATTTGTCTCGGGATCTGGGTGTTATTCTATGTATTTACAAAAATAAAGTTTATAAGTGATCAGGCATGTAGTTCCCATAATACAAACTCTGCTTATGGGGCTGAATGATGCTCTGTTAAAATATCCAGTATTATTTATTTATTTATGATAGGTTGATAAAAGGACAATTAACTTTCCTATCATACTCTCTATCCGTGTATCTATCACCAACACGGATATTTTATTTAAAAAAAAGCCTTAATAAAAATGTCATACAATAATCACTTATTTTCTGAAATACTGACGTATTCATCTAGGATTTCGTACCTACATCCTACTGATAAAAAAAAATACAATATTGTTTGTTAAATCGTTTATTATGACAAAATTGTCTAACTTATCTTAACCATACTTTAGTAGATGCCATTACCACATCCACAACCAATCCCTCCGAGGCCGTAGCCAATACCAGCGGAGCCACCGAGTCCATAGCCGAGTCCACCAGCGATGGCGCCGATACCGGGGCCGTAAGATCCGGGGGCAGCGATGCCGGTGACAATGGGACCCTCCTCCCCGACGATACCGACGGCGCCGTTACCGCATCCGTACGAGACAGCGCCCGCACCAGCGGTGGGCAGGATGCCCTCGATTCCGACGGTTCCTAGGAAAGGCAGGTTACCACCGACGCACAGACCACCCTCGTACACGTTCTCAGACAGCACGGACACACCGACGGGGGCGATGGGGGAGGCGCTGGAGACTGGGAGGCCACCGCCGGTGGAAGCTACTCCGCCGCAGCCGCAACCCCCACCGAGGCCGTAACCAGCCAAGCCATCCAAACCTAGACCTGCTCCCAAACCATAAGGGGCTCCTCCCCAGGAACCCGCTAGGCCGGGACCGGCCAGACACTGGCTATAAGCCTGGGCCAAAAGCGCTGAGGCGCAGACCAGAAGGACTTTGAATGCCATTGTTGATTTGGAGGAAATTGGTGTGCTATGATATCCTATACTAGATACCTGTGGTTTTTATACAAAATCCTGCGTAACTTTTGTCCTGAAGCAATGTACATATAAGTACGTGACGCTTTGGTACATTTTATCAGGGTTTTAATGTCAAAACATCCAGGTAACTGTTACATTTTGATAACGAGGTCACATTTTCATAAGAAGTTGGGAAAGGTGCTTCAATATTATTTATGTAACCTACTTTCGTTGGTCATCCTTTGTGATTTATAAATAGACTGGCGTAGCTTTTACAAAGCATTCTGTATTCAAGCATCAGAAATCAACTGCCATGTCTTCCTTCGCTTTCTTATTGGTCTGCGTTCAGGCTTGTCTGATCCAAGTTAGTTTTTTTATCAGTTTTTTAAACCCAACACAATAAAGTGTAATGCGTAATGAAATGAGTTGTTGGAAGTTTTAGGAGTAAAAATGAACTTGTTTAATGCCGCTGTGTTTGTTTCTTCATTTAGAATTATTCTGGGTTATATCTTCATATTGGCTTATAACAATGACTAACCTAAACATTTTTGTCTGTAGAATGTATACAGTCAGTGCCTCGCTGGTCCCCTCGGAATCGGCTATGGAGCTGGCATCGCTGGACCTGCGCTAGCTGCCCCCGGTCTCGGTTTGGGCTTGGGAGCCGCTGGTCTTGGCTGGGGTGCCGGTATCGCCGGCCCCGTTGCCGGATGCGGCTGCGGCGCGGCATACGGCGGTGCCGGTATCGCCGGCCCCGTTGCCGGATGCGGCTGCGGCGCGGCATACGGCGGTTCCGGTGCCGGTAACGTTGCCGTCGCCGGCGAGCTGCCGGTGTGCGGCTCCACCTCCGTCGCTGGTCAAGTGCCCATCATCGGTGCTATTGAATACGGTGGCGTCGTTCCCGCGGCGGGTGCTGTCACCATCTCCGGTAACTGCGCTTGCGGGTGCGGATGCGGCGGCTATTACTGATTCGTTATAAACATTTACAATAAATACTAATACTTATATAAATATAAGTTCTTTTTGCATTTTTTTAAAGCCCTGACCTGTTATTTTGTCTATCACAGCGTCCTTAGTGACTTACGGGCTCACGTCGCGGATCAAAAATAAATTAAAACGCTAAGAAAAGTAGCGCATTCACAACGTTTAATCAAACCCAATTCTAACTATCAAATGACACTGCGGTTCGTTACATTTTACATTTTAACAGGTTCAGCAATGTCCACGACTACTAAAACTTTCACTTTGCCATTAGGTTTAGGTTTGGATAGAGCCTGGCAAAATGAATGCCATAGTAGTCAAAGTCAATATGATTTATTCATTACTAGCCTCCGCCCACGGCTTCTCCCGCGTGGTATCCGGATAAAAAGTAGAATATGTGTTATTCTGTTGTAAAAGCTATATTACTGTACAGTTTCATCAAAATCCGTTGAGTAGTTTTTGCGTGAAAGAGTAACAAACATCCATCCTCACAAACTTTCGCATTTATAATAGTAGTAGGATATGATAGGATAATCACAAGGATTATAAAAATCTTGTCTAAAACATAAGTTTAAAATATTAAATTAATTTTACGCTCATTACATGCACGGGGGTTAGGCCTGAGTTGAGTCCGATTAAAAGCTGGATAACATAGCCTCGTGATAATCAGTTAATCTGTTTTATCCTTCATTGAGATTTCCGTTCACGTCAATCGTCATACCCAGGCGGAAGATAACGTGACGTCTTTTTAGAGTAGTTTAAACAATTTGAAGTATCCCTAGCTCGTTTATGATAAGATCAACAAATTAAAATCAAAACGTAGAGACGTGTCTGTTGCTGTTATTTATACCATGTTATAAGGTAAATGCTCTAGGTATCACTGAAAATCCAGGAAGGAAATAGGAATTTAGGTTAATTTGGCCGCACACATAATGTATGTGGCCTCCTAGCTTAGGAATGCATGTTCGAATAGGCGTTAATTAACTGATTTTTTTGGTAATGGTAGATCTATAGACGTCGCGTCGTTGACTGCGTGCCGTTGAGAGGCATTGTTTCGTGATCGTAAGCCATATACGAAAATAACATGAGTTTTATCGAGTCCATTGCTGTAAATGTAATGAAATAGGAGTTATATCAAAACCAAAAAAATTAAATAATTACGGGTTTTGAAAATAGGATACTTACCATGCCTTAAAAACAACATTAATTCGAATTTAGAATTCCATGTCGAGCAGCAATATGTCCATGTTGACTTGAATGGTCGGATAAAGGGCGTCACATACGATGAAGATGTTATAATAATATTTCATGTTAAGATCTACATATAAAATATGCATCTTAAGGATGCGGTACCTTAAGATGCTATATAATGTACGGTTAAGAAAAAATAATATATTGAAATCAAGATGAACGTTGACGCTGTGCTACATAATATGAAATGAAGGAAGACAAATATATGTATTCCTGGTTTCATATTTTGTTCATTACATATAGAAAGAAAGAAGAAAGAAAAAACATTTATATACCACAACACAACACAACAGGTGACAAAATAGCTACATTAAAACAAACATTAAAAAGCAAATACAAATACAAGATGTGTTGTGTGGGGTCAAAAATGTCCCTGTCTCAGCATAATGCTGCACCAAACCTAGGAAAGGTGAAGCGCTGATTTTCTGACAGGGCCTGCATAGTGATGTCACGAACAACGGTGAGCAACATAAAAACAAAAAATAAAAAATAAAACATATATAGATAGATATTATTTGCTTGTCTGTGGTCTGTAGAATCAGAGTCTATATTCGAATTTTTATTAAAAATAATCTGTGGTTTTGTAGCTAGACTGTGCTTTATTGCTTATGGAGCAGGCTAAATCAGAAAGTATCTACTCTGCGTCTGTGCTTCTGTTTTTGTTCAGTGTACATATCTACTGGACTGTACCATAAATTATATCTGTGAAAACTTTGTTAGCTTGTTTGTTTATTTATGTTTATGCTACGATTTATAGTCATAAAACTGTTTGTTTTCTTTGAATAAAAAAAAAATCATGAATGCTGAATTTAGTGGCAATGCACCATTCCAGTTTCGTATATTATGCCGGTTCATCGCGTTCTGCTTCGTCATCATCTATTAACGAGTGCTCCAATCAACGTTAATTCATTAAATTATTTTGGTTAAAATTTCTGCGTAAAGATTAAATTTATTGCAAGTTTTTCTAAATTTAATGTGATTTTCTATCCAAATTATTCGCTTTTTAAAGTGCGCTGATGCAATTTGCATACCAAATTCAAAATCAGAATCATCGTCTGATGAGCTGTCTAATAAATCTAATAGTAAAACCGTATTAGTCATATTTTATCACCTTTTATATAGATGCGGTCAAGAAATACGTACGGCACCTAGAACGTCCTGCGAAACAATAAATAATTTCAATGTATTATCTTACCGTCCATTATCTTATCTTAAGGTACCACAACGTTAAGATGCATATTTTATGTGCAGATATCTTAACATGAAATATTATAACATCTTCTTCGTCTGTGACACCCTTTATCCGACCATTCAAGTCCATATTGCTGTTCAACATGGAATTCAAAATTCGAATTGTTGTTTCTAGGTTTTGATATAACTCCTGTTTCATTACATTAACAGCAATGGGCTCGAAGAAAACTCATGTTATTTTCGTATATGGCTTACGACCACGAAACAATGCGTCTCAATTGGCACGCATCAACGACTCGACGTCTATAGATCTACCATTACCAAAAAATAAAGTTAATTAACGCCAATTTGAACACGCATTCCTTAGCTAAAAGGCCACATATTCCTTTAAATTGTTTAAACTACTCTAAAAAGACGTCACGTTATCTTCCGCCTGGGTATGACGATTGACGTGAACTGAAATCTCAATGAAGGATAAAACAGAATAACTGATTATCACGAGGCTATGTTATCCAGCTTTTAATCGGACTCAACTCAGGCCTAACTCCCGTGCATGTAATGAGCGTAAAATAATTTAATATTTTAAACTTATGTTTTAGAAAATATTTTTATAATCCTTGTGATTATCCTATCCTATCCTACTACCATTATAAATGCGAAAGTTTGTGAGGATGGCTGTTTGTTACTCTTTCACGCAAAAACCACTGAACGGATTTTGATGAAACTTTACAGTAATATAGCTTTTACAATAGAATACCACATAGGTTACTTTTTATCCAGATACCACGCGGGAGAAGCCGTGGGCGGAGGCTAGTAATTAATAAAATCCTAATGACTTTGACTACTATGGCATTCATGTTGCTAAGCTCTATCCAAACCTATAATGGCAAAGTTAAAGTTTTAGTAGTCGTGGACATTGCTGACCCTGTTAATATGTAACCGTACGTAACGAACCTCAGAGTCATTTGATAGTTAGAATAGGGAGGTGGGTTTGATTAAACGTTGTGAATGCGCTACTTTTCTTAGCGTTTTAATTTATTTTTTGATCCGCGACGTGAGTCCGTAAGTCACTAGGGACGCTGTGATAGACAAAAGAACAGGTCAGGGCTTTAAAAAAATGCAAAAAGAACTTATATTTATATAAGTATTAGTATTTATTGTAAATGTTTATAACGAATCAGTAATAGCCGCCGCATCCGCACCCGCAAGCGCAGTTACCGGAGATGGTGACAGCACCCGCCGCGGGAACGACGCCACCGTATTCAATAGCACCGATGATGGGCACTTGACCAGCGACGGAGGTGGAGCCGCACACCGGCAGCTCGCCGGCGACGGCAACGTTACCGGCACCGGCACCGCCGTATGCCGCGCCGCAGCCGCATCCGGCAACGGGGCCGGCGATACCGGCACCGCCGTATGCCGCGCCGCAGCCGCATCCGGCAACGGGGCCGGCGATACCGGCACCCCAGCCAAGACCAGCGGCTCCCAAGCCCAAACCGAGACCGGGGGCAGCTAGCGCAGGTCCAGCGATGCCAGCTCCATAGCCGATTCCGAGGGGACCAGCGAGGCACTGACTGTATACATTCTACAGACAAAAATGTTTAGGTTAGTCATTGTTATAAGCCAATATGAAGATATAACCCAGAATAATTCTAAATGAAGAAACAAACACAGCGGCATTAAACAAGTTCATTTTTACTCCTAAAACTTCCAACAACTCATATCATTACGCATTACACTTTTTTGTGTTGGGTTAAAAAACTGATAAAAAAACTAACTTGGATCAGACAAGCCTGAACGCAGACCAATAAGAAAGCGAAGGAAGACATGGCAGTTGATTTCTGATGCTTGAATACAGAATGCTTTGTAAAAGCTACGCCAGTCTATTTATAAATCACAAAGGATGACCAACGAAAGTAGGTTACATAAATAATATTGCAGCACCTTTCACAACTTCTTATGAAAATGTGACCTCGTTATCAAAATGTAACAGTTACCTGAATGTTTTGACATTAAAACCCTGATAAAATGTACCAAAGCGTCACGTACTTATATGTACATTGCTTCAGTACAAAAGTTACGCAGGATTTTGTATAAAAACCACAGGTATCTAGTATAGGATATCATAGCACACCAATTTCCTCCAAATCTACAATGGCATTCAAAGTCCTTCTGGTCTGCGCCTCAGCGCTTTTGGTCCAGGCTTATAGCCAGTGCCTGGCCGGTCCCGGCCTAGCGGGTTCCTGGGGAGGAGCCCCTTATGGTTTGGGAGCAGGTCTAGGTTTGGATGGCTTGGCTGGTTACGGCCTCGGTGGGGGTTGCGGCTGCGGCGGAGTAGCTTCCACCGGCGGTGGCCTCCCAGTCTCCAGCGCCTCCCCCATCGCCCCCGTCGGTGTGTCCGTGCTGTCTGAGAACGTGTACGAGGGTGGTCTGTGCGTCGGTGGTAACCTGCCTTTCCTAGGAACCGTCGGAATCGAGGGCTGCCTGCCTACCGCTGGTGCGGGCGCTGTCTCGTACGGATGCGGTAACGGCGCCGTCGGTATCGTCGGGGAGGAGGGTCCCATTGTCACCGGCATCGCTGCCCCCGGATCTTACGGCCCCGGTATCGGCGCCATCGCTGGTGGACTCGGCTATGGACTCGGTGGCTCCGCTGGTATTGGCTACGGCCTCGGAGGGATTGGTTGTGGATGTGGTAATGGCATCTACTAAAGTATGGTTAAGATAAGTTAGACAATTTTGTCATAATAAACGATTTAATAAACAATATAATATTTTTTTTTAATCAGTAGGAGATGTAGGTACGAAATCCTAGATGAATACGTCAGTATTTTAGAAAATAAGTGATTACTGTATGTCATTTTTATAAAGGTATTTATTTAAATAAAATATCCGTGTTGGTGGTAGATACACGGATAGAGAGTATGATAGGAAAGGTAATTGTGCTTTTATCAACCTATCATAAATTAATAAATAATACTGGATATTTTAACAGAGCATCATTCAGCTCCATCAGCAGAGTTTGTATTATGGGAACTACATGACTGATATACATATAAACTTTATTTTTGTAAATACATAGAATAAGACCCAGATCCCGAGACAATAATTTGCAGATCATAAACATCTGTCCCACGACGGGAATCGAACTCGCAACTACCTACTTCTTACCTCGCAGTAAGTTGGACCTACTGCCAGCTTTGAATAAACGGCGAAATATAGACTTATCACTGTTTATCTACACATCAAAGTACACCTACCTACTTATTTGACATAGATGTAGGTAATACATTATACTATATAAAGCTAAACTACCACTCACTCACTCACTGACTCATTGACATAGTTGTTCTCCCACTTGCGCTAGTGGGAGGGGTGACCGTTTGGTGGGATCGTATAGTAGGTGTTCCAGTGAGTAGAGGAAAAATCCGAAAACCCCCCTTTTCACCCCCTTCCACCCCCCCCAGAATCGAACATTGAAATCTTCCCGACGAGGGTATGTTTTTACATCGGATTCGTATAGAGGGTGATTCATTTGATACAAATTTATTCCGTAATGCGCAAAAAATGCGGTGATTGCTCTATGGGATCGTATAGTGAATAATTGACAGTTAAAAAAATTACCCCCTCCACCTCCCCTTTTCACCCAATTTCACCCCCCCTCGAATCCGATCTCTCGAACGCGACAAAATTGTAGTTATTGCTCTATGGGATTGTAAAGAGGATAATTAACAGTTAAAAAAATTACCCCCTTCTCCCCTCCTTTTTACCCAATTTCACCACTTCTCTAACCAGATCTATCTAACGCGACAAATTTGTGGTGATTACTCGATGGGATCGAAAAGAGAATAAGTAACAATATAAAATTTGACCCCCCAAACCCCCCTTTTTCATACACTTTCACCCCCCCTCTAATCCGATCTCTCAAACGCGTCAAAATTGCGGTGATTGCTCTATGGGATCGTGTTCAGGATAATTGACAATTCAAATATTGACCTCCCCCTTCCCCCTTTTTCACCCCCTTTCCCATCGTTATTTCGAAACTTGCAAAAAGTGCGACCATTGCATAGTGGGATCGTATAGAGGTTTTCCACAACATTATTAAACCGGAACCCCCCTCTTGAAATCAGCCCCTCCTGCACCACCCTCCCATTATATCTTCGATACTTGCATAAAGTGCGGCGATTGCATAGTGGGACCGTATAGAGGTTTTCCACGACATGAATAAACCGGAACCCCCCTCGTAAAATAAGCCCCCCCTACACCCCCCTTCTTATTGAATCTACGAAACTTGCAAAAGGAGTGGTGATTGCATGGTGGGATTGTATAGAGGTGTTCCACGACATTATTAAACTTGGACCCCCCTCTTGAAATCAGCCCCCCCTGCACCCCCCTTCCCATTGTATCTTCGAAACTTGAAGTAAGGGTGGTGATTGCATGGTGGGATCGTATACAGGTGTTCCATGACATTATTAAACTTGGACCCCCCTCTTGAAATCAGCCTCCCCTGCACCCCCCTTCCCATTATATCTTAGAAAATTGCAAAAAGTGCGGTGATTGCATGGTGGGATCGTATAGAGGTATTCCACGACATTATTAAACTTGGACCGCCCTCTTGAAATCAGCCCCCCCTGCACCCCCCTTCCCATTATATCTTCGAACATTGCATAAAGTTCGGTGATTGCATGCTGAGATCGTATAGAGGTGTTCCATGACATTATTAAACCTGGACCCCCCTCCTGAAATCAGCCCCCCCTGCACCCCCCTTTCCATCGTTTTTTCGAAACTTGCAAAAAGTGCGGCCATTCCATAGTGGGATCGTATAGAGGGTTTCCATAAAATTATTAAACTGGAACCCCCCTCTTGAAATCACCCCCCTTTCCATTATATCTTCGAAAATTGCAAAAAGTGCGGTGATAGCATGCTGGGATCGTACAGAGGTGTTCCATGACATAATTAAACCTGGACCCCTCTCTTGAAATTAACACACCCTATACACCCCCTTCCCATCGTATCTTCGAAACTTGAAGTAGGAGTTGTGATTGAATGGTGGGATCGTATAGAGGTGTTCCACGACATTATTTAATTTAAACCCCCCTCTTGAAATCAGCCCCCCCCTGCACCCCCCTTCCCTATATATCTTCGAAAATTGCAAAAACTTCGGTGATTGCATGCTGGGATCGTATAGAGGTGTTCCATGACATTATGAAACCTGCACCCCCGTCTTGAAATCAGCCCCTCCTGTACCCCCCTTCCCATCGTATATTCAAAACTTGAAGAATGGGCGGTGATTCCATGATGGGATCGTATAGAGGTGTTCCATGACATTATGAAACCCGCACCCCCGTCTTGAAATCAGCCCCCCCAGCACCCCCCTTCCCATTGTATATTCATAACTTGCAAAAAGTGCGGTAATTGCATGCTGGGATCGTATAGAGGTGTTCCATGACATTATGAAACCTGCACCCCCGTCTTGAAATCAGCCCCCCCTGCACCCCCTTCCCATCGTATATTCAAAATTTGAAGAATGGGCGGTGATTCCATGATGAGATCGTATAGAGGTGTTCCACGACATTATTAAACCTGCTCCCGCCACTTGAAATCAGCCCCCCCGCACCCCCCTTCCCATTGTTTATTCGAAGCTTGCAAAAGGGGCGTTGATTGCATATTTGGATCGTATAGAGGTGTTCCACGACATTATTTAAACGTGCACCCCCCTCTTGAAATCAGTCCCCCATGCACCCCCCTTCCCATCGTATCTTCGAAACATGCATAAAGTGCGACGATTGCATGATAAGATCGTATAGAGGTGTTCCATGACATTATTAAACCTGGACCCCCTCTTTAAATCAGCCCCCCCTGCACCCCCTATCCCATTGTATCTTCAAAACTTGCAAAAGGGGCAGCTATTGCATAGTGGCATCGTATAAAGGGTGTTCCATGACGTTTTACAACTTGCACACCCTTTGAATAACACCCCCCAGGACCAAACATAAACCGCGAGCTGCGTGCAGCTCGCGCACCGAGCGACCTCTAGTTAACACAAGTTAATATAAAACTGTAATTATCGTAGAATAATTAATTTAAAACAAAAACAAAAAACAAACACGCTCACGACTATCTTCCCCATGGTGGACATCCTCAGATACATACTCTGTGAGTAGATCTTTGAGGATACCAAGTAGGGGTAGTCAGAGGCACGTCCAAACATTACATTTGGTACATGCCCGCGTTTTGCAAGTAGTAAGTATTCCACGTGACAGGTTGTTTGCTTGTACCATTCATACTAATGTTATGGCATTTTGGATCGCTTTGCGGTTTTTTTAGTTGTATTTCCTCAATGATGGTTCTTAGATAAGTTTTATTTTACGATGGGAAACACGTTAGGTAGAATGGTATAAGAAGGTCCCTAGTAAATACATTGTATAGGCACTTTAATATCAAAATACTGAATTTATCGAGAGTAGTGAGCACTTTGTAGGGTCAGCAGAATATTAGTGCTAAGTAGGTAGCCTACCTACCTAGCATTATGCTGAGCTGATATCTTTTTGGCGCGACATTGAACCGTATTACGTAGATCAGCAAAGTGCATGCGACATTTCTGTTTAATGTTTACTTATAAGTAGGTTATTTAATATTTGTTATTTTTGTTTCTTTATTATTCCATAATCATATGATTGCATATTTTTTTGTTTTTATGTTGTGCTAAGTACATTATTTTCAATTCATTTTCATTTCACGTCAAATATTGTAATAAATAAATCTTGATTCCAATTCTAGTACAGATGTTGATGGTTTAACAACTAAAGTTATAAAATGTATAAAACCCCTAATCATAAAAAATCTTACAAATTGCTATAACAAATTATTACGAGAAGGCGAATTTCCTAGTACACTAAAAATTGCAAAAGTCTCCCCTTTTTACAAATCAGGATCTAAATCAGAACCGAGGAATTATCGAACCATCTCAGTCTTACCCATCGTATCAAAAATCTTAGAAAAAATCCTATACAAAAGATTAGAAAACTACCTTGCGTCAAATAACTTCCTTAATGATCACCAGTGCGGATTCAGACCTAAAAGTAACATCCTTGCAGCTATAGCAGACATAATAACTAAAATAAAATCTAGCATTGATAACAAAAATATTGTCCTCGGTGTATTCATTGAACTAAAAAAGCTTGATACCGTCAGTCACTCACTACTAATAAGGAAATTAGAATGCATCGGAGTCAAAGGCATTGCCTTGAAAATGTTCCAGTCGTATCTCTCAAATAGGTCTCAAGTAGTCCAATTCGGCAGCTACAAGAGTAGGGCATTGCCTCTTACTCACGGAGTTCCACTAGGATCAATATTGGGCCCACTACTTTTTCTTATCTATATAAATAACATCTGTGAAATAGGTCTAAATGGACATCTTACTCTTTATGCTGACGACACGTGTTTGTTCTACTTCGGAGCTTAAATAAAGTAATTCCACCTTATAACCCACTAAAAATTAATAACAGCACTAGAACAAAAAAAAATGAGAAATATCTTGGCCTAAGAATGGATAGCTATTTGACGTGGAATGCACATATCGAACATATTAAAACCAAACTGTCTTCCTTAACTGGGTCTTTACGTAATATCGTTCGGTGTATTCCGCGTCAATTACGCTATACCATATACAACTCTTTAGTTAAACCACACCTTCTCTACTTGATATAAATTTGGGGTAGTGCTGTAAAAAACAAACTAGACAAGCTCCAAATCCTACATAATAAAATCATAAAACTACTATTGAACTACCACTACCTAACGCCTACGAGCAAAATTTACAAAGAAATGAATATAATGAATTTAAAACAATTATATAATTACTGTTAGCGCCATCTATACATCTCATTACACACTACAATAGTTTATCGATATCCTTCCATTCACTCCCTCCTTCGAACGAAACGTGACGTCACGCAAGAAGAACACATTGGCCTGCATCGTCGTGGATTCATTCGTTCGTTCGCCGGCATTCAAAAATTTTCTTGCTACTTGCTTCTTGCTTCAATTAAAGAATAAACTAATAAATAAGTAAATCTAAACTCCCTCCGGAGGTACCATATAAAACGAACGCCTTCAGACAATAATAACTGTGATTTATGGTGATCATCTCGCGAACCAGCACTCATCATCAAAAAGGACGTTGCCGGCAGGAGCCGCCTCAGGATTCACGCGTAAGTTTTCGTTCTCCTATCCTATTCATCACCAATTACTGTACTTGCATTCTCGTTCGTAAAATCCTAACAAAACAAATGCATACTAACTTAGCCTTTACCATCAGACAGCAAGTAGCGAAACGAAGCACCCGTCGGGCCAGTTTTATCGTGCTGCCTAAAGTTCGAACGAACTATGGCAAGAGAGCTATTACCTTTGCAGGCGCACAACTTTATAATAAAACACCATCGGAAATAAAAAAAATAAACTCATTCAACGCATATAAAATAAAACTCACACAATTTATTATTAATGAAAAGCATTGACATTACCTAAATATGCGTTGGAGGGGTTTAATATTTTACTGCCTACCTATTAACTTGTACATACTAGAACGACCTACTTTTGTTTTATTTTTTTTTTATGATATTTATGTTCTCATGTAAGTGACTATGTCTTCATGGGAATAAACGTCTTAAACCTAATAAAATAACTGAAGGTTCATAGTTCAGCCATCGTTAGTGAGACAAAGACCAAAATAAAAAAAATGAGGCAGTATTAAATAAATCCTTATTTATTTCTTATTGTTTAAGTTAATAACTTAATAACCGTACGGCCCGCAACCACAACCGCAAGCGCATGTACCAGAGATGGTGACAGCACCTGCAGCGGGCACTACGCCACCGTATTCCACCGCGCCGATGATGGGCACTTGACCAGCGACAACGGTGGAGCCGCAAACCGGCAGCTCGCCGGCGACGGCAACGTTACCGGCGCCGGCGCCGCCGTAAGTCGCGCCGCAGCCGCAGCCGGCAACGGAGCCGGGTATACCGGCGCCCCAGCCGTAGGCTCCGGGTGCTGCGAGGGGGGCGGCAAGTGCGGGCGCGGGGATAGGAGCACCCCAGCCCCAGCCTCCAGCGAGACCGGGACCAGCAAGACACTGGCTGTACACATTCTGAAAAAAAAAACAAATTGTAGACCTTTGGTTTGTAAATTAAGTACGTGTTACTAATATCTTAAACTTGTATATATTGAACTCGCATCTAATGCCATGGAACGGGCTATGAACGTGCCTATAACATTATAAAGAAAAAACAAAACAATATATGTAAAACAGAACAGAGCACGTGCCTTTAGCCAATGATGGCACGTGTTCTTCTATGTCGTGTCACCGGTTTTCTCTTGGTCACCCTGCGTTAGGTCAGTGATCTGAAAAGCTTTAGGTATGAGACGGCATATGCGAGTTGTCACTATTTACCTAATATATTATGTTAAATGTATTGTTACGGGCTATGTACGTGCACGTATTGTCAGTAGTGGAATACAGGAGTAAAAGACTGCCTTCTCTTCAATGTATCCGGTTATACCAGTCTTTTACGATCATACTTTCGCCGATATTCGGCATCCAGTGTTGTGTCACTTCACATTTTATACTCCTGATAGGAAAATAATGATTGGGAAAAATAACCTGTCGTGCAAACACTATGTTGTGGGTTATGACCGGGGAGATTATGTGCGAGATAATATTTATTTAGTTGGTGTAACAAAGATACATACTTGGATGAGGCAAGCCTGGACGCAAAGCAACAAGAACGTAAGGAGAGACATTGTTTTGAGTAGGATAATGTACAATGAAAGTTTTAATAAAAAGTAACTTTGATTCCATTTGTAGATAGTTTTATACAACTTAGTGCTTATGAAAGGTGCGTTATCAGAGAGATTGCTCGTTACTGTTTAGTTTTGTAAGTCTCCGAACTAAATCAGTAGAACACGCTGAAATGCCATCAAAAGAGTGGAAAAGTCACGTACACACATTTTTACCCAATTTTTTTTAAATTACTTTGTTACACAACGACTACTATAAAAACTTCTACTCAGAATTCAAATGATACAGTTTACTTTAAAACAAACGAAACTACAACAATGGCGTTCCAAATTCTTTTGGTCTGCGCTTCAGCGCTTCTGGGTCAGGCATACAGCCAGTGCCTGGCCGGTCCCGGCCTAGCGGGTGGCTGGGGTGCCCCTTACGGCTTGGGAGGTGGTTTGGCTTTGGATGGCTTATCTGGATACGGCCTCGCCGGCGGCTGCGGCTGCGGTGGTGTGGCCTCCACCGGTGGCGGTCTCGTCGTCAGCAGCGCTTCTCCCTGCCCCCCTGTCGGCGTGTCCGTGCTGTCTGAGAACGTGTACGAGGGTGGTCTGTGCGTCGGCGGCAACCTGCCTTTCCTGGGAACCGTCGGAATCGAGGGCTGCCTGCCTACCGCTGGTTCGGGCGCTGTCTCGTACGGATGCGGGAACGGCGCCGTCGGCATCGTCGCGGAGGAGGGTCCCATTGTCACTGGCATCGCTGCCCCCGGATCTTACGGCCCCGGTATTGGCGCTATCGGTGGCGGACTCGGCTACGGACTTGGTGGCCCCGCTGGTATTGGTTACAATGGCATCGCCGGCTACGGGGCTGGCCTGGGTGGCCTATGTGGTTGCGGATGTGGCGGAGCTATCTACTAAGCTGTTTATTTGAATATAGTCTGAATTAAATATGATATAACAAATTATCTGTATTTTACCTTCGTATCAGTCTTATAGCGCGTGGCACATAATAGGCACAAAAGCGCGTCAAATGGACGTGATAAGTTTATCTTTTTTTATTTTTTTACAGCTGTTTTGAGCGCTTGTGCTTTGTTTATTCGTTACTAGTGGAACGCCTCTGACTTCGTCCATGTGGAGGGTTCAAGAACCTGATGCATCCGTCTTGAAAAGTTGAACAGACTCCAGTGGCTATTGTATTTTTATTAGCAGCTCACAAATTAGTCAAAATTTAAACGCGATTGTTTTACTGTAATCTTTTGAAAATACTGTGTGTAAGGGACCCAGTACCCGGCGGCTTCGCTGTACTTGGCAGTAGTAGCGGCTCAGTCAATCATATCGACAGTCTCGAGTAGGCTGACGTACTTACCTTCGCACAAGTATAGGCAAAGGTCATATAGAATTAGGGCCCCGCAAAATACTCTAACGATGAAATGAAGACTATATATACTCGTATGCCAGTCCCATCACTAGTCTTTTTCTTTCTTTCTTTCTAACCAAAGAAGACAGGATTTTTGCCGAATTCAAGAAGAGCAGACTCTTTCTTCAAGAAGCAATCGTCCAGAAAATGGACGTGGCTGTATCCCAGCGGTTATAAAAGCGATATATATTTTATCGTGACGACCGAGAAGTATATAAGTATATTATCCGCCAAATCCAAAACATAGACAGCTTTCAGTTAGAACCCTTTAATGTCTGACGTATGTGAAACCTTGGAATATACCAATATGTGTTTTTTGGGAACTCTGTACGCTTCGAAGCTCCCAGTAAATGCAACCGAGCTTTGTATTCGTAGATTTCGATCTTACATAAAGCCTAATCAAATAATGTAGGTTTACTACTATCTGGCCCGATTTCGCTCCGCTGCCTCGATAGCTAACTTGTCAAATTGCATGTTTCTACTTATATGGTATTGTTTGAAGTTAGCATATTTAAGCATTTATAATAGGTTATGCAGTATTATTATTACTATTTATAGTGTGTTGCCTGAGGAACTTTGGTTGATACTTTTTATTATATTCTATGACGAAAGTTCTTTATGAGAGAGAGAAGAATGAGACCTTGTTGGATTGGCACAACAAGCTAAATAAAATATTAAGTACCTAGTTTGTGTAAGTAAACACAGATGAAACAGCTAGCTATCTAAAGACCGTTGCAAACTATCTATAGATAGCTCAACTGATCCAGATCACTACTAGGCGGAAGCGTTCCCAAAATACTGGCCGCAGATAAGAGCCAGCCCTCTCGTCACGCGTCGTTTTGACCAGTCGCCCTGAAAGAATTTTGAAAACGCGAAGAGCCGCGGTTCCCCATGGACCCAGAGTCTCAACCCCAAAAGGTTCAAATAAGTAAGCTCTGTCGAGACTTCTATATTTATGCATCTTGAGATCCTCGGCAGAATCAGCCGCACCTGCGCCGGCTCTAACTGATGCTCCCTAAATTAAACGAAAGTATTATCATATAAGGTTTGGCAATCCTTTATCCTTTGTTACGAACAATAGTATCGAAAATAGATAACACTGGCCATAGACAACCTATCGTGCGGCATACTCGATACGGGATATTTGTCACGTTTTTATCTTTCCCGACATTTCGGAACAGTTAACCCATGTGCGACCTCTGTGGCGCAGTGGGCGAAGGCCCGCCTGCGACGCAGAAAGTTGCAGGTTCGATTCCCGCCGCGGGAATGTATTTACAAAAAAAAGTATATAAGTAGTATATCAGTCATGTAGTTCCCATAATACAAGCTGCTTACTTTGGGGCTAGATGATGCTGTGTGAAATATGTCCAGCATTATTTAGCATTAGCTATGTGCATGATTTAATACCTTCCCTCCATTACGATTTCCTCGATTACGATCAAATTGGATTTATAATTTTCTATTTGTCCATGTTCCTTTTTGATAATTCCGAATTCATTCAGATCAACCCGGAATTTGATCATGTGGAAGGAAATTTTGGAACGAAAAATAACAAAATCCCCTTCGAAGAGAAGTTCGATTATTTTTGGTAGAATCCAATATCTCGAGAGAAACCAAAGTTTATTTGTTAATTTAGATGTTATTGTTAGACTATCTGTCATCTCTCTTCGTAACTGTGCCGAAATATTGTAAAACAAAGAACCGTACAAACCATGGTAAAAAATCGGTTTCCAATTTAAATTAAGGATGAATGAATGATCATCAAAAAAATAACCAAGCAGAGTTTGTTGCCTCATTCTTCTAGGCTTGGTCGCGCGCGAGGAAATGGCGTAAATTCACTTTTTTAAATTCATGTAGTTTTTAAGTTGACGTTTCTATATGATCCTTGTGATTTGAATGAATAAAAACCTATTGACTTTGACTTTGACTTTATATACATGTCCATGTAAATTCAAGGGTTATAATTAACTTATATTTTCGTATTGATTCTTGTTTGCAGAATGAGGCTAGCACATGCCTCGGAGCCGGTATTGTCCTGGGCGGGAGCTACGGATGGGGAAGTCTTGATGGTGGCCTCGGGGGCTTTGGATGCGGAGGTCTTGGTGGGGTCTACGGATGGGGATGTCTTGGGGGTGCTTGCGGATCCTGTGGGTCCTGTGGATGCGGAGGGCTTGGCAGAGTCTGGGGTGCTGGAATCGGTGGTCTTTATTAGGAACAGAATATACACTCGGCTAACAAAACCAATTAATTGAGATAAAATTAATTGGCTAACAAAGCCAATTAATTTTATTTTATCCATTTTTTTAATAACCACATACTATTGTCATTTAGGTAAACCTCTGTGCAAAATTCATTAACCTGTGAGTTCTTGGGAGGAAATTCCTTTGAAAGCGTGCGGTATGTGACCACCCAGTATACATATTTATTTCCCTTCATTCTTCTTCTTGCACACTTATCAGAAAATCGTCCTATTGTGCGGCCTGTGTATTCAATACTCAACAATTAGGGCTAACCAAATTACCCCTCATTGGGGGTGCAGAAAACAGTATATTGGACTACTGGACGGCATCCTAACTTCCGTTCTTGAATGTTGTGGGTTCGATCGAATAAGGTCATATAATAATGAATCATTCATTCATTTTGGGAAAGAATGAACCTTTCATTGCACGCTAGAACCACAAGTTTAAGAGTGTGTTTTCGTTCATAACTTCTGTCCTGTAGCGATGGTCTTGCAAATGCCACTCGTTTTTTTTAATGGAAAAAATATCCGTCATTTAAAATGAGTAGGCTAGAAAAAAATATGTTATGAACATTTTAGTCTAATATAGTTTTTGAAATGAATTATTCATATAGATTTGTTTGCATGCAAAAAGTATGCAAAAAGTGTGCTCTATAAGATTTTTCATCAAATAAATTCCACGATGCTGTGCCTTCTGTGCGTGACTCCAATTTAAAATTTAATTAAATCCATTTTTTTTTTAATTAAATTTTAAAAACGAAAAATATGCAAGCATAATCTTTCGATAACTTATTCACAGACAACAATATGATTCAGGAACGATATCGATCACATGCGAGATGTTACATATCAATTATTTATAATTATTATCTTTTCTAATCTTACCAGATGTATCATCAGGTTAGGCAGAATAATGTAGATAAAATAACCGAAAAACAAAACATATGTATACCTTCAATTTATTTCAGCTAACATAATTAAATTTATAATCTAATCACAATCAGTAGATGCCACATCCGCAACCAATTCCTCCGAGACCGTAGCCAATACCGGCAGGCCCAGCGAGGCCGTAGCCAATACCGGCAGGCCCAGCGAGGCCGTAGCCGAGTCCACCACCGATGCCACCAATGCCTGGGGGGTAGGTGTTGGCAGAAGCGATGCCGGTGACGACGGGGCCAGCCTCTCCGATGATGCCAACGGCGCCGTTCCCGCAGCCGTACGAGACAGCGCCCGCACCAGCGGTGGGCAGGATGCCCTCAATTCCTACGGTTCCGAGGAAAGGCAGGTTACCGCCGACGCATAGACCACCTTCGTATACGTTCTCAGACAGCACGGACACGCCTACAGGGGAGAAAGAAGAGGCGCTGGAGACTGGGAGGCCGCCGCCGGTGGAGGCAACTCCACCGCAGCCGCAGCCGCCTCCAAGGCCGTAGCCAGCCAAGCCGTCTAACGCCAAACCGCCTCCCAAGCCATAAGAACCAGCCCAGCCACCCGCTAGCCCAGAACCGGCCAAGCACTGGCTGTATGCCTGGACCAGAAGCGCTGAAGCGCAGACCAGAAGAACTTTGAATGCCATTGTTGTCTTCTTGAAAGATAACTTACTAGAATGACTTTCTAAATTCGATGTAAAGGTTTTATACTGGATGGTTCAAGATGTTATTCGCTTTCACTCGTTAATGTTGTGTAAAGTACGTGACACACATCAACGTTGTTGTGTTGTGTTTGTTATATTATCAGTTTACTGTCGTAATTGTGTCGTATTCTGCTCCAATTCCATAACAGAACTCCTCAGATGCCAGGAATTTTACAAAACTGTCTTACAATATTTCTTCACAAATCGTGATGATTATTTTTTTCTGGGGTAAATACATGATACAAAACTGTTTCAAAATCATGTGGTTTTTCTTCTA
The DNA here is from genome assembly GCA_961405105.1 of Perizoma affinitatum. NCBI lineage: Eukaryota > Metazoa > Arthropoda > Insecta > Lepidoptera > Geometridae > Perizoma > Perizoma affinitatum. The sequence goes on from OY560207.1 coordinate 7,115,217, forward strand.
TAAAAAGTATTAATCCTATCAATTTACATTCATAACGTCGTTGAATACAAAATAATCATCATGTCTACTTTCAGTTTCCTGTTGCTCTGCGTCCAGGCTTGCCTGATCCAGGTATGTTTTTTTGTAATTCTATGATTGAAATCATGTCTTTAATTGTTCGTAGAACAGTGCCATAACTATGATTTGAATGTTTTACAGAACGTGTACAGCCAGTGCCTCGCTGGTCCTGGTTTGGCTGGTGGTTTGGGAGGTCTGGGCCTTGGAGCCGGTCTCGGCTACGGCGCAGGTCTCGGAGCGGGTCTTGGAGCCGGTCTCGGCTACGGCGCAGGTCTCGGAGCGGGTCTTGGAGCGGGTCTCGGCTGTGGCGCGGCATACGGCGGCGCCGGTGCCGGTAATGTGGCCGTCGCCGGTGAGCTGCCAGTGTGCGGCTCCACCGCCGTCGCCGGACAGGTGCCCATCATCGGTGCCGTGGAGTACGGAGGTCCCGTGTGCGCCGCTGGCTCCGTCACCATCGTCGGTGACTGTGCTTGCGGATGCAGCCCGTGCGGTGGCAGTCTTGGCTACCGCTACTAAATTATTCAATCATGAGTGTACCGGAGTATAAGTTTGTAAAAATGAATGTTCGGAATCCTGGTTACTGAAGATGTACAAGCTATATGCTACAACTTAGAAAATAAAAATACTATAATGAATATAACCTTAATTTTATATCAAGTTAACGAGAAACTTACCTACTCATTGCTGTATACCTACCACTAGGTGACTGATTTTATAGATAACAATTATTTGAGCATTCTGCATCAAATGTCTTCCCTGCTAATTTGACCAGTTCATTGATCCATTTAGGAATTTTCTGTCTGTTCATTTGCATTCTGTAAGAAGTTTTAGGTCTCCCTGACAGAACTCTTTGTTTCCCTTATTATGATGATAGGTTAGAAGAATACAGAGGTTTCACATAGAAAGATATGAAGAAAGGTCTAGCAGAAGATATAGTCTGAGCCGGAGAGCTACATTTTACTTTATAAGACATTGTATGACTTTTACATAAAGTCTAGCCATATACCTGCCTATATCAACAAACGACTTGGAATCTGTAATAGTCTATAGATGTCAGCCCCTAGCAATGCATGTCCTCCGTGTGTTGTCATCGAGTCGTACGGTTTAGTGTAGTATCGCCGTTAATAGGCGTAGGGTATAAATTGGTTTGCTATGAACTTTACGATTGTAGGTATATTTCATTGGGTACCTTTTTACGCGTTCTACAAGTGAATGATTCTTCGTAGCAGGTACTATTATTTATTCTACGCCAGAATACCAGAAATGTATTTTTTCTCATGATCTGGCTAGCGGGGTCTTCTGTTGTTTGAAAGAGTAGGGAATTGGGAGTCACACTAAATGAAAGTGTATCCCCAATGGATCTCTCTATAGATAGATAGAAAATGCTTTATTGCGCAAGATAAAACAAGTACATAGACGAACCTTGTGCTTATTAGCGGTTCCTTCCAGCTAAACTTTGTGTAATGAAGAATGGCGTGGTAGTGAGTTTGAAGGAGATTACCAAACAATAAATGTTTAGTTAAATAAAAATAACTAGTTACTAAAAATAAAAGTAAATCACATACATAAATGAAAATAATTCATACCTAAATACAAAGCATCCAAATATATACTTAGATACATACATACATACTGGTATATATTATAAATACATCATCATCTAGCCCTTCTGCACCCACTGTTGGGTAAAAACCTTTATAAAGTTATTATTTCCGGTCTATTACGATTCTCATCAACTGATGCCCGGTCTTGAGTCAGCGTATGCTGACGATATTGTTCGACCATCGGGCGAGTGGTCTGCCTCTCTTGACCACCATTCGGTAACAGCTTTTGGCCATTTTCCCTTTTAGCGAAGTGTCCTCTCTCGATTATTCATTTAAATTTCAATAATTTCGATAGGGCTGGACAAAAACACGTATTAAATTGAAGTATTTTTTGCATTGGTATAGGAACAAACTTACGACTTCAAGTTTAATTAAAAAAATTGTTTATTCATGAGCAGACCTTCAAATTTAGTATTTTAGCCAGATATGACAAAAAGAAGACTTACTTATTTTCAGTACTTTACTTATTTTTTTTGACTTTGATTGAAATAACATTAAATACATATTGCTAGTCATTTTTTTAATCAAAAAGAATTTTAATTAGGATTTATATTTTTAATAAAATTGGAATAGTTGTTTGCCACGAACTGAGATCTCGCAACCTCCGTAGTTCAAAAAGTCCGCTTCCGATTAAGCTCATAATCTATTCGAAATGCCACACTATATTAGTAACACCTAGATGCTAATGTACCTACCAAGTTTCATCAAGACTAAATAATGAAAAAAAACGTTGAAAAAGTTCTTATTATACACTGGCCACATAGATATGAATGTTTAATTTAAAAAAAGGAGTTGTTCAATCGTCTTTTGTTTTAGAGTTTCATTTGTTTTTCTGTTAATTTGTTATTTTCATTGACTTATTGCAATAATTTTGCTAGCATGTGCATTAATTATACATAACGCCTGGTATTCATTTTTTTTACAAAAATGTAGTGCTGTCCATTATTGCATACACATCATTGAACAAGTAATGCGGGATCCCGCATTACATTTCCTTTCACGACTTCTGATGACAGAACTATGCTCCAAGAAGTTCGGGAAGTGACAGTTAGCACTCGTAAATCGTAAGAATAAGGCTCAAAGAGGCTGAAATATGAGTACTTCTCTGTTAAATTACTTACTAAAATGTGATCGAGTAGCCAACTTTGCCAACTCGCTCATACCGAAACGGGGATGAAGATGATTGGGGAAAAGTACTGATCACTAACGAGTCCTGGTTCTGTCTAAAGCCACCTATATTTTTTTTGTATTTGAGTTTGTGTTTACGCAAAAAACACTTTTTACAATTTTTATTCCTGATTAGTCTTCTTTTTGTTACGTTCCTCTAAATACGTTCATGAGTGTATTATAATTTGCAAATGCGAAAATCCTGCGGTCCAAAAGCGCTATAAAAACTTCAAGTATATAGATCTCTCAATCCATAGATAGCTGACGTTTGGTGAGCTACTATGTTGCACTGGTACTTTCGTCGACATAAAAGCTGGGGTATGCACTCGTATATATGTATGCACTAGTGTGTTGATGACGTAGTGAGTGTAAACAACACTAAGCTATTTGAATATTTCTAGTATTTCTATCTATTCAAATGTTATGCCTACTTATTACGTAAAAAATAATTAAAATGCTGTTGAATTCGTATAATAGTTATTTATACATTTTTAAGTAATGTATGCTTAGTAGATGTAGCCAAGACCACCGCCAAAGCCGCCGCAGGGGCATCTGCAAGCGCAGTCACCGACGATGGTGATGCAGCCAGCGGCGCATACAGGACCGGCTTTTAAAACCAGAATTGTACAATTTTTAAACCTATACTAATTGAGAAATAAAACGTATATAAGCTGTTTCTAGGAACTAATGAATTAGATCGGAACATGACAAAATTATACTGATGTTCAGGAATCAGTCACGTATTTTACGTAATTTGTTTTAGAATAGTAAACAAGCATCTAGGAGCAAACTGTATACCTTTTCTTGATGTTAAATCATTCTTGAGGTCACTTTCAAGAAAAACAAATGGCGTTCAAAGCTATCCACGTAATTTGCGCCCAGGCTCTCCTAGTGAAGGTTTTTGTCATTCGGTTCATGCATATAAAAAATATAATACTCCTATAATAATCCTACTAGATCCTAGTATTATAAACGCGAAAGTTTGTGAGGATGGATGTTTGTTATTCTTTCACGCAAAAACTACTGAACCTATTTTGATGAAACTTTACATTAATATAGCTTAAACATCAGAATAACACATAGGCTACTCTGGGTACCATGCGGGCGAAGCCGTGGGCAGATGCTAGTTATATAATAAACTTAATACATTGTTCTATTTTGGTCAACATTCAGTCAGTGCCTCTCCGGTCCCGGCCTAGCGGGTGCTTGGAGTGCTCCTTATGGCTTGGTAGTTGGTTTGGCTCTTGACTGATTGGCTGGCCATGGCCTTGGCGGCTTCTGCGGCTGCGGTGGGGTGGCCTTTACCGGCGGTGGTCTCCCAGTTGCCAGCGCCTCCCCCATCCCCCCCATCGGTGTGTTCGTGCTGACTGAGAACGTGTATGAGGGTAGTCTGTGCGTCGGCGGCAACTTGCCTTTCCTGTCAAGTTGAAAGTCAACCGTCGGAATTGAGGGTATCCTGCCCACTGCTGGTTCGGGAGCTGTCTGTTACGGCTGTCTCGGCATCGCTAGAGAGGCTGGCCCTATCGTCACCGGCATCGCTTCCGCCAACACCTATACCCCTGGCATTGGTGGCATCGGTGCTGGACTTGGCTACGGCTTCGAAAGCATCGGCGGCTATGGTGCTGGTCTTTGCTGCGGCCTCAGTGATCTCTACTATAAATAATATCTTGTATCACATTTTTGAATATACGAAACTGTACTGTATTTCACTACGGGTGCAAGGAAACGCAATAGGGTATTTCTGTTAGAGAGAAGCGGAATAAGATAAATACCGTGTTATGTTAGAAGATGGTGTACCTATAAATAAATAATGATGGACATTTTTCACATAGCATCATCTAGCCCCAAAGTAAGCAGAGCTTGTGTTATGGGAACTACATGTCTGATATACTTATATATATATATATATATATATATATATATTGTAAATACATACATATTATGCATAGAAACAGACCGGAGACAAATACAATATAAATACATTTATTTACCACTATGTTACAATGATTACTTTTTTTGTTGACAGGGTGAAATCTGCTAACAGATGCCCTACCACATTCAGGGTGTGATAGGATATGTGAGGTAAACGGATTCGTGGAGTCACTCAAACCCCCCCGGTGGCCGGCCTCGATGCATGTCTAGGGGCTCCGGGATCTTCAAAGTAAAGTACCGGTTAAATAAGATAACATTACCAATCAGCCAAGTTAAGTCACTGTTGTGTGCTGAGCACGTATCTGTAGATACAGAATCGAGATACCCAGATGATTTGTGTGTAATCTAGTGTTAATGATGCACTTCATAATCTGTGCTATCATGTATTTTACCATCATACATTTATTTTATCTCGCCGGCGACGGTAATGTTACCGAGTAAAACATTTTTGCTGTTGCATTTTTATAATTTATCGAAAAAAAAGCAAATAATCCGTAGTTCATTCATCATAACAATAGTTTCATCTCATAGGATATTTTTTTAGTAATAGCCACGGCCTCTGCATGGACTGCAGCCGCAAGAGCAGTCGCCGGCGATGGTGACGCAGCCAGCAGCGCATACGGGACCGGCGTACTGCACGGCACCGATGATGGGCACCTGTCCGGCGACGGCGGTGGAGCCGCACACCGGCAGCTCACCGGCGACGGCCACGTTACCGATACCGCAAATACCGTATGCCGAGACCACCGCCGTAGCCCAGACCTCCGTAGCCGCGACCTCCTCAAATAACGGGAAGTTGATAAATGGCCCAATAGTAAATGTTACCCCTTATTTTTTCACACTTAGGAGTGGTATTTTTTTTTAATAAAAAATTATGGGCCTAGATTTGAAGTATAGCTTACCAGTAAAATAATGATTCATATAATCGGTTCACAATCGGCGAAGAAATCGCGTACTATACACAGACAAATTGAGAACCTCTTATTTCTGAACTCGGTTGAAAATTAGTCAGTAAAGTGAATCCAAAGGACTTTACTTAAAGAGATAATGCTACAATACATTTTAAACCCTTTGTAGACTAAGACACGTTCTTAGTGACCTGACCCTGATGACTCTATCACCACTGCTAACGCAATCCCGACAAAAAAAAAACAACTTCATAGATATACCGCCGGCGCGGTCGGTTTCGGGTCGACGATTACACACTTCGGCCTGCTCACTGTACGGATATGTGCCGGGACGTTTATCTCCAGTCCCTCCTGGTAACGGCCCAAGCCGAGGTCCTTAGTGGAGCCCTTCTGCTAGTTGCCCTAACCTAATTTTTTTCAGGCAGAGCGCCTTCTGCGTTCTCCGATAATCCGGTGAACACCAAGGCCATCTGCGACCTGTAGCCTTTAATTCTATTCACAAAAAAAAAACATTTAAAAAAATATCCCGTTAGTCACGAAATACGAAGCCGAGGCCAAGATAAGTGTAGTCATGAAGACAGACGGACGTGTTGAACTGGTTATCTGGGTAGGTTCCAACGATAAATAAATAAATAATGCTGGACATTTTTCACTCAGTATCACCTCAAATTAAGCAGAGCTTGTATCATGGGAACTACATAAAAAACACCCAGACCCGAGATAAATATTTGAAGATTCTACAAACATTTGTCCCGCGGCGGTAATCGCACCCGCAACCTTACGCAGAAGCGTATCAGACGGGCCTTCGCCCACTGCGCCACAGAGGTCGACACGAATATAAATATTCAGACGATGTGTTAATTAGAATACAGGCAGAAGCTTAAGAAGCTAAAAGCGCAGAAGCTACTACGCATAGATCCTAATGAATAGATTATTAATTTGTTACAACGCCAAAATTATACCTTTTTTGGAGGTGACGGTACCTATGTCGCCTTCGTAATTGGTTCCCGTGGGAAAAATGCTTGTATGATCTTCAATGATTGTCTTGGATCTGGGTGCTTTTTAAAAAGAAAGAGAAAAAAATTTTGCACGACATAAAAAACACAAATTTTGGATGTTGGGATAATAATAGGTAGCAATATCTAAATAAGTTAGAATAGCCTAATTATAAATGTAACTGAAACAGAAATGCCACGCACCTTACTAATCCATCCTAGACAGTTCAATGTCGCACCAAAAAGGTATCAGCTCAGCATAATACATTTTTATGTATAACATGTATATATTTAAAAAAAAAGTCTGTTTAAATATTTTATCAGTCACGTAGTCCTCATAACACACGCTCTACTTACTTTGGGGATAGATAATGTGTGAAAATGTCCAGTTTTTTTTAACTGTGCACAATAATGACTGGTGTAGCATCGCTTACGTGACTTTTGTGGACCCAGTTGTCTAAATTTTCATAATTATCGTGTCGATGAAGGCCGGTATCAAAGGTGGGCCACTCGTTGTCTACCAAAGCACGCACGTCTCTAAAACGTCTTTATATAACTTAACGTAGAAAAGAGACGTTTTTTTTTACTAAAATAATATAAAAATCGACTTCAAATAACTGGAAGTTGATATAAAGTCCAATATGAATTTTCATCCCCCATTTTTTCACCCTTAGGAATGGAGTTAAATCATAAAATTTGTATGGGTGATCCCTTGAAGTGTACACATTAAAAAAAATCGCGTGACATACACATAAATAATTTTAAAGACAAACCAGCTTCAAACTCGTGATGACACTTATGAATAAAAACAAAAGTAAAATCAATCAATGTTTTGGTAAGTTGTGTTGGCATCAAGACTATGACAGGCGAATTTATGATCTAGATTAAACAACAGGAAGTAGCAATACAAGTACTTGTCAGCATACGCCAGATCGTGGAGCGTTTTTTTATTATGTCCATCATCGGATCTAGGACCACCGTGGATGTAATCCCTGATGAATAAAAAACTAATCAATCGGTATTGTTTTTTCACTATACGTATTTATTTACTCCTAACCTTTTGAAGTAGGTTAAAAAGACAAATTTTTGATTCACAAATTTATTATAGATATTAATCATGTAACTTTTTAATCCTTTTCATTTGATGATCCATTCCATTCATCAATTATTTCAGTACAAGCCGTAGCCGCGACCTCCGCAAGGGCTAGCGCATCCGCAACCACAGTTGCAGCTTCCAGCGCAACAGCAGCGCACACGGGACCTTCGTACTGCACGGCACCGATGATGGGCACCTGTCCGGCGACGGCGGTGGAGCCGCACACCGGCAACTCACCGGCGACGGCCACATTACCGCCGAATGCCGCGCCAAAGCCGCTGCCCAGACCACCTATATTGCCCAGACCACCTCCATTGCCCAGACCGCCACCGTAGCCACGACCCCCAAGCCCCCAGGCACCGGGCCAAGCGGTGACGGCATTCTAGAATATGACATTGCTAAATGAAAAACATTGTACCGGAAAGGAAAGTTAAGCTTTGTAAGGTGACGTTTAATACTTACGAAGACCAAGCAAGCTTGGATGCACACAAGGAGGAAACCGAAAGAAGACATTGTCATTAAACTGAAATATGTCCAGAATGATGCTGGCGACGTGAAAATACGAATATATAGCAACTTGAAGTGTAATGTTTCATAATTTTAATTACCATATCATCATATGAGTTACAAGGACAACTCTATACATGTTTAATGTTTAAAAAAAATATAGAGGACTAAAATTTCCTAATAATTAAGTTTAATTGTCTTCAAGAGTTTTGAACAATTTAGTTTGTTTCGCAACCAGTGATAAACTACGAACTAAACCATAAAAATATACTTCTTACGATCAACGTAACCAGGCAACAATGGCAACCAAATTTATCCTCGCGATCTGCGCCCAGGCACTCCTGATGCAGGTACCTTTAATTGCTTATAATATGTATTAACCGGTAATAATGCAAGAACGGGGAATTTTATGGTATGGGATGAGAATTATAACCCAAAGCATAGGTAAAAGCACTGACTAAGATTGAAGTCATTCCTATTCCTAATATTTTATTATATTTATTTATTCTAAAAGTCTTCATTAGGGTGAGTGATCGTGGCGCTCTCTTTCTGCGCATCGTATCATGCTCCATGGCCTAGTTGATAAATAGTATTTGAAATATGAAGAATGAATACCTAACGATTATAATAAACTATACGTCTGACAATTCTGTATTTAACGTTTTAGTCTGCACTTTCGTGTGGTGGCTGTTGTGGAGGTGGCTGGGGCGGCGCTGGTTGGGGTGGCGCTGGCTGGGGCGGCTTGGGCGGTGTGCCCTATATGGAACGTTCCTTTTGAGTATCGTCCGACGTATTAATAAAAGATAGTTTTAGAGAGACACGTCCGTTTATTAGATATTCATTACAATACTGTCTGTGCCTATGTCGGCACAGTACTTCCCCCTTATTTTTAAAATGATGCTTACACAAAAATAACATGTTTTTTTTTTAAATTGGTTACAAAATTGATTACACAAGTTACATAGGTAGGTACACGAGTAAATAGATTTTCTTAATATTACGATATATTTGTTTACACAATCACTTTTCTACTTTTTATCTCACTTCACAACACTAAATGATCACTTTTTGAGGGCGGCGGCTGTTTGAGCCCTGCTCGCCCTTGCTGACCGCAACCATAGGCAGCTCCTGCAACTCCTGTCTGATGTACCGGCCGTACCCGACCTTGCATCGCTTCCAGAACACGTAGAGCACAGCCAAAATAATGCAAATGACGATGAAAAGCTGACAAGTGACACAATATCATTGTCCGTAGCTCCTGCCGTACCAGATGCATTATTGCCTGCACCATTTTGAGCGATGATAATTTCCTCCTCCATATACTTGCTTTGGTTCTTTCCCATATTTATAATAGATCGTCTAATGTATTCACGAAGCAAAGCGAACAACAGGTTTGATCTCTCTGCCATATCTCGACACTTTGGGCTGATTGTTTACAATATCTGTTGCCCTATTTGGCGTAGAGGTGCATTCCTTACTTTTAATTGTAAAGGCTGGCTTCAATCGATCTATGCTAACGACTTTCTCTGAGTCTGCTTGCAATATTTTAAAATATTTGTCCGTTTTTTCGATAACTTCAAATGGTCCCATGTATGGTTGAGTCAAGGGTTTAGTGACCTTGTCGCATCGCACAAATACATATTTGCAATCCTTCAAATCGGGATGTACAAATATTTTTCCTTGATGTGTTTCTTTTCTAGGAACTGATGCTAGAGTTGATATTTTCCTGCGTAATTCTTGTACAAATACTTCATTTTCGGAGTTTACTTGCTGTAACGGCTGAAAGTAATCACCTGGCAATCTGATTGGTTCCCCATATACCATTTCCGCTGCAGAAATTTGTGTATCGTCTCTTAAACATGCTCGTAAACCAAGTAGTACTGACGGTAACTCTCAGACCCATTGAGTTGTATTTCCTCTGCACATCAAAGCTGTCTTAAGTGATCGGTGCCATCTTTCTACCAGTCCATTGGATTATGGATGGTATGCTGTGGTTCTTAACTTAAACAAGTTAAGAACCACACCCATTCTTTTGGTTAAATGCATAAATAAATTCGATTCAAATTGACGTCCTTGCTCGGTTGTTAACTTCAAAGGGCATCCAACCTGAGTAAATGATATCAGCAATAGTTTCAGCAATATATAGTATAGTTTCACAATACGTCAATGGTCCCACAATATCCATATGCAGGTGTTCAAATCGGTCGCTATGTACAAAAGTTCCATGAGGTGATATTGTATGTCTGTGTATTTTAGATTTCTGGCAATGTACACAAGATTTACCCCTCATAGTAACATTTTTATTCATTGACCTCGAACCAGTATCTATCTTGTATCATCTTTCGTGTTGTTTGAGTCCCAGGATGGCTAGTATCGTGTACGGCGTTGAAAGCTGACGCACGAAATTCCACCGGCAAATATGGACGATTTCTACCTAATGATACCTCACAATAGATGATAGGCTTGACACAATTATTTAGAATAATTTGTTTAAATTTTAGTGAGTCTGATTTAAGTAGCTCTTTCAATTCACTGTCTCTTTCTTGGGCATCGCGAAGCTTTTCATAATCTATAGGCGATGGAATATCTATTGTCACTATACGCGATAACGCGTCGGCTACAACATTATCTATTCCATGTACATTTTCGATTGAGGTACAGAATTGCATTATAAAATCCAAGTGTCGAATTCGCCTTGGCGTGTCGTTTTTGCCAACGGTATTCTTCATTAATGAATAAACTATTGGTTTATGGTCTGTATAAACTGTGAGCGGTCTACCTTCAACTAAGGGTCTAAAATGTTTTATAGCCATGTATATAGCCAATAATTCTCGATCATATGTACTGTAGCGCTGTTGGGCATCGCTTAGTTTGTTTGAATAAAATCCCAAAGGTTTCCAAGTGTTTCCTTCTCTTTGCTGTAGAACGGCTCCTGCACAGGTATCTGAACTATCCGTCATCAATGCTATGGGCGCATCAGCTGATGGAAATAACAATGTAGTTGCGCTTTGTATGCTTTGTTTACATTGTTCGAATGCCGCTATGGTGTCATCTGTCCATGGAATTAAGCTTTTATCTTTTTTCTTCGCATTATGCAGAAAAACGTTTAATTTTGCATGTAATTCGGCTGCATTTGGGAGATGACGTATGTAAAAGTTTACCATTCCAAGAAATCTGCGCAATTCATCCACGGTTCTTGGTTTTGGATACTTAGATATGACCTTCACTTGATCCTCTAGAGGTCTCAACCCCTCCTTCGAAACGTGGAATCCAAGAAAGTTCAGTTCCGTTTTACCGAAGTCACATTTTGCCATGTTTATAGTTATGCCATATTTGTCGAGTCGCTTTAGTACTTCGATCACATGCTGTTTATGTTCGGTCGCGTTAGTCGATGCTATGATTACGAATCTCTGGAATGTCTGGGCAGCATTTTTTAATCCAAAAGTCATTTTCGTTAATTCATAAAGACCGAAAGGTGTTGTGATAGCTGTTTTTGGAATATCCTGTTCATTAATTCCAATATTATGATACGCTCTTTGCATGTCGATTCTTGTAAATATTGTCTTTCCATGTAAAAGATATGTACAGTCTTGTATCCGCGGTATCGGGTACCTGTCGGGCTTTGTCAGCGCGTTCAGTTGCCGATAATCTCTGCAAGGCCTTAATTCACCATTTTTCTTAATCACCACATGAAGTGGGCTTGCCCAATTGCTCTTTGAAGGTCGACATATTCCCATATCTTGCATACGCTGAAATTCTGCTTTAACTTTGATATACTTATCTGGCGGTAATGGTCTCGGGCGCACGTAAACAGCTGATCCTGATATAATGGACTACAGAATGCGGTGGCGTTTCTTTGAAGCACATGGGTTTTGTTACGTTAGGATACTGTAATAAAATACCACTGTACTCATTCTGGAAGTCTATAGTCCGAACCGTAGGTTGTTCTTGTACAGTCAGCGATGCAATTGTATGTAAAGTTGTCAGAGAATCGATGAGTTTTCTTTTGTTTACATCCACCGACAATTTATGATGACTTAAGAAGTCCGCACCGAGTATAAGTTGCTTGACATCAGCCAAAACAAATGACCAACGATACGGTCGACGACGATAGTCGATAGTCTGAAGTTTAAGTCTAGCGTTTTAACACCATACGTTTTTATTTCAGTCCCATTTGCTGCATACAGTTTATAGTCCTCACATTTAGTATTCAAACGGTTTTTATTCACTGGTAATACCGAAATGTTTGCACCCGTGTCCATTAAAAATCTTAACCCACTATTATCGTCTGTAACGCATAGGCGGTGAACTGGAGCGATGGTGCAAATCTCCGCCCGCGATTGCACCGAAATCAGTTTTCCGTTTTTTCAGTTTTCTTCCACGCACACGGTTCTTCACATCTTCTGGCTCTATGGCGATATCTAAAATGGTACTTGCATAACCAATCTGGACAATCCGGAGAACGACGGGTTGTATTACGCCCACGTGATGCAGAGCGCGAGCGTGATCGATTACGATCAAATGAGTAGTTTCTGAAGCGGTTCTGGTTATTTTCTATGCCTCTTATTTTCAGGCTCGATTTTGCTATTTCAGCCAAAATAAACGCAGTATCCGTACTGGTGCTTGGTGTAGCTTGTACTTCCGCTAACTGCAAAGGACGCGTAGTTTCCATCACTTTGTCCGCTATGGCTGCTAAGTTCTCAAGATCTTTCACCTCGCTGACCGCTAATACAGCCTTCACCGAGGAAGGCAGGTGTCCTTGCCACATGATCCGAAGTGTTTCGTCAGGTATTTTTTCACGCGCTAGGTCCCTCATACGCTGGAGCAGCTGGGATGGTTTTTGGTCTCCTAGGTCCATTTCACTCAACAGCTTCTGGAATTGCCTTATTTCCGACTCTTCATACACCTTCAATAAGCGTTCCTTTAGGGCTTCATATTTTTTTGAATCAGGCGGCTTTAACAGGATGTCGCTGACTTGCTGGATGACATCTTTACCCAATTTCGCCACAATAAGATTGAATCTGGCTTCGTCACTCAGTTTTTGTGGTCCCAAAATTGCTTCACATTGGACAAACCATAGTCGAGGCTGATCGCACCAAAATTCTGGAATTCTTGATGATACCGTTACAACGGCTTCTTCCGCTCCATCGATAGTACTTGTCGCTGATAATCCTTCCTTTTGCGAAAACATTTTCCTTTATTCCCGTTAACAGGTCGAACAAAGTACTTAGGCAAACGTTAGAAGTGTTCAATCGCTATCGGGGTCACCACTGTGCCCTATATGGAACGTTCCTTTTGAGTATCGTCCGACGTATTAATAAAAGATAGTTTTAGAGAGACACGTCCGTTTATTAGATATTCATTACAATACTGTCTGTGCCTATGTCGGCACAGCGGAAACGGCCTCGGAGGCTGCGGCGGAGTAGCCTCCACCGGTGGCGGTCTTGTCGTCAGCAGCGCTTCTCCCTGCCCCCCTGTCGGCTTCTCCGTGCTGTCTGAGAACGTGTACGAGGGTGGTCTGTGCGTCGGCGGTAACCTGCCTTTCCGCGGAACCGTCGGAATCGAGGGCTGCCTGCCTACCGCTGGTGCGGGCGCTGTCTCGTACGGCTGCGGGAACGGCTGTCTCGGCATTTCCGGGTAAGCTGGTAGCATCTCCACCGGCATCACTTCCCCCAACAATTACGCCCCTGGTATCGGCGGTCTAGTAGGCCTTGGCCTTGGTGGTGGTCTCGGCTGCGGCCGCGGCTGCGGGTGTGGCTGCGGGTGTGATGGTTTATAATAAATTGATAAACAAAACAACTTTCGCTGATCTTTGACAAATAAACTGAACTGAACATTATGCAATTGGTACTTTCATTTCCTTTATAAGCAAATATGTAGGTAGACGGTACCAGATTTATGGTGACCGCGATCACGTGGCTACTCAGAAAACTAAAATTTTCATGAAATAAATATTAGTCATGGTCACCACTATCTATAATAAAATAATTAACAATGTCCGTTAAATTACGCATGTCAATTGTATTATATTATTTCAATTTGGTGTTCCAGAGGGCTAGAAAATTCTCCACTAAAATGTGAATGAATGAATGAAAATACTTTATTGTACTCTTTAACAAAAAGAAAACAAAATCTTATTCTAAGGAAAGTACAAAGGGTAATAAAAGAATAATAACTACTCCGTTCATACGAGTATTATATCTATCTATATTATAATAAGAATGTAACAGGTCAAATTCTGTACATTAAAGAGGGTACTCTATGATCGATCCTGAATCCAAAAATGTAATTATTAAAAACTTTGTCTGTATGTCTTTCTGTATCTGGAAAGCGCATCACGCCGAAACTACTGAATAAATTCAAATGAAACTTGGCACGATTTGAGTTTATATAACGGAGCAGGACATAGGATACTTTTAATCCAGAAATTCAGTGCGGTTTCCTTGGGAGAGGGGATGAAAGTCAAAATGTGTACTTAGTTGTAATTCATTAACGCGTAGCAGGATTTAATTTTTTTTTTACTTTAAAGATTGTCATTAGTACGTAGTCAAAACAACAAACAAACACGCTCACGACTGTCTTCCTAATGGTGGACATCCTCAGATATATACGCAGTGAGAAGATCTTTGAGGATACCAAGTAGGAGGTGTTAATTCTTCACGAATTAACGGTTGATAGTCAGATGCATGTCGAAACATTACATTTGGTACATGCCCGCATTTTTCAAGACAGCATTCCACGTGACAGGTTGCAAGCCCATCGCCGCTATCTGGTACATGAGTGCGTTTTGCAAGTTAGCATTCAACGTGATTGGTTGCAAGCCCATCGCCGCTTATTTTGGCACATGCCTTCGAATTTTTGGTTCTAAATCATGCCGGTTTCCTCACTATATTTTCCTTCACCGTTTTGAGCATGTGTTAATGCGCACATAATTTTTTCCAGTGGAAAAAAACATTGTTTCACGTCCGGGTTCGAACCCACGACCTCCGGATCAGAAGTTGGGGTATCGCCCACTAGGCCAACACGGATTTTAGTCCGATTTCATTTATTATTTTTTTTGTTAGAAAGGAGGTACTTTAAAGATGGTCCCGTAAATATTTCAAGGTCATCGGTTTTGCAGTTCAGAATATACAGACATTACAACCCTTTGTGTTATGTCCCAATAATTTGAACCCGGAATGTACAGGAACCTTTGAACGTACGGTTCATCTTAAGCTGGTGTTAGCACTTTATCGTATAGGCTTAATGGATAAGGCATATTGTCAAAGACAGACCACTCCAAAGGAATCAGATATTGCAAAGCGATCATTATACACAGTATGAACGTCCGTGTTTTTTTTATCGTGTGTGTTTGTTACCCGATATCTTCGCCAATCGTAAACCGACTTTAATTATTGTTTTTTTAAATCCTGGGTTTCTGAGAATTACAACCTGGTGGTTTTCAAATCCAAAGTAAAACGCTCCTTTGTTGATAAGAGTGCTTCACCGGAGTCTACAGCGTTGCTTAATATAAGACAAAGTGTGGTCAAACGCGAGTCGATTTGCACTCAATGCAGGGATGGAAATCGCGAACGAAGTCGCGGGTACAGCTAGTCCATAATAAATATGTTAAGATACATACCTACAGATTTACTACATATATAGATCGATAGACAGATAAACTATTGCACAATAAAAGTAAAACACGAAAACACAGAAATAAAAAAAAATATTAAACGTATAATGTGCGGTCTTATCGCTAAAAGCGATATCTCCCAGACATCCCTTGGATGGACAGTGGACAGGATAAAATGGAATAAAAAGACGGCGTCTCGAAAATTACGTAGCCTCTTAAGCGAGCCTGCAGATGCGATATTTCCTACTCACTGCATCCAGATGTGGACCCCATTCTAAGTGACAATCTATGAATACACCCAAGTCCTTGATACATTTGCTAAAAGGAATAACAACACCATTAAATTCCACTTGAGGAAGAGTTTCCCAACAGTGCAGAAGCTTCCCATAGGCGTTACACCAGTCGCGAATACGGGTGAGATCACAATTTGTGCTTTCGATTGCATCGGCTATGTTAACGTATGGAGCTTGTGTCAAATCGGTTGAAAATCATTCAGAGAAGTGAATCGCAGTACCAACATAGGAATTCCCTTAAAGAGATTATGCTACAATACATTTTGAACTCTCCGTAGACCAAGACACGTAATCAAAGTTGCCCTTATCAAACTTTTTACAGGTTGAGTGCCTTCTGCGCTCGCTGATAGTTCAGTGAAGATGATAGGCCATCTGCGCCCTGCAGCATTAAATTCCATTCACAAAAAAAACATTAGAAAAATATCCCGTTTGTCACGAAATACGAAGCCAAGGCAAAGATAAGTGTAGTTGTGAAGACAGACGGACGTGTTGAACTGGTTATATATATATAACTGAATATAAGTATAACTGAAATAGAAATACCCCATGCACCTTACTTTACTAATCCATCCATCTAGACTAGACAGTTGGTGTCGCACCAAAAACGTGTAATAATATGTATGTATGTATTTACAAAAAATGTGTGTATAAATAGTATATCTGTCATGTAGTTCCCATAACACACGCTCTACTTACTTTGTGACCAGATAATGTGTGAACATGTCCAGCGATTTTTTTTAACTGTGCTCTGTAATGAGTGTTGTAGCATTGCTTAAGTGACTTACGTGGACCCAGCTGTCCTAATTGTCATAATGTACTTAACGTAGAAAGTACACTTTTTTTAAATAAAATAATATAAAAATCGACTTCAAATAACTGGAAGTTGATATAAAGTCCAATATGAATTTTTATACTTACCCCATTTTTTCACACTTAGGAATGGTACCCTTGAATTATACAAATGTATCGCGTTACATACACATAAATAATTTTAAAGACAAACCAGCTTCAAACTCGGGATGACACTTTTGAATAAAAAACAAAAGTAAAATCACCCCCAAAATATGTTTTGGTTAGTCGTGTTTACACGTTTTTTAAGGTTCACGGGAAAAATAGAAATCCCTCAGGAATAAAACTTTTATGGGACCATCTCGGGATCAGAATCATCAGAATCGGTTTATAAATAACAGAGTTCTGAGGTAACAAAATTAAAAAAACAACCGGATTGAAAACTTCCTCCTTCAGTCAGTTTTAAAAAAGGGTTTTCATTTGGCTACATCTCTCCTGATGGTAAGCGCAGCTGTAACCTATATTTATTAAACATGCTCACCCAGTAGACGCTTATTAACTCTTCGTCTATACTCGAATTGACACAAATTGCATTTCATTAAGATTTTGACATAGGCGAAGTTATGTTCTACATTATACAACAGGAAGTAGCAATACAAGTACTTGTCAGCATACCCCAGATCGTGGAGCGTTTTTTTATGTTGTCCATCATCGGATCTAGGACCACCGTGGATATAAGCCCTGATGAATAAAAAACTAATCAATCGGTATTGTTTTTTCACTATACGTATTTATTCACTCCTAACCTTTTGAAGTCGGTTAAAAAAACAAATTTTTGATTCACAAATTTATTATTGATATTCATCAAGTAACTTTTTAATGCTTTTCATTAGATGATCCATTCCATTGATCAATTCTTTTAGTACAAGCCGTAGCCGCGGCCTCCGCAAGGGCTGGCGCATCCGCATCCACAGTTGCAGCTCCCAGCGATGGTCACGGCACCAGCAGCGCACACGGGACCTCCGTACTGCACGGCACCGATGATGGGCACCTGTCCGGCGACGGCGGTGGAGCCGCACACCGGCAGCTCACCGGCGACGGCCACATTACCGGTACCACAACCGCCGTATGCCGCGCCACAGCCGCTGCCCAGACCTAGACCGCCTCCGTAGCCACGACCTCCAAGCCCCCAGGCACCGGGGCAAGCGGTGACGGCATTCTAGAATATGACATTGTAGTTAGCTAAATGAAAAACATTGTACCGGAAAGGAAAGTTAAGCTTTGTAAGGTGACGTTTAATACTTACGAAGACCAAGCAAGCTTGGATGCACACAAGGAGGAAACCGAAAGAAGACATTGTCATTAAACTGAAATATGCCCAGAATGATATTAGCGACGTGAAAAATACGAATATATAGCAACTTGAAGTGTAATGTTTCGTAATTTTAATTACCATATCACCATAAGGGTTCAAGGACATCTCTCTACATGTTTAATGTTTATTTTTTTTATCGAGGACTAAAATTTCGTAATAATTCAGTTTAATTGTCTTCAAGAGTTTTAAACAATTTAGTTTGTTTCGCAACCAGTGATAAACTACGAACTATAAAAGGATCGACTTAAATCATAAAAAATATACTGCTTACGATCAACGTAACCAGACAACAATGGCAGCCAAAGTTATCCTCGCGATCTGCGCCCAGGCACTCCTGATGCAGGTAAGATATACCTACCTTTAATTGTTTATAATATGTATTAACCGTTAATAATGCAAGAACGGGGAATTTTATGGTATGGGATGAGAATTATAACCCAAAGCATAGGTAAAAGCACTGACTAAGATTGAAGTCATTCCTATTCCTAATATTTTATTATATTTATTTATTCTAAAAGTCTTCATTAGGGTGAGTGATCGTGGCGCTCTCTTTCTGCGCATCGTATCATGCTCCATAGCCTAGTTGATAAATAGTATTTGAAATATGAAGAATGAATACCTAACGATTATAAAAACTATACGTCTGACAATTCTGTATTTAACGTTTTAGTCTGCACTTTCGTGTGGTGGCTGTTGTGGAGGTGGCTGGGGCGGCGCTGGTTGGGGTGGCGCTGGCTGGGGCGGCTTGGGCGGAAACGGCCTCGGCGGCTGCGGCGGAGTAGCCTCCACCGGTGGTGGTCTCGTCGTCAGCAGCGCTTCTCCCTGCCCCCCTGTTGGCTTGTCCGTGCTGTCTGAGAACGTGTACGAGGGTGGTCTGTGCGTCGGCGGTAACCTGCCTTTCCTCGGAACCGTCGGAATCGAGGGCTGCCTGCCTACCGCTGGTGCGGGCGCTGTCTCGTACGGCTGCGGGAACGGCTGTCTCGGCATTTCCGAGGAGGCTGGTTGCATCTCCACCGGCATCACTTCCCCCAACAATTACGCCCCTGGTATCGGCGGTCTAGGAGGCCTCGGCCTTGGTGGTGGTCTCGGCTGCGGCCGCGGCTGCGGCCGAGGGTGCGGCCGCGTCTGCGGCCGAGGGTGCGGCCGCGGCTGCGGGTGTGGCGGTTTATAATAAATAGATAAACAAAACAACTTTCGCTGATCTTTGACAAATAAACTGAACTGAACATTATGCAATTGGTACTTTCATTTCCTTTATAAGCAAATATGTAGGTAGACGGTACCAGATTTATGGTGACCGCGATCACGTGGCTACTCAGAAAACTACAACTTTCATGAAATACATATTAGTCATGGTCACCACTATCTTTAATAAAATACACTGGCCGCCAAAAAAATCGACCCACCCGCTAATTTTGAGTAACAAAGTTGTTATCTTAAGTATGCGTTGACATATTGGTATGTTTTGCTTATGCTTTATAAATAAACATCTGAGTACCCACTTGACATTGTTTTAGACGAATACAAGTGCTATTGTGGGTATTTGTAACATTTTAAAAGCACTGATAAAAAATTAATGACTTTTGCATAGAGTGCAAAGTTAAGTTTATTTCGAACTCTTGTCGCGGCATATTCACCGTGCATCGTAGTGATTTCATCTTTTGTTAGAGCAATCATATTCGTTTTTTTTTAACCATAAAATATGGATACAACTGAAGCAGAAGCCGCTCAAGTGGTAGCTCTCGTTCGTGAAGGGCTAAGTCAGCGAAATGTGGCAAGAAGATTAAATTTGAGTCGATCAGCAGTGCGTCGAGTTTATAAACGATACTTAGAGACGGGAGAGTACCGCCGGAGACCAGGATCTGGAAGAGGACGTGTCACAAACACGATGGATGACCGTTTTATTGCCTTGACTTCCTTGAGAAATCGGCATCTTTCTGCTGTTGATGTGCAGGGCAGGCTGAGGGACACTCGTGGAGTGGCTGCAAGTGAGAATACGGTGAGAAGAAGACTTCGGGAGCAAAACCTGAAACCACACAAGCCTGCCACGGGACCAAAACTCACTGCATCTTATCGGCAAGCAAGGTTAGAATTTGCTCGGCAACACATCCAATGGGATCTTGGTCAATGGGAGACAGTTCTGTTCAGTGATGAGAGCCGAATGTCCCTTGTAGGCTCTAACGGACGTCGTAACGTTATGAGGAGACCAGGAGAACGTTATGCTCATTGCTGCATAAGAGAAACAGTCCGGTTTGGAGGAGGCTCTACAATGTTTTGGGGAGGCATCTCTTTAACCGGACCTACGGAGCTGGTTTTCTTTCGGAATCGTGCGGTTAATGCTGAAAATTACATAACAGATATTCTGGAACCTCATGTGATGCCATACGCGGGAATTATTGGCGAAAATTTCCAGCTCATGCATGATAACGCAAGACAACACGTCGCCATAATTGTAACCGGATATCTTAGGGAGGTTGTCATACCAGTTATGCAGTGGCCAGCCAATAGTCCGGACCTAAATCCGATCAAACATCTCTAGGACCAGA
Source organism: Perizoma affinitatum (assembly GCA_961405105.1). NCBI lineage: Eukaryota > Metazoa > Arthropoda > Insecta > Lepidoptera > Geometridae > Perizoma > Perizoma affinitatum. The sequence goes on from OY560207.1 coordinate 7,136,101, forward strand.
TAAAAAGGAAAGTTAGAGCCCGAAATCCAGTTCCAGAGACGTTAGATCAGCTGGAAGCCGCCTTAACGGAAGAATGGGAACAGATACCCCAAGAAGACATCAAAAAGCTGATCCGTTCGCTGAATAGGCGTATGGCAGCAGTCATTAAAGCAAGAGGATGAAACATCCCATACTAAGGTGAAGCGAAAATGTTTTCAAATGTCAAAAAACATAAATTATGCCATTTACAGTAAAATCGTTAAATTTGCCAAATGTTATGGTTTTATTATCTTATCACATTTTTATGTAAAATATCCCGTACCACGCGAGATTTTTAGGTTTTTTACAACCCCATAATTGCATTTTTTCATTATCAACATAAAAAATATCTATCGATTGTAGTAAAAACCCATAGGACACTTTTTTGCAAAAAAACGTAGGTGGGTCGATTTTTTTGGAGGCCAGTGTAATTAACAATGTCCGTTAAATTACGCATGTTGTATTATATTATTTCAATTTGGTGTTCCAGAGGGCTAGAAAATTCTCCACTAAAATTTGAATGAATGAATGAAAATACTTTATTGTACTCTTTAACAAAAAGAAAACAAAATCTTATTCTAAGGAAAGTACAAAGGGTAATAAAAGAATAATAACTACTCCGTTCATACGAGTATTATATCTATCTATATTTTAATAAGAATGTAACAGGTCAATTTCTGTACATTAAAGAGGGATCTCTATGATCGATCCTGAATCCAAAAATGTAATTATTAAAAACTTTGTCTGTCTGTCTTTCTGTATCTGGAAAGCGCATCACGCCGAAACTACTGAATAAATTCAAATGAAACTTGGCATGATTTGAGTATATATTACGAAGCAGGACATAGGATACTTTTTATCCAGTGCGGTTCCCTTGGGAGAGGGGATGAAAGTCAAAATGTGTACTTAGTTGTAATTCATTAACGCGTAGCCCGATTTAATTTTTCCTTTTTTCTTGATCTTTGAGGATACCAAGTAGGAGGTGTTAATTCTTTACGAATTAACGGTTCATAGTCAGAGGCATGTCGAAACATTACATTTGGTACATGCCCGCGTTTTGCAAGTTAGCATTCCACGTGACAGGTTGCAAGCCCATCGCCGCTATTTGGTACATGAGTGCGTTTTGTAAGTTAGCATTCAACGTGACTGGTTGCAAGCCCATCGCCGCTTATTTTGGCACATGCCTTCGAATTTTTGGTTCTAAATCATGCCGGTTTCCTTCACCGTTTTGAGCATGTGTTAATGCGCACATAATTTTTTCCAGTGGAAAAAAACATTGGTTCACGACCGGGTTCGAATCCACGACCTCCGGATCAGAAGTTGGGGTATCGCCCACTAGGTTAACACGGATTTGAGTCCGATTTCATTTATTATTTTTTTTGTTAGAAAGGAGGTACTTTAAAGATGATCCCGTAAATATTTCAAGGTCATCGGTTTTGCAGTTCAGAAAATACAGACATTACAACCCTTTGTTTTATGTCCCAATAATTTGACCCCGGAATGTACAAGAACCTTTGAACGTACGGTTCATCTTAAGCTGGTGTTAGCACTTTATCGTATAGGCTTAATGCATAAGGCATATTGTCAAAGTCAGACCACTCCAAAGGAATCAGATATTGCAAAGCGATCATTATACACAGTATGAACGTCCGTGTTTTTTTTATCGTGTGTGTTTGTTACCCGATATCTTCGCCAATCGTAAACCGACTTTAATTATTGTTTTTTTAAATCCTGGGTTTCTGAGAATTACAACCTGGTGGTTTTCAAATCCAAAGTAAAACGCTCCTTTGTTGATAAGAATGCTTCACCGGAGTCTACAGCGTTGCTTAATATAAGACAAAGTGTGGTCAAACGCGAGTCGATTTGCACTCAATGCAGGGATGGAAATCGCGAACGAAGTCGCGGGTACAGCTAGTCCATAATAAATATGTTAAGATACATACCTACAGATTTACTACATATATAGATCGATAGACAGATAAACTATTGCACAATAAAAGTAAAACACGAAAACACAGAAATAAAAAAAAATATTAAACGTATAATGTGCGGTCTTATCGCTAAAAGCGATATCTCCCAGACATCCCTTGGATGGACAGTGGACAGGATAAAATGGAATAAAAAGACGGCGTCTCGAAAATTACGTAGCCTCTTAAGCGAGCCTGCAGATGCGATATTTCCTACTCACTGCATCCAGATGTGGACCCCATTCTAAGTGACAATCTATGAATACACCCAAGTCCTTGATACATTTGCTAAAAGGAATAACAACACCATTAAATTCCACTTGAGGAAGAGTTTCCCAACAGTGCAGAAGCTTCCCATAGGCGTTACACCAGTCGCGAATACGGGTGAGATCACAATTTGTGCTTTCGATTGCATCGGCTATGTTAACGTATGGAGCTTGTGTCAAATCGGTTGAAAATCATTCAGAGAAGTGAATCGCAGTACCAACATAGGAATTCCCTTAAAGAGATTATGCTACAATACATTTTGAACTCTCCGTAGACCAAGACACGTAATCAAAGTTGCCCTTATCAAACTTTTTACAGGTTGAGTGCCTTCTGCGCTCGCTGATAGTTCAGTGAAGATGATAGGCCATCTGCGCCCTGCAGCATTAAATTCCATTCACAAAAAAAACATTAGAAAAATATCCCGTTTGTCACGAAATACGAAGCCAAGGCAAAGATAAGTGTAGTTGTGAAGACAGACGGACGTGTTGAACTGGTTATATATATATAACTGAATATAAGTATAACTGAAATAGAAATACCCCATGCACCTTACTTTACTAATCCATCCATCTAGACTAGACAGTTGGTGTCGCACCAAAAACGTGTAATAATATGTATGTATGTATTTACAAAAAATGTGTGTATAAATAGTATATCAGTCATGTAGTTCCCATAACACACACTCTACTTACTTTGTGACTAGATAATGTGTGAACATGTCCAGCGATTTTTTTTAACTGTGCTCTGTAATGAGTGTTGTAGCATTGCTTAAGTGACTTACGTGGACCCAGCTGTCCTAATTGTCATAATGTACTAACGTAGAAAGTACACTTTTTTTAAATAAAATAATATAAAAATCGACTTCAAATAACTGGAAGTTGATATAAAGTCCAATATGAATTTTTATACCCCTTTTTTTCACACTTAGGAATGGTACCCTTGAATTATACAAATGTATCGCGTTACATACACATAAATAATTTTAAAGACAAACCAGCTTCAAACTCGGGATGACACTTTTGAATAAAAACCAAAAGTAAAATCACCCCCAAAATATGTTTTGGTTAGTCGTGTTTACACGTTTTTTAAGGTTCACGGGAAAAATAGAAATCCCTCAGGAATAAAACTTTTATGGGACCATCTCGGGATCAGAATCATCAGAATCGGTTTATAAATGACAGAGTTCTGAGGTAACAAAATTAAAAAAACAACCGAATTGAAAACTTCCTCCTTCAGTCAGTTATAAAAAAGGGTTTTCATTTGGCTACATCTCTCCTGATGGTAAGCGCAGCTGTAACCTATATTTATTAAACATGCTCACCCAGTAGACGCTTATTAACTCTTCGTCTATACTCGAATTGACACAAATTGCATTTCATTAAGATTTTGACATAGGCGAAGTTATGTTCTACATTATACAACAGGAAGTAGCAATACAAGTACTTGTCAGCATACCCCAGATCGTGGAGCGTTTTTTTATGTTGTCCATCATCGGATCTAGGACCACCGTGGATATAAGCCCTGATGAATAAAAAACTAATCAATCGGTATTGTTTTTTCACTATACGTATTTATTCACTCCTAACCTTTTGAAGTCGGTTAAAAAAACAAATTTTTGATTCACAAATTTATTATTGATATTCATCAAGTAACTTTTTAATGCTTTTCATTAGATGATCCATTCCATTGATCAATTCTTTTAGTACAAGCCGTAGCCGCGGCCTCCGCAAGGGCTGGCGCATCCGCATCCACAGTTGCAGCTCCCAGCGATGGTCACGGCACCAGCAGCGCACACGGGACCTCCGTACTGCACGGCACCGATGATGGGCACCTGTCCGGCGACGGCGGTGGAGCCGCACACCGGCAGCTCACCGGCGACGGCCACATTACCGGTACCACAACCGCCGTATGCCGCGCCACAGCCGCTGCCCAGACCTAGACCGCCTCCGTAGCCACGACCTCCAAGCCCCCAGGCACCGGGGCAAGCGGTGACGGCATTCTAGAATATGACATTGTAGTTAGCTAAATGAAAAACATTGTACCGGAAAGGAAAGTTAAGCTTTGTAAGGTGACGTTTAATACTTACGAAGACCAAGCAAGATTGGATGCACACAAGGAGGAAACCGAAAGAAGACATTGTCATTAAACTGAAATATGCCCAGAATGATATTAGCGACGTGAAAAATACGAATATATAGCAACTTGAAGTGTAATGTTTCGTAATTTTAATTTCCATATCATCATAAGGGTTCAAGGACATCTCTCTACATGTATAATGGTTTTTTTTTTATCGAGGACTAAATTTCGTAATAATTAAGTTTAATTGTCTTCAAGAGTTTTAAACAATGTAGTTTGTTTCGCAACCAGTGATAAACTACGAACTATAAAAGGATCGACTTAAATCATAAAAAATATACTGCTTACGATCAACGTGACCAGACAACAATGGCAGCCAAAGTTATCCTCGCGATCTGCGCCCAGGCACTCCTGATGCAGGTAAGATATACCTACATTTAATTGCTTATAATATGTATTAACCGTTAATAATGCAAGAACGGGGAATTTTATGGTATGGGATGAGAATTATAACCCAAAGCATAGGTAAAAGCACTGACTAAGATAGTAGGTAGATAGGAATAAGTCATTCCTATTCCTATTATTTTATTATATTTATTTATTCTAAAAGTCTTCATTAGGGTGAGTGATCGTGGCACTCTCTTTCTGCGCATCGTATCATGCTCCATGGCCTAGTTGATAAATAGTATTTGAAATATGAAGAATGAATACCTAACGATTATAAAAACTATACGTCTGACAATTCTGTATTTAACGTTTTAGTCTGCACTTTCGTGTGGTGGCTGTTGTGGAGGTGGCTGGGGCGGCGCTGGTTGGGGTGGCGCTGGCTGGGGCGGCTTGGGCGGAAACGGCCTCGGCGGCTGCGGCGGAGTAGCCTCCACCGGTGGTGGTCTCGTCGTCAGCAGCGCTTCTCCCTGCCCCCCTGTTGGCTTGTCCGTGCTGTCTGAGAACGTGTACGAGGGTGGTCTGTGCGTCGGCGGTAACCTGCCTTTCCTCGGAACCGTCGGAATCGAGGGCTGCCTGCCTACCGCTGGTGCGGGCGCTGTCTCGTACGGCTGCGGGAACGGCTGTCTCGGCATTTCCGAGGAGGCTGGTTGCATCTCCACCGGCATCACTTCCCCCAACAATTACGCCCCTGGTATCGGCGGTCTAGGAGGCCTCGGCCTTGGTGGTGGTCTCGGCTGCGGCCGCGGCTGCGGCCGAGGGTGCGGCCGCGGCTGCGGGTGTGGCGGTTTATATTAAATTGATAAACAAAACAACTTTCGCTGATCTTTGACAAATAAACTGAACTGAACATTATGCAATTGGTACTTTCATTTCCTTTATAAGCAAATATGTAGGTAGACGGTACCAGATTTATGGTGACCGCGATCACGTGGCTACTCAGAAAACTACAATTTACATGAAATAAATATTAGTCATGGTCACCACTATCTATAATAAAATAATGAACAATGTCCGTTAAATTACGCATGTCGGTATTATATTATTTCAATTTGGTGTTCCAGAGGGCTAGAAAATTCTCAAAAAAAATTTGAATGAATGAATGAACATTTTTTATTGTACTCTTTAACAAAAAGAAAACGAAATTTTATTCTAAGGAAAGTACAAAGGGTAATAAAAGAATAATAACTACTCCATTCATACGAGTATTATATCTATCTATACTATAATAAGAATGTAACAGGTCAAATTCTGTACATTAAAGAGGGATCTCTATGATCCTGAATCCAAAAATGTAATTATTAAAAACTTTGTCTGTCTGTCTTTCTTTATCTGGAAAGCGCATCACGCCGAAACTACTGAATAAATTCAAATGAAACTTGGCATGATTTGAGTATATATTACGGAGCAGGACATAGGATACTTTTTATTCAGTGCGGTTCCCTTGGGAGAGGGGATGAAAGTCAAAATGTGTACTTAGTTGTAATTCATTAACACGTAGCCCGATTTAATTTATCCCTTTTTTACTTTAAAGAGTCTTCCTAATGGTGGACATCCTCAGATACATACGCAGTGAGAAGATCTTTGAGGATACCAATCCCATCGCCGCTATTTGGTACATGAGTGCTTTTTGCAAGTAAGCATTCAACGTGACTGGTTGCAAGCCCATCGCCGCTTATTTTGGCACATGCCTTCGAATTATTGGTTCTTAATCATGCCGGTTTCCTTCATCGTTTTGAGCATATGTTAATGCGCACATAATGTTTTCCAGTGGAAAAACATTGGCTCACGACCGGGTTCGAACCCACGACCTCCGGATCAGAAGTTGGGGTATCGCCCACTAGGCCAACACGGATTTTAGTCCGATTTCATTTATTATTATTTTTTGTTAGAAAGGAGGTACTTTAAAGATGGTCCCGTAAATATTTCAAGGTCATCGGTTTTGCAGTTCAGAAAATACAAACATTACAACCCTTTGTGTTATGTCCCAATAATTTGAACCCGAAATGTACAGGAACCTTTGAACGTCCGGTTCATCTTAAGCTGGTGTTAGTACTTTATCGTATAGGCATAATGGATAAGGCATATTGTCAAAGTTAGACCACTCCAAAGGAATCAGATATTGCAAAGCAATCATTATACACATTATGAACGTCCGTGTTTTTTTTTTTTATCGTGTGTTTTTGTTACACATGAAATTCCATTCACAAAAAAAAAACATTAGAAAAATATCCCGTTTGTCACGAAATACGAAGCCAAGGCAAAGATAAGTGTAGATGTGAAGACAGACGGACGTGTTGAACTGGTTATCTGGGTAGGCTCCAACGATAAATAAATATATAATGCTGGACATTTTTCTTTTTTAGATCTTGTATCATGGGAACTACAAGACTGATATACTACCTAAATATATTATTTTTTTGTAATAAATACATTTTCCCGCGGCGGTAATCGCACCCGCAACCTTCTGCGTCTCAGACGGGCCTTCACCCTCTGTGCCACAGAGGTCGACACGAATAGAAATATTCAGGCAGAAGATAAAGGCGCAGAAGCTACTATGCATAGATCCTAATGAATAGATTATTAATTTGTTACTACGCTAAAATATTACTTTTTTTGGAGGTGGCGACAGCGTTAATACCTGTATGTAGTAGGTACCTATGTCGCCTTCGTAATTGGTTCCCCCGGGAGAAATGATTGTATGATATGGAATGATTGACTTGGATCTGGGTGTCTTTTTAAGAAAAACATTTATTTTGCACGACATAAAAACACAAATTTTGTAAGATAGTGGGATAATAACAGTTAGCAATATCTAAATAAGTTAGAATAGCCTTCTTATAAATAAAACTGAAATAGAAATACCCCATGCACCTTACTTTACTAATCCATCCATCTAGACTAGACAGTTGGTGTCGCACCAAAAACCTGTAATAATATGTATGTATGTATGTATTTATAAAAAATTAGTGTATAAATAGTATATCAGTCACATAGTCCTCATAACACACGCTCTACTTACTTTGTGACTAGATAATGTGTGAAAATGTCCAGCGATTTTTTTTAACTGAGCTCTGTAATGAGTGTTGTAGCATTGCTTAAGTGACTTACGTGGACCCAGCTGTCCTAATTGTCATAATGTACTTAACGTAGAAAGTACACTTTTTTTTAATAAAATAACATAAAAATCGACTTCAAATAACTGGAAGTTGATATAAAGTCCAATATCAATTTTTATACCCCTTTTTTTCACACTTAGGAATGGTACCCTTGAATTATACAAATGTATCGCGTTACATACACATAAATAATTTTAAAGACAAACCAGCTTCAAACTCGGGATGACACTTTTGAATAAAAAACAAAAGTAAAATCACCCCCAAAATATGTTTTGGTTAGTCGTGTTTACACGTTTTTTAAGGTTCACGGGAAAACTAGAAATCCCCCAGGAATAAAACTTTTATGGGACCATCTCGGGATCAGAATCATCAGAATCGGTTTATAAATAACAGAGTTCTGAGGTAACAAAATTAAAAAAACAACCGAATTGAAAACTTCCTCCTTCAGTCAGTTATAAAAAAAGGGTTTTCATTTGGCTACATCTCTCCTGATGGTAAGCGCAGCTGTAACTTATATTACTTAAACATGCTCACCCAGTAGACGCTTATTAACTCTTCGTCTATACTCGAATTGACACAAATTGCTTTTCATCAAGATTTTGACATAGGCGAAGTTATGTTCTACATTATACAACAGGAAGTGGCAATACAAGTACTTGTCAGCATACGCAAAATCGCAGAGCGTTTTTTATGCCGTCCATCATCGGATCTAGGACCACCGTGGATGTAAGCCCTGATGAATAAAAAACTAATCAATCGGTATTGTTTTTTCACTATACGTACCTATTTATTTACAGCTACTACGGTACTTTGAAGTCGGTTAAAAAGACAAATTTTTGATTCACAAATTTATTATTGATATTCATCAAGTAACTTTTTAATGCTTTTCCTTTGATGATCCATTCCATTGATCAATTATTTTAGTACAAGCCGTAGCCGCGACCTCCGCAAGGGCTGGCGCATCCGCATCCACAGTTGCAGCTCCCAGCGATGGTCACGGCACCAGCAGCGCACACGGGACCTCCGTACTGCACGGCACCGATGATGGGCACCTGTCCGGCGACGGCGGTGGAGCCGCACACCGGCAGCTCACCGGCGACGGCCACATTACCGGTACCACAACCGCCGTATGCCGCGCCACAGCCGCTGCCTAGACCTAGACCGCCTCCGTAGCCACGACCTCCAAGCCCCCAGGCACCGGGGCAAGCGGTGACGGCATTCTAGAATATGACATTGTAGTTAGCTAAATGAAAAACATTGTACCGGAAAGGAAAGTTAAGCTTTGTAAGGTGACGTTTAATACTTACGAAGACCAAGCAAGCTTGGATGCACACAAGGAGGAAACCGAAAGAAGACATTGTCATTAAACTGAAATATGCTCAGAATGATATTAGCGACGTGAAAAATACGAATATATAGCAACTTGAAGTGTAATGTTTCGTAATTTTAATTACCATATCATCATAAGGGTTCAAGGACATCTCTATACATGTTTAATATTTAAAAAAAATATAGAGGACTAAAATTTCGTAATAATTAAGTTTAATTGTCTTCAAGAGTTTTAAACAATCTAGTTTGTTTCGCAACCAGTGTTGAACTACGAACTATAAAAGGATCGACTTAAACCATTAAAAATATACTTCTTACGATCAACGTAACCAGACAACAATGGCAGCCAAAGTTATCCTCGCGATCTGCGCCCAGGCACTCCTGATGCAGGTAAGATATGACTACCTTTAATTGCTTATAATATGTATTAACCGTTAATAATGCAAGAACGGGGAATTTTATGGTATGGGATGAGAATTATAACCCAAAGCATAGGTAAAAGCACTGACTAAGATTGAAGTCATTCCTATTCCTAATATTTTATTATATTTATTTATTCTAAAAGTCTTCATTAGGGTGAGTGATCGTGGCGCTCTCTTTCTGCGCATCGTATCATGCTCCATGGCCTAGTTGATAAATAGTATTTGAAATATGAAGAATGAATACCTAACGATTATAATAACTATACGTCTGACAATTCTGTATTTAACGTTTTAGTCTGCACTTTCGTGTGGTGGCTGTTGTGGAGGTGGCTGGGGTGGTGCTGGCTGGGGCGGCGCTGGTTGGGGTGGCGCTGGCCTAGGCGGTGCTGGCTGGGGCGGCGCTGGCTGGGGCGGCGCTGGATGGGGCGGCTTGGGCGGAAACGGCTTCGGCGGCTGCGGCGGGGTAGCCTCCACCGGTGGCGGTCTCGTCGTCAGCAGCGCTTCTCCCTGCCCCCCTGTCGGCGTGTCCGTGCTGTCTGAGAACGTGTACGAGGGTGGTCTGTGCGTCGGCGGTAACCTGCCTTTCCTCGGAACCGTCGGAATCGAGGGCTGCCTGCCTACTGGTGGTGCGGGCGCTGTCTCGTACGGCTGCGGGAACGGCTGTCTCGGCATTTCTGGGGAGGCTGGCAGCATCTCCACCGGCATCGCTTCCCCCAACCATTACGCCCCTGGTATTGGCGGTTTCGGAGGCCTCGGCCTTGGTGGTGGTCTCGGCTGCGGCCGCGGCTGCGGGTGTGGCTGCGGGTGTGGCGGTTTATAATAAATTGATAAACAAAACAACTTTCGCTGTTCTTTGACAAATAAACTGAACTGAACAATTATGCAATTGGTACTTTCATTTCCTTTAGAAGCAACTATGTAGGTACAAGATTTTTGGTGACCACGACCACGTGGCTACTCAAAAAACTACAATTTTACAAAGAAAGAAATATTAGTCATGGTCACCACATTCATTAATAAAATAAATGGCCGTTAAATGTCACATGTCGATATCAAATAATTTTAAAAGTAAAAAATTCGACTTATTTTTGGCTACAAAATTCTCCACTAAAATTAGAGATTAAACGAACTTACCCGAAGTGAAGTTCAATCACAGCAACTCGTATAATTTGGATAAAATTTCACTTCAGGTAAGTTCGTTTAATCTCTAATTATACATCCTTGCTTCGTCCTTCGAGATTAGAAAACATTTGTAGATTTTGAAAGACAGTGAAATATTCAAACATTTCATGGTGACCGCGATCACGTGGATACTCAAAAAACTACAATTTTCATTAAATAAATATTAGTAATGGTCACCACTATCTATAATAAAATAAGAATAAGAATATATTTATTTGACACACACACAACATTACAAGACATAATACATGGAACAAATAATCTAGGAGCCTAGGTACTACAATATAAATAAAGAAAAGTAGAGTGTAAAATAATTTGAAGATTACAGATACAGAGACAGTGACACAAAGATATACAGGGTATGGGCAAGACAATAAGAGGTAAGTACCTAAAACCTACGGACACGTCTATCAGTCTTTCGCTGCGAGTGTGCGGCCAAACAGGCCCAGTCTCAGCATAATGCCACTCCCAACAAAGTAGGGGAGCAGCGCTGGTTTTTAGACTGAGCCTTAACAGGGTGGTAATTAACAATGTCCGTTAAATTACGCATGTCGGTATTATATTATTTCAATTTAGTGTTCCAGAGGGCTAGAAAATTCTCCACTAAAATGTGAATGAATGAATGAAAATACTTTATTGTACTCTTTAACAAAAAGGAAACAAAATCTTATTCTAAGGAAAGTACAAAGGGTAATAAAAGAATAATAACTACTCCGTTCATACGAGTATTATATCTATCTATATTATAATAAGAATGTATCAGGTCAAATTCTGTACATTAAAGAGGGTACTCTATGATCGATCCTGAATCTAAAAATGTATTATTAAAAACTTTGTCTGTCTGTCTTTCTAATTCTGAAAAGCGCATCACGCCGAAACTACTGAATAAATTCAAATGAAACTTGGCATGATTTGAGTTTATATAACGGAGCAGGACATAGGATACTTTTTATCCCGAAATTCAGTGCGGTTCCTTTGGGGGAGGGGATGAAAGTCAAAATGTGTACTTAGTTGTAATTCATTAACGCGTAGCCCGATTTAATTTTTCCTTTTTTACTTTAAAGATTACTACGTAGTCCAAACAAAAAACAAACACGCTCACGACTGTCTTCCTAATGGTGGACATCCTCAGATACATACGCAGTGAGAAGATCTTTGAGGATACCAAGTAGGAGGTGTTAATTCTTCACGAATTAACGGTTGATAGTCAGAGGCATGTCGAAACATTACATTTGGTACATGCCCGCGTTTTGCAAGTTACATTCCACGTGACAGGTTGCAAGCCCATCGCCGCTATTTGGTACATGAGTGCTTTTTGCAAGTAAGCATTCAACGTGACTGGTTGCAAGCCCATCGCCGCTTATTTTGGCACATGCCTTCGAATTATTGGTTCTTAATCATGCCGGTTTCCTTCATCGTTTTGAGCATATGTTAATGCGCACATAATTTTTTCCAGTGGAAAAACATTGGCTCACGACCGGGTTCGAACCCACGACCTCCGGATCAGAAGTTGGGGTATCGCCCACTAGGCCAACACGGATTTTAGTCCGATTTCATTTATTATTTTTTTTTGTTAGAAAGGAGGTACTTTAAAGATGGTCCCGTAAATATTTCAAGGTCATCGGTTTTGCAGTTCAGAAAATACAAACATTACAACCCTTTGTGTTATGTCCCAATAATTTGAACCCGAAATGTACAGGAACCTTTGAACGTCCGGTTCATCTTAAGCTGGTGTTAGTACTTTACCGTATAGGCATAATGGATAAGGCATATTGTCAAAGTTAGACCACTCCAAAGGAATCAGATATTGCAAAGCAATCATTATACACATTATGAACGTCCGTGTTTTTTTTTTATCGTGTGTGTTTGTTACATATGAAATTCCATTCACAAAAAAAAAACATTAGAAAAATATCCCGTTTGTCACGAAATACGAAGCCAAGGCAAAGATAAGTGTAGTTGTGAAGACAGACGGACGTGTTGAACTGGTTATCTGGGTAGGCTCCAACGATAAATAAATATATAATGCTGGACATTTTTCTTTTTTAGATCTTGTATCATGGGAACTACAAGACTGATATACTACCTAAATATATTATTTTTTTGTAATAAATACATTTTCCCGCGGCGGTAATCGCACCCGCAACCTTCTGCGTCTCAGACGGGCCTTCACCCTCTGTGCCACAGAGGTCGACACGAATAGAAATATTCAGGCAGAAGATAAAGGCGCAGAAGCTACTATGCATAGATCCTAATGAATAGATTATTAATTTGTTACTACGCTAAAATATTACTTTTTTTGGAGGTGGCGACAGCGTTAATACCTGTATGTAGTAGGTACCTATGTCGCCTTCGTAATTGGTTCCCCCGGGAGAAATGATTGTATGATATGGAATGATTGACTTGGATCTGGGTGTCTTTTTAAGAAAAACATTTATTTTGCTCGACATAAAAACACAAATTTTGTAAGATAGTGGGATAATAACAGTTAGCAATATCTAAATAAGTTAGAATAGCCTTCTTATAAATATAACTGAAATAGAAATACCCCGTGCACCTTACTTTACTAATCCATCCATCTAGACTAGACAGTTGGTGTCGTACCAAAAACCTGTAATAATATGTATGTATGTATGTATTTATAAAAAAATAGTGTATAAATAGTATATCAGTCACATAGTCCTCATAACACACGCTCTACTTACTTTGTGACTAGATAATGTGTGAAAATGTCCAGCGATTTTTTTTAACTGAGCTCTGTAATGAGTGTTGTAGCATTGCTTAAGTGACTTACGTGGACCCAGCTGTCCTAATTGTCATAATGTACTTAACGTAGAAAGTACACTTTTTTTTAATAAAATAACATAAAAATCGACTTCAAATAACTGGAAGTTGATATAGAGTCCAATATCAATTTTTATACCCCTTTTTTTCACTTTTAGGAATGGTACCCTTGAATTATACAAATGTATCGCGTTACATACACATAAATAATTTTAAAGACAAACCAGCTTCAAACTCGGGATGACACTTTTGAATAAAAAACAAGTAAAATCACCCCCAAAATATGTTTTGGTTAGTCGTGTTTACACGTTTTTTAAGGTTCACGGGAAAACTAGAAATCCCCCAGGAATAAAACTTTTATGGGACCATCTCGGGATCAGAATCATCAGAATCGGTTTATAAATAACAGAGTTCTGAGGTTACAAAATTAAAAAAACAACCGAATTGAAAACTTCCTCCTTCAGTCAGTTATAAAAAAGGGTTTTCATTTGGCTACATCTCTCCTGATGGTAAGCGCAGCTGTAACTTATATTACTTAAACATGCTCACCCAGTAGACGCTTATTAACTCTTCGTCTATACTCGAATTGACACAAATTGCTTTTCATCAAGATTTTGACATAGGCGAAGTTATGTTCTACATTATACAACAGGAAGTAGCAATACAAGTACTTGTCAGCATACGCAAAATCGCAGAGCGTTTTTTATGCCGTCCATCATCGGATCTAGGACCACCGTGGATGTAAGCCCTGATGAATAAAAAACTAATCAATCGGTATTGTTTTTTCACTATACGTACCTATTTATTTACTGCTACTACGGTACTTTGAAGTCGGTTAAAAAGACAAATTTTTGATTCACAAATTTATTATTGATATTCATCAAGTAACTTTTTAATGCTTTTCCTTTGATGATCCATTCCATTGATCAATTATTTTAGTACAAGCCGTAGCCGCGACCTCCGCAAGGGCTGGCGCATCCGCATCCACAGTTGCAGCTCCCAGCGATGGTCACGGCACCAGCAGCGCACACGGGACCTCCGTACTGCACGGCACCGATGATGGGCACCTGTCCGGCGACGGCGGTGGAGCCGCACACCGGCAACTCACCGGCGACGGCCACATTACCGGTACCACAACCGCCGTATGCCGCGCCACAGCCGCTGCCTAGACCTAGACCGCCTCCGTAGCCACGACCTCCAAGCCCCCAGGCACCGGGGCAAGCGGTGACGGCATTCTAGAATATGACATTGTAGTTAGCTAAATGAAAAACATTGTACCGGAAAGGAAAGTTAAGCTTTGTAAGGTGACGTTTAATACTTACGAAGACCAAGCAAGCTTGGATGCACACAAGGAGGAAACCGAAAGAAGACATTGTCATTAAACTGAAATATGCTCAGAATGATATTAGCGACGTGAAAAATACGAATATATAGCAACTTGAAGTGTAATGTTTCGTAATTTTAATTACCATATCATCATAAGGGTTCAAGGACATCTCTATACATGTTTAATATTTAAAAAAAATATAGAGGACTAAAATTTCGTAATAATTAAGTTTAATTGTCTTCAAGAGTTTTAAACAATCTAGTTTGTTTCGCAACCAGTGTTGAACTACGAACTATAAAAGGATCGACTTAAACCATTAAAAATATACTTCTTACGATCAACGTAACCAGACAACAATGGCAGCCAAAGTTATCCTCGCGATCTGCGCCCAGGCACTCCTGATGCAGGTAAGATATGACTACCTTTAATTGCTTATAATATGTATTAACCGTTAATAATGCAAGAACGGGGAATTTTATGGTATGGGATGAGAATTATAACCCAAAGCATAGGTAAAAGCACTGACTAAGATTGAAGTCATTCCTATTCCTAATATTTTATTATATTTATTTATTCTAAAAGTCTTTATTAGGGTGAGTGATCGTGGCGCTCTCTTTCTGCGCATCGTATCATGCTCCATGGCCTAGTTGATAAATAGTATTTGAAATATGAAGAATGAATACCTAACGATTATAATAACTATACGTCTGACAATTCTGTATTTAACGTTTTAGTCTGCACTTTCGTGTGGTGGCTGTTGTGGAGGTGGCTGGGGTGGTGCTGGCTGGGGCGGCGCTGGTTGGGGTGGCGCTGGCCTAGGCGGTGCTGGCTGGGGCGGCGCTGGCTGGGGCGGCGCTGGATGGGGCGGCTTGGGCGGAAACGGCTTCGGCGGCTGCGGCGGGGTAGCCTCCACCGGTGGCGGTCTCGTCGTCAGCAGCGCTTCTCCCTGCCCCCCTGTCGGCGTGTCCGTGCTGTCTGAGAACGTGTACGAGGGTGGTCTGTGCGTCGGCGGTAACCTGCCTTTCCTCGGAACCGTCGGAATCGAGGGCTGCCTGCCTACTGGTGGTGCGGGCGCTGTCTCGTACGGCTGCGGGAACGGCTGTCTCGGCATTTCTGGGGAGGCTGGCAGCATCTCCACCGGCATCGCTTCCCCCAACCATTACGCCCCTGGTATTGGCGGTTTCGGAGGCCTCGGCCTTGGTGGTGGTCTCGGCTGCGGCCGCGGCTGCGGGTGTGGCTGCGGGTGTGGCGGTTTATAATAAATTGATAAACAAAACAACTTTCGCTGTTCTTTGACAAATAAACTGAACTGAACAATTATGCAATTGGTACTTTCATTTCCTTTAGAAGCAACTATGTAGGTACAAGATTTTTGGTGACCACGACCACGTGGCTACTCAAAAAACTACAATTTTACAAAGAAAGAAATATTAGTCATGGTCACCACATTCATTAATAAAATAAATGGCCGTTAAATGTCACATGTCGATATCAAATAATTTTAAAAGTAAAAAATTCGACTTATTTTTGGCTACAAAATTCTCCACTAAAATTAGAGATTAAACGAACTTACCCGAAGTGAAGTTCAATCACAGCAACTCGTATAATTTGGATAAAATTTCACTTCAGGTAAGTTCGTTTAATCTCTAATTATACATCCTTGCTTCGTCCTTCGAGATTAGAAAACATTTGTAGATTTTGAAAGACAGTGAAATATTCAAACATTTCATGGTGACCGCGATCACGTGGATACTCAAAAAACTACAATTTTCATTAAATAAATATTAGTAATGGTCACCACTATCTATAATAAAATAAGAATAAGAATATATTTATTTGACACACACACAACATTACAAGACATAATACATGGAACAAATAATCTAGGAGCCTAGGTACTACAATATAAATAAAGAAAAGTAAAGTGTAAAATAATTTGAAGATTACAGATACAGAGACAGTGACACAAAGATATACAGGGTATGGGCAAGACAATAAGAGGTAAGTACCTAAAACCTACGGACACGTCTATCAGTCTTTCGCTGCGAGTGTGCGGCCAAACAGGCCCAGTCTCAGCATAATGCCACTCCCAACAAAGTAGGGGAGCAGCGCTGGTTTTCAGACTGAGCCTTAACAGGGTGGTAATTAACAATGTCCGTTAAATTACGCATGTCGGTATTATATTATTTCAATTTAGTGTTCCAGAGGGCTAGAAAATTCTCCACTAAAATGTGAATGAATGAATGAAAATACTTTATTGTACTCTTTAACAAAAAGGAAACAAAATCTTATTCTAAGGAAAGTACAAAGGGTAATAAAAGAATAATAACTACTCCGTTCATACGAGTATTATATCTATCTATATTATAATAAGAATGTATCAGGTCAAATTCTGTACATTAAAGAGGGTACTCTATGATCGATCCTGAATCTAAAAATGTATTATTAAAAACTTTGTCTGTCTGTCTTTCTAATTCTGAAAAGCGCATCACGCCGAAACTACTGAATAAATTCAAATGAAACTTGGCATGATTTGAGTTTATATAACGGAGCAGGACATAGGATACTTTTTATCCCGAAATTCAGTGCGGTTCCTTTGGGGGAGGGGATGAAAGTCAAAATGTGTACTTAGTTGTAATTCATTAACGCGTAGCCCGATTTAATTTTTCCTTTTTTACTTTAAAGATTACTACGTAGTCCAAACAAAAAACAAACACGCTCACGACTGTCTTCCTAATGGTGGACATCCTCAGATACATACGCAGTGAGAAGATCTTTGAGGATACCAAGTAGGAGGTGTTAATTCTTCACGAATTAATTCTGGTTGATAGTCAGAGGCATGTCGAAACATTACATTTGGTACATGCCCGCGTTTTGCAAGTTACATTCCACGTGACAGGTTGCAAGCCCATCGCCGCTATTTGGTACATGAGTGCTTTTTGCAAGTAAGCATTCAACGTGACTGGTTGCAAGCCCATCGCCGCTTATTTTGGCACATGCCTTCGAATTATTGGTTCTTAATCATGCCGGTTTCCTTCATCGTTTTGAGCATATGTTAATGCGCACATAATTTTTTCCAGTGGAAAAACATTGGCTCACGACCGGGTTCGAACCCACGACCTCCGGATCAGAAGTTGGGGTATCGCCCACTAGGCCAACACGGATTTTAGTCCGATTTCATTTATTATTTTTTGTTAGAAAGGAGGTACTTTAAAGATGGTCCCGTAAATATTTCAAGGTCATCGGTTTTGCAGTTCAGAAAATACAAACATTACAACCCTTTGTGTTATGTCCCAATAATTTGAACCCGAAATGTACAGGAACCTTTGAACGTCCGGTTCATCTTAAGCTGGTGTTAGTACTTTATCGTATAGGCATAATGGATAAGGCATATTGTCAAAGTTAGACCACTCCAAAGGAATCAGATATTGCAAAGCAATCATTATACACATTATGAACGTCCGTGTTTTTTTTTTTATCGTGTGTTTTTGTTACACATGAAATTCCATTCACAAAAAAAAAACATTAGAAAAATATCCCGTTTGTCACGAAATACGAAGCCAAGGCAAAGATAAGTGTAGATGTGAAGACAGACGGACGTGTTGAACTGGTTATCTGGGTAGGCTCCAACGATAAATAAATATATAATGCTGGACATTTTTCTTTTTTAGATCTTGTATCATGGGAACTACAAGACTGATATACTACCTAAATATATTATTTTTTTGTAATAAATACATTTTCCCGCGGCGGTAATCGCACCCGCAACCTTCTGCGTCTCAGACGGGCCTTCACCCTCTGTGCCACAGAGGTCGACACGAATAGAAATATTCAGGCAGAAGATAAAGGCGCAGAAGCTACTATGCATAGATCCTAATGAATAGATTATTAATTTGTTACTACGCTAAAATATTACTTTTTTTGGAGGTGGCGACAGCGTTAATACCTGTATGTAGTAGGTACCTATGTCGCCTTCGTAATTGGTTCCCCCGGGAGAAATGATTGTATGATATGGAATGATTGACTTGGATCTGGGTGTCTTTTTAAGAAAAACATTTATTTTGCACGACATAAAAACACAAATTTTGTAAGATAGTGGGATAATAACAGTTAGCAATATCTAAATAAGTTAGAATAGCCTTCTTATAAATATAACTGAAATAGAAATACCCCATGCACCTTACTTTACTAATCCATCCATCTAGACTAGACAGTTGGTGTCGCACCAAAAACCTGTAATAATATGTATGTATGTATGTATTTATAAAAAATTAGTGTATAAATAGTATATCAGTCACATAGTCCTCATAACACACGCTCTACTTACTTTGTGACTAGATAATGTGTGAAAATGTCCAGCGATTTTTTTAACTGTGCTCTGTAATGAGTGTTGTAGCATTGCTTAAGTGACTTACGTGGACCCAGCTGTCCTAATTGTCATAATGTACTTAACGTAGAAAGTACACTTTTTTTAAATAAAATAACATAAAAATCGACTTCAAATAACTGGACCCTTTATACCCCATTTTTTTACCCTTAGGAATAGAGTTTATATCATAAAATTTATATGGGACTACCCTTGAAATATACAAATGTATCGCGTTACATACACAAATAATTTTAAAGACAAACCAGCTTCAAACTCGGGATGACACTTTTGAATAAAAACCAAAAGTAAAATCACCCCCAAAATATGTTTTGGTTAGTCGTGTTTACACGTTTTTTAAGGTTCACGGGAAAAATAGAAATCCCTCAGGAATAAAACTTTTATGGGACCATCTCGGGATCAGAATCATCAGAATCGGTTTATAAATGACAGAGTTCTGAGGTAACAAAATTAAAAAAACAACCGAATTGAAAACTTCCTCCTTCAGTCAGTTATAAAAAAGGGTTTTCATTTGGCTACATCTCTCCTGATGGTAAGCGCAGCTGTAACCTATATTTATTAAACATGCTCACCCAGTAGACGCTTATTAACTCTTCGTCTATACTCGAATTGACACAAATTGCATTTCATTAAGATTTTGACATAGGCGAAGTTATGTTCTACATTATACAACAGGAAGTAGCAATACAAGTACTTGTCAGCATACCCCAGATCGTGGAGCGTTTTTTTATGTTGTCCATCATCGGATCTAGGACCACCGTGGATATAAGCCCTGATGAATAAAAAACTAATCAATCGGTATTGTTTTTTCACTATACGTATTTATTCACTCCTAACCTTTTGAAGTCGGTTAAAAAAACAAATTTTTGATTCACAAATTTATTATTGATATTCATCAAGTAACTTTTTAATGCTTTTCATTAGATGATCCATTCCATTGATCAATTCTTTTAGTACAAGCCGTAGCCGCGGCCTCCGCAAGGGCTGGCGCATCCGCATCCACAGTTGCAGCTCCCAGCGATGGTCACGGCACCAGCAGCGCACACGGGACCTCCGTACTGCACGGCACCGATGATGGGCACCTGTCCGGCGACGGCGGTGGAGCCGCACACCGGCAGCTCACCGGCGACGGCCACATTACCGGTACCACAACCGCCGTATGCCGCGCCACAGCCGCTGCCCAGACCTAGACCGCCTCCGTAGCCACGACCTCCAAGCCCCCAGGCACCGGGGCAAGCGGTGACGGCATTCTAGAATATGACATTGTAGTTAGCTAAATGAAAAACATTGTACCGGAAAGGAAAGTTAAGCTTTGTAAGGTGACGTTTAATACTTACGAAGACCAAGCAAGCTTGGATGCACACAAGGAGGAAACCGAAAGAAGACATTGTCATTAAACTGAAATATGCCCAGAATGATATTAGCGACGTGAAAAATACGAATATATAGCAACTTGAAGTGTAATGTTTCGTAATTTTAATTACCATATCATCATAAGGGTTCAAGGACATCTCTATACATGTTTAATATTTAAAAAAAATATAGAGGACTAAAATTTCGTAATAATTAAGTTTAATTGTCTTCAAGAGTTTTAAACAATCTAGTTTGTTTCGCAACCAGTGTTGAACTACGAACTATAAAAGGATCGACTTAAACCATTAAAAATATACTTCTTACGATCAACGTAACCAGACAACAATGGCAGCCAAAGTTATCCTCGCGATCTGCGCCCAGGCACTCCTGATGCAGGTAAGATATACCTATCTTTAATTGCTTATAATATGTATTAACCGTTAATAATGCAAGAACGGGGAATTTTATGGTATGGGATGAGAATTATAACCCAAAGCATAGGTAAAAGCACTGACTAAGATTGAAGTCATTCCTATTCCTAATATTTTATTATATTTATTTATTCTAAAAGTCTTCATTAGGGTGAGTGATCGTGGCGCTCTCTTTCTGCGCATCGTATCATGCTCCATGGCCTAGTTGATAAATAGTATTTGAAATATGAAGAATGAATACCTAACGATTATAATAACTATACGTCTGACAATTCTGTATTTAACGTTTTAGTCTGCACTTTCGTGTGGTGGCTGTTGTGGAGGTGGCTGGGGTGGTGCTGGCTGGGGCGGCGCTGGTTGGGGTGGCGCTGGTTGGGGTGGCGCTGGCTGGGGCGGCGCTGGCTGGGGCGGCGCTGGATGGGGCGGCTTGGGCGGAAACGGCTTCGGCGGCTGCGGCGGGGTAGCCTCCACCGGTGGCGGTCTCGTCGTCAGCAGCGCTTCTCCCTGCCCCCCTGTCGGCGTGTCCGTGCTGTCTGAGAACGTGTACGAGGGTGGTCTGTGCGTCGGCGGTAACCTGCCTTTCCTCGGAACCGTCGGAATCGAGGGCTGCCTGCCTACCGGTGGTGCGGGCGCTGTCTCGTACGGCTGCGGGAACGGCTGTCTCGGCATTTCCGGGGAGGCTGGCAGCATCTCCACCGGCATCGCTTCCCCCAACCATTACGCCCCTGGTATTGGCGGTTTCGGAGGCCTCGGCCTTGGTGGTGGTCTCGGCTGCGGGTGTGGCTGCGGGTGTGGCTGCGGGTGTGGCGGTTTATAATAAATTGATAAACAAAACAACTTTCGCTGTTCTTTGACAAATAAACTGAACTGAACAATTATGCAATAGGTACTTTCATTTCCTTTATAAGCAACTATGTAGGTACAAGATTTTTGGTGACCACGACCACGTGGCTACTCAAAAAACTACAATTTTACAAAGAAAGAAATATTAGTCATGGTCACCACATTCATTAATAAAATAATTAACAATGGCCGTTAAATGTCACATGTCGATATCAAATAATTTTAAAAGTAAAAAATTCAACTTATTTTGGGCTAAAAATTTCTCCACTAAAATTAGAAATTAAACGAACATACCTGAAGTGAAGTTCAATCACAGCAACTCGTATAATTTGGATAGAATTTCACTTCAGGTAAGTTCGTTAAATCGTTATACATCCTTGCTTCGTCCTTCGAGATTAGAAAACATTTGTAGATTTTGAAAGACAGTGAAATATACAAACAATGTTTAAACTTGTTTTTTATCACAAAAAACTAAAATCATCTTTTACAAATAAATCCAACTAAAATATACTTTCTTATGATAAGGTAGGTATAATAAATTATTCTTGTAGTAACTTAACTATTTACCATATTATTATAACTATAACATTTATCGACTTCAGTGGTTTAAGATAGACAAAGCAAACTGATCAGATTGATCACACTGAATATCTCTACGATAAAATCTGGCAAACATTGTAGAGTTACCACTCCACCCAGCTGTTTCACGTATTGTATCAATGTTGACGCCAGCTCTATGAGCAGCTGAGGTGGCTGCGTGTCTGGTGGAGTGTGCAGAAAATATAGAGGTGTCCACTAGCTGATAGTGTGTTCTTTATCCATCGGCTGATGGTATTCGTGGATACTGATTTATGCAGTTTCTTAATACTAATGAATAGGCAATTTTCATTGTTTCTTAAAGGCTTCGTCCTTTCAATGTATGCTAACAATGCGTCGGCTGGACATATTTCCGTTCGGTCTTTATAAAACGGAATATTTAGATAAGGTTGAGTTGAACCTGGGCGTGTCGTTTTTTATGAAGTCGTGTATTTTTATTGATACTTGATGATTATTATTAATTATGTTATCTAAATTAATTTTGCTAATATTCTGAACTCTATGTGCAGTTACCAGCATAAGTAACGTGACGATCTTATTAGACAAGTGTTGTAAACTCGAATTAGAAATGGGATACCATTTCGACAAAAATTCTAAAACTATCGATGGGTCCCATGTAATGTTTTATTTTGGGGCTGGAGGGCGAAGTCTGTAAAATCCTTTAAAAAGCCTAGTTACGCGGTCATCTGACCCTACTCTCGATCCTAAGATCAATTATAGAGCGGAGCGATGACTGTTTAGTGATCATTTTAACATTATTGTACAATGAGCGGTCTTACACATCATAAAATGTCATACTAGAATTAACTATTCTTTAATACATACTTAAGTAAGTCAGAAACAGGCAACAGTTCCCGACTCGAGGATAAGAAGTGTTCCTTGACTAAGGATTTAAAAATAGTTAGTGATTTCGCACGTCTGATACTAACTGGCAATTCATTCCATAGACGGACAGCCTGCACTGTAAAGGAATTATCATAGTAGGAGGAGGTGTGAACAGGTGTCGAAAGTTGGAGAGTTTCAGAAGAGCGTAGGGATCGAGCATGAGAGAGATGAATATATTCGAAACGTTCTTTGAGATAAGGTGGAGGAATTGAAAATAAAGTTATACAATAGATTTAAGATATGAGTATTCCGACGAAAGCTTATGGGCAGCCAGTTGAGCTTACTGCGAAACTCAGAAACGTGATCATACTTGCGTAAGCCTAACATGAACCGTATCCCGAAGTTTTGCAGTCGCTCAAGTTTATCCAGCTGCTGTTCAGTGAGATCTTAATAGGAAGCATCAGCATAGTCCACTATTGGAAGAAGGAGAGACTGTGCCAGTGAAATTTTGGTAGCAGTCGGAAGGAAGCTGCGAAGTCTTCTTAGGGAACCTGCTGAGGCAAACATTCTTCGGCTGACTTAAGATAACTGAAGTCCCTATGACTGTTGTCTGTCGAGAAGAACACCTAAATTTTTCACTGTCTCACTCTGCTGAATGTGAATGCCATCAAATAGAAACTGCGGAAGGCAAGCCCAATCTATTTTGGATAACATCCGCGAGCCCCCAACTACAATGACTTGCGTTTTGAGCGGATTGACCTGAAGACCAAATGATTTACTCCAGTCTCCAGAATACGACTTAGGTCGCGATTTATATTATTTATAGCTTCAGGAAGCTCCTCCACTCTGGCTTGTTCGTGAATTTGAGGAACCCACTTATAAAAAAAAAACAGATGCGATACCTAAACGTATACAAAAAAATGTTTTCAAATCTCGAAGGACGAAGCAAGGAAGTATAATGTAAGCATTTAAGGTATACCTACCGAACAACAAAGCGAGGCGGTTTTAAGATTTAAAACTAGGTTGTATTTTCATGTGAATCATCCCTTGGCTAGTGGTAAAACCAAGTAGACCATGCATCATGGAGTACCTAATCCAAGTATATACAGGCAAACAAAAAAAAATAGACTCCTTCTGGTTTTCTTTTTGATCTGTTTGTCAGTCTTGAATAGATTTTCTCATTTAAATTGGCTTCTCAGAATGTCTACCTAGGCTGCCTTTCTCATATAAAAAAATACCTTACGGCTTAATGCTGTGGAAGTAGCTGAAGTAAACTAGTGTAGTTGTGTCTACGTCTGTATAAAGACAGATCTTTGTGACTGCATATGCCGCAGAACTAAGGCTCTTCGATAACTTACCAACGTGAGGGCCCCATTTAGCTTATTATATAGGGTGATACCTAAGAATACGGTGGTGTCCACAAGAGACAACTCTTCATCTTTGATTTTGATATTTGCTTTTACATTTGGTAATATAAATCTAATACACTTTGTTTTCTTTTCATTAAGTAGAAGACGTCGTTAGACGGGACCGAATTCAGTGCTGTGAAATTCGCCGGCATCGTGCCGTGGACGTACATTTAATATAGGACCTATGACATAACAATGAAATGTACGTCGAATTTCAAGTTTCACGGCATAACTGTACAACACTCATGCCGTAGAGATGTGTCCTGGCCCTAAGGATAACCTAATACCAAGCTTGTTCCATATAAAATAAATAAACAAATAATGCTGGACCTTTCTCACACAGCATCTAGCCCCAAACTAAGCAGATCTTATATTACGGCTGAAATACTTTTGATTTGTAAATACATATTATATGTTGAAAACACCCAGACCCGAGATAAATATTTGCAGATCATACAAACATTTTTCCCGCTACGGGAATCGAACCAGCAACCTTCTGTATCTCAGGCGGGCCTGCGTCACAGAGATCGTCTGAGGAGTCCACATCGCAGTTTTTTTATACAACAGTCTGGCACTCTGTTGGTAAGCGGTAATCGTAACCTATGGGCCCTTGCAACACCAGTATAATTATAACTGATATATAATGGTGTGCCTGTAATTTAGATTTCACCCTTCCAACCGGAACATAGCAATGCGAGCATTGCTCCTTGGCGGCAGAAATAGGTTAGAAAATATACCTACAATTGACGTGGACTGTCGACCGACGTCTCCTATCAAGTTGGATGTTGCGCGCTCGATGTGAAATGTACTCACTTTCTAGTAAACCTCTTATTTTTTTATATTCTCTTTACTTTCAAGCCCCTTTTTGTCATGAAAATAAGATTACCAGTCAGATCTACTCCACATTTGAGTTGGCAAGTAGCTGAGCTCGGATGCACGCGCGTTGTTTTATATATACCTACATACTTACCTATCTTCCAAGATCGCGTCGACCAAGCGAAAAAATATATTTCTGTAAAACTAATACTAATAGTAGAGCACATCATAATATTAGTTCATAGGTTAGTCCTGTATAATATACGCACCTTTATACATTTAAGGGTTTTTAAAAACCGCAAAAAACCATAAAGTCAAAAGGTCTACGAAAAGAAGACGCTTTTT
The DNA here is from genome assembly GCA_961405105.1 of Perizoma affinitatum. Lineage (NCBI taxonomy): Eukaryota > Metazoa > Arthropoda > Insecta > Lepidoptera > Geometridae > Perizoma > Perizoma affinitatum. Next base: position 7,162,042 of record OY560207.1, read on the forward strand.
GCAGTTATAGACAAATGCCACAAATGTTCTGTTTCTGCAGACCTTTATCTTCTTTGAAATTCATACTTTACTAAACTGTTATACTATTATTAGTTTCTATCTGCGACTTTGCGAGGAGTTGTGTTTTTTTAAACAGATACATCCATACAAACTTTTAATCCAAGTTTTGTAACCTATTACTATGGCCCACACATAATTGGATGCCTCTTCGTTGAATCTGGTGAGCATGGCATTGCACCAAGTGACGCGGTCCTATTTTTGAGGCTCGGTCAAATTGTGAGGGGTTCATTGCGAGCACAGACCTACTCATGGTAGGTCACATGCCTGTCTGTTTCGATCATATGGCACACAGCATCGACGTTTTTGTTGTTCAATGCGGTGGACGGGCGTCCATCATGGAATTCGTCACTGAGATAGACACGACCGCACATGAACCAAACGCAAACCAGCTATAAATAGTTGTCTTACGTGTGCTTTATCGCCAAAAGCAGTTCATAGCCGAGAGAGGCTCTGCTGAGCTGTCAAATAACACTTGAAATCGTAGTAAATCATACTACGAAAATGTTAGCAAGTAAAATCCATTGTAGTGTAGACACGCAATTTTTAAAATGATGCCACAATATAAAAACAAGTGACAGCAAGATGAAACAAACTGTTTTATACAACCAAAGAGTTCAATTTTCAAATATTGTAATTACTTAAATAATTAATGACCATAATTTTATTATTCCGGGAGCAACATCTATTGTTGCAGTAGACACCTCTGGAGCAAAGGACATTGCAAAGATCGCACTATATGTTTCCGGAACTGGCCACTTACATAAACAATACTTATAAATATTGTTTATGTAAGTGGCCAGTTTCACGTGCAGTTCCCGATCAGCGAGAGAAACAAATAATCTCAAAATAGCGTACTTGTGATCGTGGAGTGAGTCTTCTGTACAATATTATTTATTATACTGTGGCCATGAACCGTGAGAAATCTCGCGTCATCATTTATCATTAGTTGATCGACCTCACTGCTGACGGTGCGCTTGATAATTATGTAAGTATGTGTTAAGTAGGTCAAATTTTATATCAGCATTTTATGTCGATGATGATAGTAATCGCTTTAATGTTAACATGATACTAATTCTTGTTTAGTTAAAGGGAATTATCATATTTCATAATGAATACAATACAGTCTTCATGCAAACTTATATATTTATCATCTTGTTCAATATGCAGAGTACTTTTACAACCAAGCTCCACCACACCCACAACCGCGGATGCCGATGCCTCCGAGACCGCCGATGCCAGGGGCGTAAGTGTTGGGGGAAGCGATGCCGGTGACGATGGGACCAGCCTCTCCACCGATACCGACACAGCCGTTGCCGCAGCCGTACGAGACAGCGCCAGCACCAGCAGTCGGCAGGACGCCTTGGATTCCGACGGTTCCGAGGAAAGGCAGGTTGCCACCAATGCACAGACCACCCTCGTACACGTTCTCAGACAGCACGGACACGCCGACGGGGGCGATGGGGGAGACGCTGGAAATTGGGAGGCCACCGCCGGTGGAGGCCACTCCACCGCAGCCGCAGCCGCCGCCGATGCCTCCCAAGCCACCGGCCAGGCCTGCTCCATAGCCGAGACCACCTATACCAGCGAGACACTGGCCAAAGGCGATCTGAAAGTAGAAAAAACTGATTACGTCTCCATCACGCAGGAATATTACAACAATTTAGCCAATAACAATTCTGTTGTTGTTCAATCAATCAAGGGAAGTAAGGTAGACACTAAAATTTACCTGGGCCAAGAGAGCCTGAGCGCAGAGGACGAGAATAGCTTTGGCTGCCATTTTTTTTTGTTGCTTGTACGAGACAGTACGTTTCAATGATATACTGAAAACAATACACATCTTTTATATTCCTCGCCTTATCCAAACTCTTGAGTTATGAAACAAATATAAAATATTATATTTTGAAATTTCTACATTCTATCAATGAAATTACAAAATGTATTCAATTAACGTGTTCGAACTTAATTTTTAACACAACAATATTCATTTAATGTCCTTGACTTTGATAAATAATTAAGAAACAGTTTTATGAAATTGCTATAAAAACGTTTATATTTCTTTGTAAAATCATTCTGGGCTATTATTTCAGCACAACGTTACATTATGTCTTCCTTTGGTTTCTTCCTCGTGTGCATCCAAGCTTGCTTGGTCTTCGTAAGTATAGCTTCACCTTACAACAACTGACAAGGAATTGTTATAAATCATTCCTCTAACTAAACTAACTTATTCCAGAATGCCGTCACTGCTTGCCCTGGTGGCTGCGGTAACGGAGGTCTCGGAGGTATCGGAGGTATCGGAGGTCTGGGCTACGGCGCGGGTATCGGAGGTATCGGAGGTCTGGGCTACGGCGCGGGTATCGGAGGTCTCGGATATCTCGGCGGTCTGGGCTACGGCGCGGATCTCGGAGGTCTCGGAGGTCTTGGAGGTCTGGGCTACGGCGCGGGTCTTGGCTGTGGTGCGGCATACGGCGGCGCCGGTATCGGTAACGTTGCCGTCGCTGGTGAGCTGCCGGTGTGCGGCTCCACCGCCGTTGCCGGACAGGTGCCCATCATCGGTGCCGTGCAGTACGAAGGTCCCGTGTGCGCCGCTGGCTGCGTCACCATCGCCGGCGACTGCGCTTGCGGATGCGGATGCAGCCCGTGCGGTAATGGTCTTGGCCTCTACTAAACACAGAAACACTGCATTGGTACCAAAATAAATTGTATCAATAAAATTGTGAATGATATGTAAATTTCTGTGTTATTCATTTTGTCCGATTTAATCGTAGACTCTTTGGTTTTGTTTGTACAATTTTATTATTAATTAAAAATGGCCGCTCATTACCAAGAACCTTACGAGTATATACATACATTTACCTACATGATATAAGGTATCTACTATACCTAACGTGGCACAAACTGAACACGATGATAGCCATACTCGACTATTTGACTGTAGGTAGATAAAGTAGGAATAAATTATTTAACCAGGCATCGGCCATTGCGGGGTAGATTTTGGGACAAGGATTTTAGGTAGGTAAAAAAATACGTCCGTTTTTCTTACGTGTTTAATTGGCGATTTTCGTAGCAGTGTTTACATTAAGCTTTTTAACACCGAATATTATTCTTTCCGAATTAACAAAATTAAATAAACTACAATATCTATTTCAACGAAACACAAAGTCCAATCATTAAAAACAAAAAGTACTTAACGAGCGGAGAAAAAATAGCGTGAGTGTAAGTATTTTTTTTTACATCAAAGAAATATCCTAAAGGATAATTAAATTACTATTTAATATCCTATAAAAAAATAAGATATAGGATTTTGAAAAATTATTGGGTAAATACTTTTCAAATTAAATATTTTCATGAATGTTCAGTCACTTTTAGGGTGACTACACTTTATATCAAAGTTACATATGCTATGTGAAGACTTTATAAAGCTTATAATTATCAAGATGAAATGATTATTATATTAATTAGGTATTTGAAATGACAAGGAGCATTTTAAATCACATTCCTCGCGACCATGCTTATTATTATTCATTTATTTCAGATTATAAAAAAACCATATAATATTATTATTCCCAAAACTTAACACATGCATGATAAAAATAATTAAATAAAATGTCACAAGCAATTTAAAATTAATTTAAAAAAAAATACGGAAAATTTATTATTAGAATTAAAATTAATTAACAGATGGATTGCTTTTTATTATCCATTATTATCAGCTTTTTAGTGTACCGATCGATATAGATCGAGTCATTACCTGTCTCAGGCAAGTGGGCTCTTCACTGACTGAAGAATGTAGATAGTGCTACTATTATCTGACCCCTAAAATATTCTCAATTATAAGATTTTTAATGTACAGAGATTAATATAATTATGCTCAAGAACAAACGATTCGATTGGCTTTCTATAGTCACTTTTCAAATCGTCTTACGCGCATCGTTCGCGCTAGGTCGTGGTTTTTTCCACTCGAAATGATTTGCACATTAAAACGTGTTCAATCCGGCGAAAGAAAACATATCGTTAGGAAACCAGCATGCCTAGATCCTAAAGATCTAATGTACATGCATTAGATCTTTAGGATCTATCGGTTAGTTTTCCAGTATACGATCACGGGCTTGCAATCTGTCACGCGGAATACAATGTGAAAACCTTGGTTGGTGGCCAATATAATGTTTGGACATGCCATCTAGACCCATGATGGAAATCCTTAAATCTTACTCAAGACGAGTAGGAATAGATTTAAGGATATAGATATTATTTAGTCGGGTCTTTGTATGAGTTCGTTCGATCTCAGTGCTTATTGCTATCGCTCAGTTGTCTTATCTATCTGTCTCAATGTCAGCCAGTCAAGGTTTTGTGATGCTTAGAATAAAGAGATGCTTCTCATCTATTCATTCTAAATCTATTTAATCCAAGAGAGTTTCCGACGGCTGTTTTGAGACTGCGTGCAGCAGTAGCAACAACAGTAGTACCTTGCGTTTCAAGACATGTTTCAGCCTCAATTGCTTAATCGATTAACTTACCTGGTAAATAGGCCACAAATAATCATGAATATGATTTTATTACAAAACAAATTAATGTAATTATTACCAATAGTTGTTATTTATAACCAATGGTTTTGTAAATCGATCATATATTCAGTATAAAACGGGCGGCGCGGCAGCTTTCAAACATTCCTTGGACGATATCACCTATATAATGACAGCAAAAGTGATTCTTGTTCTCTTCGCCCAAGCCTGCTTCGTGCAGGTAAGTCAAGTTTACACTTTAAAGATTTATCTGGTTCTAACAATAGTCTTATAAATAGATAAATCATTTATAGTTACAAATAAATGATTTATCTATTTATAAGACTATTGTTGTCTATTGACTACTTAATTATTAAGTATATAACTAAGATGGTTGCATTGATGATGAGGTAAGTAGCTACAAATTGGGATAGGACTCAGCATAAAGCGCAGATCTGGTGAAGGTAATTAGTGACAGAGCTTAATTACACACAAATTTACAAGGACGTCTCACGTAAAGCCACGTATTTTGTGACTTTGTACTACGTCACAAATGACAATGTCACAATATGTACTGCAATAAAACATAAAACGTATCTTTTTATACGATTAATTTTGAGATCCGACAGTTTGACCTTGAGAGTTCAGTCGATACCGCTTCATTTAGCTATTTTCGATTTTCATAATAAATGTTCAACTTTATTTTACATACACAGAAATACAGATGAAGCAGCTAGCTCAACTGATCCAGATCACTACCAGGCGAAAGCGTTCCTAAAATACTGGCCGCATTGCCACGCTGAATGGCAATGCTAATGCATACCTACTTGTATATGTATGAATAACTGTGTAAATTGTTACGTACTAAGTACAACAATATGTTTATAATATCTACTGCCGTCGTGAATATCATAAAGTTATTTTTGAAAATAATCGCAAAAGCTCAGATTTATTTAACTAAGTTTTATTCAATTTTAAACTAACTTTAGTTGAAAATTGAATAAAACTTAGTTAAATAAAGCTGAGCTTTTGCGATTATTTTCAAAAATAACTTTATGATATTCACGACGGCAGTAGACTGCAAAAACAAGAAAAGGCAATATTTTTTATCATAACATCTTCATAAAATGTATATTATGGTATCACCTTTTAAGTAAACCCTACTCATTAAGAAAAATAAAAAAAATCGGTTCACAATTGGCGAAGATATCGCGTAACATACAGACGAATTGAAAAACTCCTTTTTGAAGTCGGTTGAATAAAAAACAAAAGAAAAATTGCACACAAATATGTTTCGGCTAGTCGTGATTCCATAAAATGATGATGTTTTACGAGAAAATAATCGTCGGGATTATTCTCTATACAACAACAAAATAATCATCGAAATCCGTTAACAATTGAAAGATATCAGTTAACAAACACACAAAAAAAAAGCAGCAGCAGGTTCGCAATTATTCCGAACCTGTTTATTTTTTTGAAGTCTGTTAAAAAGTGAAGCACATATATAAATATTTATTATTTAAGTGAATGTTTTAATTTTCAGTCTATCATTGGCCAGTGCTTCGGCCGCGCTGGAATCGCTGGACCAGGTCTGATCGGCTCCGCTCTAGGAGCTCCAGCTCTTGCATACGACGGACTCATGCTAGGTGCTGGTTGCGGAGGAGTCGCATCTACCGGCGGTGGCTTCCCCGTGACCAGCGCGTCTCCCTTCGCCCCAACCGGCGTCAACGTCATCTCCGAGAACTTGTACAAAGGCGCCCTGCTCGTCGAAGGCAACCTGCCACTCCTGGGATCGGTTGGACTTGAAGGTGCGTTGGGTACCGCTGGAGCAGGCGCTGTCTCGTACGGTTGTGGTGATGAAGCCATCGGAATTGCTGTTGAAGAAGGGCCTATTGTCACCGGGATTCTGGCCCCTGGTTTAGCTTATAGACCTGGACTTATCGGCGCGGGCGTAGGTCCAGAATGCGGATGCGGATATGGTGCCGTATATTAATAAGTTTTTGTTTTATACATATAATTAAATAAAGTTGTTTTAATATTTAAATACGTTGTGTTTTTGAAGATTTTTGAAACCTGAGGACACTGAGAATTCCCGAAATAGATTGAATGTACTCTCGTCAAACTTGACACTGGAGTTCAATATAGAACCATTATGTCTATACATTTATTTGAATCAAAAAAAGTAATTTTGAAAAGTTGGTATGTGTATTTTCGATTTTTTTTAATCATTTTTCCATAGGAATAGATTTAAATCCATTTTATAGATAAACACAAAATAAATAAAATAGTTTGTTTTTACTACTAATGTTGTATTTTTAACAACAAACTGATCGCAGACTTTTGTTATATGGTACACAATAAATCTAACTTTGCAAGGTCAATAACTTTCCCCGACAAAAATTGTTGATTGCATTTTTTGTTGTGAAGATTAATAGGCACGCTAGTGTAGGTATTGGTTTTATTTAAGGTCAGCGTCCTCTTATTTGACTATGCTGTTGTTTTTGTGAAAACCCGAAACAACACGAGCCCGTACGAGTAGATGACGTAGGTACAAAAGAGGTTTGTTCACATTTATCTCCGAAACTGCTCAGATTGAAATGTGTTTTTTTGTAATCGATTTGTATATCTTCGTATGAATGTTTGATCGGTTTTACACTAGTCGGAGTTTTAAAATATCCTTAAAACTAAATCGTTCATGACTTTTGAAACTATCGTGGATATGGTTGGTCATAATTTTTACTAAAAACGGATTTGTGAGTTTGAATGTTTCATGATATTTCAGCACAGTTGCATTGTACTATGATAATGAGAGGAATTTAGGTCTATGCGAATGAATATTAAAAAGTTAATATAATATGAAAAATGGTACTTATAGTATTACTTTAATATTGCTGTGTAATTCAGATACTTAGTAAATTTTAAAACCACGGACTATCGTACCAGCCGATGTATCTACGAGTAAGCCGGATGCAAACTAACAATGGGCCAATATCAGCACACCACGGCAGCCTGAAGGAATGCGACACAGCGCCGGAGTAAGTCGAGAGAGTATTGACAGGTTATTCTTGATGCCTTCTCTAGAGTATGGTGGGAGTTAGCGAAGGATAGGGAGAGTCGGATAGATTTACGAGAGTCGTTTGATCTACAGTGGGACGAGATAGGGTTAGTACTATAAAATAAAATGGAAAAATATGATTTCACGTTGCTTTGTTTATTTAATTATCATTAGTTTATTTTCAGTAAAGCCCGAGGCCGAGTCCATTTCCGCATCCGCATCCGCAAGCGCAGTCACCGGCGATGGTGACGCAGCCAGCAGCGCATACGGGACCGGCGTACTGCACGGCACCGATGATGGGCACATGTCCGGCGACAGCGGTGGAACCACACACCGGCAGCTCACCGGCGACGGCAACGTTACCGACACCGGCGCCGCCGTATGCCGCGCCGCAGCCGCAGCCGAGACCCGCTCCGAGACCCGCGCCGAGACCCGCACCATAGCCAAGACCTCCGTAACCGGCTCCGAGGCCCAGACCAGCTCCCAAACCACCAGCAAGGCACTGGCTGTATACGCTCTGAAACAAAACAATTAGTTCAGTAATATGTGGTTTTCTTAATAAGTCGTATTCCTTGATGTGAAAATAGCGGGAAGCCCAGGTGCTCCAATTCCTTTTCAGTAGACATAATGTCGAAAAATACATTATATAACGCTAAAATTCTAATGAAGAGATGCACTTTTAAATCACGCAGAGGAAGGAGTGACTTATTCCGTTTTTATTTGGTGTATATGAGAATTGGAATGAAACACTCGGTGGAATATTTCTCTTTTAATTGTTACTTGAGGCCCGTCGCCTATTAAAAGCTGCAATACGAGGAGGAAATTTTACCGGCAAGAACCGTAACATGGTAAAGCTTGCTTTATTGTACTTCTTGGGATGACTCTATTACTAAGGATATGGTGATATGGGCTAATACCCCCGATAATGAATGCAAACACGTCAAATAGTTCATTTAGCAGCATTTAGCTGCTTCGACGAATAGATCTGCGAGATGGAAAGTTTCTATAATTTAAATAAGAAACCCATATAAACTCAAGGGTGTCCCATAAATAAAATAATAATGCAAATGTCCAGTTATTTACCACCGAATTCGTGTCATTATATTGTGTGGTGGTAAGGGAAACCCTTCGTTCTCGTCCCGGCTCCTATTTCTATTTTCCTCCAAGGTTTATATTTTTCTCTTGATATAAATTAAACAGTTTCATAGATCCAGAGCTATATGGATGGTCGCAGGTAATGCAACCTTGAAATACGTTGTTTTTGGTTATTTACTTACTTGGATCAGGCAAGCCTGAGCACAGAGAAGAAGAACGGCGAAGGTGTTCATGACTGCTTCAACGGGACGTAGGATCCAGAATGCTCAGTGATGTTTCCATCAACGACTTTATACCACCTGAGTCTGCACTTACGCAACCAGGACAGAATGGCTACGTGAGATAGTGACCCATTTAAAAACCATATTTCATCACGAGTTTTCGTTGCACGCAGCTTTATCATCGCCTGAGCGTAAAAGGACGCGTATGACCTAATTTTACTAGGAATATGACAGCAATTTAATATATAGAAAATGCAATGGAAATTATTTGTCAGTATGATAGTGTAATAGGAGGCATCAAAATGGCATTGAAATGTAGGCTAAGAAAGTGCGCAAATACGAAGCGAGTATACGATCGATAAAAGATATAAAGACAGTGCGTTACTGCGTTACTACGTTATATCAACACATATAGTATAGTAGCAACACATCTACATATTCTACTTGAGTTACTAGGGCCGGTAAGGTCACATTGCATAATGTTTTCAGTGGTAAGGTAAAAAGTCCACTATACTTTTTGAATTTTAGCCCCTGATAAATGAGGCTTATATAAAACAAAGCGGGTGTTATTATACCATTGTTTTAAAAGTGCTTGGATAGATAAAACGCTGAAATGGCAGTTAAAGCTATGTTTGCGTTCTGTACGCTTGCTCTTTTGATTCAGGTAACTACATATCTTTACTTATCTTTGTTCATTTTAAGCATGCTCGAAACTTGAATGGGAGACGGTTAGTTGTTATATTATCTGTGACCTAGGGGGTTGTTTGTTTGATTGCCTGCTACCTATTTATCTCCGAATCGACTTATCTGATTGAAATTCCGTTTTTTGCAATCGATTTTGCATGACTTTATGGATGATTCTTAAGATTTTATCACAAGTCACTCTGCCCTGCAAAAGATCATGGAAATCACGTTAGGGGTTTGAATTTTTTGTAAAAATTGTTTAGCTTGCCTTAAATGTTATTTGACGGCAAACAAGTATATGGCACACCAGATGGTAAGCGGTTATCGTCGCATATTGACATCTGTGATACCAGAGCCGTCATTGCCGTCTGCCGTCTGTTAAATCGCCGGCACATGTATTTGTACCCTTTAAACCGGAATACAGAAATACTGGCATTACTGCGTGTATTTAGATAGATAAACTCTTTATTGCATACTAAAGCACAATACGAAAACAGTGAAGCCATGTCGAAGGCACTCGCACGTCCCTTAAACCACGATACGTGAGTTGGCGCGTTCTTATTTACATTTCTCTACATTTATGATTACTGTAACCTGACACACACACTTCTTAATGCTGGCTGGATGTCAGCTGGTCCTTTGATAAAGATAATGAAATGAGCAATCCCGAAGCGGTCTTGTAAGGATTATGCAATATGGAATTAAAATTACCGTGGTTTGGTATCATTTTAGAATATAATTACGACTATACCACGTGAGACCCCGTCTCACGACCGTCGAGCGTGGTCGCGGACGGTGCTCATGAGGAAGGACCTCTAAACGGTCAACGAAACGTCAGCAGGAGAATAGTAAAGTACGTGGTATAGTCGTAATTATATTCTAAAATGATGCCTTTGAATTTTTTTTCCAAAGCACTTCTTCAATCTTTGAAAAGATAAAAATTTGGATTACCCTCAAAGCTCAACGCCAATCGTTGCTCAGTTATGAAAACAGTGAAAGTTAAGATGGATTTATGTGTGATGGTCATAAATCCATCTATCGGTTTGGGTAAAGGTGAAATATAACCCTGGTACCTTCACACGTAAAGAATAGACAAGAAGAAATTTCATAATGTTTTTTTAAATTTTAGACTGCACCAAGCCACTGCTTTGGCGGATGTGAATGTGGGTTTGTCCCTGCCACCTCGACCGGAGGAAACTTCATTGTAACCAGTTGCTCTCCCATCGCTCCCACTGGGATTACCGTGGTGTCCAAGAACGTGTATGAAGGCGGTCTGATCGTTGAAGGCAACTTGCCGCTTCTCGGATCAATAGCTTTAGAAGGCACGATGGGAACCACCGGAGAGGGTGCTGTGTCATATGGCTGCGGTGATGGCGTCGTCGGCATAGTGGCTGAGGAGGGTCCAATCGTGACTGACATTGCTTCCGAAGCTGGTGTCGGCTGTCTTGGTCATGGACAAGGCTGCGGCCTCTGCAACGGCCTCTACGGACATGATTTCTTTAGAAATGGCCTCTTTGGAAATGGCTTCTACGGAAATGGCCTCTACGGAAATGGTCTCTACGGAAATGGCCTCTACGGAAATGGCCTCTACGGAAATGGCCTCTACGGAAATGGTCTGTATAGAAATGGCCGCTACGGGTTTGGCTACGGTAATGGCCTTTATGGATTTGGTAGACTTGGTGGCCACGATAGATTTGGCTGTGGCTGTGGCTGCTGTTGTGGTCTCGGTACTTTATATTGAAAATTAATTGTACTCTTGTTTTGAAATATAATTTCTTTGATTTTTCGGGTCTTTATTTCAATTTCATGTAACAAAAACATTTTGGGAACAGAAAAGTACAATCATTCCATATTTCAACATACCTACCTAGTAGCTTATAGTAGCGAACAAGCGAAGCGAGCTTAGATCTCTACTTGGATATTCCGGCGTCTGTAACAGACGATAACTGCCGAACCGTTTATTCAATCTTGATAAAACTTAGGAGTTAGATTTATAGAAATTTGTTTAAGTCAGAATAATGAGCTTAATTGGTAGGAGGTTTCAGAACACAGATGAAAACGATATAAACTTAATAAACAAAATTAATCGACTAACGACAGCGACTAAACTAAATATTTAGTATAAATTATGTATCTCTATAATACACAATAAAATCATTTGTATTGTATTTGTTATCTATGTTAGCGAAAAACTAAAATCTCTTCCATTTCATTCCTTGGTTATCAGGCGAATCGGTAATGCTCTTTTCGTAGAGCAGAACTGATTCTATTATTGAAGAATCCTAGCCTAACGCAAAACAAAATATAGCGAAGTTTTTTAGTCCTAAAATAACCTTAGTAGGTTCTTCATCCTTAATAGGTATACCTAAATATGTATCTGATCTATATATATTTAGGTTATCTGTGTGATTCTTAAGAACAGCTGATGTGTTGCAAATCTTGCTAAGTAGATCGTGTTTCGAATAACTAATAGCTTTTAAACTAATAGCTAATAAACTAATAAATTCTTTTTATTAGAATGACAGGCAACATCCGGTATTAAACCTTCAGGAAAGACTAAGATAAAGTCTAGAATATGTATTACAAAGGTAGATTTAGTCAGGTACTACTAAAGTATAGCTTCTCTTTCCTTCCAGTTTAGAGATTTACTATACAGGAACTGCATTCGTCTGTCCAGACAGTAGATACAACCAAATTTACCAGGTTCTGAACTTTGGTTTCAGAATTACGATGATATGGAAAAGACTTTTATCTCAATTAATCCTTCAAGTATCCAATACTGAACTGAAAAACTCAACTAGGAGAGACGACCACATCAAAATAGATGGTTAGAATTAATAGCAGTTATCAGGATCAGAAGTTAACTTCCCCAAATAATGTTCAACCTTCTAGAACCTTACACACTGTATGGAACCACAATGTTTATCCTCGAACAGTTGAAACCAGGTATGTGTATGATGGAAGAACCAATACAATTTGTGGATAATATAAATATTTAAAGATAGACCACATTGATAGATAAATTTATCACTATTTCATTTATCACTAGATAGGTAAATGATAGTACAAAACATCTTATTTCGTAGATACACAGAAATCAACCGCAATGAGGAACTAGATCAATTTTCAGGAAAGGTAAAATCGATCGTCAGTTAATTCAGCGAATTTGACCTCTACTTATATCCCAGTACGCATCAAGCAGACCCGATTCTTTGATTTGTCTCGAGATTTTTGATTCAACCATAGTATTTGGAATTGTGAAATGCATCTAGCCGCGCCGATTTTCCTAAACAATCCACCCGAAAGGTTCGCATAGTTTATTGAAATTATACACTTCTAACACCTAATTCGAAGTCTACAGGCACTCTTCGATTTTTACAAAATCATAATGCATGTGTCCTAGAGGTTCCTCGAAATCAAGAGATATTTAAACACTTACACGGGGGTATTCCGAAGAATATCAAACCTTACGAACTCACCAACACGCGTACGAATCTGTTCAGAAAGCTAACATATCTCGTTTATGTGCAGAAGAAACTGGATATTTAATTTTGTATGTAGACTTGGTTGGATTCAAGAATCGAACCTGAAACACTTCTAATCATACGATGTGATATGATTCAAACGGAGTCGTCGGAAACCCAACAAAACCCCATTACATCCTTTACAAAACCACTGATGTATTATTGATTAGAACCTACAATGCTAATGATTTTACTTCACTAAACCACTTAAACGATTACACATATTGAAACCCAAAAACCGCGTTAGAATCTATAAGAAGCTCGTTATTATTTTGTATGAAACCGTTCTGTAAAAAATAGATAAAATTTTCTGCCTCCAACTGTCTTCCCGACCCCAGATTGTCCACGAATGTAAAAAAAAACGTATTTGAAATTCAAAGTTTGTTTATATTGTTTGTACCAATGAGTTGTGTCATAATTTCACCAAGAACCTTCTTTTAGAACAATGAGTTCGCTATTCGATGAAATACGCTTTTTTAAATGAATTCCGAAGAACCAGTCCCGGTATAGAGGTCTGGATCGTTACAGTACCAAGTGGATCCACAATATTAGAATGCTTCTTACATAAGAATAGTATACAATTCTAAGGCAAGCAACATCGGAAAAACGCAACTAAACCGCAACCATCTGCGTGATTTAAGTTCATTTTGTGTAGATTATTAGAATTTACAAATATGTACATTTTAGTTGTGTCAATTTCTTTTAGTTTTATTGTTCTTACAAATAAAAAATATACCTAACTAAGGTAAGTTATTAAGTAGGCATTTCATTAATTCACCAAAAATACTGTCATTTTCAAAAAAACTCCACAATCCTGACCAATGCTTAAAAATCCTAACATGTCAAGACAAATCCTGACGTCTGGCATCTCTAACCGCGCAAGTTTTTTTTTACTTTTTTTTTTGTCTTGAAATATAACGATAGAATAATATGCCCCTCTTAGTCAGACTTTCTTTATATATTTTATTATAACGATATCTCAATGAGTGAGTTCACTGAGCGTCTATAATCTCTGTTCAGATCAATTTATGCTACACATAATACATAACGCATACTTGAAGCTGTACACGATCTTAGCAGACTATTCTTTGTAAAACTGGATACACCAACGGCATCTTTTCCAGAACTACCTTCTCTATTGGAAGTTGAATAATGACTTTTAGCGTATCTTTCACAAATATTCATTAGTTTTCTTAGCCTTTTGTTCGAGGGTCTAAGCAGCAAAAAATCGTTGTAGCTCAGATTCAACTCATTATAATACGTGTCGAAGATGGATTGCTTAATTATCTGTTTTACATAATCGCACTGTTTCGTAAAGTGGCGTATTGACGTCCAGCTGGAACGTCATTTTTTTTTATTAGTTTTTAGTGGCTTTGGTATCACTGCGGCCGTTAGGCCTATTGTGATCGCCACTTGTTTATTTTCCCCGCAGGGGCGTTCATAATTCACCTCTCAGCCCTGCCGCTGTTAGAAACTGCAGGATCTTTTTGGGTGTTATGAGTTTTAGTTCATCTGGGCTAAGAATGTGTTTAGCTGGAACGTCATTGCGATACGTTTAACAATAAGGCTGCCAATGTTTAGCCATATTGTAAATGTTACCAGAAGAGATGTTAGGTTGGTAGGGTTTTTTTTATTCACAATATGGCGCTCCAATTTGTAAAATAGCTACACATTGGAAAACGCGGAACGCTTAGTTTATCCGATTTATAAATTCATTATATTATTTGATTAATTTAAAAATCAAGTATAAATATACCTTGATTTTGTCGCCCTAAAATAAATTAAAATTGTAAAAAACCTAATAGTTACCTGCTTATATATTGTTTTGCAATGCTCCCGAAACAAGAGCTAAAAATAACTATAGTAACTTCTCAAAATAAAACAGAAAGAATCACTCAACTTTAAAGTATTTTTAAGTGAGCTTTCTATCTTTTTTGGATCTGATCACTACACACATTAATCACGGGGTTTGGTTAATTGTTACAATGGTTCCTGGCTTGACCATCTCTTCTCTGTGCGTGACCTCCCGAGTCCATCCACATAATTGTGGATTCGCCTCTTATGCCAAGTGTCAAGTCACGACACGTTTCATGCTGATGCCAATCTTGAGACAGCGTATCTACTGATAGATTTTCTATACCAGTCTAGCTTATATACGTTAACTTCAAAAGAGACTCACGACTGAATTTTTCATGATGAGTATGAGACCTAACTTAAAAATAATATTAAAAGAGAAAAAAATATGTTTAATATTTGCCTTATTTATTTCTGTATCAAAATATTATTTTCAGTAAATTCCGTTGCCGCATCCGCATCCGCAAGCGCAGTCACCGACTATGGTGACGCAGCCAGCAGCGCACACGGGACCTCCGTACTCCACGGCACCGATGATGGGCACCTGTCCGAAGACGGCGGTGGAGCCGCACACCGGCAGCTCACCAGCTACGGCAACGTTACCGACACCGGCGCCGCCGTATGCCGCACCGCAGCCGACACCCGCTCCGAGACCCGCATCGTAGCCAAGATATCCGAGACCTCCGAGACCAGCACCGTAGCCGAGACCCGCACCGTAGCCGAGACCTCCGAGACCGGCTCCGAGGCCCAGACCTCCCAAACCAGGACCAGCGAAGCACTGGCTGTACACGCTCTGAAATAAAATATAATCAGTTAGTTAAGCCATGAAATATTAACAAGGTACCATTAAACTGGTAGGATAATGAATTGAAATCGAATAAAGCGTTTGTTTTTCTTATTTTATTAAGTACCTGGATCAAGCAAGCTTGAACGCAGACCAGCAAGAATGCAAATGGGGACATGTTTTGTGTTTGTTTGTTCTTCGTCGAGTTCAATAACTGTTGTGGCTAGATGTCCTTTTTATACGTAAAAAATCAATAACGAAATGAAAGAACACCAGTAAATGTAGCAATAGTAGATTAGGTAGGAGAAACGTGACCGGCCTACTGAAATTGGGAAACTCATGGCAGCTGATATCGCAGAGTCTAGGTGACCTGTTTTTGAAATAGTGTCGAAAAAGTTATGAACTCAGGTATAAAACAACCGGTTAATTGCAATGGAAACCATTGTTTAATCAGTTCTAAACATGTACAAGGCAGCTATTGTTCTCTGTGCCCAGGCACTCTTCATTCAGGTATTATTTCATAAACATTACGAAAATAAATGACATGACTGACTTCTTGAGTATTGCTGAAACCAGATGTTCATCTCTTAAAAGGTTTCATTCTTGATCAGTTCTTCAAATTTACACAGATGTCCGAAACGTGGCATTAACTGTATCATTTTATAGTTCTTCAAAGTCAGACAGGACGAAATATAACAATGTAGCTACATCCTAATTTATCCTGCTTTCTAATATTATTCATGCAAGATTGGATGCTCAGGTGTTAGGATGTTTTTAAATGTATATATCGGTAATAGCATAACCTAATTGGGTGAAATTGAAACATTATATTATTATCTGTCCGTGACATAGAATGACACTTAACTAGGTTACTTTTCAACCGGGTACCACGCGAACGAAGCCAAAGGCAAAGGCTAGTCTTCAATAAATGCCCCAGATTATTTAGAGTAGTAAATTAGTTAGAGAAATCCCCGAGTAGGTATTAGCATCTAGTAAGCTTCAGAAACTAGCAAAGCTTGCCACTGATTAGAGCTTCTCATTGTTTCCTCATTAAAAATCATATAATTTTCGTTTCAGTCCGCATTCAGCGCTTGCGCTGGTATCGGAGCTGGAATTGGCGTTAACGGCCTCGCTGGCGCCGGCTGGGCAGGAAACGGCTTGGGCTTGGCTGGACAAGGCTTCGGTGGCGCCGGCTGGGCAGGAAACGGCTTGGGCTTGGCTGGGCAAGGCCTCGGTGGAGGCAGCGGCTGCGGCGGAGTAGCCTCCACTGGTGGCGGGCTCCCAATCGCTAGCGCCTCACACTTCGCTCCCGTCGGCTTGTCCGTGCTGTCTGAGAACGTTTATGAAGGCACTTTGTGCGTTAATGGCAACCTGCCTTTCCTCGGAACCGTTGGAATCCAAGGCGTTCTGCCGACTGCTGGTGCTGGCGCTGTCTCGTACGGCTGCGGCAACGGCTGTATCGGTATCGGTAGAGAGGCTGGTCCCATCGTCACCGGCATCGCTTCCCCCAACACTTACGCCCCTGGCATCGGTGCTGGACTCGGAGGTATCAGAGGCTGCGGCTGTGGATGCGGCGGTATCTATTAAGTCAAGAACTTATTTTCTACGATAACTTAAAATTAAATTTAATGAATGCAATATTAATGTGTACCCAGTCTTTATCATTTTTACTTGAAGGCACATAAACTCTTTATAAATAGCAGAGTTTTACAGTAAACATTACAGAGTGAGAAAGGGTTACTACCGGTTTGCGGAAGTTGTCGTTATATTGGTCCGCGACATATATTTTGAGGTCGGCTGTACTCAATAGGCCGCCATTTGTCTAAATGATAACTAAGAGTAAATCGTTTAAAAATTATCTGCAAACTCTCTGTAGCAAGGTTTCATAATTTTTCTGAACACACTCGGAATTTGGAAGAGAACGGATAAGTTCGTTTTATCATATCTTGCCGTTGTAAGCATACTTTTTGAACAATAAAGACATCCCTCGAAGTTTGCGGTGGTATAGCGCAAAATATCCTGACAGACAAACACCGTCTCGTCACGTTTTAAGGAGGCTTGTGAATAATTTGAAAACTTTGGGACGTTTTGATCAACGCTCAAGACAACCACAGCAAGAGATACGATCAACGATGAAGAACTAGACATTTTATTTTACTTTTCGGCTGTTTACAACAGTCGGCATTATGCTGAGCCTAGGCCAATTTGCTACTGCGGCACACATTAGTCATGTTTATTTCTTTACATAATGTTAATTATTTTTTCAACCTATTGTCCCTATGTTTTTTTTATTGTGTACCTTTTTTAATGTTCATTTCAAATTTTTAATTTATATTGTGTTTATTGTGGTGGCAAATAAATGATATGTCTATGTCTATGTCTATGTCTATGTCTTTCCCGTAGACTTCAGTGACGGAGGGTGAACAAGAAATTGGAATTTCAAAAACATGGTTTCAAAAGTTTTGTTGAAGGACGATTCGTTCAAAAATTACTTCCGGGCGATAGAGAAAGTAGACTAAATTTCTGTCCTAATTTCCAGATACACTTGCTCGATACTCTCCCTTCATGTCGCATATTTTTGAGACGCTCTGTATATTCAAGTTATGGCCACAAGCCATAAGAGGGCCCTGACGGAAATACTTACACGTCGGGAGTTTGAAAGAAACATTTATTTGCAAACGTTAATCATACTCGTTTGTTTTATTTTCTTCTCTAGAATGGATTATGTATCTTTAATGTATATTATAAATAATAATAACCTCACCACCTTAAAAATTATAAAATTACTTTTCCAAGTGTACAATAATTGTACCTATCTAAATGGAATAAAATATATTGAATTGAACTGTTGCACAATTTATAACAAACAGACAATAAACATACGGGATTTACACTAACAATACCTATATACAATATAATTAATAACAATAAAACTATTTATATGCCTCCCGATACCTGCCAATATGCAACGACGCAAATTGGCGTCCAACTCAGCATTAGTTGTGTGAACTGGCAAAACAACGCTGATATTTCGCTGGAACCAAACACTCAGTTTGAAAATGTTGTAAAGTTAACTTTATTAATATTGTTTTATTAACGAAGAACGAAGGCGAAGATTTTTAACAAAGAAAGCAATTGTTAACTATAGAAAGTTATCCCAATGTCATTCAACTGACCAAATTAAAATCCTGAAGCTTTGAAGGCGACAGTGAGCTGATCTGATGATGGAGACGCAAGTTGGACTTTAGAACTGCTAGATGAAACAGAATAGCCTGCAAAAAGAGGTTTCTAATTTTAATCGACTTCAAAATTTTTTTTTAATTCGATATTTTCTCCAATTAATTGTTAACCGATTTTGTTGATTACGTTGTTATTGTATAAATAATGATTCCGAAGAGGTCCCATAAACGTTTTATTGAGGAATTGCTACTTTTCCTGTAAAACTTAAAAAGACATCAACATCTTACGGAATCACGACTAGCCGAATCATTTTTTGTGGGCTATTTTACTGTTGCTTTTATTCGAGCACACGAGGAAGTCAGTTTTTGACATTTAAGGTGTTATATTATTTTCTAAATAAATGGGCTTGCTGTTTGCTCATTCAGCTAGTGGTGAGTAGGTAAGCAAGATACTGTAATTATACTGAGCTATTTTATTTTCTTAGTTATTTTTCGAGCTCAAAACACTGAAGAAAAACATCGTAAGGAAACCCGCATGCCCTAGAACCGAAAATTCGAAGGCATGTGCTATAGATTAATAAATAATGCTGCTGATATTTTTTTACTTTTTAACTGGTCATAATTCTACAGTCTTTCCTCTTCGACCATGCTTCTATAGGTCACGCGTCACGTACCTATTCTGTCAATCTCGTGCTTTCTGTCATATTATGCATTTTTTCACGTCCGAATATTGTTTTATAATATTGCAAGGCCAGCTGATTAGAAATATACTTTGTACCTACCGAGTACTATCTAGTCGGAATATTTCATAATCACATTGTATTGCAACATAGGTCCAAAGAAAGGCCCTTTCCAAAGCACACATACCTAAGATATAAGTTTTTTAGCCATCCCGGAAAATAATAAAGGTAAACGCGATAAATACCCGTATTTTTTTATAATTATGGCGAAGTTTGTTATATACCACACATAGCGAGTATCCCTAGTCAAAGGACAATCGTAATAAAAACTTTGTTAGTTTGGGATTTGATTCTATAGAAATGCAAATGGGCAAAACTTACGTGACCTTTCAATAGCGTATGTCAAAATAAAGGTAGATATTACCTGTTACATTTTGAAAGTGGACTTGACTTGAGCCGCTGGTCACTGACTGCACTCAGGAAAGATCTAGAAGAACTAGGACGACGAATGTGCATGTGTGCACCTACGAATATAGTTGCCTATACATAATTTTATAACTCTTAATTAGATACATACATACATACATAAACTCACGCCTGTTTCCCGGAGGGGTAGGCAGAGACTACGGATTTCCATTTGCTACGATCCTGACATACCTCTTTTGCTTCATTCACTCTCATGACATTCTTCATACATGCTCGCCGGTTTAGGGTACTCTTGACCTGACCTTTTTCCAGAACATCTCCAATCTGGTCAGAGTACGTTTGCCGGGGTCTACCCTTTCCAACTATTTCATTCACTCTTCCCTTATATCAATCAATTTCCTTTCGTCCATCCTTTCTACATGCCCAAACCACCTTAGCATACTTTTTTCTATTCTTGTCACTACATCTTCTTTCACTCCACAACGCTCCCTTATCACACTGTTCTTCACTCTATCTCTCAAAGTCAAAGCTCTCATTTCAACGGCATTTATTCTACTTTCGTGTTTCTTCTGCCATACCCAACTTTCACTGCCGTACATAAGTGTCGGCACTACCACTCCTCTATGAACAGCCAGTCGTGCTTTTTTGGACACATTGCGACTGCTTATAAAAGAATGTAGTGCCCCATTCACTTGATTGCCCAATTTAACTCTCCTTTCAATATCATCTTCATGTTTTCCATCACTCGTAAACATAGTCCCCAAATACACAAACTCTTTCACTTGCTCCACTCTTTCTCCACCAATCAGAATATTACATGCGGTCATACAATCATTCTTTTCAAAAACCATAACTTTCGTCTTGCTCACATTTACTTTCATTCCTTTCCTCTCAAAAGATTCATGCATTATCGTCACCATCTCCTGCAACTCATCCGCCGACGACGCAAGTATTACCTGATAATCAGCGTAGAGAAGACATTTGACAAGTAACTCATTCATTCTTAAACCACACTCACGAACTTTCAACTCTTGTAAACAACTGTCCATGAAAAAGTTAAACAGCCACGGTGACGCTACACATCCCTGTCTAACACCCTTTTCGATGTTAAACCATTCAGTATCCACCCGTGTATCCTCACGCAAGCACTGGAATCCTGGTAGAGAGATTTCAGAGCTCGAATAAGGTTGCTGTTTACTCCATACATAGACAGTACCGACCACAGTTCACTCTTAATTAGATATTCAAACTTATATAGGTAGGTACGTATTGTCTTTTCCTTGCGTCAACCGAGGTCCGTGCTGAAAATCAGCGCTGCAGTTTACTTAAGCATTTAGCTAAGCATGTATTTTTTTTAAATTTAACCCACTTCAAATATAGGAATAGTTTCTCAATTAGATTGTATGTTTTTTAGTGTGTATATTATGCGATATCTTCGGCAATTGTGAACCGATTTTATGATGTTATTTATATGTCTTATAAATAACTGTCACAGAACACAACTATTGTAATTATGCTCTTACTGCATCTCATATATTATTTCATCTATATAAGTTCTATATAAGTTGTACATAGGTAAAGTTTGCTCTAAATAAACTTTCACTATTTATTTATTTTTATCAAGGCGTATACTTTACTTAATATATCTTCTTCTTTGTCTCTGCACCGGTTCTTTCTTGGTCACTCTGCATTAGGTCTGACCAGATTAAGGTATGTTGGCCTAAGGCCTAGTGACCGATGTTGAAATGACCAGTGTTGTAAAAGGATTCAGAGCGCCTCGTAGATACTATTTTCATGCTCAAATGGAGATATACATATTAATTGAGTTCTGTAAGTCTAAAAACGTAGCTATAATATAACGAATTAGGGGAGCCTTACTTATAAAGATAAATAAATAAATAATAATAATATGCTGGACATTTTCACACAGCATCATCTAACCCCAAAGTAAGCAGATCTTGTATTATAGGAACTACTAGACTAATATACTACTTATATGTTTTTTTTGTAAATAAGTACATGATACTTATTATACATATTAAACACCCAGACCCGAGACAAGTATTTCCAAATCATACTATCATTTTCTGCGTCTCAGGCGGGCCTTCGCACACTGCGCCACAGAGGCAGTCATAATCTATACTTAAATATATAAACGTATCACTTAAAAGTATAATCTATGAACGTATTTATGTATTTTCTAGATCTATGAACAGTTGTTTAGGCTTAACAGTGTTTGGTTTTTTCCAGTTGGATTTGAAATGACGTGCATCAGAAAAAGTCAAAACAATATATAAATAATGTTGAAAAATATTTATAAGTAGGAGGGTAAATCTTTAAGAACCAAAAATAAGTAGTTTATAATATTTTATTCAATACACAACAACAAACTCAAGAACCTATTTAATAAATAGCACCACATCCGCATCCAATACCTCCGTATCCAGCGTACCCCGGGGCTCCAATAAGACCTGGGCCATACACACCGGCGGGGCCGTAAGCCGGACCAGCGGGCAGGCCAGGTGGGTAACTAGATGGCCCTACGATACCAGTGGGAATGGGACCCTCGCTCACGATACCAATAGCGCTATCACCACATCCGTATGATACAGCACCAGAACCAGCAGTAGGAAGAATACCTTCCAAAGCCACTGTAGCTAAGAACGGTAGGTTACCGCCGGCTATCAGAGAACCTTCGATCGCGTTCTCAGAGATCACGGTCAGGCCAGTAGGTGCGATGGGAGAGACGCTTGTTACGATGAAGCCTCCACCGGTGGAGGCTACTCCGCCGCAGCCACAGCCTGGACCAGCGATCCCGGGGCCGATGATGGGACCTCGGCCGATGCACTGGCTTAGCACACACTGGAAACCAAAAACTCAAATTAGAATTCGCAAATGAAAACAAAAGATCACGTATCAGCAATGCTCCTGGTATTATATATGTTAATAGGCGACGGTAACCGCTTAAAATCAGGTGGCCCCTTAGCTTCTTTGATTTCAAATAGCATGAAAAGAAACATCAAACTAGGCTCCGCAAGAACACTAGCTAAACAGCGTTCCAGTTTTAAATAATTTGCGGGAGAAACTATAGACAATTAGGGCAGTCAACGCAACCTCAATGCCTCTATCGTTGCAATTGAAAAAATAAAATAAAAATCACTTAATCCTGTATTTTTATGTATTTTTTTAAGATTAATAATTAATCACTTAGTATGATTTATGCTAAAATATCGATCTTATTGTTGCATAGAAACCCCGTGTGCAATAGGGAAATATTGTTTTTTTTTTAAGCATTTACCTGTGCAATAAGAGCCTGGGCGCAGACAGCAAGGATAAATTTGGCGGCCATTTTTCTTTTTTCTGTTTTTTCTAATCGAAAACTAAGTTGAGAATGGTTTTAACTGATACCGCTAAAGGTTTTATACTAAAACATAATGCAATTCTATGTAACCAAAACCCCTGGAAACAAATTTTGTAATAGTAGATAATGAATTTCAATATTTCGGTTAATAAATTACAAATATTAGTGTAGTAGGACATTATTTATCGATATGACATGAAATTACAAAATAGATAATGTTCTCTTTGTCGCTATCGGACGAGCTCTGTGGCGCAGTCGGTGAAGGCCCGCCTGCGACGCACAAGGTTGCGGATTCGATTCCCGCCGCGGTACAAATGCTTGTATGATCTGCAAATATTTGTCTCGGGGTCTGGTTGTTTGTACTGTACTAATAATAATTATATGCATATATGTACAGATAAAATGTATATAAGTGCATATATCAGTCATTTAGTTCCAATAACACTAGCTCTGCTACATTTATTCAAACGACTATGTACAAGTAGGTATATACAAAATATACAGATGAAACAGCTAGCAGCAGATCTAAAGACCGTTGAAAACGATCTAGAGATAGCTCAACTGATCCAGATCACCAGGCGGAAGCGTTCCCAAAATACTGGCCGCATTGCCACGCTGAATAGCGATGCTAATGCGTTGAGCCAGATAAGAGCCAGCTCTCTTGTCACGCGTCGCTTCGACCAGTCGCCCTGATAGAATTTTGAAAACGCGATGGGCCCCGGTTTCCCACGTACCCAGAGTCTCAACCTCAAAAGGCTCAAATAACCAAGCTCTGCTTAGTTTGGTGATAGATGATGCTGTGTGAAAATGTCCAGCTTTATTAATGTTATTATATTTTATAGTAGTTAGAGTTTTTTTTGTGAGTCAGATTTTATTGAGCGCTAAACTAAGGGCTCTAGATTGTTCGCTTTAAATAGTAATCTCGCCATATTTTGGCTGTGGTGTAAACCTTATAGCATGATCTATGTTTGTAGCCAATAACTTTTAGTACCTACCTAATTACATTGGTATAACAAAACTGATACTTATATATCTTACTAGCTTATGCTCACGGCTTCGCCCGCGTGTTACCCGGATAAAAAGTATCCTATATGTTATTCTGATGTTTAAGCAATATTGCTATAAAGTTTCATCAAAATCCGTTCAGTAGTTTTTGCGTGAAAGAGCAATAAACATCCATCCTCACAAACTTTCGCGTTTATAACAATAGTAGGACTACTGTGCCGCACTCGGCCCCCTAACCCATCGTGCTATTACTTATTTTGCTTAGCTTGTAAGGGTCGTAGCGTGATTTTAAATAGCCTTTCCCAAGAATTGGGCTATCAAATGCAAAAAAAAACAAATGTGTGTTTCTAGAGAATAAGCACGTTCAAACAAAAAAAACTCTTTAGATTTATTTTTATTAGTATAGCTAGATTACTTATTCATAAACCCCCGCGACAGCTAAATTCAAACTGTTAGTCGGCAAGATCTTATTCCGATCAGTTTTGGGTTGGCTGTTTGTTAGAGACATTTAATACATAACATGGAGTAGCTTGTCGTAGCTATATCCCAGAGATTTGACGGCAAAGTGACATCCTATTTAGCGACTAGTAATGACGCTTGCCAAATTACCATTTTGATAACTGTCAATCCCGAGTACAGTTTTGGACTTTTCTACTAGTTATCGCTAATCGCTATTTGTTTCTTAACCTTACTCGAGAGCGTTGGGTTGGTTATTCGTTAGCGACATTTAAGACATAACATGGAGTAGCTTGTCGTAGCTATATCCCAGAGATTTGACGGCAAAGTGACATCCTATTTAGCGACTAGTAATGACGCTTGTCAAATTACCATTTTAATAATTGTCAATCCCGTGTACAGTTTTGGATTTTTCTACTAGTTATCGCTAATCGCTATTAGTTTCTTAACCTTACTCGAGAGCGTTAGGTTGGTTATTCATTAGCGACATTTAAGACATAACTCTTGGAGTAGCTTGTCGTAGCAATATCCCAGAGAGTGGACGGCAAATTGAAATCCTATTTAGCGACTAGTAATGACACTAGCCAAATTTTCATTTTGATAATTGTCAATCCCGTGTACAGTTTTGGACTTTTCTACTAGTTTTAAAGATAAAGATAAAGATAAAGATTCATTTATTTGCATCAACATAATGTATGTTACAGTTGTAGATCTTAAATATATTCAAATTTCCAATTATATTCTACCTTAAAATTAGGCATGCAAATGTTTAAAATTACATTTGTATTTAGTTATTTTAAATTATATTTGTTTGTTAATTGTACATAAAAATTAAATAGTCAAAGTTTTAGATCGCCAGCTAAAAATTCATAAATGTTGTAATAACACTTACTTACTAATAATTGTTTTAATTTAGATTTAAACATAATCTCATTATGATTTAAAAAGGACTTAGGTATCTTATTATAAATTTTAGGTGCCATACAGACTATGCTTTTTTGTAACAGAGCAGTTTTACAACTAGGCATACAGAGTCTGGGGTTATCACGTCTGTTACGTACCGCAATGTCAGCCATTCTAACAAATAGATGATGGTTTTTTCTTACAAATAATGCAACTTCGAAAATGTACAGTGACGGAAGTGAAAGAATTTTATGCTTAATAAATAATGGATAGTTGCACTATCAGTCATAGGTATGCCGAACATGGATCTAATAGTTCGTTTTTGCGCTTTAAATATAATATCCTTATCGGTAGAGTTACCCCAGAATATAATACCAAATCTGAGTATAGATTCTACTGTCCCGTAGTAAGCCGTGAGCAATGATTGTATATTAACAGTTGTAGATAGTTTGAATAGAGCATATGCTGAACTACTGATTCGTCTACTCAGTATGTCT
The DNA here is from genome assembly GCA_961405105.1 of Perizoma affinitatum. Lineage (NCBI taxonomy): Eukaryota > Metazoa > Arthropoda > Insecta > Lepidoptera > Geometridae > Perizoma > Perizoma affinitatum. The sequence continues at coordinate 7,188,325 of OY560207.1, forward strand.
ATGTGGCATTTCCAATTAAGTTTATGATCAATTTGTATACCTAAAAATCGTCTAGAGTCAACTGTATTAACATAACAACCTTGGAATTCTAGATTAATATCCATTGGATTTTGAGCTCTTTGACTAAAATGAATTATATTTGTTTTAGTAATATTTATTTTTAAATTGTTGTTGTCAAGCCAGGTAATTATTGAATTAAGAGAATTATTTATGTCATATTTATAAGAGTTCATGTCATTATACTTAATTGTCACAGTGCTATCATCAGCAAATAATGTCATAGGTTGATTAATTGTGTTCGGAATGTCATTTATATATATGATAAAGAGTAAGGGTCCTAATACGCTCCCCTGGGGTACTCCATATTTAATTTTTCTAACTGCAGATTTGTAAGATATTTCGCACTTGGTTTTCCGTTCCAATCTCGTTATTTCTGTTATTTGGCATCGATCTTTGAGATACGATGAAAGCAGGTCCGAGATATTTCCTCCGCTATTAATTTAATAACCTTACTCAGGTGCGTTGGGTAGGTTATTCGTTGTCGTATGGAAATGAAACTTTGCATGTATAGGTAGTTCGGAAGACAAATCAGTGGGTACTAGTAAACCCATCGGGTTTGGGCTCATATGATTTGTTTTGACGAGTCCAAATAAATTGGGTCTAGTAACGAGGGTCTGATGATAGCGTGTTTTTTTAGTTTTTTAAACTACATATTTTTCTGTCGTCTTGTATAACTTTAAACGACCATAAAAACAAACTAGGTGGTAGGTAATAGGTGAGGTGGTAGGATTAATTTTACCATAAGAGAAAAAGAAAGGGGGAAAAGTAAAAATATGAATTACAAATTACACAATAACTTTATTACCAGCTAATTAAAAATAAACAATTTATAAACCACCGTAGCCGATGCTTAATCCATTGTATCCTAGAGCTGAACCGTACAGCGGCCCAGCAACAGCAGATCCGAATGCAGGTCCAGCGAGACCAGGTCCGAACGCGGGTACTGCTAAACCGGGTCCAGTGAGACCGGATCCGAATGCGGGTCCTGCTAGACCGGGTCCGAACGCGGCACCTGCGAGAACGGGTCCAGCGAGACCAGGTCCAGCGAGACCGGGTCCGAACGCGGGTCCTGCGATGCCAGGTCCGTACGTCCCGGCTGTGGTGATACCAGTCGTAATAGGACCTTCGCTAGTAATACCAACAGCTCCATTACCGCAGCCATATGAAATGGCACCCGCTCCAGCAGTAGGCAGGATTCCTTCTAATGCCACCGTGCCCAAGAACGGCACTTCGCCGCCAACTGATAAAGTGCCTTCGATGGCGTTCTCTGATCGGACGCTCAGGCCGGAAGGGGGTAGGGGGGAGTAACTGCTGACTGGAAAGCCGCCGCCTGTGGAGGCCACGCCGCCACAGCCGCAGCCGACGCCATATGACCCGGCAAATCCTGGGGCCAAACCTGGACCAATGCCAGGGGCGAGTCCAGGAACAATGCCAGCTCGGCCGAGACACTGGCTGAATGCAGACTGGAAAGGAAAATTGTTAGTTATTTGTCGCGATTGTAATTAATAAGAGTTCAAATTTAAGTTCTATTTTAGTCTCAGTCTTCTAACCTCCTAAAAAAAAATCTCAAAAAAAAGATTTCGAGATTTTAAGCTTACTGACTGCAAGTAGATAATATATATATTGAGACAAAGGGAGGACAGTTGTGTTTGTTTTTATTTTGTGACTAATTATTGTGAATAATTTGTTAAGTATGACAAAGTTTTCCGTTATTGTGTTTATTTTATTTATATAGACAAACATGTCAAGAATACCGTAGTAGAACAACGTGGATATCCAGAATCATTTATTTATTTTATGCATGATGAATATTGTGAGAGCGAATGAAACAAAAGAGGTATGTCAGGATCATAGAAAGGTCTCTGGTCCTCTGGTCTGGTCTAAATCCATGGTCTCTGCTTACCCCTGGGACACAGGCGTGAGTTTATCTAAGTATATAATATATAAATATGAATTTAAATCTAAGCTGATCAGGATTGTACGTTTTTCCTGTATAAGTAATCATCATTCTTGTAAACCCATGTTTCGCGAAATAAATTAACAACGTAAATTTAATAGAAGACAAGATTGAAAACAATAATGATAATCGGCTTCGAAAATTGCAGACTTTATTTTATAAATTCTACTTTAGAATAATTATAACTAGGTCAAGCGCGAATAAGTTGTTTAAATTGTCGAGTCCATCATAGCTAAAATAACGTTTTTTTTTTTAGAAGATTTGAAATTAGTTGCTTCGTAACTTACTTTGACTAGAAGTGCCTGTGCGCAGAAAACAAGGATAGTTTTTGCTGACATTTTTAGGTTACTTATTATTTTGGAAGACAACTGGTTTTGGAATGGTCAGCTTATAGTATTTATACAAAACGTATGTCATCATTGTGTCCCAGTAATACGAAATAACAATAATAAAAATATAAAATGACATCGGTTATCGTAATAAGGAGACTTATCAACTAACCTATTTCTTAACGTTATCGAATAGAAATTTCATTACGATTTCAATACATATCGATAAGCTGAGAATGCTTTTTATTTCACCCACTTTTGAAGAGTAGGTAGTTAGTTATACGCGAGATATGCTTAGCTGAAGATAGTCACGCAGCGGCGAGCTCCATAATCTAATTTATCACTGTAGGTTACAACCTACAAATTGCAAATTAAACAACTTTATTTGACAAGGTTTATTTGACACAACAAAATTCTGTATCTGTAGTTTTTTGTAAAAATCTTACTGTTATTATAAAGAATAATAATGCTGGTCATTTTTCACACAGCATCATATAGCACCAAACTAAGTAGAGCTTGTATTATATATAGCTTGTGTCTATTTTATTTACAATGAACCTGTCCTTTCTGTGCTTAGTTGTTTTGTCAGATAAACTTTTTAACACACATATAACACATATTACCTTCACATGTAACAAACTAAATAACAAGCAACAAGTCTTGGAAGTCAATTTTATCCTACTTCTTATTGTCGTATTAAAATGAATGAAAAATCCGAACTACATCAAAATTATATAGTTCGGATGCAATTTGACAAGTATGTAAGCTATCGAGGGAGCGGAGCGATGATATCGGGCATTTAAGGTGTGTAACGCATCACCCGAAATAAGGAACCAAATCAATTCTCAGAAAAGGTAAAATTGATCATCAGCCCATTCCAGCGAATCTGATATCCACTATCTATATCCCTATCTATATCTATATCCCAGTACGCATCAAACGATTCAACCATGGTAGGTATTTGGAATTTTAAAATGCTAGATGCATTTTATTACCGCGCCGATTTTCCTAAACAATCCATCCGAAAGGTTCGCATAGTTTATTGAGATTATACATTTCTTACACCTAATTCGAAGTCTACAGGCACTCTTCGATTTCTACGAAATCATAATTTGAAAGTCGTAGAGGTTCCTCGAAATCAAGAGATATTAAAACACTTACCCCGTAATCTGAAGAAATATCAAACCTTACGAATTCACCAACACGCGTACGAATCTGTTAAAGCTACTCGAGCTCGTTTAGATTCAGAAGGAACTGGATATTTAATTTTGCATGTACACTTTGTTGGATTCAAGAATCAAACCTGAAACACTTCTAATCATACGATGTGATATGATTCAAACGGAGTCGTCGGAAACCCAACAAAACCAAACCCCACTACATAGTTTAGCTAACACTAAACCACAGATGTATTATTGATTAGAACCTACAATGCTAATGATTTTACTTCCCTAAACTACTTAAACTATTACACATATTAAACCCCAATAACCGCGTTAGAATCTATAATAAGCTCGTTATTATTTTGTATGAAACCGTTCTGTGAAAAATAGATAAAAAAATCTGCCCTAGCTATTTACGCGACCCAAGATTGTCATTTCATGTCAAAACAAACGTATTTGAAATACAAAGTTTGTTTATATTGTTTGTACCAATGAGTTGTGTCATAATTTCACCAAGAACCTTCTTTTAGAACAATGAGTTCGCTATTCGATGAAATACGCTTTTTTAAATGAATTCTGAAGAACCAGCCCAAAAGACCTTTACCGTATATTTGTGAACGTGACAGACCCCGGTATAGAGGTCTGAATCGTTACAGGCGTAATACGCCTTCTTTATTAGATTATTCTTTATATGTGATTTAAGTCTACGATAAGGCAGCTCGGATGTATTTACCGGAAGCGTATTGTAGAAGTGTACCGAGTTCCCCATAAAATACCCATTCGACTTAATAATCAAATTTTTTAAATGTGTATTTTTTTATTCCTAGTAATAGGTTACTAGGTAAGTATAGTTTTCATACATATGCTCTGCAATTACTGTCATAATGTTATTTCTTTGAATAGTTCCCTTAAAAAGTCACGAGGCTTCTTCCTTATGGCAAACATTGCCCTTTTTTTGTAAAACAAATATTGTTTGGATATCATGACACTATGAAATTAGCTGAAATATACTAACCTAGCTGTAGCTTCCTCAGTAAGATGTCTCATTGTCCTAACTGCGTATGTAGCAGAACTAATCACCTGCAATCGCTTCTAATTGTGGACTCCATTGCAATTTTGAATCAATATCAAGTCCTAATTATATAGTAGAATCTACGATATCAAGCGTTTTTCCATTTAATTTAATGTTGGTAAGTATCATACTGAATTACATTCTACAAAGTGAATTTGATACACTTAGTTATTTTAGAATTTTGTAAGAGATTATTTACTGTAAACCAATAAAGAACTCTCTATAGAGATACGTTTACATCGTCTTAATTTGCTTTAGATCTATCAACTTTAAAAATTAAAGAAGTATTATCTGCAATTAAAACTATATGTTATAAGGTTTATACGAATAAAGGAAGATCGTTAACGTAAACCATAAACAAAAAAGGGCCAAGTATCGAACCCTGAGATGCCGTAAAAAATGGTGACGCATCGCTATTTCAATGGCCTTCGTCTGTTAAGTCATAGCCTCTCTCAAATTGTTTCCGCAGAGTATCTCCAGTTCCACTGGGTGCATCAATGGTATCTACAGCGCTACGGTGACATTGGATTTTCAGCTGGTCAGTCATGGAGTGGCTAGTAACCAGCATTCGCTAAAGGTGGGCTTCATAGTCGTCCGTCGCACCCACTGACCTACTGTGGTCACAGAGAACAAAAGGTCCACCTGCCTTTCTGAGCCACTGTGGGCTTGAACAAATTTTCCATATAGTTCAGGTACTTAGTCTTTTTTATGGCTCTAAACCTATTTATGATCTTCATCCTGCGTATGCCCTTGGACCTGATTATAGTTCAGACCTGTTTAGGTTCAGATAGCATCGGCTGCAATGGTTGTAAGTACTTGTGGGGCAGTATACCTGTTTACATTATTTTAGTTGTCATATGAGTTACCTATTGTTTTTTTTTTGTTTAATTAACCTTAGAACGATACTAACGTACTTTTTTCTTCATCTAAATTTTCGTCGTTATTTATTTCTTAGTTACCCCTGCACTGTGTCAGTATTGAGTTTCGAAGCTGATCTGCAAACGAAGTTGTAATGTTGTGACCAATGGTGCGCATTTTAGGCTGTAATAAATGGGTCACGTGTATCTAAAGTCTGTGTTGGCCAACGCCGGCAAGTACTGAATAAAATAAATGTGTATTTTTTAGAAAAGATTAACACTGTACTGCACTCTTCCCAATACAAACTTCGCTGCCTTACTCAAAATCTGTTTTGATTCAGGCAGCGACTTATATAAGTTTTTTTACACAAAATGGTTTAGATTAGTCTTTGCAGGCGGCCGTTATAATGTAATGTCTGTTGGGATAAAAATGATGTTCACGTTCAACTTCTTTCCTATAAAACGCGCTGATTGAAAAATTAAATTCTGTATTGTGGGAATCAATTTGAGACGTACTGAAGAAAGGTGAAGAGTACCCTAAACCGGTGAACTTGCATCAAGAATGTTACGAGAGTGAATGAAGCAAAAATGTATGATAGGACCGTAGTAGCAATTGAAAATCCGTGGTATCTGCGTACCCCTTCAGGAAACAGGCGAGAGTTTATATATAAGTGTGTACAATTCAAAAACGTATATGTATAGAAACACAAACGCAAGTTTAAACTACTACTTCTTTCTGCGCAAACGGTTTGATAGTGGAAGCCTTTATTTCTCTTCTATCTTAGAAATTATAATCATCATCATTACACCTTAGAAGTTCACTGCTTGTGATATTTGGGAGTTTAGATACGCATTTTATCTATACTTATTCTATGTTTTTTAAACTCATGTCTGTTGTCAGTTTCATTATTGGTACCTACGTGCAATTTCTTATTTTATCTTGTCTTCCTGATTATAGTGATCCTTAGTCTAGATCTAAAGACTCGTTCACAAATTTTGTCAATAACTTATATTACCAATTAGGTTTCTGCATAAGGATTATGATTTCATTTCTTTTTCAAAGTTTGCAAAATAAAAGTTTTCCTACAAACTTCTAACAAAATTTGTATACAATATAGTAAATAAATGTATTGAACTATTTAAGCTTATATAAGTACCTGGTTAGAAAATTAATCTTATTTTTTATATCTGCTATTGATATTGGGAGAGGACGGAAGATCAGCGCGCTACTTACCTACACCAAGTCTGCGGCGCTTTATGCTGAGTCCTACCCCAATTTCGTAGCTACTTACCTCATCAGCAGTGTAACCATCTTAGTTATATACCTTATTATTAATTAGCAAATAAATGATTTATCATCATCATCGATCATCTGTAAATGTGACATCCACAGAAAATAAACATTTCGTCCGGCGTCAGCAAACTTACCTATATACTACGTGACTTGTTATTATGTAGATGGTACATACCAATTACCTACATTACATTATTAAATAAATAAATAAACTATCATTGGCTAGATGATAAAACGTGACATAGTTTATTTATATTTAATTTACGACCTCTAAGGCGCGGTGGGCGAAGGCCCGCCTGAGGCGCAGAAGGTTGCGGGTTCGATTGCCGCCGCAAGACAAATGTTTGTATAATCTGCAAATATTTGTCTCGGGTATGGGTATTTTCTATGTATAATATGTACGTATTTACAAAATAAAGGTAATAAGTATTATATCAGTTATTTAGTCCCATAGTACAAGCTATGCTTAGTTTGGGTCTAGATTCCATTCTTTTTGGAATAAGGAATCCGTATATCAGGGAAAGTATGAAAGTAGCGCCAGCGATGGTAAAGTTGAGGAATAATATATGAGCGTGGTATGGGCACGTCATGAGAAGAGACGAATATCACATTATGAGAATAGTATTAAATATGAATTTAAATGGAAATAGGACCCCAAATACATATTTTTTTTAAATTACGGTATAAAAAAAAACAAAGTGGATTTGCACCTACCCTTGATGATGATGAATCATAATAGGGAAAATCAATGAACACAGGTTTGTTTAAAACGGACTAGTTTATTTTCTTAAACTCGAATATTTGCTTCAAAGACTTATAATGCGCCACATCCGCAGCCGAGGGCACCGTAGCCGATTCCACCGAGACCGTTGTAGCCGATACCGGCGGGGCCACCGAGTCCACCGATGGCGCCGATACCGGGACCGTAAGATCCGGGGGCAGCGATGCCGGTGACAATGGGACCCTCCTCCGCGACGATGCCGACGGCGCCGTTACCGCAGCCGTATGAGACAGCGCCCGCACCAGCGGTGGGCAGGCAGCCCTCGATTCCGACAGTTCCCAGGAAAGGCAGATTGCCGCCGACGCACAGACCACCCTCGTATACGTTCTCAGACAGCACGGACACGCCGATGGGGGCATGGGGGGAGGCGCTGGAGACTGGGAGACCGCCGCCGGTGGAGGCCACTCCTCCGCAGCCGCAGCCGCCGCCAAGGCCGTAGCCAGTCAAGCCATCCAATGCCAAACCGCCGCCGTAAGGGCCTCCCCAGGCACCCGATAGGCCGGAGCTAGCCAGACACTGGCTAAAAGCGGTCTGCAAATAAAATCTATCATTAATACATGCTAGAAATAGTCGAGGTTGATCTAAATATTAAAGTATAATAGGATTTCTCAACATCGATTTTTCCTTCTTGAATGTTTTTAGGGTTCCGTACCTCAAAACGAGGTACAGAACCCTAAAATCACTTCGTTGTCCGTCCGTCTGTCTATCAGTCTGTCAAGACACTTTTTCTCAGGAACGCCTGGAGGTATCAAGTTCAAACTAATATCAAATACGTAGGTCTACAGTCTCTTGGAGCTCTCAAATAATCAAGCTTCAAGTCTCTGTGCGCAAATCAGACTCGCGCTTGTTCGTTTTTTTCTTAATTACTTTAACTATAGTATAGAGGGTACAAACTAACAACACGTTCTAGGATAGAAGGTGATCGACACTTTTTCGACTAGTTTTTTTAACATCGTGACGATAGATAGATAGATAAACTCTTTATTGCACACCAAAGCAAATTAAAAAAACACAGTAATTCAGAAAATAAAAGGTACAATGGGCGGTCATATCGCTAAAAGCGATCCAAACAACTATTTAAATAATTTTATTTCTTTGTTTTTGCTAGGTTTTGTCATATCTTGTAAAACAACAAGTCGACGTTTTGGCATAAGAAATTAATACAGACAATCGTTTTTGGAGTTATAACCGTAATCAAAGTGTATGTATGTACTTAAAAGAAACACGATTTTAGCAAGCAAGCAATTATAAAAAATAATTCAACTATCCACCTCCTGGCTTCATCATCCCTTGTAACCAAGCCAAATTGATTGGACTCGTCAAAATAAATCATATTTTATGTGCCCAAACCCGAGGTGTTTACTAGTAGCCACTGAAGAGTTCCACTGTCCACCTCTTTCTCCGTTATCAGATCAGCTCCAAGATATTAATTTATAGTATTGTAATCTGAACTACATACATAAAAAGTGTCATTTCGATACGACAATTTGTAGGTTAAAATGGCCTCCATTTCATCATCATTTTATAAAATTTTTTGTTTGTTATTTAGAAATTAATCTACAAGCCATGTTAAAAAGACAAAAAGAAGCCATTTTTATGAAAGTTTATTCAATAATGCAGGTACTTACTTGGACTAGGAGCGCAGATGCGCAAAGTACCAAAGCATTGAATGCCATATTGATTTAGTTGAAGCGGGCAGCTGATGTTTTTCAGATCCAACCCTCAGCTTTTATACCATCTTGTTAGCCAACATTAGCAATTAGGTAAAAAAAATATATAATAAACGTGTCCTTTCTATGATACACTAATCTGAATAAAGTAACATGACCTACGAAAAAGTTAGGTATTTACACGTTTTTTTTATCAAATTGCTAGCAACGTACACTCTTCTACAGTTGTAATACAAACATCACGACCATAAAAAAAAGTTTGTAGTTTGCTTATCCATTTTTGACTGCTTTTTATTGAGTAAGATTCAGACATAACCAAAAGATCGATTCCATTTAGATTAGTAGAAGCCACACTGCAGCTAAGCTTTTTATAACTAGTCAGTCAGACCATGAAAAGTGTCTACCTCAAATGCTTGGTATATGGTATGGAAGATGCTTCAGATAGTGTGTTCAAATGATCAGCAGGAGGCTCAGCAAGGTACGGTTATTCGGAATGTTCAAATGGTTAACATGGAAAAGTAACGCTATATTGAAACCAAGTACTCAAGTAAGGAATGCGTTGGACAAAGAGCGCAGGTTACCAAAAGTGATTTCGCTGCCATTGTTGCAAATGAAATTCAAACTGTGATTGAATGTTTTTCAAATTGTGACCTAGTCCTCAAATACTAATTCACCTCTAGGAATTTTGCAACAGATACTAGGAGTATTATTGTTGTACGAAAAATTATAACCAACGTGCCTAAACGAAAATTATAATAATTCGCAACTTACGAAATAAATTTGTATTGTACAGTATACCCGGAACCTTGTCGATAAAATATTTAGCCGATACATACCTAACGTTGACATTCGCGTTTTCAGTTTTCTACAGAGGTACTGACGTACTACGAATACTTGCCCAATATTGACCTGGCAAGTGCAGTATAAATTGTACCTTTCAATTGCCAACGCAAGCTAAAACCGGCCATGTTTTCACAGAAGTTTTACACTTCGCGAGAAACGAAAACAAACATGTATAGAAATATTCGTCAAACACGGAATACAGTTAATGCGAGAAATAACTGAATAACCAGAAATTAATTGTTTGATTTTGTAAGGAAAAATCCACAAGCCTAATTATTAGGCTAGCAATCCTGAAAATTTCTATGAAATTAAAAATGAGACTGTTCATTCTGGTGATACAATCACAGAATGGTAGATGACAGAAGTGATAGAGTTTTTGTACAGCACGGCCTCCCTGTTCTGGGTCTGAAGACGCCCTTTTTGAAGGAATTACAAAAAGAGATGATACACAGAGATGTTTTCTGCTTTAGCGGATGTCTTCAAGCTTTAGCGCTAGATCGGAAATGGAGTCAATAACATCATCAATGGCGAATACATCACTCACCTTCGATTTGCCAAAGTCATCATGGCGGAAATAAACTACTTTGTTTTGTTAAAAATTTACAATCTCATCAAATCTGCTTTATCGCTGAGATACATTTTATTAATTCTGTAAAATAAATAATAATCTACAGCGTTAGTATTCTTGATTATTCTGTGATCCTACAGGCTTTATGTAAAACATGAGGCATGTTTCACTCCACATTTTAAGTAAGAAAATATACCTACAGCGAGTCGGCGACGGCTTTTATTTCAAATGAGTAGAACGCGTCACCATCAGTAGATAGCCTGCGCTAGGTTTTCTGCGGAAGGTGGCGACAAGTGCGTTAGATCTAGTAGAATACGCCATGTTCAAAGGGCAACGTGGGGTGTAATGCGAAAGGTGAGCATGGTTGTTCGGGCACGTTCAAAGGGCAGCGCTAGGTTTTGTGCATAAGGTGGGCACAGGTGCGTTAGATCTAGTAGAATGCGCCACGTTCAAAGGGCAACGTGGGGTGTAGTGCGAAAGGTGGGCATGGTTGTTCGGGCACGTTCAAAGGGCAGCGCTAGGTTTTGTGCTTAAGGTGGGCATGGTTGTTCGGGCACGTTCAAAGGGCAGTGCTTGGTTTTGTGCAAAAAATGGACACAGGTGCGTTGCAATGTGGAATGTGGTGCGGAAGGTAGACACGGGTGCATTATATCTAGCTGACATGTTGGAAGCGAGCGAACGAATCAAAACTTAATCTACGAGGCAACTAAGCTCAAAATAGCGTACTGGTGATCGAGGAGTGAGTCTTCGGTACATTATTTACGTATTATTGATTATTCTGTAACCGTACGTGCTTTTCTATAAACTTTAGTTATCAATTGTTAGAAATCTAATTAATATAGATCAGTATTATGTTTTCACAGCCGTCGACCAAGACAAATACGCTTACTTTTCCTTTCACGCACATTGAAACGCAAATTTGTCAAGGTAAAACTTGACAGCAGTCACGTGACATTTCCACAGCTAATGTCATTTCCATACAATTCAATGTTTACGCAGGCGTTAACGCCAACTTTAAGTGGTGTCTAGACCCTCAGTTAAACTTAATAATAACACGAATACAATAACTTAGGAAATTCTGACATTAACCAAGTTGCATCTCCTAAAAACCTTATAAAGTTCTTCATACTATTTTTCAAAGTGGGCGATAGCGCCCCCTTGTGGGTGCAGTAAAAGGCCTAGAACAAATTGGGAGTTGCTTAGGTGATGGTGCCATTGGAATTGTCAGTGAAGAGCCTATTGCTACTGATATCGTTGGGCCGTACGGACTGTGCCCGGTCTTCGGCTTCTGCCTTCGTAGAGAAAGTTCTCATTTCTATTCTATACTAGCGAATTAGACTGTCCAAATTGCGATGGGCATTAGGCAGCGCAAGGCGATATAGTTTACTATGTTCGTTGGATAACATCATTTCAAAATTTGTATTCTCTTGACGGTTGTAATTTGGTTCCTTGTGATAAACTGTTACTTGAATTTTACCAACTAGTCGCCAATCGGGATCTATGTAGTTCCCGATTGGCGACTATGGCTTATTTTAGTAAAATGATATGTCCATTACCTGGACTTAAGAGGACACTGTGTATCAACAGAAATAAATATTGCATCACATTAAATTTGATTTATCTTTTTGTTTGTCAGTAACGATCAACCGCTTCAGCTGATTATTACACTAGAACATTGTCAAAACCAGTTGTTCCTATTTTGGTATAAAAGTAATAGTATTCGGCGATTTCATTCACGATAGTATTTCCGAAAAATAGATATATTTGAGTAAGCGCCATTGAGTTTATCTCTAACTCATTTATTATCAACATCCAACTCGACCGATAGCTTAGGTAATGTTTTCGAAGGTATTTTAACTTTTGTGGAAAACAGGATGCAAGGCTATGAACTCTTCTCAACTGATTGTCTATCACGGATATCCTGTCGAGCAGCATTCGGCGACAACTTTGGATGGATACACACTGCACTTGTTCAGAAGGAATGGATTTTAGTAAAAGTCCTTATAGTTCACGGCTTGTTCTCAAGCTCAGATGACACTAAGAAACACTAGGACTCTTCCTTTCAAACTAGCTAACCTCGAGTCCGAAGTTTTGGTACGATGTACGTTATCAAAAAGGGATATCCAACAACTCAAAGCCAAACTTCGGAATGGGGTAGAAGATTTCTAAGTAAAGTTTAAACTTTTAAATTATTATGGATTTTCAGTGGGCTAATGACGCTGATGATTTCGTTTATTCCACAGTCATAGAGCTATTAAATAAATGTACTACTTAGGTTACTGACAAAAATGAAATAAAGTTTTATGCAACAAAATCTTTTAATTTTTATAAATACTTAAACCCAATTAATCTATTTACGAAGGCCATTCAAGCCTAAGCCGTTGAATCCGTTGAAACCTAATCCAGCTCCAAAACCTGCGGGTGTATTATGAGATCCCAGGCCGAAAGCACCGGCAATTCCTGCACCGGAACTTAGAGACGATCCGGCTAAACCGTAGGAACCTGAAATTGCTCCAGGTCCAGCTATGCCGAATGGACTCACTGCTTGGGCAATAGAGCCACAGGAACCGACAGGACCGGAACCAGCTAAGCCGTAAGGGTTAGCAATTGGAGCCGCAGCGACAGCTGACCCAGCTAATCCATAAGGGCCGGGAACGCCCACTGCATTCTCGCTGACGATGCCAAGATTCCCATTACCACATCCGTATGAGACTGAACCCGCACCAGCCCCAGGCATTACACCTTCTATGCCAACAGTACCCAAGAACGGTAGATTTCCACCCACAGTTAACGGCCCCTCAATCGCTAGGTTCTCAGCCAGCACTGATACTCCTGTAGGAGACACAGATGACGCGCTGGTGACTGCGAAGCTACCTCCAGTGGAAGCGACACAGCCTGAGCCAATGCCAGCGAGATTTGATCCAAATGAACCAGAACCAGCAAGATTGGGGCCAAATGGACTGACTCCACCGAGATTTGGGCCAAACGGACTAGCGCCGGAGAGGTTAGGACCAAAAGGCACACCATTTCCAAATCCTCTGGCATGACCCGCGTTCAGGGGATTGCCAATAAATTGGCTTGATATAACCTGAAAGATAAGATGAGGTCTTTTAGATGAGGTAGGGGCCTTCCTACGCTGCGTCAGTCGTTCCAGGTCGCCATCCGAGAACCTCTATCACCCAGAAGTTGTAGGTTCTGCAAGACTGACTATTGATACTACAAAATCTGTTCTGACCACTAGTGGAAAAAACCAGTTCATCGAAATAATTCCGGTACCACCCAAGTTATGATGCCCATATGGGACCACATTTAATGCAAGCTGATGCATGAGCAGAGAGCTGGCTCTTATGGAGGTCAACGCATTAGTATTGTCATTCAACGTGGCAATGCCTATCTAAAGATAGTTTGAAACGGTATTTAGATAGCTAGTTGTTCTATCGGTATTTCTTGTACTTATACCTTTTTGGACATAGTTTTACAAATAAATGTTTTTTTTCTCTAGGTGTTTGTCGTGTGACTTGTTCGTTATTGGAAAAAAAAAGTGTGGTGAAAGGATTTATTAAAAGATTTCCTTGCTTACCTGAACTAAAACTGCCACAGTGCCAAGAACTGCCAATTTATACCCCATTTTAATGTAATCAGGTCCGAACTAAATAAATTTTATGATAAGCCAAACCGTAACACCAGGTTTATAAAGCTTTGTATTTCAAAATTTAAAACGGAACTAATTTTTTATCAGTTTTTGAAACTATTCGCTATCAATGATTAACACATTAAAGGTAGGTACAACTTTATGTAACCCTTATCAGCCTTATTTGTAAACTGTATAAAAGGAAGCTAGATTTTTTATTGATATCATTTGATAGTCGTAAATTTTACAAAATGGCGCTCACTCCCATTCTTATTTTCTGCATGCAGGCCTGTTTATTCCAGGTAAATATTGAACACTAGTATTATTAACGAACGTGGTTGAGTTAAACAAGACAACACTCGACATAAACGTTGACACTAGTGACAATGGCGTCTTTGTGATCAGCATTATTTTATTTATGAGCGACTTCAAAGCCAAATCTTCACCTCAGTGTCATGGCGGTGTAAACACACGACACTCGGTTTACACGCTGAATTTCAGTGTCGCGTGTTAGGTTAATATGTCGAGAGAGTTTCTAGTGAAACTTGTCAAATTTTTTTGCGAACCAAACTATTTCTAAAAAAATTTATAATTGATAATGTAATCCGGGCCTTGTTTCAATGATTTTGAAGTAAACGTATTCTTAGCGATAGGTGACTTTTTGAGTTTGTATCAAAGATTATGCATGTGGCCTCTTCATAAAACGTGGCATAAGATTCGTGATTTGTTGCTGAATGAGACTAATCATAATTTTAATTGTTCCAGGTTGCATTAACTCAATATGCTAATTTTGGAATTGGGCCTGGTCAAATCGGGATAGGGCCTGGCCACGGTCCCTTAGGTGGATCTACCAGTCCATTAGGTAGCCCTATTGGTCCTAATAGCTATGGAATGCCTCTAGGAGGACCTTTAGGGCCCGGCCTCGCTGGTCCTGCGTATGGAGCTGCGAGTCCTTATTGTGGCTCCGGTAGTGGCAATGTTGCAGTGGCTGGAGAGTTGCCAGTAGCTGGTTCCACGGTAGTGGCTGGTCATGTACCAGTTATCGGCGGTGTGCAGTTTGGAGGCAGCATACCCGCTGCGGGGATCGTGTCTATATCAGGGAGTTGCTCATGCAATTCACCTTACGGGTATTAAGATAAGTTCTGAATAAAATGTATTTATTGAAAAGTGTTGTTATTATTATATGAGTTATGTATTATTTAATACATAACTCAGTACATAGCGCAGTGGGCGAAGACACGCCTGAGATGCTGGGTTGGATTCCCGCTATGAGACAAATGTTTGTAGGATTAGTTAATGTTTGTCTCGTGTTCTAGGTGTTTTCTATGTATAATATGTATGTTTTTACAAAAAAAGTATATAAGTAGTATATCAGTGATGTAGTTCCCATAATACAAGCTCTGCTTAGGTTGGGGCGTATCCTTGCAGGTAAAAAATATAAGTAAGATATTGGTGGCCATCATCAATCGTCCTACTTGACAATCGGGGAAGCTACTACCTTGCCTATTTCTGCCTCCAAGCAGTAATGTTCTCATTGCTGTGTTCCGGTTTGAAGGATATGGTGGCCGGTGAAATTACAGGCACACGAGACCTTTCATCTTGATATCATGAGAGATCCCTCTGGTATTGCAAGCGTCCATAGGTTTCGATAACCGCTTACCACCAGGGCGGTTAATTTGTTTGCCTATTTAGTAGTATTAAAAAAAACAATTATAAAAAATAAATAATGCTGGACATTTTTCACACAGCATCATCTATCCCCAAAGTAAGCAGAGCTTGTGTTATGGGAACTACATGACTGATATAATACTTATATACTTTTTTTTGTAAATACATACATATTATACATAGAAAACATCCAGATAAATATTTGCATATGCAAACATTTGTCCCGCGGCGGGAATCGAGCCCGCAACCGAGCAGTACCCTAGATCATCGTTTGCTTATCAATATATAAACTAGAGTTTGAACTTCAGTCGAATGTCATTTATTCAAGTATAAGTGTTTAGAAAAAAAAACTTTATTGCCATTGGTAGGCAGAGACCAAGGATTTCCATTTGCTACGATCCTGGCATACTTCTTTCGCTTCGTAAATCCTCATCAAATTCTTCATACAAGCTCGGCGATTTAGTGTACTTCTGACCTGACCATTTTCTATAATGTCTCCAATTTGGTCAGAGTACGTTCGCCGAGGCCTTCCTCTTCCAACCTTCCCATTCACGCTCGCCTTGTATACTTGTTTTGTTAATCTTCTTTCATCTAACCTTTCTATATACCCAAACCATATACAGTTTATAATTATCATAAGATACTAGCCAAGTTTTTATCACTTCTATATTGTTTTTATGTTTCTTGTCATATGTATTTTTTATTTTATTTCTTAACAAACAGTAATATATTAAATAAGTGACAGTAACATAATTAACTAAAATTAAAATATTACCAACACCATTATCCACAGCTTGCAGTAATAGTTATAAAATATAAGAGATCTTGCTACGTTATACTGTAATTACTACTATATGTACTATATCCTACTATATGTAGGTATTTAACATTGTGTATTGCCTGATCATGCCATGTGAACATGTTTCTGGGAACTGATCTAGATGTAAACTTGATGTTTGTACTGTTTTTTTTTTACTATACTGCTCTAACTGTTCTTTTCCTGTTTTGTTTACTGAATAATAAAACAAAATACCTACGCGACTCACTGAACCGCGACCTAAAAATACGTTGCTTGTTTACTATTCTCAAAACTGCTGATTTCTAACTGTTACAATCTACCAATAATAAAAACTCTAATACCTATAGAAAAATGTACGTGCGCAATTAATACGTGCTTAAATCGGCGGAGGAAACAATCGTGATGAAACCGGTAACAAAACATTCGAAGGCATGTGCAATCTATTTGTTTTCTAACAAGCGGCGTAGCGGCTTTCAACCTCTCACATGTAATACTAACTGCTCGTAAAACGTAGGCATAATCCAATTATAATAGATGGACGTGCCTCAGACTACCCCTTACTTAGTATACTCATAGATTAGATAAGTTTTACGCGCTGAGTATATCTCAGCATCATCAGGATTACGATTGTGAGCGTGTTTGTGCCGTTTGATTTGGAAGGTACCTCGTAGCAATTTCGTAGCTACGGCTCGTAGCTCGTAGAGCTTGGACGTAGAGGATGAGTCCGCGTGTCTAAGAGGTCTTCACACAAGGTCTAAGACCCCTTTTGTTTGAGTTGGGAAATCCATTGTTCCATTGCGGAGGCGATACAAGGGTTTCATGGCGGATTCCTACCGGCTAAAACCACCACTATGTCGCTTCATGACGTCTTGTCTGTCAAGGGTATATACAATTTAGAATATAATTACGACTATACCACGTATTTTACTATTCTCTTGCTGACGTTTCGTTGACCGTTTAGAGGTCCTTCCTCATGACGTCGAGAGACGGGAACTTTGTCTTGTATGTCAGGTACGTTAGCGCTTGCCTCGGTAGGATTTACAACGCTGTGCCAACAAGCTAACGTTGCAATCCTACTATCCTATCCTACTTCCTACTAATATAATAAATGCGAAAGTCTGTGTGTGTGAATGTTTGTTACCATTTATCTCCGTAGCTACTAAACCGGTTTTGATGAAATTTGGAATGTAGATACTCGTAGTTTAGGTTCTGGAATAACAATAGGCTAATCGAAAATCAACCCCTAAGTGGGTTAAACAGGGTAGTAAAGTTTCTATGGAAATTTTTATTCCTTGGTGATTCTAACTCAAAACTCGGTAAAAACGAACTTTTAAATAAATAGTAAAACACGATTTTTTTATTTTTTCAAAACGGGTAGTTTTGAAAATATAAAAAAATCGTGATGTTCAATAAAGTTCTGAAAAATGTATAAAAAATAAAATATTCCCGGGTTTGATACACTAAAAAGTTGGTGGTTTATCTACATAATACGCGGGCGTAGCCGCGTGCAGAAGCTAGTATTATATAATATTGCAAAGTTAGCTTGTTGGTACGCTTGCTTTTAAAGTTACACCTTGAGGCTGATGTATTTAACGATACCCTGCTTTGTATTGAAAGAGCCAGTCTCAATTATTGTGAAGGTAAATAATAATAATTAAATTTCTGTTATATTTTATCTATAAGTATTTTATGTATTTAGTGTCTAAGTAAAAAAGTTAAAAAGTAGATATATCTTAGTTTCTTGGTCAATGTAAAATTTATTCCGTTAAGTATGTAGGTATTACCAAGTTCAGTATATAAGGTGATAGAAATAACGACTTTAGTTTTTCTGTTATCTTATTTTCTATTTGAAATAAACTTTAATATTCCCAATAATAAGACTATTGCTGATCTATTAAAATTGGGTTAACGGAACACTTATGGACACATTGTCTACAATCATTATTATTTTTCTATTCAGAGTACGTTACGATACTTAACACGTTCACTGCGCCATCATTTTCAAAAAACTTTCAGCTGGTGCTTTGGAGACTTAAAAGATCTCGAAACTAACCTACCCTTTGGTGCGTTTGAGACCTAATCAATCTCCTAAAAATACAGTTTTGAAAATAATTTATATCTTCCAAAAAACCAATGACATAATATTTTGAAGTTTTTGTGGGTCAAGAGAGGCTATTGCTCTACATTTTGCTAGGTTCGCACGCAGTTATGACATTAGAATAAACTACAAATACCAAAAAAAAATTAGGTATCGATTGTATCTCTTACCGCAACCGAAGATAGTTCAATATGTGTAGTAAAGTAGTGATGGGAATAAAATAATATCTCGTCGATTGAAAAAGTTTTATTAAAAGTGTTTTTCATTAAAACATGATAAGCACATTGATTGTTTGCATTGCGCGCAAATGGTAATAATTCTTTTGGCTTTTTTAGAAGCGTCAGTGCTGTTGAATGTACGTCGTTATTTTTCGTAAACCTTTTACGAAATGGTTGATGGTTGAATGATGACCTTTTTTGAAATGGGAAGTTCAGAAGCAATAACTGATCACGTTCTGAATATTTAAAAGTCAAAATGGAAAGTTTTTTCAACTTTTGTATGGCGGCATAGGGCAGAATAACAGCAATAAACACAATTTTTAATATATATATTATTTTGAATTTAAATATTCAGAATGTATTCGATGATGCTAGGACAACACTAAATCGAGTCACGCGGCGCCCGCGCCGCTCGCCCTCCCTCTCTTGCGTCTACGAGGCGTACGATTTCACGAGTACCGACAGGTCTCCTAACGCAAGAAATGGAAATAATTATACTACTGTGCGTTAGGGACCTAATCCATCTCTATATATTTTTTTTATATCCTTGAATTTACCTTTAAATAGGAAGCAAATATGTATATTTGTCTTACTCATACTTAAAGAACTTTACACGTTAGAGCCTCCCGCAAGGAGTGAAACAACACGATTATAGTCAACGCACAATACAAAAGTCCTGCAAGATATCTGATAGATCTCGTAATGCAACGAACGTGTTAAAATAAATAAATGTATCCCAGTAAATTACAATCTAGCCTAATTTGTAATCAGCATCGACCTAGTTTTATGGAATTATCTTGCACGATTTTCACTATATTACACTATTATGAACACTACACTAAAAAGATTTGGTTCTTCAGAGTATTCTCACTAAGACCTTATAATTTACGTTCTAAATTATAATATCCGTATAGTACCTTATTTGTATTAGGTATCCTAGATCCTGTTAATCGTTTGCTGATCATTATCAAAGCCTAGTTTGAACTTCAGTCGAATTTCATATCACAAACATATCCAAGAACCATCCTTGAAGTTACACAAATCGTTTGCAGGAAACCGCATTTCAATCGGATTAATCGTTTCTGCGTCTCAGCCTTCACTCACTGCGCCACAGAGGTCAACGGTCGATAAAAACCAAGACAAACAAACAAACAATATCTTACATCAAACGCTTACGGACTCCTGACATCACGTCGCGTCGGTATGTTAGACTTACTATGAACGTCTCCAAAACCAAGTAAGGATAAAAAATATAAAGGTTCATAGAAAAAAACTTTATTGTCATTGGTAAAAGTAGAAACTAAGAGTATAGTTTTTTACTTTCATCGCCTGAACTTATACCCAGCGGCCAGCCCTGACGGCGTCTGCGTGAGTACTCCTACTGGCTGCCCACACCCATAGTTGACGGCGCCAGCGCCGGCTGTCGGCAAATCGCCTTCCAAACATACAGTTCCTGAAAACGGTAGCTTCCCAGCCACGACTATCGGGCCAGAGATCAGCAGGTCGTCAGAGCAGATGCTCAAGGTGCCTCCAGGGCCCAGCACGGCTGAAGTGACGACGGGTGAACGGCAGGGACCTGGGAATATGTTCCCGATGCACTGACCAGAGATGCACTGAAAAGAGAATTTGCATTGTTGGATACTAATTCAAATTGAAATACCTTCTTCAACCGGGACATACTGACTGAGCACTGACAAATTTTCATCCAACACGCACAAGTATTTAGTAAATGATTTTTAATGTTTGCAAAAAATCTTCAGATAATATTTTTACCTACGTAGCAATGTAAGAAAATATTCGAACAAGACCTAGCGTCATATCAGCTTTTATAGTTATGAAATGGTGCAGATTTTACAGATTTTTAAAAATGATTTCATGGCTTACATACTCCTAACGCTAGAATTGTCTGTATCGTGGATATCAGGTACTACGAGATACCACAACACCCGGAAAAAAAGATCTGCAGAAAATGCAAGCATTTGTCCCGCAGCCGAAACCAAACCCACACCTCTGCCGTCTCAACCCACAACTTACCCGCTTCGCCGCCGAGGTATAATTAATAAGACTTGTATAATATTCAAATAATGACCTTTAAACGGCCAACACAACGTCAGCAGGGGTCTAGACAAATACCTCACGCTCAGTTTTTCTTTCACGCAAATTTGTCAATGTAAAACTTGGCAGCAGTCACATTTCAACAGCTTGCATTTCCATACAATTCAATCTCTCCGCAGGCGTTAACGCTAACAGCAAGTGGTATTTGTCTATACCCAGGAGAATAGTATAGTACGTAGTATAGTAGAAGTTAATAGTATCCTGAAATTATACCAAACCACGATAATTTCAATGCTATAACTATGTAATTACCTGAAACACAGCGCCCAAAATACAAAATGTGAAAGCCGTGTGCATTTTGACCTCCGTTAGTTCCGCACTATAGTGTCGGTCGCCTATCTAGAACTAGGCTATATACCTACAGTGTTACATGGTCATGACATATTGACACACAAGATTCAGTGACCTAATCTTTGTTTCAAAACGATAAGATTCTGAGTAATATATTTCATTTAAGCCGGTAATATGTGTAATACCGGCTTAAATGAAATTATGGCAAACCAGACACAGGTAAGCCGACATGCCACAAGTTTAACGAAATAAATATTCAAATTATTTTTATTTCATAAAATTTAATAACAATTTTACACACATAATAATAGAACTACTTTAAAAAAAACTATCTACATAATATGTGATTGAACCGCTACAGTTATATAAGAAATAATATGATCCCTTGTCAATACATAATAGCGATAATCACATCTTTATTCTTTATGTACACACAAATAAACACTTACAATAGGCAGAATTAAATGACATGTACAAAGGCGAGCTTAACCGAGTTTTCTTCCAGCAAACCTTGAGCTAGAGAGAGGTATTTTTAGAAGTAGGACAGTATACAGAAAAAAAAAACCTAAAATTAACTAAATATATATATACATATATAAACCATGCTGAAATATATGGATACTATAAAACATATAGAATACAATTTTTTAGAGAGACAAATAGTGCTCTTTAACTCTTCTCCTGAAGACATCGAATGCGGAACGCTTAACCGCATAAACAGTAAATGAATCGCTGTAGCGGCTAGATGAGTGAGAGGGAGTTAATGTTAATAGTAGAAATTAGGATAACTCGCTGTTGCCACTTGTAGACTTAGTAAAGTTACGAAATCGAAAGTTGTGTTTTAAACCAAGAACCTCTTATGAGAAACGCCCTTAAGAAGCGGGTAATAAAAAAAACACTTGACGTGTATTTTCATAACCAATTCTTGAAAACATACAAATAGATTGCAACATATCTGATTGGCCATTACGAAGATAATTTATAAGACTTGAAATGTCATAAAACTCTTAAACTCGGAATTACACTTTCGAATAATACAAATTGAGGAGTCTCCTCAATGCCTCATGGATCCCATCATGAGAACTGGATTTTGATAAAAACGGGACCAATCCGGAAGTATATACTTTTAGATGAAAAAGTTTTACCCTAATCGGTTTATACATGACGTATATGACGGAGTTCTGAGGTAACAAACATTAAAAAAACGAATTGAGAAGTCTCATAAAATCCTAATTTTCATAAATGTATATGGGACCACCCTTGAAGTATACCCTAGCCATAAAAAAAACAATAATTAAAATCGGTTCACAATTGGCGAAGTTATCGCGTATCATACACACACAAAAATAAAACATACATACGAATTGTTGATCGTTTTTAAAGTATAAGCTAGATTAGTACCTATGGTAAGTGATAAGGTGTGGTAAATTACCTAGTATCTAGACCTACTCATTTAACGTAGTTAGTAGGTATGTAATGTATTATTAAACGCAATAAAGTAGGTATATAATGTATTATTAATAAATGTTATTAATAGTGTGATGAGAAAGTCTTGTTTTAAATACGTTAAGCGAGTTACCATGTTTAATTGCTGAGGGTAAGTGTTTGTGTACTTATACACAGTACATAGATTATATTAGATTATATTAAAACAATAAGAAAAAATATTACTATAATGAATGGAAAAACTAATAATTAAATGTTTTTAAAAAACGGAACAGATAATTAAAGCTGCCTGCTGTATGATACGTAAAAATGATGGGAAGAAAAATAAAAAGATGGATCTCCTCGAAGATAGTACCTATGACCTATTAGTATTATTACCATGGGTCAATCAGCCAGCAGCATATCTATGCTTTTATCACGACCTCACGCAATGCAATGTATAGATTTCTTAATCAGATTAATATAATGGACGTGACTTTTTACTGTATTCTGTAGTTCACGATATATAGGTATACATGAGGAAACTAAAATGACGTCTCCAAAACCAACTATACGGAATTCCTACAGATACCTTAGTTGTTTAAATTTGTGGCCTTTGACCTTTTGACCACTGGATTCGGAAGAATCTCTCCTAGATTAGCTTTTTTTTTTAAACTTGGCTATCAAACGGAGAGAGATTGTATTTTTTTTCAAACTTAACATAATTATAAGTTTTTTACGGGTATTTAGAGCGCTTACCTTAGGGTAGACCATTAGTGGTCTTACTGGTATTTTATAAAAAGGTAAACGCAATAAAGACTCGTTAAAAAATATAATTAGGTCCGAAAGGATGTGATTGAATATTTTATGCGGGTGGATGTTACTAGCAAAATAATCGATTGTTCATACGTAATATCCCGTTTCTAGCGAACTAGAAAACTGATTCCAAGATTATGAAAACGCCTCAATAAGAAGGAACGATTGACCAATTAGTAATTGTGTTATCGGTTTTTTTAGATAACAATCGGTTGATCAATTTCATAAATAATTAGCACATTATAAAGCAACCGATAAGTTTTATATGTATACTAGTAATAATAAAGTATTTTGTATAAATAGTAAGTTTTATAAAGCGCCCTTCAGTGTGACTTATTGAATTGACCATGCACAGGCATATTGTACTGTTTTGTCTACAAATCTTCCTGTTAAAGGTGAGCACTAGAAGTAAAGTCTTAACAATGTTAAAGCTATGAATTATAATAATAAAGAAGAAAATGTATCACTTTCTGAAGGCTCGCTAGCATCGTTAAGTCATAAATTATAAGTTTTATACGAGTTATACCTCAGGTAACGGTCACCGCTTACCAACAGGAAGGCCGTATCAAAGTTTGCCACTTAAATTGTATTCAAAAAAATTATCACTTAGTACATAGTTTTAGTACGAATAGTTTATGAGCTCCTCGGAGTGAAGAACTCGTCAGGGGAAGTACTATCACCATCCTTATTTCTTCCGCTAAGCAGTAATGCTCGCATTGCTGTGTTCCGGTTTGAAGGGTATGATGGGTGCCGATGAAATTACAGTAATATAAGACTTTTCACCCGTTACGTCTCAGGGTCGGCAACGCGCAAGTGATACCTTTGGTATATCGCAAGGGTCTATAGGTTACGGTAACCGCTTACCAACAGGTGGGCCGTATGTTTGTTAGCCAATTCAGTTGTACCCTGGTATCCTCAATCGTATCAGCGCAGGTAATTATTATGAAGGGTCAGTCGTAATAATCTGTGTTGGTTGTTTCCAGGAAGTCCTGTCATTTCCCTTGAACGGTTGCAACGGCATCCGACCTGCCCCCACCGTGGCCACCGGTAATGCCATCACGACCGTGGGCGGTTGCCACGGCCCCGCCCAAACCACCACCGTGCCACTTGTAACGGAGCTGGTTCCAGCTCTGCAGTTTGGAGACGTGAACCTGGCTGGAGACATCCCTATCGGAGGTAGGAACAACGAATTATTACCAGCTGCCCACAGACTGCCTCCAAGCGGTGGTAGACAGTAATATGATATTACAGTCTGCCACCATGCTCAGCGTCACGGTGACAAGCGGTAACAATTATGGTCCTAGTAAAATATTGTATTCATAGCTGCCCTAATACGAAATATAATTTGTTTACGTAGATAAGGTACGATAGTTTGTAGCACCTACCCTATAGAAACTGCACCCACGCGGTGGCAGACCGTGAGTTCATAGATATTCGTTAACCCTATAAATCGAGTACCAGGATGGGTCATATTTGGAGTGAATGAGGAGAAAAAAATACGTAAAAAGAACGTTATGCCAATATGGCGCAGATTGACAGGAATATTTTAACTTTAAAAAGGGAGGAGGTTCTCAAAACATCTGTATTTTTTTTCTTTGTGCCATTGTGAAACGATTTTAATGATTAATAGTAAGGTAAACTCATTTTTTTAATCCCATATTAGCGGTGCAGTGTAAAAATTAGGAATGAAATTTAATATTAGTCTTTTTATCAACTTTACGTTTTTATTGAAGCCGGTGTTTTGTAACTAATTTGATTAATTCCAGGTTCCATCAAGGTCAGTGGGCGCTTCCCAGTGTACGGCGTGGTCTCCGTCGATGGTGCAGTGCCCTCTGCAGGGTCAGCCCTCATCAACGCGGGCGGTGGCCTCGTCACCTCTGTATACGAAGGATGCAGATGCTAGTCTCCAATAACTTATAGGTTAATAAAACAGTATTACTTAAAAAAAAAGTACTTTGTTTTCCTGGATCCAAAAAAACTAGATGCAAGTACACTTTAAGAGTTTCGTATCCAATAAGTGTCCGTTTCATCAAAGTCAGAGTCAATAGGTTTTATATCACAAGGATTCATTTAAATCACAAGGATCCTTTATTATAGTCAATTTATAAACTATGTAAATAGTGGGCGAAGGCCCGCCTGTACAGGAGGTTGCGGGTTCGATTTAGGCCGCGGGACAAATGTTTGTATGATCTGCAAATATTTGTCTCGGGTGTTTTCTATGTATTATAAGTATTTACAAAAAAAAAGTAGGTATATAAATAATATATCAGTCATGTAGTTTCTTAAAACAAGGTCTGCTTAATTTGGGCCTAGATGATGAGGTATGGGAAAAAAAGTCCAGCATCATTATTATTTATTATTAATAATATTTAAAGTGAATTTACGCCTTTTCCGCCCATCTCAGTCTTAGTTATGTCTCAGGATCGCGGGTGTTGCAAGCGTCCATAGGTTACGGTCACAGCTTACCAACTGTTTGCCATATAAATTGTATTAAAAAAAATACTTGTTCTTTTAAAAGTCCTGCCTGACCACCCTAGCCTGGTATCGGATTTCTTTATGATCCTTCATTCAGCTATAGTGTGGTGCCAATCGAACATGGTGAATTCCTCATCGTCGTCAACCTTTTGAAGTCCATAGCTAAATATAGGCCTCTCTCAAAGAGTGTCCTGAAAAACAACCGCAGCGATCGCCATCCCTCGATCTCCCGCAACGATCCCGCTCCCTCGATGTCATCTGTCCTCAGTCATTCGAGAACCTTCCTTCCCTAGCGATTGTCTTTTTTGCGAGTGTGTCCTCCATTTGCAAAGGGAAAGATCTTCCACCGGAATAATCAATCTGATACACTTGTCCAGGCTATGACTGACAGTTGATTGTCGGAGGTATTATATATGTTCAGTTTGGGAGATCTAGACACTTCGATGGCCATCTGTGTATTGTATGTGGAAGCTCTTTGTATATCAGTAGTTCGTTGCTCTTCGTTGATGTTATGTAACGTACAATCATGTGCGAGAGATGTCGCTATACGAGCTATATTGGCGTACCTATTGCCACTTAAATAAGGCTAGAAGCTTACGGCGGCTATTTGTCAACAGTGAATTGACACAAGTATATCACCGCTGTTGTTAAAATGACAATAAGATCACAGATGACTCTAACTGAAATCACGATTGACCAAAAGTGGCATTTATATGTCCTATAGTTTTATGCAGTGAATAACAATAAAATACAAAAATGACTGGTTCTCGTTACGTTTTCGTAAAGCATACTCTTCTTGCCCTTATCCCATGTAACTTCGGGTCGACACAACATGTTTTCTTCTTCCACTCTCCTCCATCAGCCGTCATAGGTAGGTACATAGGTTTATGCTAAGTATATCTAAGGTGTTCTGCCATAAAAATAATTTTGCGTTTAAAATTATTGAATTAAAGATTAATTTGAAAAAATATTATATATAAAAAATCAAAGCATTATTTATTCATCATTTATCTACTATTACCTACTCCTTAAACGTCTCTGGTCCTATTTTCAAACTTCAACCATATTAATAGAGTAGGTTAGAGCGCATTATTAACACGTGCTTAAAACGGTGAAATGAACACAGTGAAGCAGCGATGGGCTTGCAACCTGTCACGTGGAATGCTTACTATCTATTTGTAAAACGCGGACACGTACCAACGTGTTAGGACGTGCCTCTGACTAGATACCTACTTACGCTCTGGTCATTCGACATCAGTTGTTTGCCTGTATAACTACATTATGTAATAGTGTTATGTAATTATTATTATTATTGAAAAGATGATACCTACCTACATCAAGGGAGCTCCCATAAAAAAATGTTGATAATCTAAAGAGGACTTCGGAGTGATGAACGGAATTGTTGAAGTCGTTTTTTTTTTTAAATTATCTTGTTTTATAATTGTGTTTTGTTTTCTTCTGTTCAAATTAAATATTATATTTAATATCTATTCTATTGCGATAAAATGTATTGTAAATGTTGTAGGTATTGTATATAAAAAATATGCTAAAAGTCCAGAGCAGAGCAGGGGCTCTGGCAGAGCGCGGAGCAGTACTAATACCATCCTGAAGGTCATAGCAGTAGTAGTCAAGTAATGACTCTCCCATATTGAAATCTTTCAGTCAGGTCCTGATTTAATAGTCTCAAAGAAAGCCTTCAATAGAAAAAAAAATCAATAGAATCGGGACATAAATGAATGACGATGACATTATTGAATTGAATTAATGTATTTCAAATAAGAAATTGTACTAACACTATGTTATTATGTAACTTACTAACAAATTGTTGAGAAAGTTTTCTGAATAAATATTATTTTGGTGTTAACTATCCCTAGTAGCATTTATTGTAGGCATTTGGTTGGGCCTCGTAGTCATCGTTAGTTGGCCAACGGTAAGGTTTGGCCATCTATTTCGGGTAGGCCCATAGATGGGGACCAACTGATGGTTTGTATTGTTGGGCCCATGTAGTTAATCCTACAGTTAACCATGTATATTCATATTAATCGTTAGTTGGCCATCGGTGCGGTTTGGCCATCTATTTCGGGTAGGCCCATAGATGAGGGCCAACTGATGTTTTGTATTGTTGGGCCCATGTCGTTATACCTGCAGTGGCATATTGATTGATATGTTGCTTTGGGCCTATGTAGGTTTTCCTACAGTGGACGTTCTTTTTTAGTTGGGACATCGTGTGGGGCCAACTGCATTGGTTTATTCTTGGGGCTATGTAGAATTTCCTAAGTGGCCCACTGATAGATTTGTATTGTTGGACCAATGTAGATTTCATATCAGTGGGCCATTAATCGATTTGCTTTCTTGTACCTTTATAGTTCTCCCTACATTGGGCCACTGACTATTTTGTATTGTCGGTCCTATAAGGAGTTCCCTATAGTGGCCCAATAATTTGTGTGTTGTTGGGCCTATCTAAATCTTATTACGGAGGGCCACTCATTATTTTATAACGTTGGGCCTTTGTTGTCTTCCTACAGTGTGCCACAGTTGGGTTTATATTGTTGGGCCTTTGACTTTCCTACAGTAGTTCTCCCTACATCGGGCCACTGATTATTTTGTATAGTTGTAGGCTTTCCTACAGTGGCCTTAGAGTGATGAATTGTTGGGCCTATGTAATCTTGCTACGAGTGGGCCACTTTTTGTTTTATTGCGCCTACTTATAGTAGCCGGTCGCAAAAACAAAACAATGAGTTGCCCGTTGTAGCAAGGTTTACAATAATTAGGCCCCACAATACAAAAACGTTGCCCACCGTAGCAAGGTTTACGTACAAAATCTGAAACAATCAGTTTATATTTACATATTCAAAGTATCTACCTAGTTAAAATAAAAAGTACTTATCAACAATCAACAAACATTTATTTCAAAAACTATTGTAAATTTGATTATTCATACTGTTAAACGGGAATTTTCACATACCGTACTATCGGTGAAGGCAACTTAGTTTAGACTTATGCTGAGTCTTCATCAGTGTAAGTGATCACAATGCACAAACTTAGTCGGTTCCTTCATCGATGGTAATATTTATTCCACATAAAAAATCCCGTTTTACGTTATGAATAAATATTAATTATTATTTTTTATTGCAGTTTCATATTTAAAATTAGCCATTACATGTTACCAATAGAACGCAATGTTCTTACATTAGCGTAGATCAAAAGAATTATACAAAGTTACTAATAAATTATATTAGTATTAAAGCAGATAATATATAATTATGTCAAAAATTATGTGCATCTATCACCATTACCCTGTGGTCATAATGATAGATAGCATTATATGCATGAACATGATAGATATAATAATTTTAAATTACATAAGGGCAAATCATTATGTCAAGCAATAGATCCCAGCTTATTATTATTAATTTAAGGATAGCGCCAATTTGTGCGAAGGCGATAGTCTGATACTGCGAACTTGTTAGTGTATCTGTGATTTCAGAATCCGTTGCCAATTCTGTCACCTTGTTTCTGCGTACTGCACCTGTAAACAAATACAAAACAGAGACGTCAATGTATGTTCCCCAAATTTTACGCGACGACAGGAGCTCGCCCGCATTTATGCGTTTCCATAAGTGGTTGTTTGTTAGTTTGCTACCATTTATCTCCGAAACAGCTTATCGGATTGTACCTACTGCAATATTTTTTTGTGTATATTGCAATCAATTTGTGTGTCTTCTTAGATAGGTTTTATCGCGTCACTTAGTAGGTAGATTTGTAATTTATATTATTGTTACTAAAAAATATAGATTGAGAACCTTTTTTGAAGTTGGTCAAAAATACTGAAATAGTTTAGTTATGTCATAGTAAACATACTTACATATTATAACTTTGACCAGGCTCAAATTTTTTAAGCAGAACTTATTGTTCTTTCCCGTCCAATTGCATTTTATTGCCAATGAGTTGGTAAAAACGCTTTCAAGTATTCTTCTAGTTATTGTAGGAGTTTTGTTGCCACCAATATAGCTTAATTTTTTAATCTGCAAGAAACCAGTAACAAATTAATGCAAAAAACCTAACTGAGAGACTGACACAAACCAGGATCAATTTAAATAGCTCAAAAATATCCAAAGACAGTCAGAGCAGGCCTGACATTGTTCAGGCTTTGATTAAAGGATTAATAAATATCCAATTAAGGTTGTGACCTCGTCCTGGTGTATTGTCAGCATCTGCAGCCCTTGCAGCCTCGCAGCTGTGTTAATAAACTAGGATAGATTATGAGTTCATCTAATCAACAATTTACATAAAACCTTACCAAATTTTCTTTATTATCTCCGTTTTCTGTTTCCAACCAATTTTGCAGGTTGTTCAGATCATCTGTCGATTTTAATGGCAGTGCTATCTCCTCAGGTAATGTAGGTGCTGCAGTCGACGATGTTAGTTTGAATATTTCATTTTGAGAATCTTTAATATCTCTGATATCACTTTTGATATCGCCAAGGTGTTTGGCAATGAGATCTGTGTAGAGATAAATATAAAAATTAAATCATTCATGCATGTTTACATTCTGAGTACCGAGTCTATGTTTTGTGGCTAAAACTCAAGTACATAGTAAAGTAATAAAACAGATTTATTTTTCTTCAAATTCAATATATTCATCAACATAGTAATAAGAAAAGAAGCCTACCATTCTGACGGGGTTTTTTAGGTGGCACAGGATATGTTATACTGGTGGCAGCAGAATCTTCATTTTCGTCATTATCATCACAGTCAGTATCGGACTGAAAAGTTATTATTTTTCTTTTTCTTATTTTGTTTTCGCCCTCAAATTCAGAAAGGAGCTCAGACTCACTTTCAGCATTTTTAAATTTTTCCCTGGCTTTAATCAGGTCATCTGAAAAGTACATTTTTATTAAATAAACTGCACAATATGTACTGTATTATATTATGTATGTAGATAGGTATTTACTAACCTAATAAAGTAAAAAGTGGTGGAGGGGTAGGAGCGGGCTCTTGGTCACTATTCACACTAAAAAATTTTTGTTCGGTCACTATTCAAACATAACCAACAGTCTATTTATTATATAAATAAATAAATAATGCTGGACATTTTTCACAGCATCATCTAGCTAGCCCCATAAAGTAAGCAGAGATTGTGTTATGGGAACTACATGACTGATATACTTTTATTTTTGTAAAACCTACATACATATTATACATAGAAAACACCCAGATCCCAAAACAAATATTTGCAGATACAAACATTTGTCCCGCGGCGGGAATCGAACCCGCAACCTTCTGCGTCTCAGGCGGGCGTTCGCCCACTGCGGCACAGAGGACGTCTGTATGTATGTATTTACAAAATATAAGTAGTATATCAGTCATGTAGTTCCTATAATACAAGCTCTGCTTAGTTTGGGGCTAGATGATGCTTTGTGAAAATGTCCAGCATTATTTATTATTATTTGTTTGTTCTCAGTCAATGATAATAATGACCTTGTTACCGATAGGATGAGGCCTGCTCCAAAATAGTAAAAATATATAACCTCAAAATATCTATTGCACGTGTTCTAGGAAATATATGTAACTTTAAAAGTAGGTACTTACCTACATAGGTAATTGATTTCTCGGAAACGAAGCTTCCAGAGGATAACATTTCAAAAATTAATTGTTCTTGTTATGTGGGTAGGTACATACCTACCTTAGAAATTGAATCTATGTAAAAAAAAAAATGTGGCCGCAGGAATTAGGTGTTGAATTCGGAAGGGCAGTGGGTCTGCTTGCAGTGGTCTCCACCTAGCGCCCAGGGCGCTTGAGTACCTACAGCGGTACTGCGGTAGGCAGGTACGTGCCCAACTAGACCCAACCCAACATGGGTTGCACATGGCGATGGGATATTATTAGGCGTAGTAAAGATCCAATTTATTCCAGCAATCTGCGGCGTGAGGTTATCCTGCTGTGCTTTTAACGCCCGCCACATGGACGCGTATTGCGAATGCTCGACCATGCTAGCCATGATGGCGGCGGCTATTAAAATTCAAAGAAGTTAAATTACTCACCTGTTTTGTAAAAAATGCGCCGAATGGGATAAACTGGCCAATTTTCATCCGGGACAATTTTATCAGCCAAACATTTATTAATTTTACTCTGCATTTTAAACGGAGGCCATAAACACTCTTTCTTCTCCGGCGTCACCCATGAACTCCGCACTATTCCTAGGCCTCCCCCATCCCCAGAATCTTCAAACTCTATCACCTGGTACATTTTAATAAACTCAAGGTAGGTAATAAAACTTACAAGGGCTGGAGATTTAAATATTTAAATTCGACGATCCGCAGCACCTTACAGAATTTCTAAAAATTAAAATGGCCGTTCGCACTTCGCCACTCGCCTCGTTCACACAACTGGCTAGTGTTGTCATCAAATTGTATTTCAGAAAAATGTTTGGTCAATTTATGCCGTATTTTCAATAAATTCATATTTTATGTTTATAATAAGCAGTGATCGGAATTAGGTGAGCTAAAATACCTAAAGTTCGAAAAATAACAGAGACTAAGTGGAGACGCCTTGCGACTAAATATTTTTCCGGGAAAATTTTCCCGGGTTTCGAGAAATTACTTAGGTCCATCTAAAATTAATACAGTAAAATAACAATCGAATTAATTTCCTCTTCTTATTATTGATAACAAGAAGAGGAAACGAATTCGATTGTTGTAAAAAACGGTAAGCACGATTTTTATTGTTTTCAACAAATAAAATGAACGATGTAAGTAAGCGCGGAAGCTAATGTGATTTATAAACCAGCTTTAGTAAATAGCTATAGTAATAAAAACATTTTTTTAAGCAAGGGAATAAAAAAGCCATTTTATAGTTTTTGTACCATTTATTCATTTTGTACAGATAATGGAACTCAAAATCAATAATTAAGAAAGTAACCAGTCCTACCTAAGATACACAGTCGGAACTCTAAACATTATTTCCATTGATGTTGAATTTGTCCCTTAATCTGAATCGCTAACGTTTTCATCATGGACGGAGTATAAAGAAATATCTTCGTCCGGAGAATTAAAGAAAATCATTAGGAGTTTTTCCATATTATCTATTTTCAAACGATTTCTTTTTGTACTTAAAATCCATTTATACGTAGAGAAGGACCTTTCAACATCAACTGAAGTTACAGGTACATATTTATAGAATGACAATAATTCATTTTCATTATCTAATCCTTTATCTATATTTTCACAAATGTCTCTTAATGCATCTAGATCGGGATTTCTGTCCATAACGTTTTCTAATTTTTGTTTTACTGGTTCAGAAGAACACCAGCTTAGAACAATTCTTGCTTCATCAAAAATATGGAAAGTTTCCGTCAACAATAAGTTAGACTTTTGCAATTTTTTTAATGAAATTTGAATTATTTTAAAATATTCGTCAATGTAATCTAAATCAGTTTTTAAACTTTCTTTTCCTAGGACAGTTTTAGCATGCCTGATAGACAAAGAATCAGAACTTCTTAGAAGTCTTACAATAGTTTTTATTTCTTCGTAATATTCAGCATAATACGAAGCTGCTTCTAGCCATGTACCCCACCTTGTTATGACAGGTTCAGGTGGCAATGGCAGGCTCGGAAATTTTTCCCTTAACAATTTTACTCTATTAGGAGCTTTTAAAAATATTTTTTTTACATTTGAAATTAAAGTATCCACATCCGCATATTGTGTCCGTATTTTTTCTGCAACGCGGTTAAGAGCGTGTGCTAAACAGGTAACATGTATCATATTTGGCAAGGAGTTCTTTAACATTCTTCCTGCTTTTAACATATATGCTACGCTATCAGAACATAAAACTAAAACATCTCCTACTTTGTCTTCATACGAGTCACCCCACATATTTTCTAGGCATCCAATCACAAAATGAGCTATTGTCTCTCCATTTACTTTTTCTAACATTTTGCAAGATATTAAAAATGGTTTGTTTGTTGCGAGATTTAAAGGTTTTACAAGAAAATTTACAATATAACGACCTAAATAGTCGGTAGTTTCATCTAGAGATATCCAAAGTTTCTGATTAAGAATATGGTCATGGATTGATGCAATTTTTTTTTTAAAAACTATGTCTAAATAAACCTTTCTCAATAACGATTCATCGGGAATCCTTTTAACATTTGTACATTTACAACACATATATTTCATTAAAAAAGTTTTAAACTCTGGTCGATTTACTCGTGGCCAGGGTATGTTACACCATATAAGAAATTGTATTAAATCTAAATAAAATTCTTTGTTCACTTGCCTAGCAGTACCTTGATGTTTTGGTCCGTCAATATGCCTCTGTATATTGCTTTTTTTGCATACAATAGAATTCTCACATTTAGAACAAAATATCGTGTTGCTAGCGGGGTCGTGGTACAATTCGGGGTGATCTCTAATCCACGACTGTACAATCCCGTCGGTAGGTTTGGTCGCCATTTATTTGCTAGTTGCGTTGAGGCAGAAAAATTACTGAAAACAATGAGACAAATATATAGTTTCTACACTTTTCCAGGGACGTCTTCGCGTAAAATATAGTTTGATGATAGAATTGCCAGTAGCTCCAACATTTGTGCACGAACTCAAATATAAAACACTGAATAAAATTCCATAAATAAATAGTTGCATAAAATTGTTTGAATTTGGTAAATTTATCAAAAGCAGTCTAATATTTAGAATGTTTTAAAAGTGTAGTACAAATCAAAGACTTACCAAGTAATTTGATTGCCGTAAAGCGCAGTAAATTTCTGGTTGCAGTAAATCGTAGTCCGTAAATTCAAGCCAAGGTAGATAGGTACAAGTAGTGATATGGTTGCAATAAATCGCAGTCCGTAAATTCAAGCCAAGGTAGTTATGTGAAGCAGATCCAATAAACGATACGAAAACAGGTTAATAAAATATTCACGAGTCTAAGATACACACGCTGCCGAGGTAACTATAGAAGTGATGCACGCACGCATACAAGTTATGACGCCGTTTGGATGCAAAACACCCTCACCCTTCAACCCTTTTGTCATTGTTTACTTAAACAATGATTCGTTTCCCAGAATAGCCAAAGCATGCTGTCCCTTTCTTAGCGTTTGTTGTTGTTGTTTATCACTGGTTTGCAGTGTATTGCTACAAACACTTAAAGGGACAGCATGATTTGGCTATTCTGGGAAACGAAAACATAGGCGAATCCAGTTTTTTACCTGAGTTAATAACAAAATAAATCTTATTGAAGTTTGTTAAAAAGGAAAATTAATTCAGTTAGTTTTCTGTATGAATAACATTAATATTAAATGTACTTAACTGATATCCTAAAACTTGGAACAAATTCCCAATTTCCGGGAAAGATTTCCCGGAAAAAAATGTTAATGGTAAGGAAGTCTCCATTTTTTTTGACTCTGTTCTTTGAACTTTAGGTAAATTAGCTCACCTAATTCCGATCACTGATAATAAGTCAACTGAGGTCTAAGGAACGTTAATATAAGATCAAATCATGTCTTCACAGAATAAACGTCAATAAAAAATACAGAATTTTATGGATTGAAGAAGCCAAAAAATCAGACATTATCGACAAACTGGGCAAGGCTCGAAAAATAAGTATTTATTTACCTAAAGTAGATGTACCTAAAGTACTTATACCTTCGATCTAGGTGCTGACTTATACATAACATAGATACTCAAACAAGGAATAAGCGAAAATGGTAAAATGTTTTTAAAAAAAAGTACCATACATAGTTACTACATAGTTTAATGTTTAGCCATTAAAATCAAACAAAAGTAAGGTAGGGTATTTTCGCATCTATTTACTTAGGTAGGAAAAGCAAACGTGCAAGTCCAAGCTCATAGCTCGTGAGAGCACGACGCTGGCCATCTTTCTATTCATCTGGATAGTGAAGCTTTCTGTTAGTAAAAAGTGTATTTATAATTGGTTTAGTAGTTCCGCAGCCTTAATAACTTCTTATAAATTCAAAATTAAACAAACAAAAAATCTATTTTTTTACGTTAATAAATTACGGCAATTGCCGTATCAATAACAACAACACTTGCTCGACCAATATGTTCTTCCCGCCTGAGCTAGCGACCGAGGCGCATTGATTGGTCCGTGTCAGTCGAACGTTGTTTACATTTGGCTAGTTTGGCAACGCGCGCGCCACCTACGTTTTCAAAGCTCGGGGCTCTGACGGTGGCACCTAGGTAGGTTATTACGTAGGTATTTAATGCGGCGATGAATGTTACATTTTAGTTTCTCGAAAATTTAGTCGGAGATGGATACCTAGTGGATGTTTTTTGTAAAGTACCTACCTCATTATTTGTATCATTTTGTAAAGTAGTTCGGACCGTAATTGTTTAATAGGTAAACACTATGTACCTAACTAGGTACCTACCTACCTAATTAAGGTTTTATTCTACTCACATTTTTTAGATTTGTGAACAATACATGTAGGTATTTAGTCTGTGCTATCGACTCAATGAATGAAGGTAATAGGCAATGTAGTAGGTGGGTATGTACTTAATGCGCCTAGTAATTATATAGGTAAGTACCAGAAAGTATATACTTACCTAGGTAGGTTCCTACTGTCTATAGGTTGGTACCTAATAGATAGTTACTAAACAATTATTTTAATGTTTACCATTGTAAAAAGTACTCAAAAGACCTACCTACCTATCTATCAATTCACAAGTATAGAAAACCTTTCCAAACTGCATTTTAACCTTTTGCTTCTGCAAAATGTACGTACCTATAGTTAATTGTTACCTACCTACCTACCTAATGAAGCGATTCAGTAAAAAATATTGTAAAAGAAATTAAATAAAGCGGAAAACAAACTAGATTCGAGGTGGACGCGCCGCCGACCTCAACAATAGCAGGCGGCGGACCTACTCATCTTTCGTTGAAATGTTGATAGGCGACATGCCACAGTAGGTACATAGATATAGGTACTACCTACCTAAGTGATATTAGTTTTATATAGGTCTATTTACTTCCATGCATAGACTTAGGTCTCTAGGGCAGGCAGTAGGTAAGTACTTGATACCTATACCTATAGGTATCTTACTGTACTTAGGAACCTATACACCTACCTCTATTTTCACCTAGGTAGGTAGGTACCTAATATTAATTAAAACATCTAAAAGAATCTGTAAGATAGAAACGGTGAAACAAAAATAGGTAGGTACCTAAATAGGTATTTATTTTTATCGCCTGTGCTAGGTAGGTTGATATGCTATCTGCTAATTTGATCTCGTACGAATCTGACGACTCTATCTGTAGGTACTGTAGATTCTTAATGTAAGTAAGGGGGTTAAATAGCTAAGTTAGGTAAATAAAGGGTTGGTAAGATACCATAGAGTAAGATAATATAGAACGTTGAACGGTTAAGAGGGACGTATATAGGAGTTAGTAGGTAGATAGGTAAAACAAGTACCTACATTTACGTCAGGTAGGTGTTTCACTCATCTCATCGCACTCATCGTAGGTAGATGCCTAGTCCATTCGTAATCCTTATCCATTTAATACCTACTTAGGTTACACCTACCTAAAAATTGTGGAGATTTGTGGATGGAGGTGGCCCAAAACCATGCCAACGTTAATATTGACGGGCAAATAAATGATTACCTATTATAATAATATATATGCCAAAGATAAAATTATTGTATCACACACTGACTAACAATCAATGCAAAGCCTAAACTGTAAGTCATAAAGCCTGCAATTTTGATAGGTAGGTGTCTAATATTATGTTCCTTTTGAAATTCCATCAATCATCATCAAAGAATAGGCGGGAAAAAGAAGTAGCGGGGCGTTCACGATTTTTTAATTGGACCATTATTGTAAATATATGTTCTGATTTTAGCTAACTATTTTATTAGTTGGTAAAATTTTGTTCATAACGACAATGCCAACACAATTTACCTAACAGTATGGGTAGTTGTAGTTAGCCCATTTCTAGATATTATTAGGGCGTTATGGTAATGTTTAGTGGGTAAACGAACTAAGTATTTTATAAGTTGGCTTAATATTGTTCCTAAATTAGATATGTCAAATTTATTTACCTAATGATAGGGATAGTTACAATAGGCTTGGTGATATAATATTGGGCATTATGATAATAATACGCTTGACGGCCCAATGTTGGTGTATGGTTTGTTGACCCTTTATTGTTTGCGGCAATACTAACATTATTTTATCCATCAGTAGGGGTACTAGCAGTTGGTCCACTGTTGGCAATATGTTGGAAGATTTTATAATAACGTGCTTATTGGCCCAATGCTAGTTTATTGTGGAAAAAAATACAACCTTATTAGTTGGCTTAGTATTGTCTATAATCAGGAAATGCCATCACAATTTACCCAACAGAAGGGGCAGTTGAGATTGGCCCACTGCTATATATTTGTAGGGCTTTATGTTAATTATTTGTTTGTTGGTCCCAAGTTGGTATTTATTGGGAAAACTTACTATTTTATTAGTTGGGTTTGTATTGTTAATAATTCGGAAATGCCAACAGTATTTACCCATTGGTACGGGTAGTTGCAATAGGCCCATTAATGGTAAATTGCTTGGCTTTATGATAATAATACGCTTGACGGCCCAATATTGGTTTATGGTTTGTTGACCCTTTATTGTTTCGAGTTCGGCAATACTAACACTATTTTATCCAACAGTAGGTGTACTAGCAGTTGGACCACTGTTGGCAATATTTTGGAAGATTTTATAATAACGTGCTTATTGGCCCAATGCTAGTTTATTGTGGAAAGAAATACAACCTTATTAGTTGGCTTAGTATTGTCTATAATCAGGAAATGCCATCACAATTTACCCAACAGAAGGGGCAGTTTTGATTGGCCCACTGCTATATATTTGTAGGGCTTTATGTTAATTATTTGTTTGTTGGACCCATGTTGGTATTTATTGGGCAAACTTACTATTTTATTAGTTGGGTTTGTATTGTTAATAATTCGGAAATGCCAACAGTATTTTCCCATTGGTACGGGTAGTTGCAATAGGCCCATCAATGGTAAATTGCTTGGCTTTATGATAATAATACGCTTGACGGCCCAATATTGGTTTATGGTTTGTTGACCCTTTATTGTTTCCAGTGCGGCAATACTAACATTATTTTATCCAACAGTAGGTGTACTAGCAGTTGGACCACTGTTGGCAATATTTTGGAAGATTTTATAATAACGTGCTTATTGGCCCAATGCTAGTTTATTGTGGAAAGAAATACAACCTTATTAGTTGGCTTAGTATTGTCTATAATCAGGAAATGCCATCACAATTTACCCAACAGAAGGGGCAATTTTGATTGGCCCACTGCTATATATTTGTAGGGCTTTATGTTAATTATTTGTTTGTTGGACCCATGTTGGTATTTATTAGGCAAACTTACTATTTTATTAGTTGGGTTTGTATTGTTAATAATTCGGAAATGCCAACAGTATTTTCCCATTGGTACGGGTAGTTGCAATAGGCCCAATAATGGTAAATTGCTTGGCTTTATGATAATAATACGCTTGACGGCCCAATGTTGGTTTATGGTTTGTTGACCCTTTATTGTTTCCAGTGCGGCAATACTAACACTATTTTATCCAACAGTAGGTTTACTAGCAGTTGGCCCACTGTTGGCATTATGTTGGAAGATTTTATAATAACGGGCTTATTGGCCCAATGCTAGTTTATTGTGAAAAAAAATACAAACTTATTAGTTGGCTTAGTATTGTCTATAATCAGGAAATGCCATCACAATTTACCCAACAGAAGGGGCAGTTGAGATTGGCCCACTGCTATATATTTGTAGGGCTTTATGTTAATTATTTGTTTGTTGGACCCATGTTGGTATTTATTGGGCAAACTTACTATTTTATTAGTTGGGTTTGTATTGTTAATAATTCGGAAATGCCAACAGTATTTACCCATTGGTACGGGTAGTTGCAATAGGCCCATTAATGGTAAATTGCTTGGCTTTATGAAAATAATACGCTTGACTGCCCAATGTTGGTTTATGGTTTGTTGACCCTTTATTGTTTCCAGTGCGGCATTACTAACACTATTTTATCCAACAGTAGGGGTACTAGCAGTTGGCCCACTGTTGGCAATATGTTGGAAGATTTTATAATAACGTGCTTATTGGCCCAATGCTAGTTTATTGTGGAAAAAAATACAAACTTATTAGTTGGCTTAGTATTGTCTATAATCAGGAAATGCCATCACAATTTACCCAACAGAAGGGGAAGTTGAGATTGGCCCACTTCTATATATTTGTAGGGCTTTATGTTAATTATTTGTTTGTTGGTCCCAAGTTGGTATTTATTGGGAAAACTTACTATTTTATTAGTTGGGTTTGTATTGTTAATAATTCGGAAATGCCAACAGTTTTTACCAATTGGTACGGGTAGTTGCAATAGGCCCATTAATGGTAAATTGCTTGGCTTTATGATAATAATACGCTTGACGGCCCAATGTTGCTTTATGGTTTGTTGGCCCTTTATTGTTTCCAGTGCGGCAATACTAACATTATTTTATCCAACAGTAGGGGTACTAGCAGTTGGCCCACTGTTGGCAATATGTTGGAAGATTTTATAATAACGTGCTTATTGGCCCAATGCCAGTTTATTGTTGGTTGGCTTTTTATTGTTTTCAATCCGAAAATACCAACATGATTTACCCAACGGTAGGAGTAGTTGCAATAGGCCCATTAATGGTAAATTGCTTGGCTTTATGATAATATTACGCTTGACGGCCCAATGTTGGTTTATTGTTGGTTGGCTTTTTATTGTTTTCAATCCGAAAATACCAACATGATTTACCCAACGGTAGGAGTAGTTGTAATAGGCCCATTGCTGGTAATTTGTTGGGTGTTATGGTCAATACTTATTAATTGGGCCAGTGTCAGTTTTTAGTGGGCAAACTAACTAACAATATTCCAACCATTTCCCCACCGTTGGCTAATAGATGCCAACAGTAAATGCTACTAGGGATAGGCTTACTATATCTTACTATATCTTTACTCAAGTAAAGATAATTCTTAATTCTAATTCTAAAAATGAAGCCTGTTATTCCCTCAATGTGCTAAGCGATAAACGCCTACGCGTCTAGACGAATCGATCTG
Organism: Perizoma affinitatum; assembly: GCA_961405105.1. NCBI lineage: Eukaryota > Metazoa > Arthropoda > Insecta > Lepidoptera > Geometridae > Perizoma > Perizoma affinitatum. The sequence goes on from OY560207.1 coordinate 7,229,567, forward strand.
ACCTTAACCCGTCCTATTTGACCCAGACGATAGCAAATGAAAATATTAAACCCTAATAAGTTTCCTATTACTAACCAAATTCTAAGTTGTCGATCATTTAGATGTATTTCCCATAATACAAGCTCGGCTTAGTTTGGGGCTAGATGATGTTGTGTGAAATATAACCAGCATTATTAATTTATTTATTAGATAGAGAAAAAAAAACAAAAAAAACCACAGACAAAAAATAACGAAAGCTGTTGTAATAAACTGCCCAAGACGTGTCTAAACACGCTGTTATTTATTATTTACTAGCTTCAGCCCGCGGATTCGTCCGCGTGGTATGTTGACAAATTAGCGTATAACCTTCTCTAGGTTTAAAACTATGTCCATATCAATATAGATATTTCCGATATAATTTTACTGACCTGATACCTAATTACGATTCATACAGAGATTGGCTACTACCAAGAAGTTCCAGAACTCCTTTTGCTGGCACGTTAGACGCGATTTCTGAAAGTACCTACCTAGGTACTTTCAGAAAGTTACAAGGTTATGTAGGTATGCACCTACATAACCTTGTAGGTAACCTATAATGTCATCTAGGCAGGTCTATTATCACCTGTATTTTTTACAGGTGCGTAAAATGCTATTAAAGAGAGCGTTTATTATAAAATTCATTAGTTCAATAAAAAAAAAAAGCAACTCTTTCCTACATATTTTTTAAAGAGAGCTGTTATTATTAAATTCTTCAGATCAATAAATAAAAGCAACCCTTTCCTGCCTAATAAAAATGCAATCAAAAACACCAGTACGAAAGTAGGGCACAAATAAAAACATAGTTAATTTTTTAGTCACGTTATTTATAGTCTATCAATCACTTTTATATTCTCAATAGTAGTAACCTCCATAGCCTAATCTGTTACAACCGTACCCGCAACCGCACCCGCAACCGCACCCGCAACCGCCCAGCGGCAGTGTGTCAGCTAGCAGACTGCTTACAGTCAGCAGGGATAGTGTATCAGCAAGGCTAGCGGCGACCGAGTTAGACTGGATCACGGTGGGAGAAGCTATCACTGAAGGTGCACAGGGAGAACAGGGGCTGAAGATGGGGCCTCCAATCACGGGACCACAGGGGCTAATTACAGGACCACTGCAGGGGTTAATGACAGGGCCACCGCAAGGACTGATGATGGGACTAGCGCAAGAACCGATCGAGGGGTTGCTAACAGTGCGTATGCATTGTGCGTTGGTGATCTGAAATGAAAATGAAGGAAATTAGTTTTGTCACCATGGAGACATCTCGTAGTTTCAGTAAGGGATCAGTGTGGGGGTAAAAACAACTCTCATGTCACTTAAAAAAAACTAACCTGTAAAACAGTCTGGACTACCAATAGCGCGAAAATAAAGGATTTCATTTTGAAGTTCCTATCTATAACTATGTATAACAACCATAAACAGTGTTCTATTTAAAATCAACTTTTTTTATACTTTTTATAGTGAATTATGTACCAATGCTAATCAAACTAGACTTTATCAATATCATCGATGTTGTTTGTTAACGAATGATTACTAAATATTGGAGATTGTTTAAGTTAGTTTTGTTTTCGTTGTTACAAAATAAGAATCTGATTATACAACGTAGGTTGTAATGTATTTTGGTTTTTATTATTTACATACATTTGTGTACTTAAAGGAAATTTCTTTGATCGGGTGCCTTAATTTAGCGAAGGCGATTAACTGTTAAAACGTAATGAAGCAAAGTAGGTAAATAATCTGGCCTATATCGAAAATTAGGCACGAAAATAATGAGGCACTAATACATATTTTTATGTACCTATCTTATTACCTATTTACCTAAATTTACATTAAAAACAGTTTTAGAAGTCGTTTCGGCCTGGTCGTTAGCCTGAGATCCGATCCAGAGGTCGACGGTTCGAGTCCAATCGTACACCAATGGATTTGTACACTTGATAAATGTATTTGCGCATTAACACTTGCTCAGAACAGTGAGGAAAAACATTGTTAGGAAACTATCACGAACCAGAAATCATAATTCAAAGGCATGTGTCACTGTTTAGTGATCCAATAAATGGCGATGGGTATGTTCAACATTATATTTGGAGCAAGCATGTGTTAAATATAATGTTTGGACATGCCCCTGACTACCCATTACTTGATACCCTAAAAGATCCAAAGAATGTTCATTATTGTTATGAGCTTGTTTGTTTGTTTTTTTTTTCACCATTTTAATTTAATAGGAGACTATAAAATTAACACACCTATGTACCTACTACATTTGTATGTAGTTGTAATTTTTTACCTACTAGAATGGCAAGCGGTGAAACAGCTGCTGCTGTAATACATAGATATAGTACTATTATTCTTTGGTAGATCTACTCCTGAAATTTAAATTTCCCTCGAAATAGATGACGAATTTTATTCAACAAAATCGATTTAATTAATCTTTTACAAATGGTTCCAGTTTATAATAAATATATTCTTAATTATATTTTGATAAATTAATATATATAAAGATCATGATAACATTGGAAATATTAATTTGTATCACTAATATCATTAAAAAGTTTTGCAACTGATATGGATTGGTTTCCGCTAGGTACATTTTGACACCAATCTTATTACACCTTTTGTCATATTACTAGTGTAGCGAAATGCTTCGGCTGAAATCGATTATTGTAATCGTGTTGCAAAATCGATATAACATGGGTTATACATAAAGTTACGTTTGCAATCGTCTGATTCATTGATAAGTGGTTATTACTTGTAAACCAAGGTGTTTTATTGCATGGGATTTTAATTAAAATTTGAAAATGCGAATTCATGTGATTTTCGTGTTTTGGTTGATATTGAATGTAAGTTTTTATTTTATGATGGAAGTAGATAAATAAGTTATTGTCAGTGCACCTTCTTGAGTACCTAAAATTTTTGAATATTTTTACATTTCAAAAATAGGATAGTAGTGGTACTGGACAAGCTATACAAAGCAGGATGTACCCAGCTAGGTTCTAAAAATAAAAGGCATCGTTCAAAAATTTATGGATTCCTTGACGATAAAAATAACCTTGTTTTGCTTATTTACACTTGGATTCGAATTAATCTTGATTTAGTTAGAACGTAGTATGAATTTTATTATAATTTACTTAGTTCTATTCACTATCATAGCTTTAGAGACCTACCTACTTAATTCTTCAGCAAAATAGTAAATGACTTAAATTTACATTTTAATAATGACATAAATTTTAATACTGATTTGTAGTTTTTCTAACATTTCAAATTATTGAAAGAAAATGGCAAAGAGTGCAATCTAAAACAATCTTGGGCTACCTCCATCTACTGACTTCCCGCAACCCTATAGATTTCATCGGTTTATTGGCTGGAGGCCTTCCTACATTAGATAAGTTAGTGTAAAATAACAATTAGAAAATCTTTCTTAAGATATTACAACTTTTAACCAAATTTAGGTAGCACACTTTGTGTTCCACTCCACAAAGCTGAGCCAAGGTGCAAAAAATATTGATGGCAGGGCTTGGACTAACATGGTGTGGTTGTTCTTTAGTAGGTTTCTGGTAATAATAACTCTATTCTGTCTTTCAGAACGTTATCACACAATCTTCAAACACGAATCTCACATTATCAACTGAATTCAACTGCGAAGAGCTGACTTCACACATTCAGACTATAAAAGAATCAAAAAAATCAAAGAAAGAAAAGTTTTCTTGCATAATGAATCTTTTAAAGAGTGCTCTTTCTGACGAGTTTGACCACCCACTATGCCAAGCAGACGACATTAACTGCTTAATTAACGTTGTAAATGAAAAAAATATTAAGTGCATTGCTGATAAAATCCCAGAAAATGAAAATGAAGAAAATGAAAATGATACAGAAAAAGCGTTGTTTGACAAATTAGTTGCTAAAATCACGCAAACCAAAACTAATGATAGCAATTATATTCAGAATTCAGACGTTCCTACAATGATTCCAATTTTTAAACCTAGACCAGTGATAAGGAACGAATTTTCCGAGAATTTCAACCCTGTTCATCCCATAGCCAATCCTAGACCAATCGGACCTGAAGCGTTTCAAGCCAATTCAAATCCAACACACCAAGCTGTAAAATTTACAATCCCTTGCCAAAGAGCAGCTGATGTCCTGGACATGTCTTATGTACCTACGCCTAGAGAAAGTGATATTGTACAACCTAATGTAATGCGTAACTCCCCAGCCCCAAGCCCCACTTTGGTAAATCAATCGCCAGTCACAGTGTCTGTACATAGTGCTGACTCAGATAAATCCGTGGCCATATTGTTTAAGCCGAAAGCCATATCGCTGGCTCAAATGTACGGCAATCTTCTTAAAAAGATAACTATTACTGTCCTTGTGCCGTACCACATGTCGAAGATGGGGCAGCAATGATTTCCCACTGGAGATGGAAAACTTTATGCTCATGGTTTAGTGACAATAACCTGAAATGATTCCGAAGTCAGTGGATGCAACCGACTGCAAACGCAGATCGAATAAAGTCGCTGTAGCTGTTGGCTAAGTGACAGCTACTATAAAATTGACAGTTTTTTGATAACTGCCTCGTCTCTGTCATCATCAAAATCCTGTACCTGTAGAAGTTTTCCAACATAGGTGAGACATTACGAACAGTCTTAAACAACCTCCATCCACTGCTACTCACAACCTCCTTTAGATATCATCGGTTCATCTTTAATGCGATAAGTCAGTGAATGGAGATGACTCAAGACCGTTCGTCATAGTATTTTGCGGAGTAGGTCTATGTTGAGTAGTAGACTTCCTCACGCTGATGATGATGATGATGATGATCTTTAGTTGGTAACATACGTTATTATTTATTTAGGTAAGACCTGTAAGATGTTCGCGTATTGATCTAGGTATAATTTATTTTATGTACATAAGTTAATTTATTTTATGTTATTGAAAGGTCGTGGAGTGTTAAATTACTACGAATAAAAATAAACTAGTATTGTATTTTTTTTTCTAACTAATATGAATCTAAGAACATATGAGAGGTGGCGGGTTCTAATCCCGGTTCTCATTAAAAATAAGCATGAGATGAAAATACTTTTCAGTAGAACTGTTGTTATTGGGTATAACTATAGTACACATTTACATAAATAAACAAACAAACACGATTGCGACTATATTCCTCATGATGGACATCCTTATATAGTTCTTCCGTTGATTTTTGAGCATAGGAACCAAATAATCAGAGGCACGTCCAAACATTACTTACATTAGGCACATGGCCGCATTCTTATTAGATGGAACACTATACCAATGGCACATGCCTTCAATTCTTGGGCATGCCGGTTTCGTTACGATTTTTTCCTTCACCGTTTTGAGCACGTGTTAATATGCACATAATATTTTCCGGGCTCGAACCTAAAAGCTCCATATCGAAAGTCGGGGTACCGCCGACTAAGCCGAAACGGCTCTACACTAGTTTGTATTTGTTGTATTTATTTATTTACTTTAATTAAAACGGTTGCACCAATAACATTAATTAAAGATAGTCATCATTATAACAATATGAGAGTAAAAATAAAAAGAAATAACAGACAGCAATAATAATACAAGAATAATACCAATTGAAAAATATGTCAAAAATACAATAAAATAATAGAAATTAGCTAGACGCATAGTCATACATAATATATCACGCTCACAGAACTTCAAACATTCTGTCAAAATATTCGTCCATCCATCCGCAAACAAATCACACTTAGGACTAGCATTCAGTAGAGCGTTGAGCGCAGTGAGGGTGTGTGTAATGGGGGACGAGGCTCTAGCCACCGTGTTGGACAGTGGTGCGGCAAACAATCTGTGCTTCCGAATACGAAGGTAATTTGAGACAAAGAAACGACACAGCTCATCGCTCAAATTCGAAGCGTCTATCTTGCCCCGGAAAATTTTGCAGGCCGTTGTGAGTTGGTCGTAGGCACGTCGCACCTCCAGAGAGTTCTATTTTACACATTAAAATGTCGATAAACATTCATTAAAAACAAAGTTCCATAACTAATTATATCAAAATGGACTTCACGCTCCTACTGAGCAGTTGTACAAAATAGATTAGTTTCACTTCAACGTAAAGTTGATTGAATAAAATCCAGGTACTTATATTTAAACTGATGTAAAAAACCGGACAAGTGCAAGTCTGACTCGCGCATCGAGGCTTCCGTACAAACTTGTAAAACACTAAAAATAAGTCGGCTTGAAAGACAAACATAACTTTGTAGTTGAAAAAATGTTCTCCCATACATACGTCATGGTCAAATATCCAACTGCAAGTGGAATTTTGTAATCACAATAACATATTTTCTCATAATGATATAACAACAAATTAACTTTTTTTGCGGTCAGGTCAACGGGAAGTACCCAAGGTTTTGATTTATTTGCGAGCATTAAAATATGTCGCATAAATGAACGCATTTTTTATTGCGTGACTTAGAGCTTGATTTTTTTAGAGCTCCAAGGGACCGTAGACTACTTATTTGATATGAAATTATTAATTTCCTGATAAAAATGGTCTTGGCAGACTGACAGACAGATATAGGTACATACAGATAGACAGACGGACGGACAGACAACGAAGTGATTCTATAAAAGGAACCTGATGAGGTAAGGTACCCTAAAATTAAAATCGACTGTAAACAGAGTATCGACAGAGTGAGTCGTCACGGGAGTAGGTTGTACGCATGCGTCCATAATGGAGACATACGGGAGAGCTTTTGCTTATCACTTTTTTTTCCGCTAGTTAACACAATAATTATATTCGCCGTATCACCTGTTCCTTTTTGATAATACCTCAACGTAGGATACGTTAGAATAGTGACTAGGTTAACGTATGGTGACCCTGAAAAAAGACCTAGTGGCCAGTGGTGAAAGGATTCTGTGCGCGACGTAAAAGCTGTGCACGTGTCATCTGTTTTTAGGTCAATGCCTTCAAGTTTTCTCATGTTTTTGTCCTTCAGCATTTAAAAGCACACTTTAACTTTTCGGCTGGAAAAATCCATTGGTGCGCAACGGAATTTGAACCTACGACCTTAACATGATTACTATGCTTTGGATTTAAAAATCGAGATCACTAGCAACGGTGCTACCAGCGCTTTTATTTGAGGCCAACCGAATAAACGGATTCAAAAGGCTATGGCCTCCGATATTAGCGAAACGATAGGGTACCTACTTACTCTTGTTAGCCGATATGGCTTTCGGTGATGTAAAAAAGGCCCAATCAGAAGTTATACCTATTTTCACATAAGTATACGTGTTGAACGAGCTGGAAATTACAGTCAGAGGCTAGTTAGGGTTACTACGATTGTGATGCTGTTCCATTACGTAACCAAACGTTATTTTTTATCTATGGAATGCCGAGATAGTTTATACTACATGGCACTGTGAGTCACATGGTATGTCTGTGACAACCCCAAGGGTAGCTTCGTCGTTGCACTCTTTTGGAGAGACATAATAATTAATTTCATTACCAAAATATTTAACATAGCCTAATGCAATACCAACACGGGCTTTCTTTCACCTGTTGTGCAATTGTGTAACCGGGGTCTAGACAAATACCACTTTTGATTGGCGTTAACGCCTGCGGAAAGATTTTATTGTATGGAAATATGTCATTATCTGTGGAATTGTCACATGACAGCTGTCAAGTTTTATTTTGGCAGCTGTCACGTGACGTACAAATTTACGATAGCGTGAAAAAAAAAAACTTAAGCATGAGGTCTTTGTAATCTACAAATCCCATCTTTAGTGATAAAAATATAACTTACAAATGTAAAGTGCTAGAATACTTCCAGCATGAACCTTATGATTAGCTTTTTACCTAGTTTAAGATATAGTTGTATTTAAGATATAATTATTACTAAATATAATAAATAGTTTGTACTATTTATTAAAGCTGAAAATTTTTGTGTGCAATAAATTATTAATATCTAACTATTATTTCTTAATTTTTGAATATTATTATATTTTATATGAAAGGTATTAAGTATGTTAAGTATTTAAACTTTATTCTTAATGATCATAAATAAATTGGCAATGCGGTTTTTGCCTATAGTTGGCCTAAGTTATCAGAACTTATCCCTATCGTTAAGACAAACAATGCGTAGTTAGCTCAGCTGGCGTTCCTTATTTTAAATAAATAAATAATTTATTGCAGTCGCAGTTGTCAATGTACGACATTTGCAAAATAATAACGTATGTTTAGATGAAGGAACTCCCGTGTGTACCTCTCATAGCCCCACAGCGCCCCTAAAAGTAGAGGGAGAGAGGTTTATAAGGTAGCACATTTACAAGTAGAGATACGTATAATATAGCCTTCTCAGCCGTTCTGCGGAGTGAACTAGTTGAAACCGTACCGTCGCATCTGAATGTCTATTTCGAGGGAACCATGTCATTATAGACGCTTTCAATCCATAACATTTTCTCGATTGCAAGTTCTCATACGTGGAAAAACTAAACAGCCCATAAGCTAGGGTGGTTTCAAGTGAAGTGACTTTTCAAAGTGAAGTGATGACGTTATTTGCCTCACCGGCAGCAAAATACATGAAACAAAGGTTTAAAAGTATCGATTCGAAGTTGAGTACAATGCCGTCTCTAGTATTTCGGAATCGGTAAGTAATCGATATACCTAGTTTATTTTTTTACGCAATGACGTCGAATCTTTATTGATCGTGAACTTGCTACTGACTTCACTCGTGATGGATCTGCATAGGTTGGAACGTTTCAAAACTCCATTTTCATCGAATATTGTTTTTAAACAAGATGGTTCTGTTGCTAATATTTGTGCGGAACGGAACGTGTTTTATTATTGAAACGTCACCTTTCCGGTAGCCATATTGGAAAAGTTGTAGTGCGACTAAATTCAGAAGGCTAGTTTGCGCTGGCATTTTGTATGAAAACACGTGACTATAACATTTTGTAGCCCTATTTCTTTTGTTCGTGCTTCAACCTGATCAATTCGTTCTCGACATTTGCTTGTTGAATTTTGTGTTCTACGCAATTTCGTTGTGCCTCACGGTTTTCACCGTAATTTTCTTCCCACGTTACTCCAAGGCTTAACTACGATTTATCAAGATGACCAAGTTAATACAACAGTTAAATTTTAGTAGTAGTATTAGTAAATACGATGTTGATGTGGCCGGACTGGAACTGATATCTGGAAAGAAAAAGTATGCGTGAGTATTTTTAGATTTTTATTTAATCAACGTGCTTATTGTCTGTTTTTCTCTTATAGTCACGAAGATAGGTAACGGTTTTCCTATTGTAGGGTTTGTAGTTTTTATTCTACATCGATATTTTCCTTACATTCAGTCGTCCTTCAAAAGATCTACCTACGTCATCAGCTGGCGAGAAACGATTTTTACTTTCATTTTGTTCTAGTAAATCCTTGTTTTGATTTCTTGATTACTTTCACATGTCTTTGTTAGGCTATCGAAGATTCTCAAGGTCTGCATCATCGTTTCGATTACGACAGAATTTATTGCGAAAATGCATGTCATCATTTCTTTGTTTTATAAAACGTGCTGTATTTTAGCTTGTAGGTAGGTACATTTTGTATGGTGTATCTACCCCATTTTTAATCGCGATTTAGTATTCAAACATGTATCTCTTTTAAGAACCAGAATAAGAATAGTTTATTTTAAATACAACCTACATAAGATGGTAGGTTATTAAAAAAACACAAACTGTTGTCCATTTCAGGCACATAACTGGTGAAGCGTCTGTTAATGGGACTGTAGTCAAATCCTAGGTAAATTAGTGTCCTTTAGGGCAGGCAACTCATTTGCTGTTGCCAACCCAGTGTCCTCCGCTATATCAGGGGGTTCAGCATATAAGAGGATATTGCACAATACACTCCAGATTGGGATGTCAGTGCAGATCTTGGTTCCCTGGTTAGAACTAGCCCCTGCGGTTACAGATGCTATTTTTTTTAACACCACTTAATACTTAGCCGACCCGCACACATAGCCGAGACCCCAAACTGATTTACCTGCATTGATATCAGGAACAAATAAATAATGCTGGACCTTTTAACACATCTAGCCCCAAAGTAAGCAGATCTTGTGTTATGAGAACTACATGACTGATATACTACTTGTATACATATTATACATAGAAAACACACAGATCCCAAGACAAATATTTGCAGACACAAACATTTATTTTGTGGTGGGAATCAAACTTGCAACCTTCTGCGCCACAGAGGTTGTCAAGCTATGAGTATCATGGTGCTTTTTATGACGTCTTAGGTATATGTGTATTTATCATCTGGTGGTCCATAAGGTCCATAATTTAGTAAATAAAACAAGAATCTAACTAAAATCCTGATATCAAACCAGAGACTGACAACAGATAAGGCAAAACAATACAACCTTGGTGGTGCTGTGGGGAAGGAGCTGGCTGGAACGCAAGAATTGCAGGACGAATGATAGCATGCTCTGTCGATATTGGTACTGGGATTGGGTGCCAATGACCACTCCTGATACCCACTACACAGGGAATCTTAGTGTAGGGTCAGGATTGTGTGCATTTGTTTATTTATTGTTCATTGATTAATAAGGGTTCTTTGTCAGTCTGACTTTGCAACCCTAAAACCAGATAATTAAGCCTAGTTTCTGGAAGAAATCTACCGATACAGCTGCCCATTGCATTCTGCTGTCAATTATTTGACAATTTATATTTTTATCGTCCAGCTGTTCAATCTAGTGTTTATTCAGTTCATTGTGTTGTCAACAATTGAATTGAAATAAACATTGTCATTACCAACATCCTGTAGAAGTCCTCCCCTAAGAGTGACATGTTCAATTTTGGCGACTTCTGTACACTGACCTCCCGTAACTATAAATACACCATCAATCAGGCTCAATTGAAATCCCTTGCTTGTGCTAGTCTATCTATGAAAGTACCAAAGTTATAAGTAAACATACCTGTTTGCAATGTGTTGATAAATAAAAAAATAAACATCCAACAGGCATATTTTTTCAATCTGATGAATCAGCAAACTCAACTTTATCAACTAATTGAAATTGCTGACTTCTGCTGTTGAAATAAAGCACAAACTGATGATGCACTCCGATATCATAATCAGCTGTGCCATGGCCGCCCTTGGCCTGGTGATGTTAAATACCTAGCCTCAAGATCTGGGCTATCAAATTCAAAAAGATTTTTTCAAATCTGACTGACAGTTCTAGTGTGTTCAAACAAACTCTTCAGCTAAGAAAAAACGTTAATGCACACCAAATATTTCAGCTTAAATAAATAATACTAACTTTTACATTGTTGTACAAATGGTCTTATCGCTAATTAGTAATCTCTACCAGACAAACTTTGGATGGAATGGACTGTACAAAAGATTAGAAGGGGTTGTAAGTGATGTACCACATACTATGAAATCACTTATTAATTATTTTACCTACATAATTACTATTACCTACATAAATGCTATTATAGCCACCAATCTCATAAGAATGTTTACTGCAATGCAGTAGAGTGTATAATGGCTTTACCCTCGCATTGGATTAAATTACATGGAAAGTTCCATGCAATGTTCCCAGACAGAGTAGTAAGAGGTAATGGTGGATTGCTGTTCATACAAAATTGTAACTAGACTTTAACGGCGCCATTTCTTTCCTGTTCGGACCGGTTTTTTTTGCCAACAATGTAGCTTCCAAGGTCTAGAAGATACCTGTTCACTCTTACCTTGAGTCTCTGATTGTATTTTTCAGGAAAGGCAGTGTGGTAGTGCGTTCCATTTCTTTGTTCGTTCATGTCACTGTTTGTGTTGAAAAACAAACACGCTCACGACTGTATTCCCTCATGATGGACATCCTTAAATACACATTTATTTATATAATACTTTCGCACAAACAATGTAGTGCTAGGAGGACTTAATGCTGAAGCATTCTCTAAAATACATCCTGGGCGTGCAAAAAGATGGTGTGGCGTGTCAAGTAAAAACAATATATTACATTAGGTAATCATTTAACACACACTACAAGAATATAATTTGTTTAGTAAAATCACTATGTTAATACAAAAACTTGAAATCAGCTTTAAAAGTTGTACAATCTTTAAATCACAGAATTATATAGTATTGCAGTCATTAAACAAACAGTATTTTTATTTAAAAAAAACACAATAAGTACTATAATACAAAAATACGTATGCACAAATTTTCTTACGAAGTAAGAGCTACTTTTTATCCGAATACCACGCGAACGAAGCTCTGGGCAATAGCTAGTACACAATAAAGCATTTATCTATCTATCATGATAGTCATGGAAAACTCTAGAAGCATCAATAAGTGACAATCAGTGGCAATTGATTTTTACAAGCAACTTGAACCTTGGACTCTGCACGCTGATGTGACCAATAACACCATTCGCTTGAAGGCTAAATTTACATGCTGCAGTAAAACAAGCGTTTTGCATAACTTTTATTTGGCTCTGAAGGTTGAGCAATTTCATTTTGTTAAATGCAAAGCAACTTGTCACGCGAAATGTTAACTTTGTAGAACGCGGGCATGTGCCTATTTATTATAATGTTTTCAAGTTGTCTCTGGCTACCCCCTAATTGGTGACATACAATCTATTACGTATTGAGTATAAATTTGAGGTATGTCCATCTTGGGGATTATAGTTTATTTAAAGTTGCGAGGCAATCGCCAAGATGCAACAAATATACCTACATCATAAAACACATGACATACCGTCTATGAAAGTACCTATGTATAGTAGAATGCGTCAGCAATGCCCAGCATTTAAAAATAAAACGTAAACAATATGCGCGCCAAATCGATCACGTGTTCATTGTTGTTTTGCCGGTTTTAATGTTTTCGATAAAAATATTGTTACCATGGTAATAGATTGTTTATGATTAGAGTCTGAAATCCTGTTTTCATTTAAACATAATTGTCCCAACAAAAACAGTGTGTGTGTGTTTTTGTCACTACATACACAATTACACACAAACACAACCTCTCATTCACAATTGAAAACATCAATCGGATGTACCTCCTTGAAAACACACCCCTAATTACCTAAACACAATTACACACACACACACACAAAATATGCAATTTCACTCATAGGTTCAAAACTGAGTATTTATTCTTCCTCGGTCATAATGAGCTGCTTTACTCGATTTTGGTAGAAATAAACAATGCGGCGAAAGGATTTGGTTACGGACTCATAATTTGATACTCATGAATCTTCATGTTTTGAGTTGTCTTAGATAACATTACGATTTCAAACGATGTTTTCCTTCACTGTTTTGAGTTAGTTCCTTGGACATGTCTTAAGTACTTAACATGACATTTATTACAGTGTTTTTTTTCACTGGTTCCTTTGATAATTAATTATGATTTAACAAATATTCTACCATGATTCGGATGTAGCGATGAATACAAGTACCCAAGCCAAAGGAATGTATAACTATAATTAATAGTATGTACGCACGCAGTCACTTTAAACGGCTAGTCCATGCGTCACAGTGCGATCTACCTATAGCTACAGTTGAAATGTTGCCATAATTGCTTGTAGATCTCGTTAGATGTAGATTTCGTTAGATGAAAGATTCAGCACATTTTCTGCTTATCACTATGCACAGTCGATTTCACCAACATTGATGTAATTTTAGGATACCACGTTCCTACTATTCTCATGCGGACAGTGCTCATGAGGAAGGACCTATTAAACGGTCATCGAAACCTCAGCATGTGGTATAGTCGTAATAATATCCTAAAATGATATCAATTTGATCTCGTTGGTGTCATCAGGGTTAACCGAACAGTCATACCGAAATGTATCAAAATTACGTCAGTCACATACATAGTCCTGGCCCCACACTATGATTCTGTGTCTGGGTATATGAACTACGAGTATCATGCATATCACCCGAAATCCAAATCCGCACCTCTTGCGTCTAGCTACTTGCATGCGGAGCCTTTTATTACTGGTTCTTCCTATGCCTTTTGAGGTAGAGGTAAGCGTCAAAACTTGTGGATCTGAAAACTGAAATGTGCAGTTGTGATTGGTGGCCGTTAGGCCGATCGATGGAATAACCAGCGTCGTGTGTGTATTGAATTAATATGATACTTAATTGCGCTTAGGCTTCTCTGTTATATATACGGATTATGTGACATGTACATTCCTATCATGTTGCATTCAGCTACTGCGAAAACTGCATACATACTCCTGCTTATGGGACTTCATGGTCAGGCAGGGTGTGTGTTACATTTGAATCGTTCTGTGAATCTTTGAGAGTACTTTAGTACTCTCAAAGAGTCCCTGCCCGTAGTGCGGTAAAATGTTGGAGCGAAACAGAGTAATCATATTTTTCGTCAGTTGTTCTATAGAAGGTCGTCTGTGCTCTTGTCGATATAAAACGAACAGAATGAAACTGATTCCTTTGTGAAAAGAGTTCGAATGGGTAGATCCGTTTCTGCCAACATGCAGTGATGCTTGCGTTGCTGGTGAAACTATTACAGGCTCATGAGACTTTGTTTATGTTGCAGAAAACGTATATATATTGGCTTTCTTGTTTAAAATATTAGGAGTCTGAATTGTGTTTTTATATCGGTCATTCTACCGCCTCGAGATTTGGAGCGAGTGATGGGTTCACTACGTCTCTTTTCATGTTAAGAAATGGCCACCTTTAATCCCCAAATTAATGAGAACCGATTGTTTACCACGGTTTTATGGAAGAAGGCCAAATCGGTAATTTTCCTTATCGCCATCTCTTATATTAGAGAAAGTAAAATAGATTTGGCAGATGCTTCTGACCGTTTAAGACTGTGAGGTAAACTACGCAATTTCGGTCCGATTGAAATAGCAAAAGGCATGTCCGTTAGTTGTAAAATTAGGAACCAAAGATGTTGGAAAACTCATCTTATAAGGGCACTTTACGTGGCAAATTAAGAAGTTTCTCTAAATAGGCATCTCTTATTTTTACTTTGGTCAGAGAATAGGAACAATTTGACTGTAGCAGCTTCATAGAATTTAATATTCACTTAAGGCCTGAAATGCTTGTCCGTTTATTTGTATAACGACTGTGTCTGTGTACAAATTAATTCTATAACCGTCTATTTGCCTTCCGCTAAGCGATATCTGTGTCAATGTCAAATACTCAGAATACACACGAAGTTAACATTCTCAAAATTTCATACGTTCCTTTATTATTTACCTAAGTTTCAATGGTTACCCATGTTCTATTAATTATTCAGTGATCCAGGCAAATGATGCCCTCAAGTCCATAACTGAGTCGCTTACCCTATTATTGTTTTGTTTTTATCTATAACACTCTCTCGTCCATCTATTTCAGTCTTGGCAAAGTTCGCTATGTTTTGCTTCCCGAAGTATTTCTTTCACCGTTCAGTACGATAAAGTTTTTCTGGCGAATCGCACGAAAGCGCAAATACTAAAATTTCTCTGAAAGCACATAGAATGCTGTATACGGCATACAGCATAAAGATTTTCTTTAGGAAATTTCCGCCGCTTTTAATCAAAATATTGTAGATGCTAAATAAATTTTCCGTTCAAAATATTTCGTTGGCTTCTGTAACATTCCAGTTGTTGTGATACTTACTTTTTGTTGATATTTTGTTACCTTTTTTTAGAAGTTTGTTATTGATTAAGCTAATCATGGTTAAGCTGTTTCGGTAAGTTTAAGTTATGGTTTGATCTCTCTTAACTCATTAAAATACCGTTCAGCAAGACGACAAGGCCTTTCGAGTATTCTAACTCTTATCTAAAACAAGTTGTTACATCTTCGCTTGTCTTAGAAACACAAATTCAAAAGTAATGTGCACTGAACCCTTTTCTCCACACATGTTCTTTGTAGGTACACCAGTCACAGTCAAGGCCACCGTACCTACATTGTATTCACGAAAGTAATCTGGAAGAGAATGCTTTTTAGTATTAAGTTCGCCTATGTACTACTATTTTGTGCATTAAATAATTTTCTATCTATCTATACCTAACCGTGCCTTCTTGTTTTTGTTTAAATATTTTTGTGTACTTAGTTACAAAATAAATTTTGGTTAACACAAAAATTAATTATTCCAGTAAATCGCTTTTGTGTTCCGCCCGTCCGGGAAAATATAGGCTTAGGCTTTTTCTGTTAACTGTACCTAGCAACCAACCTAAAACTCGTGGCATTGGCTGGGAAAGAAAAATACTTTATTTTTATATTATAAATGGCATGGGATTGCTTGGGAAACCATGTATGGAATTTTAAATTTGCAGAACAATATATTTGGCATTGGTCCCGATCAAAATTGACACAAAGAATTGACGTGAACGATGAAGGACGGTGGTGTATAGATGTATGTATGTTTGTTTGTTTATAATACAAGCATACATAGCGACGAATTATTGGATAAAACATAGATACATACATTAATATATATACCTACATATATAATCTATAACCATAACAACGGTATATTCATAGCAACCAAGGAATTTTCGAGAAAGCAGATTCTCGAAAATTCCCTGGTACGATCTAGTGCGCATATATAGCCTTACATTTACGATTGTAATTCCATTACTGACTAGTTACCTAACTAGGTACCTAGTAACCTTAGTAGGTACCTAACTAAAGTAGGTACTACCTACTCTTTCGAGATATTATCACGTTCTCCTTACATAACGTTTCAAAACATCGCGATAAGAGCGTGTAGTTAAACGATTATGCAGTTACTGGGTATAAGTATATGGTTGGTTATGCGGCGTAGTTAACATCCTACTCCTACTAATATTATAAACGCGAAATTTTGTGAGGATGTTTGTTACTCTTTCACGCAAAAGCTACTTAGCGGATTTTGATGAACATTTACTTTTGGCTACTTTTTATCCGGTTACTACGCGGGCGAAGCCGTGGGCCGAAGCTAATTTATGATATAGCCGTACCTAATTTGCTTGACTACAAACTAATTTGGTACAGATTTAGATCTAAAAGCAGCATTTAACATGATTTTGCCAACATGGGTAAAACTCTGGTGTTACAAACATTGTTACAGACAGACTTTCAAACATGTAACTGAATGCTCAATTTGACAATACACATTGCGGGATGGCTGGAGAATGATAGAAAGAATGTGTTTAAGTTTCTGTGAGGCTTTAGATGTATAATACGAGTATGTATCTGTAAAAAGGTTTAGGGTCCATTATACGCCCGATTTTCTTAGTCTAAGTTTGAACTGGTTGATTATGTCTAAGACTTGGCAATTTTTATTTTTATTTGAGACTGGTATTTTTAAGTAAGGGTTATAGTATTATTATTATTCTGTAATAGTTTATAGTTATTATTGAGTAGGTAATAATAAAGCGTATTGGTTATTAAAACGAATGCTGTTATTATGTTCGAATAAACTGAAATTGTCAAAAATTCTAAGCTTCACTCGTTAAAATTAATCTAGCCATGAAAACAGTTTTGAAGGTATTGTTACTATACCACATTTGCATTATCACGACAACAATAAAAAATAATTATCTTTGGAAAGCGGCCATCTTTGTCATTAGTGGAACGTTATTTACACTGATTGTGATACAGTTTAAGCTGATAGGAATGTAAATATTTTCTGGCTGGCTGTAAAGATATCAGATTTAGTGATTGTTTTCCTTGTAATTTATCCTTCTATTTGATCTTTTAATAGCATCTTGACTCTGCTAATTGGATGCAATGGGAATGAATAAGCAAAAGTTTTGAACGGAGAAAATATTTGAATTGGTGGTTTGTAACTAAAATAGATTGGACTTGATAGTTTCTCGACTTATTATCGCAGATGACAAGAAATCCGGCAATCAATTATCATGTAGTCAAGTCCCTAACACATAGGCTGATTATTCTAATGTCAAAATAATGACAAAACGCAAGCTGTATTGTTCTAAAACTGGACAATGGCTGGCGGTTCTTTATCTATTGAAATAACTTGCGTGTACTACATAAACATTATAATCCAATCGACCGGGGTTTGAATTATCGCTCGTCGTATTCGCTCTGTCTCTCGCTTCTCTCAAGTCGCTCCTCGCTCATCGCCGGTGATAAGGCATCTCTGAAAAAATTGGCTGACTACTTTGACTAGATTGTAGTTTGGAAGCAGTACCTCACGTCTCTGGAGACAACTCTGAGTTTTCACGTCTAGTCTAAACATCTGTTTGTTTCAGCGGTGACGGTGCGTCCCTGACCTCGTCTGCCGGCAGCAAGCGGTCGGCTCTGTCGGCTTCCGACGCCGAGTGCTTCTCCCTGTGCCTTGGAGCCGGGCCTCTGTGGTAAGTCAACATTTAATTCGGTGATGGATGACGGACGTGTGATATATGTTTTGTGTGTTAAATATTATTTATAACTTTTATGTATGGGGGAACAAATAAAAAATCTTTCTTCTTACTTTCTTTCTTAAACAAAGAGCGAGTCACTGCAGTAGGTGGCGTTCTGAGAATCAGACTGGCACTAGCCTGACTGAGGAATGTCATATCGCGAGATGGATGTTAAAATATAAATGTGGATAGATATGAAAATAGAGGTCTAAGAAAAATGAACAGATTGTGTGAAGGATGACATAGGAAAGATGAGATGACGACTGATAGAGGAGAGTGGAAGAAGTGAACCTTTTTTGCTGCTGTTTGAAGAGAAGAGGTAAATCAAATTAAATATGAATAGATTGTGTGAAGGATAATTATGGATAAGGAAGCAGTGAGTACTGAGATGATAGATGAGAATGGAAAAGTAAAGGTGCTGTGCTGAACCAAAAAACCTGACATTGCTGCTGTATGATGTTTGAAGGAAGCGCCTTGACTCGTTTTACTTGCGGTGAGTAATGGAAACACATGTGCTGACCGTAATGTGGGACGAGGGAAAGAAGTTGATGGTCTGGTCGAAGAAAGTCTGACAGTGAAGGAAATTCATCGAAGCTCCATGACTTTATAACAAAAGCTGCCGCAAGCTAATTTAGTGTTATTTGTAGGTGGTCCTGATGTTCCTGCACACGGCTCAGCTCCGCCCGGAGGGGTGGGCAGCGGGGCCACGAGCCCCGCACTCCCGTCTACCCCCCTACACGACGACACCAACCGTGAGTACTCATGAGGAGCCTTCTTAATCTGTGGCAGTCCAGAGTCTTTCTACAATTCAATTATTTTTATTTCAGCTTTCAGACACATAATTGCAGCCATAAAATAAAATGAGATGAAAAATAAATATAGGTACATACTAACTTAATAGAACTTGAAAGCATGCAATCCTTTTGGTGGCGAAGACGCACGCTGTGCAATGTTGCCTCAAACTTTAAAGTAAACTAAAAGATTAGATGTCTGGATGATGCAAAAGTCGGGGACTTAGCCACTACACCACCACTTGTTTGTTGGGCGACGTCCTGAGTTAAGATCTAAGGCTACCCATCATGGGGATTACAGTCGTGGGCGTGTTTGTATTTTGTTAACTCACTATTTGATAACGGTAAATATCCAGTCTTAAGTTAAAAAAAAATGTTTAACCACGATTATTTCTAATGTTATTTATCTAATGGTGTTGCCAGGTGACTTGTTGAGCGCGCTACTATGGAGCTCCTCAAGCTCCATGTGCAGCAGTACCGAGAGCCTCGCCTCGCCCATTCCGCATCAACAGCTGCAGCAGAACCAAGCGGTGAGTACACACCTGCACACAAAAACACCCCCCCCCATTCCCCTCACGAACATTCCCCCCTCACACTATACCCCCCCTTCGCCCATCACACTATACCCCCTCCCCCTATATCCCCCTTCGTCATACCCCTCTCCTCCCATTCGCCCCTCGCCACAATTCGACAACTTTTTTGTTGTATAAACACTCAAAAGCAGTGAAAATCAGCCTCACAGCTGCAGCAGAACTAAGATGTGACTACATCTGCCAACTAAGACACACACCCTTACTCACACTCGGCCTGGTACAAACACAACCAGTCGCATACAAAGCCATACTTGCAGTCTCATAGAAAAACTCTCTGATCCCGCATAATTTCATACTGAGCTCAAAGCAAAAGTTTTTAATAACATCCAAATTCAGTGCCTCTATGTCTACAGCTATTACGTCGACTACTTAAAATGTTGTTTGCTGAACTCTGATGATGATAAACGCCGTTTTGTGTTACAGGTGGTTGCCAAAATCTTGGAGCGCAAAGACAGTCAGCCGGTGAAGATTGATTTCAAGATCTATCTAGCCGAGAACACCGCTTCGCGCTGGGAGGCTGTAAGTACCCACTTATCCAATCACCACTGTGGTTATTGTACTAATTATTTATTTGTTTGACTAAAACAATGCTAGGACATCAGCCCAGGCCTTTGCGCAGGCAAAGGGCATGAGATAAAATTTTGCAAACGTAAATCGCTGAAAAAACTATCAAGCGAATGCGTTTTTTACGGTAAGAGCTACTTTTTACCAGGGTACCACGTGGACTTAAAAAAAATAGTAACTTCATTGATAACGATTTAAAGCGTATTAGGAACGCAATGAATTCGTTATCAGAACACGAGTCGTCGCTCTCTGACGAGTGATAATGATAACCTCTGCCACATTATGCGTGGAGTCTGGACCTTTTGTGCGATGTAATATGAATATCTTTTCAATTATTATATATGCAAAAGAATTCTAAAGTTCAGTGAACTTATAAGTATGCTTAATTGGTAAAGGGGTATTTAAACTATTTATTTATTTATGGGTTTTCATGCAACAAACAATGCACAAAGGCTTTGTTATGATTTCAACCTTTGGTTGAAATATGTCTTGGTTATTAATTACTTGGTTATTGACCCTTATGTTAAGCTTTCTAACACTTATGGAATGTGTTGTCTTAATAAAATATTTATTGTTATACAGAAGAATCTGTATCTATTTAGAATCTCAGGCTTATGCCTGGAGCCTTTACGGGCATTAGTGGAGCGGAAGCTATCACTAAGAGGCTTCCTCGTACAATACACTCGTATAAAAAAACTTAATCTAATGTATGGCGACTGATGGACGCTAATTTCCATATTTCCAATATTATTATTATTATTATATAGCATTTTCTGTTACTTCCAGGTGGTGTCTGGGAGCAGCATGTACCTTCGCGTCCCGAGCGTGCTCCAGGCCGGCAGCAAGGAGAGCTTCCTGCTCCTCCTTGACTTCGCAGAGGAGCGTCTCGGGTGCACCAAGTCAGTACCACCTACATCGGCCGGAAGGCTGTTCCGCAATTCTGTAACACCAAGTGTTAATAAGATTATTTTTTAAGTAATATGTCAATGTGGTAAATTAAAACTATTTGTATAAATAAATTCTGCCCTTAAGAACTACATTCCTTAATTGTTAGACTTATTGGAATGAATCAAACTTTTTAATTGTCTTTGGCTTAAAAAAAACTTTGTGAGTGCCTTCTCTGATCGTATGGTTCATGAAAAAATGTATACGGGTAAATATGTTTTATTTTTCCATGTTTGCATCGCAGCTGCATCATCTGCGTATCGAAGACCCGTCAGGATCGCGCCACCTTGCTGCGCACCTTCATGTTCATGGGCTTCCAGGTATGTCATCACTATTATATACGCACAAAAAGCCATTTTTCAGTACAAAACACAGAACATCATAAAATAATTAAACAATCTCATCGCTGAAAGCTATTTATTCCAGAGAACCTTTGGAAATATTTAAAAGAATGACGGGTTATTGCCTTACTGAAAGTAAGGCATTAGTTACTATCAATATGGGCTGTTCATCACCAATTTTGTAAAGATACAGAATAGGGGGGGTGGGATGGGGTCCTAAAGCGCTCTTGTAGTGCTTCACAATGTACCTAAGCAGAGGCTTGATTTGGCTCTTTTTTCAAAGTCGAAATTAATAGGTTCTTATATTGAAGACTTATGTACGTCAACTTAAAAAGCACATAAATTTTAACCGGATCCAAGTCTTTAAGAATCAGACAACAAACGCTGATTTTTTTCTTCATGCTTTGTTCAGCTATTATGTGCTTTTCAATGCTTTACCAAGAAAGAGAATGGAACTCCTTTATGTCCAGATTTGTTTGTGTAATAAATATGTATATATTGTGTCTGCAATAAAGATTCATTATTTGATCTCATACCAATACTTGATACAAGCTTTACGATTAAAGTTATGCTAAGATTTTATAATATCCTACAAGCTACATTTTTTTCGCGTATTGGAAAGCACGAAATAAATGTAGCTGGTTGCAAAACTTGGTTACGTACACGCGAATTGGTTATTTACCCATTTGGAGCTGCGAGTTTATTATTTTTACTCTGTTTCTCATAATAATAACCTTTTTTCCCCAAGGTACTGCCGCCTGGTTCTCCGCTTTCGCGCGAGATCGATCATCCAGACTACATATTCCTGCACTACACCATGCAGTAATCGGACCGTTGGGAACTCGGATATAATATTAAAACTGAGATACATTCGGTAAAATCTGGGAACGTTCTGTAAAACAAGGGTAAGGTCGGTAAAAAATAAGGGAAGTTGTGTAAGAAGATAGCTAAAATCTGGAGGGAAGTCCCTAAAAGTTGGGAATGTAAGGGAAAACTGTCTGTAAACATATTTTAAATACAAGTATATAATTACTAGTTGGAAACTTAACTAGCAGCCTTATAATGCTTACCACACTAATTATTTAATTGAATAAAAGAGTATATTTACATATATTGCTTACTTTTATAAAATAGTAGATAATAGCACATTTTTAGATATACCACACGAATCACTCGTCAATTATCTATTCTTTTTGACCAACTTAAAAAACGGGAGTATATTGTTCCCTATCTTTATTTACCGAGTTCCATTGCGGGTCAGATTCTTATCTGTCAATATAATACTTTTCAATCAGTATTGGATGCACTTTCTTTAGTAATATAATCATGCTTTTAGCGCGTCAACGAGTTACGTAGTTTAGATTTATTACTATTATTATTAATATAAGTGATAGGCTCGGATTCCTTTTGGATTTATTAAGACCTGCCTACCTGATGACACTAGCAAAATGGGAATGGGGATCAGCTCAATTTGACAGGCTCAGCAATGCCCATAACTTGAAAAGGGGACACTGGTTGTCCTAGACATTCCCATTTTCAAGTTTAAGGTCTCTAGGCTAATGAGTGCCGTTTTTTCTTCAAAGGGTTGTTAGGGCCTTCCATAAATGTCACATCTCCCTTAAACTTTTTTGTTTACTGAAAAGGCCCACCGTAAACTTGAGGTAAAATCTACAATTATTATTAAATCCAAGGGAAATTGAGGAATTTATGTCTACAGTTCAGCTTTGAAAGAAAAATGCCTGTTTTAATTTCAATAATTTCAAAACTGATTCCGTAGGGATATTATCATAATAGTACTTAATATATTTACTTTATCACTTAATCATTATTTTATTATTAGCTGTCGTCGTACCCAATCCGGGTTAGGAGCTTAGGAGCCTATGAATTTTTATAAGTAATATATAAAAAAGAAACAAAAAAAAACACCTTTATAAATCTGTAAACTAATTTCGACTTTACACTGTCACATAACTTGAAAATTGCAAATACTCCACTTTTACTTGATGGGTCAGTTATCGAAGCTATAGGCAATGTCATCATTATCATTAGCTGGTTGACGTCCACCGCTGGACCTTTGAGATGACACGTCGAACTGTCATGAGCCCTAAAGTAAAATAGGTGTGAGCATTTGATCTGTCTTATTAATAATGATACCAAGGTTAGCATAGCGTTTAAATTAGTGCTAGTTTTAAAAATTTATTTTGTCTAGTAAGTTTTAAGGGTTCACATTCACAGATATTTCTATACAAACGTAGTGCAAGTCTAGTTAGATAGCGCTCATTTCCAAAAGCCGTACTAAGAGCCACTTTTTTTTGATTTCACCAGCAACACACTATGAAAAAAAGTGTTACCAACCCGATGATTGTTTGGTTTTTAAAATGTTAACTCACACTTAAGGGAAATCACTAGACTTTGAGCCGAAACATCCCAAGAATTTTAATCAGGCTAGTAACGATCTCATGACTTAGTTGGCATCGCGCGTTTGCATACCGTGGAGCTTAAATTTTTGTGATATTATAAAAAAAACTTGTTTTAAGTCTTAAAACAAGTTCTAAGCTACGATCTTTTCCCCCTAAACCTTAAAAAATGAGCTTTACCAATAATGATTTATCATCCAAACTCGCGGGTGTTACACTTATCCAACGCTTGTATAGAAAGAAATGTTGAGTCCTTAATTCAGTTTATTTCCTTAGTACTAAGATCGTTGGAAATGGAGAATTGTATTAGTCCGACGATACCGTATCTTTTGATAGTGGTCCCATATAACAGTATTGTCCAGTTTTCCATCACGTTTCTTTTGGGGCCCTGTTTTAGAATAGTTTTTAACTTTAATGTAATCGTATTCATTGACGGAATAAAGATAATAATCCAATTGGTGGTTTTATTTTAGTGATAATTCCATTGACCTTATTACTTAGTTTACTTAGGCTTGATCGAACTAAACTCTTTTTAGAACTAGTAATAATATTGTATATCATGGAATATTTTTTACTATTTTATTAATATGTTAGGACTTGCCTCTGACTACTTCAGCTTTGTATCACGGATCTGCGTACTGAGTATTGACGAACTGAATAATAGGCAGCCATTAATACAGAAAATAAAAAATAGTGTTCTTAATATTGTACCAGAGTTTATTTTACATGCTTAAAAATAGAAAATGCTTAGAAAAAATATAATTGCTTTTAATAGATAATTAACAATGATCTAAAAACTAGCCCTCTTATTCATAATCACTAAATTTAGCAGTGTGCTAACAGTTGTCTGCCTCTATCCTTTGTTTAGTGTTAGAAAAAAAAGGATGGTTAGAGTTAGTGAGTGATTATGAATAAGAACATGGGAGTCTATAGGCTTAGCGGCTTACAGCCAGGTCCCACAGTTTAAAATGCCCTCCGTAGCACAGATGTGCTCAGATGCAAGGCAACTACTGGTCACCCATCTAAATGTTCAGCTTACTGAGCTTTGCTTAGTTAGAACACTTAAACTTCTAGTAGATTCTTTCAAGTTCTAGTAAATTCCGTACAACTTCTAAATATTCTTTATAGCTTCCAATGAATTGAGTTTTACGTTTTATAGATTGTTTACAGCTTCTGAAATTTTGGACAAGTGTCAGATAGATTTAGTTTCCACCATATGCAAAGCGAGCTGATCCATCTGATCCACTAGCCTGGGCTTCTAGGACTGACAGTTGTTTGTGGGAGGTTATTATAGGTTGCGTTAAAACTCAGTGTGCGCGATCTAGACACTTCAATAGCCATCTGTGTATTGTCTGTGGAAGCTCTTCTAAGTGCATTGATGCGATGTAATGTGGCGAGAGATGTCGGTACAGTCTTTTCAGCTTCTAATGAACTGAGTATTACTTTTTATAGAATCTTTACAACTACTGATATGTTCTGATCTTTCGAATGGAACTTTTAAGTTCCAGATATTTTATATTTACAACTTTTAAAAGATTCTTTACAGCTTCTAAATTCTTTACACCTTCTGATAGACCCTAAAGTAATAACTAATGTCTCCCTCGACCTGTAATTCTTGCGGGACGCCCTCTTCCGCGGCAAGTTGGAACTGAGCATCGATCGGCGGGAAGAATGTATCACATTCAAAGGTTTTCTGTATCTCCGTGAGGTAGACTTTACCGCAGTTCGGGTGATCCATTGCCGCCTGGAGGAATAGAAAGAAATTAGATACAAACAAACACGCTCACGACTGTATGCCCCATGATGGACATGCTCAGATTCATATTTAGTGCAAAGATATTTGTATATTAAGTAGAGGGTAGTTACTGGCACATCCAAAAATAATGTTTGGCACATTATAGCATTTTGCAAGTACTTAGCATTCCATGTGGCAGGTTGCAGATCCCTGAATCCAAAGCACGCACCACCAACAAAACACCCAGACCCGAGACAAATATTTGCAGACCATACAAAAAAAAAACAGCGAATAACCCACAACCATCTGCATTTCAGGCCGATCTTCGCCCACGGCGCCAAAGAATTTGTAGAATACAAATATAGTAATAATCTCAGATACAAACCTTGTAAATGGATGAGCCACCTATGACCCATGTTGACTCAATATCTGGCCGGCCATTGATGAAATTTATAGCTTCATCTAAACTTTGGACAACTATCACTCCTTCTGGCACCTGGAATGCAAATGAAGAACCTCTTATGGCAAACTCATATACATGCTTGTTAAGTCACAGGCAATAAAAAGCTACTGATAACCAGGCATACTTACCCATATGCCACTGACAGGGATCTATTTTAATCGCTAATGTGTCCTATCAGATTATATTCTTGCAGTTGTACCAGTTTTATGATTGCTTGGAATCACTCTAAAAATAATAATTGAGCACCATTTTTTGAGTCTGTTGTGGTACCATGGTACTTTTATTTCCTGATACCTACCCATTACCATAGAATCCTAGTGCGGGGTCAGGACTATTGGGTGTGCATATTATATTTATTAATATTTTATTATTTATATTGGCCATCTAAGAATATGGCCATGATAGTTTTCCACAGCAAGAATTTTATTCTTTGGAAGATTTAAAATTTTGAGTCTTGCCCCCCTAACCTAGGGGTTAATTGGAAACATATATTACATTTCTTTTAACTGTCTCTAAATTCCTCGTCAGCACAATATTGACTCGTCCAGGCAGTGGTCGGTATTTGTCTGGGATACAGTCCCATGTTACCCGGCCCATTATCACTGCATTTATCTTTGATGGCTCCAAGGTTTTAGTGGTCATAGAACTGAAGTATGCCATCTCTCTCCTGCAAGGAATGATTAGAAAACAGGTAGGTAAGTAATTTTTTGTAAACTTAATACTTAACTTAACGGACTTGAGGTGATAAAACCTATGATAGAACCATCCTTGAAGATGGATGGAGAAAAATGCTAACAGGCTAACTCTCAAAACAACCTCTTACTCCAAATATATATTACAAGCATATATTGTAGGCTTGTCACAGTAAAAAAAATACATGTTTGCATTAATAGTGCAAAGAACAGTATAGGTTAAAAGCCATGGTCAACAACTTGGCCAATCTGAGAGCCATGGGCAAAAACTTGGCCAATTTGAGAGCAATGGACAACAACTTGTTGCCTAATTTGAGGGCTAGGCAACATGCCACAACTTAGACAACTTCGGCTTGTTAAACGTAATTTTACATGGAGCATGAGGTGAAGCAAGTTATAACGAAACTTGAACTTACTTCAGACGCCAAGGCAGGGTTCCGTTCACTCCAATGCCCCTGTTTTCACACGCTGCCGCTATGAGATTCAATTTTACACGAGACATGTTTCGTTTTACAAAAGTACCTTTATGTAAGTCTCTTTTATCGTACCTTTACCGGTGCTGTACCTACTAAGAAGAAATTATAAGTAGGCAGGTATTTAATTGTGATTTTCATAAACTGATAAAGAATTTATAGGTAATGAATGAAAATAATAGAAATTGAAGAAGCGAAAAAATTCAAAACAAAACGTGTAAAGTGTATGACAGTAACAGACCTAGGGTTGACTTTTGCACTGCCTTTCAGTGACTGACAACTCGGTGATAGAAGAACTGCCAACTCATGTAAAATTGTTCGACAAACATTTATGTCCGATGTATTCATATTATTATGCTAGGGAACCTATTCGCTGTACTAAGTATATAGTTTGGCAAAAGAGTCTTGAAACAGAACTAATATATTCTCCATACAAATAAATGGATTAATCTAACAGAAAAAAAGTGGTGCCCTTATTATTTGATAATTATACAATTATTTTAGTGATTGACTTTATGCCTTTGACTTTGAATTATTTTATCAAGTGTTTTATTTTTGCGAGTTATTTTATTGTTACACGACAAGGCTTTCGATGGTCAGATTTCCACGTTGCTTAGGCTCTATTGGTTTTGAAATATCCCTCTATTTGCGTGGAGGGTTAAAAATACATTATAATAAGGCTGTCTAAAAATTCCATTTAAAACATGATTTTCCCTCTAGTCAGGGAAAAATCCAAGTTGGCAGGCCCAGCGTCTGACAGCGTAAATGACATATTGACATTTGATATTGATTGAGGGTCTCACACGATGTACCACGACATCGATGAGCGGTTCACAGTCCAAAATGTTCATGAGGAAATCTCATGAACAACAAACCATTAATTTAGAAAATCGTTCCGTACTTAACAAAGCAGTCCATCCTGCCTTCTGTGCATCGCATCGACACATAGAACACATCGCATAGAAATCTACTACATATACCACTAATTTAGTTGACCGACAGATATGGAATTCTGAAGACTTAAAAGAACTTGCTGAAAAACTGTGAAACTAGACATCAAAAAGTCAAAAAATCAAGAAAAGTCTTGAAAATCAGGATCACTATCCATTCTAAGTTGATCGTCATACCGGTGTATTTTCGCACCATTTTTGCAAGACATTACAATTTTATTAGTACCCAGGCTAATACTAACCAGGCTCAGGAGGGAGAAAGTCGGATTCACAACGCTGTGGTTAGAGAAAGACAGGTATTTGTAGATACTTTCTCTTATAGATTTACTGAAAGCTTCGCGATAAGGACAGGGACAGAGAGGGTAGGTAGAATAGAATAGAGGTAGTATTCAATTCAGCTAGTCAGTTCAGTCCGCCGCACTGTGCAGTGCGCCCGACGGGATGGGAACGCGCTTATCGTTCCCGCAAAAATTTCTCGCAATTTTTCCATGCCACAAAAATGGACTTGATGCTTGATAAAATCAAAACGAAACTACAGATACTAACCTAAGTAAATTGAACTTGTTTTGTATTTCTCTAATGTTTTGAAGAAGTCAGAGGCAGGTAGAAACAGTGTTTTATTTTTATTGTTGTTGTGTTTATTTTTATTATTTTTGCATTTTGAGTTTTATGGAATTTCAATTGAAAGAATAGTGCAATGTGAGGACTTTTGAATTTGGAAGACGAAACTGTAAAGGTGAGAATTTTATTTACGATGTTTTATCTTATAATTACCGAAGTCTGACTGACTTTTACCTATTTTCACCTACCCACGTGAGGGTTATGTATGACAATGATAAAAAACAGAGGTAAACACAGTCAATAGGTTATTATACTTACATTGAAATAAAAAGGATCCTACAGGAACGTTAATTTATAAACTAGGTAGGTACGTGAATTTAACATTAGAAAGTGTATTTACGTTGATTTCTCGCGCGAATCAGGCAACAAACTCTGTTTGTTTATTTTATATCCTTCATTCAGCAATTATTTGGTGCCAATCGAACAAGATGAACTTCCTTGAGAAGAGTTTTAGTAAAGAATTAAATAAAGTATTGGGATCAGAGTTGCCAGCCGTCCCGATTCTGCCGGGATAAATTTAGTCCCGATTTTTGATAACAAGCGACAATAATTGGTAAATTCCAAAAGCAGAATTGCAAATTTCACTCAATATGGACATGTCGTGTTAGGAGTAAAAAATGACGCGGAATTTATATATAAAATATATGAATGGAAAAATAATCTATAAGTACTATTAATAAAGCTGAGGAGATTGTTTGTTTGAACGCGCAAATTAAGTTTTTGTGGCTTTCGCGCTAATCTCTGGAACCACCAGTCGGATTTGAAAAATCATTTTGAATTTAATAGCCCAATTCTTGAGGAAGGTTAAAGGATATGTAACATCACGCTACGACCCTTAGGAGCCGAGCAAAAGAAGTAATAGCGCTGCGACGCGGTGCGTTGGTCGTGGCCCGACAGCGACAGTGGCACAGGTATTATTAAATAAACAGCAAATAAAAACAAAAATTGTTTTAATTTTTATTCTGATTATCTCCGATGATTGAATGTTCCGACTTTATTTCCCAAAAGGCAACCCTGCTTGGGATGGAAGTTTCTCGATGAAAAATGTTACAATTTAGACGAATTCTTTTGTAAAAGGATCATTAAATAATAAAAATAATAACTAGCTTGTAGCTTGCGGAGGAACAGCCAGTAAAATTTGTTTCAAAGACCTTGTGATTTTATTGAATAAAATAATTTTGACTTTGACTTTACAAAAAGTTTCTACCAATCTTACCGAGCTGAGATGATGATGATCTATCTACCGTCAATTGTTGGTAAATATGGCGTAACTGCGCAAGCAAAGCAGGAAACAGAAACTAGTTATAAATAGGTACCTACAGGTTTAACCGCGATTGTTTATAAACGATTCTTTAAATAGTCGCCGGTGATATACATACACCTGATGCTTTGTAGGAAATCTTTATTTGAAACGGCTACATTTTCATACAAAGTACATTCGAATCACAAGGATTTTGCTAACCGACTTAGGAACTAAGTAAATTAATTTAAGATTTTTATAATGTTTTATTATACGCTAATTTCTTGCGAACCCATGAATAATTCAGCAGCGAACTTCTTTTAAATTATTTTTCAGTTTTTTTTATTTATTTACCTACACAGCTGAATCGACTCACCCTTACAAAATTTAAGTTAAAGTAGTTTGGAGCTTATCGAACAAGGTGTACTCATTTGTTGAAAATTAGTGTAAGCTATTGAATAAAATATACTTTCCGCCATTCGTATAAAACTCATAGATTTCTCTACATCCAAATGTTGTCTGGAAGAGATCATTTTGATTCTACCTGCATTTTATTTTAACACTAGCTATGCTACCGTGATGTTAAATAGCATATAACCTGCCTCGTGAATTGGGCTATCAAATGAAAGATATCTTTCAAATCTGACTTCCAGAGATTAGCGCGTTCAAACAAAACACAAAGAAACATAAAAACAAACGCTTCTGCAATATTATTATAGTTCGACTAATGCGGGGAGCTAATTATAAAACGAATCAATAGGGTCAGCAGGCAACGTGTTGTTCCATGGCTGTTGACCAATAACATACAAACTAACATAGCAACTTAGTATATAAATTATTTCTAGCCTCGCTCGGAAATAGAATCGGCTATTATTCCATTTAACTAAGCAAACAGAGGCATTACGCTTGTAATTACTTGTGTAATAATGTCAGATTCTGCTTTGTTACAAGGGTTTTATGAAGCGATTTAACAATTTTGTTTGTTGCATAAAATAGGTTGATGGTTTCATTATTCTGGGGCTCGAAATAATAAAAAATAAATAATGCTGGACATTTTTCCCACAGCATCATCTAGCCCCAAACTAAGCAGAACTTGTATTATGGGAACCACATGATTGATCTACTACATATTTTTTTTTGTAAATACATACATATTACATAGAAAAAACCCAGACCCGAGACAAAAATCAATCTACCTATACTAATAATAAAACTGAAGTTTGTTTTTTTCGCTTCAGCTGTCCTCATGTGCGTTAAATAAAGCAAACGCACACGAGGATGGTCTGGGACTGGTTCGTACAGATAGAGAGTCTATGGTGGGCGCCTAATGGAGGACTATTTCGTCCCCCTTATAAACGCGAAAGTTTGTGAGGATGGATGTCTGTTACTCTTTCACGCAAAAACTACTGAACAGATTTTGATGAAACTACAGTAATATAGCTTATACATTAGAATAACACATAGGCTAGTTTTTATCCGGGTACCACGCAGGCGAAGTCGTGGGCAGAGGCTAGTTATTAGTATTGATTGACTAGTCACTGTTTACAGCTCTTACAGGCAGCGTTCGTGAAAACGCATTCGCTCGACCGTTTTTCGTCAACTTAGCTATACATTGACGAGAGTCATCGAAATAGCTCTGACGATCAGTATGCTGAAGCGGCAATGGCCTGGTCATATATGCCGAAGAACCGTCAACCGTTGGGGTAAAACGAGTTCTTGATTGGAGACCGTGTCTGGGCAAACGTAGTATGGGGCCCCCCCAGCTAGGTAGAGCGGTGACTTAAGAACGGCGGCAGAAAGTAGATGAGAAGAGCCGAACACCGAGCTCAGTTGCGCGTATTGGGAGAGGCCTATGTCTAGCTGTGGACTGAAGTGGGCTGATGATGATGATGACGATGATGACGTTGCAAAATTGGTCTACACAAAAAGCCCTTTCATTTAAAATTGTATAATATACAGCCTATGTAAACCCTGAAGGTCCATTCTAAATATTACTTATTTAAAGAATTTCTTAAATTGGATGTATCGTTTCGGAGATCACCTACCTACCAACATAAATACAAACTAACTTTTGAAACTATCATAGTTATGAACAAAATGTTTCTTAAAAAACGGGATATTTACCATGATTTGTGAGTTTGAATGTGTCCCGATATTTTGGCACAGTTGCAT
Source organism: Perizoma affinitatum (assembly GCA_961405105.1). Classification (NCBI taxonomy): domain Eukaryota; kingdom Metazoa; phylum Arthropoda; class Insecta; order Lepidoptera; family Geometridae; genus Perizoma; species Perizoma affinitatum. The sequence continues at coordinate 7,261,917 of OY560207.1, forward strand.
GTACCATGATCACGGGAGGAACTGAAGTCTTTGTGGGTTTTGAATGTTAATGACAGATATTTAATCATGGTTAATATCCCGTTTTTTTGTAATCATTTTATAAATTCAAACTTCCAAACTTCACCTCTTTATTTATAATATTAGTATTCCATAAACGGACAGCCTGCACTGTAGGTACCTAGTAAGATACATCTTAGTACATAATTTACATAGCGCCAAGGTATTTCACTATCATCTCTTATCTAGCATGTCACTCTCGTTAGAGCGGTCGAGGTCACAATATCTCGTTTTGTATTCAAAACGTATCTCTGTATGAACGGTGATAGATATGAGTATCTTAGGTAATTATGTAAGTATACAGTATTCAAAAAAAACCCTGTCTGATTGTATAACTTATTCATAAGTAGGTACTGCAAAATAATGCCTGAAAAAATAATGCAAAAAAAAAGAATTTTGAAAATAGATATAAGTAGGTAAGCATTGGTAATTTAAGGTAAGTTTACAGTATTAAAAAAAACATGTCTTACCTTATAATTTATTCATAGACTTAAAAAATAAAATGCCTAACAAAAAAGTTGCAGAAAAAAATATATAAAAAAACGAACACGCTCACGACTGTATTCTCCATGATGGACATCCTCAGATACATACTCAGTGCGTAGATCTTTGATGATTACACGCAGGGGGTAGTCAGATGCACGTCCAAAAATTATATAGCACATGCTCGCGTTTCGAAAGTAGTTAGCATTCCACGTGACAAGATGCAAGCCCTGAAGCCTGAGCGAATTTTAGGTTTCGAATTGTAGGAATTCTAAGGCATGCCGGTTTCCTCACTATGTTTTCCTTCACCGTTTTAAGTACCTACGGTGTGTTAATGCACGCATAATTTTTTTCGAGTGGAAAAATTCATCGGTGCACCACCGGGTTGAACCCACGGAAGTCGGGATACCACCCACAACTTAAGCCAACAAAGCTGCAAATAAATTAATATATGATAAAAATAAAGCGTCTAATCCTTACAGATCTGAAAAAAAGACATGTCGTTAATAGTTATAATAAGTAAAAAAAAAATGTGTCTATTATTTTAGAATATTATTTCAACTATACGTTACTATTGACGTTCCGTTTAGAGGTCCTTTCTCACGAGCACCGTTCGCGAACACGCGAATGAGACATTATGGACATTCTCAGTATCAAAAGATATATATGTATATACTTGCTTTCTGCACGCGTAGAAAAAAAAAATCTATTGATTTAGTTCGTTTGTTTTTTGTAAAGTGCCATCAGCTTCCGTAATCTCATAATTACGATGGGTATTAGGTACCACCTATTTACGATACCCATTCGGATTGGACGAGGTTTTGATGACATTCTGTATTACGTTGTATAATGTCTGCCTAATTTTATCATTGTCATAACTACCCACGTCTTGCTGTGTAACTCTGAAAGATTTTTACTATGTCATATTTATAACTTATTAGGTTTTAGAAAATATAACTAGGTACGGTATTTATGAATGAATGAAAATACTTTATGGTGTAATAAAATACTTAATAATAAAATCTTATTCCAAAGAAAGTAAAATGGGTGGTCTAAGCACTTAGAAGCGATCTCTTCCAGACAACCTTAGCTACATAACATAATGTAGGTACTTCAAAAGTTAAATGAAAAAACAAACGATATCAGACATAATTTTTATACAAAACTTGAAACGAAATCGACCGAAACGCTCGATAAATTCTACTACTATTATAAACGCGAAAGTTTGTGAGGATGGATGTTTGTTTCAATTTCACGCAAAAACTACTGAGCGGATTTTGATGAAACTTTACAGTAAAATCGCTTATAACACATAGGCTACTTTATTCCGAGTACCACGCGGGCGTAGCCGTGGGCAGAAGCTAGGTTTCTATAACGTCCAAAATTGCGCTGAAACATGATGAACGCTTTGTTTCGAGAATATAATCCTTCATTACGCCACAGGACTCTTGACCTTGTGTCATTGAGGGGGCGAAAGGTCAGTAATTACTTTTAGGGTAATTATTTCAAAATAATAATGAGGTAGGGAGCCTCGTAAATGAGACAGTTTTTTTTCTATTTGTGAGCAAACACGTGCTGATAATGGTATATTATGTTACATTATCACGTTATTTCGTGATAATGTAATATAATCGTTTGAATCGAATATCTATTTAATATTAAACTGACTCTTAGAATCGAATATCGAAATAGATATTCGATTCAAACGATTATATTACATTATCAGACATGTTATCAGAAAACTCTATTGCTGAAACTTGCCTATTATGAGGGGAAAAAACTGACAATCAGGTAACTCATTACCAGTTTTTTATTTATTAAAATCATTCTATATACCTAATCCTTGTGATTTCTTGACTTGAAATTCAAGTCAACAAATGACAAGAATCATAGAAACATCAGCTTAAAAACTACGTGAAGATTCAAGCCTAGAAGAATCAGGCAGCAAACTCTGCTTGTCTTTGGAAATTATGACGACTAGACTTACCAAGTAAGTAGGTACTTTCCTATTCTGCTGCTGGCGTTTCTAGTTTCTAAACGGTCAACGAGATGTTAGCAGAATAATAGTAAAGTAGGTACCTGCCAGCTTAGCATGTGCACCCAAGACAACGTTCTGTCTACGAAAGAGAAGACAAAAACTATTTCTGTCTCCTATTCTGTCAAACAAAAGAAAGGGAAAACATATTTTTTGTCTTCTCGGCGGTAGACAATACCATTGCCTTGGATCTTCAAGCAAGCTGGTATAGCCGTACTAATATCACAAAATGATTCGAAACAACTATATTTGAATGCTATGAAAACTCTCCTTGGTTTTTTTATGGTCCTTCATTCAGCTATACTTACCTAGTAAGTAGAGTATGGTATTCAGCCTGTGAAACGTTCGGTGCGCCATCTTGGATCGCATTGCTTTGACAGTATTTGATAAAAGCGATCGCACCGAACAGGTTGTACCTACTGTAATACTTACTGTTTGTTTTGAAAACCTTTAGTCCTGATCCCCTAGGACAGAACCCGAATGGCAGAACCCCATAGTTCCAATCGAGAAATCCAAACATTTCATGCTACTAAAACCAAAACATCTTTATAACCCATAAACAACAATCAGAAATAAAATATTTAGCTCATAGCCCACACAAGTAGCACTCACGTGGATCCAGCGGCGATAGCTAGTCATAATAATCGCTTCCAAACCTTTGATATGCATTCTGGCAGATCGCCACAATATAATCAAACGAATCATTTCATACAATCCCGAATAGACCGGATAATTGTGAGGTACATTACTGTCAAAATAAAGGGCATTTGAGGTCATCGCAAATTTTGAAAATTTACTTAGCTATGACAAACACGCTCACGACCGTATTCCTCAGATTAGATACTCAATGCGTAGATCTGTTGATGATAACAAGTAGGTGATAGTCAAGAGGCACACCCGATCATTTTTGGCACACGCTTTACAAGTTAGCACTCCACGCATATTTCAAGTCCAACGGCACTGAGTCTGAGGTGTTTCTCAATCTTTATATCTATACAAATAGTAAAGCTGAAGAGTTTGTTTTTTGGTTTGAACGTGCTAATCTCTGGACCAAATAAGATTTTTTCAAATCCGAATCCGGCGTGGAGTCGGATTTGAAAAAATCATTTTGCGTTTTAAAACCTAATTCTTGAGGAAGGTTATCTATAAACAGCATCATGCGAGGACCCTAAGGAGCCGAGCAAACGAAGAAATAGTGAGGTAGGCCGTGGCACAGCTAAAATAAAATAAATAAGCCATTTATTTCAGACACCAATAACAATTATTTAATATTTCAAAGTACATTGTATTACCTACCTACACTATGAACTAATAATTTAATTTAATTGTAGATTTATGGTCTGTGTACTCTTCAGCATAGGCCTCCTCCAACTCCTTCCATTTTTCTCTGTCTTTTGCAGTTCTCGTCCAAAACTTCCCTCCTGTGTTTTCAATGTCGCCTTTCCAGCGTTTGTATTGCCTTCCTCTGTTTCTTTTTCCAATTCTTGGATTCTTGGAGCTAGTGTGTTGATAAAAGATTGAAGGCCAGTGAGTCAAGAAGCGCATACCTACCTACTTAAATACTTTAAGTAGGTACTTAAAGTATTTAAGTAGCCTTACACACTGTAAGTTTGAATGCCAGCTATACTTTTTTATTCAACTAAAGTTTATAACCTGACGTACGGCCAACCTGTTGGTAAGCGGTTACTGTTACCTATGGAAGCTCGCAACACCCGCGACACAGATGGTGCTCTTGAGAACGATTTAAGGGGCATGTTTATAATTATCTTATGGCCGTTTGTACTGTACCGAGTCCAAAGCATATGATTTTAGCTTATTTCGTCTTGACTTTAAGCTTTTCTACCTTGCTGCAGACGGATATCATGTCATGTTATTTTTTGTATGTAACGTAAGCCTCCCTAAGTCGCTGGAAGTTTTTACTTCTGCATTTTTCAGCATTTTGTATATCTATTATGTTCTCTTGTAAGTAATAACTTGTACAAAAATATACAACAAAAATACCTAAATAAATAAATAACAAATAGCCTCTAAACGGTCAACGAAACGTCAGCAGGAAAATAGTAAAGGACATGGTATAGCCGTAATACATATTATCCTAGAATTTTTGGTTATGGCTTGTGTGGCCATTTGCCACAATGCTGCCAGTAGTGTCCGTTTCATGTAGTGTCATTATTCGGTCTTTGCCTCAATGCTATTAAACCGCCATAAACCTCTTTGATAGTTACTCGAGAATAGTTTTAATACCGTAGCGTCATGTGTGACGAAAATACCCATTCTGCCCGTGTTCCCTTTCAGCGAGGAATGTGGAGATACCGCTACTTCGATTAGTTCTGTCACTTTTTTTACTTTGAATAATAATGCTGGATATTTTGCACACAGCATCAACTAGATCCAAACTAAGCAGAGCTTGTATTATGAGAACTACTTTGTTTGGGTAACCTCATTACGTAAGTTAAGTAATAGTCCCTAGCGGAACTATTAGTCTCAATTTCGGTCTTGGTCTTGACATTTGTCTCAGTCTTGATCTTGGTTTCGATCATAATCATGAGTATTATTGTAATTCATTCGAAATAACGATGTAAAATCTTAATTATAAGTTTCATTGCTCAGTCTCAGTTTCGGTCTTGGTTATACATCATTTTATTTGTATTCTCTGTAATGTTTAAACCTTTCTGTGTTTGTATTTTGTCATCCTTTGTCGAAATGTTGCTATGTGAAAATGAAGTCAATATTATGTGTTTTTTTCTTTCTTTCTTCTTGGTTCTGAATTCAATCTTAGTGTTGATGGCGGTCTTGGTATCAAGTTTGATCTTGGTCCAGGGGCATAACCATCTAGTTTTATTGCAATTAGATTGAGATAACGATGTAAAATCTTCTACTTTCTTCTTTCTTATCGCGGTATCTATTTTTTGAAGACGGTTATAGACTCTCTTCGTCTTGGAATCTCGTGAACAACAAGAAGTTTCGTATAACCCAAAAACCAAAATATGAGTTATGAGAGTAACTTTTTCGCGCACATGTAATATTGTTAAAACTCAAAGCGTTATTAGAAACGTCGACTTAAATACTACGTGAATTTAAAATTATATTTTAAAGTGAAGTTTTTAAGTGAGATGAAAAAAATACTTTCTGAAGTGTTTATTTTGCACCGCACCCTCCCTTGTAGATTATCCTTGAATAGGTTTCTAAAAAACATTTTGAGGTTACCTTAACCATCTTTAATTTTACAAGAGTAGTACAACAAAAGTATAAGGCTTCAGAGTTGTTAAAGTTAAGTCCCTAATTTAAATTATATATTATTGATAGGAACTAATAATTCAATTGATCGATTTCCAATTATAACATAAGGAGTTATGAATCAACTACGGGATCCTAACATAATGTCCCTTAATTATTATAAACCAGAGCTCGATGTAACGAAAACTTCCACTAAATTTTAGTTACAGTGAATAATTTGAATGCGAAAATACCCAGTCACGAGTAAAACCATACCCGACAACAATAATTAAAATGTTCTGCATTATGCACCAATGAGTATTAATATTGATAATGATTGGAATTGCAATGAATTTTCTGAACTGTTTCACAACTAGAACATAGGATTTATTGTTCCACTTCTACGTTTCAATCAAAAACGCCTTCAACAATATGTTTACTGTTTTATGATTGGAAATAAATGAATACCATATTTCTTTGGACGCACGTAAAGCTTCAAGCTTTACGCGCGTCCAAAGAAATATCTCCATTACCTCTTTGCAAAACCGTGTATTCATTAGCAGGATATCTAGTATCCAACCTACTTGGAGTTGACAGAATGACACTGGATAATGCTCGCTAGCATCTGTGGTGATATTATTATCTATGAAATAGCGCTAATGGCTGGAACCTATTCAAGTTTTTCATGAGATAATTAAAAGGAGAACTAAGTAAAATTGGTATTTAATTCGATCTGTAATCTAAAAAGCGTTGTACCGTAATTAAATTTAGGCATCTACTAAAAAATAACTCTCCTTTACGTAGCGGAGTCGGGTATAAAATCATTACAGACACATGAATTAACACTGTAATTCCAGGTATCGAATAGTTCACAATAATGTAATAACCTCAATTCGGAAATATTAGGCTACAACCCAAATGTTGTTTATTTGGTTTTTAAAGTATTACTTAAAAACCCACTAAAGAATCTATAATATCACAAAAAATCAACCTTGCCGGGACTCGAACCCGCGTACTCCCGCTTGGTACGGAAGGCGTGATTAACAGATATAATCTTGTATGTAAATAAACCATAAATCCTTTGATTATCTAGTTTTCATACGAGCCTCACGTCATCGGAGATTCATGTAGCGTAGGTACGTAGGCTTTATTTGCGTTGAAACTCTTTGATGTGAGGCTGCGTAGTATGGCCATAAAATTGGCGGAAATAAGGTTTTTACAACCCCTCTTAAGTTTTTACAATAAATCTTGAACGAACAATGTCATATTTTATGGACCCAAGCCAAAAATTATGTTTAGTATATTTAGCAAAACCGGCTATATTTTATTTTGAATTTATTTTACAATGATGACGACTATACTAAATATACACATTACGGCCAACGTCAGCAGGAGAATAGTAAATTAGGTATGGTAAAGTACGTGTTATACTTTTTATTAAATACATACATATTATACATAGAAAACACCGAGACAAATATTTTCAGATCATACAAACAGTTGTACCGCGGCGGGAATCGAATACTCTACCTTTTGCGTCTAATGCGGGCGTTCGTCCAGTGCGCCATAGAGTTCGTCATACTGTCATACAGCGACTGCCACCGCCCCCACGTAAGATTGACCGGGCCTGAAGTTTTTGCCTAAGTTTAGTGCAGACCAAGCTCAAGTCATTAGTCACCCTTTAGATTCACCGTTGTTTCGCAGCCACACATCAAAGCATTCCACCCCACCCCACCCCTCGACTCGGTACAGACGTTCCAATTTTCTGGAAAACGGACGAGGGAATCTTAAATAGATTCTCTCGTCCGTTTTTCAGATTTTTTCCTGTATTGAGATAACAATCTAATAAGCTGTTTGTCAAGTCTCAAAATATATACAACTAGCTACTGCACACGGCTTCGCTCGCCTACTTGGATAAGTAGCCGATGAAAAGTGTTCGTAAGAAACGCATACGCTCGACCGCTTCTTCGTCGATTTGGTGTCCACGACAAGCACTTTCATTTTAACGGGTAAATGTATGACTTTGTCCACCCTGAAAGTACAAATTTAAATAAAGGTGAAATATTTTTTGGAATCAGATGCTTGGTTACGGAGATTAACCTGTATCCGAACTTACAAACTTTACATCCTTTTAATATTAGTGTCGACTACGCAGCTTTTGCCCTCATCATCGTCCGCGTGTTACCCGAAAAAGTTCGTAGTCGACTGACGTTGCAGAATTGGTCTCCACAAAAATACGTATTATAACGGTATTATTTATAGCCTAAATCCACCCTGAAAGTCCATTATAAATATTGGCGTAATATTTTTTGTAGAGCGTATTAGATTTTTCATTAAAATTTATTATTTCAAAAAAATTAACCTAAAGTTAAGTGCTTCCACCACTTCTCGACCTCATCAAACTGAAGTCAGTTTGGAGATGATTAAAACCATTGTTCAGGGAAATAGCTTGTCCTAAATCGCATTAACTTAAGAATCATTACACTTGAGATTTTTAACAGTGGTTTAAGTCAGAAGAAATTGTCCTCGTTTCTTTTCGAAGACTTTCAATTCGAAGGCCATGGTTTCGAACACAATCCATGATTCGAACAATGATTTTTTTAATTTATGTGCGCTCAAAATGGTGAAGGGAAACATAGTGAGGAAACCCTAGAACCAATAAAAATCGAAGGCCATAAGTTAGTGTTCCAAAAAGCGGCGATGGACTTGTAACTGTCACATGGAACGCTAACTACTATGTATGTGCGGTGTTATCGCTTAGAAGCGATCTCTTCCAGACAACCTTTTGGTTGAAAGAAAGATTGTGTCGTTGAACGAAAATCTCCATGATGGAGAAACTCAGATCCGTCCAGTTAGCAGATCTGTGAGGTAGGTACCAAGGAGGGGGAGGAGGGATGTCAGAGACACGTCCAAACATTTAATATCCGCGTAGTAATCTTATGATTATATTTATTTTGTTATTTGTTTATGGTTGTACATTATTTTCTTTTCATTCATTCATTTCATTCAATCTTTTGACTTGTGCCTCTTTTCCCCCCGACAGTTATTTATTGCGGGATCAAAGTGGCGGATTCAATCTTTTCAAAACATTCTTGATGTTATTTTTATGAGACTGGCCGAACTATAATAATCTTTTAATCCTATAATATGCGGACGCAACTCGACTATACAAATTGATAGCCATAGGTACTTATAATAATGATAATAGGTATACGCCTCTATTGCTGTTTGTTTTTGCAATGAAGTTTTATTTGTTTGCCTTATGTTAAACTAATAGGAACTTAATTAACACTTCTATCGGCTACCGGGTTTGTTTCTGTAACAGCTTGTCCTTCGATATGAGCCCCCTCTAAAGATTTATATTTCGATATAAATTTCTTCTGAATTCTTCTGAAGCCATGCTGGACCAGTTATTTTTCTGATATCCTCCCAACGTTTTGTCTGCCATCCTTTGGTTCTTTGACTATATCTTGGGTACTATTAAGTGATTATCGACCAGTTAGTCAGTTGAGATTATTTATTATTATTGTTATTAACGACCTCTGTGGCTCAGTGGGTGAAGGCCCGCCTGATACGCAGAAGGTTGCGGGTACGATTCCTGCCGCGGGACAAATGTTTGTATGTGCAAATATTTGTCTTGGGATCTAGGTGTTTTCTGTGTATAATAATATTAGTATTAAATAAAACAACAACCACGCTCATGACTGTATTCCCCTCTTACGCTATTCAACCTAAATAAACATTAAGTTTGCAAAAAAATTCTTCGTGAAAAGCCCTATTATTTCAGCTGTCTAATAGCCCCAACTAAGCATCATCTAGCCCCAACTAAGCAGAGCTTGTGGTATGGGAACTACATTTCTGATATTATATGTATATATAAAATGTATATAAGTAGTATATCAGTCATGTAGTTCATACAATTCAAGCTCTGCTTAGTTTGGGGCTAGATGATGCTGTGTGAAAAATGTCCAGCATTATTTATTTATTGATCTACGATTATACTGATTTAAAGTGCTGTCACCTACTTGTCCATGCTCAGCGTAGCTGCACTGCTGATATTCAGCATGAACCTCCACCTCGAATGCCTAGATATAAACTAGAAATATTTTATTTACATTTTAATTTTATTTAAAATTTTACAATGGAAATTGTAGCACTATTTTTCCAACTGAGTGTCATGTTTGACTTCGATGTCGTGTTAAAAAGCAGAGCGGTCCGGGTTGAATGTCCGGACCGCACGTAAATTAGAACAACTATATTTATCCCGATTGATCGAATCGTATTGGTATCGATTCCGTGCGTCCTGTGCTGTGCGTTTGCTTTGTAAAAACTACTTTTTACAAAGCAAACGCTTTCTACGTTAAGACCGGCCATTGTACATTTCTTTTGTTTTTTAATTATGTTCCTGTGTTTTGTATTGTTAATTGGTGTTATGTATTATAAAGAGTTTATCTATCAAAATATTTTTGTTTATCAGTTAAAAAAAACTATTCTAAATAACGGGAAGTTGATATAAAATCCAATATGAAATTTCATCCCCCATTTTTAACGCTTATATACCATTAAATAATCTTTAAACCTGTTCCACATTTGGCGAAGATATCGCGTAACAACACACAAAAATACAGACGAATAAAGAACCTACTTCTTTGAAGTCGGTTGTTAACAACTTATTTTGTAAGAAAAACATCACTAGATTAAGCTACCTTATGAAATCCAATTAAACATAATAGGTTGGGGAAAAAGTTTCTTCGCATTTTTTAAGAAAATTCAAAACATTTTTTAATATAGTTTATTTACATTTAACTAAAGTATGTAGGTACCATTTTGTTCGATAACTTTTTGCCATTTTGTAGGCAGGGACATGATCCCATTGCTATAAAAACTTTGGGGCTTCTGTTCAAAATACCGCGACAAGTGGTTTTGGCAGTCCTCTCGTGATGTTAACCTGACACTGTCTAAAGAATTCTGAAGAGACCGAAACAGGTGGAAATCTGAAGGTGCAAGGTCAGGACTATACGGCGGATGCATTAACACATCCCAGCCAAACTCTCTTAATTTTTGCTGAGTGGCTAAAGATGTGTGAGGTCAAAAATGGTCAAAAATTTCTTCAAAAATGGTTCGGTTTCATTACGTCGTAATAAAGAATCACAAATGAGAACACGGTTCATTAGGTTTCTTTCAGTGAGCTCGTGAGGTACCCAAATATCGAGCTTTTTTGTGTACCCAGTTTTTTTCAAATGCGCCAAAACTGTTTTGTGGTCAATTCCCAGTTCTTCAGCTACGTCGTAACTACTGATATGCCGATCTTGCTCCACTTTTTCAAAAATGGCATCCATTTTATCCGTAATAGGGCGACCAGAGCGACGTGCATCTTTGACATCAAAATTTCCGGATTGAAAACGCTTAAACCAAATTTGTGCTACTCTCACAGACACTGCACTAGGTCCATAAACATCGCAAATTTTTTTCGCGGCTTGCGTTGCATTTTTACCTTTTTTGTAGTAAAATTTTAAAATGTATCGAATTTCTTCATTAGATTCACTCATCTTAACAGTACGAAAAACAAATAAAAATCACACATTTTCCTAATTTGAATTTGGAATTATCTTCTTTAAAATTTAAACTTTTAATGATACCAAAACCAGCTAGATACAAATAGTATAGCCAAAGATATTTTATTACAAGTTCATACATACAATAATGCGAAAAGACTTTTTCCCCAACCTAATACTTATCTACTTAAAATACTTAGTTTCAGTCAATGTGACGTCTTAGGTTCTAATACTCTTTAATAATATGCACTAAGTAGGTATATAGCCTACCTACCTAGCATTATGCTGAGCTGTCACCTCTTTGGCAAGACATTGAACCGTCAAGGTACATCTATCAACAAGGTGCTTGGAACGTTCTGTTTCAGTTTTACTTATAAAAAGGCTATTCTAATGCATAGCAACTTTTTTTATTTTTCATGTCGTTATATATTAATGTTTATCATTTCGTTTAACCTCTACACGGAAAGTTAAATAAATTAGCTTATAAATTGTTTTCCTTGATCCTATTCGGTTATTCCCTAAGCTCCTAGGTTTTGTTAGGGGTCAAGTCAGGGTTATAAAACCACGGAATTGGACCACATAAAATGGTCCGAATGTTATTATCCCGCATCTATCGCGTTTTTGATGGTGGCAGATTATAAGACCAGACTCTCTTACAACTTATTTATATGGTAAAAAACGGACGACCTCTGTTCGCGTTCGATTCCCGCCGCGGGACAAATGTTTGTAAGATCTGCAAATATTTGTCACGGGTCTGTGTATTTTCTATGTAAAAAATGTAAGTATTAAAAAAATATATAAGAAGTATATCAGTCAAGTAGTTCCCATAATACAAGCTCTGCTTAGTTTGAAAAATTACCAGTATTTTTTTCACTTACCGTACTATACACATATCACTTAAGTATACGACTTTTTTTTACAACTGTACTGTTATCTCTCGCCAGATGTTTGACGTAACATCACATCAAAAAAGAGTAACGAACTATTGATATACGACGAGCTATCACTTACAATACACAGATGGCCGTCGGAGTGTCTAGATCGCGCAAGCGGAGTTCTAACAAAACCTGAACATAAAATATGTAATACCTCCTGCAAACCACTGACGGTTCTAGGAGCCCAGCCAAGTGGGTCAGATGGATCGCCTCGGTGGAAGATCGTCCCCTTTGGATTATAACCATCAACCGTGTTCTCCATAAAACTAAGTGGCAAACAATACCTCCTGCAAGCAACTGACGGTTCTAGGAGCCCAGCCAAGTGGGTCAGATGGATCGCCTCGGTAGAAGATCGTCCCCTTTGGATTATAACCATCAACCGTGTTCTCCATAAAACTAAGATGCAAACAATACCTCCTGCAAGCAACTGACGGTTCTAGGAGCCCAGCCAAGTGGGTCAGATGGATCGCCTCGGTAGAAGATCGTCCCCTTTGGATTATAACCATCAACCGTGTTCTCCATAAAACTAAGATGCAAACAATACCTCCTGCAAGCAACTGACGGTTCTAGGAGCCCAGCCAAGTGGGTCAGATGGATCGCCTCGGTGGAAGATCGTCCCCTTTGGATTATAACCATCAACCGTGTTCTCCATAAAACTAAGCTGCAAACAATACCTCCTGCAAGCAACTGACGGTTCTAGGAGCCCAGCCAAGTGGGTCAGATGGATCGCCTCGGTGGAAGATCGTCCCCTTTGGATTATAACCATCAACCGTGTTCTCCATAAAACTAAGATGCAAACAATACCTCCTGCAAGCAACTGACGGTTCTAGGAGCCCAGCCAAGTGGGTCAGATGGATCGCCTCGGTGGAAGATCGTCCCCTTTGGATTATAACCATCAACCGTGTTCTCCATAAAACTAAGCTGCAAACAATACCTCCTGCAAGCAACTGACGGTTCTAGGAGCCCAGCCAAGTGGGTCAGATGGATCGCCTCGGTGGAAGATCGTCCCCTTTGGATTATAACCATCAACCGTGTTCTCCATAAAACTAAGTGGCAAACAATACCTCCTGCAAGCAACTGACGGTTCTAGGAGCCCAGCCAAGTGGATCAGATGGATCGGATCGGTGGAAGATCGTCTTTGGATTATAACCATCAACCGTGTTCTCCATAAAACTAAGTGGCAAACAATACCTCCTGCAAGCAACTGACGGTTCAAGGAGCACAGCCAAGTGGATCAGATGGATCGGCTCGGTGGAAGATCGTCTTTGGATTATAACCATCAATCGTGTTCTCCATAAAACTAAGTGGCAAACTAGCATACGGCCCACCTGTTGGTAAGCGGTCACCGTAACTTATGGACGCTAGCAACACCAGATGTATATAACTCGGGGGCAGTCAGCTCTGAGACAAAACTGGTGAAAAGTCTCGTGTGCCTGTAATTTAACCGGCACCCATACTCTTCAAACCGAAATACTGCAATTGGCAGCATAAATAAGGTATGGTGGTAGAACTTCCCGAACAAGCTCTTTCACAAGGAGCACCTCTAGAACTCAAACATAAAATTTACTTTCTGAGTAAATTTAATGTTTGGGTAGATGAAAATTCTTTGTACATCGCTCGCCTTGATCCTCAGGAATTTTATATCCTGAAATCCTCAAGGTTTCTTTGTCGAAGTTGACTTGGGCACCGCATTCCTGGTATGTTATTGCAGCAGGGAAGGATTCAGTGAGCTTTAGACGGGGCTGTGAAAAAGTCTATATTATAGATAGTATTTAGAGACCATGTTTCATAAGTATAAGGAATTGAGGACCAATTAGGGATTGTCAGCTACCTTCTACGTGGTATACTAGTAGATCTGCGTACTGAGTGAGTACGTGAGTTTTACAGTCGTAAGATTGTTTGTTTGTATAGATAGTTAAATAGACATCTCGTTATTCCATATACCAGAGTACAAGAATAACTTACCCTAAAATCTTCTAAACCAAGTCGCCGTAATACAATGGGCGGCTTTAATTTTGGATGGACTTGAATTAAAAAAAGTTTAGAGAAGTGGTGTAACTAGAAAAAACTAGAATAAGTATAATTAATAACTCACAATGAACCAGATTTAAGTTTGATATATTGAATAAATGTGTTAAAAATATATTAGTTCTTGCATTCATAACCCCGTATCCCGAGTTGCCCTTAGTTCTTCCCTGTTAACCGGACACTCAAGGAAGTTCTCGAGTAAATGAGTTTACACAGTCTTAGGAATTCTAACGGAATCCCTTTGTTGACGAATGAGGAGCTAGTTTTAATAAAGTCTTTGGTATTTCAGAGACAGTGTAGGTACGTGTTTTTTTTTTATATCGAGGTAAACATTTATACCTACGGCCAGGCTGATGGAAAGTCGTTGCCGTCATCTTGTGACATCTGACCATTATAATATCTGTGACCTGGGGTATTGCCGATGCGTTGCTTGCATCAACACGTGCTGAAAACAGTGAAGGAAAAAATCTTTAGGAAACCGGAATGCCAATAAAATACGAAAGCATGTGCCATCAGTTAGTTTTCCAAAAGGCGGCGATGGGCTTGCAACCTGTCTCGTAAAATGCTTACTTGCAAAACACGGGCATGTACCTATAATGTTTGGAGAAGCCTCTGACTACCTTCTACTTTGTATCCTCAAAGATCTACACACAGAGTATGTTTCTGAGGATGTTCGTGGAGAATATAATCATCAGCATGTTTGCTTAATTTTTCGAAACCATTTCCAGGGCCACCAGACCTCGACGGTCTAGGTTAGGTACTGATCTATTGGGTGACGAAAAAAAACGATAAAACGAACGAGTCTCCGTTGTCTGGTAAAGATAATAATTAAGATAAGGAAATTGCCAATTAATATTCCTAATAAACTTGTTCAAAGCAGTTTAATGTCTCAATTTTAATTACCTACAATTGTGACTTACCACAGTGTAAAAATACAACAGCTCACTCATTCTACACTAATATTAAAAGGAGGTAAAGTTTACATTTTATTCGAGTACACGGACGAAGCCGTGGGCCTTTAGTAAACAAATCAGTTTTAAAACAAGGAAACCCGACACTTGATAGTTTATATATCCGATGTTCCGTGATCAAGACCAATCCAATGAGACCTCATTTATTTAACCCATCAAGCTGTTTAGGATACAGCGAGAGAAAAAGAACATACATATATAGAAAATTCTTTATTGCACAAAATAGGCGAACTTAATGCTAAAAAGCATTATCTTCGAGATAACCTCTGTGTATTGTGAAAAAAGATGTCTTGCACTAGCACAGAATGGTTAAAACAAATATAATAATATGTAGTGATTAGATATACATACATACACCCAAAAATACAAAGTCAAAGTCAAAATTCATTTATTCATTAAAATCACAAGGATGTCTTTGAAACGTCGGTTTTATCTACTGCCTGTTCTTCCGCGACCAAGCCAGGAAAGAAAGGCAAGAAAACAAGGCTGGTTATTCTTTTTAATGATCCTTTTACAAAAGCACGAGTTGGAGCATTTTCAATCCCAAGACTTTTTATCATCTAAATAATCATATATTTTATAGTATGCCTTTTTATAAAGTTGATTTTAATTACGTTTTTAAATTTTGTTAAAAGACAATTTTTGTATATCTCTTGGGAGTTTGTTATAGAAGCGTACACCTTGCCCTTTAAACGATTTACTAACTTTATGGAGTCTACAAGTGGCAACAGCGAGTTTATCTTTATAACTGGTATTAAAATAGTGATAATCGCCATTTTTCTTAAAAAAATAATATTTTTGTGAACATACATCAGATTTTCATTTATGTATTGTCAAGGAAATGTCATTATATTTATTTATTTAAACTTCTGACGAAGTGATTCTTTGAGACCCATATTATAAATTGCTCGAACAGCCCTCTTCTGCAGCACAAAAACGTTATTTATATCTGCAGCACTCCCCCACAACAGTATACCATACGACATAATGCTGTGGAAGTAGCTGAAGTTAACTAGTCTAGCTGTGTCTATGTCTGTATAAAGACGGATTTTTTTGACTGCATATGCCGCAGAACTAAGTCTCTTCAATAACTTATCAATGTGAGGACCCCATTGAAGCTTATTATCTAGCTAGGATGATACCTAAAAATACGGTGGTGTCCACAAGAGACAAATCTTCATCTTTGATTTTGATATTTGCTTTAATTTGTGTAACATTAGGTAGTATAAATCTAATACACTTTGTTTGCTTTTCATTTAGTAGAAGATTGTTTACATTGAATTATTTTACAACCTTAGAGATTGTATTGTTTACATCGTCAAAATCGGTTTGTAGTCGCTTTAATTTGAATAAAAGTGACGTGTCATCTGCAAACAATACAACCTCATGATCGTCCCTCACAAGATGGGTTAGATCATTAATGTATACTTACTTAGAATAAAAATGGTCCAAGAATTGATCCCTGCGGTACACCTATAGTAACCAGAGACCCCGGAGAACGCTTTTCATTCACGTCAACTCTTTGTACTGTATCACTTAAATAGGAAGTGAGAAAGTCTAAAACAACGCCCCTAATACCATAATGGTGTAGTTTTCCATTCATTCCACTCCACTTCGCTTACCAATGTCATACTCCGGCCACTATTGATAAAATTTGTGCTACAAACTCGTCGTAATATCCACATGCATAGGTTTGTTTTAATTAAAATACAATGAATTGACAAATAAGTTCACCTTGTTTGATTGGCGTTACACAAAATATGAATGAAGGAGAATCAAAATAATAAAATGCGTAGTTTAAACATTATAAAACACGCTTATATATCACGCACTAAAAATTATAAAACATACTATCCACCTCCTGGCTCCATCATCAAACCCTCGCTCAATCAATTGGACTCGTCAAACGAATCAATATAAGCGTGTTAAAAAATAACCCGAGCCGAGCCCGTGTTTGTTGCCTGATTCTTCTAGGCTTGGTCGCGACGAATCAGCTTAAATTGTCTTTTTACTTAAGTTATTAGTTTAGTACCCCATCATCATTTCATCATCATCACCACGTCTCACCAAATGTCCCGCCCATCACCACTTTAGTCATTAATTAATAATAATAATAATGCTGGTCATTTTTCACGAAGCATCATCTAGGATCAGAATAAGTGGAGCTTAGTAAACCAAAGAAAAAAGACATAAAAAAATAAAAGTTATTTTTTATGTAAACTTTGTTAACTCGTTTATAATTGTTAATTAGTTAACGTTTTAACTAATTAACAATTTTAGTCGAACATGAATACATGCTAAAATCAGCGAGACACGAGGTGTGACAACTGGGGGTGTTAACAGCTCTATATACTTCCATATACTGGGACCGCACGTGCTATCGCCTCTCAAGCTCGCTGGTAACTGACCACAGATTAATATTTTTTTGCATTTGCTGACGATTCGTCACAAACTGCGAGACGGCCGGATATTGGTTGCATAATCGTACTAATTCGGAAACACGAACATTGCCACAGCATCTAATTTAAATCGTAGTACTAAGGGACCGGTCAAACACCGCCCGTCAAACAGTTTTCACCGCTGCGCCACCGACATCGCCACGTCGTCTACCGACATACTTTGCGATGTCGGTAGATCACTAGCTGTTATTAAAATCACTCTGGAACGAGAGAGGAGATCGGGACAGATTTCAATAAAGTCTGATAGAGCCGGGAGTTTTTACAATGTAATTGGAACAAAGACGGAACAGTGTTTTTATCTTCATTTTATCCCTTACTATGGGTATGAAATTCTTTCTTCAGTGTGAAAATAATGAAAGGCAACAAATAAATACTTAGTTTTTATTGCCTTTCACTAATAATAGTTTTTTCCAGAAATTATAAAAACTAGCGATATTATATAAAATTTTGGGCGATATAGGAAGGTAGTTTATAATAATAATAATAATAAATCATTTATTTCGGATTTAACACTGGTGGCGCCTGTAAGCTTTACGCCTTCGATAGCTCACAGAGCTCGTAAAGGTACTCTTGATGGAGAGGAAAGACTAGGAATCGTGCGCACTGACCTTAGATCCTGGAAACCAGCTTGTAAGACCGCTCAACAGGACCACACTGCCCACGTAATCACTTCCACGTTCACCAGAGCTACGGTAGTTTAGCGCACACCATAGGGCGGGTTTGAGGAACTATCCTAATGTCCTTATTAGCACAGATTGTTTATATTTTGCGGAAACTGCGATAATTCACTTGCGGTTAGCGGTACACGGCGGAGAGCTTTTTTCGACTGCGTTTGTTGAGGTCATAGGTGACACTGACATTTGGCCGCTTTTACAATAGCGACCTCTAGCGACGGCGGTGCGATGCAGGTTCCGTCATCACAGGCGCGGGCGCACGATATTCATTTAGGAAAGGTAATAGAGTAATAAGGGAGCAGATAAGGGAGTGAGTAACCTTACTTGAACTCATAGATGGCGTTACCAAACACCATTATTGTTAGTAGCGACTTAGACTTAACTGTTAGTAAATTCATTCATAATATATAGTTCATGTCGCTATAAATAAAAATACTTATAAATTATTATTTGGTACAACGCATTAGTGACAGGGCAGCACATGCGTCTTGGTCCAATGTCTAAGTATAGGACCGTCCAGCCGCTCAGTCACCGTGCTCTGGAGGCGTTTGGTGCTGGCGCGCACAATCTGCATCAGGGACGCTGAACGTGGAAGCCGTGCGTGTGTGCCTCCGCGAACATACCTGATGCGCTGCAGAAGCGCGGCAACCCCAACAGCATCCTGAATGAATTGTTATACTAGACACGAAGGGCGATGTACGCAGTTTGAGTATAGTTGATCCATATAGGCTGCAGGTATAAAAAGATTGTCAGTACGCCTTGAACATGGAAATTTTTACACTTTTAGTGCACTTTGCGAATCTACGAATAAACATAGAATATTACTCCTTATTGCTAGTGCGCTACGCTCTCTCTCAATGTTCTGGTCATCTTTGAGGGTCTCAGTGACCCAGTGCTCCAGGTATTTGAATTGCGAGACCATTTTAAGCACAGTGCCAGCACAGTTTATAGTATACTAAGGTTTTTTTGTGTTCGTGGAAAGATAATGGAAATTGTGAGGTTTATGTGCATCAGAAATGATTGTATGACACTTTTACAGGGTGTCCCAGAATGTTTATATCCAGAAAAGACATTCTACACATAATAAGTAAAACTTGTTCTGTACTTCGGTTGTTTTCATTGAAGAAAATTACCATTTTCTCAATTAAACAACCGTGTGTAATATACTTTATCTGTATCTCTACTAACTCAAACAAAACTAAAAAAGCTACATATTTTATTTCGATTAAAGGTTCAATTCTAAATATATTTCTCTGTAAATCAAGTCGGACGTAAAAGCGCTGCTTGCCTGCTTGTGAAAATAGAGTTCATACTACAAAAAATATGTAATATAAAAAAAAGGCACCGACATGATATACTTACCTAGCTTTTATATTATCACAAAAAACGTTTTTTACGTTAAAAATAAATTGAAAATTATTAAGAAATATATTTAGAATACAATAAGCGTTATTTTGGTACAAAAAATAAAAGTTAAATGTTAAACATAGGCCGACAACTAAAAGCAGGGGTAGGTACTTAAATCTAAAACAATAAAATTGTTGGGCCCATTATGTCTGAAACGGTCTGTTTGTACCAAAATGTTGTTCAGCTCAACATATAGTGTTGGTTACCGTCACCGAATGCTGGTTAAGCTAACTAATTGCGTATAAGTCGCGGGGCATTCCACTAGTTATTATTTCCATGGTAAGGGCTGCATCTGCCAAGAAAAGCCGAATAACTTTTATGGAAAACTTCAGGATTTTCTTTGATTTAATTAAATTAAGAAAGAAAGAAAACGTTTTTGTTTGAAATCAAAAATACAAACAGATGGTAAAATACTAGGTCAGACTAAAGACAGTCTATAGAAAAAATATGTGTTGCTTGGGGTTAAAATAGGTCCCTGTCTCAGCTTAATGCGGCATCGAGTTAGCACGTTTTTACGCTGGTTTTCGGACAGGGCCTTTTGTAATGACACGAATATAACACAGAACGAAACGTACGAGACTAACAAGGAATTATTTTACTAAAATAGAAAAATATCGTGTAAAATAAACGGAGCGATCTTTACAATAGTCCAAAACCCTCTTAAATATAGATAAAGACAGTGCCCCCGAGTTTTATAATTCAAATTTTCCGCGTTAAGTTCCAAATATTGGACTAAATTTGAATATTATTTAGACTTACTATTTTACTAGTTCCTTGTTGAACTCGAAGATAAAGACCATTTAAAAACTCAAATTGTTAATACACTTCTGTAGCTGAGTGTACCTTTGATGCTTTGCTGTGGTAAAAATAAAACCTACCTATAGGTATTTATGTACATATATGTATGTATATTGTGTCATAACTCAATTTTTGTTTTTTGTTAGACATATTCAAGAGACATATTGTTCACTTTACTTGGTGCGTATATCCCGAGGATCCCAGGAGTAGGGGGTAGTCAGAACCATATCCAAACATCATATTTGACACACGCTCGCGTTTTACAAGTGCTTAGTATTCCACGAACATGTCCGGTCGATAAAAGCGTACATATCCTTTATAGTTTATACCGCCCTCCGGGTATCCGGGCTAACGTGTATAACCGGGTATAACGTGTTGTAAATCAGTTAACTGACGCCCGGATCGCTGAGCTGTGAGAAATTACATTATCAACCGACTGCAGAAAAGTAAATAAAGGGTGATGAAGTAGGTATGTCTATTGAGCTGTCTATCTATTAGGTAACTTGATAATCTACTTGCATTTTGACTTGAGTGTTCTGTGTATTATGTGTTTGTGTCACTATATTTTAATAGAAAATAACCTACCAAATCAAATAAAGAGGTAACGTTTGTATGTTTGGATGTAATAGGTAATCTCCGAAACTAAACATCCGATTTCAAATAATATTACACTAATAGTATTCAGCGTGGACATTTAGTGTGGACAAAGGCTGTATATTATCCCGTTAAAATAAAAGGTATTTTCGTGAAGACCATATTCGCATCGAAAGTCGACGAAAAAACGGTTGAGCGAATGCGTTTCTTACGAAAGAGCTACTGTTCATCTTTTATTCGGGTATATTGTTTCCCAACAATAGATAGTTAAAAAAACTTCTTACCAAAACACGGGCATGTAACAAATATGATATTTGGACGTGGCTTTAACCACTCCCTAATTGCTGCCCTCAAATATTTATGTACTAGTTACGTATCTGTGGATCTATTATGATGATTCCAGTTGTGAACGTGTTTGACTAAATGGTGTGGTGGTAACGCATCTTGTAGTTTCGAGCTTTAACGTATGGGAAAAGTCGTTAGTAAATATTTATGAGCAGCCAGACACTGCGGAGAGAGGGCAACATTATTGATCGAGCGAGCGAAGCGAGTGAAGATCTTTGAGTCTACTTGGACTATCCGGCGTTTGTACGTAATATGTAAATGAAATTCATTGCATAAAATGTGATTATGTAGGTATGACAGCTGCCGTTCTGCGAGGTCGCTGAATTAATGCGTTTGGATGCAAATTAATGCAAATGCCTTTAGGGCTTTCCCATGTTTCCTCATCACTCACCCTATTGCGTGAAGGGCCAGGCGACGTTTCCGTATCCGTTGTTAGCTTAATCAGATGCCGCCAATTTCATCTGCCGGAGCTGTCAGTAACAAAATAAAAACGAGGCTGAACAGCACGCCCTATAATTTGGGCACGTTTACGTTTTCCTTCATCAGCGATAAGAACTGGCTGACCTGGCGATAATTCGGGAAGCTGATTTGCTCATCTATCGTACATATATATCTATTGATTACGTAACATTCCATCGTAATCGTTCTTAGTGTCTCTATTCGGTTTCAGTTTGTTCACATGAGATGGCAGCCTCGTATTGAGGCGTGTCGTCCCATTAGACGCTCTGAGGGCGAACTGATTCCATTACGTGGCGTTGCCCTGTAATTTAAAAGCCCTGAATAAAAATAAATGCCAGTATTTATCGATTTGATTAAAATATGTTTTATAATCTGAACGCAGCATAATTTGGCAAACTGGTTGTATGCTCAAAGCCTCCACCTTTTACAATATTCACCAAATTCTTTTGAAGCATAAGAGTTTTAAAGGAACTAATTCCCACGGAACTCCATGCCTCGCAAACTGATCTCTCATAGCGGTCTCACCGCTTTTGTACCTATGTTGGTCAATGGATACACCTCTATAAAATTCGAGAAATAGCCAACAAGAATCAAAAAATACCTACTACCATATTGAAATATAACAGAGCACACTTTAGCCTAGGGCAGGGGCGGTATTTGATGCGGCATGAGCGGTTCACGCGCTCCGCACAGGTTCGGCAGCGACGTACCATACTACGGATCTACGTCCTTCGACATGCCTGGCCAGAACATAAATTCGCGAGCGTGACGTTTGCATTTGTCTATTCCCATGTGCCCGTCATGTAATCGATCCCAGCGCTGCCACCATCTCGTAAATTGAAAGACGAGTTGACCAAGACTGACGTTTTATTTCTACCCACACAAATAAATTCACAACAACATGTAAGTAGGTATACGACAAATACGTAGATCCGTGAGAGAACAAAGTAGGAGGTAGTCAGAGGCACGTACAAGTAATATTATTATATTTGGCACAAGCCCACGTTTTGCATTACTAGTTAGCAATACACGTGAAAAAAAAAACACCCAATCTTTGCAAACCGATCGCCGTTTAAGAGAACAGTAATCTATAAAAATGTAAGTTACTATTGTTTTGTAAAAGGATCATTAAAAAGAATATACACTTGTTTTCTTGCCTTTCTTTCCTAGCTTAGTCGCGGAGGAATAGGCAGTAGATAAAATCGACGTTTTAATTTGATCCTTGCGATTTTCTAAAAGTTTTAAGAGTAGTTTGTTTGTATTTTTGTTATTTACCACTTATTTCAGAAATGGCTTGTCCGATTGAAATGTGGTTTTGCTATATGGCAGTAGATAAAATCAACGTTTTAATTTGATCCTTGCGATTTAAATGAAAAAATGATTTTTAACTTTGACTTTGATGGCACGTGCTTCAAATCATTGTATTAGCGGTTGCCGGTTCTGTCTCGATGTTTTCCTTCAACGTGTTATGGAGAAATTCGAACCCTCATTATCGGAAGCCTAATGGACCAACATGGCTTTTGAAAAATAATCTGTTATTTTTCTATACAACACATTTCCTTTCATAAAATTCCACATACCTTTTAAAACAGCTCTTAAAACATTATACCCGGGTTACAATACGGTCCATCTGAACTACCAACAAAGGCCATTCTTCATTTTTATTTATCTGGGTCGGGTAACGACAGGTGATCAATTTTCAGGAATATCTCAATACATTTTATACCCGTTGTGAAAATATTTTCCATGTAGATATTTTTTTTACAATGTGCGTAACGTAAGGTTTAATTTGTTTTTATGTTTAATAATAAACTTAATAAATAATGCTGGACATTTTTCATCATCTAGCCCCAAAGTAAACACCGTTTAGTGTTAGATTTTGGACGATCGAGCAATGCCCAGTAAGTGGATATTTATTCTTTATTTATTTTATAGGACTTATCTAAAACGTTTTCTCAAAATCCTCTTAAGTTTTAGTCTGGGGTTTTTATCTGTAAGACCTAAGTGAATAAATTACATTTCATCAAATATAATAAACTATAACAAACACGCTTACAACTGTTATTCCCAAGATGGACATCCCCTTATCTCAATTCAGTAAGTACGTAGATCCGCATATCAAGCAAGAAGTAGCCAGAGGCACATCCAAACATATTATTTTGTTACTAACTCATCAACGCTTATTGGAACACTTAAATATAAAAATAAAAAATACATCGTACGTAGCCTGCTAAAAAAGATTACCAATGTGCCAACTATTAAAATCTACACACAAGGGAGCATAAAGCACACAATTACCCTTTTAAATTTAAATCATTAGAATAACTTTTAAACGTAATTTTGACATCCTAAACCGCATTTATCCGGGTCAGGTAACGAGTTCATTCCGGATAATTGTTCCAGGAGCCGGATATTCATATATTAATTTGTGGTTCCATTCTCAGAATGTACGGGGTGCATGGCGGATGGCAGGTTAAAATGGAATCCTTTGAACTTTGGACAGCTCTTGTATAAATGGAAAATGTGATTGCTAAAATTATAATTTCTTTTCATAATTACAAGCCGCATAACGGTGATTGTAACGTTCACACAAGCTAAATCATTTTTATTTAGCGGTTTCGTGTCTGCTTTAGTACGCTAGTTATATTATGACGGTCGCTGAAAACGATGAATATGAATGATGATTGTGACTAAGTTTCGACTCATTCCGAGAGTCTTCATTTTTATTTATCGCGTCGCTAACTCACACGTGCGTCGTGATCACTCACCCCGATGAAGACTCTCGGGGTGAGTGATCACGACGCACGTCGAAACTTAGTCGGTGCCTCCACTGATAGTGCGGTACGTGAAAATTCCCGTTTTTACAATATGAATAATCAAATTCACGATAGTTTTTGGAATATGCTTTTATATTTAAGTTAAGGCAAAGTGTAAATTTAAATCTTGATTTAAATCCTTTTACACTCGATAACAGGAACACTTATATGAGTTTTCCATGTTATAATAGTTATATGAGTAGTTTATTTGTATGTTGGTATGTTTGTCTTTTACCACTTATCACAGAAATGGCTTGTCCGATTGGAATGTGGTTTTTGCTATTGATTATTATGGCTTTAAGGGTGGTTCTTAGATGGGTTTTATGTCCCTGGTTGGGTGCTGCAATCGAAGATAGAAACCACGGAACCCACCGAGGGATATGAATTTAAATAAAAAAAATGCATTTTGTAATTATTTTAGGTAGTCCCACAATTTTTTTTGGAACTGCGTCACTTAAAATAAGTATCTTGTTTACTGCTGGAAAATCTTCTCACTGTTATTCAGTAGCTTGGCTAACATAGAATAGAACATAAGCTCCTATTTACGTCGTTTAGGTACCGGTTATCGTCATAAGCTTTACTTGACTTTTCTCATAAAAAGTATAACATAAAATTATTGCCTGACACCTGACTGATTGACTCTGCACAAAAAGGGTGCAGCGAAACACTTAACGCAGATGAAGTCACGGGGCGCTCCATTATTAGCTTTCCACATAATATAAGACTATTTAAATGTCAAAAAACCGACTTCCTCAAGTGCTTAATTTATTTTGCTCACTCGGGATGACACTCTATCGCTTAAATAACAAAAGTATAACAACCCACAAAAAATGTTTCGGCTAGTCGTGATTCTATAAGATGATGATGTTTTTTTGAGTTTTACGGGAGAAGTAGCAATCTCACAGAAAAAAAAACTTTAATAATGGGACCTCTTCTGGATAATTCTCTATACAGCAACAAAAAAATCATCAACATCGGTTAACAATTGACGAAGATATCAAGACACAAACATTAAAAAAAAAATATATAACTGGTTCGAGAACCTCCTCCTTTTTTTGAAGTTAAAAATTCCTACTCTTTTAAGTTCTTTTGATCTAAAGGTCAACTCTAGTATTAGGATTTTTTTTGTCTTACTGACTGGAATAGCTAGTTGCTAAACGTGTTTTTGAATCACGGAATCACTTAGATGCGAAATCAAATTGTGAAATGGCGGAAATTTTCTTCATCTAGGTGATCTGTTAGGAATGAGTTGGCAGACACTACGAGCGTTGAAAACGACATTTACTCGAAGACGAGTAGGATTCACAATCTGAGTGCCACCCCGACAACCCTTCAGTTATTGCGTTTATATATAGGGTTAGCACTTACCGCAAGCGAGCACTAGCGGTATATATCTTGGATTTCGTTCAGAAATCAGAACATTTTATTTGCATGTATATAGGTCAGACAGTGCATTATGATGTAACAATTTTTATAGACCCTTAATTTATCATCTAAATAATAAATAATGCTGGACATTTTTCACACGGCATCATCTAGCCCCAAACTAAGCAGAGCTTGTATCATGGAAACTACATGACTGATATACTACTCATAAACTTTTTTTTGAAATACATTCATATATACATAGAAAACACCTAGATCCAAGTCAAATATTTGCATATCATACAAACATTTGACCCGCGGCGGGAATCAAACCCGCAACCTTCTGCGTCTAAGGCGGGCCTTCGCAATCTGCGCCAACGAGGTTGTCAAATTGTGGGTAAATGTTAATTGGTAAATTAAATATCAATTTAAATACAAGATTAATTATTATAAAATATCAGTACTTATGTCCTAAAGTTTACTCATTAGTCAGTTCGCGTCTCTGTTGGGTACTAATCGATGCCTTACTCGCGAAGCTAGGAGCAGGTATAGGTGTTTGGGATAAAAGGTTGTTAGTTTGTCTGTAACCATTTTTCTTCGCAACAAATTACTGATTGTAGTTTAAGGAGTTTCGTATTTCTATATACAGGGCTTTTTTAATAAACTTTGCTATCAGATGCTAACTGCCATTTTTGTGCCAAAGTTAGATTTTTTTTTCGATAAACTGAAAATACCAAGTGCCATTTCGGATCTCACTAAAATAGGCAAGTTAGTTGGGGACTCAAGTAACACTATATTTTTTACACCACAGGATGTTAAACTTTTGGGTAAAAATTAGCAATACACATTTTTTTTGCTAAAAGTCTTTTCAAAAAAACAAAAATCTGTGCCACAAAATGGCAGTACGCAGTACGCATTTGATGGCACAGTTATCCAAAAATGCTATAAAAAAAACAGATGGAAAAATCCTTGATCTTGGCATCGAAAAGATTGGACAAGGGTAAAAAAATCGCAAATGTCCAATAACTCGAAAAGCGTGAGGTTTTATTGGATACATTTGAATATTTTTGAACACTTTTGATGTTCTCCGCCCGTAGTTAATGGCTTCACTAATCTTTACGCCACATAGATTATTTACAATTGACTAGTTCGGTCTATCAAGAGGCGCCTTCTTACACTATATGAACTTATTTCTCAGCTCTTATCGATTTTACGTCACTTCAAATTGCTTATGATCTATGCCGATGATGAAATCGACAACCGTGTCTAGACAAATGCCAATTTCTGTTTAACGCTAACATAAATTGGTATTGCCTGCGAAAAGATTGAATTGTACGGAAAATACTAATTTCTTTTCCGTGGAAATGACACGTGATTGCTGCCAAGTTTTACCTTGACAAATTTGTGTTGTGTCTGCAATCAGATTTCACGAGACACGTTGAAATAATTGAACCTAAGCTTTGACTAATTGAAAAAAAAAACCTATGAATAAACTAACTTATACGTAGTGGGTACAACCCTAAGTTGTCGAGCACCCTGGAGTTTTATTACGTTCATCTGATAGAATTCATTCGCGATAGAGCACTTTTTGATTTGTGAAATCAAAGTTGAAACTACCGCTATCGTGTAGTTCTACCTGCAAGATAGCGAATATACATTGATATCTGATATGTCAGTATTTATATACTTTTCTTAACTTACTTGTTACTTGTGAATGGTTTCATAAATAAATATCCTTTTATAATTTACCATCTAAATAATAAATAATGCTGGACATTTTTCACACAGCATTATCTAGCCCCTAAAATAATAAATATAATTTGATTATAGCCTTTGCTTAGGGGATAGTTTTTGAGATATGAGCACGGACTTTTGACAGCACTTTTATAAAGTAAAAGGTGAATGTTACGTAATGGATTGTAGGACTTATAAGTACCAGATTTAAATGTAGATGTGTATAGTTTTGGTCAAAATAAACTTTTACTTTAGGTATACGGGGTACAATAGGTGACTTAAAATAGTAAATCATAAGGGGGATTTCTGCACTTTTTTAACAATAGATTTCGTTTTTTCTCCCTAAGGGGGATATCTCAGGGGGGATTTGTGGAATAACCCGTCACGCGGGATGTAATAATAATAATAATATGAAAAGGCTTTGATTGCACATTACAAAATAATTAATTTTAATTTTGAATCTACAACTAAATAAATGCTAATTAGCATTTAGTACCTATGTAGGTACTTGTTTTATCTTGTCCAATAAAGCATTTTCTTTCTATCTATCAACAATTTATTGGTGTTTGGGTTAATTATGTTTTTACCCACGACGACAGGGACTCAAATATGCGTTTGTAACAAGAATTTTTCTTTGTTTATTTGTCAGTTACAATTTATCTCTAAAACAGCTTACCTGATTGTTCTCGAGCAATAAGCAATAAGTTGGTATGTAGTTCGAGAAAACAAAAATGAATCAAGGTTTTGTGAATAGTATTCACATAGCCCTCACACTATGATTGCCTGTGTCGTGAGTGGCTAGTCTCTTCTGGGGGATATGATATCCGTTGGGAGTTTACAAATTTGATATAGATATTTTAAACTAAATCTTATATTAAATTTTATAATTATAAGATTTATCTAATAATATATTTAGTTAAGTATGTTTTTATCTGTAAAACAGCTTACCTGATTGTTATACAGTTTCATCTAAGAAATTGGTATGTCCTTAAAGATGGTTCTAAGTTTGGTATTATCACAAGTTGCTGTATTAAATGATGAAAAACTACCAGGGTTTCACGATTTTTCAACTTTTCATGCTGAAGTGTTTCTTATGAGGATTAAAATAATCCATAAGACCAATTCGATATGAGTAGGTACTAGAAATTGAAGATGTTCGAATAAACTTAAGAAAATAATATACTTACGATATTTTGACTAAGTTACATGCATTTATGTTCAGTCCCTTTATTGTCCTTCATAGATATTTATTATTCTTTGATTCCTGAATATGATCTCAAGAACCGCTGAGAATAATTTAGGTGAAAAAGGGTCGCCTTGACGCATAACCCTGTCAATTGAAAATAGTTGCATTGTAGTCTTACCTGAGCTCTTTGAACTTTCTAAGAAAATGATACCCGATATTTTGTGATAACAAACTCCCGGAGATCTAAGTATCTCTATCATGGGGACTATAGTCGTGAGCGTGTTTGTTATTTTTGTGACATCACGAGATATCATTTTTAACTTTGACTTTAATAGGACGTATGATGGTATTGTTAGAAAAAGACAGCAATACTACCATCCAGCTTAGACAAGCCTCCACGCTGGAACTTGATAAAATTATCGATTTTCCTACGATAGTGCGATAACCTACTTTCCTATGTGCACTGCCCACCAACGTCATAGGTACTTGTACTAAAATATTAAATCATGCATTCACTAGACTAGCCAAAGGCAACACTAACACGACACGACCTGTATAAACCGGTATTTCTTAAAGCTCTGGTAGCTTTAGCGCTCCCGTGTTTTACATTTACTAAATTATGCAAGTTTGTTAGGAAAAACTATTCAATGTTTTTAAATGCTGATTGCTGCTCAACAGTAATCAGATTTGAAAAGACAAGCTAGGCAAAAACTAAAAGCTAGATAAAAATTGTTATACAAATATACAACGAATCACCTGAAGACATAGATACTAACAATTAATAACATAATTTTCTAGCAATCTCTTCAATTGGCTATGAGATGTTTTTATTCAATTAATGACTGAGTATCTGTATAATTGCATGATATTTAATTATTTAAAATATAATATAATTAATTAATGATACATCTAGGATTTTAATTGTTACAATGCTACCGACCTTCTTCAATGTAAACATTTTAATATAAAAATTTCTAATATAGAGAAGTATTTAACTTTCCTAACAGTTAAAAGTCTTAACAATCCTACTACTATTATAAACGCGAAAGTTTGTGGGGATGGATGTATGTTTGTTAATCTTTCACGCTAAAACTATTGCACGGATGCTGATGAAACTTTACAGTAATATAGTTTATACATCAGAATATCCGCGGGCAAAGCCATGGGCAGTGGCTAGTAGTAAATATATTCTTGCAAATAATTAAATATCAATCATTCATTTATTTTGCGACAAGTAACGCAAAAAGGCTGGAAAATGAAAAATTAATAAAATATTACAACATTCTTAACTTTCAAATTCGTATTAAAAAGTTTACTAGCTTATAATAGAATAGAATAGAATAGAATATCTTTATTGTCATAGGTGAAACATGTAAAATAAGCGTAATAAATATAGCTACCTAAATTACGTGAACAGGCCTAGACTCGTCAATTTTGTACAGGATTTTAACAAAAAATTTTTTTTTTTTACAAACACAGTCGTTTACACATGAGATTTATCTAATTATATCGCTGTAGAGAGGCGACGGTCAACAGTGCATCTAAAATGATTCAATAAAATCAGTTTAATCTAAAATAGGGTACAAAACTGGGGTTGGCTGAGAAAAAATAGGTTCTACATTAAAATTATTGTAATCGTTTTCTAAAAATTCTTTGATGCTGTACAGTGTTTTGTCAAGTAAAAGTTTTTTTAATTGAGTTATAAATATATTTTCGCTTTTTATTTGTTTTAATTCATATGGCAGTTTATTGTAAAGCTTGAGTCCCATTATTTTGGGAAGTTTTTTTGAAATATTTAGTCGGTGGTATATCGAGTCAATAGTCATCTTATTTCGGACACTACGTTTGTTATTTCCCCCCCTGATAGAGTATTAGTTTAAATGTAACCTGACAAACTGTAGCCTTTGCAAGTACCGCGGTTATTTGTCAGCTTTAGTTTATGTGATCTTATGGTACGTTACATCATTATGTCAGCACTGAAAGCGTATCGGCTGTCCATTCATCCATCATAGTAACAGTTCAATGGAGTCTGCCACAGACTATAAAAAGATTGCGTGAAAAATGTATGGGAGAATATTTTGTTCTCTTTAAATAGTTTTTAATATCCTATTTTATAGGTATGCTGTAGGAATTACGCTGAAATATGGCATTTGTAACGTTATTTTGTGTACCTACATATCTTTTTTGTTCAAACGTAATTTTGATAAAATCTTTTTTTTGGTATGTACACACCTTTTCTATATTTTTTATAAGGAAACACTCTGTTACGTCTCTATAATTCGGATTTTGATGATGTCCAAATCGACAAACTTCTCCAGATTCTTATGAAAAGCCCACTTGGAAAATTGTATTTTCTTATCCGGGTTTTAATAACGTTTATTTGAAAAGTCAATGCCCGGTGATTTTACCAACTGTCGCAGGGTATGATTTTCGCCCGTATTATTGTATGTGATCCTAGTGAAATATGATTCATGATCTGTAAAAAAAAAAACAAAAATTGGCGGCCGTATAAATTATTTTCTCGCGTGTATTTTATAGTTTTTCTTTCAGAACATACATGTTTCGAAAGAAATGTCTTGATTTAATCTGATTTTAAATACGTAGGTACTATGTAGTTTTTAGAACATATTCAATGTAACTGAAACTGCAATCGGGATATTTTAATTATTTACTTATTTTGTCATCAGGTGGCGCCTAAAATGGCGGGCAACGGCTTCCAATGGGACAAGCTCTCTCCAACCGAATTTCAGCAGCTGCAAGAGCTCGCTTCCTGTAAGTTTACTTGTGCCTTGAAACTTGTGCATTCTTTCATATCATTGGTTCTTTCATCGCATCGGTTTTTTTCATCGCATCCATTCTTTTATCGCGTTGGTTCTTTCATACGCTAATAGGGTTTTTTATGATCATATTACTAGCCTCTATTAATATAGAGTGTAACTAACAAAATTGCAATTTACACAACAAACTAAAACTGCAATGGATACTCATTTTAACTGTAAGCCAGTAAAGTACAATACTTAGTTACTTCTTAAACTTGAAACCGGACACTCCTCTAAATCAATATATATAAAATCGTTGCATGACTTTGTACTTCTGCGTAAATTACCGTTCTTTTAAAGTTTTTATATTTTGGTTCTGACCCAAATAAATATTTTATGAATATATTTTTTGAGATTAAAAAGCAAAGATAGTTTGCTAAATAATCGTTCTACAGATCGTGAATTACCTGAGACTCAATATACAAGTAGGAAGATCGACGAGCGAGTAGAGTTTCGGGTTCGATTCCCGCTGGGGGACCAATATTTACATGCTCTGCAGATATTTGTTCCTGGTCTGGGTATTGTGGTACATAGGTAGGTACTCGTAGTTCTTATACCAACGATCCTAGTGTCTGTTAAGAAAAAAAAAACCTAAAAGCGGATATCTAGATGCCTAACTCAAATTCAAATAATTCAAATCTCTTTTTGACTGATGCAGGCCCGTACTTGCGCGAAAGTAATATTAGCCGTTCAGAATTAGTTATAAATATGTTACATACATACATACATATAGTCACGCCTGTTTCCCGGAGGGGTAGGCAAAGACCAAGGATTTCCATTTGCTACGATCCTGCCATACTTCTTTCGCTTCGTTCATCCTCATCAAATTCTTCATACAACTCGGCGATTAAGTGTACTTCTGACCTGGCCATTTTCTAGAATGTCTTCAATTTGGTCAGAGTACGTTCGCCGAGGCCTTCCTCTTCCAACTATCCCATTCACGCTCGCCTTGTATATTTGTTTTGTTAATTATTTCATCCATCCTTTCTATATGCTCAAACCATCTCAACATACCTTTCTCAACTCTCGTTACTACATCTTCATTCACTCCACACTGCTCTCTTAACACACTGTTTCTCACTCTATCGCTCAAATTTAAACCACACATACTTCTCAAAGCTCTCATCTCCACTGCATTTACTCGACTTTGATGTTTCTTCTGCCATATCCAACTTTCACTTCCATACATTGGTGTCGGCACTAACACTCCGTAATACCAAAAATGATGCTGAAAAAATATTTTTTTTTTACATCGTGTTTTTATTCTGTAACTAGATAATAGAAGCTATGTACCTTATCAAACAATACGTAAGATATTGTTGTTAATACGAAACAAATAAGATGAAAACATGTCATGCCTGAGGTAAAAATATACAAAATGCGATACGTTTTCATTTCATTCTGGGTAAGTATTTTGAAAAAATATATATATAGGTACTAGGTACTATTCGAATACAAACTTAACAGATGCGCTGCCAGCTTGGATATGGGGTTAGCGAGGGGAAATCCGCCTTTTTTTACTTTTTATTATGCATTAGGATCAACTCCGCTAATTTGCTGAGTCGGCACACCGCGCTCACCCAGAACCCCGCAAATATGCGGAGTTGGCAGTGAAGTTGTTAAATAATAGCCTAATACGTTGGAAATAAACGCTAATTACAAATGTTTTTGGTATTACGTTTGTATAGGCAATCTATCCTCCGCTGGCCTCTAAACTATCTAAAAGCTGTTTAATGGTTCTAGGAAATAGATCCATTAACATTCTGAAATGCTCAATAAATGTTTTGGACGTAGAAATGTTATTTCAACGTGGTAGGTATTTAGTCTAAAATGACAGTATAAATGTTAATTTGTGGATAGCTTATAGCTTATAACTATATTTCGGGGAATTTTTTGTAATTATTAGCTTCAAATAATGCAGGTAGGTTCTTATAAGTTAGAAGCTAGGTACAAAACATTACAACGCGGTGTCTTTCCTACCACAGTTAGATTTAAGAATATCTTTGATTACTTAATAAGTTACGTAATATTTTTTTATCAATGGATCGATCTAGCTAATCGATTGGAGATAACTCAATAAAAAGCGTGAATAATCAAAAAATTAAAGAAACCTTAAGAACCTTTAAAGATCTTTTGTACATTCAATGTACAAAAGATCTTTAAAGGTGAAAAAACCCCACATGGTTTGGCATTTTTCATACTTTGTCTCTCATAATTTCAAAAACTATCCCATTTATTTTAAAACCCCTGTGGTAATTAATACCTATTATAAATATAGCACCTATATTTGTGTATTTAAAACATGAATATCAGCCCCCAATCACGCTGACAAATGGCAATATGGAACGGCTCATTTTGTTTTTTTTTACTAAAGTGGCAAAGAAGCTTTCGGCCCACCGATTGGTAAGCGGTTTACGTAACCTATGCGCGCTTGCAACACCAGAGGTATCACTAACGCGTCGTCTTATATGACTTGAAGGGGATACTGGCGTCGATTCACTTGTACAGCAACTGAACTTAATTTTATCAAAAACAGATACATAGATAAAAACAGTTACAAAGAAAAAAACAAGTTTTTTTTTTATATTTTGTTTGAACGCGCTAATCTCTGGAAGTACCAGTCGGATTTGAAATACGTTTTAGCCCATTTCTTAAGGAAGGCTTATAGTTATAGGATTTAACATCACGCTACGACCCTAAGAAGGCGCAGCTAATAAAAAACCAATAAAAAAATAATGCTGGTCATTTTTCACACAGCATAATCTAGCCCCAAATTAAGCAGAGCTTGTATTATGGGGTCTTTATGATTGATAAACTACTTAGATACTTTTTTTAATACATACATATTATTTTTGTTTTAACCATTCTGTGCACTACCAACACGTCTTTTTCCACAATACACAAAAGTTATCTGGAAGATAATTATTTGTAGCATTAAGTTCGTCTATGTACTACTATTTTGTGCAATATATCTATCTACATACATATTATGCATAGAAATCCCAAGACCAATATTTGCTGATTTATTTATTTATTTATTTACACTTCCGCACAAAAAATGTGGTGCTAGGAGGACTTAATGCTAAAGCATTTTCTACCAGTCATCCTGGGCGTGCAAAAAGATGGTTTGGCGTGTCCAGTATGACTTTAGATAACATAGAAAAATAATATATATAAAATATAATAGTAATATAATATATATATATATATATACTTATAAAAAAGAACTTAAATATCGAATGGTAGAGGCATCAGATGGGGTAGTAGAGACAAAGTAATCAATTGATTAACTTTCCAAGAAAGTATTCCCGGACCGATTTTTTAAACGATTCCTTTGAGTCAATATGTTTTATTTTGATGAGCAAAGCCACGACTGAAAAGGAATTAGTCCGAAAAGTTGTCGCTATTACTATGTTCATACAAAGTAATAGCGACGGGAATCGAACCCGCAACCTACGTCTTAGGCGGGCTTCCACCCACTGCGCCACAGAGACAATGCATAATAATAATATTCTTGCGTCATAGATTACCATGTTCATTGTATAAACTTTGTAAATATTTAATCCACTTATAAGTTGCGGTATCTACCTACCTAACCTGTATGTAAGTATCTATTACGAAAGTTTAATGGGAGCGGACCACCCTGTAATTACGTAATGTACCTACCCTTTCCAATATATTAGCTGAGGTAATATGGTAATACCTATTATCTGAAATATGGTTAGAATTTAACCGTCCGAGGGAAATTTTAACTTTTTATAGGTTACTAGCTTCTGCCCACGGCTTCGCCCGCGTGATACCTACCCGGATGAAAAGTAGCCCATGTGTTATTCTGATGTATAAGTATATTACTGTAAAGTTTCATCAAAATCCGTTCAGTAGTTTTTGCGTGAAAGGGTAACAAACATCCATCCTCACAAACTTTTTTTTGTTACCACTGGGTACTAGGAAAACATTTTTGTTTCCAGTCATCTGACGAAATATTTTTTTTGCAGATTCAACGCGGAAGCTACAGGGTGTTCTAAATGAATTCGTGGAAGTCAAGAAACAAAGTTCCGATGGGGTGAGTTCTTAAAACATAATACCTAAGACAAGAAACAAACACGCCGACGAGTATTGGTATTTGTATTCCCAAAAATGGATTTTTCTCAAATACATTGTGCGGTATTTTTGAGGATACCAAGTAGGGGTTAGTCAGAGACACTGAACATTTTAAAACTTTTTTAAAACCTTAAAAGTATATTAACTTTTTAAAAGACAAACACAGTCACGACTGAACCGTCATAATGGAGATCCTCAGAATCATACTTAGTACTCATATCTGTGAAGGATACTAAGCACGGTAGTTAGAGACACGTCCAAACATTATATTTGGCTTAACAAAACCCTCTCTCTACACTGCGTAAATGTTATCAAATCTAACGCTTAACGCGTTTAAGGACGAAAAAAGATTAAAATAGAAGTGGTCTCCAATCAATCCATAGATAGATAGCGATCCGTTTTAATGAAATCAGATTGACCAATCAATAGAGTTCTGAAGTGCTGCCTGATAATCTTTTAGATAATTATACATATCCACTTATAGGTTTGATAAAGTTCATACGTAGCTAAGTATTTTGTCAATAAAATAGTACAAAAAAAATAGGTCTTTACCAATGACATTTCCATTGTCGAACTGGCCGCTTTGAGCTGACATATTTGGAATTCTAAATTCAAATTATTTTTATTGAATTTTTAGAAAAACCATCGCCTCAATCACAGTTTATGACTAAGGCCATAAAGAGGTCTCCGCTGATAGAAACATTAATTAAATAGTAACAACTAAATTTATTAATATCTAATCGTAACAAAGGCAAGAAATTAGAACAAAGACTGAGATTATAGCCCACTTCACGTCATTTTAGGCACACATAAATATTTTATGAACATGAATTAAAATATAACAGTTTAATAAATATTTAATATTATTCGAAGACTTATTTCATTATTACATGAAAACTATGATTTCTGATAATATCGGACCAACTGTTGTTAAAGGATTTAAGCTCACCTTTGAGGATTTAATATATATGTTGGGTATTATATCATTTGAGGATAGCGAGAGCGTACTGCCACAATCACTTGCAACCAAATAGTCTTTGCAATTTAGTACTCTATCGGTATCATGAGTTGGTTAACAACAAAGTGTTGATCAGAGTAAGAATACAATCACAACGTGTACATTTTGGTGAACCCTGCGGGACATAGTAGTGAGAATAGCGAAGGGTAGGTATTTCTGTTCTTTTATTAACGGCCGCCGCACCATTGGAATCTGCGCGCATGTTGTCAGGGTGGTTTATTTTTTGACAGACATTAAAGTAGATGAGCCGACGTTGTTAGACGACATAATTGTACCTTTAGATAAAGACCAAGCAGAATAATACTGAAAAGTAGAGATTTTATTTTGGAAAATGCTAAAATGTTTTGCCGTTCACATAATTGTAAGTATATTTTTTCCCCGTGATTTCAGCTTTCTACAGTAATGCAACACATAACATCGTGAACGTGAACTTGCCCTATTTTATTTCTGTACGCTATAATCTGTAGTTTCGATACTATGGTGTCAATTGATCTTTACACCGGTTTATCATTTGCATTCACGAGAAATTAATTTCGTTTTAAGCCTGATGAATACAGTATTTTCAAAAATAGTTATTTATATGATTTTTTTATTAATTATTTTACTTAACCTTCAATTTTCAACTATGGACTTTAAGAAAACTCACGTTACTTTCGAATATTAGTTTCAACGTGGAATGCGTCTCCAACGGCACACAATATTAACGACGTGACCTACCGCTACCGACGAACGGTGCGTTATTGGTGCATCTCCAACGGCACACAATATTAACGACGTGACCTACCGCTACCGACGAACGGTGCGTTATTGGTGCGTCTCCAACGGCACACAATATTAACGACGTGACCTACCGCTACCGACGAACGGTGCGTTATTGGTGCGTCTCCAACGGCACACAATATTAACGACGTGACCTACCGCTACCGACGAACGGTGCGTTATTGGTGCGTCTCCAACGGCACACAATATTAACGACGTGACCTACCGCTACCGACGAACGGTGCGTTATTGGTGCGTCTCCAACGGCACACAATATTAACGACGT
This sequence comes from Perizoma affinitatum, assembly GCA_961405105.1. Taxonomy (NCBI): domain Eukaryota; kingdom Metazoa; phylum Arthropoda; class Insecta; order Lepidoptera; family Geometridae; genus Perizoma; species Perizoma affinitatum. The sequence continues at coordinate 7,300,017 of OY560207.1, forward strand.
GACCTACCGCTACCGACGAACGGTGCGTTATTGGTTCAACCGCTTTCAATCTGGAACTGTTTGTTGATCTCGCAAACAAACCTGGTGTAATTCGTCCAGTGGCTGATAATGAAGAATTGAAGGCGGATCTGTCTCACTACGAACTACGGCCTACCTAGCATCGGCCTAGCTAACATCGGCTTTTTATGTGAGTGTCAGAACTATACAACACCATTCGATTCCCGCTGCGGGACAAATTTTTGTACGATTAGCTGATGTTTGTCTCGGGTCTGAGTGTTTTCTATGTAAAATAAAAAAGCTAAATCGGATTTTCTCATACAAAACGGCAGTTTCATGTGTTAAAACCTTAAGCAGGCCTAAAGTTCGTTATGTTTATTTTATCGTAGTAAGTATCGGTTTATAGTTGTGAATCTAGTCACTATTGGATCTTAGGTACGTTAAAAGTTTTTTTTAAATTTTTAACAGTTATATGCCTAAACATGTTTTTATCTCTTTTTGATGGGTCAGAAATGGGTCATTTCAAATTTATGCTAAAAAACAATATACATGCCCGCGTTTTTCAAGTACCTAGTTAGCATTTTATGTAAATTTATCTCTAAACTTAAGAAAACTAGGTGAGAGAAATAAATGAGAATAAATAAGAGAATAATTATTTTAATTATTATTATTAATTCTACACGATATGTTCTAATATCCATCGCCACTAATTTTCAAGTACCTAGTTAGCATTCTACGCGACATGTTCTAAGCCCATCGCCACTAATTGGTACCGTAGCAATGGCAGACGCCTTCGTATTTTTGGTTCTAGAACATGCTGGTGTTTTCTTCACCATTTTACGTCGATGTTTTAATAATATAAAGGTGATTACTTTGTTGAACTAGAACAGCCGTCGCAAAGTCTAAATTAGTTAGACTATTTGTTTCAAAACTAGAGCATTGCGAGATAATTGGAAAACTCATATAATGTGTCATTGAGAAGTTTTATAAGCCTCGTGTAGTGGCATCGTTCTCTGTAAAATAATATTTTGCATAGAGATGTTATGTTTCAAAACTAGAGCATTGCGGAATAATTTGAAAACTTATTTATTGTGTCATTGAGAAGTTTTATAAGCTACATGGCATCGTTTTTTGTTAAACAACATTCTGCATTGAGAAGTTTTATAAGCTACATGGCATCGTTTTCTGTTAAACAACATTCTGCATTGAGAAGTTTTATAAGCTAAGTGGCATCGTTTTCTGTAAAACAACATTCTGCATTCAGAAGCTTTATAAGCTACGTGGCATCGTTTTCTGTAAAACAATATTCTGCATTGAGAAGTTTTATAAGCTACATGGCATCGTTTTCTGTAAAACAAAATTCTGCATTGAGAAGTTTTATAAGCTACATGGCATCGTTTTCTGTTAAACAGCATTCTGCATTGAGAAGTTTTATTATTAACGTGGCATCGTTTTCTGTAAAACAACATTCTGCATTGAGAAGTTTTATAAGCTACGTGGCATCTTTTTCTGTAAAACAACATTCTGCATTGAGAAGTTTTATAAGTAACGTGGCATCGTTTTCTGTTAAACAATATTCTGCATTGAGAAGTTTTATAAGCTACGTGGCATCTTTTTCTGTAAAACAACATTCTGCATTGAGAAGTTTTATAAGTTACGTGGCATCGTTTTCTGTTAAACAATATTCTGCATTGAGAAGTTTTATAAGCTACGTGGCATCGTTTTCTGTAAGACAAAATTGTACATAAAGAAGAGGGCTAGACATGATTCCAAGATCTACAAAAAACATAACAATTTGGGTTATAAGTTAATATTTACAGAACTTTAAACCATTGACGTATTTTACAACATATATGTATAGCAGCATGACCTAGTGACTTATTAAAACACCACAGTCTAAAAATAGTAAACAGCCTTCATTCACTATTCATCCCTACGTGTCCCATAAAAAATAATATATCTATTTATACCCCCCACCGCATTATCGACCCTAACGTCCTCGTTATACGATCAGAAATGGCTCAAAAGCCTTCCCATTTTCCGAACATCCTTTTCCTGTAACGTCATTGAGCTAAAATCATTTATTTTAAGCCCTATCACCATGGTCATACAATGGCATATGCTTTGATAGGTTCATCATTGATTCGATAAATTCTAATGACGTCATGCGGGAGGGAGAAGGGATGACGTCATCGGCTCTCATTTGGTATTTACTATAGGCACAGATATTATGATACCATATCTATAGGTTAGATGATTATTTATCATGGATGTGTGATGGGGAATATTAAATAGAAAATGGGAAGTAAACATCATTCCATCATTATCATCAATAGCCTATAGAAGTCCACAGCTGGACATAGGCCTCCCCCAGACAATGGCGTCTCTTGTACACCAACTTAACTTAATATACTGTCGCATTCTTTTGCTAATAGTGCACGCTAGAAACGCATGCCATAATTTTACTCCTGTTAAATTATTTTACGTGACGTTCGTATTTATAGTCAGCATGTTTTGAAATCACGACTGAACTTGTTTGAAAAACTTAAATAATAAATAATGCTGGTCATTTTTCACATATCATCTAGCTCCAAACTAATCAGAGCTTGTGTTATGGGAACTATATGACTGATATCTACTTATATTGTAAATAAATACATATTATACATAGAAAACACCCAGACACGAGACAAATGTTTCTTCACCTACTTTACCACAGAGGTCGGCATTAGTTCTGATAGCCATGTCATAGGTGGCTTTAGTACTTCCAAACATATTACCACAGACCAGTTTAAATAAACCAAGAATTTTGTTTTTATCCAAAACACGCAAAGAGACGTTTAAAATAATATTTTGAAACAAAATCTGTGATATTAGTCAACAGATATTAATGAAGTCTAGTCTACTCACTAAGCTCAAATATAATTATGATATTTTAATATTTTTTTTGCCAGCTCGCTGTCGTAATTGCAGCCCACGGTCTTGCGTATCCTTTTTTTTCGAGGGGGAGAAAATGCCTACGCATTTCCCTTCCGAAATGGGGATGGCAGAAGGGGGTATGTGGGACTCGTACCACCCCTCAGTCGTGTGAATCCGTGCAAGCTGGCAGAGAGTTCCTCGACTCTCCATCTAGTGACCCTGAAAAGGGCACGCTTATCACACCAGTGGTCTTGCGTATCCTGCTATGAACTTGTTCAATGATCTTCTCTGAAAGTGCCGCTTTTTTGTACTGATTCGGCAGCTGTCTACCTCTTAAGGGCAAACTGGTGTTGCTGGTGTCAAGATCGCAAGTCAAGACATAATCGCAAGCCCTATGTACTGGAATAAGTATAGATATGTTTGCGGCTTAACTCTATATTGAATATTGATTTAAAAAAAAGAAATGTTAGGTTATTTACCTAACCGGCGATGCGTTCATTACTGGTTATCTTCCAGTATAATGAGAACCACTAGATATATACCTATTATTTAAGTAGATATTTAGATAATTTTCCCTATTATTTTCATATCGAACAAACAAGATCGTAACGAATAAAAACTCAACTTCCTTGTTGGAACTTAGAACCGTTACAAACCATAATAACGTGATAGTGATGTCAGCAGTATCTGAAGAAAAAACTTATTTTTAAGATCGATTTAGAACTCCTTTCAAGATTTTTTCAGTAGTTCAGTATCTCACTGTAAGGCTACGTTCATTTGTTTATTGTGATCCGTAAAATATTTATGCACATCTGTAGACTCAAACTTAGTTTAATTAGGTACCTACTTTGGATTCACTCCATTATCATTAATTCAGTCATCCAATATTTTAATTACTAGATAAAAATACAAAAAAGTAGTTTAATTAATGTGCACACCTATTTACCTGTTACTAACTTTTGCCATCAATTAATTAAACAACGATATTTACATCAACGTTTTCCACCATTAGTCATTTAAATAAAATATTAATCAAATATTACAAATATTTATGTTTGAAAAAATCTTTTATTCTCTATTTTTTTTTTCTTAAATTTTACTTTTAGAACTATCACCGTTTATCATATATATTCAGTAATGAGACGATATTTAGGTCTTAAAATGTGTAATTAATGCTCTGTATCAAATCCACATCATAATATTGTTTCTTTAAAAACGTAAATAAAAATTAGTTTCGTGTTAATCTCGTCTGTCCCATCTCTAGCTATCGCATCCATTGAATAACAAACGATTGGGGTTTACTCATTATGACAAAGCCCTGTTGATGTGGCGCGTATTTGCAGTGAACTTGCACACGAGTGCGACATGCCGCAAAGTGAAAAAGGTTTGTTTTGTGCCAAAAAAGGAAATACTCCAAATTTGACAGAAAAAAAGTTAGGTAAGTGAACAAAAACATACAACATAGTATGCTTTTGTTCAATTACCTAACTTTTTCATTTTGTAAAGCTGAACATGGATGCAATTTGGTTATCTATTTTTTGTCATGTATACACGCCTCGCAGAGTAAATAATTATTAAGATATAGAAAACTGTTGGCACTATCACTTTATCTTAGTATCACTTTATGCTACCATTAAAATGCAGTAAAATACTTTTTGAGACAAATAACAGACTTCAATTCGTTTAAGCATTAAGATCGAAAACAGCATCCACATATTTTTGGTATGCAGCATATAAAAGTCCACTGATAGATTCTTAGCGCCATGATAAGAATAAATGAATAATGTGATCGCAATTCGAGAAACTTATTTCCAAGCGATTGTCGGTTCAGCGGACTAGCCTGATACCACTTCAACTTGTTAAATTGATGAAACTAGTGAAGCGAGATATTAGCTCGGGGTCTATTTAGACAAACCGGCGTATGTTTATATAGCGTATCCGATGATAACTGCCGAACTGTTTATTCAATCTTGGTGAAACTTAGTAGGTAGTTAGTTCGGTGGGATAAACTAATATAATTTCTAATTTTTAATCAGTAGGGATATTTTCGAACTTAAGCGTTAAAACGGTACACCGCGATACCGGTATACTTTACGGAATTCCTTGGTCTGCGACGTCGTTTGAAACAACAAAGACATTCTAACCTCATTGAAAATAAGATTACCGCAAAAAAAAAACATCGATATTGGAGTTTTGGCCTAGTTAGAAAATAAATTACTATTACAGTCCCTACTTATTATAAGTTACGAAGTTTCGTGAATAATTATTTAACGCGAACAGAATAAATAAACACGCCATTTGTTTGTAACGGGACTTCTTCCAGCTGTTTTATTTGTGGAAGCGCTTGTTTGAAAATATCACTGGTCACCCATCCAAGTAATGGTTAACGGTGCTCGCTCATGCGGTACAACGGTAGACGGTAAATTGAAGAAAAAAAACAGAACTTCGTCGGAAATGGGAAACTAGGGACGTTTAAAACTCTATGCATTTTCTAATTGTACTCAAACTGTACACAAATTGGAAGTGCATTGAGTTTTAAATGCCCCGAGTTTCCCTTTTCCGACGAAGCCCGAAGCGCTATTTGTAAACTTTATATCTTCCGTATTTTCCTGGTGAATTTATCATTTTGGCTTACTACAGTTTAAAACATCCGTGCTAAGTATGAGCGCCCGTGTTATTTACAGGGCCGGGGGAATAATGCTCGCTCTTTGTAAACTTTATCTCTGCGGTATTTTACTGGTTAATTAATCATTTTGGCTTTCAAAAATACGAGAATTTTTGCAAAATTTCGATACTCCGACGTATGTTCATCTATTGCAGCGCCATCCAGGGTACTGAATATTAAAAATATGGATGTCACGTAAACAAAACAAACCTGAGACTCAGAAGGTTGCGGGTTCGATTCCCGCTGCGGGACAAATGTTTGCATCTGCAAATATTTGTCTCGGGATCTGGGCGTTTTCTATGTATAATATGTATGTATTTATAAAAATAAATATAAGTAGTATATCAATCATGTAGTTCCCATAACACAAGCTCTGCTTACTTTGGGGCTAGATGATGCTGTGTAAAAAATGACCAGCATTAATTATTTATTTATTTATACATTTGTTTAATATATCGAAATTATTCATGCGATAGGAAATAGTATTTGCAAACTTATGCGATCAATACTCATAATTATTATAAGTTTTATATGGATTTGGTAAACGCGATTTAGACCCGTATAAAACCTACGAATGCAAATTATACCTGCTAGAATTTTATCGGCATAAATTATTTCACTCGTTCCACCACATTATTAACTTTTTTTTAAATTAAATAATAAACAAAGAAAGAAAGAAAGAAAGAAAAAAACATTTATTTACCATAACACAACACAACAGGTGACAAAATAGCTACATTAAAAAACAGATACAAATACAAGATGTGTTGTGTGGGGTGAAAAAGGTCCCTGTCTCAGCATAATGCTGCACCAAACCTAGGAAAGGTGCAGCGCTGATTTTCTGACAGGGCCTGCATCGTGATGTCACGATCAACGGTGAGCAATTTAAAAACAAAAAAAAAAAAAAAACATATGTAGATAGATATTATTTGGTCTGTGCATTCAGAGTCTATAAACGAATTTTTATTTAAAATAGTCTGTGGTTTTGTAGCTAGACTGTGCTTTATTGCATAAGGTGCAGGCTAAATCAGAAAGTATCTACTCTGCGTCTGTGCTTCTGTTTTTGTTCAGTGTACAAAGGCATACAAGCGTATCAGTTTTTCAACGACGAAAAAAAAACAATATTTCTAGTACGTTCAGCAGTCTAGTGAATACAAAGTATATCTATTAAATGTAGTTTTAGCAGTTTTGTAGATATATAGTTCTCAGCAGGTTTGTATATCCAGTAGATATATAGTTTTTCGCAGTTATGGAAAATACATCTTTCAGCGGTATTGTAGCTTCAGTATTCAGTAGCTATTGTGGTTGCCATTTAATTTTCAGCAGGTTTAAAGCTACCGTTTTCAGTACAATTGAGTTCTTCTTGGCTGAACCAAAGGTCTATCTCCCTGACTGCTGCTTCAATACTGTCGGAACCGTGGATGATATTGCCGTGTCCATGCTGACCTGCCTGAAAAATAAATTATGCCAAACCAAGTGGACGGTACAGGACTCTAATCTGGAATCGTGGCTTTGAACCCGGACGCAAATGGATTATTATCACACGTGTTCAAAACGATGAAGGGAAAAGTCCTAAGGCCAAAAATTCAAAGGCTATCATATCGCTGGTAAAAAAAACCTCCGATACTACCTCGATTGCATGGGCGAGTAGCCGGCAGAGGTGCAAAACAAATGTTGTGCTCGTTTAACTAAAGCTACTACACTAATACAATTTCACTACACAGTATGCGTGAAAGAGACTTTTCATGATACGCGCATCATGAAAAGTCTCTCTCAGTGAGTCTCAACAGTGCGACGTCACGCCGCGCGCTTATTCACAGACACTACATAATCGCAACGTGTAAATGTGTTGAACGTGCCAGCTTTAGTTAACCGACCTATAAGTATTGCCAATATTGGTGGTTCTTGGTGTTGTGGTAGTTTCTTATATCCACGACACATAGAATCCTAGTGTGGGGTCTGTCCGTTATTTTTTTTTAACACGCTCACGGCCTTTTGTCAAGAACAGACCTTTATTGTGCCATTATCTCACCTGGTGATGATATGGCCGGGTTTTGTTACTGTAGGTAGGTACATACAATCAGTGGTGAGGCGTAGTCTCCCCGGATTGTGCCCGGCGCCGACTTGCCTGGAACCGTAGACCCGATAATAGCACGGCCTGTCTTCACAGCTTCTACTCTTTCCCACACCATGGAAACTACCGGCCCCGAACACATATACTTCACAAGACCTGGTAACATAATGAAGATTGTTAGAGATCTTTTGTAAATAAATAAATATAAATCTAACGCTTAAATAGTCCTGACCTTACACTAGGATTCGTACGGGAATCGAACCCGCTTGGTACGCGATGGCTGTACAACTAGGCCAAAATATAAGCCAATCTGGTCGAAATTTTTGGGATATTTTTGCACGAAAAATCCAAGCGGAAAATCACTGATGTTGAATTTTTGAGATATTATAAAATATCCTCAGATACATCCTAAAAGCGTAGATCTTTGAGAAGACCTACCAAATATGAGGTAGTTAAAGGTCGCTCAAACATTACATTTGGCACATACGAGTGATTTAAAAGTAACGAAGGCCTGTCGGTTTCCTCAAGATGTTTTCCTTCACCGTTGAAGCATGTACCTAGTAGAGCTCCCTGTGAAAGAGCTCGTCTGGGGAAGTTCTACCACCATACCTATTTCTGTCGCCAAGCAGTATTGCTCGAATTGCTGTTTCGGTTTTAAGGGTAGGTGCCGATGAAGTGATACCTCTGGTGTTTCAAGCTTCCATAAGGTACGGTTACCACTAGGTAATAACCAACAGGTGGGCCGTTTGCTTGTTTGTTACATAAATTGTATGAATAAAAAAAAAACCTGGAAAAAAATGTTCTTTTGCCAAATCCTCGTAGTGTTCTTCGAACCGGCGCTGACTTGCTTGAACCTGCTTGATGGCAATTAGCTTGAAACCCCTGTCTTCAAACCGCTGGATGATAGCACCGATAAGCCCTTGTTTGACGCCGTCGGGTTTCACCAATATAAGAGTTCTTTCTTCAACCATTTTAAACCCTGGAAGCAAAGAAAGAGAAAATATTAATGAGAAATATATTAATAACATCCAATAGTCATACATAGTCCTGTCCTTACACTAGGATTCTGTGAGTCCTGGGTGTCAGGAACCACGAGTACCTTGGCACCACAACAATCTGTAAAACGACGTTATCAGTGTAACGCGCAGCAGGAACAGCGGGCATCAATTACACAGGCGGCATGCAGTTCAAACTCTTTAGCATCCAACCTACTTGGTACTGAAAGAATGATATTGGCATGTGGTGATTGGTGATATATTATCTATGAAATGCTTGGCGCGAATCTTTTCAAGATTGTTCCACAGATAACAATTTTTTTGCTCGTACAGATTGTACACGAGTGAATTACAATGGAATATCATGTAAAATTCGTGTTTTATTCGATCTAAATTCCAAGTGTCGTAGTTTGTAAGTTTTATAAGCATATTGTATAAAGGTTAAATTTATTAAAGTTAGTAAAATAGTTTTTATTACCGCAACTTCACTAGGGAGGGGGCGTTGATAGCTTTTAAATTTTGTAAAAAATAACTTGTTGGATGTTACTCCAAAAAACGAAATCTAAAAAAAAAATTGCAATAGGTTGCAAATAAAACTATTGTAAATTCTAATTAATTAAAAAAAAGTGCGTAGAATTTCACTAAACCATACCACCGTACTTGTGTTTTCACAAAGATAATTTTTGAATTTAAACAATTTATACGCGCACTTTGTAGGTTTTATAGATAGCTACTAATTTTTTGGTAAACAATGGCAAAGACGTTCCTCGTGAAAATAAGATAAGACAAATTGGAAAACTTTTTCTTCCTAACGTAATATGTTAAATAAAGTAGTTAAGAATAACTAGTGGATGCCCGTGACTTCGTCCGTAGAACCTGCTTATCCGCCCATTCTATTGTATCCCACTAATCTATATTTAAATTCTGTACATTCAAGATATTTTAATCTATACTGAATCCAAAAATGTTTTCTTTTTAATTTTTGTCTGTCTGTCTATCTGTATCTGGAACGCGCATCACGCCGAAACTACTGAATAAATTCAAATGAAACTTGGCACGATATGAGTTTATACTACGGAGCAGGACATTGGATACTTTTTATCCCGAAATTCAGCACGTTTCCCTTGGGAGAGGGGATGAAAGTCAAAATGTGTACTTGGTTGTAATTCATTTAATTTCATTCATTATTTTTTTGCTAGAAAGGAGGTATTTTAAAGACTGTCCCTTAAATATTTTGTAACAGGTTCGTCACCTAGTATAACACAAAGGCCACTTTTTATCCGGATATCACACGGGCCGAGCCGTGGGCAGAGGCTAGTATAAAAAAACGGTGCTTATTTCCACCTAGCAGCGTCTATACTCCGACGTTAACATTAGTCTATCTGCCAGACTCCTAATAATAGCGTTGTTACACGAGTCAACCCTGATTAAAGGACGCGATTCTTTTACTTTGGATGGCATTGAAAGAGTGAACGCGAGCCTCTGCATCGTGCAAGCGCTATAATGCGCGCTTTAGGCCCATCAGGCATCTGATGAAGACTGAAGACTATTTGGTATACTCAGTCCAGAGTAGACACTTGTAAAACGACTGGCAGAAAGATCTGCAAAGAAGAGGTTCATTGCAGATCTTTCAGCCAGTCGTACAAATCAGTTCAATTGTACAGATGATTTGTACGCTAAATCAGTTTTAGCGTACAAATCATCGCCTGACGTGAGGATGTCAGGCGATGATTTGTAGAACTTTCTAGCAATCATATTGTCCACTACCACAATGCTCTGTGTTGCTGTCGTTCAATAAGCTGGAAGTAAAGATATGGCCAAGGTACTTGAATTTTTCAACTTTTTATACAGGGCTTTGTGCGTTAAGACAAATCCCGTGAACACTATCTGGTCCCTTCTCTGATTTATGAAATGGGAATGTTTGGATTGTTGGATTTAGATGTAAATGACCGTAATAGCTGAATATATATAAATTTAAATTTGAAACAAGAACCTATAATAACACATGGGCTACTTTTTATCCGAGAAAATTGTGGCCAGTGGCTAGTAGTAAAATTAATATTAGATTATAAGTCCGAGAACCAAATAATGCAAAGGTAACTGAAAGAAAATGCTAGTATTAAGTCCGCCTCTGTAAAGTAGGTAGTTTTTAATTATGCAATAAAGAATTTTCTATCCATCTATCTAGAACCAAAAACGCTGGAAGAAAAAGCTACCTAGCATTAATTTGAATTCTTCTCTATTTTTTTTAGTTTATTAATAAATAATTTACTATTTATTTCCTCTACCGTCGATCATTCAAGTTCTATAGAATTTCGTACGGGTTCCATTCACGCCATTTGGCTCCGGTAAAAATCTAAAAACAAACACACTCACGACTGTAATCCCATGATAAAAATCCTCGGGTCCACACTCAATACTAGTAAGTACATAAATCGGGGAGTCTGCAAAACGTTTTGCATAGTTAGCATTCCACGTGATAGTTTGCAAGCCCATCGCCGCTTATTGGAACACTAAAATATAGCACACTGCCTTCGAGTTGTTGGTTCTAGGGCATGCTGGTTTTCTCGCGATGTTTTCCATCACTGTTTTGAGCATGTGTTAATGAGCGCATACATTTTTCCAGAGAAACCCATTACTGCACAGCCGGGATCGCTAAAAAGTATAAATATCAAAGTTCATAAAGAGACGTCTATCGAGTGAATTGGGGTCACATTTCATCCGGATATCCGATATCCGTAGTTTATAACCGGGCCAATCTCACGACTCATCCGGGAGCAAGTCATCTCCTAGGTTATGGCTTTATCCAATGCGTGGCATTTATTAAATGAAAAACCTAATATTATCCGGGTACCACGCAAGAAATCATCCGGAGACGAGCGATTGATTACAATCAATTCACAAGGCTCCACTGTACAAGCGGTGTATAAGCGATGTATATATGCAAACGATCTATACTAAAGCATTTATAGTAGAATAGGAATACTTTTATTTTACCGACTATTAAAGTTATTTCGTATGCCAACTCTGGCGTCAAAGTCAAAAGTCAATAGGTTTTTATTAATTGAAAACACAAGGTAAACTAAAACGTCAGCTTAAAAAATACCTGCATTTATAAATTATACAGTGAATTTACACCGATTACTCCCTTGCGACTGGAAACTGCTTGTTTTTTTACTAATGATCCTTCATTCAGCTAGTGTGTTGCGATTCGAACAATTTTGACAAGCTTTATAGTCAGTAAAAGATATACGCCATATTCGAGTTCGTAACAAAACTAAGCATTTATTCAAGTACCCACACAATTATAGAAATTAACAATCAGCTGTCATTATCAAATACATAACATATCTCCCTTTTATAAATTGATATAAACAAACAAAAACAATAGGTAATTAATTATACAAATCAAAGTTATTAAATGAGGTCAGCCTAGACTGCAGAACATTTGAAATAGAATTTAATAATTGAAAAATATATTTTAATCAGCGTCAATGGGTATGCCTATAATGTCAGGCCACATATCAGGTGGTGGTACATCAATTGATGGCTCAGTAGATGTTTGTGAGTCTGAATGTACTACATCTCTGTTTTCAGTTAACCTTGTCTCGGTTCGTATTGTTCTTGCCAATATCTGATCGGCATGTCGACGGTGTAGCTCTCCATCTTCCGTCCTCACCCTGTACGAGCTAGGTCCTTCCACCATCTCTACAATGGCCCTCCGCCATTTCTCCCCTGGTCCATACATATGGATCAGCACGGGTTGGTCCACCACAAAGGTCCTGGCGGGCGGCCGCTGTGCCGCCGCCTCGAGCTGCTGGTCGCCGCGGCTCGGCACAGACTCTGGATGGAGTGAGGACATCGCCGTTCTATATCTTCGGCCATTGAGCATCTCCGCCGGAGTTTTGTTGGTTGAGCTATTTGGTACTGTTCTCATATAATAAAGAACCTTGCTTATCATTTCGCTCCAAGACAAATTTAAGTGCTCTTTCTATCTGCCCGTTTGTTGCCGGGTGGTATGGAGGGGAGAGCAGATGTCTAATTCCGTTTTTCTTCAAGAAGTTGTCGAACTCTTCAGATGTAAATGCTCTTCCATTGTCTGAAACCACCACATCGGGCAAGCCTTGAGATGCAAAAATTCTTCTCATAACCGTTATTACAGCTCCACTACTCATAGTGTTAACGATTTCTGCTTCCATCCATTTACTGTGGCTATCAATCAATACAAAAAATATTTTTCCATGAAATGGTCCGGCAAAGTCTATGTGCACCCGTTGCCAGGGCTTTTCAGAGGTAACCCAAGTCTGAGGATCTCTTGGAGGACTGTTCCTTACCAGTTGACATTGTTCACAGCTGGCCACCATCTGTTCAATTTGGTTATCCATCTGGACCCACCACACATAACCTCTTGCATATGCCTTCGTTTGGACTATACCCGCATGTGGGGCATGTAATATTTTCAGCACCTGCTCTTGTAGCTTAGCCGGCACTATGACTCTGTTACTCCACAATAAACAGTCTTTAGTGTGTGAAAGAGCCTCCCTTCTGGTCCAAAATGGCTGCAAGGATGGGTCCATGTTCTTATTAGGCCAACCATGAAGAACATGGTATAAAACTTTCTGTAGCAAAGAATCCTTCTTTGTCTCTGCAGCAATCCTCTCAGCGTTCAGATTCCAGCCCCTTGGTTGTTCTTCTAACAACAATACTTCCTTCAGCCCCTCTTCAGCTACTGTTCCAGTTGATGGTACAGTCCACCTGCTTAATGCATCTGCATTACCTATAGATTTCCCTGGTCTGTGCTTGATAATGTAATCATAGCAAGCCAGCTTTAAAGACCAACGCAGCATTCTCGGGGAAATTTGGTCAGGTATGGGCTTTGCCGGATTAAACAAGCCCACCAATGGCTTGTGATCAGTCACAATGCAAAATTTGCGACCCAACAGAAATTCGTGAAATTTCAACAAACCAAACATGATTGCCAAGGCTTCCTTGTCGATCTGACCATACCGCCTCTCATGGATCTGTAGTGTACGCGATGCCATCATGATTGGTCTCTCCGATCCATCATTCATTACATGTGCTATGATAGCGCCCACTCCATATTCTGATGAGTCACATATGAGCAGTAATTCTCTGTTGAGGTCATATCCCACTAATGTGAGATCAGATGATAATAAGAGCTTAGCTTTTTCGAACGCTCTTTGCTCGCTATCATTCCATTTCCACGGCGTCTTTGACTCCAGCAGCCGATACAAAGGCTCCAGGAGAGTAGCTCTATCAGGTAAAAACTTTTGATAAAAGTTGTACAATCCAAGAAAAGCCCTCAATGTTTCCTTATTTGTAGGTGCCGGTTTTTCTTGTATCTCTTTGACTTTTGCTGGTGCTGGATGAAGTCCCTCGCCATCAATCATGTGTCCCAAAAATGTGATGCTATTGGCAGCAAAAACACACTTTTTGCTATTCAGTCGAAAGCCCATCTCATTCAGTTTCTGCATCACCTGACGAAGCCTCTGATTATGCTGTTCTAGCGTCGTACCAGTCACCGCCACGTCATCCAGTAGACACGCCACACCATCCATGCTTGCAAGCGCAGAAGACATCACCCGTTGAAAAATACATGGCGCCGCACTCACGCCAAATGCAAGGCGATTCACTTTCATTAGGCCAATAGGTATATTTAGTGTTAACAACTTGGCCGTCTCGTCATCAACCTTCATTTGAGTGTATGCTTGCTTTAAGTCAAGTTTACTGAAAACTTGACCTCCACTAAGCTTCACAAAAGCCTCCACTGAAGTTGGAAGTGGGTATCTGTCTACTTGTATAGAAGCGTTGACTGTCGATCGATAGTCTCCACAGATGCGTAAAGATCCATCATCTTTCTTCACTATCCTCAATGGAGTGGCCCACTCTGAGTATCTAACCGGGGTCAGCACACCTGTTTCTACCAATCGGTTCAGTTCTTCCTCTACTTGTCCCTTTAAAGGAAAAGGCACTGCGCGCGCTTTCAAAAACCGTGGTCTTGCATCTGCACGTAAGTGGAGTGACACTTCTGGGCCTTTGTATGTGCCTAATTCTTTTTCGAATAAACTAGGAAATTCATTAATAAAAGGCACCAATTCTTCTTTAGCCCAGTATAAGCCAGTCACTTGTAGGCCTAGTGATTGAAACCAGTTGCGGCCCAACAAGCTAGGTCCATCGCCAGAAACGACCACCAGTTCACATTGAGCCTCTTTCTCACCCAAGACTACACGCACATTCGCCACTCCTATTACTTTTAAAAAGTCCTGAGTCCATGTGACTAGTTTCATTGTGGTGCTCTGTAGGGTTGGAGGTGTAGACCACAATTTCTTGAAAGTGGTTTCTGATACAATACTGCGAGACGCACCGGAGTCTACTTCCATCATCAAACTTGCACCATCGATGATCACATTAGTTTTTATCGGAGGTTGATAACTGTTTGCACACACATAGACACCCATCATGTCTTCACAACTAGAGGAAGGGTCCTCGTTGTCTTCCACCTGGTGTACTTTTGCTTTCTTGTCACAGGCCCTTGCAATGTGTCCATACTTTTGGCATTTAAAGCACTTTGCTTTCACAAAGGTACACCGCTCGCCTGCCTTGTGCATTCGAGTACAATGTTTACACTCATTGGACTTAATTCTGCCAATATCCATTGGCTCAGCTGCCTGGGATGGACTAGTCTGATTTTGAGATGCTTGTTTACTCAGACCAGGATACATGTCTTCAAATGTTGCCTGATGGTTGAGACACATTTGCACCGCTGTTTCACACGTAAGTCCTTTAGTTTTCAACAGCTCCCGGCGCAAGCGTTCATCCCGCACCCCTAAAACGAGTCTGTCCCGTACTTGGCGTTGCAAGTCTGTAAAGTTGCACTTAGCACATAATGCACTTATAGACGCCACAAAGTCTTGTACACTTTCACCCTGCAATTGTGCCCGTTTATGAAATTTTCCCGCTTGCAAAATTTCATTCACTTCTGGTTCATAGAACTTGTCTAACACGGCCAAAATGTCACAAAACTTCACTTCTAAAGGGCGTAACGGCACTAAAAGGGACGCAATTAGAGCGTATGTGTCCTTCCCACATTGGGACAAAAACAAAGAGCGCGATTTATCTTCGTCTTTCGCCAGGTCTCGAACGAGTCCCGCCGCGTCGAGTGCACACAGTAACTGCTCCTTGTAATCACGCCACACATCAGTTTTTGCATTAAACGGCCCCGGCAACACAATATTCGTTATATTGAATGCCATTTTAGCACAATTTATATTTATTTTCCGTAGTCGCCACTAAAAGATATACGCCATATTCGAGTTCGTAACAAAACTAAGCATTTATTCAAGTACCCACACAATTATAGAAATTAACAATCAGCTGTCATTATCAAATACATAACAGTCAGGAATGCCACTTTAACGTGTCCTCAGAAG
Source organism: Perizoma affinitatum (assembly GCA_961405105.1). Lineage (NCBI taxonomy): Eukaryota > Metazoa > Arthropoda > Insecta > Lepidoptera > Geometridae > Perizoma > Perizoma affinitatum. The sequence continues at coordinate 7,316,118 of OY560207.1, forward strand.
CATTGTTACTGAACGTTACTAAACGCAGTTCATTTGTAGTTACCAACAAGGTTAGTCTACGTCATAGCACGATCTTCGATGTTACGATCTAGAGATTATCGAATTTCGTTTTATAACTTATGAATTCTGAATTGGATCATTGAGATGAACAGATTTGAGCGGAAATCAAGTCATGAAACGTAAGGGCCTATTTATTATGCAATAACTTTGAGTATGTATAAGTCATACTGTTGGAAAACGTCCGGCTATATATATTTTAGAGCTTAATACGGATATAACTTTTTAGAGCTAAATCTGTATAAAACTTTAAAGAACCTTTTAATCCTGATTGAATAAACGTTAACCAATTAAACCTAGTCTCATTCTGCATTTATCTCAATTATTTTCAATATATTTTATTTAGATACAATTATTGTACACTTGGAAAAGTCATATTAACATGTTTAAGGGTATTAATAATAAAATACATTAGAGCGAGAAATCGGGGGAACATACGAACAGACAGAAAGACAGACATAACCAAGGTTCTGTTTTCGCAGTGCCAGATCTATTCAAAATAATAATGAATATCAAGGTTTCCACATAGGTACAGCTATAATTTACCAATTCGTTATTTCGTGGTAGATTTTAGGGAAAAAAGTATGTATATAAATAATTATTTTTCTCGATGAAAAAATAATACGTAAAAATAAAGTGATTTCTAATGTGTCCCCTTTAATAAGATTTACACTAATATTATAAGGTAGTACAGATTGTAAGGTTGGATGTAGGAGGATCTCTCAAAAACGACACATCCGATTTCAAATATTATTTCACCAATATTTAAATTGGACCTTCAGGATGGAAATAGACAGTAATTATTCCGTTAAAATAAAAGCGTTTTTCGTGGAAAATAATTTTGCAACAAAAAAAAAACTCGTGCGGTTGCACTTCTTACGAATATTTCATTTATTTATTCACAAAAACATTTATTCATACAAATATTTACAATTAGGTTTATACAAAAAATACAGATGAAACAGCTAGCTATCTAAATACCGTTGCAAACGATCTATAGATAGCGTAACTGATCTGGCACTATCAGACGGAAGCGTTCCCAAGCAAAATACTGGCCGCATTGCCACGCTGAATAGCAATGCTAATGCGTTGACCCAGATAAGAGCCATTATTTTATTCACATACAATATAATTATTGTGTTGGAACATTGACGCTGCCTTGGGATTGGGATAAGAGCTACTTTTCATCGGTTTTTTTTTACCTCTGTGGCGCAGTGGGCGAACGCCCGTCTGAGACGCAGAAGGTTGCGGGTTCGATTCCCGCCGCGGGACAAAAATTTGCATTTGCAAAAATTCGTCTCGGGATCTGGGTGTTTTCTATGTATAATATGTATATATTTACAAAAAAAAGTATATAACTAGTATAATTATCAGTCATGTAGTTCCCATAACACAAGCTATGCTTACTTTAGGGCTAGATGATGCTGTGTGAAAAATGTCCAGCATTATTTATTTATTTATTTATCTGGGGGCACACGCGGACAAAGCCGTGGGCAGTAGCTATTAAATAAATAATCTATTCTCCGGTTAAAATGAATTTAACAAATCTCTTATATCGGTACTTACTTATTCATGGCATCGCACTAGAGAGGGATTCGCCTTGTATGATTGGATTTGGAAACTGATTTACTGATTTGTTTTGTTGAAACGTAAACGTTTTACTAATGGGGCTACATTGACAAAATCATATCATATAATATTGTAAAGTGAGAATCTGTTTTGATGTTTGGTAAGTAGTAAGATTCTAGAGGGTAGTCAGAGGCACGTCTAAACATTATATTTATTTTCCGCATGGCCACAAGTAAAAACTGTCAAAAGTGAATTAACCTAAAAGCGTTTTAAAATGCTCTTTTTAATTAACAAAGAAATTGTAACATATCTAATGTAGAATAGATAATGATGATCGATGGCATGTAGCCAACGAAAGAGGTGCGGGTTCGATTCCCGCTTCGGGACAAATGTTTGAATGTTCTGCTGTTATTTGTTCCGAGCCTGGGTATTGTGGTACCACGGAACTCGCAGTTCCTGATACCCACGACACATGTCTGTCGGGTGTTTTATTTATTTAAAACTAGCCCACGTCTTCGTCCCCGTGGTACCCGGATAAAAAGTAGCTTTTTGTGTTATTCTGATGTATAAGCTATATTACTGTAAAATAATGGTAAAGTTTCATCAAAATCCGTTCAGTATTTTTTGCGTGAAAGTGTAACAAACATCCATCCTCACAAACTTTCGCGTTTATAATGTTACTAGGAGTAGGATAGTATTTTATTCAGTTATAAAAGTCGACACTACTTTACTTTTGTCGTCGACTATACTAGCCCGGCTATTTTGAACAGATAAGCACCGACGAGGATAACAAAGCGATTCACAACACAAGACAATTTGTTCTTTGGGTTTTACCCGTGACTCAAGGAACTCTAGTTTACGCTGAACTATAATATGAACCGCTCCAAAAAGAATAATAATTTGAATTAAAAATATTTTTACATCTGATAACTTATTTACTAAGAGAACGATAAGTAACTAAAAATGTTACAACACTTACTACGTAGTAGCAGGTTGGTACTTGGCACTAGGTGTACTTGGATTTTTAATATAATAAAAAACCGACTTCGTCACATGCTTACGTTATTTTTCTCACTCGGGATGACACTCTTTCGAATATTAAAAAACAAAAGTAGTATAATAGCCCACAAAAAAATGTTTCGGCTAGTCGTGATTCCATGAGATGATGATTTTGAGTTTCACGGGAAAAGAAGCAATCAATCATTAATCAAACTTTTATGGGACCACTTCGGAATCATTTTCTATACAAAAACCAAACAATCATCAAAATCGCTTAACAATTGGCTAAGATATCAAGTAACAAAAGTAACCCAACCAAATTGAGAAACTCCTTTTTTTGAAGTTGGGTTAAAATTTTCCTTCAGAGCAATGCCCCAGGTGTTACATTTTCAATAGGCGACGATAACCGCGCACCGTCAGGTGGCCGTATGCTTGTTTTTCTCATCATAACAAACATAATAATTATACTACTTATCTCTAAGGTTTTTATGTAGACGACCTCTGTGGCGCAATGGGCAAAATCCCGCCTGAGACGCAGAAGGTTGCGAGTTCAGTTCCCGCCACGGGACAAATGTTTGTATGGTCTGCAAAGATTTGTCTCGGGTCTGGGTATTTTCTATTTGTTATATATGTATGTATTTACAAAAAAAGTGTACAAGTAGTATATCAGTCATGTAGTTGCCATAATAATAATCTCTGGTTAGTTTAGGGCAAGATGCTGTGTGAAAAAAAAAAGTTTTATATTTAAATTACAGTACAATTACATGATAAGGGTTGGGAGCTCTTCTTTTAAGTTGAAATAACCTGTGTTATAAGAGTCCCTCTTTTCTGTGGTCCATAATAATATTTTAAAATTGAGTGTAAGTAGGTATAATTTTTATAAGAAAATGGAGTAATAGAATAATATTGTATAGTATACACAGATGTTATTAAAATTAGGTTAGCGTACAATATATAATTTATTTTGTTCAGTAATATATGCCTTGAAATGACGATAATCATCTACACTAAGTTTAAGGTCTATTTGAATAAGTAGGTAGGTAAATAAATATACAGAAATTATGATTTCTATTTTGCCTTAAATAAATGTTTAAGGTTATTTAAAAAATCATGAAAATCATCTAAGTTATTCGGAATCAGTCCAGAATTGCAAGGATAATAATAAGTGATAAAAATAAGAAAAAAAATCATGGGGGAAATACAATCGTGTTAGCTGGTTTTTGTTTTTCTAATCGAGGTTATTTTGTAATTCAGTATCAGTCCAGAATTGTAAGGCTATAATAAAAATATTAAAAAAAAAATAGGATTACACTCGTGAGCTTATTTGTTTGTATTTGTTTTTCTAACCGGGGTTATTTTGACACAACATCCCCCATTACCAACCCCAACAGGCTGAAGTAACCCTTAACTAAGTAGGTCGCCGAAATATCACTAGGTCGAGGCCTCGCACGCAACCCTCAACTCTAACCTTTATATATATGGTTTAGTTTCAAATCACATCCCCTCAGGCTTTATCTGGTGTACACGGAAAATTGTGCTATTTTCTGCCTAAGATTAGACAGTTCAAAGTTATATTGTTATACAAGGCCTAATTCTGCAGCAATGCATGCATTGCTGTGGTCCAGTTTGGAGGCTATGAGTCCTGGTGTAATTAAATAAATAAATAATGTTGGACATTTTTCACACAGCATCATCTAACCCCAAAGTAAGCAAAGCTTGTGTTATGGGAACTAAATGACTGATATACTACTTATATACTTTTTTTTTTGTAAATACATACTTATTATATATAGAAAACACCCAGATCCCGAGACAAATATTTGCATATGCAAACATTTGTCCCGAGGCGGGAATCGAACCCGCAACCTTCTGCGACTCAGGCGGGCCTTCGCCCACTGTGCCACAGAGGTCGTCAGCAATTGCAATAATTAATAATAATTGCAGGCTATTAGACTTTTCATCCGTTATGTCTCAGGGCCGGCGACTTATACCTATGGTTTTGCAAGCGTCCATGGGTTACGATACCTTACCAATACCAGGGCCGTAAGCTTGTTTGGTATTTTGTTGTATAAAAACCCGGACAAGTGCGAGTCTGCCTCGCGCACCGAGGCTTCCGTACAAGCTTGTATGTTCACCAAAATAATTAGCATTATTACTCAAGTTCATAAACTATGAAAGCACCAAACATTGCGCTAACGAAAAGATAAGTCGGATTGAAATACAAACTTAACTTTGTAGTTGAAAAATATTCACCCATACATGGATATACGTCATAATCAATTCTCCAACTGCACGTGTAAGTTTGTAATCACATACAAAAATATTCCAGGTCAACGGGGCGTACCCTATTTTTTTTTTTAGGTTTTGATTTATTTGTGAGTATTAAATATAGGTATGTAGCGTAAATGGCCGTATTTTTTATTGCGTTGACTTAGCAGCTTGATTTGTTTAGAGCTCCAAGGGACAGTCACGCGTTTCTGAGACAAAGGGTCTTGACAGACAGATATATGACAGACGAACCGACAACGAAGTGATCATATAAGGGTTCCGTGTTTTTCCTTGAAATGAAATGAAATTTATTGCATAGTATGTGTTACAAATTACAGATGTCAGTTGAAAATTGGTCCAGTACATTTCGCTTAAAGACTATGCAATTTTTAAACATTGGTCTGATATATTTAAATACGAATACAATTATTTAATATATTTAATATAACTATTAGAAACTATAAGTAATAGCTAACAGTAATACAACTTATAATTTTGCATGTTCAAAAACAATTTAAATTATAGAAACAACCTTCAACAGCTAGCCAACCATAAAGTTTATTTTGTAATTTTCTCTCTGGTATTTCTTTTATGTGGTCAGGTACGTGGTTATATATTTTTATTGTCATATGATAACAGTTTTTTTATTCCAAGAGTGGTTTTTGCCGCCGGTTTTACCAGGTGATTTAAGGCTTTTGAGGCACGGAACCCTAAAAATTACACCCGAGATAATTCGGCGTGCAAGCGAGTGTAAAGCAAGGACGCTAAAGAGTTCGAGGATGTAATTTACCTCTTACACCCGAGAATAAGACATGACTTTTTGTAACAAAAGTGAGAAAATTAAAAAATAAGAGCTTAAAAAAAATGTTTCCGGTTTCACGCCTTGTTTTTATCCACAACATGACTGTGGCCATTGAATTGAAATGATCGTGGTTTCGTATCATTTTAGAATAATATTGCGACTGTCCCACGTACTTTACTATTCTCCTGCTGACGTTTCGTTGACAGTTTAGAGGTCCTTCCGCACGCATCGTCCGACGCGAGTAAGACCGGATGTGTTCCCTTCAGTAAAGTTCGTGGTATAGTCGTAATAATATTCTAAAATGCCAGTTTTTTAAATAGAAATAAACATTTGTTATCCATGGAGATTGTATTTCATTTTAGCTTAGTATGAATAAGAATACGATTTTTGTCGATGTAAATAATGCAATCTCTAAGGTTGTAAAATGGTTCAATGTAAACAATCTTCTACTAAATGAAAAGAAAACAAGCGTATTAAATTTAAACTACCTAATGTTACACAAGTTAAAGCAAATATTAAAATCAAAAATGAAGAGTTGTATCTTGTGGACGCCGCCGTATCACCCTAGATAATAAGCTTTTATGGGGCCCTCACATTGATAAGTTGTCGAAGATACTTAGTTCTGCGGCATCTTTATACAGACGTAGACACAGCTAGACTAGTTTACTTCAGCTATTTCGTACGGTATACTGCTGTGGGGGATAAAAATACCATTTTTGTGCTGCAGAAGAGGGCTGTTTGAGCAATTTATAATATGGGCCTAAGAGAATCACTTCGCCAATAGTTTAAAGAAAAAATATAATGATATCTATGAAAATCTGATGTATGTTCACAAATATATTAATTTGTTTAAGAAAAATAGCGATAATCACAATGTTAATGCTAGAAATAAAGATAAATCCACTGTTGCCACTTGTTGACTCCATAAAGTTAGTAAATCGTTGAAAGGGCATGGTGCTTTCATAACAAACTCCCAAAAGATGTGTTCAAATTTGGAGGAATATCACTGAAAACTCTTCTCCCGAGTAAATCCCATGCATGCTCAATTGGATTGAGATCGGCGGACTGAGTAGGCCACTCTAATACCGTGATATTGTACTCGCTGAACACATTAATCACCTGCCCCGCGGTGTGTGCGCATGCATTATCTTGTATGAACACGAGATCTTGGTGAATCGAACTGCTGATGGTGAGGGATGGATGGATAGGATGCACTACCTTATCAATGTATTAATCGGAATTCAAATTGCCTCGTATGCGAACGAGATCAGTTCTCCCACCCAAGCGAATTCCAGCTCACACCATGACCGTTCCGCCTTGATAAGGAAGAACTTCCTGAAGCTTTTGTCGACTTTGGCGATCAGAAACACGCTCTCTCTCTGAATCAGGATAAAATCCGAAGCGAGACTCATCGGAAAAGAGATCACATGTACACTTATTGACGTAAACGTAAACGTAAACGTAAACGTAAACGTAAACGTAAACGTAAACGTAAACGTAAACGTAAACGTAAACGTAAACGTAAACGTAAACGTAAACGTAAACTTACTCGTCCTAGGGGTGTAGATAAATACCTCACGCTTAGTTTACCTTTCAACCTTGCTAACGCAAATTTGACAAGTAACACTTGGCAGCCGTCTGACATTTCCACAGCTATTGTCATTTCCATACAATTAAATCTTTCCACGTACGCTAAACAACAGAAAGTGGTATTTGTCTAGATCCCCTGGTACTCGATATGTAGGTCTGACGACTGTGCCCACCCGGTTTAGTGTCATAACAACCAAACGAATCTGCTTATGCTCATTAAATCGTTCTCAGAAAAGTATTAACATATTATAGAGAAAATGTACCTTTCAATAGAATGTTATTTGTGGAGGAAAATAATTTACTGGGAGATAAAAAACAAAAAAAAACACGCTTACGACTGTATTCCCTATGATAGATATCTTCAGATACGTACTCAGTGAGTAAATCTTTGAGAATACCAAGTAGGGGGTAGTCAGAGGCACGTCCAAGCATTACATTGGCTTTCACATACCCGCGTTTTTACTGGAAAATATTTTCCACACCACATAATATGACTAGTCCTGGTACTCGATAGGTAGAGTTGACAACTGTGGCCACCCGATTTCCTACTCATGACAACCAAACGTATCCGCTTCCGCTAGGTTCTTAGAAAAGTATTATAAATAATATTTATAATTCAATAAAATTCTATTTGAAATAAAAAAATACTGTACTGTATATTTTACACTCGACAAACATAAATCTTATATCCCTTAAGATTTCTCATTCTGGTACTCAATAGATAGGGTTGACGACTTTAGCCACCCGGTCTACAACTCATGGCAACCAAACCAATCCGCTTATGCTCAGTACTTCGTTCTTAGAAAAAAAATTATAGAGAATATTTCTATTTCAATTCAATTTTATTTGCAAAGAAAAATATTTTACAAAGAAATATTTTCCATTTATACAAGCTCATAGCTTTGAGTATACTAGCTAGACGGACGATACTATGACCACGAGAATCGACAAAAATGTGGTTAGGCACGAGTTAGTATGCAAATACGTAGTTCAATTCACGGCGTTATAATGACAGCAGTGGGTTTGATGCGGTCAGTCTGAAGACACCCTTACAACAAGAGCCCATAAAGAGTCTTCATAGCTAATTAGCATCTTTATTTTGACTTTTAAATTATGTTTCTTTTTAGGTGAAAAAAATATGTGTGCCCAAAGTTAGACACAACCATACCTGTGTGGTTTAAAAAAAAGCCTTATAGCGAATTGTAAAAACAATTCATTATATGGCTTTTTCAACTATAGTTCATACTTCATACAATATGTTCTCGTAAGAGTTTCTCGCACGTTTAGAGTATAGTATATGCATGCGATTAACGATGACGAAAATTTTCGGTGGATTATCGCATTAATGTGTTTACATTTAAGCAAAACACCAAAACTCGAGACTATATTAGAAGGCTAGGCGATAATTACCCTTCTATATGCGGAAATTATACACATCACTTACAAGTTTTTTATATGAATCTAATAGTTTTGCTGAGTCGTTTTAGATTTAAGTACCTACCTACCTATATTTTTGTATTATATTCTATTGTCTTAGCTAAATTTAAGTACACTCCTAAAGACTGATTTAAGACGTGTAAGACTATCTTAAAAATATGTCTAAATGTAGAACTATTGCAAGACGTCATTTAAAAGTCTAGTTGAGACGCATTACCGACATTTTCATTTTCAAAAGCATTTTCTTAGCCAACCTAATTTATAAAGATACTGAGTAAATTAATGTAGGTAGCTATTACCATTCCTGGTAATGACATCCAGTAATGCCATTCCTGGAATGCCATCGCTGGGGATAAATTGAATAGAAAACATCGATTTGGATGAGTCATGAGATCCTCCGTCTCCATGTAAATTTTAGCTTGATCAATAATAATTAATTTACACATCATATCTATATACTTATGGGGTTCCTACTGTGGTCGCACAATGAAACCCCTTGGTTCTTGTGCAAGTGGACTGTATTGGTTGTACGATGCTTAAGATCAATACATTGATATTGAAGCGATCTCGAGTTACAGTGAAATTGGCCTTTATATATATTGGCAAAATAGTTGTTCTCTTAGATGCTAAAGCAACAAGTGCGTTTTTCATGAATAAATATTACAAAATGTTGTTATTATGCTACTATCCGTCACAATACTAACAATAAACCTGAACAGTTTACATAAAATATACTTACTAATACAATTCGATAAATCCATTTCCAAGTTTGTTTGTTTTTTGTTTGAACGCGCTAATCTCAGTTACTATAACAGTCGAGTTTCATTTGATTTGAATTTGATAACTATTTCTTGAGGAACGTTATAGGCTATTTAACATAACGCTACGACCCTTAGGAGTCTAGCAAAAATATAAAAAAGTCAGTAATAACACTAAGCTAAAACGGGTGGCGATGCGACGCGTATATTTAATGCTCAGACAGCTAGTCTAAGCATAAAATGTACACTGTCGTGGTAAAATAAAGCTTCCATTTTCAAAAGGTATACATATGTAATAAAATATATCAAATATCTCTATAAATCTAAAGTTATAGAGTGAGCGATATCATTGCGTGATAATATTGCTGTGAATACAGCAGCTGGCAACATTTTATGATAGTTTTGATACACTTATCCTAAGCAAATATCTGTTCCGCTGCTCATGACTTTAGGGATGTCAAAAAAGGCAACGCAATAGCCATGGCCCAGGTATTGCAGATGTCAATAGGCGACGGTAACCGCGCGCCGCGCGTGTGGATAATACACGCCAGCAGGCTTCAGTAGTAGCTGTTGTATTATAAAACAAACTTAAAATTACTCGAATATATATAAAATAGATATGACATGACATGAATATATTATATTTCTATTCTATTCTATTCTATTCTATTCTATTCTATTCTAGATAAAATTAATGACATGCAACACTATTTATTTTTTTAATTTATTATTATTTGTGTTCGAAAATTATTATAATCATACCTAGTTTAAGCATATTTTTGATGTAATATAAGACGAATTATTTTTATTTATAACATTAATACATGTATGTAAATAGGTAAAATATAAAAACTATATTTTTCTGTATGTTAATGTCTTAATGTTCTTATTAAAGATACATTAAAATTAAATGCAAAAGACGACAACTTCAGAGGTTCTTCTTACGAGTACACATCGTACACAGTTGGACAGTGTTTCCAACAACATACAAAAGAGTGTTGGCAAAATAATCTATTCTTAGACTAAACAGAATCTAATACAGTTACGAACTGTTTCCCTCCCACGGCAATAAGGGCTTATTACCCAGTAATGGATACAAACGACGCGTTGGAAGACCGCTACAGATCTTCATTTGAAGGACTATTCGTTCGCTAGTCTGTTTTTTTTATAGGATGTTATTTGACTTCGTTTTCCAAGAACAACATGGCATAACATGGATTACATCGTTAAGTAAATAAATCTACACTAATACTAGTATAGAGAGGGTGAGGTTGTAAAAATGTCTCCCGCGTTACCACTTTACTTTTTTTTCCATCACTACCTCTTTGCCATATTCTAAATCTAAATGTCAAATAATAACGTGACTGTCTGACTGAATGGCAGTAACTGATTGAAAAATCTGCACAGGCTAGTTCTGGCAGGGTTTTTAGTTGTCATTATTGCTCATATTACTGGATAAGGGTAAGATTTATTTTAGTAGGTTACTTACATTTTACGTATATCTTCTTTAATGTTCTTGAAGTAAAGATATATTATGTGATGGCGATAAGAGGTTGTTGGAAACGACCAATAGGATTGCAATGCGATTATTAAAAATCGATGTGTGTTTTCAAGAATGGTTCTTTGATAGATGTTAATTGCCACAAATGTCTAAAGGGTGCTGCAATGTCGAGGCTCTTAAAATTTTGCAAAAATTAAATAATGAAATATGAATTATTAATTTGGACTTTATACCGTGCCCTGCCTGAGCTCATAATTCTATAAGTACGGCGTATGTTTAGATCGCTTAGAAGACATCGCTTCTAAGCGATGTCTTCTAAGATTTTTTAATCACTTTTATTTTTTAGAATTAAGGAAACAGACTTTTTTAATAGGCTTTTTTTTAATTTCCTGTTGTTTACAATAAAGTATTATTCCAATGAGTTACACGCAATTGAGTTCCTCGTTGTAACCTTTTTTTTTCAGAAGGGTTCTTATTCATATATACCTAATACTAAGGGATCACAAGGAACTTAGTCAAAACTTTAGGTTCAAAATGATAGTCACACCCTGTGTAACACGTTGGACCTTGCCTTTCGTCCCCCAACAATCCAAATACGCTATAAATTCTCCAACAGGATGAACATGTCACATTCGATCTAACCTCCGGGCGTGTAACAGAAATTAACACATTGGAAGAATAATAGGAAAGTTTTCCAAGAAATAACGGGAAAATACTCCCAGCTGTACCGGGAAATATTTTATCAAATCCCAGGGAGGCTTTTATGCTATTTATAGATGTTATTGGCCCGATGTTTGGGTACAACGGATCAAGTGATCGTCGCTTAGCAACTTCGCAGCTATTGTAAGAGACAGCAGTCCGAAAACTACATGATTGTCTCATCACTTAGGGTTTTTTTAAATGTATTTTTACTATTGTGTAAAATGTTTTTTTTTTCTTTAATGTTTTGTAAGTATCGCCCATTATTCCAACATGGCTTATGTTGGAATAATGGGCGATATCCCGACTTCTGATCAGTCGTGGGTTCGAACCCGGTCGTGCAATAATGGATTTTTCCAATCGAAAACAAAATTATGTGCGCATTAATACGTGCTCAAAACGGTCAAGGAAAACATCTAGAGGAAACGCGGCATGCCCTAGAACCAAAAATCCGAAGACATGTGCCAACTGTTAGTGTTCCAATAAGCGGCGATGGGCTTGCAACCTGTTACGTGGAATGCTAACTTGCAAAACGCGGGCATGTACCAAATGTTATGTAAAGACGTCCTATTGACTACCCCTACTTGGTATCCTCAAAGATCTACTCACTGAGTATGTACCTGAGGATTTCCACCATGGGGAAGACAGTCGTGAGCGTGTTTGTTTGTGTTTTGTAGGTACTTCATTGTGTCAATTACCTTGTCTTGACACTTATTATTATCATTATTAACATAAACATATTTTTTGTAAATTTGACTTATCCAAGAATGAGGATGTGAAAAAATAAATGAAATCTGGATGCGTCTGGTAGCTTTCTCTTACGGATAATATGTATATTCTCACCTTATCTCCTTACCTTTGACAACCTCTGTGACGCGTGTGGGCGAAGGCTCTCCTGAGACGCAGAAGATTTGATTACAGCCGCGGGACAAATGGTGTTTTCTAAACAAGTTTCATCATTATTGCCATTAAAATATCTATTATAGATGGTTTAGGAGGCGTCAGTCAGGGTAAAGTACCTATAACTAGAAAAAGTTGAACACTTTCGTTCGTAACTAAGAAGACCCATATGGGAGTGCACTTCCCCTGCTACTACCAAAATAACCAAGTTGTATAACCAAAAATGGTATTACCATCACAATAACAAACATTTTGTCGCCAACTGCTTACCTAATAGTTCCGACAAATTACAGTTTTGGAGGAAAATTTGCTTTCAACTTTTTTTATCGAACGGACATGTATACTCCGTATGGACATGTATACATACAACTATACTGGAGGTGACAGTTGTCAAATGTACATCCTCTACGAGGATAAGTCATACCTAGGGTGGAAAAAGACTAAAACTACGAACAACAAGCATACGGCCACCTGTTGGTAAGCGGGTACCGCGTAATCTACGGAGTCTTGCAACTCCACATGTATCACTGGCGCGGTGCCAACCCTGTGACATAATAGTGAAAAGCATGATGTGACTGTAATTTCACCGGCCATATCCTTTAGCCCGGAACACAACAATCCGAGCATTACTGATAGGCGGCAGAAATAGGTCGATCGTCGATTTTTTTTAAACTTGCTAAAGAAGTTCGCTACTGAAGAAGGCTTCGTAGGATATAATTGTCGGGCATAGGCGGTAATCCGTAGTGGACAGAGGCTGGCATCACTTCGGGGTCACCAATATGGAGAACACGGTTGGTGGTGTGTCTGCCATTTGCAAAGGGGAAGATCTTCCACCGGGCTGATCCATCTGATCCTCTTGCCCAGGCTCCTAGGACCGACAATTGTTTTAGGAGGTATATTAGTTCAGGTAATGTTAATTTTAAACTTTATTTGCGCGACCAAGGCCCTTCGATGGCCGTCTGTGGACTGTATGCAGCTACGTTTCGTATATCAGTAGTTTGTTTATCTTCTCTCCACGTGATCACATCAAGTGATGGAACGTAGAATCATGTGGAGAGAAATGTTTGTCTCATTCGCCCCATATGTATGACTCATCCTCCTACTCGATAGGTAGGGTTGACGTCATTGGCCGGTCTTAACTAACATAGATTAAATGTGAAATGTCATATTTCTCAAATTCCTTTAACGGAGTGACAAATTTATTAAATTTTCATGTCTTCGTATTTTTTACACATTTGTTGATTATTGGCCCTAATTATCGATTGTCAAGTAAACAATCCCAGACATTTACAAAAATAACGCTCTTTTGTTAAGACGCAATTCTCTTCAGCATTTAAATGATTTATAATAATAATGCCGGACATTTTTACATAGCATGATCTAGCCCCAAAGTAAGCAGAGCTTGTGTTATGGGAACTTCATGACTGATATACAACTTACTAGTAAAAAACATACATATTATAGATACAATCATTTGTCTCGCGGGGGGAATCATACCCGGAACCTTCTGCGTCTTAGGCGGGTCCTCGCCCACAAGAAGTCGTCTACAGGCTGTAGATGATGAAGATTCATCCATTCGTTCAAAGCTCGGTCTACTAGACATCTCTCTCTCCCTCTCTCTCCGTCTCTTTACCTCTGTGCCATTTTAAAAATAAAATATTTTCTTTGTTTCAGGACATTGACTTCGAAAACTTTCGGTGGTTTCTGGATACATTCCTCGAGGTTTCCACTCCTGATGAGCTCTCCAGGTAAGTGTTTCTTTCAAGCAATTACATCATCGTAGGCATCACTTTTATTGGTGACCTTTTCTTTCAGAATCAGAATCAGAATTCTTTTATTATGAAACTTAGGTAAATACAGATGTCAATACTTTAGTTTTTGTCCACTTTGTCTGTGTCTATTTGTCTTTATCCTCCTGATAGTTCTTATAGGAATATTAAGATCATTTTAAGAAACCGGTCCAGATCCGACTAATAAATATGCTATGTTCCAGGCATCTATTCCTGTCGTTCGTGCGACGGGAGCGGCGGCCAGCACTTCGAGAGATGGCGGCCGCTAGCTCTACGGCCGCTTGTGCTGCCGTCACTGCGCATGGAGACCACGTAAGCACTGAAAAGTCAATAGGTTTCTATGAATTGAAATCATAAAGATCATAGAAACGTCAGATTAAAAACCACGTGAATTTAAAATGTTAAAGTGAATTTTTACCGCTTCCGCGCGCGATTAAGACTAGAATAATCAGGCAACAAACTCAATTTGTTTTTTTTTTCGTGATTCTTCTTTATTCCTGAAGTGTGGTGCCACGAACAAGTTGAACTCATTTATGTAGAAAGAGTATTAGTTAAAGAATTAAATAAAGTTAAGTATCAACCGAAGTTCGTTAAGATAATTTATGATACGCTTTATAATAATAAAACTGTCAAGTTCTATCTACCTGTAAATCCACTGGACATAACCCCAACGAGAGTCGTGATACATTTTCTTGAGCTACCATCCATCGACTTCCCACAAACCTCGGCACATCGGGTGGAGGGTTTTCTTGAACTGGCCGGTTCGTGGTCAATCGAGAACCTTTCTTCCTTGATTTTGATGATGGCTCTTGATGATGCAGATCATAGTTTTAGAGAAAATACCCAATAATCAAGTTATGATTAAGAAAAATAAAGCAAACGCAATAATAGGCAATCAATAAGTTGCCTATTATTGCATTAATTATAGAGGATAGTAATTTCTACAGATAGCGAGTCTACGGTAGGCGCTTAGTAGAGGACTATTTCACCCCCTTAGTCAATCAGCAGGTTAAAGCCTATGATAGTGTAAAATTATTATCTGTTGTCAATTTTATGGTTTCTAGGGGAAAATGAGCCTGGCTTCCAAGATCCATGGATTGGCTGAGAGATTGCAGCAACTGGGCAAGGGTTCAGGGGACTCCGTGGATGGTGATCGAGGATCGAGGAGTCGAACTGGTGAGAATATGTTTCCTATTTATTGATTTTTTAATGCTCAAATGTACATCAAATGGAATACTAAATGTATTAGCACTTAGCACGACGTAAACAACAAATTGTGCAAGATTAAGATGGTTGGACGATTATGTCGCAGATATTAATTAGCCCATCCTTGCGCACCTTCCTGATCCATCTACTAAGACAGTTCAATGTCGCGTCGAAAAGGTGTCAGATCAGCATAATGCTAGGTTGGTAGGCTCTACTTAGCGCTTTCTTACATAATAATAATAATAGTAAATCTTTATTTCCGAATCATCGTTACTCACATTACAATTTTTTTAGATAATATCTCTTAATTCCTGTTGGCAAAGGCCTCCTCTAGCTCTTTCCAGTGAAGTCTGTCTGCAGCTGCCCTTCACCAGAAAGGGCCAGCTGTCAGTTTTATTTCATCCTCCCATCGTTTTGTTTGTCTTCCCCGCATTCTTTTTCTTTCTTCGCTTTCTTACATAGCTTAGGTCAAAGTAGCCGTAGGGAAGTATATGGACCCTGTCAGGGCGCTGCAAGTCTTAGTCAATATTTAAAAAGAAAATGTGTATTGGATAGGTGCAAAATTCATAATTAGAAATGGCATATATTAAATAAAAATTCAATATATAGTATTTTTATTCATAGTGGTAAGAACAAGTCTTTATTAGACATTCTGTTTGAGGCCAGTGATCTGACGCCCAATAGTAGTAATAAAAAAAAAAAAAAATGAAAGTTCCGATCAAGCCTCGATTTCACAAACGTCAAAATTGCCAATAAATGTACATATATCTCTCAAAAATTATTGACAGTGTTTCCATAGGGACATTTGAGATTAAAAGCTGACCGAATGTAGAAATAAATAAATAAAGTATATAATAGCGAAACCAGATTGTAATATACATAATTACGAGAATAAGGTTTTATTTTTTATGCACGTGTTACATATCTTCGAAATTCTGGTTAGAAGATATGAAACCGATACTTTTCAGTAGTAACAAAACCCCTTTTCGATTTAAAAAAAGGCGAAATACGCAGTTTGGTTTTCCTTTACTTATTAAATCCCTGAAAAAAGAATTACCTTCTTATTTATTTAATTATTCAAAAAGAACCATCGGCATTTAAAGACATAATTCATGGCTAAGATAAGTTATGAATAGCTATTTACACACTAATATTTCTAAAACAAGTTATCAGACATTGACCTTGATACGAAAGTTTACAGAAACTTCGACCGTCTACAAAGGATGGCTTCTTTAACTTTTTCATTTCCTGAGTGCCCGCAGCTGGAAGTTGAAACTTTTTTGTAAGTCGCACATCTTGTGAAGTCGAAACTTATTCTCCTTTAAAGTAGCGATAAAGAACCTTTTTAAGGTGCCTGTAGGAATAACAATAAATTATTATTTATGGACTTCTTGGTCCTTTTTACTTTCCAGCCCGTGGGTTTTTTAATCTGTGTTGGGTGATTAATATACAAATATCTGGTTTTTGCCACGTTTTATTTAAAAACAACGGGTTATGTATGTAGATACAGACAATTTAGTGACATTAATTTTATTACATATTTAACTTCAATAATATATTTTTTTGTTTGACCAGTGAATAACGCTTGGCATATTTTTAGCACTAAAATGTCGGAAACTTTTCATTGTTTTAATAAAAGTTGTCGGTTTTTAGCGAGTAAATTATAACGTAAATATACATATTATTAGGTATTATTTTTAAGTAAAAATTTTAACATAGGCAAAACATTCGAATAATTAAATAACATTATTAGAATTGTACCTTAATATTCGGTTGTTTTCAAAACCCGAAATTCACTGAGCGTCATAACAATTCATGCATTGATTCTTTCTGAATAGAATAGAATAATCGTTTATTGTCTTACTGTGTGTACAAAGATGGAATAAATTGGTAACATTTAGTAACAACAGTTGCCCTACCTGGGCGTACAATAATAAAAATAGGTATATCAACATAAACAAACAGGAAACATTATTATACTTACATTAGAAATCATCAACAAAATATTCATTTACGTTATAGAAAACTTTTGAAATCAGACATTTTTTTAGAGAGTTACGAAACATTGGACCATTTAAACTTTTTATAACAATTGGTAGATTATTATAAATTTTAATCGCAGAGTAGAATGAATTCTTATTATTGTCTCAAGTGTTGATCGTGTGGTTACACATGGTCAATTAACTGCCCCTTTCTCCCATCACGACCTTCTTTTCCTATCGTATAAAATTCGCTGTCCGAGGCGTAAGCCCAAATCTCTGCTTCTTCGAAGTTTCAAGGATATAGACCTAGAGTGCTTGCGTGGTGACGCTCACAGAATTGATTGGTCTCCTGTCATCGTGGCTGATAATGTTGATGATAAAGTAGAGGCCTTTAATAATATCATCTCCGCACTCTACGACATTCACGCACCGCTCAAAGTTGTGAAAGTCAAACATGCCCCTGCTCCTTGGCTATCGCCGTCTCTAAAAAAGGCTATGTTGAAACGCGATAAGGCCAAACGGCTTTTTAAAAAGTTCCCTACTGAAATTAATTTAGCCTCCTATAAGAAATTACGTAACCGTTGTACCAAGATGTGCAGAGATTCAAAGCGACGCCATATTCACGACTCTATTAAAAACTGTAACACATCGCAAATGTGGAAATTTCTGAAATCTCTTGGGCTGGGTAAACTGTCTAGCGATTCCAACAATATCTCATTAGATATAAATAGTATCAATTCCCACTTTTCTAAATCTCCTATTTGTTTTGATAGCTTTATTAAATATAACACCTTGGACTCCCTATCGCGCTTACCCATGCCTGAGTGCCCTCCTTTTCATTTCAACGAGATTGCTGAGAGAGAAGTCATTTTGTTCCTGAAATCCATCTCCACAAAAGCAGTAGGCTCTGATGGCATCTATGTTCAGATGCTTCAACTCCTTTCCTATGAGCTTGCCTCTCCAATCACTCACATCCTTAATCATTCTCTAGTGACAAGCTCTTTCCCTGCTGCCTGGAAAAAGGCATTTGTGTTACCTCTCCCAAAAACCCCCAATCCTACTACTGTTTCACAATTTCGACCTATTTCCATCCTTTCTACACTATCCAAAATCCTGGAAAATGTTGTCTATAGGCAACTTTCTCGTTTCCTTTCTCAACATAATCTGCTGAGTCCTTTTCAATCTGGTTTTAGACCTGGCCACAGCACCACTAGCGCCCTTATAAAAGTTTCCGACGACATACGCTGGGCCATGGATAATAAGTGCCTTACGGTCTTGGTACTCTTGGACTTCAGCAGTGCTTTCAACTCCGTAGACTACGACATCCTCCTAGCTATCCTTTCCTCCTTAAATGTTTCACTCCCAGTAATCTCTTGGTTCCAATCTTATCTTTCTGGTCGCTCGCAGTGTGTACGCCTTGACGAGTCCTGCTCTGATTGGTGTGACATTACTG
Organism: Perizoma affinitatum; assembly: GCA_961405105.1. Lineage (NCBI taxonomy): Eukaryota > Metazoa > Arthropoda > Insecta > Lepidoptera > Geometridae > Perizoma > Perizoma affinitatum. The sequence continues at coordinate 7,335,129 of OY560207.1, forward strand.
CTGGTGTACCACAAGGTGGCGTTCTTTCTCCTCTACTTTTTTCAGTGTTCATTAACTCCATAACCAAGGTCATTTCTTCTCACTGCCATCTGTACGCGGACGATTTACAATTATACCACCATTTCAAGACTGATAACATAGACGAGGGTATTACCCATATAAACGCTGACCTCCATAGAATTAAAACATGGGCAAAATCGTTTGGTCTCTTGGTTAATCCTTCTAAGTCTCAAGTCTTGATATTGGGCAGCCCCTATATGTTAAATATCATCGCTCAATTGACTATCCCTCCTGTTAGTTATGACAGCGTGATTATTCCTTTTTCATGTAAAGCTAAAAACCTTGGAGTGATTTTCGACAGCCATCTTTCTTGGGTAGGTCATATTAATGATGTCAGTAAACGAGTTTATTTTGCGTTCCAGTCGCTCAAGCGCCTCCAGAAGTTTCTTCCCTTTGAAACAAAAATCACTCTTACCCAAACTTTGATGTTACCCCTTCTGGATTATGCCGATGTCTGTTTTCTTGATGCCACGGAAGAACTTGTTAACAAACTGGAGCGTCTACAGAACCTGTGCATCCGTTTTATATTCGGATTGCGCAAGTTTGATCACGTATCCGAGTTTAGATCCCAACTCAAATGGCTCCCTATTCGTCGTCGTCGTGATCTTCACGTTCTGACACTTCTCTATAAGGTTCTTTATAGCCCTCTATCTCCCCCTTATCTCCGTGAGCGTTTTCAATTTCTGGTCCCTCGTGGTATGCCGTGTCGGTCCTCTAAGTCCCTTCTACTTAAAACTCCCTCTCACTCATCTAGCCGCTACAGCGATTCATTTACTGTTTATGCGGTTAAGCGTTGGAATGCCCTACCACATACTATATGTGATAGTCCCTCAATCGATGTCTTCAGGAGAAGAGTTAAAGAGCACTATTTGTCTCTCTAAAAAATTTTATTCTAAGTATATGTTTTATAGTATCCATATATTTTAGCATGGTTTATATATGTATATATATATATTTAGTTAATTTTAGGTTTTTTTTTTCTGTACACTGTCCTACTTCTATAAATACCTCTCTCTAGCTCAAGGTTTGCTGGAAGAAAACTCTGTTTAGGGTTAAGCTCGCCTTTGTACATGTCATTTAATTCTGCCTATTGTAAGTGTTTATTTGTGTGTACAATAAAGAATAAAGAATAAAGCTATTATTGGTTTGATGAATACATATATTAAATTTATGTTTATTTCTTGAACAACTGTAACGAGATGATTTAAAATCAAAAAAATATGTTTGATTATTTTTAACAAATAAACAGATCTCAAATATATAAATACACGTGAGAGTTAAAATACTGTTATCTCTAAAAATATTTCGAAGAGTATCAGTACGATGAACGTTATAAATGATACGTAGACATCTCTTTTGTAGTATAAAAGTAGATTCCACATTTACAGAATTCCCCCAAAATATAATACCATAGCTCAACAGAGGGTACACATAACTATAATAAGCGTTTTTTGCTATGGTTTCTGAAGCTATGCTATATGCTAGTTAAAACGGACAAATCATATACATAGGATACACTTATCTAATTTGGGCTTACAGGCAGTGTCCATCCAATGTTCGCGGTGACATCACATCCTTCATACTCCTCGCACGAGCTCTGCCTGGATCGACGCAACGAGACAAGCCCAAGTCACAGCCAAATGTCCCGCAACTCTAGCAGGAAAAGCAGCAACTCTCTGCGCGTAAACCAGTCTAAGATTGAAGGTAGTCCGAAACGTATAGCCGGCAAAGTGCAAGTTACTCAAACTTTCATAATTATAAGTTTTATACGGGTCTTGGAAATAGAAAGGATTAGTAGGATATAAGAGAGGCTTTGCCCTGCAGCTGTCCCGCTGCAGGGCAAAGCCAAGGATGTCTAGACATGCTTAAGTCGTTCACACCGACCAACGTTGCCCCTACTCTGCTTTTAATTGAAAGGGCATAAGGTCATTACTTGCCTATGATTTGATCTGAATTTTAATCAGAATTGGCAGGTGCCGTTTCATATACATATCCCATCAATTGTTTTATAGCATTTACTCCAGTAAAAGTTAATATTTTACCCATTGTCTTCAATAGACATCTGTCATCTGTCGTGTTTTTTTGTTCATACTTTTTAAAATAAAAAACGCTTCTTAGCGTTAGTTTAGGTCCCGCTAATGCCTCTCAAAGGTCCAGTCACAGATTAGATAATATAAATTAAATTAGTGTAATTATAATAATATCCAGTCAGCTGAATATTGCACCTTTGTCTTTCAGATTTCAGGAACATCATCCGTAGATCCTCTACCCTGGAGGTGCATACAGCGAGGGTCTCGCTGAAAGACATCGTCTGCTATCTATCACTGCTGGAAGCCGGTAGACCTGAAGATAAGTTGGAATGTAAGGATACCTTGTAATCATAAATCATCAGATTTCTATGTTTGTCTGATTTTTACTTACAAAATGGATTAAATCATCGGTGTAAATAAATTATACCATGATAAAATTTTAATTTTAATATATGTTGTTTTGTAGAAAGCATTATGGAACCTTATTTTTTTAGTTTGGTCCAGTCAGCGATAAGTAACATCCAAGTATATTTTAACAAAAGTTTTGACTTAAAAAATTTTGGAACTGGTTGATTTTACTCGGTAGTTGGGAGAAAATATAGTCTAATTTAACATTTCCTTGTTAAGCCCGAAGAAAATGAGAACAAAGATAAAGATAAAAATATTTTATTTTGTGTCAAATATACAGATATAATATACAGGAGTACACGTAAAAGTAATAAAGAAAATGAGATTAACAACAAAAACGGCCGTCACTCAGCACTATGTTAAGGAAGCACTTTGTGCCACCAAAACGCTGGTCTTCCGTGACGCCGGTGTACGTGCGGGTTATTAGGCAACGGTTAACCGCTTACTATCTGATAGGCCGCTTTGAATGAGGGCTTATCTTGAATTTTACCTTTTCCAGTCATGTTCAGGCTGTATGACACTGATGGTAACGGTGTCCTTGACACGAATGAGATGGACTGCATCATAAACCAGATGATGACAGTGGCTGAATACCTGGGCTGGGAGACTTCGGAGCTTAGACCGGTGAGTTAGTGGAATCCTTGACACGAATGAGATGGACTGCATCATAAACCAGATGATGACAGTGGCTGAATACCTGGGCTGGGAGACTTCGGAGCTTAGACCGGTGAGTTAGTGGAATCCTTGACACGAATGAGATGGACTGCACCATAAACCAGATGATGACAGTGGCTGAATACCTGGGCTGGGAGACTTCGGAGCTTAGACCGGTGAGTTAGTGGAATCCTTGACACGAATGAGATGGACTGCATCATAAACCAGATGATGACAGTGGCTGAATACCTGGGCTGGGAGACTTCGGAGCTTAGACCGGTGAGTTAGTGGAATCCTTGACACGAATGAGATGGACTGCACCATAAACCAGATGATGACAGTGGCTGAATACCTGGGCTGGGAGACTTCGGAGCTTAGACCGGTGAGTTAGTGGAATCCTTGACACGAATGAGATGGACTGCATCATAAACCAGATGATGACAGTGGCTGAATACCTGGGCTGGGAGACTTCGGAGCTTAGACCGGTGAGTTAGTGGAATCCTTGACACGAATGAGATGGACTGCATCATAAACCAGATGATGACAGTGGCTGAATACCTGGGCTGGGAGACTTCGGAGCTTAGACCGGTGAGTTAGTGGAATCCTTGACACGAATGAGATGGACTGCACCATAAACCAGATGATGACAGTGGCTGAATACCTGGGCTGGGAGACTTCGGAGCTGAGACCGGTGAGTTAGTGGAATCCTTGACACGAATGAGATGGACTGCGTCGACAATTAAATGATGACAGAGGCTTAATACCTGGGCTGGGAGACTTTGTAGGTTAGACCGGTGAGTTAGTGGAATCCTTGACACGAATGAGATGGACTGCATCGACAATTAAATGATGACAGAGGCTTAATACCTGGGCTGGGAGACTTCGTAGGTTAGACCGGTGAGTTAGTGGAATCCTTGACACGAATGAGATGGACTGCATCGACAATTAAATGATGACAGAGGCTTAATACCTGGGCTGGGAGACTTTGTAGGTTAGACCGGTGAGTTAGTGGAATCCTTGACACGAATGAGATGGACTGCATCGACAATTAAATGATGACAGAGGCTTAATACCTGGGCTGGGAGACTTCGTAGGTTAGACCGGTGAGTTAGTGGAATCCTTGACACGAATGAGATGGACTGCATCGACAATTAAATGATGACAGAGGCTTAATACCTGGGCTGGGAGACTTCGTAGGTTAGACCGGTGAGTTAGTGGAATCCTTGACACGAATGAGATGGACTGCATCATAAACCAGATGATGACAGTGGCTGAATACCTGGGCTGGGAGACTTCGGAGCTTAGACCGGTGAGTTAGTGGAATCCTTGACACGAATGAGATGGACTGCACCATAAACCAGATGATGACAGTGGCTGAATACCTGGGCTGGGAGACTTCGGAGCTTAGACCGGTGAGTTAGTGGAATCCTTGACACGAATGAGATGGACTGCACCATAAACCAGATGATGACAGTGGCTGAATACCTGGGCTGGGAGACTTCGGAGCTTAGACCGGTGAGTTAGTGGAATCCTTGACACGAATGAGATGGACTGCACCATAAACCAGATGATGACAGTGGCTGAATACCTGGGCTGGGAGACTTCGGAGCTGAGACCGGTGAGTTAGTGGAATCCTTGACACGAATGAGATGGACTGCACCATAAACCAGATGATGACAGTGGCTGAATACCTGGGCTGGGAGACTTCGGAGCTGAGACCGGTGAGTTAGTGGAATCCTTGACACGAATGAGATGGACTGCATCATAAACCAGATGATGGCAGTGGCTGAATACCTGGGCTGGGAGACTTCGGAGCTGAGACCGGTGAGTTAGTGGAATCCTTGACACGAATGAGATGGACTGCATCGACAATTAAATGATGACAGAGGCTTAATACCTGGTCACGATTACGCTTAGCTGTCATGCGCTATTCCAGGTCATTCCTATTTTTCCCTGGGCTCCCCATTTTTGTGTTTGCCACAATAGGTTGTTTGTTTGTTTGTCTGTTATTATTCATCATTGGCATTGTAATGTGGTTTGCAATATTTTTTTATGTTCTCAAGGTTGATTCTTAGATTCTGTAAAATGACTTTCTGTAAGATTTTGTAGAATTTTAGGCACTGTAATAGACGGTGGAAAAAAACTTGCCTTTGTTCTTTCGTTTCTTTTCCTGAACGATGCATCAAAGCAAATGTTCATAATTCCAGATCTTGCAAGACATGATGGTAGAGATAGACTATGATGCAGACGGCACCGTATCTCTGGACGAATGGAAACGTGGAGGGTAAGAAAAAAATATAAAAGTAAAAACACACTCACAACTATTAATCTCAATTATGGACACCTTCAGATCTAAATATCTAATTATGTAGAATCTGTGCTTGCCAAGTACAGCAAACATTATATTTAGCACATTTTACATATTTCTTCATGTCACAGATTGCAAGACCATAGTTTTATTGGAACACTAAACTTGGTTTTTCATTTGTTTGTAAGTGATTACCTATTTTCCAGAATGACAACAATACCACTACTGGTACTCCTAGGATTGGATACAAACGTCAAAGAGGACGGCGAGCATGCTTGGAGACTCAAGCATTTCAGCAGACCAGCATATTGCAACCTCTGCTTGAACATGCTTGTGGGGTTGGGGAAGAAAGGACTCTGCTGCATATGTGAGTAAAGAAGGTTCTATTTAATAGCATTTTTGTAGGAGCGAGAGTCTTTAAAGTTTTTATTGGCGCAGCCGTTTGAAATTAATTTAACGCTTGTAGATTTGTGAGCGTTTATCGATAACTTGGATACCCCTACAATAGAAACAAACATTTTGAACTGTTTGAATTTACTTGTAGGTTGTAACTGTTGTATTTGGAAATAATTAAATTGAAAATACCGCTAATTACCACTGTTTTTTGTTGTTTCAAAACGTTTTGTAGTCGTTGTGGACGGTGCTTTTGATAAAAAGCTTCTAAACTAGCTACAAAACGACAGAAAAACGTTGAAAATACAAAAACTCGTACTCCCTTTTAACTTTGCCATATTTAAAGCGATAACTGCTTAGATATCTTTTTTATCAGTGGCAGTCCAAATGACAGTCTTGGCTTGGTGTTGTCATACAAATTGGCTTAATGAACCATAATTCCTCAAATTTTAATATTTATCCATATTTTCATTTCGTTACAGTCTGCAAATTCACAGTTCACGAACGATGTGTGCAAAGAGCCCCAGCGTCTTGCATAGCCACATATTCCAAGTCAAAGCGGGCGCCGGCTACTCTAGCGCACCATTGGATTGAGGGTAAGAACACTATTCGATTTTCTTGACGCAGCCTTCGGGATTTAATTGATGCAGACTGTAAAAATAAACTAATCAGAGCAGACTTTCAATTGTAGGTGTAAGGTTTAGCTAATTCCTTAAAGTTGGCGCCAACTGAATAGCTTAGCTAGGAACATTAAGTGACTTTTAACTTAATTCTAGTTTAGTATTAGGGCAGTCTTGAAACTTTAGCGGGCGTAAACAGTAAAATTTCGCTAATTAGTAGACTCAAAGTTTTATTTAGCGCATACTTAGTATGGCCTAGCTGTTTAAAATAGGGTTAAAACTTTTGTTTGGGCGAGAGTAATGATTATATCTAGAACATACTTTATTAGCATAACTTTAGCCAGCGCAAACAGTAAGGTTTTGCAACTTATTTTTAAATGAAATTTTAGTTGGCGCAGACTGTAAGGCTAAAATATTTTTAAAGTAGAATAATTTACTTACTTTCCTTTCAACATTATGTATATTTGTTCATAAAAATAATGTTCTGTTTTTCAGGTAACTGTCACGGGAGATGCGCCAGGTGTAGGAAAAAGATCAAAGGTTACAATGGCATCACAGGCCTACACTGCCGCTGGTGTCATATCACTGTGAGTAGCCGTATTTATATCCCACTATTACATTTTTTACGCATTTTTTATAATTGAACAGAAACCTGCACGGCCGCGTTCGAACCCTTGACCTTCGCATCACAAGTCGGAGTTCGGGTCGGATATATTATCCTATCCTAGCTCACTACGCCAACACGGTGGATAATATTATGAAGATAGTTAAATGGTTTTTTTTTCTGCTCAATAGAGCTTTTTGGTTTACTAATGTGGCAAATAAGCATACGGCCCTCCTGTTGGTAAGCGGTTACCGTAACCTATGGGCGCTTGCAACACCAGAGGTATCACTCGCACGATACATAACGGGTGAAAAGTCTTACGTACCTGTAATTTCACCGGCATACATACCCTTCAAACTGGAACACAGAATGGGAGCCTTACTATCAAAAAAATCTATAACTGTTAATTCGTTTCAGCTCCACAACCGCTGTGTGGTCGCTGCGGGGGGTTGTTGTTCGTTGGGTCGGCACGCGCCCCACATAATTCCCCCGACCGCCATACGACCCCTAGTGCTGGACCGGCAACGCTCACTGCCGCATAGTCACCATCACGACCAGGTAATGTCTCATTATGTCTTGTGTCATACATCATCGATTTTAGTATAAAAGTAAAATATAGACGCTATGACGCTATGACGCTATGACGCTATGACGCTATGACGCTATGACGCTATGACGCTATGACGCTATGACGCTATGACGCTATGACGCTATGACGCTATGACGCTATAACGCTATGACGCTATGACGCTATGACGCTATGACGCTATGAAGCTATGACGTTATGGCGCTATCTGTCATGGTGCTATAATAGTCATCTCTTAGAGTCGATTCTACGTAATCTTGAAAGAATTGTAACTTTGAGTGCAAATTGTATCATAACTAATAAAATAAATTAATAAATAATGCTGGACATTTTTTGACACAACGTCATCTAGCCCCAAACTAAGCATAGCTTGTACTATGGGAACTACATGACTGATATATATATATATATATATTTATATTGTAAATGCATACATATTATACATGAAAATACCCAAACCCGCGACAGATATTTGCAGATTATTCAAACATTTGTCCTGCGCGGGAATCGAACCCGCAACCTTCTGCGTCTCAGGTGGGCCTTCGCCAACTGCGCCACAAAAGTCGACAAACTGTAACGCAATTATTTTTAAATTTCAGCATTCTCTACCATCCTCGATCTCTCTTCCAATCTCCATCGCTCAGGAAGATAGTCGTCAGGAGAGCAAACCCCGAACGCCGCCAATCTCCTTCCAGATCAGCCCCCCTGACGGGAGCTGTCCTCTGCTGGTTTTCATCAACCCCAAGTCCGGAGGAAGGCAGGGCTCCAGGGTGCTGCGGAAGCTCCAGTACATCCTGAATCCGCGGCAGGTGCATGATATTACAAAGGGCGGACCAATGCAGGGTACGTTAGAATTTTCTCATCGTCTTCCTTTTCCTCTTCTTCGTCCTCGTCCTCGGCCTCCTCGTCTTTCATTTCCTCATTCCTCTTGGTTCTTGCTACTAGCTTCTTTCCTATTGCCTCTTGGCTCTTTCTCTTGCCTCTTACATCTTGCCACTTGCCTCATTGCTGTTGCTACTAGCTTTTCTCCTATTGACTCTTGCCTCTTTAAAATGCTGGACAATATTTTCACACAACACCATCTAGCCCCATAAATTAATATGTATGTATTTTTTGTAAATACATACATATTAATAAATAACACACCCAGATGCCGAGACAAATATCTGCAGGTACAAACATTTGTCCCGCGGTGGGAATCGAACCCGCAACCTTCTGCGCCACAGATCACGACAAACGAATAATTTAACGGATAATTGTATATTCGCAGGTCTTCAGATGTTTAAAGACGTGAAGAGTTACCGAGTTATTTGCTGTGGAGGCGATGGTACTGTCGGATGGGTGCTCGAGACCATGGGTACGTAAACAGGGTACAGAAGGCTTTTCTGTAACCATCAATTAGGGTAAACTTCTTTGATTCAATCTTTCTTGTTTTATTTATTTATTTTATGTTTTATACAGTGTAACTCATAGACTAACTTAGTCCAACGCATTGCAATGGCACCTTTTGTACAATTTATTGAACAATGAATCGATTGCAACGATTTCGTTGTTTCAATCTCTGAGTTGAAACCGTCCCAATTTACGCAGCAAGCTACAAAGATTTTAATTTAGGATTGTTTAAAATAAAATATGTAGAAATATATGTAGTATTAAATAGTTACAAAAAAACAAACACGCTCACGACTGTCTTCCCCATGGTGGACATCCTCAGATACATACTCAGTGAGTAGATCTTTGAGGATACCAAGTAGACTTGCAACCTGTCACGTGGAATGCTTACTACTTGCAAAACGCGGGCATGTAAATGTAATGTTTGGACGTGCCTCTGACTACCCCCTACTTGGTATCCTCAAAGATCCACTCACTGAGTATGTATCTGAGGATGTCCACCATGGGGAAGACAGTCGTGAGCGTGTTTGTTTTGTTGTATATTATGTACTTTATAATTCCATTGTCGTTTTGGTGTCCCTTACTGTTAAGACAACGAGATTGTAATTTAAAATATACTTAAAACCACGCACCTACTTGTAAGTGCAACTCTAACTGCATTTTGTATTATCGTTTTACCATAATGTATTTAAACTTTACTTTTACTTTAGATAAAGTGGAAATGGAAATGCAACCAGCAGTCGGGGTCATTCCACTTGGCACTGGAAATGATCTGGCTCGATGTCTGCGATGGGGCGGAGGGTGAGTACCTCTTTAGTTTTATTTTTATTTTTGAAGCTATGGTGATTTAGGTGCATAAATTCATAATCACTCAATACATCGATTTGATTTCACGTGTACATAGATGGTATCTCATATGAACTCTGTCTAAGGTCTACTCTGAGTCTGTCTGTATCTGTGTAACAGATGGGTAGGTAGACCGAAGTTTTGGGTAAAAAAATAAGTACTATAAAATAAAGTTATAAATATGTAGACAAGGTTTAATATGACATAAAATCCTAAGCCATCTGGACGCTCCAACCGAATAAAGAGTACAGCAATTTTTTGATTGCATATTTGTATCTTCTTAATCGATTTTTTTTTTTTTCAAAATATGCCTAATTAAAAGTAGGCGAATATTATCACTAAAACTATCCTTACATAAAATCGGATAGCTAAAAGTTTTTAGAATAAAGGAGTTTTAAAATGTTACGCCATTTTTCGGCTGCAAACGGATAATATTTTGTGGTATTGTTTTAGAAATATATTATTCTTGCAGTTACACTTACTTATACTATTAATAATTCATAATTGTGTATTTTATATTTGCAATAATTCCGATGATTTTCAACAGACGAAAAAACAAAGCGACCCCTGTTTTATCTGATAGGCTATACATTCGAAATAAATAAAACCCTTTTTCTAGCCTTAGGTTAGTGATTGTTTATCCACTGAATTTTCACCTGTGAACCGAAACTATTGAAATTTGGCACACATATACTTCTAATGACGCTACAACAGATAGAGATCTGAACTTGATGACGATTTGACGATGGAGACAGACCATCGAGGGAACTCTTCAACGATTTACAGCAGTTTTCATTAAAATTAATGAAAACTTTATACCTAACCTGGGTTATGATGGCCATCGAGGCTCTGATGATGAAGGCAATTGTTAGTTTTCAACCAGCTTATGACTTATGACCTAACTAATGTCTGTCTTGGCCTTTATACAATGACCTGATCAGCTTAAACGAAACAAAGGCTATTCCTGTACATTATCAACAATTACATAGGCAGCTGGTACCAGAAACCAAGCCACTGGTGCAACTACGAATCATTTATAAACAAAACAAACAAACAATTTCTTACACCTTAATTTTAGTATATATGAAATGTTGGAATTAAAGTTATCGAAGTTTGGTATCATTTTAGAATATAATTACGACTATACCACGTACTTTACTATTCTCCTGCTGACGTTTCGTTGACCGTTTAGAGGTCCTTCCTCATGAGCACCGTCCGCGACCACGCTCCACGGTCGTGAGACTATATGTTATGTTGTGATTTTCAGGTATGAAGGCGAGTCCATCCACAAAATACTCGATAAGATAGCTAAAGCGAGTACCGTGATGATGGACCGGTGGTCCATACAAGTTGAGAACTCTGCAACTGAGGTATGTTGGCATATCATTAACTATTTATTTACAATTTTACAAGTTCAGGACTTAATGCTCATAGCATTTTCCACTAAACCTAACCTGGTGCAGAAAACATTCAGATTCATTTGTCACGATATAGTAGACATTTATTCATACAACTATGTACAAGTAGGTATATACAAAAAATACAGATGAAACAGCTAGCTATCTAAAGACCGTTGCAAACGATCTATAGATAGCTCAACTGACCCAGATCACTACCAGGCGGAAGCGTTTAGCATTGCGAATGGCAATGCTAATGCGTTGACCCAGATAAGAGCCAGCTTTCTTGTCACGAGTCGCTTCGACCAGTCGCCATGGTTCCCCACGGACCCAGAGCCTCAACCCCAAAAGGCTCTAATAAGTAAGCTGTGTCGAGACTTACATGTTTTATTTAATTTTCAAAATCACCCTTAGGGAGTGTGTAATATTACTGTGGTCGTAAAGTTAGTATTGATTTTTTATTCCCTGGTTCGATTCACTAAAACATGGTAAAAATATACCTTAAAGCAAACGACAGAGTTGTAGTACCTATTGTCTGTTCGATCAATACAATAAATACTAGAACCGTCCTAAAAAAACTTTTTTCCACATATTTTAAGTGGCAAATGACAAGTGTGAACATAATTGTTGAGCAAGGACACTGTGTTACCACAAGAGTAAGGACAGTGTTCATTATGGGCTGATGCAAGAGGTATTATGAGAAACAGTTAGCTAAGTGTCTTTCATTTCCTCGGCGATAATATTTCGCTTTCTCCACATTTTTAAATGGCAAGGGACAGTTTTAAACATAATTGTAGTTACCACAAGAGCAAAGACAGTGTCTATTATGGGCTGATGCGAGAGGGATTACAAGAAACCGTTAGCTAAGTGTCTTCCATTCCCTCGGCGAGAATATTTCGCTTCCTCCACATTTTTTTAAGTGTGTACTTAATTGGAGTTACCGCAAGAGCAAGGACAGTGTCCATTATGGGCTGATGCAAGAGGTATTATGAGAAACAGTTAGCAAAGTGTCTTTCATTCCCTCGGCGATAATATTTCACGAGAGTGCAGTGCCCACTGAAATGGTGTTATTTTTTCTTTTCAGTGCGACCTCCAGAGTATTATTCCGGAGTCAGCGCCGCACCCGACCACCGTCCCCTACAACATCATCAACAATTATTTCTCAATCGGTGTTGTTAGTTAATTCTTCACTACATATAATATTTGTGGTTAATTCAATTTCACTATTCATTACCAATGTTTCATCGTTCACTCGCAGGATGCAGCAATCTGCGTGAAATTCCACACAGAGAGGGAACGGAACCCGGACAAATTCAGCTCGCGAATGAAAAACAAGCTATGGTACTTCGAATTCGCTACGTCAGAGCAGTTCGCGGCCAGCTGCAAGAATCTACACGAAAATATTGTTATTGAGGTGAGCCATCGTACCCGTAGTTCCTGATACCCACGACACAGGAATCCTAGTTTAGGATCAAGTCTTAGTTTTTACTATATTTATTACTCTCCTGTAGCTTAGCCACGGCTTAGCCAGTCAACGTGATTCTGGATGAAATTAGCAAAAATCTAAATAAATAAATAATGCTGGATATTTTTTACACAGCATCTAGCCCCAAAGTAAGCTTGTGGGAGCTATGGGAATAACATGACTGATATACTATTTATATACTTTTTTTTGTAAATACATAGTATGTATACCGACATGAAAACACCCAGAGCCTACAAATATTTGCAGATCATACAAACATTTGTCCCGCGGCGGGAATTGAACCCGCAACCTTCCGCGTCTCAGGCAGATCTTCGCCTATTGCGCCACAGAGGTCGTCTATTTCACGGACAATATTGATTCCTCCAAATCGATACCGTCGCAAGATTACTGATACCCTGTAAAAATAGTTGAAATATGAAATATATTAATAAACTAGCCCCTGCCCACGGCTTCGCCCGCGTGGTACTCGGCCTATGTGTTATTCTGATGTATAAGCTATATTACTGTAAAGTTTAATCAAAATCTGTTCAGTAGTTTTTACGTGAAAGACTAACAAACATAAATGCATCCTCACAAACTTTCGCGTTTATAATAGTATGAGGATATTTTTTTTTGTCCTCTTTATTTAATGCTTGTTTTTTATTTACTAACTCTAGTGTGACGGCTCATCTCTAGAACTAGACAAGGGTCCAGCGTTGCAAGGCGTGGCACTGCTCAACATACCGTATGCACACGGGGGCTCCAACCTATGGGGCTCTAGCGGGGCCCATCGGAGGGGGCGATTCCCGAACGCACAGCAAGGTATAAACATATGTGAACGCATATAAAAAAAAATGCTGGAAATTTTCACACAGCATCATCTAGCCCCAAAGTAAGCAGAGCTTGTGTTATGGCAACTACATGACTTATATACTACTAACATACATTTGTTATTGTAAACACTTAGGTACATATTATACATAGAAAATACCCAGACCCATGTAAAAACCCATGCATGAACTAAGTATGAAACCATGCGTGAACTCGGTATGAACCCATGTGTGAACTCGGTATGAACCCATGCGTGAACTAAGTATGACCCCATGCGTGAACTCAGTATGAATCCATGCGTGAATTCATTATGACGTTGCAATGTTAAGATATCCTTGAGAGTATAAAGTTTAATTAGAAATTAATTCTAATTATTAAAATTTTATTTTAGATATCGGCGATAAGCTAATAGAAGTTATTGGATTGGAAAACTGCCTGCACATGGGACAAGTCAGAACAGGTGAGGACATACTTTGTACTTAGTGTGTTGGGTAAAAGTGATAAGTAGTAGAGAGCCTATTGTATTTAATTAAAAAAAACAACTGTTTCAAAATCTTTGTTTATAAATAGATTAATATGTTTTCAATGCATCAGAAAAGGTTTTTATATAGGTTTTAACGACATAAATACTAATTTCCAGGTCTTCGCGCGTCAGGCCGACGTCTAGCGCAATGCAGTTCCATCACTATAACCACTAAGAGAACATTCCCGATGCAGATCGACGGAGAACCGTGGATGCAGCCGCCTTGCAAGGTAATGTTTGCAAACTAGTACCACAGTCAGAACTAGATGGCACTGTTATCAACCCTGGGACAAAAATATAAAAAATGATCCATGGTTTCGCCCGCATGGCATTCGGATAAAAAGTAGCCTGTGTTATTCTGGATACCCAGAACTGTATAGTACCAGCCCAAATTTAATCTCAATCGGTCCAGCCATTATGGATATTAAAAAAACTCGTAATTATACAAAACATTAGTGCACTTAATATAATTAAAAACAAACATCTAAAAATCCGTCGCATTGCCCGACCGTGCTTTTATTTATTTTGGTCGTCTCCTTAAGGTAGTAGCGTAATGTTAAATAACCTAAAATTGGGCAATCAAATTCAAAAAAAATATTGCAATTCCTTGCCTACTTGGACTAATTCGTACAGATAGCGAGTCTACGGAAGGCGCTCAGTAGAGGACTATTTCGTCCCCTTTAGGCAATCAGCAGGTTAATTTATATTTAAATTTAAAGGGTGTTTATGTAGAGTTTGCATACCATGTAAAATTCATTAATTTCTCAATTTTCAGGTCTCAATAACACACAAGAATCAGGTACCGATGCTAATGGGACCAGAGCCTGAAAAGGGACGAAGCTTCTTCAAGCTTTTTATGCATTGTTGAGTTTTCTATCTTATTGATTGATCAATCTTTTTTATTTGACATTTATTCATACAACTATATAAAATGTATGTACAAAAAATATAGATGAAACAGCTAAGCTAGCTATCTAAACAGCTGAGAACGTTGCAAACGATCTATAAATAGATCAACTGATCCAGATCACTGAATAATGAATGAATATGAATTTTATTCTAACCAATCTACTCTTCTATTCTCACACACTATTATTAATTAATTACACAGAGGTTAGCTGTTAGAAAATGCTAATTAGCATTAAGTTCGCCTATGGTCTTGTTTTATCTTGTACAATAAATCATTTTATATCTATTTACCTATCCACAAATCATTCACTGATCTGTTTCATAATTATTTTCTGACCGATTGATCAATCTAAATTATTCTTAGCTATTCGTGTTTTAGTTCGATTGATATCATTATCAGTAGGTAATGAAATCGTCTATATAATTACATCATCATGGTGATTGATGAAGCCCTGGTTATGTAATTATAATATATATTCACGAGTCTGTCTCAGGATCGGCAACGCGCAAGTGATACTTCTGGGGTCTAGACAAATACCTCACGCTTACTTTTCCTTTCACGCTAACGCAAAATTGTCAAGGAAAAACTTGGCAGCAGTCATTTCCACAGCTAATGTCATTCCCATACAATTCAATCTTTCCGCAGGCGTTAACGCCAACAGAAAGTGGTATTTGTCTAGAACCCCTGGTGTTGCAAGCATAGGCTACGGTAAAGGCTTACCAACATGTGGGCCGTATCATAGGTTGTCACTTAAGTTGTATTAAAATAAACATCAGTGTACATTAGTCTACTACAGGACACAGACCTCTTCCATTACGTGCTACTGATCCCAAAGTTTGGTAGATTTATATTATATTCTGATTGATCAATCAAAATTATTCTTAGCTATTCGTGTTGTTGTCTGATTGATGTTACTTTATTGCACAATGTGATGAAAGCCGTCTACAAAAGTACATCGATTATCTTAAAATGATGAATCTGTGTTCACTGGTGTATTGCTTGGTGTATTTAAAGGTTACTATAATCATAAAATTGAAATTATCGTGGATTGGTATCATTTTAGAATATTATTACGACTATACCACGTACTTTTATATTCTACTGCTGACGTTTCGTTGGCGTTTAGATGTATTTTCTCATGAGCACCATCCGCGAGCACGCTAGTGTGACGGGAACTGAAAATTAAGCAGCAGAATAGTCGTAATAAAATTCTAAAAAGGTTACCATAATGACGTAATAATGCAGTCATTGTTAAAGAATCAGTTAATTTATTATTCAATAATTTTTAATAATATATGATTGAATTAATAATTTATTAGTAAATATTATGTTCATTACCATGATAGTTTCAAAAGTTATGAATAATGATTGTTAATTGTTGCTTAATGTTTTGTTACTCGCTTCAATTGATCAATCAATTTATTACGAATGATATTTCTCTTAAATGTATTGATTGATCAATTATTTGTTTTTATCAATCAATTATTTGTTGTGATTGATCTGTGTTCAATGTTGTATTTAGTGTACCTAACTTAGAATTAGAAATAAGTGATGTTATTGTTAACAGTTATTTGTTTTGTTCTTATTAAACAGTTGATCAATCATAATTTATGAAAAAATATTGAAATTGATACATCAATAAAATATATTTTTTTATAAAGTATCACTAATCTCAGAAGATCTCTTAAAATATTGCGCATTTATTACTTGCAAATTATAAAAAAAACAAAAGAAACAAACACTCTCACGACTGTATGATATGTACTCAGGTTCGTACTCAGTATGTAGATCGTCAGAGGCACGTCCAAACAATATATTCGGCAGATAACCGCGTTTTACAAGTAGATAGCATTCCACATGACAGATTGTATCCTATCACCGGTTATTAGAACACTCTGATGGCATAACGCCTTCGAATTTTGCATTTGACAGTTTTTTTTTGTATATTAAAGCTTGCCAAATCTTAACGTCCATTTTGCTATTAGAGTAGGATGTTAAAGTTATTTATTGTATTTTACCTTGTAAAAATATACCAATATTATTAGTAATAATCTAAGAAAATACCACCATAAAACATTCGTTAGCTGATATAGAAATTTATAGATATTGATTATTATAGACGCTAAAAGCATAATTTACACGCATTCATATAAAAAAAAAATACTCATCAAAATGTTTTTTTTATTGGTAATAAATCAAAATTATATCAAAATTGTGCCAATAATATTAAAAAACGTCCTTGGATTACCAATGCCACCATTTTTGTAACATATTTCTATAGAATTTTTAATATCCATTTACAGAAAACTGTTTATAGTATTTTTTAGGAATTAGGCTATTTAGCATTGCACGCTATTTCATAAAAAAACTTACTATAATTTTAAAGCTTAAATGATTATTGAGTATAAATAATTATTTATATGAGTAACTTATTTCAGATTCCAATCGATACTAAAAATAACGAATTATACATTAAATAATAATAATAAAAGTATTTTTATTTGTTTATTTGCAATCCGTCCAAAAAATCACCCGTTATTTTTTATTCAATAAAGTTGCATTATTATTCTAGCTGCTTGAGTTATCAAAGTTTTAGAAAATTTAGAAATCTTTCTAAATTTTCTAAAACTTCAAACTTCAAAGTTTTAGAAAATTTAGAAATCTTTCTAAATTTTCTAAAACTTTGATAACTTGGTGATAGATTCATTAATCATTTGATTGGCAGTTTTTTAGAATACCTTTATTATATGTATACAATAAGTACAATTATATGTATTTCTACATGTATTTGTATGTATAACTGTATGTTGTAAGTGTGTGTTGGTGCTTAAGAACTATTAAATGTCTATTTTTAACCTATCATGATTTAAATATTGTTGTTCCTAAATGTTGTTAAATTCTAATTGTTTTTAAAATAGTAACTACTAGTTGATGGTTTGAAGTCTATAGTTAAGATGTTAAATTCAAAGGATGTTATAGATTTTATCTCAGTCACATTAATATGATCAGCATTAACATTTGCGTTTTGCATATTATGCAATTTTCTTAATAATAATATGATTTTTTTAAAGAAATTTTTAATTTTTTAAATAATTTAATAAAATATTAAAACATTATTCAAAGTGTTCATGACTGTGTTGTAAGTTTGTACCTCAAAATATAAAACCCTTTTATCGGTTAAATGTTTTTTCATGGCAGATATTTGACCCCGATTCAATTAAAAATATTTGTATGTTTAAAAGGAGATGAAATCTATTCCCTTTAATTATTATTGTTGTTATTACATATTAGTAAATTAAAGAGTTATCGATTAATATCGGATTTATTATAAGAAGGCTTATTGCATAGTGCAAAATAGAATGGAATTATGTTGAGTTTTATAATTATGTTGATAATATTTTTTATTTTTGTTAATTAATATAAACTAAGTAGAGTCACACAATGCATATTATTAATTTATTGTTATTAAATTATTTAATTTAGTTACTTTATAATAATTTAATTATGTAAATTTAGCGGAATTGCGGTAAAACCAATATAAAATCTGTGGCAGCTTTAATAGTATTGTAAGACATTTAACATTTATCATAAAATATTATTATTGTAATGAATATAATATTATGAATGTGCACTCAATAAATAGTTTTAATGGATTACCTTCTGTCTGTGTATTTTACAGGAGTTAAATTAGGTTGATAAAATAAAAAAATGAGGATACATCTACATAACATTACCAAAGTATCAAAATAAAAGATGTATATTCTTTATTGTTTACACAAAACTTACAAAAAATGCAGAATTAAATTAAATGAACAAATAACAATTTAAAAAAAAGTGTATCAAAATAAATGAACATCGATCGATAAACAATGTAGGAAGCAGTCTTCAATGTAGTTTAGGAGTCAGCTACAATAATACCTACTCAACTATAATAGGTTTTTTAGCAATTTAATTATAAAGAGGTATAGTTTGCAAGTGTGGATGTAACAGGTAATCTCTGAAAAAACACATCCAATTTAAATGAATAAAAAAAAAATAAGATGATTTTTCGAAATTGTACTACATCACCGCTTGAGTCCCACAAGGATCGGTGCTTGGCCCGATCCTGTACTCTATACTCTATACTCTATATATATACGGCAGACTTGCCTGAAACAGAAGGTGTTGTAACAGCAACATCCGCAGACGAACCTGGATGCTTTGCTAGTGATAAAGACCCAAACAATGCATCTGTCAAACTGCTGGAAAACTCAACAAAATAGACGGGCAGCTGCAAAGGTGGAGAATAAAGCGTTACTAAATCGACTCGAGTGACATTTACATTGAGGAAAGGAGACTTGCCCACCTGTCTGGATGGAAGATAAACCACTACCAAGTAATAAAAGCGTAAAATACCTGGGCTTGCACATAGAAGACTGACTTGAGCTAACCATATCAAAGATAAGAAAACAGAAGCAAATATCACATTCAAAAGCTTATCCTGACTGCTAGGGC
This sequence comes from Perizoma affinitatum, assembly GCA_961405105.1. Taxonomy (NCBI): domain Eukaryota; kingdom Metazoa; phylum Arthropoda; class Insecta; order Lepidoptera; family Geometridae; genus Perizoma; species Perizoma affinitatum. The sequence goes on from OY560207.1 coordinate 7,354,650, forward strand.
GTCAATCCCAACTGTCCCTCAGTAATAAACTACTTGTGTACAAAATCATTATCAAACCGATCTAGACCTATGGAATAGAACTCTAGGGCTCTGCTAGTAACTCTAACATCGAGATCCTACAAAGATTTCAAAATATTGCACTACGAACAGTCTCAAGCGCACATTGGTTTGTAAGAAACACGGGAATACATAAATACCTGGAGATATTAACCGTCAAGGAAGAAGTTATCAGAAACATCAGGAAATACAAAGAAAGACTCAATTGGCATACAAATGAATTAGCCAAAAACCTGCTTAAAATACAAGATGATATATCACGCCTAAAAAGATGGCGAATACTGGAATTAGATCAGAGAAAATAAGTAGTTTTGGGCAATTTATGGTGCTCTTTAAAGGAATCACACCCAAACAATACCTCATCCCAGATAATATCTGATTATGGCTGAAGAGAAGAAATTGCTGTGTTCTGGTTTGAAGGGTATGGGTGCCGGTTAAATTACAATCACATAAGACTTACACCCAATATTTCTCATCGGCAACGCGCAAGTGATACATCTGGTGTTGCAAGCGTCCATAGGTTACGGTAACCGCTTACCAAATATAACTGGTGTCTAATCTTACTGGAGATTTAATATGAAACATGATTATTTGTGGAATAACAGCGATAGTTAGTGGTGTCGATGGGTCACCACTAATCATCGAGTTTTTTTATTGTTATCGAGCACGCGAGAACTTCTTGCGCATAATACACATATTGCCCCTCGCTCTGCCAAATAACGACTGAGCTCGTACGTGGTATTACTTCTAATATCGCTCGCCGCCACACTTTACCCCCCTGCAATACTGTACTTATATATGCGATCTTTGTGGCGCAGTGGGCGAAGGCCCGCCTGAGACGCAGGCTGCGGGTTCGATTCCCCCTGCGGGACAAATGTTTGTACGATTAGCTAATGTTTTTCTCGGGTCTGGGTGTTTTCGGTCCCATTACACGTTATTGTTTTTTATAGCTCCTAGACTACAAATCAATTATTTTCAATACCAAGTGATGAATTTGTGTTGGACGAGGTCATGCACAAGTACGAATCAGCTTGAAACTCCTAATTTTTGCTAAAATTAAACTAAAACTTCTTAGCAATTGTTATTTTACGCATATTTATGATCATACTCCAATATCGATTTCGGGCCCGTTTGGACACTGGGCAAACTCAATTATTAACCACGTACCCACTAGTACCCACTTCGTACTATTATGCGTTTGCGGTATCAGATTTTTGAACGGTTTATCCGATCTCCGATTTTATAGCCACAAGTGACTAGGGGACACTACAATAGACAACGGAATGTAAAATGTAAAACATGACCGATTATAATGCTGTTTTAGTAATGACTTCAAGAAAATTTTTCAGAAGGTTTATTTCCACACATCATTAAGGGATGTTGCAATACGTGATGTAAAACAGGTAGAGAGGTCTAAAATTGGCTCTAAAAATTGTTAATATTTCTTGGCACCATTTCGCATAACATTTTTAAACCGGTAAAGTACCCTACATATATGGCATACTTGATCATAATGTCAAGGTGCCGATACGCTTTTTTGGACAGCGAGAAAAATGGTGCAGGTTAAAAGAAAATATATTATTTTAAGCGTTATCGCATCCTAGTAATATTTTAAAACGTAGCAACCGTGTTTAAATATAATTTAAACACGGTTCCTCTACAAAAAAGCATAGTCTGTATGGCACCTAAAATTTATAATAAGATACCTAAGTCCTTTTTAAATTATAATGAGATTATGTTTAAATCTAAATTAAAACAATTATTAGTAAGTAAGTGTTATTACAACATTAATGACTTTTTAGCTGACGATCTGAAACTTTGACTATTTAATTTTTATGTACAATAATCGATAATAGATAAGACATAGATTTTTTTTAATTTTACTAATACCTATAATAAATGCGAAAGTCTCTCTCTCTCTCTGTGAGTGTAAACTAAACCGGTTTTCATGAAATTTGGAACGTAGATAGTTTAGGTCCTCGAATAACACATAGTATAATCTAATTTTCGAAAACAAACCCTATATAGGGGTTACATAGGTTGGTAAAGTTTATATGGAAATTTATATTCCTAAGTTAGATTCGCTCTAAACTCGGTACAAAAAAACTTAAAAATAAATGTGTGTTTATTATTTATTTTTTATTATTATTTGTATAGAAAAAATATTCACTGGTTCGATTGGTTCGCAATTTGTATTTCTGTCCATTTTTATTCAAAATATTTTTTACGACAAAATAAAAAATCGGGTTGTCAAAACTACACCGAAACAATATAAGAATAAAAAAAAAATTTTTTGATTCAAATTTAAAAAAATAGGACGGAAATTCTGTGTCCCTAATTAATGGCTGGCTGCCCATTAATTAGGGACATTGTATTTGTATGAATTCATTGAATTCAATTCATTGTATGAACAAAATTTGTCAAATTTGTCAAATTTTGCTTTTTAATAGCACTGTGATGATCTATCAGTGATACTATAAAGAGGTTTAGTGTTTAAGGAGTTGTTATTGGTTTTTATAATCGGACACATAAATGACTAATTATTTTCACATGTAATAAATCTGGAATCCTTTTAAGACCACGACTGTATATATATTTTTCTAAATACAAACACATAGAAAATATCTACCCGGGACAAATATTTGCATATACAAACATTTGACCCGCGGCGGGAATCGAACCCGCAACCTTATGCGTCTCAGCCGAGCCTTCGCCTTCTGCGCCACAGAGGTCGTCACAGAGAATGAATCAATTCATGAAAATACTTTATTAAACTTAATTTAACTAAAAGTTAAACTGTACCCCATCGCTTAAATGCGACCTCTTCAATGCGATCTAGACAACCTTGAGACAAATCTTTCGTGACCTTATAATAACACATAGACAAAGTTTCCCTAATTATTTATTTAAAAAAAAATCCTTCGCTAATATATGGCAAATACCGAAAGTGGCAACGCCAAGAAGTGGAAAAAAAACAACCTACTTATTATACCAAAGTGCGAAGTTAGTTAACTTATAATTTAGTTCTTCCAGTTCACAAATCAATGATGTACGCTTCCGTCTGGTAGTTATCTGGATCAGTTGACCTATCTATTGATAGCTTGCAACTTGTTTTTAATAGCTAACTGTTTCCTCTGTATTTTTTGTATATAACTACTTGTACATAGTTGTATGCATAAATGTATCCATAACAGTAGGCGTTTGTATGGAATTATTGAAATTATGTACATGACATGTGTACTGTCTATTAATTTTCTTAATTGACATTCAAAGTAATTGCAGGAACATTAAAATACTCAAGTATTCAAATATATATACTATTACCATACCTGTCTGTATAATATATGTTAATGCCTCTTACTTCTGCCCTTAGCTTAGCTCGAGTAGATTGTTTTATCAGTTTCGATTGCCTAAACAAAACTAATAAAATATTCATGTTTCTTCCTCTTCTTTTCCTAGCTTTTGAAAATCCAATTAAATTTAAATTATAAATTAATAGAAAACGTACCAGGACTATGAGTGCTACCGTTGGTCTTATGTATAGAACTCCTCTGCTACCAACCCTATGAAACCGTCCTCCTCTGACGATCTCTAGACCAAAAATCCGTAAGTTCGCCTTAGTGGTCCCCCCTTCTTCTCGACCGTTTGTTGACCTTGCTTCCCATTGGGATTTTGACCACAATCTTTGGCAAGGTTGCTCAACTAAACAGGGCCTACCGCATGAAGGTGAGAGTGGAGTTGCAGTGCGGAAGCTATAGAACTTCATTTGACGATGCTCTTGTATTGCGAATGGCACAGCCTTAGATCCCCCTATATAGAGAAGAAGAAAGAAGAAGAGAACGTAGGTATATTATACCACCACACATACCTAACCTAATAAAAAAACACATTATATTTTCCATTCATTATATTTATTCATGTTACTCAACTTATTGTCTGGAAGAGATCGCTTTTTGCGATAAGACCCAACATTGTATCTGGTATTCTTATGTGTTTTTCTATATAGATTATTTAACTATCGATATTTTTTTTAGTCTTTTGTTACAAGATTGGTATCTTCGAAGCTCTTCTCACTGAGTATGTATTCGTTCCATCCAACGGTTGCCTGGTAGAGATCGCTAATAAGCGATAAGACCGCCGATTGTAAAACATTGTCAAAGTTTGTACTTTTTATTTAAGCTGAAATATTTAGTGTGTATTTTCTATGTATACATGTATCTAAGGATATTCATCTTGGGGAATAAAGTCGTGAGCGTATTTTGTTACAATATTAAGGCCAGACCACACTCTCGATCCAGGGTAAGTAAGGTACCACCTTCGTGTAAATCCCCGCGCCCCCTTTGAACCCACACTCGCGTCCATAAGATGTCACTCCCACTACAAAACTGACGCAACTTGACACTTGAATTCTCGTCACTTGAAGTGGACCACCGCTGTCACCCTGAAATTAATAAATAAAACATAAAATCTTATGAGTCAGTTTTATTTTGTTTGAGGCGCTCTGGAACGAACAGTCGGATTTTAAACAATCTTTTTGTATTTTAGAATATTATCACGACTATACCACGTACTTTACTATTCTCCTGCTAACATACGGTGTTATAGTCGTGATAATATTCTAAAATGATACCAAACCACGATAATTTGAATTCCTGATTATTTGATGGCCCAATTCTTGAGGAAGGTTATTTAAAATAACGCCACCACTATTTAACACCATTACTACCACTATTAAATATTACCCTTAGGAGCTTAGTACAATAAGCGCGGGAGGGTTATGTGACGTATTTGTCTGGGGGCCAGGGGCGGCCTTGGCACAGCAAGTAAATAAATAAATCCCAACCGACACATGTATGCCCCCCACCCCCCACAAGTATCCTGCTCATTATGTATGAGCTCTATATGAGTCTCGAAGGTTGTGGGGAGTCCGTGAGTGGATATGGCCCGAGATCTCTTTTACCCCACAAGTATCCTGATCATTAAAACGCAGTTCTATATGGGAGCCGGAAAGGTTGCGAGAAGTCCAGGAGATGGCCCAAGGGGGTCTAGACAAATACCTCACGCTTAGTTTTGCTTTCATTCACGCTAATGCAAATTTGTCGAGTCAACACTGTCATTTCCGTACAATTCAATCTTTCCGCAGGCGTTAACGTCAACAGAACGTGGTATTTGTCTAGACCTCCTGATCTCTTTCGGGCTTTTCTAGTCCCTTGATCTTACCCCACAAGTGTCCTGATCGTTATCGCTGCCTCCATAGCAAGCCTGTGTATCTTTCACACCCCCAGGTAGATTCCGGTTCACCGGGTACAGGGAAGAACAGTTTTTGTCTGAGAATTTCTGCACAATGGCCTGAAAATTTCCAAAAATAAATGAGTCATGTCATGTTTGTCATTGTTGTTATATTTGGTACATCTTACTACTATTATAAACCCGAAAGTTTGTGAGGATGGATGTTTGTTACTCTTCCACGCAAAAACTACTGAACGGAAAAATTCGTTATATAGCTATGTAGGATGTTGATGCAAAGTTCAACTAGAGCTATCATAAACTTACCTTCTGTAATGTGTCAGCGCTTTCTTGCCTGTGCCCCAGTGCGCCCCATCCCACCACTATGCCTTGGCTATCATCAACTGAAGAAGTGTCTACCAGGCAAATTGGTAGAACTTCCTTCGAGAATACGATTCTAAAATCAAACAAGTATAATTTTATTTAAAAAAAACCGACTTCATATAAAGGGAAGTTGATTAAAAGTCCGAAAAAAAATTACATCCCCTATTTATAGGGTTCCGTAGTCAACAAGGATGTCCATGTCCGTCCGTCTGCCTCTCTGTCTGTCTATCTGTCTGCGGCCTAGCGTGTATTTCCAGCTATGTCCAGCTGTGGACTAATGTGGGCTGATAATGATGATGGTGAATGGAATCCTCGTTTTCATACAAATTCGTTCGACTGTGATTTGGTTCTGGTTTCATCCATCTTAATCATAACTATACGGTATATAAGGTCTGGAGTAAGTCAGGGCTCAATATGAGGCCCGCTTTTGTTCGTCATTATGATAAATGACCTCGATACTGTTCTTAAACATACAAAGTGTCTACTGTATGCTGACGACTTGAAGTTGGTATATAGGATCAAACATTTAATAACGCATATATCTGCAGGAAGACATTAACGCTGTGTTCGAATGGAGTCTTTCCAACAAGATTTTCTTCAACATGGACAAGTTTTGTACCACTTTCAGCTGCGCGCGTGTACCGTTCCTAACACAATATTTTACTATGTAAATTTTGATAGGCGTCTTAATTTTGATGAGCATATGAACGCTACCGCTACAGATTATTATCGTAGGTTAGGTTTTGTACTTCGGAATGCACGTCTTACACGGCTCTTGTAAGGAGTAAGGTTGAGGCGGTGTCTATCGTATGCCATCCATATGTGAGTACTTACGCCTTGCGTCTACAGAAGATCCAAAAGACCTTCTTAAGATTCTTGTACATCTATGAATATATATGGATATTATCCGTATCTTTACCCCAAGTTTTTTTGTAAGTCTGACTATTCCCGAAATACTCAAACACTTTCTACAGCTCACTTTCTAATTATTAAAATAAATAAATACGTAGTTTTAACTCACTGGTTTTCTGTCTCGATAAGGGCTATGTCGTGGTATTTAATAGGTGCCTTGTACTCTGGATGTTTTATAAATCTCTTCACTCTGTAGCTTTGTGCTGGGTCTGTCCGCTTCAGGATACCTAATGCTACGTAGCTGGCAGGCCCTCTGAAAATAGCGAATTTCAAAATAACTCGTCGGCTAGCTAACAATACCGCTCAAGTCGAAATATTCTGGTTTTGTAATTTTTATGCCATTGGATAGATCTTTTCAATGCTCTTCTATATACCAAAATAAACAGTGTATTGCAACCAATCATAGGCAGTTATTCATAAAGATATACTTCTTTATGAATAACTGCCTATGATTGGACCTCACGCTTAGTTTTCCTCTCATGCTAATGCTTAAAAAAAACTTGACAGTAGTCACATGGCATATCAATAGCTAATGTCATGCCACATTATTCAATCTTTCCGCAGGCGTTAACGTTAACAGAAAGTGGTATTTGTCTAGACCTCCTGGTCTTCAAACACTGTATAAGTCTCCAATTCTCGATACATAAAAACGATTTCGATTTTGTGCATTTTCGCGATGTAGTTAAACAGTTTTTTGGCACTCCTGAAAAGCTACGAATAACTATTAGAGCGATGTTCGTGTAGCCGACGAAGTGGGTAAGTTCAATTAGATTAAACAGGTGCTTAATTGTGCATCAGAAAATAATGAGGCTTAAACTCTTGGTATGCTTTAGCATAGATCTAGTTGACAACATGGTTTCTATTATGTCTGGAAATACTGAAATGCTGGAAGTTAGTTGACTGAGGTAGCTAAAGATCATTCATCTTGGCACCATTTGGAAGGCTATGTTCAGCAGTAGACTTGTTTTTATTATGCAAAATGATGGAAAATGTTGACGTGGTCGAGGATGTAGCATCCTTGAAGATACTTGTTTACCTTTAACTTGAAGATTCCACTCCAAGATTATATTTATCGGAGAAGACTTCCTTGACTGTACTGATGATGCAAGTAGTTTTAACCCGCACGAAAAGATGGGACTTATACTTTAAAACTGTGACATATTGCCACACATATTACATTATAAAGTATTACAAAATTAGTTCTACCAGTTTAAGCATTTGGTAGTCGGATTATTAAGAATATATCGGAATAAGAGCGTCTAGACAAAAACCTCACGCTTAGTTTTCCTGTCACTCTAACGCAAATGCGTCAAGAATAAACTTGGCAGCAGGCACGTGACATTTCACAAGCTAATTCTGCAAGCGTTAACGCCAGCAGATCGTGGTTTTTGTCTGAGACAGTTCCTGTGCACACTCTCAGAAATTCATTCTGTGGAATACCGATAGCCAAGCAACTACCAGTAGTACAAGACTTTTCCATTGATCCTTTACTAGCGGAGCATCACCAATAACCGTTATAGCTACTATATGCTGTTGATGATAATTTAAGTAGTATTGTAACACTTACAGTTCTGCATGCCTTGCGCAGTGTGCAGCTGTTAAGATGAATCGTTCGCTGATGATAGAACCACCACAGAGCCACTGTACCAAGTTCAATTCTTCACCGTAACCTACTAATGCCTGGACAGTATAAATTACAGAGTCTATGTAAAAGAAAATTATAATTATAATAAAATTATTGTAAATAAAGGGTGGGACAAGATTCGGAATGAAGAGTTATGGGACAAGATAAAATGGGGCTATCTAGAACACAAAGTTAAGATAGAACAGATACTAAAGTATTTAGTATAATTTAGATAAGAGTGGTGAGGTGACATAAGTCAAGATCTAGGATGGATGGATACAAAAGTAGGTACCTTATGAAAAAAACAAATAAGCATCAAATTGAGGGTACATGAGGGAGATACCATGTGAAGCCATAACTTATGGGACGGGGTTATATCACACAAGTTAATAAGACATATAATTGGGGAAATGTTCACACGAAAGGACAACATGAAATTAATGCTTTGGGGCAAGATAAAAGATGCGATGATCGCGGATACGATGAGATCATCGATCTTGAGTTCTCTCAAGCTCGATGTTTCAATGTTTTCCAATGTTTTCTTATCTAATAAATAAATATGTGATAAGAAAACATTGGAAAAGAACATGCTTACCATATGTGGGAATTCCCTACGTTTCGCATTTTCCCCCTTGTAAACGACTGTTTTAAAGAAAGTGCCTACGTAGGTGCAGTTGTCTGTGGGATTGATCTCTTTTACGAAGTCTTTGAATTTTGCCTTGCATTCGTAGTCCAGTTTATGCAGATGTTCGAGACATTCTGAAACATAAAAATAAGGTATTGTTTTTCTGAGATTCAGCCACTTCAGTCAGGAACAATTATCTCAAGTCACTTACGGTCCCAAGCTTTGCTTTTTCCAGTTTTGTAACGGTACCCATCCACTGTTATCACTGCTTTTCTGTAAAATATTTGTAATATTATGATGCATCATTTAATAAGTTTAAAATTAGTAGTTACGTATTTCAGTTTGAGATCCAAGCCAAAATATGATCAACATAAATTATAATATGCGGAGTTTCTTTAGAAGAGGCTTTTCTGGACTTCTAAAGGGCATTTAATGCTGAAATTATAGCATAAACAAGATAATTCGACGATGAATTACCAACACCTCCTATCTTCGTTATTTTAGATGTTTAGTTTTTTTATGCTAATCGCATTGACTGGTGAAATTTCCTAAAACAATTCTGACTATTTATGCCATAAAACATTAATAGAAATATCTGCTAAAATATTAGAAATATTTAACGTTTCTGCCATTACCTACTAACTTTTTAGTGGAAATAACTTATTGTTATGTTATTTTATAAAACAATGAATGTGAAAACCTCCTATCTATTCAAAAAACGTGTTGACATTTGCGCTTCTCCGACTGTTATGAGCGGTTCGAAATAAGCGATTATTTTGAAACAACGTGGAGTGGCATAGAGTAGTTGCAAACGGCGCGACAGCGTACGTCTGCCTGCGTTTCTATTATCTGTCGAAGTCTGGCTAGATGACTGGTTAGAGACCCAGAAGCACAGAAACTTTCTGGGACCTTTGCAGGCTTCGCGGAGTGACCTCAGGTTGTAGAGGATTTGTTCGGGTTGAGTTGCTACGCCCGCGCATTCTAGGATTAGGTACATGGGTAGTTGATTTTTTTTTTAGATAGACAACCTCTGCATAGTGTGTTGGTAGCTCCCATGTTGTAGATATGCTTGTTTATTGGGCTGTGCCCGGTAAAGGTCTCCACGATGGTTGGAAGGTCCAGGCGATGGGTGGCAGGCGATGAGTTAGTCGAGATGAAATAGCTGGTAGTGCTTTTCTCGACTGTCTGCAGCTAATCTTTTATAACAGGCTTTATAAGATTTATGAAATTATTTTTTCCGTTTTAGATATTTTTTTCATAGCACGAAATCGAAATCAACCTTAGACCAGCAAAGAAAAGTTTATTCAATCCGTACAAAACATAGTCGGAGTTATCAACATGCATTCACATAGTGTCTGTGAGACTTCATCTTTTATATTTAACTGTACAAAGTTAAGTTTTGTCAAAGAACGTTTTTTTTATCTATGTTAGCTAAGTTAGCGATATATTTACTCTGTGGTACTGAACATCTTACTTGGGGTCTTTAGTTTCTGGCTCACAGTCAGTGCAACAAATGATTGGGTAGACACCTTTGAACGAACATATCTGAAACAATTTTTTTTTTTTTTTAATTCTGAATTCTGGTAAAAGTTACCTATAGTGAGACGTTTTTTATATGTGGAAAAACACGTATTTTTTTTCTCTGAAGTTTACTGGATAGTACAATGGGCTGTATCTATTCCATATACCATATTCTTTCCTAAAACAAAATATAACAAAATTTAGCTAAATTTTTGATCCACTATTACACATTAACAGACTAGGTATACTATATTATCCGTGACTTTGGACAATATACCTATAGTGTCGCCAAAAATCACATAAAATCTTATTATCTCATTGTAATAAAACAGAAGCAGAAATATAAAGGAGAATGACCAAAATCCAATGGTAGTTAGGCTAGCCATGTACTAACCCGTCAGTAATAGGTAGGAACTGTTCTTGGAAAAAAAACCATCGAACTATTTGACGATATTAGAAAAATAGATAATAGAATAGAAGAATTAGAGTAGTGCCGTGTTGGCCTAGTGGGTGATACCCCGACTTCTGATCCGGAGGTCGTTTGTTCGAACCCGGTCAATGGATTTTTCCGCTCGAAAAAATTATGTGCGCATTAACACGTGCTCAAAACGGTGAAGGAAAACATCGTGAGAAAATCGGCATGCCCTAGAACCAAAAACTCCAAGGAATGTGCCAACAGTTAGTGTTCCAATAAGAGGCGATGGGCGTGCAAGCTGTCACGTGGAATGCTTACTACTTGCAAAACGCGGGCATGTACCAAATGTAATGTTTGGACGTGCCTCTGACTACCTCCTACTTGGTATCCTCAAAGATCTACTCACTGAGTATGTATCTGAGGATGTCCACCTTGGGGAAGACAGTCAAAAAACAAAAACGCTCACGTGTTTGTTTTTTTTAGAATTAGAGTATTTTGAAAAGATTTTCAGCTTATAAATGGGAATTCGTATTCCCATTCAAGAATTTTGTTGGTGTTTTATTGGCGAATGGGAATGGAAAGATCCGGTTTTCTTAACATTTATGACCATGAAAGCTTTTATTTTGTCATCGCTATTTACATAATCAAATTTTAATTGTATTTTGCATTCCGTTAAGTTTTCTTTTTATCATGACTCTGCTTCTATGAGGGTGGAGTTTAAGGATTTTGTGGTAGAGACTGGAATGTCAAGTCTGGAAGGCATAAGGGTTGCCAACTTACCTCGGGTGATGGTTTATTCTGGCGGATATCGATCATAGTCGTGGTTGGACATTGCTTCACTCCGATGCACCTCCCTTTCATGCCATTATCTACACATGGAGCACCTGCAAAACATATAACCTTACAAAAAAACATTAAAATTGCTAAACAGGTTCTAACCACAGAAGTTGTTAATGAATTATTCCCTAATAAAGTCATTTCGCGAAGGGGTAACATCAACTGGCCTCCCAGAAGCCAGTTAACGGTCATCATTTGGATAACATCATCTTTTCCAAATTATTCTCCAATTCATATGCTAATAATAAACAATAAACTTTTTTATTGCATACAAATAACTTTTGTTTTATTGAACTTACAAATACCCGATACCCTTTCTGGACACCTTGTATAACATTTAGTTTGGTTGATGTTCAAGAGAATCGACGCCAACACGTGACGATTTTTAAATCCTACTGCTATTATAAACGCGAAAGTTTGTGAGGATGGATTGTTGTTACTCTTTCACGCAAAAATGAATGAACGGATTCTGATGAAATTTTACATTAATATAGCTTATACATCAGAATAACACATAGGCTACTTTTGGTGCCCGCGGGCGAAGCCGTGGGCCGAAGCTAACAAGTAATAAATATAGCGATTCTCTTTGACAATAACGAAGACAAAGTATTTATTCATTAAAATCACAAGAATCACATAAAAACATCAGTTAAAAAACACGTTAAATTAAATTTAATTCCGATTCTTAGCGCGCGAATAAGCCTAGAAGAATCAGGCAAACTCTGCTTGGTTTTAAGATCGATTAGGTTAAAAAAACATACCTTCAGGCAAATTCAGTAATGCATTAGCATAAACAATAAGACACAATAAATACAAAATCATGTTCACATAAAGACGCTCAAACGAATACTAAACTGAATCTTCAAGTTTAAATGAATCATCAACATAAGTGTCTTCATTTGTTTTACAAAACGAGTTATTATAAATCATAAATTAGAATAGATAGCTGTTCTAACGTAGAGAGATTACTTACATAAAGAAATGTTTTAGAACACCATCTGTCTGCCAACTAAATTATGCATGATAAATGTTAAAATATATAAATAGTTTATAGTAATTTGTTTGTTATTTATATAAAATAACACCCAACAGTCACATAGTCCGGAGCCCACACTAGGATGCCCTGTGTCGTGGGTATCAGAAACTACGAGAACCGCGGTACCACAACAACCAGACCCGGAACATATATCTACAGAACAAACAAACAAACTTTGGTGCCGCAGTGGGAATCGAATCCACACCTTATGCATCGTAGCCGGCATATATACATGTAGTTATAGGTAGGTATATTATTTTATTAAAAAAAACGGGAAATGTTCTCGGATTTATCCCCTAATGTGGACATCCTCGGATACATACTCAGTGCGTTAATCTTTGAAGATACTAATTAGGGGGTAATTAGAGGCAAGTCCTACATAATATTTGGTACATGCCCGCGTTATTATTCCATTTGCAAGCCCATCGCCGCTTTATAAAGCTTATTTAAATATCTTCAAATGTAGATAAATAAACATGTTTGGAGAGATGCGTTCCAATTAAAATAATAAAAGCAATCTGGCATTAATTTATCGCGATCATAGAGCAATAATTTTGAGAGTCGACAGAGTATGAACACGTAATGTGAAAGTCAATACTGGTATAAGAAAAAATAACTTATTGATGACTTTGATAAAATAGTTCATAGAATTTATCTGCAGTGCTGTTCAATTATATACTGTGGAACTGTGGTACCGTAGTACCGTAGTTCCTGATACCCATGACTCAGGGAATTTAGTGTGGGGTCAGGACTATGTATGTTTTGTGTTTAATTAATAATTATTAGCTAGCTAATGCCCACGGCTTCGTTTCGCTCGACCGTTTTTACGTCGACGTCGTAAAATTGGGCTCCACGAAAAGTAATTTTATTTAAACGAGATAATATACAGCCTATATTAACTGTGAAAGTCCATTCTAAATATTGGTAGGAGATTTTCGAAATCGGATGAGATGTTTCGGAGATTACCACCTACATACAAACGTACACACTGTACCTCTTTATAATATAAGTAAATAATAATAATAATTTATTTATTCAGATAACTTGATCCATAATTTGTTAGTAAGTTACATAATGTCATAGTTTTAGTACAATTGTTTAAAATACATTCATTCAATTCAATTTAATTCCATAATGTCATCGTCATACCTACACCGATCAAATAAAAAATAAAAAAATGCTGGACATTTTTCACACAGCATCATATAGCCCCAAAGTAAGCAGAGCTTGTGTTATGGGAACTACATGACTGATATACTACTTATATACTTTTTTTTTGTAACTACATACATATTATACAGGGTGTAATCGTTAAGTGTGCACAGGCGATTATTCCGTAACTATTGCAGATATCAAAAAACTTTAAACTGATATCGAAAGTACTTTACCTAATGAGTAAAATGACATTAATAACTTTTTAAAAATAAAACGAGAAATATCCAAAAAAATTACATTAATCACTCCCATACATTTTATTTCTTAGTAAGTACAAAATTTTGTGTTCAAAGCATATGTACGAAGTGACGTCCTCCTTGTGCAATACAATGACGAGCTCTATTTACAGTTTCTAAATGAACTTTCCTTAACATTTGCGGAGTAATTAAAGCAATTGCACGACGTACACGATTCTGTAACTCTTCTAGGCTGTGTACTCTCTCAGCGTACACGTGGTCTTTGACAAATCCCCATAGGAAGAAATCACAAGGCGTGAGATCCGGGGATCTGGCAGGCCAAGGGGTTGCACTATTATTGGCTATTAAGCCATTATAATTGTTTCGTAAGAAATTCATTACAACATTTGTATTATGTGCAGGTGCTCCATCTTGTTGAAAAATTATCGACCTTCTTTCATCGTCTGGAATTGGTTCTAAGAGACTTGGCATATCGTTTTGTACAAAGGAGAAATATCTCTGTCCATTTAAGGTTCCACTGTAAAAATATGGCCCAATGATCCGATCTCCAAGAATACCACACCACACATTAATTGAGAATCGCACCTGAGCTCTAACTTCAGTAGTTAAGCGAGGATTGTCAATTGACCAATAATGCGAGTTTTTTCTATTGTAAATGCCGCAGTTTGAAACATTACTTTCATCGGTCCATAAAATTGACCTTACATTGACATAATTATTGACTAGCCAATTGCAATAGACCAGCCGACGAGCAGGATCATCATTGTGCAGCGTTTGAGTAGGTTTTATCTTAAATGCTTTGAAGTTGTGTTTTTTTAATAACTTGTGTACATAATTGTGGGACACTGGAAATGATCGGGCCACTGAACGCGTTGATTCTTGTGGATTATCTACTACGTAGTTAATAATATTGTTATCTAAGTCATTATCAAATTCCGGAGCTCTTGTTCTCGAACCTTTTTTTCTGTTAAAAGATCCATAATTTATCAAATTGTTATCCAACTTACGTAAATACGTACCAGAAGGAACTTCTCTATCTGGGTACTCTCTTCTGTAGGCGATAATGGCCGCCCTATTGTTACAATCATGTTTGTAGTACATTTTTAACATGTCCCTCTTTTCTGTATTGGAATATGCCATTTTTCAATCAATAAATGCAACAATCACGATTATTAACGCAAATTGAAAAATACAATAAATTGGCGGGAACGAGAACCCGCGATAAAGAATTTGAATTTAGAACGAACACCAAAGAGTATCTTTCTTTTTGTTTTTATTTAGTATGTTGCTTTTCAGCTAGTTCAAATCAATACAATATTGAAACAAGGTTTATTATAAATTTGAAGTGGTAAGATAATTAATCTACACGTGTATCTACTTGAAATTCATTAATACCTTCATATCGTACATAATTATAAAATGACAAGGGTAAAATGAGTAGGTACTATTCCACTTAAAATAAGGAAACTAAAACCTTTCTACTATCTCATACTAAATGTATGGGAGTGATTAATGTATTTTTTTTGGATATTTCTCGTTTTATTTTTAAAAAGTTATTAATGTCATTTTACTCAAAGTACTTTCGATATCAGTTTAAAGTTTTTTGATATCTGCAATAGTTACGGAATAATCGCCTGTGCACACTTAACGATTACACCCTGTATATAGAAAACACCCAGATGCCGAGACATTTTTTTTTTAATTATAGTAAAGATATATTTAATTTTATAACTCTGTGATCACAACCAGTTTAAATTGAAGGTCGCGTGGACTTGTTTTAAATCATCGAGCAAAGACATTCATGAGGTCATGAGGTCAATGTTATTGTCCATAGTAGAATAAAAATTAAGAAGGATTGTTTTTCTTATTGATAATATATTGTTAATACTAAACTAATTGATTAATACATTTAATTTTGTTTATACAATTATGTACAAACAAACACACTCGCGACTGTGTTACCCATGATGGACATACTCATATACATACATGTAAAGATCTTTCAGGATATTAAGTAGTTGGTAGACAGAGGCACGTCTAAACAGTACATTTGGCATATGCCCGCGTTTTGCAAGTAGTTAGCATTCCACGTGGCAGGTTGCAAGCTCGTCGCCGTTAATAAAGAGGTCAAAAAGTCTAGTCATCTTAATACTGTGGCGAATGATCTAAAGATAGCTCAACTGATCCAGATGGAAGCGTTTCCAAAATACTGGCCGCATTGCCACGCTGAATGGCAGTGGTTTTTCATGATTTTGAAAGCTAAAGTTCAGGGTTCTTCAGAGATGACAAAATATGACAAAGAATATCTAAGATTTTTATTGTTTTTTTTTACTTACGTTGTTTATTAAATTCTATAAATAGTTTAAGGTGGTTTAAGATTCCCAAAATGCTGCACTGCCACGCTGAATGGCAATGCTTATGCTTTTATCCAGAAAACAGCCAAATCCCCACCCTGAAAGAAGATAAGTTTTTTTTTACAAAATGTTAATATGATCGATGTGTTTTTCATCGTCTGTCGGAGAGCCCTCTTGTGGCTAGTAGGGGCTACCTTTCTTAGATCATCCTTAATGTCGTACAGATCGATTTCTATAAACTGCATTTTAATGGATAAATCTAGATATATAGATCTAGATGTACTAGATAGATAGATATATAATCAATAATTTACAACTACTTATTAATGGGGTATATACATTTATTCATACAACTATGTACTAGTAGGTTTATACAAAAAATACAGATGAAACAGCTAGCTACGAGTATCTAAAGACCGTTGCAAACGATCTAGAGATAGCTCAACTGATCCAGATCACTATTAGACGGAAGCGTTCCCAAAATACTGGCCGCATTGTCACGATGAATGGTAATGCTAATGCGTTGACTCAGATAAGAGCCAGCTCTCTGGTCACTGTCGCTTCGACCGGTCGCCCTGATATAATTTTGAAAACGCGAAGGGCCCTGGTTCGCCACAGACCCAGAGACTTCTAATTAATTAAGATGGTACTTATCTAACATGGTTGGACAGCTGATGAATGAAGAATCATCAAAAAAAACCAAGCAGAGTTTGTTGCCTAATTCTTTTAGGGTTGATCGCGCGCGAGGAATCCGTGTAAATGCACTTTAACATTTTAAATTCACGTAGTTTTTAAGCTAACGTTTCTATATGATCCTTGTCATTTCAATTAATAAAAACCTTTTGACATTGACTTTGACTTTGATGTTGTAAGTAGCCACAAATTGGGATAGGACTCAGATTAAAGCGCCGCAGACTTGGTATAGATAAGTTTTGCACTGATCTTTTCTCCTCTCCCAGTATCAGGTAGCAGGATAGCTTCGATATAAAACAAAGAGTTTCCTAACTAGATACTTTTATAATAATGCTGGACATTTTTCATACAGCATCATGTAGCCCCAAACTAAGCTGAGCTTTGTATTTTGGGAACTACCTGACTGATATACTACTTATATGCTTTTGTAAATACATTCATATAATACATAGAAAACACCCAACCCGAGACAAATATTTGCAGAACATACAAAAATTTGTCCTGATAAGCAGAAGATGCGGGTCGGGAATCGAACCCGCAATCTTTTGCTTATCAGGCGGGCCTGAACCTACTGCGCCACAGAGGTCGTCATAAAAGCTTAAGAAAAAAAGTTACATTAATGGAAAGTTAACAGACAAACGGAATAGGAGTAAAACTAAAAACGAGTATACAACCTCTTATAAGTTAGAATACGTCTGACGCATATACAGACTTTTTAATTCTCGGTAAAAGTAATGTAGGCATTGGCAGTAGCCGGCTGCGACGCAGGAAGTGCGAGTTCGATTCCCGCTGCGAGAAAAATGTGTGCGTTTTCTGCAGATATTGGTCCAGGGCTGGTTATTGCGGTACCACGATAATCGTACTTCCTGGGGTCTAGACAAATACAACACGCTTAGTTTTCCTTTCACGCTAACGCAAATTTGACAATTTAAAACTGGTTAGCAATCACGTGACATTTACACAGCTAATGTCATTTACATCAAATTGTCATTCAATCTTTCAGCAGGCGTTAACGCCAACAGAAGGTGCTATTTGAAGCTTGATACCCACGGCACTGGGATTCCTAGTGTAGAGATGGGACTATGAAAACAATATGTCTACATTTTAAATCCTGTTACCATACATTTTCTTAATGCCCTTTTCATTTCTCAGGGTAATCCTGATAATAATAGATCTTTAGCGCCTGAATAATATAACAATAATCATTATTTTTATCGATAACCAGTATTTTATTGCCATGTTGTATAAAATTATCATTTACTTGTACAAAATGAATTGATTCTGTAACGTTTCTCGATATAGAGATAAGGTTGATAGAGTTTTTACAAATGCCAACGATTCGAGACCGTTTGATTCGGTTCACTTAATTCAGTTTTTACCGTGTAACCCTACTCCGTTGCGTAATATATCTGGAACAAGTGATAAAATATGTGAAAACAAAGCTCTGGAAAATCAGTCAGTTCTATAGCAAAGTTTTGGAAAAACTCTCAGTTCTCAATCAATGGGACTGAAAAACTCTCAGTTTTCTAGCTGAATAAACCTACTCATATCTACGGGACAAATGTTTGTATGATCAGCAAATATTTGTCTCGGGTCTGGGTGTTTTTTATGTATAACATGTAACTATTTACATTAAAAAAAATTAAGTTGTATATCAGTTAGGTAGTTCCCATAACACAAGCTCTGCTTACTTTGCGGCTAGATGATGCTGTGTGAAAAATGACCAGTATTATTTATTTTTATATATTTTATTATGTCTTTTTAACTACATACCAAGTTTTTGTTGCGCACTTTTGTGACTTCGAGAAGCTAGATTCTAGATATACTTTACAT
Source organism: Perizoma affinitatum (assembly GCA_961405105.1). Classification (NCBI taxonomy): domain Eukaryota; kingdom Metazoa; phylum Arthropoda; class Insecta; order Lepidoptera; family Geometridae; genus Perizoma; species Perizoma affinitatum. Next base: position 7,373,579 of record OY560207.1, read on the forward strand.
ACGTTTTCAGGTACGATAGTTTCTACCCATTGCTTGATAAATAAATAAATCTAATCGAATCCTGGAAAATCTCTCAGCAGAAAAAAAGCTGTTGGGACGAATAAAGTCCAATATTCTCGCATCTCTCCGCAGTATAGCGCCTGGGGGTAGGCAGCGATGTATCAACATCAAGTGTATTCATGTAGTGTGATCAAGTCTCGTAAATTATTTAATTTATCAAACATGCCGGTCATGAAACGTTAATCATGTTTAATGAAGGCCGGGCGACAATATTGATGTTACCTGACATCAATATTGGCTATGAGAAAGTAGCATGGCGGCTAGCATGGCGGCTAGCATAGCGGTTAGTGAAGCAGGTAGCGGTTAGTGAAGCAGGTAGCGGTTAGTGAAGCAGGTAGCGGTTAGTGAAGCAGGTAGCTGTTAGTGAAGCAGGTAGCGGTTAGTGAAGCAGGTAGCGGTTAGTGAAGCAGGTAGCGGTTAGTGAAGCAGGTAGCGGTTAGTGAAGCAGGTAGCGGTTAGTGAAGCAGGTAGCGGTTAGTGAAGCAGGTAGCGGTTAGTGAAGCAGGTAGCGGATAGTGAAGCAGGTAGCGGATAGTGAAGCAGGTAGCGGATAGTGAAGCAGGTAGCGGATAGTGAAGCAGGTAGCGGTTAGTGAAGCAGGTAGCGGATAGTGAAGCAGGTAGCGGATAACGTAGCGGTTCACTTACACAAATAAAACTCCTTGATTGTTTGGCTTAAGGGAAATTGTATTTGGCTATCTTATCTTTAAAAATAAATTAAGGGTAAAGACTGTAGGTATATATTTAGGAAATTTTACGCACACGTCAGACAACAGCACGATTGCGGCCAAAAAACTAAAAAAGTTTAACAATATTTGAAAACCTCTGTCGTGATTTCGATCGTAGTTAGCAGCGCCCTCTAGTGACTTGTGGCGATAAAACCTATCTGAGAAGCATGCTTGATGTCATACAAATCGATTGCGAAAAACTGCATTCAAATCCGAATTCTTTATTTTTTTATTGTACACGCAGAAAATACAGACAAAAAAAAACTTACATATAGGATATGTACAATGGCGAGCTTAACCCTAACAAGAGTTTTCTTCCAGCAAACCGATTACTCGTTTCGGTATAAATAGTTACAGATATACAAACACACAAACAAACGTACAACTCCTTAAGCAGGTAGCGTTAGTGAAGCAGGTAGCGGATAGTAGTGGATAGCGTAGTGGATAGAGTCGCGAATAGCGTTACGGGCGTCGGATAAACTCAGTTATCTCCCGTTTGCAATGAGCCCAAAATTAATGAATCAATGAAAAAATAATATATGACTTGATGAATGAATTAATAAAAATACTTTATTGTACCACCACAAGATAACGCTGTGTTCAAAACATTTTGCAAACCGGCACTTCCTTAAGTTTATTCACAACTACCTTCTGCCCACGGTTTCGCCCGTGTGGTACTCGGATAAAAAGTAACCTATATCTTATTCTGATTTATAAGCTATGTTACTGTAAAGTTTCGTTAAAATCCTTTCAGTAGTTTTTGCGTGAAAGAGTAAAAGAAACATCCATACTCACAAACTTTCGCGTTTATAGTAGTAGGATGTAAACTTGTTTACGCTTGTTTTAAGACCACATCCCACACTTATTACGCTCGATGTCATTACTAAGTAATATATGCGTTCAGATGTACCTACCCGCTGGTATGTAGGTAGGTACCTACCACGCCCGTGGAAGGCACGCGGAAACTCAGATCTGAAGACTCTGGTAATGCCACGTTACGGAGCTATGAAGCTTGGATGTGCAGTTTTTGATCACAAATATATGGAGACCGTATATGGATTTACCATAAGAGTTTATCTCGTTTTTGTGTGCAATAAAGAGTTTATCTATATCTATATAATGTTGCGTATATTATAGTATATTCGTAGTATGTAAGTACACCAATAAAACCCTTGTAAACTTTCGTACAGTCCGTTTCGTACAGTACAAGTAAACGCTTAATTAGTGATATTTTTTTTCAAGTGTGAAGCTAACTATGTTACCTATCCATCTTAATTTTATTGTTTAAACTATTTTGTTTTGTATTATATTAAGTTTATGTCTTTTTGCACTAAGTCGTCATACTTTGTATCTTTCTAAGTATTTAAGTACTGCGGAAACTTTTAATTAGCCGTCAGCAAATATTCACTGGTATATCCAGGCATACTTATATCTGTTCTTTTTGTACCTAGCTGTAAGTTTTCCCTATGAAACTTTACAGTAATATAACTTATAAATCAGAATAAGATATAGGCTACTTTTTATTCGAGTACCACGCGGGCGAAGCCGTGGGCAGAGGTAGTTGTAAATAAACTTAAGGAAGTGCCGGTTTGTAAAATGTTTTGAACAAAGTTTTTTGTAAAATAAAATAAAATATATAAATATATGTTTGTTGGTCCAACGATAACTGCCGAACCGTTTATTCAATCATGATGAAACTTAGAAGATAGTTAAATCAAAAATCCAAAATTGTAGTCTATGAAATGTCACATCCTATGAGCACACTCGCTTTCATAGATCGTGTCCTTCAAAGGTTACTTTTTGTGATGCACTTAACATTTAAAACGACTTGAAATTGTAACAAGATCACAATAACCAGAATACATTTATGGGAATTAAGCCAATCAAGTAATAATGAATTTATCAAAACAAACATCGCTACCTCCATTTGGGGTTCCTTAAATACATCAGAATAAAATAAGTTGATTTTTCAACCTTGCACAAATTATTATCCTGTTATTCACCAAAAAACTCTTGCTAGGGTTACCTAAGCTCGTTTTTGTACATGTCCTAGGAAGTTTTTTATTTTTATTTACATACTGTGTATACAAAAAAGAATTTAAAAAAAAACTTGACGTGATTTGCATCTTTTGTTACCTCCATGTTGCGATAAAATCTAAGAACCATCCTTGAAGTTTCACAAATCGATTGCCAAAACCGCATTACAATCGAATAAGCCGTTTAATAACAGACAAACAAACAAACAATCTTTTAGAAATCTCAAACAATCCAATCAAAGGATGGTTCTTATAAATATATATATATCATCACATTTATCTAGGGGGCGCTGCAAAAGACGAAGGAAACCACAACTTGGGATATCAAATTTTGCAAATAAAAAAAAAACTTGCAATTTTTATTATTGTTAAAAAAATCTACTTATCTATAAATAAGATGTATGTTTATTTTAGTTATGACAAACTCTGTGGTGCAGTGGGCGATAGCCCGCTTGAGACTGTTGCGGGCTCGATTCCCGCTGTGGTTCAAATGTTTGTATGATCTGCAAAAAATTGTCTGGGGTGTTTTCTATGTATATTATGTAAGATTTACAAAAAAAATAAGTATATAAGTAGTATATCAGTCATGTAGTTCCAATAACACAAGCTTAGTTTGGGGCTAGATGATGCTGTGAAAAATATTCCGCATTATTCATTTATTAAAATATCTCACCGATCCATGGATACCCAAAATGCTGGCATCATTACCTCGTTGAACGGCAATGCTAATTTTCTGACCGAGGTAAGCGCCAGCTCTATGATTATTGGTTTCGTCAATCAATATATGGTATACTTCTAATGATGTAAAGGCTTCTAGAACAATGGCTAGGCCACATATAAGTCTCTCTAAGGGCATAAGGGTCCTTTAACCGTAAGCGGTAATTAAATATAAAGCTTACTTTTTTAAACCTTGATCCACAATTAACGCTATTTCAATTATTAATTTAACGCGGGCCGATTGCACTATTGCGTTAACGATAGTTTAAATACTAACGATAGTTTATAATAAGATTAACTGACAAAAGGTATTAAATAGGTTTTTCGTCTGAAAGCGATATCTTTTAGGTAATCTTAGTGAGTTGGTATTGTAATTTTCTTCTAAATTTATATTATAAAGAGGTAAGGTTTGTACGTTTGTAACTTTTGATGTAGGAGTAAAATAACAAATAAAATAATCTCCGAACTTTTAAAAAAATATTTCACCAATGTAGACGACTTGCAGAAGGACATAGGCTGTATATTATCCCGTTAAAATATGATTTATAAATATGATAAGTTAGAAAATGTCAAAAAAAAAGACTCTTAATAGCCGGAAATTGATAAAAAAGTCCGATAGGAAATTTCATCACTAATTTATAATTGATGAATTTTTTTAAAATAAAATTTCAGTGGAACACCCCTTTTTAAAAAAATAATTAATGTCATTAAAATCAGTTCACAATTATCGAAAATATCGTGTAACTTTGAATCATACAGACGAATTGAGAATCCCTCCTTTTCTGAAGATGATCTTTAATTCGCGATATGTTTACATTCCCATAAACATGGGACTGTAAACATATCGGTTCTATACATACGGTTTCTATCCTGCTGGTACTCTATCATTAGATATAAAACTTTTGAATACAAAACAAAAGTATCTAAAATCCCCAACAAAAAAAAACAGCTAGTCGTGATTCCTTAAAATGATGATGATTTTTGAGTTTTACTGGAAATTTAGCAATCCCTCATGAATAAAACATTTATGGAACCACATCGGGATCATTTTCTATACAGCAACAAAATAATCATCAAAATCAGTAAATCAAGTACATACACACTCGATAAAAACTTTCTCCTTTCGAAGTTGGTTAAAAATGGCTTTTCGTGGAGGCCAAATTTTGCAACGTATGCTACTTTTTATCCGGGTACCACGCAGGTGAAGCCGTGGGCAGAGGCAGTGTGTCAAGAAATGTAAAATAAATTTAAAATGTCAGCTTATTAATATAGGCGTACTTGTATTGGATTTTAACAATAAAATCCAATACAAGTATGAATCTGATAGTACATAAGTGTTAAAGTTGAAAACATCTTTTTCTGAAACCGGTTCACTTACACAAAGTAAACTCATCGATTGTTTTGCTTAAGGGCAATTGTATTTGGCTATCTTATATTTATAAATAAATTAAAGGTAAAGACTGTATATATTTAGGGTTCAGATACCAAATAACAAAAAAGGAACCCTTTTTGGAAATTTAACGCACACGTCAGAGACATCACGATTGCGGCCAAAAAACTAAAAAAAGTTTGACAATATTTTAAAACCACTGTCGTGATTTCGATCGTAGATAGCAGCGCCCTCTAGTGACTTGTAGCGGTAAAAACTATCTGAGAAGCATGCTTGAAGACATACCTACAAATCGATTGCGAAAAACTGCATTTCAATCCGATTAGTCGTTTCGGTAATAAATAGTAAAAGACATACAAACACACAAACAAACGTACAACTCCTTAAGGCAGACGCATATACGGACTCCTATCCTCGCAGCTTAAGAGTTGCTTTTTTTCGTCCAGTAGTTACGTAAAGTTTTTCTCATCACAGCTTATGGGGTTTCATTGAAAAGGTCTTTTAACTTTTTATTTGAAGTCTTCTGTTCCAAACCTAAACTAACTTGACAGAGGTACGTCCAAACCTCTGACTACCCTCTATTTGGTAACCCTCACAAATCTGCGTACTGAATCTGACAAAGACTACTGAAATACGATACGTAATAAATAAAGCAGCTTACAATTTATTTATATTTTATCACTAGAACTATGGTGTAACTGGCTCTGTAAATAAATTCTGCTAATAAAGCTCCATAAATCACTAACAAACTAATTAACTGATATAATATGTAATCTTTTTCTTCCTCATGTATACATAAGGTAACCCTTTGACTATTATATTGTTTGTTGCGCTTTAGACTTTATTTATAAAACAATTAGGTGTATTTTCGTTTACATAAGGTGCGGTTTACTCTTAACTAAATATATAGGTAAGATCCAAATATGGTTCCATTCTTAAAAGGGCATCCGTTAAAATATGACAACTAAATTGTTGTAGATGATTTTATAAATAATAATAAAACATTGATAGGATATAATGGAGTTTCCATTCAACAAATTCAAGTGCGCAGTCACACGTTGTTGAAAATGGTGAAGGAAAACATCGTGAGGAACCAGAAGCACAAAGATGTGCCTTTGATTATTGTTCCAATAAGCGGCGATAGGCTTGCAACCTTTTGCGGGGGCTGGAAGCTGAACGTGGGCATATGTCAAAAGTTTGGCACATGCCTTTCTACCACTACTTGGTAACTTGAGTCTACATAACCAATGTATTTGAAATAAATCATCATTAATGAATTCATAAGTTATATTAAAAACCTTGTTGCTTTCGAAATAAAATTTGACAAAAAAATAAAGTTCGATCTGTCCCCCTGTTGCAAAAAAGGGGACAGATCGTACCCAACTGTCACCCTAGGGGGACAGAGCAGGGTGACAGATGGGAATAATTCATATAGTAGAGCTCCTTCTGAAGAGCTCGGGAAGTACTACCACCATACACATTTTTGCCGACGAGCAGTAATGCTCGCATTGCTGTTTTCCGGTTTGAAGGGCATGCATTCCGGTGAAATTACAGGCACATGAGACTTTTCACCCGTTATGTCTCTGGGCCGTTGTGTCGGAAGCGTCCATATAGGTTACGGTAACCGCTTACCAACAGGTAAACCGTATGTTTGTTTACCACTTAAGAAGTATTAACAAAAAAATCAAGACTATGCTACTTGGAATCCCGTGATTAAGAAATTACTTAACCAAATAATTAAGTGCATGTGGGCCAATTAAACGCAAATATTGCGATCCGATTTTGCATTAAATAATGCTGGACATTTTTCACACAGCATCATCTAGCCCTAAAGTAAGCAGAGCTTGTGTTGGGAACTACATGACTGTTAAACTATGTAGGTACTTATATACTTTTTTTATTATATATATATTATACGTAGCATTACGGCGAAGCGGTTAGTGTAATGCGTCGTAATGTGAACATGGACTTTTCTGATTCTGAACACAAAACTTCTACTGCCTGTGGAAGATAGTGTCTATGTACTCCAGATAAATATTTTAGTTCCTAAACTATCTCATCTAAACAATAGTAAGAGCTTGATTCTGGGAAAGGCACTGGTGTCTGTAACACAGTTTTTGAACTAAAACATATGGACAGAACTTCAATATTATAATAAATAAATAAATAAATAATGCTGGACATTTTTCACACAGCATCATCTAGCCCCAAACTAAGCAGAGCTTTATATTATGGGAACTACGTGACTAATATACTACTTATATACTTTTTTTTTTTTTTAATAATTACATATTATACATATAACACACCCAAACCCTATAGCTATTTGTACTTGTCTGAAATAAAGGCTTTTGTATTGTATCTATACGTTCGCATTTATAATATTGTTCTCTGGTCCATTGTTCTCATTAGACTGTAGTTTCAGCATATCATTTCACCTATTAATTGAAACTGTTAATTGACCCTCAGCCTACCTACATGCTTTGAATGTAAGTATTTAGTTAAGTATTGTCTTGTTAACGAAAGTGTAAGTTTTCTTAAAATTCTATAATAAAATAATAAAATCAAAATTATCGTTGTTTGATATCATTTTAGAATATTATTACGACTATACCACGTACTTTACTATTCTCCTGCTGACGTTTCGTTGTCGCTGTCGAGCGTGGTCGCGGTGCTCATGAGGAAGGACCTCTAAACGGTCAACGAAACGTCAGCAGGAGAATAGAAAAGTACGTGGTATAGTCGTAATAATATTCTAAAAAAAAAATTATAGAACTCTTAATTATAATGCGAATAAGTATTCTATGAATGCTGAAACTGACACTTTATTTCGTTAAGGGCTAATTGGCAAATGGAGCGGGCGTTGACCTTCACACCTTGAATATTATTCTAGGCATACATAACTGACTCAGGTAAGTTTTATGTAAACAGAAAAATATTGATCTTAAAGGAGTTTACTTAAAATAATTCAGAAAACAAAGATAGTGCGTTGAAGTTTTTTGCATGACACTTGAATTTCCAATAAATTGATCACAATCTCTTAAATTGAAAGTAACTTTTCTAAAGAGTCACCGTTTTTTTTTTATTAAACTATATTGTCCCAAAGGTGGGCACAATCTTCTTTTTTTCTTCCATGCCACTCGGTCCATTGCCTCCTCTGGCTATTTGGATTCGAATGCATCCAGGTCGTCTCGCCATCTTTTTCTTAGTATTTTTTAAAGACTCTATCTTCAAAAACTCAATCGTAAAAAACATTCTAACTAATTCTAGTAACCCAGAAATAATCAATTCGAATCTCGAACATTCCAGCCCGTCAGCGAAGATTGCGTTCTAATTTCAAATCAACCCTACATCCAGGGCCGCGGCGAGGTATAAAAGCGCGCCAACCATTGCCTCGCCACTATCAGTCTCACTGCCAAGTTGAGAGGATACACGTATTGTCAAAATGATCGGAAAACTGGTGAGTAAAGTGTTTTATTAATAAAGAACCAGATATATTTTTTAAGACTAGTATATTATTTTAGTCTTTCTTTATACAACTAAAGTGTCAAAGAAGCATACCCACCACGGTATGTGGTTTCCGAAAATAATAGAAGAAATACGCCATGTTTGCCGGGAAAATATGGAGTGGGTGAGTGTACCACAGTACTCGTACACCTATTGTGGGGTCAAGACTATCTAAGTGTCTGCTGGATGTTTATTTATTTATTAAGTAGTTAACTGAAAAATACTGAAAATAAAACAGGGACATTTAAAAATGTATTGTAAACATGTAATTCACGAATCCACACTTATTTAAACAAAGTTTTAAGAAATAATTACGTTCATGCTTCATTAAAAATCACTTCTCTTTAATCTTCCAGCAAAAACACTATCAATCATTGTAGGCGCGCGCGCAAGGTTCAATTTGCATAAATTTATTCCGACATTACATACCCACATTACATTTTAACAGGTGTAATGAATGCGTAATGACGGTAAACTTAATATCTCCATTAATTTTCATGCATTAATCAAATCCTGTGACATTGAGATTAAGTAACAACAGTTTTTGTTTAGCTTGTCCTACGTAGATCAACTACTGCTACATAGCGTAAGTCACATCTTAATTTAATTTTAAAAGGAGAACATTATATTCAAATAGGAGTTTGGTTTTTTATAAATCAATAGAAAATTCTTTCCTTAAAAAATGTATGTCACTTTGTTATTCTTATATCCATAACCCATTCTTTATCTTTTGGTTTAGATAAAAAAAACGTTGAGTCCGACCCTGTTTGGCCCACATACAATAAAATAAGATATTTTATGTATTGCGATTTATAAAACTTTCCCTAACTCTATTTGGTCTAAATAAAACTATATCTTTACTTTTTTTAAATTGTTCAGGTTTTTGGGAAAAAAAAACGTTACCAACCTTCATAAAAAAAACAACAGTGCGTATATCTTTAAGGATACAAAGTAGGGGGTAGTCAGAGCCACATCCAAACACATGCCCACGTTATACATTCCACGTAACAGTTTACAAGTCCATCGCCGCTTATGGGAACACTAACTGATGGCACATGCCTTCGAATTTGTGGTAAGACGAAATTCTAGCTTACAATGAAAACAATGCAAATTCCAATCAATCATAGTTGCATGCAATTATCCTATTAGCATAGCAATACGATATCGAAATGGAGCATAACTGCACGCCCACGTGTTTGCTTGCAACATTTCAGTAATCCATTATTGCATGGATTCTGGATTAGCAATTGAGCGGGAAATTCATAGCACGCGAAATATTTTCTACAATAATTTGCGAATGTAATATTGGGCAAGTGAATTTTGAGGTTATAATTGCTGTGAATAATAGTCGATTTGTTTGAAAATTGCTTCATACTTTAACAGTGATAATGTTATTACAATTTTAGCAATGGACATTGAGTGTAAGATTTCTGGCTAGAGCCCCCTTTCAATCTGAATGTGGGTTTGAATCCCGTCGTGCACCTATGCATTTTTCCTCGAAAGAATGATGAACATTGATCATAGGTGTAGTGGCTAGAGTTCTATTTCAATCAAGGTGGTGGGTTCGAATCCCGCCGCGCACCTTTTCTTTTTTTCTAAAAGAGAAAATAATACATTTTTTGCAATATTGGTGCTGTGGCTATTCTCCTTTCAATCCGAAGGTGTGGGTTTGAATCCAGTCATGCACCTATCGATTTTCTAAAATATAAAATGTGTGCTATTTTATTATTCATATAATGCGAAGGAAATATCGCAAGGAAACTGAAATGTATCTACCAGTATTTATTTAGGAAAATATAAAATCCAATATGAAATTTCATCCCTCATTTTTCACCCTTTGTGGTGAGATTTTTCCCATAAAATTAATATGGGACCCTTGAAGTATATCCTATCCTACCTATTAAAAAAAGTCATTAAATTCGGTACACAATTGGCGAAGATATCGCGTAACAACATACACACAAAAAACAGACACTTGAAAACCCCCTGCGTTTTGGAAGTCGGTTGAAAACTTTGCAGATATGTGATTCACTCTAATTTTCTGTTTCAGTGCATAGTCTTAGCCGTGGCCGCGGTAGCGCTAGCCATCGAGTACCCGGCCGGCGTTCACCCCGCCGTCTGCCCCAATTACCCCTTCTGTGACACGGATGCACTTGCTCGCCACATGCCCGACGGCACCCCCATCCCCCAATGGGGCCTGAACCCGGCCCTGTACGCTCAAGCCCCTGCCCAGTAAGTTGATTACTTCAGTTTCGTTCAGTCAGTGACAAAAAACGTTACCGACCTTTTATCAACAATTATGAGCGTTGACGTACGACTCAAGTTTGTCAAACAAATCGTCAGTTTTGATGCAGTTTTCACCGTGAAGTGACACGACCTCGATAATGAGAAATACGAAGCGCAGTGTTGATGCGTTTGTTTGACAAACACAACGTCCAAACAAATTTGACATACACGCAGCCAATCATTTTTTTTTTTATTAGTAATATGCCCAAAACAGGTTACACAAAAAAAATCCTAGTGATCCCGTAAAATAAAAAGTGCAATATTTTTGTTAGTAATAGGATTTCACAGCAAGCACATTATTGAGTGTGTAGGTACTATATTTTTAATCATGAGCTCCAAAACATTATGATGAAAACGAAACGCATTGGATATCGTTAAACAGGTCTATAAATAACAAATATAGCATTACTTAACCATTTTTTTGAGCCATAAGATAAATTTGCTAAACTTTTTAATCTTATGTCCTAAAATTAGATTAAAACTACTTTTTAGGATACATGTAGGATATAATTTATTAAAAGCTAATGTTGGCCTAGTGGGCGATACCCCGACTTCTAATCCGGAGGTCGTGGGTTCGAACCCGGTCGTGCACCAAAAGATTTTTCCACTCGAAAAATTTATGTGCGCATTAACACGTGCTCAAAACGGTGAAGGAAAACATCGTGAGGAAACCGGCATGCCCTAGAACCAAAAATTCGAAGGCATGTGCCCATAGTTAGTGTTCCAATAAGCGGCGATGGCCTTGCAACCTGTCACGTGGAATGCTTACTACTTGCAAAACGCGGGCATGTATCAAATGTAATGTTTGGACGTGCCTCTGACTACCCCCTACTTGGTATCCTCAAAGATCTACTCACTGAGTATGTATCTGAGGATGTCCACCATGGGGAATACAGTCGTGAGCGTGTTTCTTTTTTTTTCTTTTTTTTATAATTAATAGACTTTGAAGTTGTTATGCCTATGTTCTAATTTACGAAATTGGAAAGTATATAAAATCTGTTATTTTTTCTATTTTAGCGCTGTCCCCGTTGCCCCTAGGTACCCCGCCGGTCTGCCGCCGGCCCTGTGCCCCAACTACCCCTACTGCTGGTGAACCGACCAAACGCCGCCATTTCCATAACTGACAGCTGTCAATACCAGACTCTTCCTGACACTTTTGACGTTTCATATTTCTCATAAAATACCACCATACATATTTCTGCTGCCGAGCACTAATGCTCGCATTGCTGTGTTCCGGTTTAAAGGGTATAATTACATACAGCATACGGTTCACCGCTTACCAGCAGGTGAACCGTGTCAGCCTGACAGATTTCTATACAAAACTGTTATTTGACTCTTCTGAGACAGATATCAGTCACACAAGCCAATCATGAATCCAAATCAGCCCTTCTTCAATATTGAAATGTAATAACCCACAGAAGCCATAATTAAAAAGTTGAAATGTATATAATAACATTTCTTCATAGCGTTATCCTACGCCATGTCTGAAGTCTTTGCTTAAGCCTAGTTCAGACGAATAAAGTGGAAGGTTCTGGTATTCCAGTTTGACATGTCACTGCCATTGCTTTAAAATTATTATAAAAAAAAAAAACAAATAAAAAATTGTGATTGTAAAAATGTAAATAAATATTTTTTTATAAAATCATTGGGAGTATTTTATTTCTACAATATATTGTGGTATTCACTTAGGTATGTTTTACAAAATACAACACTTTTTATAATGCTACCTATTTATAGAACGAACACAGCTTTGACAATAATGATGTTCGATGATATTAAATATAATATTCATAGGTACATATATATTAAGTAGATAGATAGATACTTAGTTAACTACATACAACAAACTTTGACAATGTGTTGTTGTAGTTTACAAGGGGTTTAATTGGTGTACCACATGCTATGTATATACTATAATATACCTATATAAAACACAATACCTACACCTACCTATCTTTACCTCTATAAATAGGTAAGTACCTATTTATAGTTAGAGATAGATAGTATTTATTGTGCATAACACCAATTTACAGAAACATAATAAAAGAACAAAAAACATAGAAAACACAATGGGCGGTCTTATCGCTGAAAGCGATTTCTTCCTGACAACCTTAGGATGGAGAGATCTATTTAAAATATTGTCGGTGTTTTTGCCTTACTGAATGTGTGGAGAATAAACATAAAATACAAATTATACATTATTTTTGTATAATACCTATACCCAAATATATATTAATACATCATAAATAATAGGTTGGGGAAAAAGTTTCTTCGCATTTTTTAAGAAAATTCAAAACATTTTTTACTATAGTTTATTTACATTTAACTAAAGTATGTAGGTACCATTTTGTTCGATAACTTTTTGCCATTTTGTAGGCAGGGACATGATCCCATTGCTATAAAAACTTTGGGGCTTCTGTTCAAAATACCGCGACAAGTGGTTTTGGCAGTCCTCTCGTGATGTTAACCTGACACTGCCTAAAGAATTCTGAAGAGACCGAAACAGGTGGAAATCTGAAGGTGCAAGGAAACTATACGGCGGATGCATTAACACATCCCAGCCAAACTCTCTTAATTTTTGCTGAGTGGCTAAAAATGTGTGAGGTCTAGCGTTATCATGATGAAAAACCACACCCCTTCTGTTGATTAACTCCGGCCGCTTTCTCTCAACTTCTTGTTTTAATCTCATCAGTTGTTCGCAGTAGAGTTCAGAATCGATGGTCCTGCCTGGTGGTAACAGCTCATAATGAATAATGCCCTTCCAATCCCACCACACACACAGCATCACCTTGTTGCGAGTTAACCCGGGTTTCGCCACAGTCTGTGAAGCCTGACCGGCCTTTGACCACGACCTTTTTCGCACGTTCTTGTCGTACGTGATCCACTTTTCATCACCAGTTATCAGCTTCTTCAAAAATGGTTCGGTTTCATTACGTCGTAATAAAGAATCACAAATGAGAACACGGTTCATTAGGTTTCTTTCAGTGAGCTCGTGAGGTACCCAAATATCGAGCTTTTTTGTGTACCCAGTTTTTTTCAAATGCGCCAAAACTGTTTTGTGGTCAATTCCCAGTTCTTCAGCTACGTCGTAACTACTGATATGCCGATCTTGCTCCACTTTTTCAAAAATGGCATCCATTTTATCCGTAATAGGGCGACCAGAGCGACGTGCATCTTTGACATCAAAATTTCCGGATTGAAAACGCTTAAACCAAATTTGTGCTACTCTCACAGACACTGCACTAGGTCCATAAACATCGCAAATTTTTTTCGCGGCTTGCGTTGCATTTTTACCTTTTTTGTAGTAAAATTTTAAAATGTATCGAATTTCTTCATTAGATTCACTCATCTTGACAGTACGAAAAACAAATAAAAATCACACATTTTCCTAATTTGAATTTGGAATTATCTTCTTTAAAATTTAAACTTTTAATGATACCAAAACCAGCCAGATACAAATAGTATAGCCAAAGAGATTTTATTACAAGTTCATACATACAATAATGCGAAAAGACTTTTTCCCCAACCTAATATATACATAGTATAGCATATATGTATATTATTTATTAAGGACCTCGGTGAACCTCGAACGATTTCGGTGGCGCGGCGGGTTGGTGGCCAGCTGCGACGTAAAAGGTGCGTGTTTGATTCAAGCTGCGGGACAAATGTTTGCATATTCTGCAGGTATCTGTTGTGGTACTACGGTACTCGTGGTAACTGATACACACCTAAGGAATTATATGTGGGGTCAGGACTATGTATGTATTTACATCCTCAGCTACATACTCAGTGAGTAGATCTTTGAAGATACCAAATAGGGGGTAGTCAGAGGCATGTCCAAATATTACATTTGGTACATGCCCGCGTTCTGCAAGTTAGCATTCTACGTGACAGGTTGCAAGCCCATCACCGCTTATTGGAACACTATAGAATAGAATAGAATAATCGTTGATTGTCTTACTGTGTATATAGATGGAATAAATTGGTAACATTTAGTAACAACAGTTGCCCTACCTGGGCATACAATAATTAAAATAGGTATATCTACAAAAACAAACAGGAAACATGATTATACTTACATTAGTGATTTTCTAATCATCAAAATATTAATTAACGTTATAGAAAACTTTTGAAATCAGCCATTTTTTAGAGAGTTACGAAACATTGGAGCATTTTTTTTTATAACAAGTGGTAGATTATTATAAATTTTAAGGGCAGAGTAGAATGAACTGTTTTGATAACTAACTGTTGGCGCATGCCTTCGATTTTTTTATTCTAGGGCATGCCGGTTTCCTCACGATTTGAGCACGTGTATTGTGTATATAAACACATAAATTGTGTTTATTTATATATAACTATTATTTAAGTAGTATATCAGGCTTGTAAGCTCTGCTTACTTTGGGGCTAGATGGTGCTGTGTTAAAAATGTCCATCATTATTAGTTTCATACCTAAATAGGTATCTTAATACCTACTTAAAATAACTTCCTAAGTAGGTAGGTACACAGCATTATATTCAAATTGAGCCTAGAAATCAAATGTTGTGATAAAATAACAAACCTAGGCCGTACCTTACCTAGATCTAGATTAACGCAACCAGAAGTAGGAAACTACCTAGAAATACTTACGTACTATAACAATTTATTTTGTGTTCTAAATAGGTACCAGAAACTCGTTATAACTAAGATAAGTAGAGAAAGCAGCGGGTTTTGACAAACAGCTCAGATAGGTTAGTCACAAAATGGTAAGTAAGGTTATTTTGCAAGGCAAATCGTATTTTGATTTGTGTATTCTAAAGTCTTAGGGCCGGTAACGGCCGAAACAGAAGAATACTCACGATACAGGGAAACGCAGTCAAAACTCAAGACTCAAGCAGTACGTCTTTGGAATGCAGTACCTATATCGATAAGGAAGGCCTCGTCTCTAGCGATATTTAAAGCTCGTGTTAAATTTTATTATCTATCCCATAATTCATAGTTTTAGCTTTATCATGTTTTGCTGAGTTGCGACTGTTCGTATGTATAAGTATTTATATAAGTATTGTATTTGTTGTAGCATATTTTATAAAAATATTATTCAAGGTTGACACATGTTATTAAGAACACGCCCGGCCACTAAAAAATCATATAATTATTATAATCCTCTCCATACAAAAGTTGTCTGGAAGTCCGCCCATTGTACCTTGTCTTTATGTGTTATTGTTTATTTTGTTTATATCATAAAGTGTACAATAAAGTATTTCCATTCATTCATTCTATACAAAATAATTTAGTTTTCAAATACTAAAAACAGTTTACAATATAAATATGATAATGGATCCCGCACTAGGGCCAGCCTGTATTGCGGGTATCCGATCAAAATTTACTAAGTAATATTTAATGGAGAGAACAACCGAGACTTAGGTAGAATAGCAAAATAGATTTGTACAACTGAAGAGGTCAAGGTTGTTTTTCCAAACAATGTAGGTACGTAGGGGTGTGTGTGTGTATGTGTGTGTTTTGGGGGCAGAGGGGGTGCGTGTACGTGTCCAAGTTAGGTTTAGAACGTAATGTAAATGGTTTGGGATATCTTTTGTTAAAGATTAAGTGAACCTCTTTTCTGTTGTTCGTTCACGGTAACACTTGTAATCACTTGTACTGTAGTGTGTGTATTTTAATGTTTAATATCCGCTCGCTTGCTTCTGGGTGCTACAGAACCCAAGATTTTTGACGCCAAATTGCTCCTGGGTGCTGTAGGACCCAATATTTTTTTCGTTAAGTTGCTCTTGGGTCCTATGGAACCCAATGGCATTTTATACATTTTATATTTTTTACTCTATTTCTACCATACCTAGGTGGTTTTTCACTTGTTTTATTACATGTTTATAATGTTGGGAACGTCAAGCAAGTCAATGTAGCAACCACTTGGAACAAAATAATGTCAAAACATTCGTTGTTTTGATCAGTACACGCCGTCTGTCTGTTTCTGTGAGCAGTGAAAGTGATTCGTTTTTTTAAATATCCCGTAAGTATTCAATTTTCATGGTATTATTGTGTGTTAGATATCAAAAGAATGCTAATTTCAGGTTCTACTTGGATACAGTAATATTTTTAATCGTTTTTGTTACAAACTGTTCTTAATTTCTAATTTATTTCGATGTGGTGTGGTTATGCTAACAGTAGGCCGTTTCTTGTCGACTATTTCCTGTGATAAATAAGCATTCTGCGAAATATGCATATAAAATAATTTAGTTTTATCTATTAGTTATTGGTTTTAAACATAAATTTGCAGATAAATGTTGAGATTAGGACAAAACAGTTGGATTCAGACGCACATCTACTTCAAGAATCGTTTCCATTTCGTTGGTAACAGTAGGACCCAAGAGCAATTCGCGTTTTTGGGTGGATAAGGCTATATTACACTTTTGGTTTTGGTACTTCTTAGTTTCAAATTAAAAAGTAACTACGTAGATCGCTATTTCAGCAAGTACAACCAATAATTACTACGGTAAACTTTATTTTTTTTAGGGGATTTTTTAAACGAACTAGGAAATCGTTTTGTCTATAGGTGAAACTAACTATATTTTTGTTTGGTAGATGATATTTTTTCCCCAATCTAATAATTATTGGTACCTATATTCATATATTACTCCAATTGATTTCCAGTTTTTATTATGTATATTTTATAAGATTTTAGGTCTAGTATCTTTAATTTTGAGTATATTTTTTATAGGTGCCCAAAGGAAAAAGGAAAGGAGAGTGGCGGGCAGAGTTTGGCTCCCAAAAGGCTTATTTTTACAGGATCAATACATATGTATATTTTGTTAAAAACACTGACTTTATTAAAATAAATTAAAAGAAATCTGCTGTTTTTTTTTGTCACCCTTGTATATAAAATGCTAAGGAAACTAGGTAATCGATTAGGTAAATAGTTATTTTTAACACTCAATCTACAAAATATTTTAAATTAAACTTTTCATCTTACTACTTTATTAACTACTAATATGGTTTAATGTACATATTTAAAAATTCGATTACTAGGTATATTTTATAAGAAATAGATCTGGATTTATTATTATCAAAATAGTGTAAAGCAAGCCTTATCGGCGGCCATCTTGCATCTTTTGACTGGTTCAAGGTCAAAGTACGCGCAAAATAAAATTCTATTTTGTTTTAATGTACATAGAAAAATAACATTACAACAAATTGTTTCCTATTTTTAAATACTTTATATATATTTTTATTCTATTGTTTTAACTTTTAGTCAAAAAGTTAAGACTAAGTGTCTGAATTCTGCTTTTGAAAATAGCATGTTTTTTTTTCAATTAAATGTAGTCACATTTCCTTTTTCATACAATAGTGATACGAATTTCAAAGAAATGGTAAAACCTTATACATGATATTATAGCTATTGAACTAGTCTTTCTGAGCATGTTATTATTTTTAGTCTACACTCTCATGATATAGTGTTAATCTAGTTTCAATAACGAGCACCGTTTTGCGGCGTAATGCGCCGAACAAGAACTATTTACCAATTTTGAAAAAATGTTTCTGGGATTTTTTTCTTACTACTTCATTTATATTTATTATTAATTAGGTCAATTATAGATTAAAGTATTTTATTAAATAAAAAAATCTATACCTTATCACTCAAAATAATGAAATAAAGCTATTTTACTAAGTCGGGTGCGAAAATATTGTAAGTGTTAACTTTCAGAGCTGATTATTTAATATTTTATTAAATGGTTCATTGAGCTAATTCTTACAATAGATTCGTTAGGGTTTTCCCTTTTAAAAACAGTTATTGGTTTTAAAATACTCCATTTAAGACGGTCATAAATTGTATTTTATCACTAAGTGGCATCGAGTTGCGCGCGTTATTAAAACAGGGACAACTTATCGATGTGTCAAGTTTTGCGCGCATGTATTTGAGTCGTTTTGGTTTGGCGCAAAAGCAAGCGAGCGGTTATAACTAGCGTGTTCTGCATCCTGCTGTCCTAATATAAAAACTCCATAGGAAGTTACTAATTAGGTATTATCATTCTAGTTAAATAAAGATGTTGATTAAAATTATTAGCAGTGGTTTTAAGCAAAAAAATACAGGCAAAGTGCAAGGTCGACTCGGCTCAACTGATGCCTAAAATGGAACCTATTAATAAAGGCACGTTTACACTTGACATTTTGAGGAACTGCGTTTTTGTTTCTTTTTAATTGATGTCCAAAATGGATGGTAAATATACCGACAAGAGTGTTCTGGTCAAATATGGATGTCCAATTTACGAACATCTCACTTGAGGTGCCTTATTAAGATCGAATTAAGGTGCCAATCAACTGTGGCACACGATATGGCTACGTACGGATTAATTGACCTCGCCACTGAGAGTGTAAAAATATATGTTTGAAATCTAGAAAAGTAAAACTAAACAACTAGAATAGAGAAAACCCATAATTTTTTTTTTACTCAAGTGTTGATTAACGTTTAAAATGTTATGTAAAAATGCTCCTTGAAGACATTATAAAGCAATAAAGCAGTTTTGTAAGAAAATGCTAACTGAAAAACTAAAAACTTTTCACACATTTTGATCAAAATGATTCCTAATTTTTTACTGTTTTACTCGTGACGACAAGAGGTCATAGATAATACGCATTTTCCGAAAGAGGTTTGTTTCCTTGTAAAGTATATTTTTCTGTACCATTTGTCATCCGATTGAAATGCGGTTTTTGGCAATAGTTTTTTGTAACTTCAAAGATGGTTCTTAGATAAGGTTTATCGCCACAAGTCACTAGGAATGTGTACGGCGTAAACGATTGTCATATTATTTTTATAATCGTTTTGTATTACTTTAAGGTTCTGAGATAGGTTTTACGCCACATATCAGTAGGCGTCTAATAATGCGGGGTGGTCAACTCAATACGTCAAGAAAAACACGTCCGTTTTCAAGTTTGGTAATCATTTATTTATTTATGTATCTAATTGCCTCACAAAGTAAAACCTTTATTGGAATACACCACAAAAGACACAGTTGGCTGTCTCCCAGCTGTCAACTCTGGATGCACCTTAATCTTTCTATTTTTCGTCTCTTTCGCACGCCTTACAGTTCCTTTCATGATTTGCAAGCTGTCTTGCTCTTGCAGCAACGTTTTGAGGGTAGTCAGAAAATGCTCGGTCGACATTGACTGTTCTGTCAAAATGTCAAGTTTGACAGCGACAGCTGTGCAGCTTTCTGGCGACATCTAGAGAGGAAAAAAAATTATTTGGTGCTTTTACATTTCAATGTGAATTAAAAAGTAAGTAGGGGTTAAAACCATGGATACCTTTACAATAATAGGCTTCAATTCTTCCAGAAGAACGTCTAAAGAGTCATCCTGCCGAAGTTGCTTGGACTTCAGCCAGCTGTAGTTAGACTCTTCGGATCTAAGCTCAAGTAGTCTGGTCTTTTTCAGCAGGGATGATAACTACAATAATCATAATTTTAATCAACAGCCTGAAGAACTGTATTAATACTGCAAATTTACTGCTAATAATCCTAGGATTAGAAAAAAAATATAATATCCCAAAAAATCAACCTCAGCAGAACTCGGACTCGCGATCTCGGGGCGCTAAATCAACTATGCCACGAGATCGTTACCAGCCGAAATTCTTAGAATGTTTTGCTCGAAGAGCCTTAAACTTTTGGGATAGGTACTATATATTCCTCTCATTTTCTTATAGTGTGAATTAAAAATACTTTAAAAACCAAAACAAACAATCCTTGGTTAAATTGCTCGAGGCGTAGGTAGAGTGAAAACCGTGGCGCCAAAGTAACTTAAAAGAGAGGTAAAGAGAGCTGGGGCCAGGAACTAGCCTAGACAGAAATACCTTAACCTTGACGACGTCGGTAGTGCGTCGAGCGTATTTAAGTAGTACCACAGATATAAAAGTAATACTATAGTATGTACCAACATTTTAAAATTTAAATACTCACATATTTCAGCAAATCCGTTGCAGTGAACGTTCCAATCATTCTAACTGGTATTCTCCCGCCAAATGCACTCGTAGAAATAAATCTAAGTAATACAAAATTAAATTCAGCGGTTTCATTGGAAAAAAAGATAGTCATATCAGAAGCTCAAGAGCGTGATAAAATACAAAACGTTATCGTATTATTATTTTGATTATTTATCATGAACTTACTGAAACTTAATTAAAATATATCTATAAAAAATAAAACGAGCTGATGACTGTAGGTAATCCCCATTAAATAAATAAATAAATAATACGCACGCCCACCCAGGCTATACCTGACTCAGTGATGTTTAAACAAAGATTTGTTTTGGCTTCATAATATAATTCAGTTTGGGTTTTATAGTCATAACGTAAATTTTAAAGTTTTAAGTATAGATTTTTTTATTTTATAGTTTGCCCTGGAACAGTGACTTAACTCGGTTGATTGATAATGTTATCTTATGTAACCGTCCTACGCGATACAGGCTAATAGCCCTCGTGCGGGGAACACCAGTATATCATAAAATTATAACAGTTACTTAGTGGTAAATAAATATATTGTATTAATGCTGGACATTTTTCATACAGCATCGTCTAGCCCCAAAGTAAGCAACGGAACTACATGACTGATATACTACATTTTTTTTAGGGTTCTGTGCCTCAAAAGGAATAACGGAATATAGCATTAGTATAGCAACTTATAGCATCACTGCGTTGTCTATCCGTCTGTCAGTCTGTCTGTCAAGACACATTTTCTCAAGAACGCGTGGAGGTATCAAGTTGAAATTAATTTCAAACACGGTCCCTTAGAGCTCTAAAAAAAAGATTCTGAGTCAACGCAATTAAAAAAATACGGTCGTTTATGCGACATAGTTTGCTACTCGCAATAAATAAAAACCAATAGGGTACTTCCCGTTGACATAGAATCATGTAATTTGGCAAGAAGCAAGGTCTTGTATCACAAGTAGGTATGTTATATCAAATGTTATATCAAGTATAGTTATATCAAATAAAAAAAAATGTGATTACTAACTCACATTTGCAGTTGGGGCATTGACCGTGACATACTTATATTGATGTATGGGCCAAAAAATATTCAACTACCTTCAAAGTAAAGTTTATCTTTCAAAGTTTAAAGCAAGTCAGACTCGCACTTGTCCGGTGTTTTGTTATAAATACATACAAAATTATAGAAAACATTATGGGACATCCTCGATAACAATAGGCCTAACGGCCGCAGTGATACCAAAGCCACTAAAAACTAATGGGACATCCTCAGATGTACAGATACTCAATACTTAGACCAAAAGGTTACCAAGTAGGGGCTAGTCAAAGACACGCCGAACAATTGTACTTAGTTACGCGCCATCATTGATTACGAAATGGACCTCATTTCCTTAATCATCATTCCCGAATAAGTCAAAAGAGAACCTATTAACAAATTTTGGAATCACAAAATTCGTGTTCGCTTTCTTTGTTTTCTTGTAAATGGCACAAGTGTGAATCGAAGGACAGGGAAAATTCTATTCCCGTTGTCCCCGTGTCCCGGTGGGGTCAAAGATCGCGGGACAGCGGGAATAACCTCGCATATCCGCGTTTTGTAAGTAGTAAGCATTCTACGTGTCCGGTTGCAAGCCCATCACCGCTTATTGGAACACTTACCTACCGATGGCGCATGCCTTTGAATTTTAGTTCTAAGGCATGCCGGTTTCCTCACGATGTCTTACTTTACAAACCCGTATTAAATCCCGATACCACGTTTCGAAAATAAAATGATAACAGACAAAAAAAAATACCTCTTATGGCAAACGCATACGGACTCCCTATATCGAGGGCAAAAATAACAAAATTGAATTAAAAGAAACAGATTTTATTGCCATAAAAGAAAATAAGTATTTGGTTACATAGGAAACAAATTAAGCTATTGGCCTCGATTCTCCTGTACACCAACTAAACTTAATTTTATCTATCGCTCTCTTTTACTAACAATAACCAAAGAAAGAGATAGCAATAATTTTTGGGGTGTCAAATTGATCAGATTTAAGTTTTCCATACAAGTTCAGTCGTGATTTCAAAACATGCTGACTATAAACACGAAGAATAGCGACACGAACAAATAATTTGACAGGTGTAAAATTGTTGCCATCTCTTTCTTGTGTACACTAAGCTTAGTTGGTGTACACGGGAATCGACGCCATTGCATACGAAAACTATGAATATCACAGAGTTGTTTTGTACATAACTGTTTAAAGCAAAATAAATAATAAAAAACAGCACAACATTATTTTAACACATTATGTACTAACCGCCGAAAACCGCTCCTTAACTTTAAGTCACAACTTAAGGACGATTAGAAAGTGACAGCCTTAAGGCTCGGTCAAACTGATGGCTGGCTGTGGCGTTTCATTTGAAAATGCTGGACATTTTTAACACAGCATCATCTAGCCCCAAAGTAAGCAGAGCTTGTGTGTACATTACTTTACACTATATATAAGTAGTATTTGCTACTTATATATATTGTAAATACATAATAGTCAGAATACTATTATGTATTTATTCAGATCATAATGGAAAAAAACATATTCCACGTATTAGAATTGCTCTTCTAAGAAACCATTTTATGCGTAAATAAGTTTGCTCATAAATCAGCTGTCTAAAGTGCAATCAATCTATACCAATTATACAGCTAAAGAGTTTGTTTGTTTGAATCTCTGGAACCACCAGTAGGAATTCAAATTCTTTTTGAATCTGATAGCTCAATTCTTGAGGTAAGTTATGAGCTATTTAACATCATGCCGAGAGCTAAGCAAAAGAAGTGATAGCACAGGCGGGCAATGCGACGCTGTGGGTCGGGCGTAGGCGGCCGAGGCACAGCTAGTCTGTCTATAAACCCAGTATTTAGTTGTCTTTTAATCAACTGCCTGCAATATGATATTAAATAAATCAATAAAATATAAAATTATCTACGTGAATCTGCGATGGACCAAAGAAATCGTTAAGATTGCCGGAAGTCGGTCGATGGAGATTGCCCAAGATTGTTCGTCGTGGCATTCTTTGGGGGATTTGGATTTTTTTTCAGCAGTGAACTGTTGGTGATGATAATGAAAGCAATTACCTACAATTATTAGTATTGGGATTGTGAACCGTATACATTGGTAAATTAATTGGTAACTAATTACAATTGGTATAAAGTATGATCTGTCTATAAATCAGCTGTCTATAAATTGCTAGTCTGATCAATCAGTTTATAGTAAGATTTGTCTATAAATCAGTTGTTTGTTTACGATCGTATATATAGGTGAAACATATCTATAAGTGTGGTTTATAGTGACATTTGTCTATAAATAAGCTGTCTACAAATTGCTAGTCTGATCAATCAGTATATAGTAAGATTTGTCTATAAATCAGTTGTTTGTTTACGATCTTATATATAGGTGAAACATATCTATAAGTGTGGTTTATAGTGACATTTGTCTATAAATAAGCTGTCTACAATTTGATAGTCTATAAATCAATTTGTTATAGTTTGATTTGTCTATGAATTCCGGGGCAGTACTACCACCATACCTGTTTCTGCCGTCAAGCAGTAATGCACGCATTGCTGTGTTCTGGTTTGAAGTTTATGGGTGCCGGTGAAATTACAGGCAGATGAGACTCTCACCCGTTGTGTATCAGGGTCGGCAACGCGCGAGTGTTGGTGTTGCAAGCGTCCATGGGTTACGGTAACCGCTTACCAACAGGTGGGCCGTACGCTTGTATGCCATTTTAGTTGTATATTTAAAAAAGCCTACAATGATACAAGTCTATAAATCAATTTGTTGTAGTTTGATTTGGCAATAAACCAACTGTAATATGATGGAAGGTCCCAGAATATGCATAAATTAATTGTCTATATATCTACTACTATATTTACTATATATACTCAAACTATATTTACTTTATAGACTAAAACGGTTAAGTATAACCGCCGAGCTTGTCTAAGAATTTGAAGAGGACGAATAAAGCGAAAGAGATATGTCAGGATCGTAGCTAATGGAAATCCGTTGCATCTGCCGACCCCTAAGTGAAACAGGCGTGACTTTATTGATTTTATGTGTATTTACTATTAATCTGTTTTAGCCTTTGCGCCCCCACTAAAAGGCCACATAGAAATTGCGGGCACAACGCGAAGCAACAGTATCGGTTTGACTAAGAACAGAATAAACTTGGCCATATAGAATCTGAACGTGTTCGAACGACATAGATTTTCATCTATATGCCTGTATGTGTATATAAACAATGCAGTGGTGAACGCTGATATTAATAAAGATCGGTTCTTAGTGTCGTGGCGGTATCTGAAACAAAATAATTATATGAATGAAAATACTTTATTGTACACCAGATACAAAAACAGATGTAACTTACAAACAAACAAACACGCTCACGACTGTCTTCCCCATGGTGGACATCCTCAGATACATACTCAGTGAGTAGATCTTTGAGGATACCAAGTAGGGGATAGTCAGAGGCACGTCCAAACATTACATTCGGTACATGCCCGCGTTTTGCAAGTAGTAAGTAGCATTCCACGTGACAGGTTGCAAGCCCATCGCCGCTTATGTTAAGATGTAACTTAACAAAACTAAAAAACTTAATGTACAATGGGCGGTCTTATCGCTTTGAAGCGATATCTTCCAGACAACATTTGGATGGATAGGATTTAATGAGATTGTAATAATGGCTGGGGTGTAGTACTTATTAATTTGTTAAGTCTGCAAGTAGTTACCAAAAGAAGTTAGTTAGTAAAATACCTTGTATAAATAAATAGAAATATATTATATAATTACAACGTAAATATTTTTATAAAATTAAAACCATACATCATATACATAAAATAAATAAATAAACTTAAGATAATATTTTAACCAAAAATGTAAACTGTTTAAGGCCAATTTTCCTTCAAAATTATAATTAATGTTAACGAATCTGTTCGTTTTTCAATATGTAAAAATTAAATAATAAATAAGTAATGAATATCATATGATAGACAGATCGCTCAAAAATCTCTCTAAAAAAACACGCCCACGACTGTTATCCCTTGGTACTCAGTACGATCCATGAGGATACCAGACTACCCCGAGTCTGGGGCAAGTTCAAAAAATATTTATCAAAAAAACACGCTCTTTACTGCATGCCACATGCCGGACATTTTCAAGGATCTTTAAGTGTGGCAAGTAGTAATTATTAAATGAGGAGAGTACCTATTATATGATCGGAAGGTCGTGGGTTCATCAATGGATTTTTCCATTAAAACCCGCAGGTCCTTATGCTTGTTTGCCACTTAAGTGGTATAAAAAAAAAAAGATTTTTAACTTAGGTAGCCCTAAATAGACTTACTTAGCAACAGCGGGTGTGACAGACATCGCCCAACCCAGCAAGGACGCAGTGCTTTGGACCAGAGCGAATATTGGCGTAGTGGTGACATGGATGCTCTCAGGATTCTCGCACCAACGGAACGCCTACAAAATCATACATATTAATAATAATGCTGGACATATTTCAATCGAACCCGCAACTTTCTGCGTCTTAAGCGGACCTTCACAAAATGCGCCACAGAGGCCATCATAAATAGATATATAGACAATAATATCTTCTATCTATACATACATAGGGTTAAGCTCGTACATGCTTCACCTAATATTTTGTTTTATAACAACTTTTGTTTGTATTAACGACACCTGTGGCGCAGTGGCCGAAGGTCCGCTTGAGACGCAGGTTGCAGGTTCGATTCCCGCTGCGGGACAAATGTTTGTACGATTAGCTAATGTTTGTCTGGGTGTTTTCTATGTATAATATGTATGTATTTACAAAAAAAAGTATATTATATTATGTATATCAGTCATGTAGTTCCCAAGAATTCCAATATGAAGGTAAATTATTGATAAAAAAAAGTAAAGGTCACTAAGTAGTTTGAACACTAAATGTAGGTTCGTTAAGTAAAGGTCGAAAAGTAGTATGTACGCTAAATGTACGCTAAGTAGCTAGTACGCTAAGTGTGCGCTATGTAAAGGTTAAAAAGTAGGATGTAATCTAAGTAGTCTGTACGCTAAATTTACGCTAAGTAGCTTGTACGTTAAGTGTACGCAAAGTAGCTTGTACGCTTAGTGTACGCTAATTAGTTTGTACGCTAAGTGTAAGCTAAGTAGCTTGTACGCTAAGTTAAGGTCACGTACCAGGTGCACAGTGGTCATGGGATCCCGCTTGATAGCGACCGCTACATAGGTGATGCCGGCAATCGCGGCCGTTATTACAGCGGACATGCAATGCCACATGACCGCCTTGCTCGAGGGGTAGCCAGAGTGGAATCCGTACCGCCAAATAAAAGGATCTGAGACGTACAAGCACAGAGCCGGGGCCAGGAACACACCTAGTTAACAACATTAAGGTTAAATATGTAGATAGGTAGGCTAAGTAACTACTTATAAAATATCGCCACAGGGAATGTTGGTAGGTAGCTGGTCTTCTACGAGTGGTAAGGCTAGATTATTCAGTTGTTTAAGGGCCGTAAAATCAATAGTAGTTAAACCACAAGAGCAAGTTTAATCTTCTATCTTCGATTATTTCAGAATAGTTTAATGGTAGTTGATCCACAAATTAGTTCCTATATGACAGCAGATCAAATCATCGATTAACTTTTATCGTAGATTTATGAAATCCAACGTTTTTAAACTACTATAGGTCTTATAGTCATTAGTAATACAATTTTTTTTTTTTGTGGTAGCTGTGACGTCATCAGCTAAATCAGTAGTGTAGGCTGAAAGACAGTGAGCGTGGCTAAGTCCTTTTAACTTACATACAGACATACCTTAATATTTTAATAACATACTTATTGTTATCATATTCTCTCATTAAATACTCTCCATGCAAATGTTGTTTGGAAGATATCGCTTCTAAGCGATAAGACCACCCATTGTACTTTAAGTTTTTTTTTTAGTTTTGTTAAGTTATATTATTTTGTTAAGTTGACACAAAAACGATTCCCTAGATAAACACAATTACATATAAAAAAAAAGGGCATTCATTTACTTTAACTTTTTTTTTTTAACAAACAAACATACCTACCCTAATGAATCAATGAAAATATTATACAATAAAATATTTTTATATATATAATTTGTTTATCTAGGGAATAGTTTTTGTGTTTTACCAATATAGTTCTGGCATATAAATTTATAATGTTCATCTCGTTATTCATGAACTTCCTCAAGACTGTTCTCCATATTACACAAAGGTTAGTTATCATTAAGTTCGCCTATGTTCAGTACATTATAAAGAAAAATAATTTTCTATTTATCTAAACATAAACAACTTCATTATATTATGGTGCTAATTGAAGTTAGCAGATAATCTAGATTATTAAAATGAATACAGTATGTTTTTTAAGTTTCCATTTATAATATTAAATTTCTTGAGGGTAGTGTTGGTTTCTGGTGTCTGTGACGTCACAGCGTAGAGTCAGCAGAATACCAGCGCAGCGAATGTCCAGCATTATTATTATATGTCTATCTATCTTGGTGGCACGCATTGACGACCTCTGCGGCATAGTGGACGAAGACCCGCCTTAGACACGGAAGGTTGCCGCGGGACAAATGTTTGTATGATCTGCAAACATTTGTCTCAAGTCTGTGTTTTCTATGTATAATATGTATGAATTTACAAAAAAAGCGCATAAAATTAATATATCAGTCATGTAGTTCCCATAACACAAGCTCTGCTTTAGTTTGGAGTTAGATGATGCTGTGTGAAAAATGACCAGCATTATTATTATTAATTTAAAATCTCAGACTTATGCCTGGAGCGTTTTATCTTATCTTGGTGTAAGAGGCTTATGCCTGGAGCGTTATATCTTATCTTGGTGTAAGAGGCTTATGCCTGGAGCGTTATATCTTATCTTGGTGTAAGGTTTCTCACCGACTAAAGCTCCGAGCATACACTGGTGTGGGAAATGCGCGGCGACATACATTCGCGCTATCATCACGGAGCCCAGCGCCCAAATGAGGATCGGATATGCGAAACTTTTTAACCACGGCTTCACACTCCATTTTCTGTAATTTAAGAAACACACAAATTAATAATAATAATCTTACTTACTTAATATAAACGCGAAAGTTTGTGTGGATTGATGTTTGTTACTCTTTCACGCAAAAACTACTGAAAGGATTTTGATGAAACTTTACAGTAATATAGGTTATATATCAGAATAACACATAGGCTACTTTTTATCCGGGTACCACGCGGGCGAAGCCGTAGGCAGAAGCTAGTAATAAATAACGCTGGACATTTTTCACACAGCATCATCTAGCCCCAAAGTAGCACAAGTACATGACAGATATACTAATTGTATGCTTTTTTTGTAAATACATATATATTATAAATAGTAAACACTCGAACGCGAGACAAATATTTGCAGATCATACAAACATTTGTGCCGCGGCGAAAATCGAACCCACGACCTTCTGTATCTCAGGCGGGCCTTCGCCCGCGCCACTGAGGTCGTCGACATGTAAAGATTTGTTTTGTTTCATATAATAAGTTTAGGTTTGTCATGATAAAAAAATTTAAAATTGTAATTTATTTTGTTGTTTGCCCTGGACTTGTAAGGATGTAGGAGTTCACAGGGGTTGTAGGAGTGTTCCGGGACTTGTAAGGTTTTTAGGAGTTTACAGAGGAGTAACCATAAACCCTGCAGGGTTTTTAGAGGTTGTCTAAAAGGTATTTTAGGAAGTAGCAGGGGTTTATAATGATTACAAGATTTTAAAGATATTATAGGGGTTGTCTCACTTTACCTGTCCGAAGCGACATGAGCGAAGAACATGACAGCAAGTGTCAAAGTTAGCGCAGCAGCAGACGTGTGGCCGCTAGGGGAGCCCGGGCCCGTCTCGCAGGTCTGCCGCGTTTGATAGAGCCGGGGGCGCTGGCCTGCCGGGTAGTAGGAGGACTCCCGCACCCACCAGTACGGACGATCTTCGAAGAACCACCTGAGATTTCACTTAGTATTTATTGATCGAGCCAGCAGTGATACCAGAGTCAAATATAAAGAATCTGAAGTTTGTTCTACTCGCTAATATCTGGAACGAGGCGGATTTGAGGCATAAATCTTGCATTTGATAGCCCAATTCATGAGGAAGGTTATAGGCTATTTAACATTACGATACGACGCTTAGGAGCTGAGAAAAAGAAATATAAGCGCGGTCGGATGATGCGACACGGTGGGCTGGGGGTGGAGGCCGAGAGCGGCCGTGATACAGCTAGTTGAAAATAAAAGAAACACAGCAGACACATACATAGTCCTGACCCCACACTAGTATTCCCTGTGTCGTGGGTATCAGAAATTACGAGTACCCTATTTTTTTGGGGAATAAATATTTTTGTATTTGTTGGTAACGATCTCTTGGCTTAGTAGGTACAGGCCCAGATAATAAGCGGGAGGTCGTGGGTTCGATCGGGACTAACCTAGCCTAGGTTGAATTTTCGGGATATTATAAATTCTTTTTAAGTTTTTTCGACGACATCTTTAGCTCAGTGGGCACCGCCTAAGACGTGGAAGCTTGCGGGTTCGATTCCCGCCACGGGACTAATGTTTGTATTATGTGTAAATATATATCTCTAGTCTGGATGTTTATATGTATAATAATAATGTATGGCAATACAAAAAAATATGTATATCAGTAGTATAGCAGACATTTAGTTCCCATAACACATGCTCTGCTTAGTTTGGGGATGATGCTGTGTGAAAAATATGTATATCAGTAGTATAGCAGACATTTAGTTCACATAACACAAGCTCTGCTTAATTTGGGGATGATGCTGTGTGAAAAATTTACAACATTATTTATTATATTTTCATTCATTAATATTAACTAAACTCGTTGAGAATACTGACCATTTCATGACAGTGTTGAGCCAGCCACCGAACGCCATGCATAGCAACAGTTGGGCTGCGAAGACGGAATCCAAGATTGACAGCAGCGGGAACAGCACCTCCATGATATTGTGAGGGTTGGAGACATTGTTCACAAACTCCCAGTAACTATCATAGTCACGGAAACTGGAAGGCAAAGTGTTACTTGTAAATAAACAAAATAAAGGTTCACAAATGTAATCCATACTCGGTACACAGATCTGTATGGAAACCAAGTATGGGGCAGTCAGAGACATGTCCAAACATTAGGTTGAAGTGACAAAATGGCAGGTCATATAGCTCGCAGAACAAATAACTGGAGAAATAAGGTTGACCACAAATCGTATGAAACAGTACTAAAGTACCCAACCTGACTTGAATTTTGAATTTCTACACTTGCACAGTACACAGATCTGTAAGGAAACCAAGTATGGGGCAGTCAGATACATGTCCAAACATTAGGTTAAAGTTACAAAAAGGCAGGTAATATAGCTTGCAGAAAAAAATAACTGGAGAAATAAGGTTGACTACAAATCATATGAAACAGTACAAAAAAACCCAACCTGACCTGAATTGACTTCTACACTTGCGCATGACCAAAACCTTTGCTCTTCCGAAACTCTACAGCTTCATACTCCAGTCCATAGTTCACAATTTTATAGTAACTCCTTTATGGTGCAAGCTGTACTACTATGGAATGCCCTACCTCTTTCTATAACAACATCAAAATCACTTGCTATTTTTAAAGTTATGGTATACAACCATTTCGTTTCCATAACTCAGAGCTGCTAGTTTATCCTTTTTTATATTATTACATACTTAGTATCACACATTATTATTATTTGTATGTATATTATATAGGATATGTGAATATGTTATTTATGTAGGTAGCTGAGTCTTACAGATATGAATGCAAAAATAAGGATGTTTGTTGCTAAGGATCTCGATATACAGCTGAACCGTTTGAATTAAATTTGAAATAGTTATAGTTTGTTTATAATATGTCTATAATAATTTATAAAGTGTTGCCTGAAGATTTTCAAACAGGGCAGAAACTTGCATAAAATAATAGTTCGGCTTTTGTGTGCATTCGTCATACTGACATGGTTATTTGGGTAGCCTACGAGCTTCATTCCACCCTACCTTCTCAGATAAAGGCTAGATGGCCGTGCTTGGATGAGCCTAGGTAAAAGTTGGGCAAAGCATCACGACTTAAGAACCAGCCCTAGAGCCATGTTTGTGCGATAGAATACGGACGTAAAGCAATACAGTACCAATCTTGAATTACTTCGATACAATTCACTCCGAGAGCGTAGATTTGCTCCATAGTGGCTGGCGTCTGTTGAGATTATGCTAAATCATAGTTGCTTATGTAATAACAAACATTTCCGGGATCACGTGGAATTTTACAGATAGTTTGAAAATGATTTGAATTTTTGAACCACCAGTCACGAAATCAAAACAAATGGTTGAACGACATAATATGACATTGACAGTGATATATATTATTGTCTGACTTTGACATTTATTGTGAAAATGTGACATAAACTGTGTACTAACTAGTAGTTCGTTCAAAAACAATAATTAAAAAGTGAAATCATCTATTTAATGCTGTCCCATATGCAATGCTAGTTTTAAAAAAATACTATAGATGTCACTAAAAAGCACCAACAAGCTTGGATTGTTGTACTACTCGACGAAAGATGACGCTACTCGCAACTTCCACGAGGACAAATTTATTAACAATCAAAATTACTGTTTTGAAAACATTTCAAGATTAGTTCTAGACAAAGTAAAAACCATATAAATGAGTGATTATATTAAACAAAACTAAAACCAGACAGAAACTTTAGCCTGTCTGTTCTTAGCTTTGCCTGGGTGATAGCTATTCAAAAATAGATGGCGCTAATACCTCTATAACGAGAAGTGTTTTGACCGATTTCAGTAGACATTTCAGATTCAACATAAATTAATTTTATGATACCTATACACGACCGCAGACCGCAAACCGCAATTAGAAACTGCCAATTACATTGAAATCGTAGTAGCAATGAGATAATAGCATACCCCAGGCATAGCGGAGAAATATAGCTATGCATCATCTGTTAGGTACGTACGTTATTACTGTAAATAAGCAGGTAATTGATACCTACTTACATCATTTTAGAACATCCGATACAACAATCGTAGTGGATAGTCACTTTGGCAGTATTTTGCTGTATGGGGGAAAAGTACGATCGTACAACGCGTACCAAAGAACGTGCATTCTTCCCTTTTCCTTACTGACAGTGACTTTATCTAAGTTATTACAAGTAAATCTTAGGACCTATTTATTTTGTATTCTACCGTACTTGATGAATTTTGATATATAAGTAGAAAACTTACGAGGGTACAAATTGCCAGCTAAGCGGTCGAGCAGAGGTCCCTGGCTCCCAGCTAGCGCGTTACCCGTATTATTGTTTTAATAATTGAGTAGGTATTATTCTGAGGTGGTACAGTTGCGAGCACAAGTTTTAAACAAACAATACTCTCTGTACAGTATGCGATTCGAAG
This sequence comes from Perizoma affinitatum, assembly GCA_961405105.1. Lineage (NCBI taxonomy): Eukaryota > Metazoa > Arthropoda > Insecta > Lepidoptera > Geometridae > Perizoma > Perizoma affinitatum. Next base: position 7,406,757 of record OY560207.1, read on the forward strand.
AACCGATTTCACCAAAACAATAACGGGTGTTTAGGTCCTAATCAAAGCTTTTGACATCAAAACTTATAGGATTCTGTCTTCATAATCAAAGGTTGCACTTAACCGAATGTTTTTTTTGTTGATGAACTCAAGCCTAAGGGCCGAGAGACCAGGTGGTTAGGTCGTAAACAAAGCTTTTTGACACATTTTTTCATAGGAATCTGTCATTATAATTTTCTCATAGGAATCTGTCATTATATTTTTTCATAGGAATCTGTCATTATAATCGATGATTATTTTGTTTATGAACTTCAAGCCAAAGGTTACCACTCTGAGGTTGAAAGATTTAATTTTTTACTCGTAGAGATGTTTTTGAACATTTAAATTCCATTCGTTCATACATATAAATGAATGAATAAAAATACTTCATTGAACACCACAAGAATTTTTTTAATACCCGGGGGGGGGTCTAAGCCCTAGCCACTTCGTACCGTTTATAGGTACCTACCTAAACCGCTAGACTACTTATTTATAAACAATGCTTAACGTCACCCGTAGAGGGTCTACGCCGTAGCCAATGTTTACGTCAATATTTTGTTTGACGACCTCTGTGGCGCAGTGAGCCTCTACGACGCAAGCGATGCTGGTTCGATTCCCGCTGCGGGACTCGTAGTTTCTGATACCCAAGACACAGGCAATCCTAGTGTGGGGTCAGCACGTATGTAATCCTAGTATGTATGTATATATTTAATAATTGAAAAAAAAAACGTATATTTTAAAATTAAGAATTTGTTCAGAATTTGTGTTCCTCACTGTACAAAGATGATTTCTCAGCTAGAGTGAATTTAATCTGCGGAGAGATGGAGAGAGAGATCCACACGAGAAAACTGTCTAGAGATATAGCTATAATAAAACTAGAACTAGATATACATTAATCTTGTTATCTTTGTAAAGTTATTTTCTAAATTGCAAGCAACATAAAAATAAAAATTAACTAAATGAGGTCGTCAATGCCTCAGTGGTGCGGCGAGCGAGTAGCCAGCTGCAACGTAAGAGGAGCTGGTTCGATTCCCACTGCGTTACAAATGATTGCATGTTCAGCAGGTATTTGTTTCGGGCCTGGGTGTTGTGGTATAACTAACCATACTAAGGTACTGATCGTTCCTGATAGCCCCGATACAGGAAATCCTAGTATGGGAACAGGACTATAATAGTTATTTAGGTATTTTGGGTCACAGATATTATAATACCAAATGTTAAGTGTTTATTTATAAATAAGTTAATTTTAGTATCAGGTGAGCGTATCCCTTTTTATGGTTTTTTTCAAACTATCATTGATATATCATAATTTTCACATAAAACGCGATGTTTACATGATTTGTCAGTTTGATTTAACTAGTACTTAGTTCGCCACTAAATTACTTAGATCTCGCGAAGTAGGTATCGTTTTTGCCCAGGTACCGAAACACCATATTTAGAATGAAACCTTTGCCCACCTAAAATTAGGGTGGATATAGGCTATATATACTATCCCGTTAAAATAAAATGAGTTTTTGCGAAGACCAATTTTGCAAAGTAAGTCGTTGAAAAAGCGTTCGAGCGAATACATATTTTACGAACGGCTAATTTTCATACGAGTATCAAACAAGCGAAGCGGTAGGCAGTAGGTAGCTAGTATTTCATAATATTAAAATTGATTATGCCTATCCCTTGATATATCTCGAGACCTAGCTCCATCTAGATCAGACGCGAACTCGTAAACGCTGTATGATCACGTAGAAATTATTGCATTAAAATATAATATCCCCCCTTTCTGGGAGTTTCACCCCAGCATGGAGAAATGGGGTGAAAATGGGGTAAAATTGATGTTTTCAGCTGAACTTTGCCGCAGATAAGCTTCAGTTGGGTATGTGCTATCTAAGTTGGTTCGTTACAATGGAAATACTAAGATAATTTTATTTTCTCTAAAATTAACGTACCTATATACACGAAGCCGACTGGGACACAAGAGTTGCGGGTTCAATTCCCGCTGCAGGACAACTACCTACTACTCGAATCCTAGTGTGGCGTCAGGACTATGTTTGTATCTTTTAGATGTTCATTTATTAAGTATGAACGGACTTTGAACCCCTAAAAACCAGGTATTTTGAAAAGTACCTACTATTAATCATTTGAGAGATAATATGTACTTTCCTAATATACGATATAGTGCCATCTATCGTATATTAGGAAAGTACATATTATCTGTATGACTTCGAAGAACTATAAAATGACATCAAAAAGAAAACCAATAATTCAATAACACAGTTTTAACTAACCACACTGGCATCTAATAATAAACGCCATTACTGAAATACCGCGACATAAAAACCTTTTTAAAAAATCACCACTTAAGTTCAAAGCATGTTTTAAACGCTCCTAATATGTCACAGTTAAAAGTATCGACCAATAAAGGAGCAATTAGTGTGGAGTTTTTTTTATAATTAGAGTAGTGATCGCATGCGGTTTCACTTTGTCATCGTAGTCCAAAACACCCTATAAATTGTGAGAAAAAGTATTTCTAGTGTAAACCTGTAGGACCTGGATCTTGAAAGTCTGTAGAGGTTCAAGATCTTTTGTCAAAACTGTATGAAGAACACGGTTGGTGGTGTTTACTCCATTTGCAAAGGGGTAGATCTTCTACCGGGCAGATCTATCTGATCCAATTGCCCGGGCTCCTAGGATATTTGTTTGACGGAAGTATTATCTAGATCGCGCAAGTAGATTTTTTAACCCAACCTGAACATATATTATACTAGCCTCTGCCCACGGCTTCGCCCGCGTGGTACCCGGATAAAAAGGTAGCCTATTTATTATTCTGATGTATAAGCTATATTATTGTAAAGTTTCATATAAATCCGTTCAGTAGTTTTTGCGTGAAAGTGTAACAAAAATATATCCATCCACACAAACTTTCGCGTTTATAATAGTAGTAGGATAGGAAGTAAAGATGGTGAAATGAACGCGTTCCCATCTCGTCCCACCACGGCGGAAGACTGCTCACCGGGGGGGGTTTTTAGCAGGTTTAAGTCACACTTACCCCCTTCCGTCACCTCCATGACGGAAGGGAAATGCGTGGGCATTTCCGCCCTTACCATAAAAAAGGATAGGATGTAAATACTCCACTTGCGCGATCTAGACATTTCGATGGCCGTCTCTGTGTTTTGTATCTGTTACCTATGCCCTTCGTTGATGTGATGTACCGTAGCTCAGTCATGTTGCGAAACATTTCGCTTCAACCGCAAAGCTATTGACATTGACATAATCTGTGATCAGAGAAAGATGTCACTCGTTATTTGAATCCGATCAAGCTCCTGTAATCTTTGGTGTGTCAGGGGCCGAGAGCGCCCGTGGCACAACTAGTATACCATAAAAGTAGACCACAGTATTCCTTTGACAAACGATCTTAGGCCACATACATCCATAGACTTCCTGTAACCTGCGATCGGTCCATCGGGTGAAGGGCCTTCCTAGACTGCATCGTGACAGAAACTACAAGTATCATGGTACCACAATACCCAGATCCGAGATAAATATCTGCAGTTTGTCCCGTAGCGGGATTTAAATCTGCAAAGCGTCCCAGTCAGATCCTTGCGAAATTAACTGCAAAATTCACTAATTCCTACTTTGAGTTGTACTCTTTTATTAACCAAATAACCTTTGTTCTACCTACAAGTATTATATTTATTACAAAAGTTTTTGAGTTTGATGGTAGGAATTATGGTATAGCGTGATTTAAAAATAATCCTGTACCTACCAATTATTATTATTATTCATTTATTTCAGATTACAAAATCCATATAATATTATCAATCACATAAAACTTAACACTAACATTCATGCATAGTAAAACATAATTAAATAAAATGAGACAATGAATTTAAAATCAATAAAATAAAAATAATAACAAAAATATAATTAAGTAAAATTGAATGATTAAGAAATAAAATTAATTAACAGGTGGATCCCATTACTATCTGCATCCACCTGTTCTGAATGGGACAGTCTGCCCGTTGCCGCTGCCTCGCGCACGCTGGTGAAGGGAAGCGACTTTCTTGCGAATAATCGCGTGAAAGCCATCCGTGCGCGCCTCCGCAAACATTCCCGATGCGCTGCAAAAGTGAGGCAGCCGCATCAGCATCCTGAAGATATTGTTGTATTGGACTCGCAGAGAGCTGGCAGCCCGCCGGGTGTGGTTTAACCAGAGGCTGCTCGAGTAGAAGGACTGGCAGTAAGCCTTAAATAAAGTGATTTTCACTTCTCTCGAAAGCGAGTGAACCTGCGTGCGAGCATGTTACCCCGGACTGCCAGCGCTCTGCGCTCCCTTTCAATATCCTCATCATCTTTTAAATCCTCGGTGACAATATGCCCTAGGTATTTAAAACTTTTAACCACTTTTAGAGCCGCACCATTTAGCATAATTGGCGGAACATGGCTTGGTCGAACTCTCCCACTCTTAAAAACGAGGACTTCGCTCTTTTTAGAGTTATATCTCAATCCATGTTCAGCCGCATAAGCCTCACAGATCTTTACCAGCTGGCGTATAGAGCCCACCGATGGTCCCAGCAGCACCATGTCATCCGCGTAACTCAGGTTGTTTACGGCGACTCCATCTATAAAACAACCTGTGTGGGTGCTGCTGAGCTCGCCGATGAGATCATTAACATAAAGGTGGAACAGCAGAGGAGATGTTATCCCGCCTTGCCGCACACCGCAGTCCATGCCGTATGCATCGGACAACGCACCCGCCCATCTCACCTGGTTTCGCTGGTAGTGATACCAGTTTTTCAGAATGGAGACGATATCAGCCGGCACACCCGTCAGCCCCAGCCTGTACCAAAGCTTATCCTAAAGAACCGTATCAAAAGCCTTGGACAGGTCCAGGAAGCAAGCGTACACCGGCGTCTTCCTCTCCGTGTAGTACCTGACAGCCTGCTTTAGACATAAGATCGCGCTCTCCGTCGAGAGCCCAGCCCTAAAACCGAACTGGGCATCGTGAAGGTGGACGTGTCGCAGCATTACGTCATTAAGCAGGCTGTCTAGGATCTTTGCCATTGTGGTCGCTAGTGAGATGGGCCGATAGTTGTTTTTGTCCGACGCATCTCCAGTTTTGCATTTTACAATCGGTACCACTATAGTTTTAGTTAGCTCTTCAGGTAAGTACCCATGACACAAACACAGATTGTAAAACATGGAGAGCACGCGCGGCAGATGAACACCCGCATATCTCAGATGCACAATGCTGAGACTGTCATGCCCCGGAGATTTGCCTCGTTGCATAGATTGAATAATTTTTCTCACTTCTTTGGCTTTAAAACTTGTGGTTCTCTCGTGTATGACAGTCCCAACATCGGTCATCCTAGAAGCGGTAGGGTCCTGCGGCAGATTTACATTAAAGTGATCTTTAAAAAGATTAGCTATCACTTTATGGTCCAATGGTTGGACCAGTAAATTTTGAAAAACCCGTGATATGTCCGTCACGTCCCGACCTCTGTGGCGCAGTGGGCGAAGGCCCGCCTGAGACGCAGAAGGTTGCGAGTTCGATTCCCGCTGCGGGACAAATGTTTGTAATCTTTGTCTCGGGTCTGGGTGTTTCTATGTATAATATGTATGTATTTACAAAAAAAAGTATATAAGTAGTATATCAGTCATGTAGTTACCATAATACAAGCTCTGCTTAGTTTGGGGCTAGATGATGCTGTGTGAAAAATGTCCAACATTATTTATTTATTTATTTATTTACGTATAGCAGCTAGCTGACGTGAATCTGTCAAACCATCCTTGAAATCATACAAAACGATTATAAAATACTGAATCACAACGGTTCATCATCATCACGTTCACATTTCATTATATATCGCATCGCCCTCTTATGACTTGTAGCGTTACAAACTATCTAAAAACCACGATTGCAAAAATAACCATAGTTTTCGAGAAAAAATTTAATAGACCAAAAAACAGTCTCTTACCCCAAACACATGCCAGCTCATTGCGTTGTGGGTAAAAATTAACACCAACAAACGTCACCCTCTATTATTTTATAAGTAGACATATACACACTATAGGGGAGTGGTAATGTGATATTCCTGTTTGTTTTGAACTTGATTGCGGATGAACGCTTTTACAATGCTGTATCGTAATGCATTTAGGATGATTGGTGTAGGTATTAGACAAAAGGGGTGACTAGACAAATACCACTTTCTGTTGGCGTTAACGCCTGCAAGATTGAATTGTATGGGAATGAGATTAGCTGTTAAAATGTCATATTACTACTGTCAAGTTTTTCCTTGACTAATTTACGTTAGCGTGAAAGGCAAACTAAGCTTGAGGTCCCAGTTTTCCACTGACATGCGGTTAATTTTAGTTTTTCATTATTTAAATAATGTTAACATTGTAAAAAAATATATATTTTAGAATATAATTACGACTATACCACGTACTTTACTATTCTCCTGCTGACGTTTCGTAAGTACGTGGTATAGTCGTAATTATATTCTAAAATGATACCAAACCACGGTAATTTTAATTCCGTAAGTATTGTCTTCCTATGTTGCAAATCTCTTTGAGTAACCGGAGACAATAGAAGGCGATTCATTTACTTTAAATCAGTGCTGCACCTTTCCTAGGTTTGGTGCAGCATTATGCTGAGACAGGGACCTTTTGACCCCACACAACACATCTAAAAAGATGTGTTCATATGGTTTTAATGTTTATATATATATATTTTTTTTTAATGTAGCTATTTTGTCACCTGTTGTGTTGTGTTGTGGTTAATAAATGTTTTTTCTTTCTTTCTTTCTTTCTTTCTTTCTAATTATCTACATCCTTAGGTTGTCTGAAATAATGGCTTTCAGCGATAGGACTGCAGATTGTGTTTTTCATAAAATGCGAGTGTTTATCTATCTATCTGCTCAAAATTGTCTCCTGTCCATGGACCTCAAGCAGCTCAATTTGTTGCCATAGAACTAACTATAAGTTACATCAATGTCATTTATAATAATTTAATCCAGATAACTCCCAGCGAAATCACTCGAATAAAACATAAAAATCATAAACAACCCAATTCCAATATTTATCATTGAGACAAGTGTGCTAACAAAGGGCACAGGTGCTGACGGCGCCCCCTGCTGGTTATTTGACACACTATTAATTCGGATTTAGCCGGATTTAAACGGATTAAGGGGGATTTTCGAATGAAAAGTGGCGTGGGTGTGTTTTATTTTTTAAGAGCTTTTATGCTATTTACTTTGTCATGACATTATGTCTTCCAATAACTTACTTGGTTAATTTACAGTTTAGTTTCCCGTTTGCATCAAGCAAGGCATAGACTTTCCGTTTCTTTTTAGTGACGATTTTTTTGTGACGTATTCCTGTGGAAAATAATATGTCAGTGAGACACGATTAAGTCTTTGTCTTTTTTTAAGGTTTGCCTAAATAGAGGTGTTGACATGCGTTAAATAAATAAACACACAACAGACACATGCATAATCCTGTCCCCAAATTAGGATTCCATATACAGTGGGTGTCAAAAACTACGAGTACAATGGTGGTATCTGGTAACACCCAGACCGGGAACAAATATCTGCGGAACATGCAAACATTTTTCCCGCATCGGGAATCGAACCCGCACCTTTTGCATCGCAGATAGCCATCGGGTTCGCCACAAATAAATAATAGGTAAGTACCTACTTACAAAAATATTTGTTTATCCGTTAATTTCCTTCCTTAATAAGAAAATACAAAGTACAATTTATAACACCAAATAATAACGACCACAAAAACGTACAACTGCTAAAATAGTCAATAAGTATTTACAACTAAAAAAAATAGGACTTTCTTTACAAAATGCAAAAACCGATTGACTTGTAAGTTGTACCAACATTAAAAAAAAAAGCTGTCGAATAAAACCTTTTCCTCGCCGCCATTTCAAGGGCGTTCCTAATACAAAAAAATGTCGTTCCGAAACCAAAATGTTTTGTCTTGTTTGACAAAGCAATCGGGTGCGTTTAATGGCAAGGGTCGCCGCATTCATTCTTCTAGGCATAGAGAAATTGTTTATCTTTCACCACCTTACAGTAGTATTTTATTGTTATATTGCGACTGTAACGTAATTAACAGACTACCGCAATTTTGTGGGCACAGAAATGGGTGATTCCATTGTTTTCGCGTCAAATTTTTGAGAATTTTGACAATGTTGTCGGCAAAACTTTTGATGGCCCGGGTTGTAAATAATTATTAGGTAAAATTTTGGATTTTTGTAAAATATTATTACCAATCGAAGTACCTTACTCAGGTTAGGTTCAATGATTACGAAATTATGAGGCTGTAAAGCTATTATACTGGCAAAAACTGACTACATATTTGCAAAATAATTCCTTTATGAACGTGGTTTATTAAAAACACACTTTTTTTAAGGTAGGTACACGAAACAACTTGAGGATTAAAGAAAAGCAAAAACACATTTCCCTTACCCATAAAAACAAATTCTATTTTTAATTACTCTACCCTCTGTCAAACGAGTAGGTAATTTATTTTGTACAACAGTTTCTTCAAACAATCGAGTCAATTAAAATCAATTATAACATTTATATGGTCCTAGGATCGTCAAGTTTTTTTTTACCCCACACAACCCTTTTTGTCAAACAAATCACAAACATAATTAACAAACGAACCTAATCACACACCCCTCATAAACAGAATAATACGCATAATACAATCATCCCTCGCTTAAACACATAATACACAAACAGTTTCTTTTTTATTATTAAAATTTTCGTCAGGCAACCCTCACGTCCCGAGGCACTCATGAAAATAAAATCATGACGCGACCTGCGCAGATTGAATTCAAAATTGGAATCAAAGACAAGCCTTTTTTCTTTTTTTTATGGCATGCATGGGTCGCCAGTGCTAAATTTTTGATAGTGAGGTCTGAATTGTTTTTTTGGGCCGAATCAAAGTTTTTATTGCAACATTAAAGGGTGAGGAGACATTGATTGAAAATTAGGATACTTCTTGACTTTGTTTAGTGTGGGAGGTGAACCATGCAATAAAATTGTTCCATGCATATTTATGCTTATTTACGTCGACTTGCAAAAGTGGTATTATCGGCCGCCACAATCTCAGTAAACAAATTCTAATATTAAATACAAATATATTTATTAGCCACTTAGTAGGTTACTATTTTAAAATTCTGGTGGTCTCGCACGAGGGCTAACCTGTATTTCGGGAGGCCGATTACAAAAAATACCATTACCAATAAACTGAGCTAAGTTACTATACAAATTACAAAACAAAAATTACTATAGGTATTACAAATTTTACAGAATGAAAACCTTGACTTATCAGCTAGGTCAAGGTTTTCATTCTGTACCAACCAAATTGTATAAGTGTCTAAATTTTTTGCCTATTCAGAATACATCCAACTTTTTCATCAAATTCGACCGAGGAAATAAAAGCCTACCCTATCCTTGCCACTATCCGAATGTTACCTTAGAGTAAATGAAATATACAAGCATAAATATAGTTAGTGAATAACATGGAATGTTGTAGTATGGAGGTGGCTAACCGTTTGCCATGACACTCTTTGTGGGAGGACTATGTTAAGCAGTTACCTCTATGCAGACAGTTTGTGATGATACATGTTGTTTTTGCCCGTGGACTTACCTAAATAAAATACAGCAAAATGGTTTGTTAGAGAAAAAAATGTTTTACGTCTACACCCAAGAGATACGCAAAAATTGACAATTAACAAATTTAAAAACGTAATTAAAAAACAACTTTATAAAAAGGCATACTATAAAATATCTGATTATTTATATGATAAAAACTCTTGGGATTGAAAATGCTCCAACTCGTTGTAAAAGGATCATTAAAAAGAATAACCAGCCTTGTTTTCTTGCCTTTCTTTCCTGGCTTGCTCGCGGAAGAATAGGCAGTAGCAGTATAAAACCGACGTTTCAAAGTGATCCTTGTGATTTTAATGAATAAATTAATTTTGACTTTGACCTGTCTTAAAAATACTTAGGCAATTTTAGGCTATGCTTTTGCTAGTTACTTATACTTTATACGTGCACAGAATTGTAATAGATTTTGTCTAATGATGTTGCATACGGCTCAAACGTGCAAACATTTTCATTTAGGTATATTCGCCAGCAATATCTGCCTACAACATAATGCATAGACGTGCACATTTTTATTTTGACAACGGTGGAGTTAATTTATTACTATTAACGTCTGCTTACGGCGCAAATGTGCATAGAGCTTGCATAGACGTACAAATTGTATCTCTTAGAGAAAGGTAGGCCTTTACTTTTTAATCCGGGCAGGTCGTAAACGCCGGCCGGCGGGCTTAACGGATATACCGGCGCAATCATCCAGCTATCTGCACTATTTTTCCCGGTTAAAATGTAGCATTGTTCCTTTGGGAGGTCGCCTCTGATGTATGCTTTATTTAGGTAAGATTTTGTCAGGGTCGCGTACAAAACAGAGCACCTTAGCTGCCTATTTCTAGAATTGTTGAAGAGTTTTGTAATTTGGCATATCGTAAATTGGATATTCGGCAAGCCTATTATTTTTTGTGGAGGCAGGGAAAGTAGGTATCTTTAATTATATGTTCAAGTAAATACTTCCTTAATAAGTAGTTATCTATCTTATAGATACATTTAAAAACTGAAAGACTAATTAATGCGTTTTAGTGAGATAAGTATGCTTAAGTCATTGCTTCAGCAGACAGCTATAACTTTAGATTTGAAGGTAAAAGTAATACAAACATTTGAATTTGTTTGATTAATAACAAAAAAAAGGAAGAAATTGCGATGAACGGAATCAGTAACATGAATGTGATATTATGGACACATTTAAAGGCAGAGAACGGTGTGGTGTAGGGTTGTTATAGGTACACATATTAATTAATACATTAAGTAAATACCTAATACACTTTTCTACAGAAAAGTGACCAAAAAGTGTAAACCAGTGTCAAAAAAACGACAAAAGACTTTAACAAAACTTAAACCCTGTCTCTATTTTAGGTAGACCCTTTTGAATAAGTATAAATATTTCGACCAGCCATGACTAAATCATTTAGTCATCGTCCACACAACTTTACAATACGAAACAAGATTATTTACACAGCTATGGTGACCGAGCCTAATCATTTGCTACTGGTAGCGAAATAAAACAAAATATAACAGCGGGGTACCAGACATTATGACGAAAATAAAACCTTTTTGAACAATTACGAGCCGATTTCTGAACGCAACCATAAAGTCACATTTCACGAAACGTCAAAATGTTTCCCGCGCTTCATTTGTTTCTATTTTTTTGTTTTGTATTTCGAACGCTTTGTTTGATTTGCTTGGGGTTGTAAAAGAAAAATGTAGGAGAAATTGTAGCAATTTCGTGCAGTCATAAAGTATTGGTTTTTGGAAATTGGTATCAACCACGTCACCAAAACCTTTTCGGGGCTAGTAAATCATTGTATACCTACTTAGTCAATACTTATTTTATTATGATAAAAATTAGGGCAATACCTTTTTGTTACTTAAACTATTTAAAAATACCCAGCTGTTTATTTGCCTTTTCTCGGCTTTTTTATCGGAACACTTTTTGTAGAGCAGGACACTAGCTAGTTATACAACCTACAAGACACGATCTTACAATAAATTATTTCACGAATCTCAAACTCAAGCATAGATTTAAATTTATTTATTATATATGTTGACCGATGACGTCCGTTTTAATTTAATTTGTAAACAATTTATCAAAAAATTAAGGTAAGCAAATAAGGTAATACTATTGTAAACCTGGCCATTCTGTACCAAATCAATATTTGTATTCTGCTTGAGTCAGATTCCGATTGAGATTTCTTTTGGAATACGGGCCCGACATGCTTCAACTTGATGAAATGAAATGAAAAACATATTAAATAGACGTAAAAAACTAATCATGAGCATTCTGTATTTTTTTTTGTTCACTAAAAGTATTGCTAAACTAAATAATAGCTTATTAGGATGAAATAAATAGAAATGAGGTAGGTAAGTAGATAAATAAGAGGTACATAACTAGCCAATGTGTTTTTAAGCAGACAGGCTACATAAAAACACATTCGCTTCACAAACACATTGAGACTCTGCCTACCCCACGTGGTACAAAGCGTAAATGTATATGTTTCAATTAAACTTATCCTATCAACAAGAACTTTATTAATGCAGCAGACATTTATTGTCTCAGATACCGACTGCAGACGGCAACAAATTATCCCGCCATTTATCGGTACCGTTCCCGCCAGAATTAACGTCATTTAAACCGTTTCGCTGGTGCGTTCCTAAGCTAGCTGGAGTTATTCATTCCACAGTTATTTATTCAACTCATAAAGATATTGTAAACTCTAGGTAGGTATAAGTGTTCTTCACCCAAGCCCGTAGTTCCTACTTCCTACCCTAATATTATAAATGCGAAGTTTTAGATTATGGATGTTTAGATCTTTGTTTGTTTGTAACTGCTATATTTGGATTTTTCGATATTCCACCCCTGAGGAACCGCACCCATGAAGATAAAGTTCGTATGAAAAGACTAAACGCGGATGAAATTGTTGGGCGCTCCACTAGTTGAAACATGAATCCAGTCTAAAAGCAATACCGCATTACCGTCAATATGTAATTCCACTCTGTTATTATTATCTACGTACGTAATAATTACAGAGAAAGAAACAAAATATTTTTTTTGCCGACTTCAAAAAAAGAGGAGGTTCTTAATTCGGCTGTATTTTTTTAATGTGTATTTATAACTTGATATCTTCGCCCATGTTAACTGATTTTGATAATTATTTTATTGTTGCCTATAGAATGATCCCGAAGTGGTATCATAACAGTTTTATTCCTAAGTAATTGCAATGTCCCGTAAAACTTAACTTAAGAACATCATCATATAATGAAATCACAACTAGCAGATTTTTTTTGTGGGCTATGTTACTTTTTTTTTTTTTTATCTGAAAGAGTGTCATTCCGAGGGAGGAAAATAACGTAAGCACGTGAGAATCGGATAATAGAGTACCTACATAATAGAATAGAATAGAATAGAACCGTACTTAATAATTCTTAAAAGTTATCTGTCTCTGAAGAACTACATCTGAACTGAAGAGCGCTTGGAAAAACACCATTTCGTTCAGAAGCGCTCGCCCGCGGATGAACAGCTATCATTGGCGGCTGGCAGCGAGGAAAGCGCTTACATTGTTTTATTATCAAGCTATTAAGCGCTGCAGCGGAGCTACTGAGATCTACTCAAATGGGCATTGAGAACGTAACTTTTGCGTTTAGAATTATTTTATAAATTAGATGAGTAACAAGGTATTTAGGTGCGGGAATGCCTTTGATATTTCCCGTCTACTTAGCTCATTCATAGGAATCGATAAATGTTATTGAACGAAAATCAAAAGAATGAACCCAGAAATGGATGCTCTCTTACTGATAATGATTTTGATGAGGATAATTGTTTATTTACGTAAGTTGGTACTTAAACATAAAAAACAGGTAATTAAAATTGAAACGTATCATATTGAAATAAAAAACGGTCGGTAATGAAGGGATTTATGTTTTCAGTATAGCTACATTTTCTACAGCAATGTGTGAGATCGATAATAATGACGCAAAAACTTGCGATAATATTGACCGCTATAAAAGTTCTGTGTGGGCCTTAACTTAACCTCTACCTTTACCAGCATATAGTAATCTATGAGATGGACTTTTTAGACCAACCAACCTATAAAAACGTGGCATTTATCTATTTAAATTAGCATGGAATTAAAATCTTACCCTGTTATTCATAAACACTTGTTAACTTTAGCAGCACGCTAAAAGTTGTCTGCCTCTGTCTTTTGTTTAGTATTAGAAAAGGACAGCATTTCATATTAGCGAGCGATTATGAATAAGAGGGTTTCAATGCAAACGATATATAAAGGTGGGTAATCATTTAAACTCTTTTTACGGTTCATACAAAGTAAGTAAGTTTATCAAAATAAAACAAAATTACTAATTTATGAATTTCGAAACGAATCAAGTTACATAGTAGTGCTTCCCCACTGCACGCTGAATAAAAGCGAGAAAATTACTTTTACCGACCTCCAAGCACGAAACGCCGTAACCACCCTCTCTTTTCATCCCTCTCCAACCTAGTATTTTCAATTCTCCCTCTCTTTCGCACGTACTGTGGAAAACCAGGCGAAGTAAGCTTTTCTTCGGGGTAAATTCGCGGATCGCCGTTGCCTTTCATGATGGCCGATTATACAATACAATACGGCCCAAAACTCTCTAAACGCTTTTCCTGGGAGTTTCCACGTGAAAATGGTCACGGACTTTTAGTCCAGAATGTTGGAGCGAAACAGGCTTTTATCTACGCGCCGCTATTGGCTGTTTCAAAAAAACTACAGAGCTTGTGATTGGCCAAAACAAATTGCCCGCGGCGTTGTTTATTGTTCTGTTTTTGAAAACGTCGTATGTGATTTTCTTTTTAAATCTAAAATGGCGTAAGGTGCTCTACTTATTATGAAATGATGGCATTTTGGTTCGGAAAATGCTCGGTTTTTACACAGAAGTTCCAAATGTTGAATGAAATTGCAGGATTAGAACAATTATACTCGTTTTTCTTCGGACCATAGAGTTATAACTCTAAGAAATGACTATAGAATGACTATACCTAGGTAGGTAGATAATACTCAGTATTAAAATGATGACCTCGCCTGTCTCGCATTGTCGATGAAAATATCACTTGGCTATGAGTTTCTAACAAGAGACAAATGATGTTTTGATTTATGGCCAATGATAATCTGCTATCTGAATAGGTATGTATGGCAGATTGTTCATAAGACTTTGGTTGACTGAACTACCGAATACTACCGAATACCTCCTTAACACATTGTGAATCATTTTGTAACTACACATGTTTTTTTTTATAAACTTTAAAACCCCCAATATAATAGGTATTTTAACGGGAACAAATACAGTTATCCAAGATCGAGCAGGAATAACTCTACTTAATCAAAGGTGCCAATTTATTATCAAATATTGATTACAAAAACAAGAATAATGAAGAAGCATAAAATATAACAAACTTTTTTGAAAACCTTGCACCTGTTATAATACGACAACTTCATTTGTCAAAGTATGGTGAAATGCATTTTTCAATACCGAGTCTAATGAAATTATTTACACTCTAAACAAAAACACCGAAACGAATCATAATTTGCTACCGAATTTCTGGAGATTCGGGTGATCGGCGCAGCGGGAACCACGGGCAATACAATGTGGTAAGTTGGTAGCATTGATTGTTCTATTTTCAAACCTTTTTCATAGTATTGATGGGTTTTATTTTTTCTAAATTCTTTGGTAAGCGTAACTTATTTTTTTACCTAGAGCTAACAAAATTGCTTAGGGTAAAGTAGCTAGAAAGTTAATAAGTTAGCGTTTAGTTTATTGTTATTGAGTGTGGTCGTTATGGGTTACTTGGTAACATCGGTTGTTCAATTTTCATATTATTTAGGTATTGGTGCGCTTTTTTTAATTGTCTTTTTTGTTTGCTATATGCTATGCCAAGTGTAACTTATTTTTTACGTAGAGCTGATAGAATTGATTTTCTAGGGGGGTAAATTTAATAAGTTAGTATTTAATCTATTTTTAGCGTGTGTCTGCGTTGTGGGTATTGTGGTTAACGGGTCTTTATCGCGTTTACCTTTTTTATTATATTCCCGACGTTTCGACTGTATTGCAACAGCCGGGGATGACCACGATGAAAAAGGTAAACGCGATAAAGACCCGTTAAACTTATAATTATGTTATCTAATCGCGAAAGTTTGAAAAGTACTAGGTATTGTGGTGTCAATTTTGTACAGCATTTTCTTTAGATAGGCAACACTGCAGTATTTTTCTGAGGGCCTGAAATCGAGACCCAATTTTCGTAATGATTTCACAATTAGGTAAGTGTCGTAATATTGCGTTAGCCTTCTGTCGATCCAGTTTAAATCTTAATTTTGACGTTTTTTGTGAGAATTGTAAATTTTGGAGTACTTAAAATAGGAATATTGTAAGCAAGCAACACACAAAACATTCGCTTAATGGCTAACGCATAAACTACACTAATAAGTTATATTATTTAAATAAGATCATACTTATAGTTATTCCCTTTTAATCAAAGGGTGCCTGGAAGAAGCTCGCTTTAAACTAAAAAGCCGCAATTTGAGTTAAAAAAAAATAAAACGAAAATCGTTTCATATTTTTTTATTTTGTACTTTTACTAATTTCTTTATTTTGTAATATTTTATGCTACTTACCTATCTATCTACTGTTATCTATCTAAATGAAAAGGAAAAGTTTTGGCATGTCTATGCAGATAGCGCCCCCGATAGAGCGCCGCGGAGGCAATTTTTCATGTCGTATCTTTATCGCAACGTTAAATAATAGACTTGCCTTCATCCGTTTACTAGTGGTGTACCTAACCAGTCTCAATCTTGTTTTTGATAAATACCTACGAAATAAAATTAGTCTTTATAACAGAATCGAATATTTTTTTCAACACTTAGCATATCCATTTTTATACTCTTCATAACTTGTAGCCTTCATGGTATTGTATATTTTGACGCTTATTTCCTTGACGATAGTTTCCAAACCTACATTTTCAAAGCACAAAAGATAACATCTTAGTATTTTTAAAAGATCTATCTTACAATACCCCTACCTTTTGGATACACAAATAAAGAACACACTGAATAATTACATGCATGTAAAGTGAAAATACTCCTAAGTTAATGTTTGCAACGAATACATACTTACTTTTTCAAATTCCAGTACTAATGGACATGGCAAGACTGAAGGATTTTATCCATTTTTTGGGGACTTCGGAACCCAAAAAAGGACTGCGTATTTATAGTCGATTTATAGTCTTAACTTTGCCCCATTTCTAGTGTCCATAAAATATTCACGAAGTTTATTTTTCATTAACCGACGCTCAGCCTCCATAATTGCGCCGGTTTTCTCCGAAAATATCAGAAAAATAATCTTTCCGTAGAAATTTATGAGTGAAATCGTTTTAAGATGACGAGCTTGGCGTTTCATATCAGTCTTGAAATCTATGTTCATATTTAGTACGTCATTCGTGGCCAAGTTATACTTAGGTTATTGGGCTTAGCGAAAATTTAAATCGAAATTAACAGATTCAGATTTGTTTATTAGCGAAACATGGATTATAGTATGTGGCAAGAAGTAGGTATAGCCAGCATACAAGCATGCAAAATTACAAATTAATATAAAAGTCTAACATGTAATAATTATATTAATTAAAATTAAATGAAGGTATATACATACAGTAACCATAGAATATTAGTTATGTACAAATATTATAGTTAATAATTTATTAAAAAAACTGAGGTCAGCAGCTGAGCGTGTCCTCCAAAGTGCCTCCAACCTACCGAACGAACGTGGTCTTATTGTAAAAATGTACAACGTATTGTACTTTAGTTACAATATTTTAAAACCCACAACTCTTGTATTCCATCACGTACCTATTGCAGTACTCTCTGGTGATGTGTGGTGATAAAACCTATCCTATAACCATCCCTTACATTAGATATGCAAGGGACTTATGACATAGTAACAGACAAACAAACATTCCTTAGATACCTACTCCAAACGCTTGCTAGATTCCTCACAAAACTATTTTCCAAAAATCCTCCATTTTGATTATGGAACGCAGAAATTTAAAATACTCTCATTTTGTTTTAATTTCCCGGCACAACTAGACTTTTACGCCCATAGAGATATTACTAATTACGTACTCCTTAGATTCGTATAAAACATGTCCTGAATAATTCTGCCATCATGGCCGCCCTAAGTCATAGACAATTGGCTCCGCTTTATTCGCATAACATTTATTGTCCTTATCGGCCAGTTTCTATTACAGATATTCATCTTGTGTCGTATTAAGGGAGCGTATTTACTTGTGACGAATTTTAGGAGCATTCAGACGGTAGTATTGAGATTTTCGGCCATAAAAGTGTGGGCCGAAAATTTTCTCGAAAATCTGTGTTGCGGTTTTGAAGTTTTGCGGTTATTATTTTTTTATTGGACATCCTCAGATCCATACTCTGTACGCAGATCTGTAAGGATATTAAGTACATAATGGGTAGTCAGAGACACGTCCAACCAAACCATTTGGCACTTTAAATAATCCTTCTATTACAAATGCGAAAGAATCGGTAATGGCTGCTAATTGTTGATAATCTTTGCAATGGCTGAAACAATTTTGGAACGGGTATACTTTCTTCGTTATAGAGTTACACATAATCGTTTGAAACGATTTAGCTATTCCATGTTGCATTTTTTTAAGCTTAACTAATTTTGACAGAACAAAAAATATTACGTCGTCTTTTTTATTTCAGGTAAATTTAATCTTAAAGTTGAATAAAAGTTTAGTATAAGTCAATGCGACACAAAATCGTTAAATGTCTATTTGTCCGTTCGTTAGTCACATCTCGGTGTGACGAACGAATAATAAGTACTTAACATAAAGACCGTATGTGGTTTCTTTCGGCTTAATTAAATGCCCGAATTCAGTCGCAAAACTATACGTCTCTATTGTTGACTTACGCGAAGCAATTCTGCTGATCTATTTGATTATTTTTATTCTCACATTTGCTTCTGTTGAGATATTAGTTATATTACTTCACCTACTTTTTGATAGAGATTTTTTAATAAATAGTTTAGTTTACGATGGAAAAATATGGTGAGGAATCGAAAAACAAATTTTATGCTCAAAAATAATGCATGTCATGTGCTATGTGTTAGTCACACCATTTAACTTTATATTGATATCGCATGCCCCTTTAAAAAAATCACCGCATCTTATCTAAAACCTTCTTTAAATTTGAGATTGGATCAAACATTTGAAAGTTGTCGTCGGGCACTCGATAAACATGCATACGTAAAGAGGGTTGTTATAGGTATTGGTATAGTATGAGTACCTACTACAGCGCTCATTATTGTTAACTTTATTCAGAGAGCGAAGATCTCAATTAACTACATAACGACATTGAACAGTCTAGATGGCTCAGGAGGCGCGTAGGGCGATCATGTTCAGTTCTACTTATAAGTAGGCTAAGTTTCTTTTTTTATTGTTTTTACATTTCATTTAATTTATTTTTAAAAAAATATAGCAAATCGACGAAAAATTGTGGTTTTGGTTTGAAACAGTTTTTTTTATCAAACATTTAACTGAATTATCCTATTAGTATATAATTATGTCATGTAGTTCCCATAACACAAGCTTTGCCTTTTTATTTTTATCCACAAACCAACATAACCATAGTCACCCTACTTAGATAGCAGTTTGTCTTGTTCACTTATCATTTATTAGCATTTTATCTGCTTGTATATAAATGGTGGACATCCATGTTATAGTCGGATTATTATTCCTCTTTTTCGAGAGAACAGTTCTGTTTTGTACACTCTTAGTCAGATTATTTTATTGGTTTAAGTAGGTATCTACTCTACCCACTACCCACAGTTAACTACTAATATTAGGTATCAATATATATAGGTTATGCCTATATAACCTATATAGGCATTCTAGGCAACAGGAAGGTAGTAACCCATAACCACGTAACCCATATCAGGTATGTTTTGTAGTGAAGTGCTTCTATTTACCAAAACAAACACTTTATTTCAACCAACAACAGATAGTTTTTCAAAAGCTTATTATTTTCAAACACTGAGTAAAGTCTTCCAATACTCCATATACATAAAAACCGATCACGATTTTCATTTTGTGAAATTGCGCGGAATTAATCAAACAGTTACCTGAAAAATTACGAAAATCGATTTACGCGGTGTTGTTAGAAAGCCGACGATTCAATGTTCCTTAGTTATGTCTCTTCCTAGCATGATATTGAGCAGTGTGATGGCTTAATGTCACCACTAGCTAAATTGTCCAATAAGTCTCAGTTTATTGGCCGCCTTAATAAGGCTTCAATGAACGTCCGTGATAGATTACTCACCGTGAGAAGATTCCGTCGGATTTACGTGTGGCTAAATTGCTTTTATGGGAGACTAGTAGAACCCGCGACTTCATCCGCTCCAAATTTATGTGGTTCTTAAAAAAAAGCGTTTTAAATTTTTTAAGAGTCGGCAACATGCGTGTGTTACCTCTGGTGTTGCAAGCGTCCATAGGTTACGGTAACCGCTTATACCAACAAGTGGATCGTATGCTTGTTTGCTACATTAGTGGTATAAAAAAAACTATTCTCGGTGAACTCTCTAGGGGAGGAGTTTCGGCAAATAAAAACCCAACAGATTCATACATAGTCCTGAACCCACACAAGGATTCCCTGTGTCGTTGGTATCAGGAACTACGAGTACCGTGTTACCACAACAACCAGGAACAATTATCTGTAGAACATATAAACATATTTGTTCCGCAGCGGGAATCGAGCTCGCACCTCTTGCTTCGCTGCCGGCAACTCACCCACCGCGCCATTGTCACCCCTTAGTGTTACTACACTTATAAAAGAACCTACCCTCATTTCAGGTCTGTAAGAATTATGGTTTTCGATGACTCTAGAAGGTATAAATGCGGAGTGCAGGCCGTGTTGGTTATCTGTTTTTCGATCTGGAGGTCGTGGGTTCGAACCCGGTCGTGCACCAATATATATTCCACTCTAAAAATTATGTGCTCACTATAACTCGTGCTCAAAACGACGAAGGAAAACATCGTGACGAAACCGATATGCCCTAAAACCAAAATTCGAAGGCATGCGCCATCGATTAGAGTTCCAATAAGCGGCATGCAATCCATCATGTGGAATGCTAACTTCTTGCAAAACGTGGGAATGTCAAATATAATGTTTGGACGTGCCTGTGACTAGGTACCTCTTCCTTATCCTCAAAGATCTACGCGCTGAGTATGTATCTGAGGATGTCCATCATGGGGAATTACCCATGGGGATCATTATAGACTAATAATGGGGAATACGTCGTGAGCGTGTTTATTTTCATATTTCTCAGTCAGTTCGACTGAGAAATATACACGCACGAAAATAAACACGCCTTGCCCAAACTGAGGCCAAACAAAAAAAAACAAAGACAAAGGCTGTCAGAGTTCGCGTGGATATATTTCTAGCCACCGTGCTCTACACATCAAAAATAACCTATCTATTTGTGTATAATTATTTTATGATTTCAACGATTTTAACAAACTATCCATATGATAGGTGTTTAATCATTAAAAAAAATAGAAATCTCATATGTCTATAGTTTATCCTTTGTTTTTGATACGTTATTCTTCAAACTCCAAGTCCTCGCGTCGTATTCCTCAAAACTGAGGGTCGTGACTTTTCCCCGGTACAGTTTTTGCATGACGGTGTGCCATCGTGATCTGTTGCTGGCGCACTGCATGTCTTCTTGGAGACGGGCTTCGGCCTCGTGGTCTCTTCCCCTGGATCTTACCGGTGATGTGGCCGGCTTTTCCTGGACATATTGTGACCAAAATACTCAAGGAGTCGCTGGAGGCAGATAGGAGATAACCTATTAGTTATCTTGAGTTCCTTTACAAGTCTTCGGGGTGTCCAAAGGATTCGCAGCATTCGTCGCGAATACCACATCTCAAATACGCTTTGAGGATTGAGGAGGTTTGATTTTTCAAACTAATATTATTAAAAACTTGTAAGTACGGCCATTCTTAAGATAAGTTTGTCCCCCCTTCCGAGATTCAGATAAGAAAAACTTTTTTCAAAATCTAAATTAACCTGCATCTTTTTTCTCACAATCATCTTCATCATCATCAGCTTGATAGTTTTCTCTTCTCATTATCATCAACAGCCTGTAGAAGTTTACTGCTAGAGATAGGCCTAAAGAGTAATATTTATGCTATTTTTTACCTTTTCAAATACAATAACACTTCTAGAATAACCAAATGTCCAGACAAACATAACATAGGTTTTAAGATACTACTAACGTACTCAGTTTGTTTAATAAATGAATCGAAATCGAAATATTTACCTACCAAAGATTTTATCAGTCCACCGGGGGGCCTTTTTACACTGCATCTACTGTTTCGTGGTTGGTATTCCGTTTGACTTTTCGCCAGAGGTTGTTTTACTTTTTATTCAAAAGTCACAGTTTTTTTCTCTATATAGTAGAAACTAGCTAGACTACTATCAACATGGCAATGCCTTATAATATAAACCATAGTTTTCACAGATAATAATATATATTTCATTTAATATTTGGTTCTGCGAGCAATATGGCCTGCCTGTTTCCACTACAACTTGATAATTCTAAGTGAGTTCTCCTTAAGGATTTTATCACTCATCATTCTAAGTTCATAAGCAAATATCAAGAGAGAGCATTATTTTCTAGATAATCGAGTTGAAAACCTAGGGATTATAACATTGTAAGTTGGTAGTTAGAACTTCGTAGAACCTACCTACACCACTAACTCAAAAAACAATGAAAACAACGATTTCTGTATTATAATGTATAACTTCTTTATTTTGTATTTTAGATAATATTTTTTTTACAATGTGCCTTAATTAAAGTTATTTTATATTTTAATTACATACATTAGGACTATAAACACTTAATTACAACATTACTTAAACACACAAATAGAGCATTATTTTTCTTAGAATACTAATTTCTACTAATTTTTTTAACAGTTTTCATCTGTTTCATGCCATTTTGCATGAAAACCAAAAAAGTATGAGCACGATAGTTAATTAGCATACAATTTTCTCTGGGTTGGTATGGTTATGTAGGTACCTATAAAGATGAAACGTAGACTTCTAATTGCACTACTCAATCGAATATTCGTCCCATAAAAAATGACTTTGGTTTAAAATTTAAGAAATATACTTTATTCACAGGGAATTCACATGTGAACGACTAAATTTCAACTCATTCCCATTTTAGGAATAAATTGTCGTCTATTTAAATAAAAAACAACTGTCAAGAAAAACAGAACAGGCACGGTATTTATGTACATATCCGCATCATAAAACGAATTACACATGCACAGATTTAAGTAAATAATTTTCTACAATCTAAATTCAAATCACAAACAAACCTTTCATGGAAAAATGAGCGAATGATGGAATGAACTGTACAAAATAACTTACTTATAAAAATGTCTTTTAACAAAATAATCAACGTGACCAGCATAATAAATTACCTAAAAACAAAAAATAACTATTTACAATTTGATAGTATTACATTTTACTTGTCAACGTTCAAATTGAAATTCGAATACGTAGGTCTTAAAGGTGTTTCAGCGTTGACAGGAGACGAAGGTGTAGGGGGCATGTAAGGGTAACGGGGGTAAGTAGGATAAGGGTAAGGATACCCTGGAGGTAGTAGCTGGGGGTTGTGGAAGGAGGGTAGTAAGGCTGGGGAAGGGTAGCCGTAGGGTAGTCCTACGGATGAAGCCGCGGCTTGAAGAATGGATGCTGCAAATGCCGGGTCACTGTATACTGCTGCGTAGGGCCAAGCCACGGCAATGCGTTGGCGTTTGTCTTTCATTCTTCGGTTTTGGAACCATACCTGAGGACAAAATAATTTATTTATGAGACATTTTATTTTGGTGTTAGAGTAAAAACATGAATATCGCTGAAGATAACAACGCGCTACCATCCCATCTAAAAAGCAACTTGCCATAAAAACTTTTTAATTTAAATGTGTCAAAACGTCTGACATTTGATAAAATAAGAAATCGGCATGAGATAAGCAATAAAATACTAATAAACATCGTATTATCATAGCTAAGAGCTCAAATCGCTCATAAAACAATCCCTGTCGACAGTTTTTCGCATACTATCGCTAATTAATTGCATATTTTCGTAAGAAACGGAGCCGAGAAGAGCCATTTAAAATCATTAAGACGGCATAATGGCCTCCCTTGAGCACATGAAACAACAAAGTAAATGCAAATAAAAGGTGTTCCCTTCAAGACATGTTTAAAGGTTGCTTTGTTCGCGAAAGCGGCGAATGACGTGTTAATTAGCGGGAATTTGAGCCGCGAAAACGGTGGATTTCCTTTGCTGAGCGTACCTTCAGACAATTTCTGATTTGAAAATTCGGAAACGGTTCGGACAAAAAAAACAGCTTTCTTTTCATTACATAGTTATAGTGAATTTATGTAACTGAATGTCGTAACTAAAAACTCTAGCAACGATTCACGTCACAACATTGATTTAAATTTTTATTGATTTGTTACCGCCATTTACAACGCCATAAACGCTCATCACAATAAACAAACACCATCAAAACTTCGAATTCAAATGGTAGCCGGCGCGGCGCGGCGGTTTAATTTAATAGTTTTTAATTGGTATAATCGCACCATAAAGTAGATGCCATAGACAACCGATGAAGTGTATTCCATTCACTCACTCACTAATGACCGGTTTATGGCCACGTTCCGTTCTTTACTGCATTAATGTTCATTAGCGTTCTACAGCTACTGGATAATTCGGTCGGTTTCTTTTATAAAACCATCGACAAATTAGCGTGAATGTAAAAATCGAGGGAGCTATAAAAACATGTGTTTTTTTAAGTTTTCTTTTTTATTGCAGGTGATAATTGAGATTATGAGGGGACAGCTGATGGTGACGGAGAATTCAAATTGGCGTATTACTCACATTCCATTAAAGTTTTAATGTTTTAGAAAAATACGTTTAAATTATCGTTCAAAGACATTAGTAACAGCCAACATTTTTCTTTCGCATAATACTTATTTCAGTAACTCATACGTTACTTTGTCACGGTTTTGAAAACAAAATTAGCACTTTAGTGCTTGATAATTTAAATCACATTGAATCATGATCGTATAAAGTGGTCGTATGAAGAAGTATTATAGGTATAGTATAGTAATTTATAAGGTAAGAAATATTACCTTATAAATTACATAGGGCCTTGAATTATTGGAACTAAGTGGCCTACCATTTCTTCACACGCTCGCAACGTGATTTCGCCGAATTAGCATTTGCCCGTTTTCGAGGAAATTATTGAACAGCTAATAGACGCATCATTCTACAAAACGGTACTTAACGAGTCTATTGTCTATGGTTACCGTTCGATTTTTGAAATTTAGGTTACTTATCACGCTAACTGCTAATGATACATGTGTTGTTACTCCTAAGAAAATGTTCCAGTCTATCTTGACCTTTTAAGCGTAACACATAATACGGCATCATATGGCAGAAAAACATTGAAGACTCCTCTGAAAGTCAAGTCACATCTTCAGACAGACTAAGAAGATTTAGAGAGATATGCAGCGCCTTCTGTGAAGAACTTTAAAATGACACTTGCCACTATCCAAATAAGTTTATTTCGACCTTTTTGCACATTAATCTCTTGACTACATGATTGTTATTGAATTTGATTATGTTTTGTAAGCGAGAAAGCTAAAATTGTATTATTCTGTAACACGCTTCTGCGTGATAGAACTCACGCTGCAGCACCATTACAGGGTTTATATACCTGCTATTTAATGTAGGTACTATATCTAAAAACTATATAACTATTTGCATGAGAGCAATAAAATTGATAAATGTATTGAAATGTAAAGAAATCATCTTATTGTGATACAAATGATAATTTGAGTCAATCGATTCCCACGAAAACTGAAAGTTTCATCACTCATCGCCCACGTTATGACCCTAATAAACTGACATTGTCAAATACAGTTCATGTTTTCGTAGCACTATGACAAGTAACAGAGCAAATAGCGAATGCTAATGGTGTTTTGAAAGATGTTTGTTTATGTGAGTGTAGTCACATAGCTAACTGAAAACGACTGAGGTGTTATCATGATTTTCTTATTGTTGCAATAATTTAAGGTAATATATCTTCTTCGTCGGTATGGGCCATCGCGGCTCTGAAAAGTGCCTAATGAGCGATGGTGGTACCAGTGTAATGAGCGGTACATACCTTGATAGTAGATTCCGGCAGCTGTAGCTGAGCAGCAAGCTCGCATCTTCTCGGCCGTGACACGTAATTTTCCTTCATGAACTCTTTCTCGAGTCTCGCTAGCTGTTCTCTTGTGAAGGCAGTGCGGTATCTCCTACAGAGAAGAGAAATACAGGTTAACACTAGTTGTTCGACGGAGAGATCTTCGTTTCGCTCTTTCGATCAATTGGGTGAATACATAGTCCAGGAGAATGGCTTTCACTAAAGCATGTTCAATCTGTGGCTGTTTTTGTTTGGATCCATTTCGGAAACTTCCATCAGTTGTCAAGGATGTTACGATGACATTAAATACAAGCAAAACATCTTTACTTAATCTGGATTTGATAAAACGATAAAATAAAAAATCAAAATACAGTTTTTTTCTTTAATTTCGGAAGTTATTGCTCTAGAGTCGGGAACGTCTCGTTTATGTTTTCAGAATTATTTTTATTACTTTCATATTCTTCGACCCAAAAATGTAGAATATTCTTACCTACTAGGTAAGTAGGTAACTCACCTACTTAGGTGAGCTCTGTCTGTATATTGCCCTGAGTAACATTTTATAGTGTTTGAAAGAGGTTTAAAAATTATCCTTGTGATTAGGTACAAACAAAAAAAAATAGTTACGATTTTTAACATGGTTTAAAAGTAAATATTTACCTTATATTAGGGTCAGGAGCAGAACCAGAATTGGTCATCTGTTCAGACTGCGGGCTGAGAGATTCTGTGGACAAAGACAAATAGATTTAAGACCTAATATAGACCAAAGTAAATATCTGCATGAAATATACAAAGCTTTATAGTGGTAAAATGTTTACCACACAATGGACTTTTCAAGCTTTCCTTAGACCAAATACGGGTTACCAGGAAATAACAATATCACGAAGATATTGTTAGTTGCTATATATTGAGCTCTACACGAAGTAAAAAGGACATCTGAAGAAGGTACTCGGTGTCGGTCTGGAGGAAATGATTATCTATTTGATGGGAAAGAGTCCCATCAAATAGATAATAATTTCCTCCAGAGACGTTTAAAATTAGTTTGAACCGCTTTTAATTGTTTCTAAGGACCGATAATCTCTATAGCTACTGCTTAACTGCTTCTTAAAGGGTTGCAAGTGCGCATACGCACTCGAAAGCCTTTAAAAAGGACGCCATATCATCTTAATAAACTTTGTCTAGCGTGCTTGTAACTTTAAAAAGAAAGCCGACTAATTATTTTGTGAATTGACTTGTCGTAAAATAGCCTCGGCCCGAACCGGTAGCTTAGAAACTATAATTTACTCTGTGCCCTAGGTGCTAATTGCACGCACCAAAAGTTACAAAAGGAATACATTAACACAACAAACACAAATAAGCATTGTCTAATTATATATTTTCCCATACGTTGTTACAAAGATACCGAAATGTAAAAAAAGACTAAACGCGCCGTCTTTACAAATCTGATTATATTGAAGTGGTTCTAAATTTAAAGGCCGCGGTTTGTTGACACGATGTTAAAACGCTTTCAAGTTCATTTTCATTGTTCTTAATGGCGGCATTATTGAGATGTTCTCCCATTATCAAATGCAGTTTTCTTAAATTTATTTTAAATTTTCATTTCTTTTACTTCTGCTATCTAACACGACGAACGAACTGCATAAGCATAGTCGGAATCTGACAAAATGTCAGCATTAGCAATAACATGTTTCAGTACTTAAAAAAGATTCGCAATATCAATGAGTCCTCATTATAGAAAATTTATCACGCATTAAGTGCTCCAGACGTTCTTTTAATCCCGACTGGTGGCGTCTGTACTGTACCACTTGAGTAGTTCACATGCTGGGTGGCGACAGAACACTCAAAGTCAATTTGCCAAGTCTAGCCGCGCTTCCGTATTCTCGTTGTCTATGGTCACCAGCTGCGCTTTGACTCGTGCATTCATAAAAAAAAAGTTCCGAAATAGCTTCCGTTCTTATTTAAAACGGAAGATGAGTGGCGAGAAATATAGTTTTAATGTTTTTTTTTATTGATCGGAAGGACGTGCAATGTAAGTTTTTTTATTGAACGTTTTTTTTATGAAGGCTTTTACCGCTCGTCGATCGTGTCGTTGGAAAACGCATATTTTTTTTTATTGAAGTTTTTACTATGTATGTATTGAATACAACCTACCGACCTAATTTTATGTATATGTTTTTTAAGTGAGGTTTATCGACCGAACTTCGTCGTCAGAATTGTTACGAAACATTTCGGCCGTTGCTTTGTTTCAAAATGCGTGTTAATTTGAAAAGTAAACGGTAAGCTTCAAGTACAGTCATAATGCATAAAGGCTTTGTTACATGACAAAAAAAAAACAAACACGCTCACATTTGTATTCCCTATGATGGACATGGACAGATACATGCTAAGCGAATAGATCTTTGATGCCAAGTATGAGGTGGCCAGAGGCAGGTCCAAACATTAAATTAGGAAAATTGCCAGCGTTTTGCAAGTAGTTAGCATTCCACGTGACGTGATTGCTTGCAAGCTTGCCACCACTTACATGATATTATTTAAAAATAAAAACAAGAAGTTATGCATGGTTTACCACCTTTTGTTTGCAAGTCAGATACTGTAGGTACTTAATACTTTAGTACCTACAGTATATCTGAACCCGGATATTCTTCTTGGTTTTATAAATAATAGTTTCTCCGGGGTAGAGAGAGTGAGTAAAATTTCAAAAATTCAATGATCGGCTACAAAATTAAAGAAATCCGATTCAAAAAATATATTTTTGCGCGTTTGATAGTTAAAGAGCTTGTCTTTGACAGTTTTTTTTACAAAATATCGTAGCTTTACAAAATGTTCTTTGTAACATCATAATTCAGAGCAACAGCAGTTGTTAATTATTGAGTTGTGTTTCTAAAAACGTGGTTTGCTGTTTAGCGCTTATTTACAAGCGGCTATCTTCATCATTTGACTTATCAATGGTCGAAGTGGGAAGATTTTTCTGGCTATATTTTTTTCTTTTCTTATCAAATTCTGTATGCCTGGCAATTATACGCGTAACTATACATTATAATTAAATGGTATCTTCAGCTGTGTTTTTATAATTGTCCGTAAAATGGCGAAATAACATCACACAAAAATACGTTTAAGCTAAATTAAAAATTTCGCAGTGCCTTTACCCAATTCCCAAGCAAACCAAGCAAGTCTACGATGAAGGTAGAGCAAACTGTTTTCCAAACTGACCCACAGATCGCTTCAAATCCCTATAAAACATAATTGCAGCCGAAACAAAGCCAGACAGGTGTTGCAAAATGACCATTCACCCCTGGACACAATTAATAGTGGTGACGGTCAATTTGGCCAATAGCCCTTGTAAACCAATCTATACATTAAACGGCATTATTGACAATTGCTTTGCCACCCTCATTCGCCCCACACACGGTCAGGCACGCGTCGGTAATTGTATTGCCGTGAATGGGTGCCTGCCTTTAATACGTTTATTGTCTATGCTCTGTTCGATCGTTCCGCTGATTTGAAATTAGAACGTAACGGATTTTGTTTTTCTTGTTGGTGGCCTGTTTTAATTGATAGCTTGGCGGGGAACGCTATTGACTTGAAACATCGATCTACAAACAAAATGTATAAGTAGATCGATGACTTGAAATAAAAGTTTTATTTTTTGGTCAAATTAGAATTAAAATTAAATGATATCGAACAAAACTGTCTGTATCAATAATTTTATTTAAGTACATAACTACCTACTTTTTTTTTCTTTGACTCGATCTTTGTCTTTAGTACCTAGGTACTCATGCACAACGGCTGTAACGGCTGAACTGATTCGGATGATATTGAAAAAATACATATGTAGTTTGGAAACAATAATTACGTACCGTCCACTTAAGCAAAGTCGGTAGTCGAAGATAGTGTAGGTAAACATGTTTAAACCCCTTCCAGCACAAGATTAACATTCTATTATTCATGAATAAAAGACATAAGCACGAATTATTCCGTCTCTGCGGACTTAAAACAATTTACACCCGTTTCTACCAATTATCCAATATAAAGTCAATTACTATGACATTCTCCCCTACACAATTTCACGATAAAATCCGTACCTATCTACTAGTCGGCAGAACGTAATGAAGATAAATATCTCGCTGGGGAGTAGAAGCAATAAAAACAAAATCAGTTTAAGCTCCATTTGACAAGACATATTACAGTCTGACCCTTTGCGTAAAAAAAAATGTAGAGCTGTCACTCGCAGTGTCATCCGCCCGCGCTTTTACACCATAGACAATTGTTTGCTCGATTTTGCAATGGCAGCTGTGGTCAGCCAATTAATTTTGACGTTAATTAGTGTTTAGTTCGCGTGAATTTATTGCTGTTAGCTTAACGTCAATTTGACGTGCTAATTGATTGGATTTGGGGGATTTTGGTGATGTCCATGATATTATGCAAGTGCCTATCTACCTAGATATCAAGTTATTAAAAACATAGGTAAATACCTATTTTTAATAACTTGCAAAGCAATAGAGAGAGATTTCAAACGTGTTTAGTAGGTACAATTATAAATAGACATAAATAAAATTTACTTTCTTTAATTTCTTTTAAAATTTTAGTTCTACCTTCTTTCTGTCCATAAAGTTGTAGGCGAATCAAACTTATTCGTCCTGAATCTTTATGAGAAGAATAAAGCTTAAAATTATGATGAAAAAATTTATTCTGTTCTTGGCCAGTTTCAACATATGCATTTTGTTTAAAAAAAATACAGACTTTGGTAGTTTAATAGAACAGTCATTTGAAAACAAAAATCAGGTAGATTTATGCTGAACGGTAAAATCGATAACATATACTACCCTAATAAAACTATTCTAACTTTTGCACCGACAAACAAGTCACTAACGGTACTAAACGATTTAATATTTTATTGACCACCAACAAAAGATCGGCACAGATCAAAGTAGTTGTAAAAAGGTTATAATTGCCTTTTAACATAACTGACTCGTCACAAAACTTCCAAATCTTTATTATTCCAATTATAGAGTTTAAAATCATGTGGCAAAGCGGCAAAGTATAGGTAATTGCTAGGGATTACCTGCGAATCTTTTTAAGTTGTTGTTTATATTTCATGTTGTACTGTTAAGCTCTTTTTCCTTATGAAGGAGTGACCGTCATTTAGCGAATGTATAAAACAGATAATACAAACCCATAGACACCGCAACTGAGTTCATTACCTACAGTAAAGTAATATTAAAAAATACTTGCAATTTATGGGGATTAACATAAAAAAAATACCGTTGTTTAGCTAAAAAGTGCTTTTGTTTTCAACTGTTGTATTTGTAATGAAACATACTTTATATCAGTAAGAGACACAACAGTGATTAGTAAAGTGAGTAGATCAACTGTTTTTTTTTTCAATTCCTATTTCTTAATTTAATTTCTAGATTCTAAATTCTGAACAAACGTTTTTTGTTTTGAGTTCTTTAAAATTCACCATCGCTGCATAAAATGTCGTCGATTAATTTCAGTTCACTAAATTATCTGTTACTTCTACCTAATGACGGCCGTCATAATACAGCCTCTGCTAACAATGGAACTGGTCCTTAGCGGCGACTTTGAAAAGTTTTATAACCGGTTTCGTTATGATTATGATAATCTGCGAATAGTTTAATGTGGTCCGCAACATTTGAGTTTCCTGTGTCGGCTAAGACTAAAATTAATAAATCAATAACCTGTATTAATTACTTAGCTAGTATTTACCTACATAACTTACTTTGGTTGGGCATTATTAATTAATCTATCATTAATTTATGAGCCGTAGCTAATAGATACCTATGACTACTTATAATGATTATGAAAGAGCCGACGTTTACATCTGTCACGTAAACGTGAAAATAGTAGGTCCTTTGAGGAATCTAAACATAATGAGAAAAGCTACCTAGATTGAAAACCTACAGAGGTAGGCCTAAGCAATAAGCTAAGAGAAACTATACGAGGTAAAATACTTATAAAACGCGGACACAATTCAAAGTTTTATCGTGTAAATATATAAGCATTATATGTACCTATAACTAAGATGCTTGGAGCAGCAAGCCCATATCACAAATTTTACCATTTAGGAGACCAATCATCCACTTTCAATGCTTCGTTTTTACGTGTGAATTTTATCACTGACTGTACTTAACAAGTCCCTACATTAAAATCGTAGAGTTAGGTGTCGCATAAAGATAAAGTATGGAAAAAAAGAGTAAGTAAACAACATACCTTTGCTTTTAGGCGAAGAAGGTGGCGTATTATCACTGAAATGCTTTAAATCTACAGAAATTGCGCCAATTTTACTTTCTAAAGAAAAACATCTAAAGGACTCCATCTTAAAAAAACACAAAGAAGCACTGACTGAAAATATTCCGATCGCGCGCGAAAGTGGATTGTCAATGTCAACAGTGACAGCACGTTTTCGTTGTATCGCCCGCCTACTAAAAATCCATAATACGGTGACCAATAACGTTACCCGTTAGAGCGGTGGGGGGTCTCCCCACCAATCAGGGCGGGGCTGTGTTTGTGCAGCGTCTCTTTCGCTCACGAGCTTTCCCGGAGCTTATTCCCCCCCTAACGAGATAAAGCCAGCGACACAATGGAGCCTTTAGCATAGAATTCGATTGGGATAATTTGGTCACTTATATTATAATAAGTTTAGTTTTATTCTGATTTTTTATCGGTGAAACTGAGTTCTGGAAATGAAATTTCGTCATTTCATTTCCAGATAAATCATCCTTGTTTGCCTTTCTTTCCTGGCTTGGTCGCGGAGGAACAGGCTGTAAAATTGATGTTTAAAAGTGATCCTTCTAATTTTAATGATTATGTAAATTTTGAATTGACTAGAAAATGCGAAGGTACTTATAAGATAAAACAAATTGTAAAGCTTGATTAATTATGAATTCTAAAGATCCTTTAGGTGCCTTTACATACATACCAACCTGGAACCTTCTGAATTTCACTAGGTATTTTTATGACAAAAATAGTATAAAGCTTATTTAATAGATATACTTAAATATCATGATATCATGCCTCGCTTGTTAAACGCAGCCTTATTTAATCATGGCTCCTCATTTCAGTTTAATGCCCGCGAGCACTGAACATCATGGTCCGTTATTACTTGGCTGCGAAATTATTAATACGTTATAAACTCGTCTGCTAATAGTTACGTAACGTTATTATATGGGACATACTTACCAGACTGTAGTTTTGTTTTTGTGATATACTATCTACCTGTTGCAATTTTATACTTATATCTATCCGCATTAAGCTTAGACAAAGACGTGTTATAGTGATGATGTAGGTAAATGAATAAATGTTAGTAAAATATGCCTTATTTGCCTTAACTTAGTGATGACGGGTAATGGTATGAATTTGTAGCAGGTTAGGTACGTCAGTATTATTAATTATCCAGTGGAATAGTATTATAAGGCACCAGCCTTTACCCATGGATAAAAAAGAAGTCTATGTATGATTTTAGGTCACGAACCGAACTTGTTTCATATTTCATTTAATATGATGAGCCATTAGATACAGACATTATTAGCAAAAAAAATACAAACATTCAAGATCCAAACTTTGACATTTCACTTATAATATTAGTTGGATAGTGGAAAAGCACGAAGTATGATTTTTTTACCTCTGCTTTGGTTGACTATACTACTTACAAGCTATTTTTGTTATGGTTATCTCGATAAAAATAGGTACTGGCTAGATTTTCATGTTGAAATATCAAAATTAAAAGTTTAACGGGTCATTATCGCAATTACTGTATTTTTACTGTAGTATTGCTAAGACTGTATTAGGAGGTGGTACCTATCTAAGAAAAACAACTAGATACGCGCAAAAATCCTTTTTACAGGCCTATGAAGATTTTAAAGATAAATTAATAAATAAGTTGGTAGGAAAATAATTAAAATTTAATGGATTATTGATGAAAAAATAATAGCTGTAAGTAAAAATTAAAGATTTTAGTGACTATAGTTATTTTTATTATCTTCGTAGAAACACATTTGCGTGTTTATAAATCGAAGCAGCGAAAACTATAAGCCCTTCATTATTTTGTTAAAATTTAAATTTACCGTGACGCGTTCGACGAACCATTACGTATTCACCAAAAATGTGGAAGCAATAAAGCCGAAACACGAAACAAAACAACTTAGAACAAATATTTTCGTAAAGAGTAATTCCCGTCGTCATACACAATGTGGCCACAGAGCACCACTCCGTAATTGAGCAAAGACAATGGCCCTGTGTACCAACAACCTTATAAAAGAAAACGGTTTTTGTTTAGAGGGAGGCTTTTGGCGGTAAAACTGACAGACGTCACACTGCGACAAATGGCGGACAAAGGGATATTTTCATTGAACTGAAACAGTAGCAATTGGATGTGGAGTATAAAATGCTACCGTTTTGGAACAATCATTTGTCAAAATTAAAGCATTAAGTCCTTTCTTTTGAAATTGGCTTGCTGTTGATAGGTCTAAAGCTAACTTCTGAGTAAGATTTCTATATGATTTACTACACACCTACCATTTTAACCAAAACTTTTTCAAAGGAAAGATATTTAGATCACCTTTCTAGTAGGTACTTACTTAATATGGATTTTTGCTTTAGTACATAGATAAGTGTGACTAAAACGTAACACTTATCTTCTTAACCAATAAACTGAAAACTCAAATATATACATCTTATTAATTAACGTTGGCAATTTCTAACTAGGTATACACACTAAATTAGGTAAAATTCACCCAAATCCCTGATCTATATTTAAAAGAATGTACCTAATAATGATTATAATCGGTTATAAAATAAATACAACACAGGTAGTTTATTTAATCTTACCCGATAAAAAATACAAAGGGCGCGACAACCCACCCTAAAGTATTTTTTCACCCTTAAACTAATACCGCATAATGCCTTTATTTAGAAAGCAATCTGATGCCCAATTGACTTGTTTAATGTTTATACACAAATATTTATAGCGATTAGGATTAAAGCAGTTGAGTTTTTTTTAGACAGATTAGTTTATGATCGTTAAAAGTCTGTACTACCTACTTTTTAAGCGTTTTTGTATGCAAACAGACATGTGCTAAGTATCTATACCGGGATAAACTAACCCTAATAGTTAAGAGTTTTAATATAGAAACAATTATTTTGTGTTGTGTTACAGAAGTTTATACACATACAGGCGTAGGTACCTACAATCTGCAATTTTTGTAGTCGGTAGGTAAAGTATATTTACCTATGTTTGTTAGGTAACTGTAACTTATATTTTATATCAATTATTATTTTTAATTTTACAGCCAACCGAGATTTTGGCACAAGGTTTAAGTACTTATTTAATTATGTAAAGCATATTGGAAAATATCTTAGATACCGACATAAAAATTACAAGCCGGTATTTTGCAAAAGAAAGACCTTCATAATATTATTACCACCTATTTAGCCTATTTTGTAAGCATTACTGTCCCTAGCAATAAAACGTAATATAGTCTATGGTCCTAGCTGTATTACTCAAAGAGGCCGACGGATAGTGAACGACGGAAGATAACTGACAAAGCAAATTACGGTTTAATAGCTTAACCATTAGTTTTACCGTTAT
This sequence comes from Perizoma affinitatum, assembly GCA_961405105.1. Taxonomy (NCBI): domain Eukaryota; kingdom Metazoa; phylum Arthropoda; class Insecta; order Lepidoptera; family Geometridae; genus Perizoma; species Perizoma affinitatum. Next base: position 7,442,358 of record OY560207.1, read on the forward strand.
GTAATAATGTTATAAAAATATTTAGTTTCGTTTTTATGGTATGTTTAAAATATTTGGAGACGTTAGCAAAAAACATGTCAAACAAACGTCTTTTCCCATGGAAAAACTGCCTATTTAGACAGAAAAGTAAGTTATTTTTTCCTAGAAGGCACATCTGAGTTAAACTATAGATATTTTTTTTTTAAATAATAACAATAATAACCACTGAGCCGGGCATAAAATAGTCTGCACTAAGTTCTCCTAATTTTAAGCCAAATGACAGGTTTCTAAAAAAAACTTAATAATACCTACTTGACATTATTTAAACATAAATACCCAACAGACAGATAAATTTACTAGGATTCCCTGCGTCGTGGGTTTCAGGAACTACGAGTACCGTGGTACCACAACACCTACTTTAAATGTGTATAATAAGTGTTATATTTAAATTCCTATATAAAAGATGTAGCGGCTTAGGTTTAAGTAATCTGTTATGCTACATGTTTAATGAATAAATAACTTTAACTTTAACCTAGGCCCTGAACCAAATCAAATAGGTACCTACATAAATCGACTGATCAACACCCAATAACAATTTGCACTGCGTCGCAACTTTGTTTCTCTACCTTTTTTGTTTCATTTTTTCCAAACTGTGACATCAACACTCCATTATTATTCAACCTATCAATCAAAATAATGACAACTCACCATGCGGCCTGTCATCCACTCCATCGCTGTCCACTTCACTCCTCACACTCCCTGGACTAGCCCTCTTTAAATCCTCCTGTGGTTCATTGAACCCCCTCTTGTCATACGACATGAAAAACGGGAAATTGGGCACGCGATTCTGCTGAAAATAGTACCCCATTTTCCCATCCCTAACTTTGTCTTCGTCTTCAGAGTGATCGTTGGCAAAATCTTGGGTTATCGTGTTTTCAATATCGATTTCGGGCGATCTTCTGTGATTGTTCAGTCCGACAATCGATTCGATTGAAAAGTTGTTGTTCTTCGGGAGTTTAGTCATTTTGCTTTCGGTATCCATTTAAAAAAAACACAGCACACGCGCGCGCGATTCGTATTTGGAACGTTCGAATGTCAGATTTGAACTGAGAATTCGAGCTCTGTTTTCGACTGAAGCAGTGGCCGTAGCCACGCCTCTACTAGGGGAGGTCTGTTCTTTGTTAAACCAAACTGAATTTCTACTTTACTACCTTCATAACTACGCTCAAATTCGTGTGAAAGCTAAATAAGGTTTAGTCAATATCGCTTTGGGCAAACAATTGAGAATCTTATTGTGTAGAGAATAGGACATTTAAGTGGAACTTTAGAAGTTGCTACTAGATTAGATATAATTATAACAAAATGTCCTATCGAAGATAAACGCATAGTTCGCAAGGCACTTATTTCGAGACTAGCCTCTGTCTACAACTTGACCCATGAGGTACCCGAATAAAAAGTAGCCATATTTACTCTAGGTCACAAACTATATAGATACCTACCTACCAAATTTCGTGCAAAGCGATTCTGCCGTTACGGATACGGATATTTAGCTATCCAAACTGACGCATTTATTAATTAGTAGGTACCTAGGTAGGAAGTATACCCAGTAGCCGATCTAGGGGTGGGGAGCTAAGGGGTTCAAGCCCCCCCAAAAAGCGTTTGGGTCCACCCTTGACAACTTATCTAGTAAACCCCTTAAAAACCAAAATTTTGGATAAAACTCTCAGCTAGTTCAAGCCCTTCCCAAACCAAAATCCTGAATCCGCCACTGGGTATAAGTACCCTCTTATCTGATCTTTGTGATTTTAATGAATAAATGAATTTTGACTCTGATTATGACCTTAAAATAAAAAAAATACAAAAATAATGTTTTGGTGCATCTGTAGGTATAAAAACGTTTACTATAATGACTTGCCCATTGTCATTACAACTTGCAAATTTTAAGAATTAGGTCGATCTTGAGAACCTCTGTAGCGCAGTTATCGAAGGCCCGCATGAGACGCAGAAGGTTTCGGGTTCGATTCCCGCCTCGGGACAAATGTTTGTATGATCTGTAAATATTTGTCTCGGGTCTGAGCATTTTCTAAAAAAATACATATGTAGTAAGTATATCAGTCATGTACCTAGTTCCCATAACACAAGCTCTACTAACATACTTTGGGGCTAGATGATGCTGTGTGGAAATGTCCAGCATTATTTTTGTTCTTCTATTGGTTTTCTACATTACACTCTAGGGATGAAATCTGGAAAATGCTTCTTTATTAGTCTAGCCTTCTAATTTCACTAACAAAATGGTAATGAGAGTGCGACAGTGGCAATAATTTTCCAAATTATTCAATAATTTTCTATAAATGACACATAGTGAAAACGTGTCATCTTTCAAGTCGTAAACAAATTTTTCAAATGTGAAAACGTAGGACACGTTTTCAAGTTGTAGACAACTTTTTGACATTTCTAAGTCTGGTTACGTATCTGAAAAGGTATGGCCTTATTGCCATATTATTGGTGTGATTGCTTAATCACACCAACAATAGACTTACCTACAGCTTAGTCTGTTCGTTGCTTTATATAATTGCATCATTTTCATAATTCGGTGTTACATAATTTAAAATTCTTTATACATCTATAAACTTTCATAACGCAAAATATGTTTAATTTAAACAAAGTAGTTGTTAGTAATGTGTTCGTAATTTTCCTGAGATGATAACAAATGTTTACTTACCTAATTTTAAAACCCCTGACCTTATCACATCGATTTAAACGCCTAGGAACGTGTGATAAGATAAACCTCAAACCTATACCTATGAGCAATCTTTTATGACATACAAATGTAAAAAAATGTTATTGGTCTACCGGAGATGGGGTATCTCCTTAAGTGACTACTAACGCCATCTATTAGTGAGTAGTAAAACAAGTTTCTGTTCTGTCATTTATGATTAAGAAGAAAAACTATTGTACCTAAAGTTGAGTTTGTAGGCGGCAAGAACTCTATGGTGTCATTGTTAAAGTAGTTCCATCCTATACTAACAGATGGCATGATGATTGGTCTGAAGTATTTTTTATTCTCCCACCATACTTTGAAATTTCGTAGTCCCTCGCAAAGTTTGCATTGGATGGCGTATGGATTAGGGAAAAAACCCTAAAAACGGATCAAATTATATAAGTATAAAAACTTATTTAAGTAAGAACAATTTAGGTTCCTACATATTAATGGATATTTTCTGCTTGAATAAGAAGTAGCATCGAAGAAGTCCGTTTTACGAAACAAGTCCTGCAGCCATTATGTGAAACTAGGGTTGCCATCCGTCTGGGTTTCATCGTATTTGTCCTAGTTTATAGAGCGTCCGGGGAGTGTCCGGGCGGGGTTTCATTTGCTGTCTGGGTTTTAAGCTGCTGACACATCTACAGAAAATACACAGCCGAAATTACGTCTAACGCGTTAAAATATTTATTTTTTAATGATAATATGTTTTGTCATCGATGTTTATGGAGTAATGGAATTAAAAATGCGTCTATTCGGCTAACTGAGTGCAGACGTTGTGTCGCTAAATTTTAAATTCAATTCAATATTTTATTTTGATAAGAAAGTATTTTTTGTTTTATTAAGAAATCAAAAATGAAGGTATATAGCTGATAGTTTCTTAAAACTTGAAAAGGACTATTTTTTTTGTTTTATTTAGTTAGAGAAATAAAAATATAAGTCTTCTAATTGTTTGTTAAAACTATAGGAAGATTCTGTTAATGTTTATTTAGAAGACAAAGTTTATGAAAATAGATAAAAAGTTGATAACAATTCGAACTATTTTTAGGAAAACCTACCTCAAAAGGAAAAAAATGGAACCCTTATAGGATCTATTCCATTTTTATCTATTCGTTGTCCGTCCGCCCGTTTTATCAGGAATGCGTGGAGTTATCAAGTTGAAATTAATATCAAATATGTAGTTCTACGGTCCCTAGAAGCTCTTGGTACTCAACGCAATTAAAAAATACGGCCATTTATGCGACATAATTTGATACTCGCAAATAAATCAAATCCTATAGGGTACTTCCCGTTGGCCTAGATTCATGAAATTTGTCAAGAAGCAAGGTCTACTTAAATAGGACCTCTTTAATATACTACAAAAGTACATTTTACATTTCTCTTTTGTGCTAAAGTTAAATAGTTTCAGCAAGTAGGTATTCATTGTGCGTGCACTTTTGTTTTGTATTTTTGGGTCAGGCTATAGGCATTAGACCATACCACCTCGTCTTTTGTAAGTCAAACTAACATAATATGTTGAAAACGTAGATGTCATTGCGGGTCACTCGTGGAACTCGTGGAAGTAATTGCCTAAATAAATTGCAGGTTGAACACACTACCAGACCATTATGTAGGTAGGTACTATATAAGATTGCCAGCGCTACGTAAAATTGTTTTGTTAATAAATACTTGAGCAATGAACAAATAAATAATTATATAAATAAGTATTTGTAAGTCCTTCAGAGAAGGCTATGCATCAGTAATGCCCCTGCCTGGTGTTGCAGATGTCAATAGGTGGCGACCTTAACCGTTTCATCGATGTAACATTAAAAAATAAAAAATATGTCGATTTATACCACAGACCAGTTTTACTATAACTGGTCTGTGATTTATACCAAAAACGGATTCACAAGTTAATAGTACCCTAAGAGAATGCTAGCGACTTAAATTTTTAAAATATTTTAACAATTTGTAAATTACCTATTACAAATAATTTTACTAGCTAATTAAATAATAGTTATTTTTTTCTAAATCCTTCTACAAAGTCTGAAAAAAATACAATAAGTTAATATGAACTGTTTGTTTATTCCGAACGTGTTTATTTTAGTAGGAGTTTAGCTGCCGACAAGAGGTATATGGACCTATTGGATATAATATAGTACCTACCTACTTATCAATTCTCATGGCTCATGTCTTGAATAAATAATACCCAATACGAAAAAGGATGTATGTATTATTAGGTTTATTAACATCGTTTAGTCAGGTAACCAGGTCGATACCAGATCGATACCAGATCTTACCAATCGACTCTGTAAGATAACAATGGTCTGGAAATAGTAATGTAGTAGGTACTTTGTTTAAAATAAAAAATAATTATTCAGACTTTTTATAAATACAAATGGTAGCGAGGTGCGTGAAGAAAATACAGATTTGTGTGACGTTTTTGATATTCATGTCAAAAACGTCACACAAATCTGACACCGATAGTTATCATTTACCTTCATCCGTTCAGGGTCTAGACAAATACCTCACACTTAGATTTTATTTCACGCTAACGCTAAATTGCAGTCACGCCATTTCCACAGGGAATGTCATTTCCATACAATTCAATCTTTTCGCAGGCGTTAACGCTAACAGAAAGTGGTATTTGTCTAGACATCCAGAAACCTAAATATTAATAACAGATCGGTCCTCCTGGCTCCGTCCCGCAACCTCTTTTCTTCCACCTTGCCATTGACTTCTAGCTTTCAAACAATATGGCCGAACAATTCGACCTACTAAAATAATAGATAGGTAGTATCTGTTAACAAACAATGTATTATCGGTTCAGGGAGATAGATATTTGGGAACTCTGGGGAGTGAAAGTCATTTGATTTCACCATGTTGCCACAGACCATATAATCACTCGGGAACTTATGCCACTCAACGTACCTACTTATTTTTAGTCCAAATGAAGCGTCAAATGGTATGGATAAGTATCTATATTTTTTCACGCGTTTAGCCTTTTTATATAAAAACAAGTTATGACTGTATTCCACATGATGGCCATCCTCAGATGCAAACTGATGCGTAGATCTTTGAAGTCAGAATGATTTAAAAACTTTAAGATAACTTAACTTTGACTTCAACCTTAAGTAGGTATAATTGTAATGATTTGTTTTTCAGTTTCTCTAAATGCGTCACAAATTGAAGTCATGAATCCAATAACACGCTCTACTATTTGCCACATCCAATGCCGATGTCATCAAACTTCTAGCTTCATGTCAGCACTTAGTTGCAGGCGAACATACCTATAAAAGAGTTGGAACCAAATATACTCCTTCATTTGCCTTTGAAGTGAAGTCACAAAAGCAACTTCCTTAAATACTACGTAGAATCAGTTTATAACATCAGTTCGAAAAAAGATGAATGTAATTACATTACATTCTCAGTGAAAAAATAAATTTAAATACTTATAATAACAACTTATACTTATTTCAGTATGAAAAACATAGCTAAAAGTTTAGTTATAAAAATATTAGGGAGTAATTCAAGCGGTTGAATAAGTATTTTATTTAAACAAGCCGTTTAAATAAAATATTAAATACGGAACCCAATAGATGCGTGTTTCTTTCGCAAAAAAATTACAAAACACAGTGAGATGGTCTAACAAATCCACCGTAAACTAACCTTTGCAAAGAAAGGAGTTCCAAAATGGAGTCAAATTGGACAATGTACCCGCACGTGGGGCTCCGCTCGCCGAACCTCACGAACACGACGGGAAACCTTCAGGAGAGCTTCGAGATCGATTTGGAAGACACCAACTGGATTCTGACATCTTCATTCATCATCTTCACTATGCAGACAGGTGAGTTTTGCACTTTTCCATAATCACGAGACGATCTCTGTGGCGCCTGAGACGCAGAAGTTAGCAGGTTCGATTCCCGCCACAGGACAAATGTTTATATGATCTGCAAAGATCTTTTTCTGTCTCGGGTCTGAGTGTTTTCTATGTTTAATATGTATGTATTTAAATACATGACACAATATCTGCTTAGTTAGGGGGCTACATGATGCTGTGTGAAAAATGTCCAGCGTTATTTATTTATTTATTTATTTACTAGGGGCTTACCCTTTTTATGATCATCCCATTTTTTTTTAATTCTTTTTATTTATGCGTTTCATATACTCCATTCTACCCGAGCCCACGGCTGTTGTTGCACAGCTAAAACGTTGATATAATCATGAAAAAAGGTATACGCATTATTAAGGTCTCGTTTAAAACTATATAGGTATTTACTTTATTATGCGTGACAGCTTGACACCCGTCACGTGGTATGCTAACTACTATGTATGCAAACGTGGGTAAATGCCAAATATAATGTTAAGAGGTGACTACCCCCTACTTAGTATAATTATGTATTTAAGTACTGTGTATGAATCTGATGTCCATCACAGGGATAGCTAAACTGATGTAATTATGAAAAAAAAACACAGACATAGACATAGATATATCATTTATTTGCCACCACAATACACACAATATAAATTTACAATTTTGAAATGAACATTAAAAAGTTAAATAATCATAGGTTACACAATAAAAAAAAACATAGGGGCAATAGGTTGAAAAAGGAATTAACATTATGTAAAGAAATAAATAAGTAGGTGACTAATGTGTCCTGCAGTAGCAAATTGGCCTAGGCTCAGCACAATGCCGACTGTTGTGAACAGAAGGCGCTGTTATTCTGCCCAGACCAGGACAAGAACAATCACAGGACCCTGCGATTACAAACTGTTAAGAAAAAGAAGAAAGAATAAATATATACCTATAATATAATATGTGCGTGTGTAATACTATAAGAAAATCATGATAATATAAGTATGAAAAACAATAATTTTAATAAAATCTAACATTTAAAAGGGGCATCGGAATCAAGCAATCCAGACTTTTGTTGATCCAAAATAACAAATTTTAGCCGTTTTCTAAAAGTGAATTTGGATTGTAACAACCTAAGGGGCGGTGGAATGTTATTCCAGCACTTGGTTGCGTGGTACCTTAATCTGCTATATTTAGTACGTGACTGATCAAGTTTGGAGAACAAGTATATAGGGATACCAAATGTCAAAACACCATGAACCAGTGTGGCCATATGCAAAGCCCGTCGCGAGGCTATGTTTAGCGTTCATCATTACATCAGTCTAACTGATTTACAAGACATAGATAAATGATACAAACAGAACTATATCAGTAGGTATTGAAACTTAACTTGTAATTTTATGGCACATCGTCCTTGTTTTGATTTTACGTAGGAAAAGTGACCTAAGTAGGTACGGTTTCTTTAGAAGTATGAAGGTTACCTATAGTTCCTATCTGAACTATAGTAGGTACCAACTTTTTAGTAAATTAAGTACCTATGTATAGGTAGGCAATATAAAGGTATAGGTAGGTACCTCTAAAATAGCTTGGTCTTGCAAGAGCTCATCGTGTTCTCCATCATTAATAACTCCCGCGCGAATCAGGGATACTGCAACACTGCCGTCATCAATCCAGAATCTTTCTCCGCTATTTCAGTGGGGTCAAGTTATAAGGAGGATAATGCGGGACCTCATTGCAGACCTTAGTTCCCCTACTTAGAATTATAGCTTGGTCTATTTCTCATGTCGTATAGGTACATTGAGTAAGTTTAAGTAATATGATATACTTAGCAAGATTCGCAAGCCTCTTGGGCAACCTGCCAGCGGTGAATGACTTGAACTCTTTTCACCCTTGGTGCACATAAGGAGCCCATGTATGCATGATTATATGCGTAAGCGGTTGTTTATATGTTACCATTTAATGTTGAAAACATATATTTTTTTTAATTTACTTATCTTCGTATTAAAATTGCAACAGCTTAAAACATACTTCCTTTTATAGTTTAGGTTGTTGTAATATTAAGCAGGCAGGCATATAGATATTTTTCATTATTTTTAAACAATATTTGTTATTATTTTTAAAATGTTAGTTTTTTTTTTTATTCTGTATTGTTCACACAAATAACAAAATGGCAGAATTAAATTACATGTACAAAGGCAAGCTTAACCCTAAAAATAGTTTTCTTTCAGCGTACCTTGAGCTAGAGAGAAGTAGTTATACAGGTAGTATCTTGTACAGAAGAAAACATTGAAACAAAACAATACTTTAGTTACTTAAAGCTACAAAAAATAACTGAACAAAGTAAAGTTAATGTGTTCGTTGAACCTACCCGCTTAATTCTGAAGTACATATGCTATCAAAACAAATGTATTTACAAAGCATTTAGTATGTTTAAGTGCATACCAAAATGGCATTATTAATAAGTAATTTATACACAGTGTATACCTACTGTTTCCTCAATTCAAGGAAGGTTAAATTAATTGGCAGCCAGCCGAAGCCCTTTTCTATCTTGTCAATAAAAAAAAAACACACAGGCTAAGTCAAAGTGAGTTATCTACAAGCCATAAACAAACAAGGTCTATTATTCATATTATGAACTTTTAGAGGTAGCGTAGCGGGTTTACAAACTAGCTGTTGATCTATTAAAAATGTTCAGGATTGTTTTTGACATTCAAAGATCATTTCACGAACGATCACCCAAGAGTTGATCATCTGAACATTGCTATAGGAACGTGCACGTAAAAGTCTAGACAAATACCACTTTCTGTTAGCGTTAAAGGCTGCGAAAAGATAAAATTGTATGGAAATTACATTTCCATTGACATTAGTCACATGACATATCCAGTCACGTGACTAATGTCAAGTTTTACCTTGACAATTTTGCGTTAGCGTGAATGGAAAACTAAGCGTGAGGTATTTGTCTAGACCTCCTGGTAGCTACTAAGGTAGGTACACTATCTTTCTTACACTTCTTATCTTTCAGGGTTTGGTATGCTAGAGTCAGGGTGCGTCTCAATCAAGAACGAAGCCAATATCATGATGAAAAATCTGGCTGACATCTCTCTTGGCGGTAAGATCAGAATCATAATCTCAGCCTGAAGACTTCACCTGCTGGACATAGGACCAAAGACACTACCAACGGACTTTTCAGTGTATGACCCGTTTATCCTTACGCAAGAACTGGGTGTATGTAGGTACCAGTGCTTGCGTACAATACCAATCTATGTTGGCGTTAACGCTTACGGAAAGATTGAATATGGAAATGACAGCTGTGCAAATGTCATGTGACTACTGCTTAGTCTTTCGTTGACAAATTTGCGTTAGCGTGAAAGAAAAACTAAGCCTGAGGTATTTGTCTAGACACCCTGGAATCCTCATAGTTAGATTTCAGAGCTAGAAGGTTGCTTTCTACCGACCAGAGTTCATTCCTCATAGTTTTCTGCTGTGTATGCAGTTCTTGTATACAACAAGAACTGCATCCACACAATCCTTTTCGAAGTCCCGCTTGTGCGTCCCATATTTTACCATCGGATTAGTTCACATCTTTCATTCAACACTTTCGCATATAATTTGCCGACGATGCTGAATAATGTCTTGTTTTGAACTTTTTTCTTCATACATATACGAAGCACATTACATATATTATTCTATTATACCTACATTATACGAAGTTGTCAAAAAACTGTAATTTATTTCGAAGGTCTTACTTACTGGATTTTCGGATATGGCATGTCATTCGGTACCGGAGCACTTGAGAACCCAGTTGTAGGTGTGGGTGACTTCCTGTTAGACCCGCCGGTCGGAGACGCGTTGATGGGGCCATTGTTCGCGTCTTTCCTGTTCCAACTGTCATTCGCGACAACGGCTACCACGATTGTTAGCGGGGCTATGGCTGAAAGGTAACTCACAGTGACTTCCTGCCGCACCTTGAGTTCCCAATCAATTTTAAATGACTTCCTATTAAATTGCTACACAAAATGACCAATAGTCGTTTTTTGAAACAAATTAGTATTTTTACTCTAATTTCGTATTTAACGTGCGGTAATAAGCGTGTAGTTGATGTCCCTAATTATGCTTTTTTTAACTTTAATTTATCTTTTAACTAAAGCTGTAATGTTTTTTTTAATAATATTTCGGTCGACAGGTGCAACTTCAAGGCATACTGTATTTTTTCATTCCTGAATACGGTGGTTTACTGTGTGCCGGCTGGCTGGGTGTGGGGCTCGCATGGATTCCTCAACAAATTGGGCGCTGTGGACATTGCAGGATCTGGACCTGTGCATCTTATAGGTAAGTTTCACTTAACTTAACTCAAGGGGTACTGATTTTCCATACATCAAGGTAAGATGCAAAATCAAAGGCTATTGTTTGCCCGTGCTTACCGAGTAAACAATACACAGCTATCTGTGAACAAGGTAAGGTGATAATCACCTAATTTAATAATATGTATGGAATTATATTCACTCGTTGACGTTAACATTGACGATGACTTTGAAGGTGACTTTGACGGTGACTTTGACAGGTGGTGCGTCAGCCTTCGCGTCCGCTTTAATGCTGGGCCCGCGGCTGGGTCGGTACTCCCGCGGCACGGCCCCACTGCCGCTGGGGAATCCCGTCAACGCAGTCATGGGGACTTTCGTGCTATGGTGGGGTTGGCTGGCTTTTAACTCCGGAAGCACGTATGGGGTGAGTTTAACTCGGGGAACACGTGTCAAGACAATCTACATGAGTTAGTTGGTGGAGGGTGGATTTTGTGTCTTATGCCAACGCCTTTTTTTAAGTAGAGAAATCCATCATAGATACTCTTCTGTCGCGGGGGCGACTGATGGGTTATGCCGGACTCCCAATAAGTACTCGGATTTCTACTGACTAAAACCAGCACTTTCATGACACATTATCTGCCAAAACTATGGTTACGCATTCTTCTGCGAAGCTGTACCAACGCCTAGTAATGAACCTACTATGGATGCTCACAACTTGTTTATTGTCCGATTACACGATGAAATAACACAGAAGTATATTAGTACACGATCGCACATAGTTGCGTGTGTCCCGGAAAGTAATATGAATGTGTGTAACAACAGATTAGATATGGATACTATATTGTGTGACAGAGCGGCGGAAAGAAGTTCGAGCCTTTCTGCAGTGTTGCCAACCTTACTTGTCAATGGTGCGTTCGGATGCGCAATAAATCTACTATTAAAACTACCTAATAACTTTGTCTTTCTACTGGTAACTATGAAAGGAATGTAGGTATTTATTCAGATCACATACATAAGTAAGTGAATACTAATAGGTTCTCTGAATAGCCAGTCGGAAGATTTGACTGACTTTAAAATTAGGATTACGGTAAATTGTTATCGCGTGCGCGGCTAATCGCCATTTTGTTGAATTCATTCAATTTTAAAACGAGGGACGTTTAGTTGAACGACAATGCATTAGTGTAGAGATGGCTGTAAAGCCGTTAAAAATAGACTGTATTTAGGAATTGCATCGAATATTGAGGGCGAGCAGAAAAAAATAGAAAGTGAATGGCGATATTATTATTTCATCTTAAGCCTAATAGGGGATTAGGTATGTGAAAATCACTTTGTGACGAACTTTTGTTAAGTCAAAGCCAAAGTTAAGTGGCCATATTGATATTGAATAGTTAACTACATGCAAGTGAAAATCATTTGCCTTTCCAAACGTACGTCACCAAGTGACTTTCAAATAGATAGATAAATATAGTGGATTAGAAAAGGAGTATTCATAAAGAAATTCGAAATTCAAAAACAATTGAGAACATAACTGTTACTGGGTTACCTTTTTTCTATCATCCACTATATGGTTAACTTAGGTCTACCCTCCACGCATTTCACGCAGTAACTCATAAAGTAGTAATAAATTATACTTAGATGAAACCCTACCTTCTGATATTGTAATCACAATCATGAAAATCTTGGGATGTTTTGACTCGATTGATATATAACGCGTTTTAAATTATTTTTTAGTTATTTTGTTATGTTATGCTCTTTTTTTAATAAACATGAACTTGAAGATGAAGTGACGCCGCTTCAAGTAAAAACATCCCAAGAACCTCGCTCTTCGCGGGTTCTATAAAAACCTTGTTGTTTAATATATCCGGCCAAAAAGGCCGGTATAACCTACATCCCTAAATCTTCAGACTAATTGCTGCAATAGACCATGATTACGTATTCTGTTCACGTTGGAATCGGCCTTGGTCATGAAATTGCAGTGAATTTAGCTAGTTTACTGACATCAATCAGTCATGTCAACTAGACTTTTGTATGCATAAGAAATACATTATAAATGTACCTAGGTTTGAAACATTTATTATTGACGGATTTGTATCATATTACGTAACTAGAGATGTCTCCGTTTTATTTCATGCGGGGAAACAAACACCATTAAATTATGTTTCTTTATCAAAAACCTAAGGCTTGAGTTCACCAACAAAAACGGACTGTCAAGTCTTGATTTAACGATGTCAGTTTCTATGAAGACAAGTGTCAAAAATTTTTGACTAGAACCTAAACACCATGCGTTAGCATCTCTAGTAGGTAAGTCTGTGTAACCAACCGTAATTGTGTTGGTGAACTAGTGCCTATTACTACATATATTAAAATTATTATAGGACACACATTGTTGGGCTGAGCTCATAAAATGGGTTTACAGGCTTTATTCGCTACTTTACTAAATTTCTCAGTAGGTAGAGTACTCAAATTTCATACTATTTGATTATGAAACTTTATATTACAGACATTATTTTGAGGATATAATTAAAATAAATCGAAGACAGAAACTTTATGGGTAAAACTTTTCTCGATAGACTATTTTTTGGAAATCGGCTTTACGCAAAATCCATTTTACGTCCATTCTTCGAATCTACAAAAAATAATATTTTTTATGTAATTCATTAGCTAATTTCGGTACTCAGATTACTCAATAGAAATAGTTTTTTTTAAGTAGTTAATTCTGTAGACTATTTATTTTTTTGTATTCTGAGACACGAGAGCTAACTCTACCTACACGTAATTTTGCATCTGAAGTGTCGTATTTTCTATATAACCTTAAAATCTCTTTTAGGATTTTTTTTTTTAATTTTTTCCTTTAGTCTTCAGTTAACCATTGTTAATTTTTTTCTGTTAAGTAATGATACCCAAAATACAAGCTCACGCTTAGTTTGGCTCACGATAGAAATTAAAGGTAAGCTTGTTAGTTTTATATTATAGGTTCGTTCTTATTAATAAGAAAATTTTCAACTAACTAGATTTAGGACCTAAGTATATATAGTCCCAAATAAGCAAGCTGTTGAAACTTTTTAAAACATTACCTACCTATAAACATAGTTGTTGAAATAAAGATTTACCTTACTTTACTTTACTTTTCCACTTAGTAAGTAATACTTACATCCTATTAGTATGTTCTATCGGCATTGTGAATTGTATTCTTCTTTAAGGTTATGTATTTTTTCTTTTTTTATTATTTATTAAATATACGATCCAATTCGAGCATCTATTCTACCTTCTGATGAGAAAATACTCCCCTGGTCTAGGTTAGCGGTGCTAAATGGCAGTACGCTGCCCGAGCAGCTGTTATGACAATGATGGGGTCATTCGGGGGAGGGTGCTTTGGACTCCTGTGAGTATTTTTAATTTTGACCCCAAAATGTGAGTAGTAGAATCGTAGTATTGAATTTCTTTGTGAAATCGCTCGTCCGGAGAAGTTCTACCCTACCACCAGTTTCTGCTGTCAAGCAGTAATACTCGCATTGCTGTGTTCTGTGGTTTGAAGGGTATATGGGTGCCGGAGAAATTTCATTACATGAGACTTTTAACCCGTTATGTCTCAGGTGCGCCGTAGACTTGTTTAGTCGTATAAAAATATATTTGATATTATATGATATTTTTGACTATACTTTTCTAAAATAATTCATTTATTTTAGAAAAGTATAATCAAAAATATAGTTAATTTTGATTTTGATTGAACTTTCAGGTTTACGTTGATAAAGAACAAGGGTAGAGCAGACGTCATGGAGCTGATAAACGGCATTCTGGGATCCTTGGTGTCAATTACAGGTAGGTAAATACATAAATGTCTGTTGGGTGTTCCAACAGACATACATAGTCCTGACTCCACACTAGGATTCCCTGTGTCGAGAGAATCAGGATATCAGGAACTACGTGTACCATGGTACTACAACACAACATGGAATTAACATTTGTCCCGCAGTGGGAATCGAACCCGCACCTCTTGTTACTCGCCCGCCACACCATCAAAGTTCCATGAATGAACTTTTGAATTATATTTAATTATATTCATTCAAAATTCACATTATTAAAAGGTTCATCGGCTTTGCTTTCTTTTTTAAGCCAGTCAAGTAATCAAATCAAAATGGTATAATTTTCAGCGGGTTGCTTTCTGTACCGCGCGTGGGAAGCACTCCTCATCGGCACCATAGGCGCAGCTATAGCCTCCGTCGCCACGCCGCTTTTTGACAAGATACGAGTGGACGACCCTGTGGGGGCTTCGGCTGTTCACGGCGCTTGTGGATTTTGGGGTGAGAACAGCAGTGATGTGCCCGTGACCAGGATGTATGACTCATTTATTTAAAAAAACAAACTTAAATAGAATAGATTTAGACTAACAACATAGATTTTTGCGGCTCGTTTTTTCCCCGGTCCCTTCTATAGTCCATTCATATAATCAGAGGTCAATTTTACGAGATGAGTGAACGACCCTGTAGGAGCGGGAAGAGAATAGTAGCAGATCCCATAGCTGTCAATGACCGGATCTGAGACTTATTTCATTTAAGAAGTTAATTGTTGCAAAAGTTTAAAACCCCTCACTTGTTATCTATCGTCTATTGCAGCGCTTTCTAGTGACTTGTAGCGATAAAACCCATCTAAATGCCATCATTGAGGACACAAATCGATTGCAAAAACCCGTTTTAAATAAATGGTATTTACTGAACAGACAAACACACAAAGAAACAAGCAACTTCTTTACGGAAATCGCATTTACAGGCACCTTACGTTGTGTATAAAAAATCTATTTTGAAAAGATTCGCTCTTTCCATGTGCTATTTTTTGCGGCTCGCTTTGCCCGATCCCTCCCTCTGTTGACCATTCGCCTGATAATTTTAATGGTTAACCTACTTATGTGTTATTTTGTTATGACGCCTTTGACATACGCAACACCAGGGGCATTGCTGATGCCTGCCTTATAGACAAAGTTGAAAAGCCTCATATGCCTTGGTGGAAGTGGTACTTCCCTGGATGAATTCTGTCACAATGGAGCTTTACCTACCAGGTAGGTACAGCTTCTATAAAGATTTTGTACTAAAAACCTTGGTTTATTTGTAGGGGTCATAGCTGTCGGCTTGTTTGCCGACAATCCCATTCCTATGGACACCACAAACGGAAGATCAGGATTATTCAAAGGTAAAGATACAGTATTTATGCTTTTTAGTCGTTTTTTAATTTTGTTTTAATTTACTTTATAAATGGTTCTCAATGATTTTTTTTAAACCTCAGTTTGTAACAATACTATTAGAAAAGTCACTCGGTAACAACGAACGTTTGACAAGTCAAATAATCACCAAAATTCCGTATTCAGTGGCCGTATTGATAGTAACAATGTGTAAGTGAATATCATTTGACTTGTCAAATGTTCATCACCGAATGACTTATGATACATAATAGGGGTAGCTGTCCTATTCCTCTAACAAAATGGACGATTCATTGTGACATGTTATGTAATGTAATAAGTATGTACAATGTATGTAATTTGGCATACATATTAATCACGCCGAAAAATTATTATAATAAAAACATTGAATTTTTTTGTGTAGATCCCTACACTGCATTACAATGGGGGTGATTTTTTTTCTCGTCTTTCCCATGATATAACGAAGTTAAAAGGATTATCACAGCTAAGTAGGCTTTACAAGTTAACGAGTAAATATGTATTTAATATGTAGTCGACTAACTTATAAATTACCTATACTGAAGAAGTAAAGGATAATTTCGTACAAATTCCATTGAATATTATTTACATAAAGTTGACAGTTATGTAAAACAGGTAGTAAATATAAGTTCATGGGCAACTACGGAACCATACACTGCGCGTGGGCCGACACGCGCTTGGCCGTTTTATTATTTTTATTTTATTATTATCAACCGACTTCAAAAAAGGAAGAGATTCTCAATTCGTGTGTATGTATGTTGTAGGTACGCGATACCGTTTGTAGGGTCTTCAAAATTCATCATCCATTTACAAAGGATTTCATAGTGGACTTTTTTAAGCACTCTTATCACCACAGGTGGTGGTTGGTACCTCCTCGGCGTACAAACGCTGACAGCTATTTGTCTTATGATTTGGGGCATTGTGGTGACGATGGCACTACTGTGGATCATAGACTGCGTGATGCCGATCAGAATGGACCCCTACGAAGAGTTACTGGGAGCTGATCTTACAGAACACAGGATCAGGCATGGACAGGTAGAATGCTCACTACACCTTATGATATTAACAAAATAAATAATAACACATTAAGATAATGGTACAATGGGCGGTCTTATCGCTTAAAAGCGATAAAATCTCTTCTAGGCAACCTTTGGATGGAGAGGATTATATGTGTTTTTAAGATGGCCGGGGGAGGAAGTTATTTATATTGGATGATCTATACAATAAATACGAGAGTGGCCGAACGGTTTTGTGAACAGCTAGACTACATTCCATAGCTTGTAAAATCGTTGGTTAACTCCCCATTATGAAAACGTCAAGGCAATTTCGAAGGTTTTGATATTTACAGGAAAAAAAACCTAGGTACTTTGGTGTTTCATCAACCAACCGACAGCTCGGCCGAGAGTTAGTCCCCAAAACGCTGGTTGCGTTGACCGTTAAATAACAATGCTAACGCGTTCCTTTTTTTTGAGCAGGCAGCAAGTCTCTAATTCGAATAGTATATTCTTAGAAAATCAGTTATTTGCGAAGAAAAACTACGACCTTCGAATAAAATCTGTAAGCGACTCGCCGTGCGTAACCCGACGTCGTCGTGGACAAACGCGACGATAAAAAAAAAAGGCAGCGCGTGCCTCAAAATCAAATAGGTACTACTTGGTTGGACTTGACTTCTTGATTATGGCTGGCTAGGTACTGTAGGTACCTACTTCACTTCACTTCTTGATTATGGCAATGAGACCTTCGTTTCATTGATGCCGCAGTCTTCAAATTTGACATTGACATACACAGATACATAAGCTGTCAGGCTATACCGCAAGAGTGACAAACACTTGCCCTAGCTTCCAAAAAACATCCAATTATAATTTCGGAAAAGCTGCCAAGCAGTGACCGAGACAGATCAAAACGTAAGACATCTTGTTTTTACAGAACAGAACGAGTTGGAAGATGTGTAAAGTACATTTTAAGCATTATTTAAAGCTATCCTTAACCACACAAATGTTATAGACAATTTAAGGACTATTATAAATATTTGTAAGGTGGGACGAGTAAGTCATCATTATGTCGTGGCTAAATGTTGAGTAGCGTTTAAAAAGTAATCCTTTACTTCTTTGTATTAGGTTGGTGTTTCACGTGCAGTTTCTGCGCTTCGCCCGTACCACCGATCCAACAGCATCGAGGATGTTGGTAATATCGGCGTTAACACAGGACATAGTCTAGTTGTGGATAAAATACAGGAGGTAATATCTAAACTACTAAAAATAGAATAATACAATACTGAAGAGATTGTTCTCTTTGGAACTACCAGTCGGACTTGAATATTTTTTTTGCATATATAGCTTATTTATTGCGGAAGATTATAGGCTATTTAACATCAAGCTAGGCAGAAAAAAATGTCACAAAGAACGCTAAGTGAAAACGAAGTAATAGCGCAGGTGGGCGATGCGACGATGTACCGAGGGTGGCCGTGGCAAAGCTAGTGCATTATAAAGTCTATTTGCACGATACTCACCTCTCGTTTTTTTAACAACAAACAGACACACATGCATATTCATGATGCCACATTAGGATTCCCTGTCGTAGATATCAAGAACCGTCCTACCATAACACTCAGACCAAATATCTACAGAACATGCATTATGTGTGTATCAGTCGCGTGTTCGCAATCTGTTCCGGTCTTTATTCCTTTATTTCATAAAATGTTGCCACTCAACAATATATCCTAATATTCCACAAAAAAGTATCAGCGGAAGGTTCATATGAACCTTCCGACATCCATACTACCTATTCTTATTATATAAATGCGAAAATGATGCATGTTTAGATGTTAGCTTGCTAATAAACTTCGTAACTGCTTAACCGATTTGAATTTTAAATATACGTTAAAGACAGTTTAAATAACACAGCTTAATAATTAGAAGCTAGTTCTGCCTTGGGACATATTTATCGTAGTAATTATCTAAAATTGTGCTATTTTCAGGCGAACGAAAAGAAAAGTAAAGGCGAGGGCCAACTCCAAATTTTTACAAACAACGCCTTCATACACGATCAAGGAACAACTCGAAACAATGGAATACTAAACCATAGACGAAGAGACCCAGAAAACGAGCTCCATAGAACCCTAGACTCTATGGCTCATGAGATCGATGGCGCGAATTTCAAAAAGGGAACTGAAAGAAATCAAAATGGCGCACGCGCTGGAACTTCTGTTATTCAAGTTATACCTGAAGAATTTAAGGGAAGAAAGTTTAAAGAATTAACTGTTATGGAATTGGAGGAACTGGGGGAATTAAATGTCAGTCAGGATAGATTTCGGCATAGGTTTCACGAGTCTGATTATAAGAATGATGTTTTGAATGCGAATGCCAACTTGAGGTGGATAGATTAGCTTTGACTAAAATAGGTAAGCAAATTAAAATAAATGTAAGGTAAAAAAAAACAAGCTTTACACAAAATTTTATCTGCTAATCCAGGATGCCTATTCAGGTCATGCTTACCATAAAAATGCATTGTCATCGAAACTGAACCAACATGTAAAAATCAACTCCCTAGGATTAGAAAAAGTAATTCTAATTCAGCTTGCAAGATTTAACCCAAACAATTTAACATAAAAACCTTGTAGGTTAAATAAAAGCATGTAAATAAAGTTTTATGAAGAAGAATTTAAACTTTTCCCCGCCGCACGCGTTAAAATTTACACAAAAGACATTTCAAAACTAGTCTCCATCCCCTCTTAAGTAGGTAAATACAAAATAATGTGATATTTCTATAAGGAAGTTATATTTCCAATAAGCGCTGATGGGCTTACAACCCGTAACCCGTGTTACGTGGGATGTTAACTACTTGTAAAACGCGGGCATACGCTAAATGTTATGTTGATATATTATATTAAGATCTACGTACTGAATTTGAATCTGAATATGTTCATCATAAGGAACACAGTCGTGACCGTGTTTTATAAGGAAGATAGATAGATAGATACATATATATTTATTTATTCAAAAAGTAGCAAGACTTTAGTTTTATCATACATATTTTAAGTTATTTTTCTGATAAAAATGAATGTGTTATCATTGTAACTTAGTGGCACTGCATTGGTTTATTGTGTGATAAAAATGAAAATAAATAATAAAATAAAACTATAAAAATAAAATAACATCAATTTATTCAATTTCATTGTCTTAAATAAGGGTGCATATTACCCTTAACTTTACAAATCTTACTGCATTCTCATGATTTACGCAATAATCACAAAATATCAGTCTACAAATTCTTGCCAACTAAGATACATCTCCATGTTTCATCAATTCAAGGGAATTGTAACCAGCAAACGAATTATCTCCCAAATACTCAAAAAATGTTGCTCACACTTAACACACATAATTATACTTTGCCAGCTCAAAAACTCTGGGAAACTATTGCCAGCACAAAAAAATATCAGCTCCCAAGTTTTAGTATAAGAGTTACCAGCACACAAAGTATATCCCCAACAATCAAGAAACAATTACCTTAGCTTAATACACTCTTACAACAATTAAATATTGGCAGCTCAAAACATTTCCCTATTTTGAGGGTAATAGTTGCCATCGCACAATATATCCCCCCAATACTTGGGAAAATGTTGCCCGCATTTAAAACACAGAATTATGGTACCAATGGCTGATTTCAGTAGGCAACGCCTTAAATCCTTTGATAGCTTCACTAATATCTTCAATAGGTACTGCTAGAGTAAAAAGTTTGTATTCCTTCTGCACTCGACTTGCCGTAGTCTCTGTTGCGTTGTACATAGAGTCCACATTGCGAACAGGTAGTATTATTTCTAACGCTTGTAGGTGCTCGAATGATTTTAGTATAACGGGTCGTGGGACAGTTTGTGTTGACGAATTTGTGTTTGCGAATTTTGTGTATCTGAAAGAGAATATTTTTAAATTTAAGTTAATAGGGCATTCCACAAAATAAATCATACAATTCGTTTTTAGTTGCATCTGATCAGAAAAAGTTCCCAACGAATCGCTGATCCGTTGCAACTGATTCATTGAATTGAAAATGTTCCCAACGGATTGCATTCTACTATTTGCAAAAATATTTCTGTCCTTATCTGGTTTAAGAATTTATTCTCATAAGAATTTATTAAAATAAAACATTACGTAGGTACGTACCTACTTAAATAGTTGCATACGCGAGCGTGCGTTATAAACTAATCTAGAATAGGTAAAAACTAAGTGACAAAAACTTATTATTATAACAAACAAACAAAAACAAACACACTCACGACTGTCTTCCCCATGGTGGACATCCTCAGATACATACTCAGTGAGTAGATCTTTGAGGATACCAAGTAGGGGGTAGTCAGAGGCAAACATTACATTTGGTACATGCACGCGTTTTGCAAGTAGTAAGCATTCCACGTGACAGGTTGCAAGCCCATCGCCGCTTATTAGAACACTAACTGTTGGCAGATGCCTTCGAATTTTTGGTTCCAGGGCATGCCGGTTTCCTTCACCGTTTTGAGCACGTGTTAATGCGCACATAATTTTTTCGAGTTTAAATATACATTAGTGCACGACCGGGCTCGAACCCACGACCTCCGGATCAGAAGTCGGGGTATCGCCCACTAAGCCAACACGACTTGTATTATTCGGATGGTATTATCTAACGTAATAATAATTACGTTAGATTAACAAAAGTACCTAACAAAAGATTCGCAACTAGCATTGTTTAGGTTAAATATAGGTGGGTAGATTTGAAAAATATGAGCGACAAGACCAAAACTTACTTTATAAGGACGGGTTTTACACTACACAGATCAGCGTATACTAAAAGTGACAAGAAACGTTTTTTTTTATTACTGATTAGGGACTTGATTAAATAGATACATTTTTAGCAACTTTTAAAACTTATGCGTGTTTTTTGTTTCTTTTATAATATTCGGTAGTTCGTCATAAATTTTTGCACTTTCAAAAGTTATATTCTTTTTACCATAATTAGTCCTTGGAGGACGTAGTATTAGCTTATTGGCGCTTCTTAGTCGCATTTTCTGGGTATGGTGTTTAGATTTAAAAGTTATATCAGTATTTATGTCTTTGTGTAGTATTTTCCGGATTAATAAGGATGTAAAATAGTATTTGTAAGTTTTATTTATGTTTATTAATTTTGTTTCTTTATAATGTTTTATAGTTGAAGTGAGATAATCATAATTAAATAATATTTTGATGAGTTTGTTTTGTGATTATTGTAATAGGTTAAGATTGGTTTTATCTTTTCTATTATTACATTATTTTAAGTAGTAATAATAATGCTGGCCATTTTATGACATCATCATCTAGCCCCAAAGTAAGCAGAGCTTTTGTTATGGAAACTACATGACTGTCATACAACTTATATACTTTTTTTTGTAAATACATATACCATAGAAACCACCCAGGAACATACCAGTTGTTGAAATAAACACTTTGTCTCTTTCTCATTTGTCACGTCAAATTCAATAGTAGAAAAAAAAATACTGTTTAGCTACACAAATCTTTTAGAAAAGTTCATAAGACATGTGGTTTTCAGAACCAAATATTTACCTGTGCAAAACCATTTCGAAATTCATTGGTTGCCCATCAAAGATGTCCATTCCATGTTTCATCGCAATGACCAGAGACAACTCTAGAATAGACAATGATTGTAGAAGCCTCACTCTATGCTCTGGAGCGACCGTGTTGTCTATGGCCGATATAAGATCTGTCGAGTCTATGTATGGCTTCAAAGGTGATAGTTTCGACACTGTTTGGAACTGAAAAAGAAAAAGTTACTTTTAAAGTTAGAAATACAGAAATAGTAGAGATGTTTGTTAAAGAGCTTGTCCGGGGAAGTACTACCACCACACCGATTTCTGCCGCCAAGTAGTAATGCTAGCATTGCTGTGTTCCAGTTTGAAGGGGTGCCCAGTGAAATTACAGACAAATGAGACTTTTCATCATAACATCTCAGGGTCGGCAACGCGCTAACTCTGGTGTTAACAGTTGAAAAAGTATATATCCATTATCGATTCAAATCAAAATATATTTATTTGGGTCAATAACAAAATACAAAAACTTTAAGGAACGGTAATATTCGCAGAAGTTTTAAATAACTGTGTCGCGAATATTAGCGCCCTCCTCCGAGAAACAACCAAACAAATATAAAATATTTTAACTAACAATTAATTAATAATAATGACGAGTATCTACTAAAACAGGTACATAAAGGAAATAAAAGGTAACAATAGAGAGAGTGGAGTAAAATGTGTGTATTTAGTGTTTGGGTGTGAGTTGTGAGTGAGGGTGGGAGTGATTGTAGCCGCCTAGTTAAGTGTGGCGTTAAAATTTATCTACGAAACAACCCTTAAAGTCTTTCAAAATGCTAGCAAAAAATCGCATTACAATAGGATAAGCCGTCTCGGAGAAAAATATAACCGACAAACGAACCAACAAACAAATCTTAAACGCAGCTCTGCGTTTATCCATGTCAAATAAATAGCAATGAAACATCAAATATAAATGATGAGTGATAATTAATCTATAATTTTTTCTAAACACGGGTTGGTTACTATAACTTCTAAATTTGGGCCATGAAATCAAAATGGGTCTGGATATTTTTTATGAATATACATATTCATAAAGTATTTACAAAAAAAAGTATGTAAATAGTTTAACAGCCATGTAGTTCCCATAACACAAGCTCTGCTTACTTTGGGGCTAGATGATGATTTGTGAAAATGTCCAGTATTATTGTTTTTGTATGCATCATCATATATTAAAATGAGTGGACTTACCAGCACATTACGAAAAACTTGTTCATTGACAGTGTAATAACAGAACTTTTCAATGCTATCTGTCACTTTATCATTCTCCACCAAACCTTGAATGTGTGCGTTCCAATCTTGCATGAACATAGGATCTAATTCGGTGAACTGAGAGGCGTCGACTTTGCATCGGTCCAACACCTCCTCGGGAATGGAGAAGACTGTGTCAGGGTTCGCTTCTAGGGCGCTTACTGTAAATGAGTTATACAGTTATCATTTACGCCGTAACTGCTAAATAAGAGCTAGTAAATATTCATGTAGAGATGGCGCTATTTCTCATATATAAATCTGCATTTTCTTATCGCACGTAAGTATGATTAAACGATGAACATCGTTTCAGTATCCGTCGGGCGGTAAGAAAGACTTTCTAGGAGTATGCAAAGAGAAGAGAAATTTAATTATGTCCATCTCGTCATCGATTATTTCTTGGTCAGTGACCAGAATTGATGTACGATTGAAAAGGGCCTAGGGATGGACGCCGACAGAGATGAAAGTGTGGTGAAAGGATTTAGTACCGCTCAGAGGCTCCTTCCTGTTTGAGTTCGATTCTCGCTGCGGGACAATTATTTGCATGTTCTGCAGATATTTGTTACGGGTCTGTACCGGGTTTTGTGGTACCACGGTACTCGTATTTCTAGAGAAACAGGGAATCCCAGTGACCCCACAATCAGGTTTATTTGTATATCTGTTGATTTAAAAAAAAAAACTAATCACTTTCGAATTAATTACTTACCAGAAGACTTCCTGATTCGTCCTTTCTTCTTCACAACCGGCATACTAAGCAAGTTCAATGTTACTCCCTTCAATGTCTCCACTGGTGTTCTATGGTCATCGTTAGGGAATATCAGTATATGCCGGTGGGAGAATCGGGATTTCACGCGCTTTTCTAACAATTCCATTACATCAAGTCTGTTAGTTATACCTGAAATTAGTTTGATATTTTATGTATATTATGAAGTGGGATTGGGCAGGCCATGTGACTCGAATACATCTAAAGTGTTGGGAAAACCTAGTTGCATCCGTGTGTGCCGAATAACGGACGACGTCGCAGTGGACCAAGAAAAAGATGGCGTGACAAACTGGGATGAATAAAAATCCAACTGATCGGAGGTGGCAATGGACCGAGTAAAGGAAAAAAAGGATACTTTGCGATGGACTATTATAGGTTAATAATTTCACTATATAATAAAGAAATAGGGAGTAGACTATTCAAACAATTGTTGATTGAAAATAAAAACTTTTCTTGTCACATTTAAGTAACGCTGATCTGTTTAATTTAAAACTAGTCCTTAGAGCAAGTATTGGTCTTGCCATTCATATTGTTCAAATCAATACTAATTGAACCAAAACAATGCTAGTTGGGAATCTTTAGGTATGCATGTTATTTATTATCTAAGTATTAACTTAATATTAATTGGTTTTGTTACATAAGTTTACCTATTCTAGATTAGTTTGTAACGCAAGCTCGCGTTTGCTACTATTTAAGTACCTATGTAATGTTTGTTAGTTATAAGTTCTCATATAATTGAATTAAAAATTCTTATGAGAATAACATTCTTAACCAGCTTGTTTGACTTTTATCATAAATTTATATAATCCTAAGTTTAAACTAACAAAACTAGGATAAGCCACATGAACAAGTTTTATCTTCTGTCAATTATATTATAAAATCTTTACTAAACTAAGTACTCGAAATTCTCGGCTGTGGTTTAAAACTATAATAAAGTAAGTGTCACCATCTAGTTACTTCCCTGGGGTTTTAATGATTGAATTTGTGATTTTAGACGTACATTTTTTTTATTTTACGAGGCAGCGTTAACGCCTGCGGAAAGATTGAATTGTATTGAAATTACATTAGCTGTGGAAATGTCAAGTGACTGTGGAGAACTATTTCCATCAACATCACACGGCGAGAAGCCACGACACCTTACTCCCGAGGATAGCGCTAAATGACTAAACTGCCAAGTTTTTCCTTGACAAATTTGCGTTAGCGTGAAAGGAAAACTTAAGAGGAGGTACCCGGTGACACTTACCATACTATTGATCTTAAGGCCCTGATTTAGATTTATTTATTTACAAACTAAGCAGGTTTAAAAGTGTCTTAAAACCTATGATAGGTTTGTCTAACCTAACATAGGTTTGTGTGTGCAAAAGTGAACAAAAAGAAAATAAGTAGGTACTAAGCATGCTATGATAATAAGCTAATAATTAAGTACCTACGCTTATTATGTTAATTTCAATGCCTACCCACTTATCTATACTAATAATAAAGCTGAGTCTTTTTTTGTTATGTTTGAATGTGCTTACTTGAAAAATTATTTACATTTAAGCATAAAGCATAAAGACATAAGCATAAGAAGTGTTCCAATAAGCGGCGATGGGCTTGCAACCTGTCACGTGGAATGCTTACTACTTGCAAAACGCGGACATGTACCAAATGTAATGTTTGGACGTGCCTCTGACTACCCCCTACTTGGTATCCTCAAAGATCTACTCACTGAGTATATACCTGAGGATGTCCACCATGGGGAAGACAGTCGTGAGCGTGTTTGTTTGTTTTTTTGCATAAAGACTCTTAGAGAGCCGAGAAAAAGAAGTAATAGGGCAATGCAATGCGGTGGGCTGGGGGCCGAGGGTGGCCGTGGGACTCAACTAGTTACTCATGCTTATGCTGTGTACTTTTGTTTCGGACACAATAAACATTTTGAGAAGCTAGTGTCAATCTAGACAAACCTAACATAGGTTTTAAGATAATAGTAACTTACTATTCTACCTACTCAGTTTAAATCTAAAACAATGTGTTGGTTACTCACCTAAAACACACATTGGCGACTGATCGCTATGCGTGATATCGAACAAGTTGTACAGAAGAGTCTGGGCTTTGCCGATCTTGCAGAATGCATGGAAGTCTTCGAGGAGGAACAGCATACTTCTGCTCCTTCTATCAGCAGACCGGAGACAGGTGAAAAGAAATGACAGGTTCTCGGCAAATGAGCCGAAGACCTGGTCACCCACTGCATTTTCTAGTTGCATCTGATGACAATGTTGCAGGGCATTTGTGTATTTTTTTTAACTCGCGAAGTTTTGTTGGAACCGCGGTGGCAAGCTGAGATGATTGATGTTTTGCCGATATTTGTGCTTGAGTGTTCATGGTAGCAAGGTACAAGTAGTTATTAATACTCACAGTACAGGGAATCTTAATAATTGTTTTTTAAATTTCAATGGATAAATACCTTAACTTATATTTAACACCAAAACAATGCAACCATTATTAATATATTATTAACTAATATATTTTTTGTACATAATGAATTAAATAGTAGAAAACTAAAGTTTAGTAAAGTATAATAAAAAATAAAAATTCCAAATATTAGTATTAAAATGTCATGGGCCATTGTATGATCACAGAGAAACAGTGTATGATCACAGAGAATTATTTTAAATTGACTAGCGTGAGCAATAACAAGGCATCATAGTGGCAATGGCAAATGAAACATTTTCATTACTAAAATACCATTTTTTAAAAGCTCAACAAATTGTATGTCTGTACACACAAAATATCTTAGAACTAACAATTTTGAAGAAATTTATACACCCCTTTCATAAAAATTTCAATAAAATTTATCCTGTGGGATTTATCCCAGCTGTCTTTAAGGACAGCTGGGGAAATCCCACAGGTAGGAAAACCCCATAAAAGGGAAAAGTCTAAAAGGATTTCAGGTACTAAGGATATATAGGTAGTTGGCCAACTACCATGTTGAATTATTTGAGCGAGATATTTTACGGGTTGTCTACTAGTCATTAATTACCTGTGCAGTTATAGCCTTCAGGGCCACCTTCTCATCACAATGTATTAATCCGTTTAGCTTCACAACAATGGCATCATTATCCAGATCCATTTCTTTAGCCAACTGGTTCAGTACTGAGTTAACAAGCTGAAATTATAAAGAATTACAGTACACCTACTGATAGGGAAGAAAGTTTTTTGAATGGAGACTATTAACTAGATGACACAGTGTCGGAAGGCCCTCTCCAATGGACCTATGACATCTTAAAAGTAGCAAGAAGTTTGAACATAACATCCAATAGTCATTAATACAAAGACCTAGGAATATTTGCTTCAGAAATAAGTGGGTACTATGGTACTTGTAGTTACTGATACCAATGATACAGGGAATCCTGGTGTGGGGTCAGGACTTTGTGTGTATGAGACTGTTGGGTGTTTATTAATTTATTGTTCATGATGAAGCCTAGACCAGGCCACTAGGATTATTTTATCATTTCATTTTCACTTTCTGACATAACATGCCCTTCCAAGCAACAATATTAGGTTGGTACTTACGGTGGTTTTACCACTTCCGCGTGGCCCTATCATGAGAGCGGAATGTGACTCTCCATTGCAAACCGTTCTCTTCATTAGATCATAAACATGATCTTTTTGCTGATCATGGTTCCTGAACGACACGTTATCCTCAACTATTTTCAGCTTCAGATACTTTCTTATCAGTTTAATTTGCTTAGCCGTTCCACTTCCATAACTTAAATCGTGCATTGTTAGTTTTCACACAAAATCCTAGGACTTAGTTAAATTCGTAACTCAAAGTTTCCGTTGTTTGACTCATTGAGGAATTTAAATACTACCTACGTTCAGTTAGATTGACTTTCACAATTTCATAAAATAAATAAAATACAAATCAAACAGCTGTTTTCTGAAACGAAACTCCGATTACCAAAATTTCCGAATGATCGTTCCCGCCTTTTTACTGACAGTGACATTTTTTTTGTCGTCTATTTGTTGAATAAAAATTAAGTGGACCTTACTTGTTGATGCATAATATTGCCGTCCCACCTTGATTTTGAAAGAGTCGAAAGAGATGTTTTTATAGTGATGGATACTTGTGTAAAATATTTACTCTTAGATATCGATCGATTAATATCGCTGAACAAACATTTAACATTTTAATTGATTGTTGGTTAATTTTTTTTTCATGGCAATACATAGCCTTCAATGGTTCGTTTTTAAAACACAAATGCGCATGTGCAAACTCGACACCCCTTCATACATGCGCAACAAACGCTACATCAGTAAATCAATAATCTTACCGACATACAAGGCAAAAATATCGCGAGACCATAATTTGGTCGAAGTGGTTAGGATTTCCTAACTACTTAAACAAAGACTTAAACATTAAATGGGACGTTCAGACCATAATTTTCGATTGGTTCAGCCCCGAAAAAACAAAAAAAAAAATTAACTGATTTTATTTTCAATATTTTGATTTATACATGAATGTTATGATATTTTTTTGTATTTGGGTTTGTTTGATGTTAAAGTTTCCTAAATTATTAAGTTTACCATATTCACCTACATAAACAGTCTAGAATTAGGTATACTTCGGTACGAAGCAATTTGGTCAACAACAAGAATCAGGGTATCGTAATAGGCATTTCCTCGATTTGCTCACCTACACCTTATTATTGTAACTACGTCGAACATACTTAGTACCTAGAACTTAGTTCAAGGAACTCTATAATGATTTTGCAAGTAGCTATCTGCGGACCTTGTTCTCGTTTATACTAGGTACCTACCCTTGATTTCCAACTTGCATCTCTTTCCTTCGTTTCCTCATAGTAGTGCCTCCTTTTCCTGACCTTAGCGATACAGGTTTTACGACAGCATTATGCGAAAATTGTGTTTTTTTACTAAACCTTAGTTAAGTGTGATTCAAGTTGAAAAAAGGCATCGAAAAGCTTCAATTATTCATGAATTCAAATAGTTTCAATCCCCAACCCTAGTTTCGCTCAACCCATTGACTCTGTTGAAGGATATTGCGAAATCATACAGACATGAGAAACTGTACCAGTGTGTGAAGTTAGACAGCGTTAACTTATTAATTCTGATAATATGATTATGGTTTTACAGTGCAGCAGGTTTTAATAAAAAATTTCTTATTGCAAATTAGCACAAAACACGGGCAATCTTATAATTATTAACACAATATAATTTTGTCTATGTATGACATTTTTGATTAGACTGCAGCTGAGTGGCACCGCTTAAACTGTAAGGAAAATACACAGAGTTCAAATGCTTTATGCTTCGAAGTGTGAGTCAATTGACAAGAGAGTACAGTATTTTATTTTAATAGAGATCAACGTATTTAGCCTGCTTGCTTGCATGGTTGATGATAATTCCAACATCCATTTATTTTTGACAAACATGAAAGGACCACCCTTAGATCAATAGCTTATGCAATGAATGTTCGCTCTTCTTCTACGTAGCAGTAAATTTATTTATTCTATACCTACACAACACTAGCTGATGAAATAGTAAATTTATGTTGGTAACCTGGAGTACCGATATACAGGTAAATATTTTTTTAATGCATATCACTTATGTAAATTTATGTTTGAAAGCAATCTGTAAAGCAGATAAGCTGTACTATGTACTTTTTTATTATTATATTATGTACTTTTAGTTTATCGTGTCGGTTGCATTTCCTAACTAATCAAGCAAAACGCTTATTTACCTACCAGTATTTTTTCCATGCATAACCTTGTATGCTGCAATCAAAGTTATAAATCTTGAAATTGTCGAGCAAAGGTGCGGGAGTTTGAATGAGGAACAATAGGAATTATTACATATAAGTTACTTTTTTCTTCACAGCATCATCTAGCCCCAAACTAAGCAGAGCTTGTATTATGGGAACTACATGACTGATATAATACATACATACTTTTTTGTTTTTGTAAATACACACATATTATACATGTAACGTAAAGAAAAGTAAGTCTTTACTTCTAAATACCTATATTAAATAAATTAAATAATATACTTATATAGTTAAATCTAATAAATAAAAAAATATTAAGTAAAATCAAAATCAAGTCCATCTTGTCAATTTCAACATCGATATCGATCTATTTCTATAGATCTGCATCACTAGTTATTGATTGACATACTGAAATGTCATGTTCTACTTGTCAAACGACAAATAAAATAACCTATCTAAATAAAAAAGCTACTGCCGCTGCTGGCTTTTAGTTACACCCTGCATCTTAGCCAACAAGCTATCAATAGTAAGACAATATCACAGCTACCTCTTTAAATTAGTATCAGTGTCTGTAATGTCATTTGGTTGATTGATACGTGTTGGCCGATGCAAGCAAGCAAGCTGCATTATATTGCATTGTTTTCCGCATGAGATTTTAGTTTCAACTTCAGAGATATCTAAACGAAATTGAATGAAATCAAAGTAGTTTACTATTTTAAACGTGCTATGACGTGATTAAATTATATAGAATCGTTCAGTTTTCATGAAAAGTAAGTAATTTTACTAGCTGCATAATTGTTTAGTAGTATAAAAATAGATAGGTAATTTGTTTGTTC
The DNA here is from genome assembly GCA_961405105.1 of Perizoma affinitatum. Taxonomy (NCBI): domain Eukaryota; kingdom Metazoa; phylum Arthropoda; class Insecta; order Lepidoptera; family Geometridae; genus Perizoma; species Perizoma affinitatum. The sequence goes on from OY560207.1 coordinate 7,473,658, forward strand.
CGATACGTATTAATATAACAGTTCAAAGACAAAGATCAAAGAAATTATTCTACTCTTGGAATGTATTGTTCAGTTTGTTATCAGTAGTAGGTAGCCAATTGTTCCCACCTCGGCCAGTTTAAATTACTCATTTCCTTTTCTCATTAGTTAGAGATACATTTTTTAACCAACTTTAGGTGTAGGATACCTTCAGACAATTTTATTGGTTTTATAGCAACATCAACAGGTGTATCTGCGGGTGTCATTGATTTTAATAAGTAATCATTATAAAATCAAACATTCAAAACAGTTATCAGTTATCACTTCCTATCTATCATGGTTATGGTGCATATAGTATTATATTCTGGGGCAGTTCAACTGGAAACGAAGTTGTTTTTAAAGCAGGCACAAAAGAAATGTGTGAGGGCAATATGTAAGTGAAGACAAACAGACAGCTATTAGCAATTCTTTGTTGACTTAAATAACTTAACATTATCCTCAATGTATATATATGAAATAGTTTTATTTGTTAGGAAGAACATTTAATTATTATTAGTTTACGCCAAGGTTTTATAGTTTGCTGTTTTAAATACAATACTGCACTGTTTCACATCAGTGTCTTCTGTATGTCAACACGGATATACAATCGTTTAGCCAAATGTAATTTAAAAATAGGCCAAATGCATTGTTTTAAATTCTTACTATATCTTTTGTTATAGTAAATTCTAATGACTTCAATTATTATCACATGGTTATCATACTTAATTTTATTAATTTGCATGACATGTTATTAATTTAGCATGCTTGTGAGCTGACCATGTCTGTACCTACTTTATTTTTTATCAAACACTGTAACCCACATTTTGCAAATAAACGAATCTGAATGTGAACTTCAATAGTTCTGAATTCCCTGTTAAGGACATCCTCAGATACATACTCAGTGCATAGATCTTTGAGGATACCAAGTAGTGGGTAGTCAATGTCACATCCAAACATTGCATTTGCACATGGCTTTGTTTTGCATGTAGAATTGCATGTTACAGATTGCAAGCACATTGCCGCTTATTGGAGTATGCCGGTTTCCTTGTGATGTTTTCCTTCACTGCTTTGACCAGGTGTTAATTCACACATCAATTTTTCCAGTACAAAAATTAATTGGTGCACAACAAGGTTCAGACCCACAACCTCTGGATTTCACCATTAAGTTTTACTAATATTAAGAAAGTATGAATGTTAAAATGTTTGTTGCTAATAATGGTCATAGTGGCTGAACCAATCTGGATGAAATTTGGAATTAGTATTGTCCAAAATTTCTTGTCAATACAAGAGTGACCACTCTTGTCAATATATTTTTTATAATATCCCAAAAATATCAACCTTAGCGGGACTCTTTTGTGTGATCACAAAAGAGTCAAAACTAGTCTAGTCAAAACATAACTATTCTTGGCATGTTTAGGCGTGTATTGAGGTTTGATTATAATAACTGACTGAACCGATTTGGAATCAATATTATTTGTGACCTAGAATAGAATCTAGTCATGGTATAAAATCAACTTCATCCATACAGATGTTGGTGAATAACTGCGTACGAGTAAACAGTCAGGATGTCGGAGGAGCAGGCGTGCCTTGTGCGCGCGCGGTCTGACTCCGAGAACTCTGCCAACCTCGGCAGCTTCGGCTCCATGACGTGCACCATGACTTACGCAGAAGATAGAATGAACAGTAAGTCACCAATCCCACTTAAAGCAGGAATCCATGGCTTGCATCATGAATTCATGACTCACACAGAAGATAAACTGAACAGTAAGTCACCGATTCTACATAAAGCAGTCATGTATGACGACTTTCACTAAAGACAAATGGGATTATTCTGAAATCTCTATCAAGGTTACATTAAAACAGACTTACACACAAACTGAATAGTAAGTCACCAATCATACTAATAGTATAAATGCGAAAGACACATCATTTATTCTCATTTTTTATATTAATAAAAATCAAGTCAAAATTTATTAAAATCACAAGGATCACTTTAAAACATTGGTTTTATGCACTGACTAACAAAACAATAAGTTGGAGCATTTTCAATCCCAAGAGTTTTTCATCTAAATAATCAGATATTTTATAGTATACTTTTTTATAAAGTTTTTTTAATAACATTTTTAAATTTGTTAATTGTCTATTTTTGTATATCTCTTGGGAGTTTTTTATAAAAGCGATGCCTTGCAATTTAAACGATTTACTAACTTTATGGAGTCTACAAGTGGCAACAGCGAGTTTATCTTTATTTCTGGTACATTGTGATTATCACTTTTTTTCTTAAACAAATTATTTTTTTGTTAACATACATCAGATTTTCATAGATGTATTGACAAGTAAATGTCATTATATTTATTTCTTTAAACTTCTGACAAAGTGATTCTCTGGGGCCCATATTATAAATTGCTTGAACAGCCCTCTTCTGCAGAACAAAAATGGTATTTATATCTGCAGCACTCCCCCACAGCAGTATACCATACGACATAATGCTGTGGAAGTGCATAGGTTTTTATTTATTGTGATTTACAAGGATTGTATCCAAACGTCAACTTAAAAACTATGTGAATTCAAAATATGAAAGTGAATTTATGCCGATTCCTCACGCGCGACTATGCCTAGGAGAATCAGGTTATTTTTTTGATGAATCTTCATTCAGCTTTAGTATGGTACCAATTGATGAGGTGAACTCATTTATAGAAAGAGTACTAGTCAAAGAATTAAATAAAGTCTAAAAAGTAGAGTTTGTTGCCAGTTACTTCTAGGCTTAATTCACATTAAATTGTAGTTAAAAGTTATTTTAGTTAATAAGCATTTAATTGTGATTACAAAGAACAAAAACCAAACACAATAACAACCCCTCTTCAAACTACTGGGAACATGTAGTTCCCATAGCTCTGCTTAGTTTGGGGCTAGATGATGCTGTGTAAAAAATGTCCAGCATTATTTATTAAAAAAAACACTGGGCTCTTAGCGTCGCGAGTAAATCACATTTTACAACGTTTTTTCATTTATTTCAGCTACAGAAGCGAGCGGTGAGCCGGCCGCGGCTAACCCAATAAACCTGGTGGTCAGTCCCCCGGACAATACAGGGGAGAATGAGAGCGGGGAGCTCCTGGACTATAACGATGCGAACGTGCTGGACCAATTCCACGAGGATGCTATGAAACAGGTATGGAGAACAAGAACAAACAAAAAAACAACAAACCTCATCTACTGATTAAGCTCATAATAAAACATAAATATTTTATATACCGACCTGATAAAGAATGTTCTAGAATAAAATTAGCGTGCGAAGAGAGTGTTTTATAAAATTATCAGTTCGTAATATATTTTGTGACATTCTAGTGCTGGAAACTTTCAAAGCGTCATTGTCGTCTGACCAAAAGTCTATGTTCTTTTTCTGACATTTGAGTCTCTACATACTAACGATAATGGTAATAAATCCGAAATAAATAATCCATTTTAAAACTAAAAACATAATTTTTACTACAAACAGAATATTATTTGTTAGTTTGAATGATTCCCGATATTTCGGCACATGCATTTATCATTGGAAGAACTTGTTCAGAAATCATAGTAAATATCCCTTTTAATTAAAAAATAGGTACTATTTTTTTTTTATTGTACACACAAATAAACACTTACAAAAGGCAGAATTAAATGACATGTACAAAGGCGAGCTGAACCCTACCCCTATCCCTAAAAAGAGTTTTCTTCCAGCAAACCTTGAGCTAGAGATAGGTAATTATTATATTGACCGTGTACAGATATTATTTATTATTATTATTATTCCAGGTTGGTTGTGGCTTCTCTCAAGTTCGCGTCGTACTCGCCTGCTCGTTGGCCATTGTCGGCGCTTCGTTGGAGCTCAGTGCTATACCGTTCGTGCTGCCATCCGCTGAGATTGAGCTATGCGTGCTGCCTCACGAGAGTAACTGGCTTGGTGAGTTAATGACAAGTTAGTCTATCTATTGCAGTCTATTGCAGTGTTTCTAGTGACTTGCGGCGATAAAACCTAACAATGCTTGGAGTCATATAAAAAGATCCTAAAAATCATAGAAAAAACGTCATTACAATCTGATGAGCTGTTTCGCAGATAAATGATAATACACAAACGAACAATCTCTTATGGCAAACGCATATACCATTCTTTCGTTCAATGTCAAAGTCAAAAGGTTTTTATTTCGGTGAAATCGTGATCTGAACGTTAACGTCAGCATAAAAAATACTTGCATTTAAAATGGTGCACGGTTATCTTCGCCTACTGACGTAGTATTTGTAGTTCCTGATAGCTGCGATACAGTGAATCCTAGTGTGGAATAAGGACTATGTATGAGGTTGAATGAAAAATATAATATGTAAACTTTTATTACACAGTTCTAATAAGCCTGATGGGATGTGCCTTCGGGAGCGTCGGCTGGGGCACTCTGTCCGCGCGCCTTGGTCGACGCCGCACCTTAATGTCCTGCCTCGCTGTGAACGCGGTGTTCGCGACCATAGCGGCCTTTATGCCCACTTACGGCACTTTCATGATGGCAAGGTAAGTTGATATGTTTTAATTAAAAATAAAATATTGTAGTTTTCAGCGAAACTAATAAAGTGACAGTGAGCGAGTTACGTTATCGCATACGGACTTACGAATTCATATGAATTTATAATTCTGTTTTATTTTTTAAGAGCACCTTCATTTAGCTTGGCACTTGGGTTACTTCCCGCTCGGCTAAAGCGTTTTTAGGTTATGATTTGGCAGCGTACTGCCTCTTGGGAGTACCAGGCGCCCAGAACCTGAAGAAGCTATCTATCATAGGATCTGTTCAGCATTCATTCGGTTCGTTGTTGCATCTTCTCCCTCCGTTTTAGATCGTTTCCGGGTATAACATTGCCGTTTGAAATACCAGGCATCTATAACTCTGCAGGAGATCACAAGACATCATCCACAGGTTCTGCGCAGCGTCCGGTTCCCCTTATGCGTTATAGCTTCTTGGTTTTGATTTTTATGATGTGAAGTACCAGGCGCCTATAATCTATAAGGAGCTATCTTCCATAGGTTCTGTTTAGCATTCATCGAACATAACTTTGTAACATACAAACATACATGCATACATTGCATTTGTACAGCGTTCGGTTCCCACTTTTACGTTATAGCGTTTCTTGGTTTTCATTTTTATGAAAAACCAGGCGCCCATAACTTACAAGAAGCTATCATCCTGTTCAGCAGGTTGTTTGCTTGTTTTTGATTCGGCGGTCATAACCTAGAAGGAGGTATCTGTTCCAGGTTCTGTTCGGCGTTCGGTTCGGGCGGCATCTTACCACTGTGCTACGGGTACATGTGCGAGATGTCGGGACGCGGATGGATGCGAGGCGGGGCGGTGGGCGCGGTGTTCGCGGCGGGGAGCGGCGCGTTGCTGGCCGCGCTGCTCGCCAGCACGGTGCTGCCGCCCGACGGCGCCGCCACGCTGGCCGAGAACCGGGAGCACTTCAGCGCTTGGCATCGGTGAGTTAACACTGCACACAAGACAAAGGTTTTCTCGACGGAAAATAATATTAAGTAATAGAGCTCCTATTTCTGCCACTAAGCAGTAATGCTCGCATTGCTGTGTTCCGGTTTGAAGGGTATGGGTGCCGGTGAAATTACAGGCGCTTGAGTATTTTCATCCGTTATGGCTCAGGGTCGGCAACGCACGAGTGACAAATCTGGCGTTCATAGGTTACGGTAACCGCTTACCAACAGGTTGGCCGTATGCTTATTCGCGACTTCAGATGTATGAAAGAAAAAAAATCGTGCTCTAAAAGTGTGTAATTTTAGCTAAGTGAACGTTAAAATAAAATGGCTATTCGCGGAGACTTATTTTGCAACGTAAGTCGCCGTAAAAACGGTCGAGCGAATGCATTTCTTACGAACGCTTCCTTAATGTTTTAGATATCTGCTGCTGTGTACGCTGCCAATCCTAGCCTCGCTGATCAGTCTAATATGGACTCAAGAGTCGCCGCGATATCTCTTAGAAGTCGGGAGAGAAGTCGACGCCATGTGTGTTTACCACGTAAGTTCAATTATTACTTTAGATTTCATAATATCCCAATTTTTTTTCCTCTGGACTTTTTGATATTTTGATTCTGAACTCGCGACCTCTCGTTTGATACGGGGGGACTACACCAACTAAGCAACGAGATCGTTACCTGGTCGAAATTCTTGGAATATTTCGGCAACATACAGTTGAAACTTTGCAGTTTCCAAGTCTGTTCAATGACTTAAATTCAATTAAGTTAAGAGAGATGTCGCATTGCTAATTCAATAGCTTTTGACGACCTCTGTGGCGCAGAAGGCGAAGGCCCGCCTTAGAAGCAGAAAGTTGCGGGTTCGATTCTGGCCGCGGGACAAGTGTTTGATTGATTAGCAAATATTTGTCTCGGGTATATTATATATTTGTCTGGGTGTTTTCTATGTATGAAGTATATATATCAGTTATTTAGTTCCCATGATAAAAGCTCTGCTTAGTTTATGGCTAGTTTACTGTGTGAAAAATGTCCAGCATTATTATTTATTTATTTATATTAGCTGTTATAATTGTGCTTTTAAAGTGTTAACCCACACTACAAAATCTTGCGATTTCCCATAGTTTTAACGGCCTCTGAGGCACAGAGGGCGAAGGCCTGCCTGAGATGCAGAATTATTATATGAAGAAAACACCCAGACCCTAGTCATTAATGTCTATGAGTATCCCGAACATGTTTGTATGTTTGTATGTTTATTATATTTGCAGGCTATACACAGCAGCAATCATATCCGTGCATGCGGCAAGGCGAATGTAGCGGCCGCACCGAACGAGTCTCAATACCGTCTCGGGGAGCTCTCTCTGCCGGGGAAAAGACGACCCCCTGCCCTACACCATGTCAGACATGGCGTGAAGATGGTAATGTTCTGTTTTTTGCCTGGTGTGAATTAAAGGTTTCGGTGAGGTGTGCCTTCAGGGTGAACATAGGCTGTATATTATCCCGTTAAAATAAAAGGTATTTTAGTGGAGACCAATTTTGCAACGTAAGTCGACGACGTCGAGAGAATGCGTATTTTTTTAACACCGCTACCACGCTTGCGAAGCCGTGGACCGTAGTCTTGAATAAAATATTGATATTAATGCTTGAATGTTACGTTTATTTTCAGTTCTGGCAGTCATTCTTCCAGCTGTTCTCGTCGGCATACATCAGTACGACTTTGACTTTTATGCTGACCGTGGGCTTCTCTATAACCTTACAGGTAATTCTAAATTTGTACTATTTTACAGAAATAAAAACATTTTTTAACACAGCTAAAGGATTCCTTTCATACTATACAGGGCGTGGACATTATATGTCAACGCCCTGTAAAGTACGGTAGGAATAGTGTTATCAGTATTAATAGTGACTGGGCTTCTCAAAAACCAAGTATACCGACGAGATAATCTTCTACGAAGGAAACTATTTATCAACTTCGAACTCGAGATGTAGACTATTTGAGAAAAAATGTCTCTAGGCTTGAAGTTGCGCATTATCGTCCCATATCCATTTTGTCGGCCCTGTCAAAGCTCTTTAAGCGATTAGGTTAGGTTAGATGCGATAAAGTAGGGATTTACCCAATATTATATAATACTATAATAGAAGAATAACATGGTTTCGTCAAACACAAAACAACAACATCTAATCTTCTTACTTTTGCTATTTTTTAACGCAGTATACACAGATTTTAAAAAGGCCTTTGACAGGGTGGATCATGTCATAAGATAGCGTAAATGTCACATTTTACTTTTAGTTATATTAAGTATTTGTTTATTTTGTTATCTTATGGTGTACAATTAAGTATTTTCATTCATATATTCAGTAATTCATTCAAATCAAAGATAGACAATACATGGTCGCCATGCTGAATGTAGTCTACATTCAGCATAGCGACCATGGTCTACATTCGTCTTGGGAAGTGTAGAAACTTCCCTATCCATTAATTGTTGATATCGCCATACTTGGGGCAGTAGAAATGTTGCAACTAAGTACATTCAACTTCTGCCTTCTCTGTCATAGACAAAATAGTTGTTTTTTAAATTAGGCCCTTAGAAAGATTTTTAGACTGGTAATAACAATACATGTAATTTATTTTGTATTTTTTTTTTCAGTTTTTCCTTAGCGGCTACATTCCTTTCACAGTCATCGCGATGGAGCACGCTGTATACGAGTCATCTACAGCCACAATCGACAACTCCACATTCGAGAATGAATATTACAACGCTACCATCCAAAATACTATCTACGAGAATAGCACTTTCAGGTACTTATTGATCTTTGACCTCTGACCTCAAGGACATTATGGTACCTTTGACCTGTTCAGAAAATTATGAAAATCGAAACAAGTATTTTTGACATCTGACCTGAAATATTTATGCTGCGTGAAGAAAAGGCGTCCACCTACACATGAAAAAAAATATTTTTTTTTATCCAATTAAAACCTGTTTACTGTAACCTGTATCCTTCACGTTGACCTGTTGGTTCAAAATTCCAAGATTATCTCCATCCTAAACTGTAAATAATAAATAAATAAATAATGCTGAACATTTTCCACACAGCATCATCTAGCCCAAAACTAAGCAGCGCTTGTATTATGGGAACTACATGACTGATGTACTACTTTTATACTTTTTTTTGTTAAAACATACATATTATGCAAAGAAAACGCCCAGACCTGAGACAAATATTTGCAGGTCATACAATCAGGACATTAATTCACTTTTGACCTTTGACCTTTCACCTCGGACCTATTCTTACAAACTAGATGATTACAACTAGATTTTATTTATTTCCCTATCAGTATTATTTTCAATTTGGTTTTAAATAAATTATCATTAAGGGTTGACTAAAATGCATAATATTTGTTTTGAGTAAATTTATTTTAAGATTATTGTTGTCAAACCATGAAATTATTTTAATGCATTATTTGTGTCATATTCGTAGGTGTTAATGTCAGAGTATTTTATAGTTACTGTGTTATCGTCAGTAATATCCAGGAAAAGCTCATATTGTTACCTACTGATGTTTTATGTCTTATCCCGAAACTGGTTTCTATGAAGCTACTTAGTTTTATTGACCTTCATATCTTATTCCAAAACTATAGTTGCCATGGAGCCACCTAGTAATATTAACACTTGACCTTTTACCTTTGACCTTTCACCCCTGACCTGTTCCCTCTAATTTCCAGGAATAGCTCGTTTCGTGACCTTCTGATGTTCCACGTCCAATTCCGCAACTGCAGTTTCTACGACGTCGCGATGGCGAACATCAAGAGTTCCAGGACAGAGTTCAAAGGATGCGTCTTCGTTAATAGCACGTAAGTCCTTTCACCACACTATCTCTTTCACTTCTGGAATCGTTATGTATGAGCAATTGGCGTAAATTCACTTTAAAATCAACACTCAAATTCACTTAGTTCATAAATTGAATAATTAAAGGTCGTCAGGAAGAGATCGCTTTTAAGCGATAAGACCGCCCGCTATACCTGTATCATAATGTGTTATTATTTATATTGTTTATATCATGAGGTGCATAATAAAGTATGTTCATTCATTCATTCATTCATTCATTGAAGTCTCTTAATGATCCTTGTGATTTAAACAAGTAACATATTGACTTTCACCTATAAAATAATATACTTAAGGATTATCTTGGTATATTTTTAGGGTAAAATTAAATAAATCAATAATTTTGGCCATTTTTCACACAGCATCATCTAGCCCTAAGCTAAGTATAACTGTGTTTTTTTTTGTAATATTTTGTTAATCTTGTTCTGTTCGCAGTATAATAGACACCGATATGGAAGCGGGGGTTGAATTCGACAAATGGTGCATTTTCAACTCCACCGTTATCAGAGGGATGAAAGGGGGGTGCGCGCGCCATGCCGATCTCACCTCCAAGTAAGATATCTTCCTTTCATAGATGAATGTATTAAAAAAACACATAATCAGTTATAATAATAATTCTGGTCATTATTTAATTTCAATGCCTACCTACTTATTACTAATGTTTAAGTTGTGCACTTCTGTTTTAAATACAGTTACACTTCGAGAGCATAGTGTCCAGGCAAACTTAGTGTCCAGACAAACCTAGTGTCCAGGCAAAGCTAGTGTTCAGACAAACCTAGTGTCCAGACAAATCTAGTGTTCAGACAAACCTAGTTTCCAGACAAACCTAGTGTTCAGACAAACCTAGTGTTCAGACAAACCTAGTGTCCAGACAAACCTAGTGTCTAGAAAAACCTAGTGTTCAGACAAACCTAGTGTCCAGACAAACCTAACATAGGTTTTAAGATACTACTAACTAACTACTGTACCTACTCAGTTTGTTAAATGAATGAAATATATAACCATAAAGTATGATTGAGGAACTAATTAATAAAAATAAACAAAGAAATTTAATAAAAAGTAACCCAATAAAGTACATACTATGGTATATAAAAACAGATATTAAGAAACCGTCTTTCTATACTAATATATATATGAAGAGTCTGTTTGTTGTTTTGTTTGACATATATGCTACGACCCTCAAAAGCAAAAGAAGTAATAGCGGGCGATGCGACGCGGTGGGTCAATCGGGGATCGGGGATCGGAGGGCGGCCGTGGCTCAGATAGTCAATTTAAACAAAACAAAACAAACACGCTCACGACTGTCTTCCCTATGGTGGACATCCTAAGATACATACTCAGTGAGTAGATCTTTGAGGATACCAAGTAGGCAGGCCAAGTAGTCAGAGGCACGTCCAAACATTACATTTGGTACCAGCCCGCGTTTTTGCAAGTAGGTAGCATTCCACGTGACAGATTGCAAGACCATCGCCTCTTATTAGAACACTAACTGTAGGCACATGCCTTCGAATTTTTGGATAGTAAATTTATATGATTTAAATGAGAACAAATTATACGAGACATGTTAAATAATGTGTGATTTTGTTTTCAGACTGAGCGGGTTGATAAGCGAGCAGACATATATCGCGCACGCGACTTTTTTCGCCATATTGTTCACGACATTTCCAGACAATCTGAGGCCAGTTGGTGAGTCATATACACCTTTTTATTATATGATAATGTTAATAATGCTGGACTTATCTCACACAGCATCATCTAGCCCCAAACTTAACAGAGCTTGTGTTATGGAAACTACATAACTGATCTACTTTTTTTTTATAAATACATTCATATTATACATAGAAAACACCCAGACCCATTCTAGGCAAACAGAAATGATGGAAAACAAGGCGAAATTTTAAAATAATGCATAAAATAATTATTTATGCATGCACAAGTAGGTATAAACAAAAAATACACATGAAACAGCTAGCTATCTCAAGACCGTTGCAAATGATCTAAAGATAGCTCAACTGATCCAGATCAACATCAGACGGAAGTGTTCCCAAAATACTGGCCGCATTGCCACGCTGAATGGCAATGCTAATGCGTTGACCCAAATAACAAAATAAACATGTTTCATACCGTTTTTTTCAGGGGCTCCGTGCGCAGCGTTGCTATTGATGTCCCCGCTGATTTACTTCGCGTCGAGCGAGATGGCGCTATACGTGGTGGAAGCGGTCTATCGCCTCATGACAACCATCATCTTCTTCGGAGAGTCGCTCAGGATCTACCGGGTGTATCCAGCTAATCTCAGGTAAAGCAAAATCTACATTAATAATAATTATAATATATATCTAATTTAATAAATAGATATATATATTTTAGTAATTAGTATAGACAAAAACTCTTCAGCTTATTAAAGCTTAGTAGTTTGAACGTCTCGAAAAATAAAAATAATAAATAATGCTGGACACTTTTCATACAGCCTCAAAATGTGGAGAGTTTTTGTTATGGGAACTACATGACTGATATACTACTTATATATTTGTTTGTATATATACATACATAGAATACACTCACACCCGAGACTAATATTTAAGTCTGGAACTACCAGTAGGATTGGAAAAATTATCTTTGCTTTTGCTAGCCTAATTCTTAAGGAAGGTTATATGATCACTATCACTCTACGACCCTTAGGAGCCGAGTAAAATAAGTAATAGCGCGGGCGGGCCTAGTTATTAATATTATAAAGATAGTTATTATGTACCAGTGATATTACAGGCAAATGAGATCTTCATATAACAGGGAGGCTAACCGTGAGAGGATTTCTCTGCTGTCACAAGCGTCCATAGGTTACGGTAACCGCTTACTAACAGGTGGGCCGTATGCTCGTTTGCCACTATAGTTGTATTAAAAAAAACTAATTTTCAACCTACTTAAAAAACGGAGGTTATTATTTCGTCTGTATGTCTTTTTGTATGTTACGCGATATCTTCGCCTATTGTGTATCGAATTTAATGATTGTTTTTTTAATGGTTAGGGTATACCTCAAGGGTGGTCAATATTAGATTTAATCAGCCTTGTGACCGTTGTTGCTAATGACATGTACTCATATCTAATGAGGCGCTGGCTGGTGGATCTCGCGCCTGCTCTCCAAATAGTTGCATTAAGTAGGTTATAATTTGTATAAAAAATGATTTATTTAATTGTTTTAATTTAATTTACCAATATAGGTATAGGTACATATTATGTAATACTAACTCAATATGGATCTTGGTCTGAAATAAACAAAATATTATTATAGGGGATGAAAAAATGGCTGATGAAATTTTATGTTTGTCTCTTTATCAGCTTATTTATTTATATAATTAGGAACATCAACAGAATTTACATGAATATTTGCTTATAGTTTCTATTTTGGGATCTAATTTACATGTAATTACAATTACAGATGAATACAGCATGCAAATTTTAACAGTTTGGCGTAAACATATCTTATAAAGAAAATTTTACATGAAAAATGATAATATAATAATAATTTTTATGTTAGCCTAAATAGTTAAAAAAAAAATAGTAATACTTAATATGACTAAATATGAATACAATTAAAAATAAACTTCCTGTTTTTTGAAGTCGGTTGACATTTGATATCTTATATTATTCTAAGAAAATTAATAAATAAACTGTGCATTCTGTTCTCAGATGCACGGCGCATGGCTTCATACTTAGCGTGTCCTTCGTGATGGCGGTCGGCGCATGGGACTCCGGTAATATGCATCCACATTCATATTTATTAATTACCCACGTAAGTGGCACGTGTACATGCGTTTGCCACAAGATGATGTTTGTATGTTTCTCTTTTACCATCCGAAAGGGTGAATAACCCGCGTGTGATACCTCTGGTGTTGCAAGCGTCCATAGGTTACGGTAACTGTTTACTATCAGGCGGGTTTATATCTTAACGCATGTAATGTTTGTTTTGCTTAGTGGTATAAAAAATAAACCAAGGACAAGTGCGAGTCTGACTCGCGCACCTAGGATTCCGTACAAACTAGTAAAGCACCAAACATTGATCTAACGTAATTATAAGTCGGATCGAAAGACAAACTTAAGTTTATAGTTGAAAAAAATATTCGCCTATACATCGATACACGTCACGGTCAATTATTCAACTGCAAGTTTGTAATCACTACAAAAAAAACATATAATATAACAATAAATTTAAAAAGAACCACCAAATTGTATTTCGAAAAAAAAGAAAAAAAAATCGGAAATATTTCATGATTCTAGGTCAACGGGGAGTACTCTGTTTTGATTTACTTTCGAGTATCAAAATTATGTCGCATTAATGGCCGTATTTATTTATTGCGTTGACTTAGAAGCTTGATTTTTTTACTCCACTCCAACTCCAAGGGACCGTAGACCTACGTATTTGATTTTAATTCAGCTTGATAACGCCACGCGTTCCTGAGAAAAAGGATCTGAGAAAAAGAAAAAGGGACTGACAGACGGACAACGTAGTTGTCATATAAGGGTTCCGTTTTTTCCTTTTAATGTACGGAACCCTAAAAACGGCCCCAGTCACCATATGTTTCCGGATTGTAATGCGGTTTTTTTTCTATCAATTTGTAAGTTTTCAAGAATTGTTCTCAGATATGTTTTATAGCCACAGTCACTATAAGCGCTGCAAAATACAATTTAAAAAAAATGAGTCTTTTTTTTTTTCAAAACATAACTTGTTTTTAAAGCAGGCTTTCCTCCTAGTGTAAACTATCACTTTAGTATAACTCATATATGTCATTTCAAATTCAACAGTACAATACAAGACACAAAATTATTTCTTTATTTCTTCTTCAATCGTGTTAGCTTTGCCTGTTGTTTAAGAAGACAGGCTAGCTTTACTCAAATAGTGTATTTGTAATAATGTATATTTTTTGTGTTGTAAGGCGTGGAGGAAGCTATGTACGGCAGTCCCGCAGTGGCGGCCATAGGGGCCGCCGGAGCCGCCGTCTGCGCCTGCCTCGGCGCCGAGCGACGCCGCAGGGAACCACATCCTACATGGTAATATCACCAACTACCCGCCAAATGGTTGCATTAACAAACACATAAATTTCAAACTGCGTTTTACATGCTAACTGTTGCCTGCATCTAGTCTATATATGTTTTGGATCATACAATAGTTTTTGTAGCTATGTAGTTATATTGTGTATTATATTGTATATTGTGTATATATAGTATATTCATGGTATGTAAGTACACCAATTAAACCCCTTGTAAACTTTCTTACAGTCCGTTCCGTCTAAAGCTTGTCTGGTAGAGATCTCTATTAAGCGATAAGACCGCCCATTGTACAAAATTATCAAAGTTTTCAGTAACTAAGCTGATGTGATTTTTGGTGTGCCCAAAAGTATTTCTTCTTTCAACATGGTAACACCATCAAACTACCCTCCAAATGGTAACATTATAATTATAATAACTTTATTCAACAACAAACTTAGAAAAACAATTGTATGCATTAAGGTTATCGTAATGAACTTAAAAAATGAATGCTTCGTAGGTACAATCAGCAGAATAAACATAGTAATGAAGGTAGGCATACAGTTTAAAAATCTACTTCCCGTGCTAGTTACAAACTGTGTTACGGCAAGGTAATGTTTCTTGTCCTATACAAATACGGGTCATTTTTGGGTACATTATCAAAGGACCGGTAACATAATAATATCATCAAACTACCCGCAAAATGGTAGCATAATAATCAAACCACCATTTCACTGGTAACAACAGCATTATATGGTCTGATATCCTACTAATATTATAAATGCGAAAGTTTGTGAGGATGCTCTTTCACGCAAAAACTACAGAACGGATGTTGATGAAACTTTACAGTAATATAGCGTATACATCAGAATAACACAGGCTACTTTTGATCCGGGTATAACGCGGGCGAAGCCGTGGGCAGAAGCTAGTAATTAAATAAATAATGCTGGTCATTTTTAGCAATGTCCACCATTATTTATTTATTTATTATTTATTGTTCACAATAATACAACTCAACAAAACTGCAAAACTTAAAGTAAAATTGTCGCTTTTATCGCTTAGAAGCGATCTATTCCAGACAACCTTTAGATGGAGAGATTGTAAGAATGAACGGGGGTGTACTGATAACTTTTATATTTGGATAGTTTGCAAGTGATTTTAAACAATCCTATCCTACGACTATTATAAACGCGAAAGTTTGTGAGGATGGATGTTTGTTACTCTTTCACGCAAAAACTACTGAACGGATGTTGATGAAACTTTACAGTAATATAGCTAATACATCAGAATAACACATAGGCTATTTTTTATCCGAATACCACGCGGGCGAAGCCGTGGGCAGAAGCTAGTGGGTAACAAATGAAGGTGTTTATTTCATCTGTTAATTCAAATATATATTTAATTTTGTCTTTTATTTCCTTTCAGGTTCTAAGCAGCGACGACATACATGGAGCATAGATTCAACGGTCTCTTCAAATTCTATCAAAGAAAAAAAAACGTAACTTGATATGTTGTAATATTATTTAAAGTAATTTATATACTAAACGAATTGTGGAAAAGATACTAAAGGATTTTGGTAGTGTTTATTGTAAATTCACAGATTTACATTAAAACCTTATAAATTGATATGTTAATGTGTTCCAAGCATTCCGATTCAGCGAGGCTCGAACCCGCATCTACGGCTAATCGGCAATGCGTTGACTATTTCCACCATGAATCGAGTGACGCTGGGTGCGAATTTTTTGGGCACTTTTTATCCAGCTAACATATGAATTTGTAATTTGAAATAATGTTTTATATAGCTGTTATGAGTCCCGTAGTTGAAAACGAGTAAACATAAATATGATATATACTTGCCATTGTAAATAATACCAAATTATTTTGACTGAGTTGTGTTAAACTAACATTATTGTGAATGTAACATTGTCAAAATGTAATGGAAAAATATTTTAAACGATGGAAATTATTGATTGAGAATCACGGTCTGAACGTCTAGTAACGTCTAGTCGAGAGCAGTTTTGTTACACCCTGTACGTATAGGGCGTATCAGACGACGATGACGTAAGCGAGACAGAATCAGTAGGTGCTGACGCCATTTCGTTTTTGGTGTCGAGCATTACGATAAATATTATGCGCTTCGGATATCTTCGGAATCCTCCGTCTATCATCGGAAATCTTCGTCTATCTTTGGAAATGGGAAGCTGCACGTACTATCACCATAACAAAAAAATAAAAAACGTAACATTTCAAACGCCTTCAGTTTCCCTTTTTTACCCAATAGTCCCCACACTAGGATTCACTGAATCGTGGGTGCTATTTCCGAAACTCCTTTTAACACGAAGTTTTCCGGAAGCCCATAATTCTATCATAGCACTGTAGTTCGGTTTTGAAAAGGCAATTGTATGACAATGTTTTCTTAGAAGCATGAATATAAGAAATATGATAAAAAACGTATTACACAGCTGTAAAACTCTTTGTAACTAGCTGACCCGACAGACGTTGATCTGTCTTTGAATGTTACTTAAACAAAACGTCATCCATAGAGGAAGCAATCACTACGTTCGACAATCAAGATCAGAAGATCTACTCACTGATTATGTGTATCTAAGGATGCCTATCAGGAATCATCAGGAATAGAGTCGTGAGCGTGTTTTTTTTTAAATTACCAATACGGTCCAGCCGTTCTCAGTTTTGCGCTTAGCAACGAACAACATTATTTTTTATGTATACAGAAGATTAATATAGAAAATATAAAATTGGTGTTGTCGTTTCCCCTTGTCTAAACCTATGTAAACATTTCTAACGGTCTCGGTGTATAGTTCAATTTCGGTGGTCATGTTAAAGGTGTTAATTATTAATGTGAGGTTAATAGTACCTAAATTTTAATAATTAGTAGTAGGTTAACACTATAAATAATTATTAAGATTGCCGAATTAACATCAAGTCAAGTTAAAATCGCTTGTAATTGAAATCTCATTCCAAGAATCGGAGAATTATTAACTCTCTTACTCCATTCCACAATAATAATACAGCTGACATAGATCTTGAGACTTTTATTTTGTATGTCATTGAAAGGTCCCAAAATAATATTTAAATCGTTAAACTGCGTTTCAGATGTAAATGTTCTTTCTTGATGAATGAGTTGTTCGCCACCACACAATAGCTGAATGAAGGATCACCACAGAAAAAAAGTGTGTTGCCTGATTCTCCTAGGCTAGATCGCGCGTAATTTCATTTGAAAATTTAAAATTCACATCGTTTCTATGTGTTCTTTATGAGTTCAATGAATTAACCTATCGACTTTTTATTACCTATTGCCTTTCGCAAAGTTAAATGCGCCCGAGCCGATCATACCGTCAGATATTATGAGACGGGTACAATTTTCGGATATGTAGTAATTTTATTGATTGTTGGTAGTTGGCTCTGAAGTTTCATCCAACAGTCTGATTGTTTTGGGGGCGCTTGAAGTCGTATGACGTGAAGAAATCATCTCTGGCGCCTGAGCTATTTAGTCTAGGATATAAATGATTGGTAAGGCTGAACATATCTAATGACGGATAACGGTTGTATACATTTAAAAACCGATAGGTAAACACACTATCGATGATTTTCGATGTCTCTTGACATTTTCTATGCCGTGTGACATTTCCAGTGTCATGTGACATTTTATATGCAATGTGACATTCTCTACGTTTAGATGCTTATCGTAATTTCTAAAGCCTAAACTAGACTCTTGCTAAATCACATCGCGACTTTTGCCCTGCTCTATCTCGGCGTGAATGGAAACCTACCTAAATATTTGTGTACACTGAAAATGGTTATCATTTTGCAGGAGAGTTTTTATAAAAAGGATTTATAGTTACTTCACGCATGCCCGATATTTGAAACTTACCAAATGTCCACAATCGTAAAAACCGTAAGTGTAAAAAAAATGAGTATTATTTAATTTGAAAGGCAATAATGTCTAACATCGTAGACTGTAACTTTTATATCTCTCAAGCGATAACTAGGTAGTGATAAATATTATATTTAGTACCTAACTTTATTCTAAGCCATGTAATTGTTTAATGATTGAATAGTAGATTATTTATAAAATAATATAAATTGGAAGTGTATTATACTTGCCACTAAGGGGAGGTTCGTGAAGTGGAGTGATTTTTGAATATAAAATGTAAGTTCAAGTCGGTGTACTGTAAATTGAAATGTTGCAATACTAAATCTTGATATATGTCTTCACTGACAGATGTATCGTTTTTTCCTTCATTCGTTTTTTAAAATTATAGGTATTTATTAGTCCCTTATACTTTGCCATATCCTCGATAAGTGATATAAAATACAGACTGCTTTTTATTTTTATAAGTAGATAAAAAGACATTTTATTTATCTTGTAGCTAATTTTATTAATTAAACTCGTAAAGCCTTATTTTACAGGCCTTCATTTGTCACTTACGTATTTAAAATTGTATATTTTATGACGGTTCAACATAAATCATTATTTAAATAAAAAAATATCGTACTTGCGTGATACTTATATTCATATCATTCAACATTTTTTTTATTTTTTTTTTGCCATAACCACTAGTCAAAACAGTGGCAGAAGTAATTTATAAAAACCCCTAAACTTTGGTAACTAAACAAGGCAGCCATATTTATATTCTTTACGAATTCATCCTAAAGCCAGCTCTAGACATATGCCGAAGAACCTTGACAAAGATCAGCTATTTTTGGCTTTAGGTTTCCATCTCTTAGCGTTATTTTAGAGAAGGCTTAAGATTTTTTTTACATTATGAATTTTCAGTTCAGTGTGAATATAAGTATGAAATTCCATACAGCTAAAGACGATAAGTTTGACCTCTTTGTCTCCAACACAAAGCTTTCAAGACAATGTAAAATTAAGGGATTTTATAAACATCTCTTATTGATGTTTAAATGTCTTAAGTGTTTTGTATCACGTAATTAGTTACAAAAATCATTATCTGGTCAAATTAAAATAATGTACTAACGAATTATTTATAATGAACTAATAATTTCATGACATATCTTAGCAAAATTATTTAGTAGTAAATTTATATTTACACCAAAATTCTATAATTTTATCCGACTACGGCAAAGCCATAACATGAGGTATCATCGGATTCGTCTTGATCTTGAATGTGACCTAGGCCGCCATATTGCATTTCCTGTCGAGACGTCTTAGGAAATCCAATATGTCAGACGCCATTATGATATCTATCATGGGAGCCAAAATGTACATACATTATGGGACGTAGTCGAATTTTATTTTTTAACTTTAACTTGTTAGTTTTAAGTTTGTAATATATCGATATTGTTGACAAGTCACTAGGGGGCGCTGTCATAAATACACGTCAATGGTTGCTATATGACAGTCATATGACGTCATTTTTAGTTCTCTTTCTGAATCATGGGACTCGATGAAGTATGTTTCTCGACTGTAAACGCCCATTTAAAGAAAATATCGTGAACTTAACTTATGGATGGAAGTTCAGGAGATCATTTCATTGATGTTAAAGTTCTCATTTGCAAAGAACTATCTTTTAATATTACCGGTGAGATATCGCTGTGAACTTTGTTAATACATAAATACAGTATAAAGTAGGTATGTAAGTTGATGATACTTTAAAACATTCATGTTAGTTTAAGTATCTAACTATATCTTTTTAATGGTGTTGTGTGAGATTTTATATTTTTTTTATGGTTAAATCTTTTACCTGAATTATAACCGACTGTCACATAAATAGTCCCGAGCTCGCCCTAGGATTCCTGTGTCGTGGGTATTAGGAATCAATTCACCGAAAAGAGTTAACTGTTTCGTTCTAATTGATTAATTTTTTTTATTGAAACATTTTACTCTTTTCGTTTAATTTAATAATTTTAACTGGTTAACAGTGTTATGACAAGCCCTCCACGCGATAGATCGATGACATCTTAATCTGAAAGTCTGTGGGTTGAGGTTGCTCAGGATCGTTCGTCGTGGCACTGTCTAAAGGGGTATTCCTTAAATAAATATGTACCTACTTCTTTTATTCTTAACAAAAAAATGTTGTAAATAACTATCCGTTACTCGAAAATATTTTGTATTATGTTTTTTGTGAGATATCGTCCATATCGTGTGTATTTAATTGACGTGCAATAATTACTCTATCTTCGTATTTTTACACCTACAAGTGGATTATAACTTGATCTTGTATGTTTTTTTTATTTCTGTGTTAATGGATTGAGTTTTATTTATTTACTTTTATTATTATAATTCAACAATAATAACAGAATAAATGAAATTATTGAGCTAAGTTCGTTTGCAACTAAACTACATACCATGGCTACAGAATTATTCTGTTGAGCTGAGTACTATTTATAGAATAATTGCAACCAAGCTACATAATTGTACTGAATAGCTAAGTTTCTATAGATCGTTTGCAACTGAGCAACATAATAATACAGTTTGAACTAAGTTTCTATAGATCAATTGCAATTAAGCTACAGAGTTTGTTGCAAACTTACAAGTTTGCAACTTTTGTTATAAAATCACTACCTTATTTACTATAACTCTCATTTATTCCAATGGAATGGATATATTTTCTAGCAATAGGATGGCTTTCTATTTATTTCTTATAAATCACAATTTTAACCGACTTTGAAAAAGCATTCAATTCGTATGTATTCATAGATCTTAACTAGACTTGCAACGGATATTCGGTTACTATTCGGTATTCGGCCTATTCGGCTGCTTTTATTATATTCGGCCGAATACCGAATATCTACATATTATTCGGCCGAATACCGAATACTTAAATAATATATTTTGTCATAGAGAAATAATTGGTAAAATGAAAAATTAAAATCGATTGATTACGTATATATTCATATTTTCATTTCTGTTATAATCATTTAAGTAGTCATTGGTGCATAACACAGGTACATGATCATCTTCTGAATTGGAAAAATGGAGGATTCTATGTATTTGAATTATTGTGGTAATCAAAATTTAGAAGGGTAAGGTTCTCATTTCTTTTATAATAATTTATTAAGTAGTCATTGGTACATAAAACAGGTACATAATTTAATCATTTTCTGTATTAAACAAGTTAAGAATTGTTCTATGCATTTGAATTAGCAATATACCGCGCAGAGCAACAGCGGGCGCGCGGGCGATGAGTACATTAGAACAAAACAAAGGAGCGCGAAACAATCACGTCTGTACAAGTTTTTGGCGCTAAAATCCAGCCGAATACTTTTGCCTAATATTCGGCTATTCGGTCAGGGGCCTCGCCGAATATTCGGTATTCGGTATACTGCCGAATATACTATTCGTTGCAAGTCTAAATCTTAACATAATGTATGTAAATGCAGGTACTTGTGAGTAGGAAAGCGTAAATCGAAAAAATTAAGCAACGTTCAGCCGTATTAACGCTTGAGCGGGTGACCGTTTTGACATTTAAAATTGAGCGCTTGCGTGCTTCCATCCGAAGCACGCTGTATTCTTCGCGGATACAACAGATGTTACCAAGTCTAGCGAATGTCGTTAGATCATTTTATAAAAGTAAAAATGTAATCGGCACGTTATAAAGCCAAACATATCTCAATCCATTTGTAAAATGGTACAAAACATTGTTGTAGACATCTTTGTTTACCCAAATATCCTTGAAATAATACCGGAACAGTTGCTTAGTGGATATTTTAACTTCGATTTACGCTGATTTAAGACTAGGGTCTCGATGTATTGTATCCAAGTGATATTCAATAACAATATGCATTAATAAATTAAGCGTCGTATTTGCCATTAATCCCCCTTATGCGGCCCCTGTGGATGGTCAACTGGAATTAATTACCCCACTTCAGAGTACAAAGGTAAGCGTCCACAGTTTCGTATCGTACGGATCGCACGCATCGGCCATTATTTAAAATAAGTAGTGTATTTGAAAAAAACATATATTTGTAGTATATCAGTCATGTAGTTCCCATAACACAAGCTCTGCTTACTTTGGGGCTAGATGACGCTGTGTGAAAAAATGACCTGAATTACTTATTTGTTTATAACCAATTATGATAATTGAAATGCTAATGGAAAACATTATTAGATACAGATCAATCTCTATCTATACAAAGAATTCAAAACGATGGATGCCATCCGTTCGATGCGGGCCTCACCTTCAGGGGCTGTTATAATTTATCAAATGTCATCTATTTTGAAATTAAATATGGCGGACACGGAATTCTAATTTCAAAAAACTAACGTTCTGTTTTATTGCTACAGCTCTTGGAAGCGGTTTACTTGTAATGAATGTTGTTATCGAATATTATCTTATCTTAGGGGGAAAGATAGGAAAAAGTCCGCTTCTCCCCCGTAAGGGGATAAAAGGAATAGGCGAGTATATGAATGTGTGGATTATTGAATATAGAGACTGAATTGTATGAACAACGGCTGCGTGTAAATATAATAAAATAAATGTTGATAATTACAATACTTCGTTTTATTCACAAACTAGCTACTGCCCATGGCTTCGTCCGCGGTTAAAAATTTGCCGATGAAAAGTAGCGATCGTAGACATAGGTAGGTTACGTTGCAAAATTGGTCTTCACGAGAAGCCCTTTTATTTTAACTGGATAATATATACACATAGCGTATGTCCTGAAAATCTATTCTAAATATTGGTGTAATTAATTTATTAATTTTGATATCGGATGAGTAGGAAGTTTTGGAGATTACCAACCACACACAAACTTCACCTCTCCATAATAATAGCATAGGTAAATACTAACGACCTCGGGCGACTAACCGGCAGACGCAGGAGCTGGTTCGAGTCCCGCTGCGGGACTAATGTTAGCATGTTCTGGAGATGTGTTTATTGATTTATTACTAGCTTCTGCCCACGGACGGCTTATAGCCCGTTAGTACCTGTGTTATGGCAGGTGCTGAGCGCGCGCGAGAGCGGCCAGCAAGTAGCTCTGCTCTGTTGCGACCTCTCGCGCGCGTTCGACACTGCCGACCACGCCCTAGTCGCTGAGAAGTTGTGCTTCTACGGTATCCGGGGGCCATCACTATCACTGGTCACATCGTTTATGTCTGGAAGATCGCAGATGGTTGTGGGCGATAATAATAAATTCACCCAGACGAAATGGATAGCAGGGATTCTGTCTCTCGAATACTATTTTTAGTCTGTTACTAAACGATCTGCCTAGCGGCTTCAAAAACGCAGAAATTTATATGTACGCTGACGATGTAGCAGCCGTTTTCACAGCATCCACCTATGATCAGCTGCAATCTAAGCTCAATGTGGTGCAAGAACTTGAAGTCTGGTTTAGGTCCAATGGGCGCGCAATGAACCGAAACAAGACTTGCTACTTAACATCTAAGTGTAAGGGCATAAATCCCACACGAGCCATGCAGAGTAACATTCACAAAATCCGCCTTGCGACACCAGCAGACAAGCTCGCCAAATTCGTTCGGTCCGTCTATATAATAGGGCCTTCCGTGTATAACAAAATACCTACCGCTATCCGTGATGCACCTACTACCGGGACGTTTAAATTAAGATTAAAAAAGTGGTTACTTGAACACGTTTTTGACGGCCTCAACGAGTTTTACTTGTTACCCGAAAGCTAAAATTATTATTATTATATAAAAACGATAAATAAGCATAAATTATTAAATAGGTAGGTAATACTATACCTAACGTGACCTGTAACGTCAGTTATTAATAAATTATTTCATTTCGTTATTCTCGGTTACAAACTATAGGTACACCAAACTTCATCCAAATCAGTTGACGTATTTTTATAGCAACAAACATAATATTAGTAAGATTTTTATGGAAATCCGTGGCCTCTGCCTTCCCTTACGGGAAACTGTGTGGCCTACTAAATAGACTTCCACCAAGGTTTATTTAGAAACTCTATCTCTATAGAGCCGTTTTGACATACAGAGCGGAACACCGACTTCCGAGGGTCAAGCGTTCAAACCCGGTCGTACTTTACACCAATGAATTATTCCACTAATAGGTAAAAAGTACCTAAGTGCAGATTACCGCGTGCTCAAAACGGTAAAGGACAAAAATGTAAGGAAACCGCATGCCTTAGAACCAACATTCAAAGGTGTGTCTTCGGATAGCGTTCCAATAAGCGGCGATGGGCTTGCAACCTGTCACGTGGAATGCTAACTACTATGCAAAACGACGGCATGTGCCAAATATAATGATTTGCGGTAGTCATGAAATACGTCATAGACATGACTATCCCTTGGTAATCTCACAGATCTACGTAACTTTAATTACTAGGTCTTAATTAATTTTAACCCATCGGTCTGTCGATATTTTTTTGTAAACTATACGTAGGTAGGTATGACAAAATATCACAATGTAATTCCATCAGTAGATACACCTACCTTACTGATATATAAAATATAAAATGCGGTGATGAGCATCGGAAAAATTTATTAAAAAATAGTTTATACCCGTAACATAAACATTGCAATATTGTTGAGAGGTTGTGTTTTTTATCCGTGCTCTATTCTGTACTAGAAAGTCACTCGGTGACGAACGATTGAAAAGTTAAATGATTTTTACTTGCACATAGTTACTATCAATATGGCCAGAATATAGGCTTGTGTTGATCATTTGACTCGTCAAACGTTCGTCACCGACTTTCACATACAAAATATTGGGGTAGGCTCTGTATGTATGCCTGGGAAATATTAAAGCTATATTTTTGACATTCCATATCTACTGCGCCTTTTATGTCCCTTTAAATAACTAATTGTGTCACACAAGATCAAAAATAAACCTCTCATTAGAGACAACTTCTGACCATTTCAATTCTCGACCTATAGTAATGGATAGTTTTGTGTACCTTCGCACGCTTGCTATCCTTGCATGAGAAGCTAGTTTGTCTGAATAAAAATATCTTTGCACACCAGATAAATCACACTAGCAAAATGGCAAAATGGCAACAAAACAATAGCACTCAATAATCCAGGCTTAGGACTTTCCAAAGACTGAATATTGGCAAAAGTCGACAAGTGTCCTCAGTATCACAAGTTGACATATTCTTCTGTATTTTTTTATTCTGCCTGTTCCAATAATTGCAACTGTACATGGATCACGGACATCTCGTTTTTCTGTAAAAAACAGTTTTAACATTATTTCAAGGAAAACGAGGCCTCGTATATTTATGTTTCTAATTGGAACCGCCCAAAGTGTTGACAGTTTTTCACAGCAAAATGCGACGTCATCGCCTAAGCCAATCAAAGTGAATTGTTCCCCATTGCCATTTTATCAGTGTAATTAGGTCGCGACTTATTTTAGCCTATAAATCGAATATTGAAAAGGGTTTTATGACAATTTAGTAGAATATAAATAAATCTCATAGTTCACACAAAAATACAAATATAATTATCAGAAGAAAACTATGAGATGCGTTTTTAGCGAAGGCTAGAATAGCTTATATATTTTAAAATGCTAAGAATGAATTATTTACTTTGCGCATCTCTAGTGTGGTGGGACTGAGTGAGAAAACCTCCCTTTGATTCATCTTAAAGGTGCGAACCTTTAAGATGAATAAAACGAAGAAACGAGCAGACTGCGCGCTCACTGAGACCGATATTCACTTGCCCGGGTGGAATCCCCAACAACAAAAAGCATTTTGAGGGTATAAAGATGCATGGATTGAGACTCGAGAAACTACAATGCCACATCATCGCTTCGATTATTATGTCAACAATATTTAAAAGGTTTCCTATCTCTTTTTGTGCAGGGCCTTACTTATAAAGATTCCTAAACATCTGTGTTGCTAAACAGTATTTTTTATTCTTCTTTTCATTTCGAAATGAAACATAAAAAGCAGTGTTTTTTTACAAACCGACATACGGCCCACCTTGATGGACACGGCTATAAATAAGGCCCTGCATAACTGGGGAAGATCTATCCATGCCGGAGTTTTTTATGTACCCTAGGGGTACCGGGCCAAGATGAATTAATCTAAAAATCTGCTATTCCGCTCGGTGCCTAGAACACCTGAAAGTACACAAATGATTTTTTCTTTTTTTAATGCTCACATATAAATCAAGAATAAAACGCCTAAAACGCATCTTAGATTTTTTTTAAAACAACTTTAAATAATACCTATGTTATTTCAGAACACAATTTGTGTCAGTAAAGTACAACATAATAATTAAACTTAAAAGTAAAACCTACTAACCTAAAGTGTGAAATTGAATATTAACCCTAGAACCCTACATGGGGTGCTGGGGCACCCCAGGGCGGTTTGTTTTTTAATTCATTCTGTTTGTGTTATATCCACAGGTTTGAGTGTCTGTGTATTTTAGTTTAGTGCCATCCGCTATTAAATAATCAGGCTAGATTCGACAGTCTCATTGTGTGGACGTGTCAACGAGTGACGTGGGGTACCGAGGTACCCCAGTGTAGGAACAACGTAAGTATTTTTTTTTCATGTATTATAGTAATTTTATCAATTTATTTAATGTATATGTATATGAATATTTTATATATTAATAATATATTTAATAATGTATTAGTATTCATTTTAGTTTTTAATAAATTAAACATAAAAATATTTAGTAACAACTTTTTTTTTGCGTAGTGACATACTTTATTGTGTTATTTATCATTTTAGATGGCTGTCAGTCAGATATTGAATTATGAGGAAATGAATTATAATATGACCATAAATCCGGCGATGAGGAAGATGAGGATGTGTCAAATTAAAGATAATTAACAGAAGATTCTGATAATGAACCTAATGGTCTCATATGATTTAGAGGGACTCTTCCTAAAGCCGATTTGGAGGAGGGATATAAAAAAGCCTATTACAGCGATCCTCAAAAAACCTATGGCTTATTGAAGTTCCATTCTTGTTCTATATACCCCGGGACGCTGCGGCTTTTTTTCCGGAAATAACAATAGAAAAAGCAAGAGAATGTGCGATAAGTGCAAAAAAACAATTTTTTTGGAGCACCAGGTGAAAATTTTGAGAAAAATTATCAAATTAATATAAAATTGTTTTTTTATAACTGATTTGTAATCTCAAATTCCTTCTATTATATAATAAAAAAATATTTTCTGTAATTGGTTTTTATATAAATAACTACAAGTATTTTTGTATGGGGTACCCCAGCACCCCTGTGTAGGAATAACAAGTACGCCAGATAGTGTAGGGTTCTAGGGTTAAATTACATTGCAAACAATTTAACAAATTGTAAAAGTTACATGATAATAAACTTTGATTATGTAGAAATAACATTTAAGTATAACTGTGGATAACAATTTTGTTATTGTATTTTTTTTATATGTGGCATGCAGGGCTAGTTTCCTTATCTTTACTATGCACTGGATAACAGGGATTGTATTAAACAATGACGGACACTTCAGTAGTTATAAACTATAAATAAATAAACTCCCAAGAGTCACAAACAACAAACCCCACACTAGGATCACAGTCATGTCTCGTGGGTATCAGTCACCGTTCACGTACATAAACCTATGCATAGGGTGATTACGACGCGTTTGTTCTATACATTTTGACCGAGAGTGACACGGGTGAGATGTAGAGTTAGTTGTAATTCAACTTTAAATGCATAACTATCGAAATGATTCAAAAGCGATTCCGAATGATCAGTGCCTATTGTGTTATAAATTGTTTCTGTTTTATCTGTGGAATTATAATCGTGTTGTGTGTTGTAAATATTCGATCCGAAGTCTATCTCTAAGAAATATTATTGTTTCCCAGACATTGTATACAATGTCTTTATATACATGTTGTATACAGTGCCATTTATACCTAACCATCCCGGCCTGCCACAGATATAACCAAAATAAATATTATAACTGTTTTAATGCTCAAATGTATCAGAATCATTTCCGCTCATACTACAGGCAATGTATGTCTCTCTACATTTATACAATCAAATTACAGTAGGACCCCGATTATCCGGACCTCGGTTATCCGAATTCGCGATTATCCGGACTGCCAATCGCGACGAGTTTATTCTAACATTAACATGTCAGAACTTGCATAACGCCACGCCACTCGTGCCGTCCGCGCCCGTCGCCCCACCCGCACCTCCCGCGGGGTGCGGGTGGCGGGACGGCTACGCCGCTACACGCGTTTCTTATTGTTTTAGTTAGACGGCAATTGTTACTTCGCTCTAACGTGCGTGTCACGTCAACAAATTTTAAAATGTCAAAGCGTAAAAGAGTGGTGTTATCACTTAAAGATAAAATAAATATTATTGATTCATTAAAAAAAGGAGAAACCGGTCGTAAGTTAGCTGATAAGTATGGTGTGGGTACATCCACGATTAGTGATATCAAGAAAAATACTGATTCAATTTTGTCGTACACCTGCAATTGGATAGTGATGACGGGAGTAAACATCGGAAAATGATGAAGAAACCGAAACATGAACTTTTAGAAGACGCTTTATATTGTTGGTTTTTACAAAAACGATCAACTGGGCAACCGATATCTGGTCCTTTGCTTTGTGAAAAAGCAATAGAGTTAAATAATAAAGTAGGTGGCGATGAATCGTTTGTAGCAAGTCACGGATGGTTGCACCGATTTAAATCTCGTCATGTAATTCGGGAATTAGAAATACAAGGTGAAAAAATGTCGGCTAATGTAGATGCAGCAAGCTCTTTTAAAGATGATTTCAAGAAGAAATTAAATGAAAATAACTATGACTTAGATTTTGTTTATAATGCTGATGAAACCGGATTAAACTGGAAGTCATTACCGTCAAAATCTTTAGCTTCTAGGCGAGAGAATTCAGCTCCAGGATATAAGACTAGCAAAGAGCGAGTAACAATATTAGTTTGCGCTAACGCTACCGGGACCCATAAAATACCTTTGCTCCTCATCGGAAAATCAAAAAACCCCAGATGTTTTAAAAATATCAGGGTGCCTTTAATTTATAAAAATCAGAAAAGCGCATGGATGAACTCTGAAATATTCACTGACTGGTATAACAACACTTTTATCCCTGAAGTAAAAAGAAGACAAAACGAAATTGGCAAACAAGGAAATGTTTTACTTTTACTGGATAATGCGCCAACCCATCCTTCGGCTGAACTGCTAGAGAGAGAAAATGGAAAGTTTAAAGTAAAATTTTTGCCTCCTAATGTGACATCCTTGCTACAACCAATGGATCAAAGTGTTATTGAAACCTTAAAACGACTTTATAGAAAACAACTTTTACGTACGTTGTTATCTATTGATGAAGATAATGTAGAGGTCGTTTTATCATTTTTTAAGAAAATGAATTTAAAGGAGTGTTGTTACATGGTTGTAGATGCATGGGATTTGATTGAAAGGAAGACTTTAAGCAGGGCTTGGAACAAAGTACTTAATCAGGAGAATGAAAATTCAATATCCAATACGGATGATTCTATAATGGAGGATATAAATAAGCTAATGTTAAATATACAAATATGCCAGGATTGTGATGGTAACGATGTAAAAGAGTGGGTCACTAGTGACAGTAATGATCAAGGTTTTCAGATTATGTCAGATGACGAAATCGTAGAAAACATATTGCAGACGCAGATAAGTGAACAGCAGGAATCGAAAGAAGATGAACCTGAAGAAAATCTAGATGTGGAGAATGATGCAGAACCATCTCATGATGAAGCACTTCATGCCTTGGAAACAGCTCTCAAGTGGTTTGAAAAACAAACAGAGAGTGATACTGTGAGTTTACTACAGCTGAAACGAATTCGTGATATAGCAGCAATGAAGAGAAGAAGTGGCTTACGTCAAACGACAATTACCAAATATTTTAAACCAAATTAAACTATGTACATAATTATTTTATTTCATGATTACCTAATGCAAATTACCAAATACATACATAATTATTGTAAGCAAATTATACGTACATTATGTACAATTTCTTAATAAACGTTGATTTTCGCTCATATGTATTTGTTGTTTTAAATAAACACCTAACATTACATATGTATGGTACAGACTACATATGTACATATGCAAAAAGCCCGTTTTTCTTCATATATTGGATTATCCGGACTTTCAATTATCCGGATGCCTACCGACAACAATTAGTCCGGATAATCGAGGTCCTACTGTACCCATAATGTTTTATTCTATTTAACAGTTTTTAGGTACTGGTAATGGTATTTAAACAATATATTGAAATCAGACACGGCTGTCGAGAATTAAGAAATTATTTTCGCTTCCGTTAGTGTACAGACTAAACCTCGTAATCTACCATAGCGAAGACTAGCAGACAATATCGTCAAATATTAATGTATCTTCCACTTTAGTGGGCACCGTGTCTAAAAAAATAAACACTGAAAAAACAAATTATATAGTCCTGACCCGTACTAGGATTCCCTGTGTCGTGGGTATCAGGAACGTGTCCCGTGGTACCATAACATGAGCTTTAATTGATTACTGTGAGTTTGAAAAAACAACATTGTATTTTTCCGATCTCTTTTTTAATCTGTAAATCAAATTTTAATACCATTACAGTACCGTCGAAACAGATCGTGAATTTTTTATTCATTAAAAATAAATAGGCTTTGCAATATATTTACAGTTTTATAAATTCAATTAATTAACAATATTAAGACCCACCCCCAACAGCGAGAGAATTAAAATACACGGCGATTTATTGTATACGCGAACCCCTAAACAAAATTTCATATTGGACTATTTTTATCAGCTTCCCGCTATTTGAAGTCAGTTTTTATTTTTTCCTAATCATATGACAGTAACAGACAGCTTGACGTTCGTATACTTGATAAGTCATACAAATGGACAATGAGGGTAGTATTTAACGAAACTCTAATTTAATCTGGACTCGACACACGCCATAATCAAGTCAAATCAATCTAGACTCAAAAACCTTTAAAAACTGTTAAGAAAATAAATGTAGCTTGCCTAGGTTCTGGGTAATCTAATACAGATCAGTTGTACACAATCGTATTTAAAAAAAAATACGGTCGCTATTCTTTCGCCAGTGGGCACAGGCCTAAAAAATATAGTACACTACTATAAAAGTAAATGACTATAATAATAACAGGTAGACTCTTAACAACACAAAAAATATTTTCAAACAAAGCAGCACTTAAAGGTTTTTAAGTTAGTAAGAGATTCGAGTCCCGCCGAAGTTGAATTTTTGGAGATATTATAAATGTGGATTACCTTCACCTTCAAAACCAAATAACCTAGTAAAATACTGTGCGCGATACATAGCCCTGACCCTACACTAGGGTTCCCTGTATCGTGGGTATTAGTGACTACGAGTACCTTGGTACCACAACACCCGGACGCGGGACACATATCGGCAGAAAATGCGAACATCGAACCAGCACCTATTGCATCTCAGCCGGCTAATCACCCGCAGCGTTACTAAGTCAATCTTATCTGATATTATTATAGTCATTAATTAAAAACATGTCAAACACATCACATTCATTTATGAATCTTATCTTAGAAATAATCCTGGCTTGATGTCAGCGGTTTTACAGTTCGCGGCATGTTATATGGCACGCTTTGACAAAGCTAAGGTCGATAATGGTTTCTTTCGTTTTATACGCCGTTCAGTACAGCCTAATAGCCACACTTTGACTCCCAACTTGCAGTTAAATCATTAAATAGTACAAAAAAATATTTTATACTATCCCAAAAATCTCTTGAGATTTCGCATAAAAATCCCAGTGTGAGTAAACAGTTTATAAACCAAATAACAATAGACTTAACGCTCTCGTATTTTTAAGTTGGGACTCAAGGTGCGGCTTTATAATGACGATTTAATCGCAAAATTGTTTTGCTTATGTCAACGAACCACCAACATCCAATAGAAATTTGTCTCCAATACAAATCTTTTTACAAAAGTGTGGACTACAATAATATATTTGTTCTCAGTCCACACTCGCACGATAAACTACCACTTCAACATAACTCGTATACGATCTCGATCTCGACTTTCTCGAAGATTCAATATTACTTTTCATTAAAATTTAACACAAAAAACACGCTCACGACTGTACTCCCCGTGATGGATATCCTCAAATATATGCTCAGTGCGTAGATATTTGAGTATACAAATCAGGGGGTAGTCTAGGAACGTCTTAACAATTTGGCACATGCCCGTGTTTTTGCAAGAAGTCAGCATTCCACGTGACAGCTTGCAATTTCATAATAACTTGATTAGAATACGCATCGAGTTCGTGTTCTAGTGCACGAGATTACTCCAATAAATATATGAACATTATTCGTTAAATACAAACAACGCTACAATATCAACGGGGCGAAGATTCTAGAAAAAATCGCTTCTAATGTAATGTAAATATTATATAATACAGTTAGGTATATAATATAAAGTATATAACACATTATTATGTCGATCATAGCACTCCAGCCGACAATCTTAACAAAATAGGTTGGCCGATAGAAAATGCTTTAGCATTCAGTCTGCCTTTTGTCACTTTTTATAACTGTGTAATAAACTTTAAATAAACTGTAACATTACATAGAAGTCTTCGATCCTAGAATAAGAAGGGTCAAATGTTGGAAATGGTATTTGATCGCTTTCCACACACGCGAGCTTAAGCGGCGTGAACTGTAATAAGGTTATTAGTACATTTTTCTTTTTTTAAGGTATAATTAAAAAACAAATGAAAAAGGGAGGCAGTTTTTTTGTAGATTTTACAAAATATATATAGGATTTTGTACATAATTTTCCTAATATTTTTAAACGTCATACTAAAACTCTAAAACGCTATTCAAATTTAAGCAATCCTTAAAATTTGTTCTCGTTTCCTACCCCAAGAGTGCGTCAAATGTTCCAATATCAAAATAATGTTTGGGTTATTTTGAATCAGAAATTTAACGCAACACAACTTTAGTTGGGTGTCTCAAAGTGGGGCAGTAACGAGAAACCCAGAGACGGGTTTATATTAAATACATAAATGTTTAAATTTAAAATGCTTTATAGAGAGTTCTAGCACGTTTAACATTTTAGGCCTTTTCCGAGACGACAACAGCCACATTCAAAAACGTTACAAGGCCGTATTCAATAACCGTACTAAGTCTCTTTTTCATTTAGCATTATTTAAAATATGTGTATTTTAAAAAACATTTTATTCATTTTCAATTTTCATTTCTGCTTTAACCTAGCATTCATGAACATTTAACTTTGAAAATTTAACACATTATTTAATACATACATACATATAGTCATGCCTTTTTCTCGCAGGCAGATACCACGTATTGCCACTTACTACATTATTTTGTATGATGAAATATTATAAAAATTATACAACGAATTGTTCTCTTGTTAAGATACAGCATTAGGATAAAAACATACAATTTCATTGTATTATGTATAAAATGAATTTAAATAAATTCCTATGGAACAGCTATTAAAAGTAAAAGGCAATTATTTAAACTTAACAAAATGGTCGCAATTTTTTTTTTGATGTGTGTACCTGGGTCATGTCAAATTGGTTTTTATGAAGTGTAGTGGCAAAATCCCTTTCGCTCCGGGACTCGCGGATTCGAGTCTGGTCGTGCACCTACGGGGTTACCCGCGTTAAAAAAATATGTGCGCATTTTGCAAACGGTAAAAAAAACACCATGCCCTGAAACTATGCCCTTAAAACTGTCAATTTGACACATGTATTTAAAAAAATATCATACAATCTTACAAGTCCTGTTATTCATTAATAACGGACTAAAAGTTTTTAAAACGTTAACGAGCTTAAAATATACACTTCGATATACAATTGTGCAAACTGAGCACATTTAAAAAAACGATATGCAGATAAACGAGACGTTATCCGTTAACGACTAATGAAAGGTTTTCGTTTTCATCTCTGGCAGGCCGGGCTAGTTCCTTACTAACTAGATTTCTTTGCATAACGCGGGTGTTTTCCAAATGTAACGTTTGGACGTGCCTCTGACTACTCCCTACTTGGTATCCTCAAAGACGTACATATATCTAAGGATCATCATGGGAAATACAGTATATCTCTCAGCGCTATTCTATGACAGTTTGAAGAACTATAAAATCGTCGGCTAACCAACAACGCCGCGCTAATCGTATTTCGTAACTTTTAAGGCAAACCAAAAAACTCACGCGCGTATCCACAAATTTGTATGTATCGAATATTGGGAGACTTACGCGGTGTTCGAAGACCAGAGTGTCTATACAACCAACAGGAATTGGTGTTTAAACACCTGCGGAAAAATGGAGTTGTAGGCCAATAGCTGTGGAAATGTCACGTGACAGCTGCCAAATTTTGCCTAGACAAATTTGCGTAAGCGTGAAAGGAAAACTAAGCGTGAGGCATTTGTCTAGTCACCCTTGAAGACTTACGCGGTCATGCTTGTGTTGAATAACTGCCTGTGATTGGTCGAAATACACTGTTCGTATTGGTTTACAGAAGCGCACTGAAATGATCTATCCAATGGTATTAAAATGTCAAAACCGCAAAATTTCCTACTTGAGTGGTTTTGAGAGCTACAAAAATCTTAACACTGCCTGACACTTATTGATAACTTTACTAAAAGGCACACTAACAAATTTACGTTCCTACTTATATTTTTTTTATGAATTATTGTTTAATTTCTTCTTTTAATTTAAGAATCCGCAGTTTTCTAAATCACGCAATGTTAGCTTATAGCCGTCGATATGTCACTTGCCACAGATCAAAACGACAACCTCACATTGAAATGTCAAAGAGGCCTTTAATAGTTAAGTTATGCCATAAATGATGTTTGTAAATCATCATCATCACGAACAGCGCTTGGAAAAACCTTAACGCATATTTCTGTTCATAAGTTACAGCTTGCCCGTTCCTTGTTCCTGCCCGGAAGTTGTTTCCGTTCGACGTTGCGTCTCCTCTTGCTTCAGCTTTTCGTATCCCTCCTTCAGGTCGAAATGCACCTTTTTGATCCTGAAATGTAGTGAAGAGTACGTAAATAGACTTTGTCAACCGACTTCGAAATAGGTGGAGCTCTGTTTTTTGTGTATTTTACGCGATATCTTCGCTAATTATTGTGAACCGATTTTAAGTTTTTTAAGTAATCGAACCCGCAACCTACTACGTCTCTGGCGGGCCTGCGCCCACTGCACCACAGGGGTCGTCACGAGTATTTAATAATAGTATAGATATATAATAATAGTATACCACAGAGGTAGTATAGATTATAGTGTAGAATGAATGAATGAAAATAATTGATTGTACACCTTATTATAAAAACAAAATAAACAATAACACATTAAGACAAAGGTACGAAGGGCGGTCTTATCGCTTAAAAGTCTTATGTCTAAAGGTGTCTGGAAGAGATCGCAAGCTAAAATAGTATAGCTTGCGATCTCGTCCAGACACCTTTGGATGGAGAGGATTATATATAATTTTGAAGTGGCCGGGGGTGTACTATTAATGTTATTACTACAAAATACATAAATGTAGATTGAAATGACTAAATATATACTGACGAGCGAAAGCCATTCGGATCCTGCACCAGGTAGAAGCGATATTCAGTCGCGAACACGTCCAGCAGCTCGATCGGTATCTTGTAGTTCGGCTTGCGTTTCTCAGACAAGTCCTCGATCAGATTGAAGAAGTTATTTATCACATTTATCTCCTTATCAGTGAAAGGGCCGAGGAATCTGAAAAAAAAAAATAGAATAAATAACATCACAGCCTCATCTAGCCCCAAACTAAGCATAACTTGTATTATGGGAACTACATGACTGATATACTTCTTATGTCCTTTTTTTTTGTAACATACATATTATACATGGAAAACACCCAGAGACAAACATTGGCTAATCGTACAAACATTTGTCCCGCAACGGGAATCGAACCCGCAACCTTCTGCGTCTCAGGCGGGCCTTTGCCAACTGCGCCACAGAGGTCGTCATGTTAATATGCGATGAAAATGAGGGTGCTCGTAAACTAGGGGTTATTTTTGTAGCAATTTCTTGCTGCGATTGTTTAGCCGTCGCACAAAGAGAGCATCGTCTAGCCCCTAGAAGAGCTTGCCGTCGCACAAAGAGAGCATCTTCTAGCCCCTAGAAGAGCTCGCCGTCGCACAAAGACAGCATCGTCTAGCCCCTAGAAGAGCTTGCCGTCGCACAAAGACAGCATCGTCTAGCCCCTAGAAGAGCTTGCCGTCGCACAAAGACAGCATCGTCTAGCCCCTAGAAGAGCTTGCCGTCGCACAAAGACAGCATCGTCTAGCCCCTAGAAGAGCTTGCCGTCGCACAAAGACAGCATCGTCTAGCCCCTAGAAGAGCTTGCCGTCGCACAAATACAGCATCGTCTAGCCCCTAGAAGAGCTTGCCGTCGCACAAAGACAGCATCGTCTAGCCCCTAGAAGAGCTTGCAGTTGCACAAAGACAGCATCGTCTAGCCCCTAGAAGAGCTTGCCGTCGCACAAAGACAGCATCGTCTAGCCCCTAGAAGAGCTTGCCGTCGCACAAAGACAGCATCGTCTAACCGCAAAGTACGAAGAGCTTGTATTAGGGATATAATTTTTTATACTTCGGGTCTGGGTGTTATAGTGCAGGTCGTACAAGCATTTGTCTCGCGGCGGGAATCGAACCCGCAACCTTCTGCGTCTCAGGCGGACCTTTGCCCACTGCGCCACAGAGGTCGATAATCAGTCAATCAACTACTTAAACCGTTTTTTTTATATTTAAGCATATAAGTTACGGGCGTTTTTTTAACCGACATCATAAAAAGAGGAGCTTCGCAATTCGGTTGTATTTTTTATGTTTGTCTCGGCAATTTGGATGATTATTTAGTTGTTGTATAGAGAATGATCCCGAAGAGGTCCCATAAAAGGAATCAACATTCCTGAGGGATTGCTATTTTTCCCGTAAAACTAAAAAAACATCATCATCTCATGGAATCACTACTAGCCGAAACATTTCTTTATGATACTTTTGTTTTATATTCAAAAGAGTGTCATCCCGCGTTATCAAAATAACGTAAGCACGTGAGGAAGTCGATTTTTGACATTTAATGTCTTATAATATTGAAGTATTTGATGTGTACCTGAATTCTTTGAAGATATCATCTTCACAGAAGTCTATGAAGAAAGTGACCAGCTTGTCGAACAGGTTCATCGGCTTCGGCTCCAGGGTTGTACC
Source organism: Perizoma affinitatum (assembly GCA_961405105.1). Classification (NCBI taxonomy): domain Eukaryota; kingdom Metazoa; phylum Arthropoda; class Insecta; order Lepidoptera; family Geometridae; genus Perizoma; species Perizoma affinitatum. The sequence goes on from OY560207.1 coordinate 7,511,229, forward strand.
TTCGTCGTCCCTTATGTGTTTCGTGATGGACTTCAAAAAGGGATTCGGTTCTTCTTCGACCTATAACAGAAATAATAACATCCTTTTTTTTTTCAGGAAAAAAATAACGAATAACGATAAGTTGATAAAAGACCGATGTGAAGTTTCGAAACACATTTTTTCACCTTTATTAAAATACAGAATTGAGAACGTCCTCCTAACTTTTATCGAAAGCTTTTTACTGAATTGAGAACGTCCTCCTAACTTTTATCGAAAGCTTTTTACTAGCTTTTATTATCAGCTTTTACTACAAACTTTTTACTAGCTTTTACTACAAGAATTTTACTAGCTTTTTACTAGCGTTTACTACAAACTTTTTACTAGATTTTACTACAAGAATTTTACTATCTTTTTACTAGCGTTTACTACAAACTTTTTACTAGCTTTTACTACAAGCTTTTTACTAACGTTTACTACAAGCTTTTTACTAGCTTTTACTACAAGAATTTTACTAGCTTTTACTACAAGCTTTTTACTAGCGTTTACTAAAAGCTTTTTACTAGCTTTTACTACAAGAATTTTACTAGCTTTTTACTACAAGATTTTTACTAGCTTTTACTATAAGATTTTTACTAGCTTTTACTACAAGCTTTTTACTAGCTTTTACTACAAGATTTTTACTACAAGCTTTTCACTAGCTTTTACTACAAGAATTTTACTAGCTTTTTACTAGTGTTTACTACAAACTTTTTACTAGCTTTTACTACAAGAATTTTACTAGCGTTTACTACAAACTTTTTACTAGCTTTTACTACAAGCTTTTTACTAGCGTTTACTACAAACTTTTTACTAGCTTTTACTACAAGTTTTTTACTAGCTTTTACTACAAGCTTTTATTTAACTTGCTATGTTAGTTAGTATGTGTGGGTCAAATCTTGCAACTAAATTTCAAACCAACCAATTGAGCTGTCATTTTTTTGTTTGGGTGACATTCTAAACTAACCAATATGGCGGACTCTCAAAGATGGCGGACCAATTTTTTTTAATGCATTTCCATGACTTGGTTATCAATTGAAAGGGTTTGCTGAGAATACGAAAAATAACATGACGTCACTCTAAATTGAATAAAAGCTTGTGTTTTAAAAGCAATTTTTAATATTGATTTATATTATAGTTAAATTACGTTTGTGTTAATTTAAGATCGGTTGGGAAAAGCTTTCATGATTATGTAAGAAATTAACTTGTTTCTTACGAGAATTACAAAGTTTTTAACTGTTTTTTTTTTGTTGAGCAACAAAACGTTATCCTTTTACCGCTGGTTTAAGATGTTTACCTCTTTGATATCTGTGGTGCAGGGTCGACAGTCGTTCGGGGTCACGAGGAACATATCGTCCGGCGCTGATTTGAATACGCAGATTTGGCTGGAAAACAAATTAAATTATAGAGGTATTTTAAAAGTCGTTTATGTTTATGTATGTTTATGTATGTATATGTGTATATGAAGGTATTGGTGATGGAACACACCGCTACGGGTTGTCTCCCTCGCTCTGTGTAGAAAGCGGTTATCGCTTCCGGCGATGGATATCGTTCACAATGTCTTGTTGTGCTAGATGATGATAGCATTGGTGATGGAACTCACCGATTCGGGTAGTCCCCCTCGCTCTGTGTAGCGAGTGTGTACCGGTTCCGGCGATGGATTTCGTTCACCAACTCATGTTGTGCTGTGGAGTCCAACTGTATTTCCGAATCCAGACCTTCCAAGGCGGCAACCATCACATGAATCCTGGAATCACTTCATCATTTAGCATCATGAAAATAGCACGAAAGAAAATCAATAAATAATACTGAACATTTTTCACACAGCATCATCTAGCCCCAAACTAGGCAGAGCAGAAGCTAATATAAGCGTGTTAAAAAAATCTACATAATATGATGGAGAACCTCAAATGCATACTCACAGAGCAAACTTTGAAGGTATCAAGGAACTTACTTACTTAAAGATACTTGTCAGGAATACGTCCAAGCTTGCTTGCAAGCCGATCGCCGCTTATTAGAACAGTAACTGATGGCACATGCCTTCTTATTTTAGGTTCTAGGGCATGCCGTTTTCCTCAAGATGTTTTTACTTTGTACACTGTATTTTGTACTTTGTATGTGTACGTGACGTAGGGCAGACCTCACCTTTTCCTCTCGCCTTTCTTCAGCTGGTTATCGAATAACATCTCCGAGCACAGATCATTCTTGACAAAGTCGAGCAAGTTCATTAGTACGTTCGTTTTGAAATTCTCTTTTATTTTCGGTCCAATGCGCTGTTTCTCACTGAATCTGATGCGTTTAGATCTCATAGTCTGCGGTATCTCTTCTTGACCGAAGCCCAGGGTCGATGAAGCCTGGAAGCATCATTCCAATCAAAAAACGGATGGGATTAATCGTATCACGCTATTTTGTACGCTGGATGTGACATAGATGGACGATGCGAAACGAACTTGGATTGAATGAACGAAATTGGTTCCCCATTGGACGTTCCGTTTTTTACATAACTTATAATCAGATAATTTGTGCATTGATTGCCATCTCGATAGCCATGGGTTATTGTGATCGCCCTGCAGATCTATATAAAATACATTTAAATTATATATTTGAAGGGATTGTATGGGCTGGAAATTTCATTCATCAAATTTATACGGCAGATTAAATTTTAGCTTTTTTTAATGTATACCCTAAAACCCATTTTTAGGGTATACATTAAGTGTAGGGTCTTAAAGTATACACAACCCATTAAAAAGAGAATCTTTAAAATCGGTTCACAATTCGTGAGGATAAACAGACACACAAAAAACATACAGACGAATTGAGAACCTTCTTGTTTGAAGACGGTTGTAAATGAAATGCTGTTCATTGGTCATCAGTTCATCACTTGAGAACGGCTGGACCGATAATGTTCCTCGCGCCGGTGTAATTACAGGCACATGAGACGGCAACTTTGTATTTAGAGCGGGCAACGCACCAGCAATGCCCCAGATGTCAATAGGCGACGAAACCCGCGCACCATTTTAAATGAAAAAAAAGACACCCAGTATTTGCAAATTACAAGGTTGCAAATTATATTCAACTAGCTATGCCCACGGCTTCGCCCCCGCATTGTAACCGGATAAAAAGTAGCCGACGAAAAGTAGCGTTCGTAAGAAACGCATTCGCTCGACCGTTTTTTACGTACACCGTACACTACGTTGCAAAATTGGTCTTCACGAAAAGCCCTTTTGTTTTAACGGGATAATTATAAATACTCTCGAACCCGCAACCTTCTGTGTCTCAGGCGGGCTTTCGCCCAATGCGCCATCGCCACAGAGATCGTCAAACTTATAATATTAGTTTAAATGGACTGGATAGGTTCCAGGGTTGAACAGAGACAAAAAAAGCGAATTTCATACAATTATACACAACAAAAATCAATACCTATATTACTAATAAGACCTCAATGGCTCGGTGGGCGAGTAGCCGGCTGAGACGCAAGAAATGCGGATTCGATTCCCGCTGCGGGACAATAAATGCTTGCATGTGCTGCAGATATTCGAATGAATGAGTTTAAATACTTTAATGTACATCTTAAAAGATAAATAACAACAATTTAAAATAAATGTTACAAGGGGGTTTTTCTCTTCTAGACATTTGTTCTCAGTCTGGTTGTTGAGGTACTATGGTACTCGTAGATTCTGATACCCACGATACAGGGACTCCTAGGTCAGGACTATGTATGATATTTATTTATTTATATTATATAAAAAGTCAGGTAGGTACTTTAAATTATATTAATTATTGGTTTGTATGGGGAGTTAGTAATTAAATTTCACTTTTGTTTTTGTTTTATTTACCCCATTATATCCGATAACAGGCATAATATAGTATTAGGCCTGTTATCGGAACTTAAATTTAAAAAGATTTTATATTGATAAGGAAAATAATGAGTAGGTTAGTATTCGCAGTCTGAATAATTTTGCGAATTGCAGTTTCAAATACGCATCTTAATGTTAAAGAAATAAGTATATTGTTGAAAACTATCCTAGAAAAAAATGAATTAAAATAGAGGTTTTCTATAAAAAAAGTGTCATTTTATAGTTCTTTAAAGTTAAATAGATGGCGCTTTATCGAAAAGTAAGAATAAAAGGTCTTACAAGATAAAAGAAAGGCTATCGTTGTGTTTCAATTTGGTTATTTGGCTTTTAATGTATGTACCTATTAGTAATAATACTTATGCGAATTCACAAGATTTTGTAACATCCCGAAAATATCAACCTCCGCTATCAGCCAGACTGCTGTAACCGCGTGGCTGAGTGGTTACATCGTATCAAGCGAGAAGTTAAATACCCAGAAAAAGTTGAAAGTTTTGGGTTATTATAAAACCTTGACTTTTATTTTGTTAGTCTAGCTAGGCACTGCACAAGCTTAATAAAATTAAGTTAAACTTAAATAGCGCTCAACCACCGAATACTGAAACATTACTCAACATTTAATCGCGATTAAAGACGATTAGAAAATACCCGGTTTATGAGGGTCTCATAAAATGTGTACCACCTAGTGGGTGGTTTCACGTATTTAATCATTTTATTGATAAATATATTTTATTCCAAACACTATTTAGAATTTGATTATTGAAAAAGAAAATAAACACGCTCACGACTGTCTTCCCCATGGTGGACATCCTCAGATATATACTCAATGAGTAGACCTTTCGAGGACCTTTCGAGGACCTTTCGAGGAGGAGGATGCCCGCGTTTTGATTACTGATATTGTAAAAACGTTAATTTTCATGTACCTTACACTCGATGAAGGCATTGACAATAATTATAAATGATGAGTAGGTAAGATTAGCGATAAGAACGCGCGTAGCACATTATTTTTTCCTGGTGAATTGTTAGCAACATGTGAGGTAAAAACAAGTATTATTTATCCATTATTTTCTATGTTAAGTAGTGTTTCAGCGTTAGAGGGTTTATATATAGGTAATATACATACATAGACCGCATTCGGTTTGATGGGGTCCACTATACCGCTCTCGTCGCGTCCTAGACCTCCGCCCATCCACCCCATGCGCTCCAACATGCTGGAATCATTGCACCAAACTCATACACACTTTTATTAGCAAGATTTAGACTCATAAGTGTAAATACATAATGGGCGCCATCCATATATTACGTCACACGAATTTTATGATTCTTAAAGCCCCCTTCCCCCCGTCCTAGTCGCATCTGTGTAACCCCCCCACCCCTAAAGTTGTTCGCTGAGTAGAAGATGATGTCACACTTAGTTGACCCCCTCCCTCCCCCTTAACGTGTGACGTTATTAATGGATGGCCGCTAATGATATACAGGGTCTTAATGAAAAAACGCAAAACCTCAGACACCCCAAATTATGTTATTATAATAAATTGATCAACAAATTATTTGTTTTAATTCATTATTGTAGAAGATATAGGTATTTATGTTGTAGTGAAAAGTTCTGATCGCTATAGAACTCTTCGAATGACGCGCCGCGCTGCAAGGAACTGTCAAGGAGAATGCCTTTTTTGAAATTTTAGACACGGAGCTATATAAAATGTATTATTTTTAAAAAAATATCTACGAAAAAAAGTAGTTAGATCGATTCTACTTTCGATTCTGATCAAACTGTTTTCAGGTTTTGCGTTATTGGGATGTTGTATATTTGACAATAAGACATACATTTATCAGCAAGATTTAAGATACATAATTTATTTTTAACACATTTATCAGCTTTAAGACTAAGTTTTAAGATTAATACATAATTATATAATAAATATTAGCATGATTTAAGCAGGATTGGTCGGACGCGAGATATCGATGAAAATTCACAATAAAAATTAGATAAGTAAGTTTAAGTGTATAAATCTACATAAATTATGATACGAGCGAATTACAAAGAAAATAATAGTAAATTTAGCTTAAGTCCGGACGTGGGACAGGAAGTAATTCGTTCATTCACACGCATTTATTCTTATTCATATTACATCCCCTACTAAAATTTACCTGAATGCAATCAGGGAAATTTTGATAAGGGAAGCAGTATTCATTGACGTATTTTTCAAAATGTATAGTCTATAAGGCTTAAAAATATAGTTACAGCTCAACTTAAAACCACTTTACTAAGTAATGAAAACGGCATGTGGCTTGTGCATGGTAAAATACCACTTGTCCCACGCATGGAAGCCTAGCCATAACTTAAAGATAAAGTTATTTATTATAATAAATGTACCATACTTGGTAAATCTTAAGACATTTACTAGCTAAATGAGCTCTATATAAATAATAAGAACGTCGCTAGCAGTCGACGAACCTTTGCTTGTGAGCTAGGATGGACACAAACAACAAAATCTCTTGTCAATAATACCGTTTTGAGCATGTGTGAAAACCAAGACAATATCGCAAGTGCGGCTAAATTATTATGCGAATTCGCCAATCTAATACAAATTTTCCCTTTCTACAATACCCTTATGAGATTACTATCTCAGCATAAACCGATGTCAAGTATAGGCCTTAGATTAATGGCACAAATGATATTGAGATACCTTTATCAACTGACTTCCTGCTACCATTCTTCTTACTGACTAGGTATTATGAGATTTCTTAATTTAAACTGTTGCAGGCCGGGTTAGTTCCCTGACGTTAACTAGATGGCGCTATGTATGGCAGGTCAGAGTCATACACTTGCATGCTAAATAAAGCCACTTGTTTGACAGCCATCCTTTTAATTAAGTCAAACATATTGGTAGACAATATCTGTGATTTTAAAATCTATAAAATGACCCTGGCCACAGATCATTAAAAGACAATCCTAGCTTTTAAGTTGTTTCATTTAAGACATCAGGGATAGCATTATAAAAATTGCTAAAGTGAATAATTCACAATAAAGGTCCTCGAATGGCCACTACAAATGTTGCGGTGTGCGAAGGCCTGATAAACCAATAACATCTAAAAGGTAGTGGTGAGTCAGTGGATGGAAGTTGCTCAAGATGTTTACCATGGCACTGGTTGAGACCTATGCAGGGGCCTATCTTATTGCGATTAAATTCAGGCAAAGATGTCAAATCCTGCTTTGGGATTGACTATTATATGACAATGTCATAGAATTCTCAACTGCAAAGCAGGATTTGACATCTCTGCCTGAATTAAATTACAATAAGACTTGATGATTAGGCCCCAGAAGACTGCTACAAACTGCTGATGACGATGAACAAAGCAATCTACATACCTAGCACCCTTTTCCATCTTGACAGGCTGTGACAATGCCCTGCTGAGCCGACGATGAATGATGTTAGCCTTTTTTCCGTGGTTATTAATAATGCGGGCTGAGCGAGAGGCCCAGGGGTAGGCAGATCCTGCTCTCTGGAAATTGGAGCTTGTCCAGTCTCCAGAACCACTGGAGTTGCTGGATAGCTCGGTGCTGTCAGGGTTTGGGCTGAAATTATAAGTTAACATAAACAACAAAATTGCTTTAGATAATAATAATAATGCTGGACATTTTCACACAGCTTCATCTAGACCCAAAGTAAGCAGAACTTATGTTATGGGAGTAGTTCCCATGACTGATATACTTATTATATATATATTTTTTGTAAATACATACATATTATACATAGAAAACACCCAGACCCGAAACAAAAAATTGTAATCATTTTTCCCACAGCGGTAATCATACCTGTAACCTTCTGCATCTCAGGCGGGCTTGGCCACTGCGCCACAGAGGATACTTTTTGTAGTAGAAAATATAAATATAGGTAGTTAGTTAACACTGTTTTGATGTTTTTTTTATAGTTTAAACTGCATACATAATCCTGACACTACATCCTTTAGTTAAGAAGATTATTACAACTTGATGTCTCACTCACATACTCGTGAGGACCTTTAAAAGGTCAACACAACATCATTTTCTATTATGAGATGCAAGTACCTTTTTTTTACTAGCATACTCTGTACTCACAATAATGTAGTATTATGGTAAACATAGTTTAAGAAAACTTACTCTGTGAAATAATAGTCAGATCCATTCGCAGGTTTGAACAACTCTTCTTTTGTAATGATCTTTACTGTTTCTTTCTCCAGCCCGCCTAATATTTTTTCCTCTGTACCTCCAAATGTCAGAGTATGACGCTCATGTCCCAAATGTATATCATCCGGTGGCTTTGGGGACATCTGTGGCCTTAAACACAGTTGTGGCGGCTCCTCAGATGTTGGAGGACGTGTTGGAAATAAAAAACTCGGCTGAATAGGGGTGTCGTATGAAGAGTTACCCCACAGACTGTATTCAGCAAAATACTGTGGCTGGCCTGGGTAGTTTGGTGGCTCGTCCCGCGGGTAGCTGGGGGGATAATTCGGCTGCCTATAGCTCTGATTTGGCTGCCCGAATGACTGATTAGGAGGCCCAAACGGCTGGTAATACTGCCCCGAGTAGTGGCCAGACATATTCATTTTTTTCTGTATTGTCGTATTTTACCACTGATTTGCGCGCATAACTCAAAGTACAACTATTAATATAGCGTAGCGATTGATATTACCACGTTTAGGACATTGTTTAGTTGTTTCAGGTCGAGGTTGTGTTTTCATAAAACAAATCGCAGTAAGTAAAATTAATGGTTGATTGATTGATTGCACTACCATTATTAAAGATTAAAAATAATTTTAAAATTTACTTTTAGATGCAAGTAAGACAGAGATAGCGCTATCTGAGCAATGTAACGCAAGAAAAAACAAACGATAATACATGCTGTAAGTCTGCTAGATTGGTAACAAGCTTTATACGGAAACAATTGATTGATATTTGTTTTGACATCTAGTTTCTCCGCTCCGCTCTACGCAGATTGTTTATGGCGGTTTATACACTGCCAGGCAGTCAGACATACTAGGGTGATGCTACAGGCAGGCAGTGTTGGCGCAATTTATCAGAGCCCGAGGGCTGTCTATAGTTAAATAAGTAGGTTAGAAAATGATTTATGTGTATCTACCTATGTTTCTCCCATTGTATCTCTCTATTTATTTTTCTTCGCCTTTGATATTAGTTAACTACTACGAGGTAGATACTGGCCAGGTGGCTTTGTGGGTGGGTTAAACTATAGATGTAGACAAAAGCAACAGTAAACTTTCAACATTTATTTGTACTACAATAACCTAATCACAAAGCAAAACATTATACAAGTGAAATAATACATGATTTATGAAATAAATTAAAATTTATCAAAACAAGTTGCACTTACAAATATATTGGATACATTAATAAAATTAACAAAAGTTACACTTATCTAATGTTTTACTTTCATTGTGTGTGTGAGAGAGAGAGAAAGAGAGGGATAAAACATTTACCTAATCCAGCCTACCAAAAATACCGCCCAGCCTACCCGCCGAAGACGAAAGCCAAGATGGCTTTCGTCTTCGGCGGGATGAATGTTTCTGTTTCATCCTATAAATAGGTAGTCTAACTAATGGGTTCATTCCCAACTTAGCTTTGGTAGCTTCTGTGAAGTTACCAAAGCTAAGTGAAATTATAGCAGTCTCTTTTAATTCAGTAAACAGTAAGAGATATGCCATGATTTTAGCTGCATTATTGAATTTTAATAAGCATAATATCTTCACCATTTAGACAGCTGTTTAATATCTGGTTTAGAAAAAGGGCCTCTCTCACACACATGGGTAGAGGGTCCTTCATGATAGAGGATGAACCCCCTACTAAATTGCTGTAGAGTCCACCTCCACGATAAAGGGTGTACCCTTCAATGGAGGGTGAACCTCCCAATATAAAAGGCCAACCTCCATGAGAAATAGGAAACCTTTATAAAGAGTCCACCCCCCACCATAGAGGATGAATTCTCAAATTCCCTGCGATAAAGGGTGAACCCCCACAGTAAAGGGTAAACCCTGTGGTAGAGGATGAATTCTCCTATTCCGTCATCCAGTAGAACCGAGAGCCCATCCTGGCTGGCTTGCGTTCCGCGTCGTCGGGGAGCGCAGGCGTAGCATCCGGGTACTCCGTCTTCGGCTCGGGAAGGGGTTTTGGTCTGAAATTAAAGATATTATGATAGCTAGTTTGTTATATTGAGATGGTTTGGGCATGTAGAAAGTCCATACTTTCTTCCATCCATATGTAAGAAGTATTGTAAGACGAACATGAACTAAATTGGAGAGAGAAAGGCCAAGTCAAAGGAACACTAAACCACAGAGCTTGTATGAAGAATTTAATGAGGATGAATGAAGCAAAAGGGGTATGCCAGGATCGTAGCAAGTGGGACTGCAATGCAGACCGCAAGAAGCATCGAAGTAACTGATAATTAATATGTGGCTTCTGCCCTGGCTTCGCTGATTTTATGACCAATTTTGATTATAATTATATTCATTTTCAAACCAAACAAGTTCTAAGAAGTAAAGCTCCTTTTGAAAGAACTCATTCGGGGAAATACTATCACCATACATATTTATGTTGCATGAGACTTTTCATCCAGTGTGTCTGGGTTGGTAACATGCAAGTACCTCTGGGTATTATATTATCTGTTCCAAGCGTGTAAGTTACGGTGACCGCTTACCAACAGTAGGCCATAGTTATAGCCTGTTTGCCACTTTAGTGGTAAATAAAAAACTACCAATATCAGATATTGTCAGATATTGCCAAACGATCATTATTATACAGTATGAACGTCCAAAATAACTTGAAACCTAGAATGTATAGGAACCTTCGAGTATGTCTCATCTTAAGCTGGAGTAACATTTGTAGTGTACGCCGAGTAGGTAGTCCTATTGTCAAAGTTAGTAACGCCACCCGAACGTAAAACCTGAACGTTTTTTCACGTAAAAATTACAAAATTTTAATACCATATTATTGTAGTCTTCAAAAAAAATAGGAGGTTCTCAATGCGACTGTATGTTTTTTTCTATCGTGTGTTGGTTACGCGATATCTTCACCAATTGTAAACCGATTAAATTATTCTTTTTTTGAATCCTGGGTTACTGTCTTCTGAGAATTATAACCCGGGAGTTTTCAAATTCAAAGTAAAAAGCTTTGTTAAGAGTGCTTCACCGCAGTCTACAGCATTGCTTAATATGAGACAAACTGTGGTCAAATGCGAATAATTAGTCGGCAGGGATGGCAATCGCAAACGAAGTCGCGGATACAGCTAGTGTATAATATGTAAGTATTTAAAAAAAAAGTATATAAGTAATATGACATAATATTTAAAACTTTCTTTGGGAGAGGCAATGGCTCATGAAATACAGTTTCTACTAGAGCCTATGGATTCATATACAATTTGTAACATTTTATTATGTCAAAAATAGATATTTTATTATTATCATAATATGATAATAATAAAATATCTATTTTTGAAAATAATAAAATAATTTTTGATAATAATAAAATATCTATTTTTTGCTAAGTTTGCTATGCTAAGTTTGGGGCTAGATGATGTTGTGTGAAAAATGACCAGCTTTATTTATTTATTTAAATTTACGGGCTCCTGTCCTCATAGTTAAAAATACTGACCTGCTGGTAGCATGCACGCGTGCTTCGGTAAAGTATCCGAAACTGGGGCGTTGCAAGTTGAGCTTGTCCAGCATACACTGGTCAAATACACCCTGGGTGTTGCGGCATCTACAAATATATAAAAGCATAGTTTAAACCGACTAGCCTACATTACAGTGGACTTTGTCGCATATGTCTTAAAGCTAGTTTACAAGAGCTTCGTACTTGTCATTAATTCTAAGCTTTTAAGCAACAAGTTAGAAGTAAAAATTTACACATTAGTATTAGCAGGTGTATTAACGTGACATTTGAACGAAAATTAACAAAACAAACAACAAAATTAAATGAGACATGTTTTGACTTAGTATTTATTTATGTATTGTATTTGTATATATATACTAGCTTCTACCCGCGGCTACTAATACACTTCAACGCCACAAGCATAGTCAGGTCAAAAATGGGACTGCAAGAGTTTATTGAATCATACTCTCCTTAGTACAAAATTAAAGTACTTGTCTCAGATCAGCAAATTACTGATATATGAAGAGCTGCTACATACAATATACAGATCACCATCGAAGTGTCTAGATCACGCTAGCAGAGTTAACGCAGCCGGAACATATATGTCAGTCATAGGACCCTGTGCAAGTGGATCAGATGGATTAGCTCGGTTTAAGATCTTCCCCTTTACAAATGGAGGATACATCACCAACAATGTTCTACTCAAGTTTATTATTATATACTTTGTGTTTTGCAATAATAAATGGATTTTATTTCTTCATCAAGAAATACCTCAGGGTCAAAGATACTGGGATATTGCAGTCATCAACCCAAAGTCCATTATCATTTCAAGGAGCTGGGTTGGTTGGGCTTGAGTTAGAAGGGGGACAATGTCTGTACCATAAGTAGGCAGAAGTGGGGTATACTGTTGCTCTGTCGGGACTTGATGTTAGCACCTCTCACCATCATGTTAGCAGTGCTGATGGAATCTTCCGGGTCACTTAGAACATATCTTGGTCTACAGAGGGTTTCTTCTTGGACTCTACGAAGCAAGCTGAGGGTTAATGTCTGTTCAAGAGTTTAAATTCACTTACTGGCGCAACCCAAAATCTCCAGAGCTCTTGTCAACGCAGTTGGCATACTGATTAAACTGTTCTTTGCAGGAATGCTTCACCTTCTGGAAGAAGTCCATTGTGCAAGCCGTGACAGCCCGGCCTTCATTGATACACTTCCTGGCATCATTCTCTTCTATGCGACAGAGCATAAACTCCTGCAATTGTTTTAATATCCAAGTTTTTACAAGACAAGTATAGTGATTTTAGAAATTTGTTATATTAACAAAATTGAAATCCTACTAATATTATAAATGTCAAAGTTGCAGTAAAATAAAATGTTTGGATGTTTATTTGGATCTCCGTACCTGCAGGACTGATTTTGGGGAAATTTGGATATACATATATTGTTTGTGACCTAGAATAACACTAGGCTACCCACATATTGTATTCTACTGTAATTTACTGTTTTTTTTTATTGTTTGTCTTTCTTGTGATTTGTACTTGTCTGTGCTGTATCCATATGTGTTGAATAAAAAACTATCTATCTAATCAGCAAAGTACAGAGTCTAGTTCCAAAATAATAATAAAATCAAACAAAAAAAATATTGAATTAAAACTCTTGTTAGGGTAAAGTTAGATGTAAGTTTTCTGTCTATATTTTCTGTGTGTACAATAAAGATTAAGGGAATAAAGTTTTGAAGCTTTATTCCTTATACTTACGGAAGTGCTGAGTTGTTGTATGTCTCTAACGGTCACCCATCCAAATATTTACAGCTGTGAATGTACTTTTGCAAAACCATAACATAACCTCATTGCATTGTTATGCAATCAATTTCTTCCACAATACGTAAATAAATAAACTTGCTATTGGAAAATGTTGTAAATGTTGTTTAGTTGTAGTAAATGTCTTAATTACTTACGTTATTCGCCTGTTCACAGTACTTTCCGAGGTGGAAAGATCCAGCCATCAGAGTTGAGGCGGACAAATTGACCTCATTCACCGTTAATTCGGATTCCTCCGGAAGGTGCACGTCGTTAGTGACCACCATTTTTATGTTTTTACTAACTCGCAGCGAATTTGGGTAGATAAAACCAAAATAAATATAAAATTTCAAAATTCTTCCACAAAATATGTGGAAGAATTTCTACCAGAATGAGGCTAATAAAAACAGAAGGTACATAATTTTAGGTCAAAAAGAGACGGATGAAAAGATGAAATTCAATACAACCAAGTGAGAGAGAGACAATACTTGAGCATTTATATTTTGAAATTGGTTGGGCTATGTTCGAACGTCAAAATAAAAATAATGACGTTTGGATTTTTACGTTCCTGTCTAACCAAAAAATAACTCCGATCCTCTGACCTTCCAAATAATAATATAGCTTCAAAATAAGAACTTAATTATACTAAAATGGCAAATGCCGAAAGTGGCACCGTCAAGAAGAGAAAAAAAAAGAACGTATTTATTTGTGTGCACATTTTTTGAATATAATTTGACTAGATAAGTACAAGGGATTTAGAATTCATACCGCTATATATTAATTTTGATGATTTTTTTGTTATCAAGAGATCTCATTTCATGTTCTGGAGTTGCTTGTAATAGTTTTCGTTTTGTCCTTCGGAATCATCTGAAAATAAATTAATTCACTGTCATCAACATCTTGAAGCTGTAAGTATTCCCAAACAAAGCATGTAAAGCGTTTGAGAATACGTCCGTTCCTTCATGCGTTTATTTAGAAAAGGTACATAAGTAAATATGTACCTACCTACTCCAGCTAACTTACCTTCATAAACATCATTTTCCATTGGTAATCGGTAGAATTTCGGGATATCAAAACGATTTTCCTGTAAATAGAGAAAATATACAAAACTGTAGCTATAAGCCTATTTATTAGTGGTAGACCTTCTACCAGTCAAGAATAACCGTAGAATAATTTACAGCTTCTAGTAATCGCGAACATTTATGTAAACGTTCCATAGACCGCGAAATGTTATTTTTTTTAAATTAAAATAGTCTTCGGCTCGCCTAAGTGCAGTACCTTGCAATAACCTTCACGTTCACACTAATAATAATATATTATATACTTACCTATTATATAAATGAGAAAATACACCAGGATGTTTGCAGCTAATAATCTGCATCGTAACGGGGTTGACCGATTTGGTTGAAAGTGATACTTAAAGGTACTAATTTTTGCGGCAAACACCGCAACGTACGTACGTATCTAGGTATTAGCTTCAGCCTATGGTTATGTACATAAGTTTTGACTAAATTCAACTTACCGAGTCGTAGTTCCTTCTGCCCATCCTTGGTATATTCTTATTAGTTTTTATAACATATCCCATCAGATCATCATCCCCCTCAAAATGCTCTGCTTCATTGCTTCTACCAACCCTCGGCACATTATTTGGCTTTATAAACGACCCTTCAATCTCCAATAAATAAACTAGGCAGAATGCCGCACACACAATAACCACTTTTGCTGACATCTTTAAAAAATAAAAACGCGGGAAACAGCTTTGAGAATCGTAATGTTTCTGATACTTTGTTCGAAGTTTTGTAGTGTTTTATAGTATGAAGTTTCGATTGGACCCGTATTCCTCGTATTTGGTAAAGATGTTATCCGCTTATCCCACTACATACACTGGAGATAGAATAATAAGCAGCGAGATCTTTATCTCGATGTGGGTAGATACCTAGATAAGAATCTTGAAGTTAGTTTACCTATTGTAGATAAAGCTATGCATCCACAAAAGCAGACGCATAGAGCAAAAGCTCTTGTTGTGAGCCAGTTTTTTTAATCATAAGCACAACTTTTTTTATGTCAATGATTTCGTTCAGCAAAACTGAATTAATAATTTAAATCACGGCGATGGTTTTTTTCTCATACCTACTTAACTATGTAGTTACTAAATAGGTAGATATTAAATATTAGGTACCACCCTAAGAATTAATAAACCATCAGCATGGGTAGGACATAGTTGCCACCACGAGAGGTAATGGCGCATGCTTAGCTAATTGTCGACAACGTTCAACTGACACGGACCAATCATTTGTCGCTATGGCGATCATACCGCCAATCAGACACTTCGGCGCAGGTCATGCTCACCCATTACATTTTATGCTTTGGTGGACGCTTTGAAAGCTTATATCGCGTTTACACCTGCGACGAGAGTGGCAAAGCGAACTATGAATGTCGACTATTTAGTACTAATATGTTGCGAGACTCATGTGTGTTCGGCACGCTCGTCTCTTACCTCTCGTATTACTATAAGTAATATCCAGTCTATACTCGGGATGATGCGAGGATCCGGTCAAACTCACGCGGTGGCGGTAGTCATCAAGGGAAATGGTTCTCAAAGCTCGCGTGTATGTAGGTACCTACATTCACGCGTACTAATATATTGCGTGACTCATGTGTAATCGGCACGCTCGACTCTCGCCTCGCGACTCGCTTTAAGTAATATCCAGTCTATGCTCGGGATACTGATGCGAGGGCCCGGTCAAACTGGCACGCTGGCGGTAGCCATCAAAGTGAAATGGTTCTCAAAACTCGCGTGTTGATACCTACTAATCGGTACACCTACCGCGTCGTACTAACACTCTGCGATTGTGTGAATGGTAGTTCATGTCTGCCTTGTCCACGAACGTTTCGTCAAGTGCCCAGAGTAGTGTAATTGCGATATTAGGTTGCCTGCCTGCTCGATAACTTATTCTACTATATTACTGTAAATAAAACGCATTTATTCCGTTTAAATCACAAAATTTGTTATTTATTTACAAACCTATGACTTACTTAATCTATGCCAAATTTTATTTAAACATCGTCATATGCTGAGACGAATACGAACGCACAAGTGTAAATGCGGTATTAGGTTGTCTGCCTACTCGTTAATTCATTCTACCGTGTCATAGTAAACAAAACGCATACCATAAGTATAATGTTGCTTAAATCACAAATTATAATATTATTTATAAACTTACGACTAATTTAATCTGTACTACAGTTTAAAACTGTTTCACATACAATAATTCCTGTGCGTACTAAGCTACGACAAATGTCCATACCAACAAACTTGGTAAATAATCAAGAAAAATTGACCAAAAGTTCAATCATCAATATTATCATATATATTTTTTTTATTTATTTGGTTCGCCAACAGTTTACACATGAATACAACATTTATAAGGTATAAACTAGTAAGTCTTATGCTACATGAGAAACCATTACAAAAACACCACATGAACAATTTATAAGTAAGTAACAATTGGGTAGGTAAATAAAAGGTTAAACCTAGCTAAGAAATTATTTTTAATTGACAATCTTATTAGTACATCTAGGGTAATAATGTACTTCATCCGCACATCATATCATATATGATATGATGAGGTTGTTTGTTGTATAAAACAGGTAGTAAATATAACTTTATGGTTAACTACGGAACCTTACACTACGCGTGGCCCGACACGCACTTGGTCGGTTTTTGTTAAACGTACGCAATGACATTCCGGCTGGATGTCCCGGATTAGAAAACGATGCGGTTTTGTAAAGCGGCCAGCCGTTATGTAAAACAGGTAATCAAGCAATCCATCTGCGACAAATACTCGTACATAGATAGCCCTGACACTTTTTACCATGCCGAAAAGTGCTTTTCATATCATTTCATTTCGACAGGCTTAGCAATGTACAAAACTCGTGAAACTTAAAAAGGGAACACTCTTAGACTTTCCCATTTATATTTAGTTTTGGAAACTTGGCAAAATGAGTGCAATTGTCTCATTCCCATAGTACAAGTCGTTTTTATTCGGCTGCCCTCGGTAGTCCGTCACATCGGCTCTCTTCGCCAAAACCGGCGCGGCGCTCGCCTGCGCATCGCGACGAGCGCCTAGCAACAGTCGGCCCAGAGCGAGCATGCTATGTTCACGCGTGCGTTCGTATCCACCGCGACCGACTCACATCATTTTTGTGCCTACCTATAAAGTAATTCTGTATTCTATAATATGTCCGTGTTCAGTTTACCTACCTAAATAAACTTTAGATTCTGTTTTAACGACCTGTGTTGTGACTGTGGAATCCCAAATCCCTATAGGCCGTTAAACTAGTGCAATTAGGCAGAGTATGGTGACAGTACTTTCCCGAATGACTCTTTCACAAAGTAGCTCCATTAAATGTATTTTTTTACTACATTTAAAAACCATAGTACCTATGTATTCCATGACGTATTTCAGCTCCCCCTAGTGACTTGTAGCGATAAATCTATCTATTTTTTTTATTGATTTCTTCTAATTATTTTAACTAGAAACGAGACATATTTCTGTGAAAAACTGTCAAAACTTTGACGAGGTGTTGACATTATACGCCTATTATTTGAACCCAGGTTTACCCTAACCGCATAAACGGGTGACTTATGCGTCGCGGGCAAGAACATTGTATTTTATCTCCGATTATTATGAGGCTGGCTGCAGAGTGAGGCCGGTATAAAGACTTGGTACTTTGGTGTGCTCCCGCCCTTCTCTATGACAGCTTGGACCAGCGAAAAAGGATCTAGCTTCTTCTTGACTACAAGGAATCTGAAACAGAAGTTTTTGTTGAAAAATATTTATTACGGTTTGTTTTAATTTTCACTCATCTATTGCAGCGACAACTAGTAGCGACAACCTGTTGCGATAAAAATTGTCACATCTTTGAAGTCATGCAAATCGATTGAAAAAACTGCATTTTAATCGGACACGCCGGCGCCCTTTCCTAGATAAAATGAAATTATAACAGACAAACTAAAAACAACGTATTTACGTCGTCGCCGGTATAAATATATACGCTTTTGTGAAATTAGAAAACAAACGAACACGCTCACGACTGCATTCCCCATTATGGACATCCTTAGATACATACTCAGTGCGTAAATCTTTGAGGATACCAAGTAGGGAGTAGTCAGATACGTCTAAACATTATATTTGGCAGATGCTGTTTTTTGTTTATATTATCTGTGTACAATCTATACTAATTATAAAGAGTTAAAGTTTGTAAGTTTGTATGAAGGGAGTAATCTCCGAAACTACTCATCCGATTTCAAAAATATTTCACGTATAGAACAATCTTTCAGGGTGGACATAGGCTGTATATAATCCCGTTAAAATAAAAGGGCATATCGTGTGGAGACCAATTTTGCAACGTTATACAACGAGCGGATGCGTTTCTTACAAGAAACGAAAGAAAAAAATAACAAGTTTACCTGTCAGCCCCTTGCCCGTAACTTCGCGACACTAGTTGTGCCTTCTTGGCGACCACGTGCAAAGCAGCTCTCTCCTCCTAAAATAAAAAAAAAATATTTAAATTATACAAGTACGACTTGGAAACTGGTATAAACAACCCTGAAATTCCATACAAATTTAATATTCACGCTGCAAACTCTAGGAGTAGTTTTTCATTTATTTATTTCTTATATGCATATTCAAAACCGTGAGCCGTGTTTGCCTAGTGGGCGATACCCCGACTTCTGATCCGGAGGTCGTGGGTTCGAACCTGGTCGTGCACCAATGGATTTTTCCACTCGAAAAATTTATGTGCGCATTAACACGTGCTCAAAATGGTGAAGGAAAACATCGTGAGGAAACCGGCATGCCCTAGAACCAAAAATTCGAAGGCATGTGCTAACAGTTAGTGTTCAAATAAGCGGCGATTGGCTTGCAACCTGTCACGTGGAATGCTTACTACTTGCAAAACGCGGGCATGTACCAATTGTAATATTTGGACGTGCCTCTGACTATCCCCTACTTGGTATCCTCAAAGATCTACTCACTGAGTATGTACCTGAGGATGTCCACCATGGGGAAGACAGTCGTGAGCGTGTTTGTTTTTTGTTTGTTTATATTCAATTTAGACCTGGCCTTAAAGTGTCGTTTTCACTTTACAACGAAAAAATTAAGGCCGATACACAGAAAACTGGTGGACCATAGAGGCGACTAGATGGACAGGACCTAGTGGCAAAAGAAGAACTGGTCGACCAAGAAAACGATGGACAGATGACATCATAGACACTGCTGGGAGACAATGGCTGCTCATAGCCAGAGACAGAGAGAAATGGAGTCAACTGGAGGAGGCCTATACCCAAAGAGGGGTTCCTAATCAATATTAGTTTGTATATGTATAGCTACCTAAAATAATTTGTAAAATTAGTTGGTAAGGAAATAAAAAAGGCTTTATTATTATTATTATACTCGTTATGCGTTTGGATAGATGTTTAGACGTTTGTTGATAAGGAACTCCGTAACGGCTGACTGATGACACCTAGCTGAACAGATTTGCATGAAATTCGGGACGGGTATAGTTCGTCATCTAGGCTACTTTTTATCCGAGTACACGCAAGTGAAGCCGTTGGCAGAAGCTAGTAGGTACTCGATAACACCTTATAAAAATATATAACAGCAGTCGTACCTAGAACCCTGAAGAAGTGTCAGCTCGGAAGATATTCTCAATCGCTCGCTATCACTTCTTTTTCTCGGCTCCTTAGGGCGTGATTTTAAAAGCCTTTAACCTTCCTCGTGTTTTCGGCTATCAAATGCAAAAAAAAACAACACCGACTCGTAGTTCCACAGATCAGCGCGTTCAAACAAACTCTTCCGATCCATTATTAGTATGGATTTTTTTACGACAATGCTCGGCCCGTCCCTGCCACGGACCGGATGAGTGTGGACGGAACATTACCTTGCTGAAATCGCTGCTGAACACCAGATCTACGTCCAAACAGTCGGATGCTATGTACCGGCGCATAAGTGACTCGGCGGCGCGTTTTATCTGACGAATATCCGAAGACGTACTCCCCAAGCCAGCTCTATTCACCTGTCAAATAAACATCTACTATTATCTTAATTAATCCGTTTTGCAGTTCTCAGTAATTAATATACTCGTATTAAATATTGTTTCTTATAGTTAGCCATAGGTGCTAGCATACTGAAGTGTTGACCGTTCAGTTTTTTTAAATAGTTTTATACTTGAAGCAATCGTGGAAACCCCTCAAATTTTTACGCGAAACATGGCGTAACTGACATTTCATGATCAAAATGATTTGAATCTAATTTGGTATGAACAAGGGCTAAAATGAATATCGTAACCAGGTTCCACCGCGACTTAAATTGTAATGTAAGTTTGTAATTTAACGAATTTAGAAGTTATGGTACGTTACCATTTGTAAGTGCGGTTTGATTGGCTCGGCGATGCCTTGCGCGTCCGCACCCAAACCACCGCCTTTCCATCCCATCATCTTCATCATTCTGAAACAATTATTATTAATTATTGCACGAAGTTTACCGAAGTCGGTCCGTGGATGTTCTTTAAAAAGCACTATCACTGGTCTGGTGGATGAGATTAAGAGTAGAGGGTAGGGTTAAGACAGGAGGTGGGTATATGACTCCTGGGTGAGATTAAGACGATGGTTAGGTTTAAGACGGCTGGTGGGTAAGTTTAAGACCGAAGGTGAGTAGTTTTTGGACTGTTCTTGGTCTTTTAGGATTTTAATTTTGGGTGAGGGTAGGTTAAATGCAGATGGTGGGTAGGTTTGAGACGGCTGGTAGGTAAGTTTAAGACAAATGGTGAGTAAGTTTAAAAGGTCTGGTAAATAAATTTAAGATGGATTGTGGGAAGGTTTAACACAGACGGCGGGTAGGTTTAATACGGCTAGTAATTGGGGACAGTTTAAAACAGATGGTGGGTAAGTTTAAGACAAATTGAAGGTTTAAACGTACTTGCTCGCGACGCTGGTCTCGACCGGAGTGCCAAACTCATCGTCTTTAGGCCGCACTTTCCCTGACACATCTCTGACACTGATCCGAGCGTCGTTCTGAGCTATGAACAGCTCTTTGACAAGCACTATCACTGCTTCCTGTTTGATAACCTGCAAACCCCCGATGTGTAATTTCCATCATCGATTGCAGTGCAGTGACTTGTAGATGAAACCTATCTATTATAACTTATCTAAGAGCCATCCAAGAAGACATCGCAACCATGCAAATTGATAGCAAATAAATTTTATCCTCCATTTTTACACACTTAGATTATTGGGACTTTTACATAAAATGTATAAGAGAACCTTGAAGTATATCCGTTAAAATAATCAATAAAATCGGTTTACATGTGGCGAAGATATCGCGTAACATACACACAACAAAACAGACAAATTAAGATCCCCTTTTGCGTTAACTCCTCTGAAAGTAACTTTTTTTTTTAAAGTGATGACCCACTTATAGTTACCTCTCAGCGGAGACACTTCAGAAGGCAGATATTCCACAGTTTACATGTACGAGGAAGAAACAATCTCGTAAAGCGGGTAGTTAATTAGTGCGCACATAAACTCAAGGGTTAACTTCAAAACTCACATTCCAAGCGATGTCTCCTATGTTTTTTTTAGCCAGCTGTTTAGTTTGCCCACTGGCCTTAGCCACTTGTATGCCATTTATACAGACGGTGGATGTACTGGTATCACTATTGTAGTTATATTCGAAATTTAGACCGCAAACTTGGCAGCTCGCTGAAATTTGATAATGTTGTCAATTTCAAGGGCTCGCTTTGCTTAAACTAACCAGAAAATGGTAAATTCTGCCCACGAAAGTGAACATCGCAAAATCACAACCTACAGACGAACAAAATATACGTTGCTATTAGTATAGAGAGACAAGTAAATAGTAGAAGTGAATTTTTGTTAGGTTTGATCCACTTTTAATTAAATGTATTTTGTGAATATAAAATAAATATTTGATATCAACAGATTTTTACTAAAATTTATCCAAGTTAATTTGATATTAAATTTGACTTATTTGTAACTAATGTAACTGATTGTCCAGTATTAATTAATTAGAATAATTAAATAAGAACATATATATATATATATATATATATATATATATATATTTTAGAACCCACGTCTTTTATCTCATAACACATCGTTAAACCTAACAATAACAAACGAGTCGGCAGTCGGCTTTTTCAAATAATCCTCTTTGTCTTTCTCATTTTTTAAATAACCTCAAGAAGCAAAGTATTATAAGATGGCAACCCAAAAGCCACCAAAAAAAGATTGGATATTAAAACAATACATACATTGTATATTCCACAGCTTAACAGCCCAAGATCGGACCAATAGCACCAACTTTCCAAACCGCGTCCCAAACATGCTTTGTCTAAACTGTTTCACATCTAAACATTTAACTTCGGACAACTCCGACGCATAATCTATCCTTTCCCACTCTGTCTTCGTCTCTTGGGCCATTGTTTCTATATTTTCACATTCCGCTTCTGTGTTCGTGCTCGTTCCTGTTTTTACGATTTCTTTGTCTGCTATCACATCTTCAGTGTCGGATTTTGATTCGGATTCGATGACTTGTCCCGGTTTAACGAATTCGATTTTGTTCGACTTTCGCGGGGGTCCGTCGACAATGATTCCGCATTCGCGTTTCGTCCCCCTGGCTCTGTCTTCGGCCGCATCTGATGCGGAGACGAATGTCCTTTGGAGTTTCGTCTTCTTTGTGTTACGGTAGTCGTTTGCTATCTGAAAATGATATGGTTTTTTTTTTTTTTTAATACATTTTTTTTGGTGGAAATATATTTATGTATCATGGAATTGTCTAGGTAGAATAATCGGCAAGTTGCGTGGGGCATTTCTGATTACTTTTACTACAATATAGTAAAGAGTAAATAATTAGAATATATTATTATATTCTAATTAATAATTATTTCACAATACGCCTTCCATCAACTTGCAAAATTTGCAAAGTTAAGTTTAATTAAAGAAAATTAAATAAGAATGAGTCAAATCAAATAAACTATTTTATTTTAAGCGTGTACAAGAAAAATAAAGCTTATATTATTATGTCCAGCAGTGGCCTTCCAGAGGCGTTGATGTTGTAAAAAGTAATTAACAAATAAACACCCAGCAATCACATTTAATGTTATAATAAATCGCTTGAAATCGTAATATTGAACGTAATGTTAAATATGAATAAATAGATACATTTCAAACTATTAGTCCTGACCCCAGGATTTCCTGCGTCAATGATATTACGATTACCATAATATTACATACAACACCCAGACCCAGAACGAATGCTTGTAAATCATGCAAAACATTTAATATGTCAGTTATCGTTAGTACCTACTAGACTACGATTATTAAATTACCATATTTTTGGATAGCATACAATTTCACGTCGGCCATATCACCTTAAGGTTTAAACCGCGAACTTTAGGGTTCTAATGATATTTAAAGCTGATAACAATCTTGGCTCTCAACGACTAGCCACTGCAGATGTCTAGCTAAGTAGCTTCCACGGTGGCCGCATAGGCGACTTGCTTCGCGTCTTTCAAAGCAAAATGAGAAACAGACTGCTCATTCAGTCGCTTCGCTAAATGGGCGGCGAGTAACGAATTTACAAGGCGTCCAATCGTCCATGCGTTATTTTTCAAATTGAAGACAAGAGACGCGAAGCCAGCCGCTTGCAGTCCATTAAAATCTAGTCTTTCTTGAAAAATGAGCATAGCCAGTATAAATGGCGACGAGGTTGGCCACTCGTCATGGCTCACGTGAAGGCAAAAAGCAGGCTCTGTCTACCCCGACGGGAAATTCGAAACATAACAAATGCGCACTGAATCTTTTTACCCCACTGATTTTATTTGGATCACTAGATCTTTTTCAGGGCCACCATACCACAATCTGGTCATGGTCATCACTTAACGCAGGATGACCATCTAAGAACCTATGACACGACGAACGAATGAATGTGAGTAGGAACCCCAGGGTAACTTCACTCTTAAGTCCTTGTTTTAAATTAAAAAGCCCACTTGATTTCTAATCCGTAGTGAGAGATTGACATGCACAGGGCTTCTGAGGAGATCCGATAAGTCTGTCTGTACGTCTCTAGATATGAGCTTATTTATCTTCAATTCAATTCTTAGTTTATGGCCTTTGCGGGTTAAGGACCGTTTATCTTTTCAATCACAACTACTAAAACCTTTTAGTACAGCGACCGACGAAGGTACAACGACGATCAACATTCATTCTCCATTTACGATGTCAATGTCACACATAAGCCGACCGATTGTTGAGCGCTAATCGTGCCCACGTCTCGTTCTGTGGGACGTGGCAGTACAGTGCACATGCCCTGACCAACACAAAAACCTAAAAGATTTGATAAAAACTCACCCCAGCGCAGCGTGGTGGATGTGAGTTATTGTTGATGTTGATAATGGCGTTCAAAGTCTGACATGCCACCCTGCCAGTTTTCTAATTGAGTGAGCTGAATCCAGATATATGCAGCTATGTTTTACTTGCGAGCCAGTATCATGACTCCTCACAGTTTTAGGCATGCGCAGGCGTAATCTGTATCACATACAGAAGGAAGGAACTGCAGTTGTATGTTGTTTACAATACAATACAAATACCACCATTTGTGAAATACTGACCTGCACTGGGTCCCTGAATCTTCAGCGGCCTTCATTGCGAATAGATGAGGGTTGCTCAGAAATTATCCAGACGGACAGATAAAGGAATGGTGGGAAATCGTTTTTATCTTTTAGGTAAGACCAAGTCAGTTTCTATGAATCAATCTTTGTTAAAAGTAGAAGCAATATTTGCAATGAAAAAGAAGGCATAGTTGATTAAGTATGTACTCAGTTGGGTAAAAAGGGAACTTGGTTGTTGAAGTCAAGTTGTGTACAAATAATATAAATAAAAAACCAAATTCGAGGTGGGTACTTCTGATATTTAAAAAACTTTCCTAGTGCCTTCTTTTTAGACCGTGCCCCTCTGGAGGTCTTAGATGCGAACGGGGTGATATCTCACGCCGCGGGCGCCGTTTATCTCTGTATTCTGTACGATAACATTCTGTACTCCCTGAGCGTCTTGTATGTGAACGGGATGATTCTGAACGCCGTGTATCTCTGTATTCTGTTCGGTTGCATTGTGTATGAAGTCTAGAATCGACTCTGTATTCCGTGCGATAAAGTTTTTCAATCTGTTCAGTCCGTTCGTCCGCGTGTCGCAGTTTTTTAAATGCTTTGTCTTCTCGTAAAGTGTTTGATATTGCCCGTTTAACACCTTCACTTCGGGATGACTCTGTCGCGTAGTTTTTTCGATGGGAGTAGTCTGGTGCCCGTATAGAGATGTCTTCTCGGTAGGCATACTCCGTTGCATGTCCAATTCCAGAATGATGTTCTGGAAGGAATCGGGGTGTGATTACTTCCCATTCAGAGCGACCCCTATCAGAGGGTCTTGATGCCCTTTTAGGACCCCTACTATCGTCTGCTTGTTGGGTATAGTCTGGTGCACATTGAGCTATGTTTTCATGGTGGGTTTTGTGCGTTGCCTGTACAATGGCGGCTCTGTAGTCTGGAAGAATCTGGGGTGTGTTTAATACCCATTCAGAGCCAGATTTTTCGCCTGTTTGAAAGGTATAATCAGGTGCCTGTTCAGGTAAATCTTTTATATGGGTATTCTGCGTAACCTGTCCAATTACAGCTCTGTGTTCTGGAAGCAATTGAGGTATGTCTAAGCTCCATTCAGAGCCCGCTGTCTCACGAGTTCGACGGTTATAATTGGGTGCCTGTTCAGGTATATCTAGTTCATATCCAATGGCAGATCTGTGTTCTGAAAACAATTGAGGTGTGTCGAAACCCGAGCCAGCGCGCACGTCAGTTTGTTGGACGTAGTCTGGTGAACTTAAAAATATGTCTTCTTGATGGAAGTACCCCTGTGCCTGGTCAGTGTCATGTCTGCGTTCTAGCCAGTGACTGTCTGTACCCCATACAGAGCCAGCCTTATCGCCTTTATGATAATAATAGCCATTTTTCCGTCCAGTGTCAGTTTTATGTACATAGTCACATTTGTCTCGAAGTCCCTGTTGGTTTGTGTCTTCTTGATTTGGTGAAACATGTATTTTTTCATTGTTTGCGGTTAGTGTAGCTGATTGGTAATCCCATCTTGACTCTCTAGATATAGACGCGTCTGCAGTTAACATACCCGCAGCCATTTCAATATATGGATTTCTATCAGCCCAATCATCAACTTGTGACATGTTAGATGCACCACCTTCACTGACATTTTCTTGGTATGGCGGGTCTATCATCAACTTCTGCTTTTGGTTCTTTATCTTCATCAGCTTCACTTTAAGAGGCCTTAGTGAGTTATGCCAGTTCAGTATAAAACCTTGTGACTGCAGAACATTTTTGGAATTGCTGTCAAAGCGTACTATTAATAACAGACTCTCCTTTTGGGCTTGCGTATTCAAGACTTTCCATTTGTCACAGCCTACGTTTGGGTTCTGTTGGTGTAATTTCAACATCAAATCATCAGGTTCCAAGCCAGCAAGCGGTCCACTTTTTGAAACTGTTGGAATATAGACCCTGGCATTAAAAAGGGTGGGTATTTTGTCTTCGTCAATAATTATAAGTTGTGCCCCTTCCCAAGGTACCAAGGTTGGGATTTGTTTATCTACCCAATCCCTGGAGCGTTCATCGGCACAGATCACGATGACGCAACCGCATTTTCTCATACAATGCGAGATTTTTATCTCTTCGTCGTCACCGATACAATGTGATAAGGTGTCTCGAAGCGCCACGTAATCTTTATGGCATATTGCTTTATTCGCGTCCTTTATGCAGACCTTTAGCTGGCTAGTATTTTGCGTTACAATATTTTTGAACCTCTCTGTTTCAGTAGAATTTTCGCGAAGCAAAGGCATTTGGGGCCTGATAACTTCTTTGTGTGCGAGTGTTGAGGGGCATATATTTTTAGTAGTATCTTTGAAAATTTGCTGGCCAGCATTTTCCCAGAACCTTAGCTTGCTAGCATTTTCTATTTCTATAGAATTCTCACAAGGCTCTAGGTTTTTTGATGTGGTTTCTTGGTTTATGGATATTGTAGAATAATAATCTTTTTGTGACTCACACGCATGCTTTTTATCTTGCCGTATACTATCTATAGTATCGTTATGTTCCAGAACTATAGCATACGCATCTGAAATTGCCATAGGCTTCTGGCAGAGAATATAAGCATCCTCCTCCGACTTTCCTTGTTGCATCCACCAATTGAGTAGAGTTAGTTGATTCTCATTAAGCTTTGGTTTATCCTTGTTTATTTTAGAATTTTCTTGAGGCATTTTGCGGTCGTCAATAATTTTATCTGTTGTGTTTACGTTAGCCGGTTGCGTAGTACTGGTGTTGGTGTTAAAATGTCTGCTTGGTGCAATTTTTTTCATAAGAATACTTTTATACTCGTTCATATTTCTATTTAATTTTTTCCAACGCTTTAATTTGTTCTTTTTATCCTTGAGTATTTTTTGTTTATTTTCCCGATGAGGCCTCTGGCTTAACACCTTCGCCTCTTCTGCAGATTTACCCATTTGTATCCAATAATCATATCGCTTTTTTGCTGCACCTTTTAATTTCCAAGGGTAACTAGTGCCAAGCATAACTGGTGGAAGAGTATTAGAATATGTCCATGATAAGGGTGTTTCACAGAAAATTTTTACATTTTTAGAATGATTAGTTTTTATGGCTGATTTATTTTTGAGGAATTGTCTAAAAGTCCCCGTTTGTTCCTTGATCTGCCCATACTCTGGAATTTCATTCATAGGTTTTTGGCATAGAACTAGAGCTTCATCATCAGTTCTGCCTACATATCGCCAGAAGTTATACCTACATTTCAATTCCATACTTAATGTTAGATTTTTAGGCAATGCTGTATACATTGTAATTTTTTTGTTGATAACAATGGGTCTTTTTAAAGGAATATTTGAATGATTATCAATGCTTGTGTCCACTCCATGATTTGAGCAATTAATGCTTTCATTAAAGAAAGTAATGTTTTGGTCTAATGACCTTCCTTGAGTCACTGGCCTGTTTTCAGATATTGGTGTTAGAGAATTGCTTTCAGAGACTGGCATAAAAGCTCTGTCTGGAAAAACTGGGTAACTAGTGCCAAGCTTAACTGGTGGAAGAGTATTAGAATATGTCCATGCTAAGGGTGTTTCACAGAAATTTTTTTCATTTTTAGAATTATTAGTGTTTATGGCTGATTTATTTTTGAGGAATTGTCTAAAAGTCCCCGTTTGTTCCTTGATCTGCCCATACTCTGGAATTTCTTTCATAGGTTTTTGGCATAGAACTAGAGCTTCGTCATCAGTTCTGCCTACATATCGCCAGAAGTTATACCTACATTTCAATTCCATACTTAATGTTAGGTTATTAGGCAGTGCTGTATACATTGTAATTTTTTTGTTGACAACAATGGGTCCTCGAAATAAGTTACTAAAGTCCACTTTTAAAGGAATATTTGCATGATTATCAATGCTTGTGTCCGCTCCCTGATTTGAGCAATTAACACTTTCATCAAAAAAAGTTATGTTTTGATCTAATGATCTTCCTTGAGACACTGGCCCCTTTTCAGATATTGGTGTTAGAGAATTGCTTTCAGAGACTGGCATAAGAGCTCTGTCTTGAAAAACTTGACACCTATTTTCAGATGTTGACTTATGAGAATGATTTTCAGATTGAGTTTCAAGAGAACTGTCTTGAAAAACTTCAGATATTGGCATAAGAGACATGTTTTCAGGTTGAGCATCATGAGATCTGTCCTGAAAAGCTGGAGACTTATTTTCAGATATTGGCTTATGAGAACCATTTTCAGATTGAGGCTCAAATGATCTGTCTTGAAAAACTTGAGCAGGTCTCAAATTTTCAGATAGTGGCCTACGAGAATTGTTCTCAATTTCAAATTTTTTTGTAAATCTATTTTTAATGAAATATTTAAGAGATATCTTATGTTCCTTAATCTGCTCATACTCCGGAACTTCATTTAGAGGTTTCAGGCATAGAACCTCAGCCTCTTTTTCAGTTTTCTGTGCCACTTTTACCCACCATTGATATCTCATTCTCGCATTCTTACTTTTCTTTGTGTTGGTACCTTCTGCTGCATAAGTTTTATTTTTTTCATTGTTACCAATAGATTCTTTACACATATCAATGTTCCTAATTGAAGATATATTTCCAAGTCTAACATTGTGATTTGTACAGTTAGCTTGTTTATGAATGATTGCATTGTTTTTGTCCGATGACTTCACTTCAGATATTGGCATTAAGGCCTTGTAGTTCTGAGAATAATCAGAATTTTCAAAATGAGGGATAGAGTTTTCTGGTGTGTTTAGATCTCCATCAAAGTTATTTCTAATGTCTTGGGTTTGGTAGAGTGATGCCTTATTTCCTTGGTCTTGTGGTGACATGTGAAGACCAAATTGCATGTTAACATCATTATCATTAGAGATTTTTTCTGAATTAGAGTGATTATTTACAAACTTTGACCTGATCATATGTTTAGTTTGTAACATATTATCTTGAACTAGCTGCTGCTTCATTGTTTGGAGTTCAAGCTGTTGCAAACAAGCGTCTTTAGAGTTATGGTTTGCTGCTGAAGTAGAAGTATAAGGTAGATTTACAGCAAAATTATTATTATAAGTTAGGTTCATGTTTACCTCTTTGGACATCCTCGCAACTTCTTGCATGACTTCCGTAGGGTACCTGCAGCCCATAAACTCGATGTTCGCAAACGCACGAGCAAGGCAGACAAGTCTTTTTTCAGGATAACTTTGTTTCCACTTTTCCATGAAATTCCGGCGCAACAGCCAATGTTCATCACTCTCATGTTCTTCTTTGTATTTGTTTATGTCCCAATTTACGTCGAACGACATTGCGTACGTTTGCCTAATTGCGGTTAGTTCCTATAATATGATAAAAATGTGAGTCGAGTACAAAACTTTGATTTCAGCTTGTGATGTGAGCGAACGAATTAATTTTCAAAAGCTAAAAAAAATAAGGTCGTGGCTATTTCAATTTCATTGTAAGCCCTCCGCACTCATATTTTCACAGTTCCACTCTGGGAAGAGGGGTGGGGGGATTTTTCTTTCGGGATGTCCAAACATTATATGTTTATGGCACATGCTCACGTTTTGAAACCGGTTATTATTCAAAATAATTCGAATATAATCGATAGTTTAGTCAGATTTGTAAGTATAAGCGTTGATTTTCTTGACACGAACTAAACTTAACTATAGCTCTCTTTTACTTACATTATCAAGAGATAAGGATAGCATACATTTTGGGACTGTCAATGTAAGATTTAAGTAAGTTACGTTTTCCACTATATAAAAATGTACTCTGTGGTTACGTTGTTTATACCCAACAGACATATATACCTATTCCTGATAATAGGATTCCCTGTGTCGCTGTCGTGGGGATCAGGAACTATGAGTACCGTGGTAACACAATACCCTCACCCGGAGCAAATGTCTGTAGAACATGCAAACATGATGACCTTTGTCTCTTGGCTTCTTCATGTTGTACTATCAGTGGCCTTTTAGAAGTCTCCGTACTAGAAGAGTGCTGTGATTTAGCTGACTCTTTATTTCTAGCATATTGGTTTGTTTAAATGTTTATTTACATAATCCAAAGGCACACTCAGCCTTGAAAAAACTAGGTTGGGAAAACTCAGTTGAAGATTTAGCAGTGGAAGTATCAATTGGTGATTTTGTAGATGTTTTTCTAACAGATGGTTACAGTTTTGGAGTTCATCCATCTGTCTATTAAGTTGTCAGGGTCGAGGTTATTTTCATTGACAATAGTGAGTTGAGCACCAACCCAAGGTTCTAGAGTAGGAATCTGCTTATCCAACCAGTTTCTCGACTGCTCATTAGCACAGGTCACAACAAAAAACCATCTTCTGCCGAGCAGTATGGGACATCATAACTGCTTCTAGACTTTGTTATTTCATTTTTAAGCATCAATCAGCGAGTCATCCTGAGATGACTCGCTGATAATATCCGTAAAATTGGTTAACTAGGTACAAACTTATAACACTTATCTCGTATGATTACTAAAAAACATTCAACTTACGCAAATAAGTACCTTAAGGGACGGGTTTATAAAGCCCAGCTAAAACACTTGCGTAAATTAGTCAAAACAGACATGTTTCATAGATGCCAATTATACGTTTTATGCCAAATAAATGATATTCCAAACCCACGTGCTTTTTTTATAAATATAATGTCAGTTTGCAGTATACGGTAGTGAAGGAGGATAGGGTATAATAAATTGAAATAGCCACGGCCGTTAGATAATTCGATTAACCACAGACTGACTATTGATACTGGGATGCTATGCTACAGGAACTTTCAACTTTGCCTAAAGGTCGCAGAGTACTAAAGAGGGTGCTATATTATTAATTAAGTGGTGGAAACAAGTTCTGCATTGTCCCCCTTCTAACCCGACCCCAACCAGCCCAACTTCTTGAAATAGAGGATATATTTGAATATACTTAATAACAGCAATGGTCCGGTATACTCGATTCTGAGGGAATTGTTGATGAATGAAATAATTATTGATAAGCTCTTGCAGTACTGTTTTGACCTGAATTTCCTTGTGGCGGTGCAGTGTGTTATGCTTTTATGCAATGCAATAAACAAAATAACAGTGTATGTACTATTTTGTCTTATAATTCCTTTCATGAAACTGGCACCCATCTGAGTGTCATTATTGAAAAATGTTCATGCATATGCATAAGTTACAATGTTATTATCTCATATTCAGATTCACTGATTTATCAATGTTATCAATGTTTTTTTCGAAACATTGGTTACATACAGCATGTAGTAATCATTTTAAAGTAGGTACAAGTATGGTCAGTATTCAATTATGCAAAATTAATAAATGTCACATCAAGTTCTCTATATTAAATGTACTAGAATACTTATTATTATATTACTCTCTGCTTATCCTGTCACATGGAATGCTTACTACTTGCAAAACGCGGGCATGTACCAAATGTAATGTTTGGGCGTGCCTCTGACTACCCCCCTACTTGGTATCCTCAAAGATCTACTCACTGAGTATGTATCTGAGGATGTCCACCATGGGGAAGACAGTCGTGAGCGTGTTTGTTTTTATATTACTCTCTGCATGCATGCTACCTGGATCAAAAGTAATCTGAGTATGTATTATTCTAGGGAATGGTATACCTGTTTAGTATTTCATTCAACTTGGTTCAGCTGTTATGGAGATCTTTAGTAGGGAACATGCAAACTTTCGCTTTTTTTATTTAGAGGATTATCAGACATCCTTGCTAAATATTATTTTAACAAATTCCCACATTTTACATAGTAGGTAGTGTTGCTTGGTCGCTGATTGGAACACAAAACCGATGGCACATGCCTTTGAATGTTGAGTTAGTTCTAGGGCATGTCGGCGTCTCCAATCAAGTTCAGCATTGGAGTGTATTATTCCTCAGTTTTTTTTCTTTTATCGTTTCTGGACATGTATTATTAAAATAGATTGGTTTGAAATTTACAACCACATCATGGCTCTAAAGTTCAATGTTGTTTAATTTCAGGTAAACCATGAAAATGTTATGTTGAAACTTGGAGAGAACAACTAAATGCATGAATACCTATAAATGATTATTCAAACAGCTGAAGTAGGTAGGTGTTACAGAAACAGTCAAGGAAAACTTGTTAATCTATAATAAAAACAACAGCTGAGAAAGAATCCGTTCAAATCGAGGAGGTAACACATTGACAATTCAATGAATAAAGAACAGTGTTTATTTAAAGAGATGCATGCAAACAAAACAAAACCTTCAAAAATGGTCCCGGATAAACTCGTTATTGTTAAAGAAGAATCAATTGATATTGAGGACTGTACACATTTTGAGAACATTGATAGTTCAGTGAACATAGAACAGTGTTTATTGAATGAGACACATTCTAACTACAAAAGTTCTCCATTAATGGTGAAGAATGAATTCATTTATTTAAAAGAAGAAACAACTATTGAAAGAGGTGTGATTAATATTGTAGAGGGTACACATTTAGAAAATGTTGATAATTCAGTGAACATAGAACAGTGTTTATTAAAAGATAAACATTCATACAACAGAAGTTCTCTATTAATGGCAAAGAATGAACTCGATGTTGGGAAAGAAGAAACAACTAATGAAGAAGTATTGATTAAAATTGAGGAGAGTACATATTTTGAAAACATTGATAACTCAATGAATATAGACAAATGTTTAGTTAATGAGACACATGCAAACAACAGAAGTTCTCCATTAACAGAGAAGAAGGAACTAATGTTTGTGAAAGAAGAAACAATAGCTGAAGATAAATTGATTGATACTGAGGAGAGTACACATTTTGAATATGTCAACATTTTAACAAATACAGAACAGTGTTTTTTAAAGGAGACTCAAAGTTCCAATGATTTACATTTCTATTGTGATATATGCAACAACAAATATAAATCTAAGAATGTTCTAGTGACACATTTGAAAAAGCACTTTGGAAAAAAGGCACATGAATGCAAAACTTGTAACAAAACATTTTCTCGATCTAGTAATTTACAAATTCATCTGCGTACTCATACAGCTGAAAAGCCATATGCTTGCAAAAAATGCAATAAAACATTTTCTGACGCTAGTTATATTAAAATTCACATGCGAACTCACACGGGAGAAAAGCCATATTCTTGCAAAATATGCAGCAAAACATTTTCTGGTGCTGGTTATATTAAAGTACACATGCGAACTCACACGGGAGAAAAGCCATATGCTTGCGAAATATGCGACAAAAAGTTTTCATATGCAGCTGGTATTAAAGTCCATATGCGAACTCACACGGAAGATAAACCATATGCTTGCAAAACATGCAACAAACATTTTTCCATAGCTGGTCATTTAAAAGTACACATGCGTATTCACACTGGAGAAAAACCATTTGCTTGCAAAACATGCAATAGAGCATTTTCTCTAGCTAGTCATTTAAAAGTACACACGCGTATTCACACGGGAGAAAAGCCATATTCTTGCAAAACATGTAACAAAGCATTTAGTAGAACTGGCTATTTGAAAACACACATGCAAGCTCACACTGGAACTAAGAAATATGCTTGCAAAACATGCGGCAAAACATTTTCTAGTGCAAGTATTATTAAATTACATATGCGAACTCACACAGGAGAAAAGCCATATGCTTGCGAAATATGCAACAAAACATTTTCCCTAGCTGGTCATTTAAAAGTACACACGAGAATTCACACGGGCGAAAAGCCCTTTGCTTGTAAAACATGCAACAAAACATATTCTCAATTGGGTCATTTAACAGAACACATACGAATTCACACGGGAGAAAAGCCTTATGCTTGCAAAACATGCGGCAAAAAATTTAGTAAAGCTGGTTGTTTGAAAACACATGTGCAATCTCATACTGGACTGAAGCCATATGCCTGCAAAATATGTAGCAAAACATTTTCTCTGGGTTGTAATTTAAAAACACACATAAAAAATATTCATGGGTTTTCTTAATTTTTATATTATTATGATTAATATTCACATAGCATATTCATAAGATATTTGATAAATAATATTCTAAAGAGTTTTCTTTCGTCTGTTTCCTTGTAGAGGTAATATCTGGAACTTCTATAATGGTTCGAATTTTTTTTTCACCATAGACTGAGCCACAGTTATGGTAATACTATAATAAGGTTCATATACTAACTCTGATTAATAAAGGGTAATTTGTTAAAAATAAGTTTTCAGTTTTAAGTTTTAATATTTAGTAAAGTAGGTTATCTTTATTGAAATCAAGTTGGAGGAAAAATCGTTTCAAACCTACTAGGTATATCCGCCTGCGCTGATCAAATGATTGGATAAACGTGAAGATAATGCACTACAGAAATATTAGTCATTAAACGGCAGATCTAAAAAAGTCAGCGACACGGTTTCTATCTACGTAGCTTTTGCATTTATGCCACAAGAACGCGTTTTATGTTAAAAATAAATTTAACATTAAAAAGTGACATTGAAGCTTACTTATATAGGGTATAACATATACATAGGTATTTAAGAGGAAAATAATTTTATCGTCTGGAAAATTTCATGACGATTTATTTAAGGATATAATGAAAACGCAGTAGGTAAGAATTAGTACCTACTTTTATAAATCTCCTTAACGGCTGAACAGATCCTTATGAAATTTAGAATCATTTATAATTATGGCTTAAATAACACATAAAAGTAAAAAAAGTAGTTCTTATCTACCTTCAAGACTTCTTTTAACAATATTTTTCGTTCAAACATTTTATGGTTTACCTATTCTTCAAGTTTTTGTGCGCAATTGCGACCACGAATCAATTCGTGAAAGGCCCACGATCAACTAAGAATTCCTGTGTCATGGATATAAGTAATTACGAGTGCCGTGTACCACAACACAAACATATCGGAATTAATATCTGCAGAACATAGAACATGAACATACAAACATTTGTCTCGCAGCGGGAATCGAACCCGCAGCCCTCATTGAGCTGTTCTTATTATCTACCTAATATTACATAAGAAGGTTTTACATATGTTTCCGGTCCACATAAACAAACAATATTTACAAAGTCATTACAATATTTGAAACAAGAAAGCTCTATCTGCCATCTGTTTTAAAAATGTGGCGTCATCGTCATTTGTATGATGTAGACACGCGTCATGTATATTTAAGTAAGACGTATGTAATACGATTTGAATTGGACAGCTCAGCAGAGGCTCTCTCGGCTTCTAATTTCTATTGGCTATGAACCATGTAAGACGTTTTCAAAGTTTCTCCCCCCATTTCCTCCCAAAAGGGGGAAATTTCCAATATATATGTAGCCACATGACTGAGCTACGTTACATCACATCAACGAAGAGCTAACACAGATGGCACTGCATTTGATTGTCTAGATCGCGCAAGCGAAGTGTTCACTTAACTTGAACATAATATATAATACCTCCGACAAACAATTGTAGGACCCCGGGCAAGTGGATCAAATGGATCAGCCCAGTGGAAGATCTCCTTTGCAAACACAATACCAAACGTGTTTCCATAAATATTTCTTAGCACATGCTTACGTATGAATTTTCAGCTTTTTATTCGTATGAAAAAGTGCATTAATGGTAACGGAGAATATTTTGAGAAACAATGAAATTCAAAAATGTTTAGTGATCACCTTCGTATGTACTAAACACCAGTGTGACAGCACGTTACAAACTAGTACCTACAACGAATAACGGTTGTTGCAGTCAGTCTGTCAGTAGTTGCCTGCCGTCCCAGGTACGGATCATTCTAGCTCGTTGCTGCTACAAATTCCATGATTCCGGCTAATTTAACACACACGAGTAGATCGACGTTGCTTGGGCGCGGCGCCGGCGGCGCGGGCGCGGCGGGGCGTAGAGCTATTCACCCTACTGTGCCTTCGCCAAGTGCGCTCTGGGTCGCGACCCAGAATATAGTTGGTATCACTTAGCATCCTAGAAGTCTGTGGGGAGCACTGTCTGTGCCTACGACCGGCGACCGGTCTGGACAGTGCTGCCATCTAGGTTTTTGTAAACGTTGCTAAAATAGGCTAAATTTTAATAAAATATGCCAAATAAAACTTTTGTTATTTAATTAAATTGCAATAAAAACAAAGTAATTCAAAACCTTGAAATAATATTCCTGTATTGTCATGGTCGAAATTGGCTCTTAATAGGCTGTATTGCTTTTTTGTACTTGTTCGATGTAAAAGTTCCTAAGACGGTAATACTTAGCTATAATATGCCATTTTAACTACTAAGAAATTTACTTCTAGCAATTTTTTTAGGTAATGTATATTTTTGCAAGAGATCTAGCTACTGGTAAGGTAGTTAGCAACACTGGTAAATTAAAGTACTCATTGGTCACAAAGTTGTCTGTGGTTGTTTTGGTGTGTTTGCCAGGAATTTAGATTTCAATTAATTTTAATTAAGTATATAAATTGCGAAAAATGAGTGGAAACCAACTGATAAACGATATTTTCAGCGGCTTTCAGAAGAGAATTGATACAGAACAAGAGCTGCGAGAGGTGAGCTATTTTATATTTCGCCGATTTCAGCGTCCCTCAAATAGGCCTCAAGTTATGCTTTTTGTGCTTGTTTCTTTAATCTTGTATTAATACTTCTCTCTTTACATTTAATTAATGTCTACTTTTCAGGTTATTCGCAACACTTGCAGGGAAGTGGATCAGATATCCCGGGAAATAACCACCGTTCTTCAAGTCATCCACCACAGCGAAGAAGGCAGTAAGTCTGACAATGGACCTCCATCCATAAATTACGTAACACAAATGTCCTGATTCATGAGGCCCCCCCGCCCCTTCCTTGTCACATCTGTGTGATGCTCCCACTAAAGTTTTTCGCTGCAGTTGAAGATGGTGTCACATTTGGTTGACCCCATAACCCTCCCTCCCCATAACTTGTGACTTAATTTATAGATGGCCCCTAATAAATAATAAACGACTGAACTTCACACTTCACACAATATAAATTAACAATCTCTGTGGATTGACGGCTGAGATGCAATAGGTGTGGGTTTCTATTGCTGCCGGACAAATATCTGCAAATATTTGTTCCAGGTCTAGGTGTTGTATGGGTCAATAGACACATACATAGGCCTGACCCCACACCAGGAGTACCATAGTACTCGGAACAAATATCTGCAGAATATGCAAACATTTGTCCAGCTATGGGTATAGAACCTGCACCTCATGCATCAAAGCTGGCTACTTGCCTGCTGATCAACCGAGGTTATGGTATAAGTCTAAGTACAAGTCAAAAGGTTCATTGAAATCACAAGGGTCATTTTGAGACGTCAGCTTAAAAACTATGTGAACTTAAAATTATAAAGTGTTTTTTTTTTTTTTCCATAAAATGTGTATGGGATTAACCATCAAAAAAAGGATTATTAAAATCGGTCCACAATTGGTAACATACTCAAAAAACATATAGAGGAATTGAGTAACTTCTATTTAGAAGCAGGCTGATAATAATTAAATCGCAATATTCACAATACTGTTGCAGTCCCAAGTTTATGGTTTCTATGCTATTTCTGCAGGTACTCTTTTATCAGAGCTCACATTATTTTGCTTAATCATTCAATTAAAACAAAAGAAAAGTCGCCCACAAGATATGATTTGGTTAGTTGTGATTCCATAAGATAATTATGTTTTTTATGGCAAAAATAGCAATCCCTTAGGGTTAAAACTTTTATGGGACCACCTCGGGATCATTCTCTATACAACAATTAATTAATCATCCAAATAGGTTAGTAATTGGCAAAGATATCATGTAACAAACATAAACTATGATGATTTAAAAAAAAACAGCCGAATAGTGAACCTCCTTCTTTTTTAGAAGTTTGTTAAGAAGGAGGATTGTTAATGTAAACCGGAAACAAAACAGTGCCAATTATCAAACCCGGTGACACCCCTATGTCAATAGTAGATCCCAAAAACCTCTCACTGCCAATCCAACCCTTTGGACTCTATTGGATAAAACTTTACAAGAACAAGTGCTTTATTTCAAATACCATAATGATATGTCGATAAACTGTAAATGTTTTGAATATTTTACTAACAGTCACCCATCCATTTCAGTTGCTCCCGCCTGCCTTAAAGCCCGGGAGCTGTTCGAGAAGGCACGGGAAGGATATGCTAAGCTGAAGGAGGTAGTGCCTGCAACAGATTATTATAAGTAAGACCATTTCTTAAACAAGTAAATTTACACCAAATTTGTAAACCCCAATGTTTCACATAGTCCTAGAACCAGTTACCAACAGTTTATCCTAATTTTTCATCGCTGCTCCATCATCAGACCCTGATCACCATTTACCAATTCTTCTGCTGTAAGTTGGTGAGGAGTTGGGTATCCTGCAAATTCCAGGTGATGCCTCAGCATCAAGTCAGTGTTACCGTGTTCTTGAAATATCATTAAAGTAGCAAATTTCGAAACAATCACCTATGGAAGTTGATATCATCACCTTATCAACTAGAAAAGAGCTGATGATTTTCAAACAATCATGAACAACTATGAACAACTTTTTAACTGACTTTAAATTATATAGGACATTAAATGTCAAAAAACTGACCTAAAATAACGGGAAGTTGATAATATTATAATAAGTCCAATATGGAATTTCATCGTCTATTCATTACCCCTTAAGGCTGGTATCTTTCATATAATATATACGGAAATATAATTAAAACATACCCTGCCCATAAAAAAAAGAATCACTATAATAATGAAATCGTTAATTATGATAATGATGATATGTTTACAGTCTCTATCCTGTAGGTACTCTATCATCAGATCCTCACGTGCTTACGTTATTTTGTTTATTCGAGATCTTTCTTTTGAAAAAAATACAAAAGTAAAATAGCCATAAAAAATGTTTCGGCTAGACGTGATTCCATGATGATGGATGTTCTTAAGTTATACGGGAATAATAGCAAATTTTATGGGACCAACTCGGGATCATTCTCTATACATCAACAAAACAAAATCGGCTATCAATTGGCAAGGATATCAAGTAACAAACGACACACGATAAAAAAAATACTGCCGAATTGAGAAGCTCTTCCTTTTTTTTAAGTTGTTTTAAAGGAGGTTCTCTATTTGTCTGTTTTTTTTAATTTATGTAGTGCAATATCTTTGCTTTCCGATTTTATATATATTTTTTAGTGG
This sequence comes from Perizoma affinitatum, assembly GCA_961405105.1. Lineage (NCBI taxonomy): Eukaryota > Metazoa > Arthropoda > Insecta > Lepidoptera > Geometridae > Perizoma > Perizoma affinitatum. The sequence goes on from OY560207.1 coordinate 7,551,369, forward strand.
GTAAGAGTAGTATACAATAGTGTATCTATCTATCTATCTAATAAGCCCACATTCCCACTGCTGGAATCTCTTCTTCTATCCTTCCTCTCTAGCACGCCATTCTTTCCGGCTCTGCGCCAATCGAGTGCATTCCCACTGCCTTCACAATATCATCCGACCACCTGGTGGGTGGTCTACCTCGTGATCTAAAATCCGTATAAATTTCATTAAAAAATCCCACCCCTTAGTGTTAATAAATGGGCGATGAAATTACATATTGTGCTTTTTATCAAATTTCCATTAATTGAAGTTGGCTTTATTTACTGAAAAAAAATTAGTTGTTTCCTTGACGTATTTGCGTTAGCGTTGAAGGAAAACTAAGCATGAGGTATTTGTCTAAATGCCCTGGATTGTTGGGTGAAAAATTCATTCATTTAATTTCAGATTCTATGACCACTGGAGGTCAATGACACAGCGTTACTGCTTCCTCATATCCCTCACTATCTGGATGGAGAAGGGGATCCTGGCTTCTCATCAGACTGTGGCTGATGTTCTTGACAGTAAGAATTTCCTACTAATACTAAAACCTAGCCTTTACCCAGGGCTCCATTTCCTGGTACCCGTATAAAAAATATACTCTATGTTATTCTAGGTCACAAACTATACCTGTTCCACATTTTATCCAAAAATCGGTTCATCCAAACTTTTGCAGTAGGATGTGACTGATACACACCCTCTCTCACACAAATCTCGTCTGAGAGTTCAGTTAACGCTTAGTTTTCCTATTATGCTGAACTTGGCAGCAGTCACATGTCATCTCAACAGCTAATGTAATTGCTATACAATTCATCCTTTCCGCATGCGTTAACGCCAAGAAAGTGTTTGTTTCTGTAGGGCTGATTTCCCGAGAAAAAGGCTTACGTAGTACGTACGTTTTTTTAATTTTTATTTTTTATTCTGGACATTTTTTTCACTCATCATCATCTAGCCCCAAAGTAACCAGAGCTTGTGTTACGGTTATGTGGTGAAGCTGTTGAAATATCTTTATGAAAATGACTCGTTTAAACACACCTTCACTATCACACTGCCCCACAAAATAACATACTCATAACACCCTGTCAATCACACACACACCCTCGCACAAAACACAAGCACATACCTAATAATATAATTTCCGTTTCGTTTCAGTCAGCGCTGTGGAGCTAAAAGAAGGATTTCACCTTGACATCGAAGAATACTTGGTTGGTCTACTACAAGTCTGCTCTGAACTGGTAGGTGCCTTTATCCACGACGCAAGTAGCTCGTATATGTGGTAGGGGTGGGAGGTTGTTAAACTAAAAAATGCACACACGAATAAACATCTGTGTGTATTTTTTACCTGCAACATAGAAGTATAAATAAGATACTTATTAAGCGGTGTAACCATTTTTAGTTGTATTCGTTAACCTAGTAAATAAGTTATCAAATGTAAAATTATTTTTATTTCAAATAAACGGATTATTATTATAGTATAGTATATCTACATATGTATATTATTAAAATTAGGTTAACATACACTAGCGTGCCTTCACCGATAGCACGCTACGTGAAAATTCACGTAACTTATTAAATTCACGTTAGTTTTTGTAACTTGTTACAGTCCAGATTGGCAGTCAACTCTGTGACCCGCGGCGAATATAACCGGCCGATGCAAATCTCCAAGTTCGTGATGAAGCTCAATGCTGGATTCAGGTGAGTTCACTCAAACATACAAACACGCTCACGACTGTTATCCCCATGTTGGAGTTCCTCAGATCCCGGTACGCAGATCTGTGGGGATACAAAGTATTGCATAGTATTTATACATATAATGAAACGCAAAAAGGATCGGAATCGGAACAGACTGATATCTGTAACCCTATTAACTATTAAACTGCTGCTGGTATGCTAACTGTAAGAATGCTATGAATTGTAATAGTCTAGTCTAGCATATTATTTGATAAATGTTAACAATCTAGCCTAGCATATCAATTGATCAGTTGTAATACTCTAGTCTATCATATAATTTGATAAATTGTAATACTCTAGTCTATCATATGATTTGATCAATTGTAATACTCTAGCCTAGCATATCATTTGATCAATTGTAATAGTCAAGTCTATCATATTATTTGATAAATTGGAATACTCTAGCCTAGCATATTATTTGATCACTTGTAACACTCTAGCCTAGCATATCATTTGATTAATTTGTAATACTCTGACATATCACTTGTACTATTCTTTCAGACTATTAAACCTGAAGAACGATCACCTCAGGAAGCGATTCGACGCGCTTAAATACGACGTGAAGAAGATAGAAGAAGTTGTGTACGATTTGAGCATTCGCGGTATGCTGCCGAGACCGGACGGGGCAAACGGCGAGGCTAATTAAATATAGGAGGATAAGTAAGCATTTCTTGGCGAAATGAGCAAAGCTAATCGGGTGGATAGGGGCAACAGTGAAAGTGAATGGCTTATTCCACGAATCCCCTGCTCTCTATCCCGAAATCCCCTTCCGGTATTCAAAGGGGGATTTCTGGATAAGAGTTCCAGTTTTTTTTTTAATTTCCCTAACTGCAATAATTCCCTTTACAAAACCACCAATATCTTAAACTGTAGGTTCAGCGACAAAAGTACATTACAATACAATACATACGCTACAATACATTTTATATTGTTATTGGTGGTTTTGTAGAAGGCATTGTTGTAAGAATTCCGTTTTATCTATAATCTCTGGAATTCCCATTTCTGGAGGCTCTGGTCGTCAACACTTTCACATGCGCCATATTATTCAATAATATTGCGGCGCATATATGGAAGTCTCTGCAGAGCTTTTCTCTAAGTCAAGGCAAATCAACATTCATTTATTCATTCACTTACTCACTTAAATGTCGGTTTTATCAACTGCCTGTTCGTGCGCGAAAAAAACAAGAAAGAAAGGCAAGAAAACAAGGCTGATTATTCTTTTTTATGTTCATTTGACAATACATTAGGTACCTAACAGTTGGAGCATTATCAATCACAAGAGTTTTTATCATCTAAATGAATATCTCACTCTCCCATATAATATATATAATATATCTTTCAGTAAACAAAACAGGAAAAGAATAGTTACAGCAGTACAGTAAAAAAACAGTACAATTTACATAACATCAACGTTTACATGGCATGATCAGACAAGACACAATGTTAACTACCTACATATGACAAGAAACATAAAGACAATATAGAAGTGATGTATATCTTTACTGTGAAGTAAGTATATATTTTGGGTTTAAAACTCTGGGCCCTTCAGCATGGCAATGCTGAAGGGCCCAGAGTATCCATCAGTAGAGGGCCATCAGTAGAGCTATCTAAAGATCATTTCTAACATACTTTAGTTGGCTCAACTGTTTAATTTGTTTGTTTAGTATACAACATCAAAGTTTATTATTTTATTTTTAGTGTGTTATCCCACTTAAACGAAATCACAAGATTCATTAATATTTAAGACATATTCTATTTGAGATTTTTATGTGGCACTTAAATAATCATTGAATTAGCAAAGCGACACCTCTCGTCAATTGTAGTAAATGTGACTTTAGTCATTGAAAAGGCTTGGATAACTGCCAGTTTCCCTTGTAGATGGAGCCACGGGGCGCTTCGAGCCGAAATATCCTAAGAATTTTGACCAAGCTGGTATGATCTCGTGGCTTAGCTGGTACTGCCCCCGCGAATCATGCGATACGTCGCGGGCTCGAGTCCCGCCCCGGTTGAATTTTTAGGATATTTTAAAATCTTTTAACTTCCTAAGTTTACCTAATTGGTCAATTGTGGTCACTAATGTAACAAAATGCTCGTTTAGTACAATATCTCGCTGATTTGTTAAGACTGTATTAATATTTATATTTTGTTAGCAATGGCGTCGCTTCTCTTGTATACCAAAGAGATGGCACGAATTTTGTCCCTGTCAAATAAGTTTGTGTCGCTCTTCTTTGTGTCAGCATGTTTTAAAATCACGACTACACATGCATATGAATATTTAAATCTGATTGATTTGATATCGCAAAAATTGTTTAAATTAAAATTATCTTTCATTATTTCATCTATCGTTAATGTTAGTAAAATAGAGTGATAATAAAATTAAGTTTAGTTGGTGTACAAGATAATCGACGCCAATATTATATAATTATTTCTATTAAAAATTTAATTTGTGGTAAGAATGCTAGTGATTTGTTTCGTTTGTATTTTGCTCTAGATAGACATAATTTTCTCTGGCCCCCTAGCTATGTACTCCTGGGGGCATAGTAGGAATGTTTTCATGTTTTCACCTGGGTAAATGGGGTCAATAGTGATCCAGGGGTGAATAGAAAGGGTGTAAAAACAAGTCCCAATGTTCTTTTGATTCATAAGTTCTCATAAAATTCAAACTACTAATAACAATATAATGAATGAATAAATGAAAATACTTTATTTTACACCGTAAGAAAAATATACAACATAACAAAATTAAAAAAAAACTTCAAGTACATTGGGCGGTCTTATCGCATAGAAGCGATCTCTTTCAGATAATATTATAACAGATTATAATATGTTGTATTGTTGGTAAAGTTTAATTACTAATTGATAGTTTTGTTTGATTATCCATGTTTCAATATATACAATATAGAACATACATAACATTATACGTTATAAATTGTATACAAATATAGGTATATATTTCATAATATTTCTATATTATAAGTAAATATTAGTTTTCCGAATGTAATATGTATATATACAACTATGTACAATTATGTAGGTTTATACAAAAAATACAGATGAAACAGCTAGTTAAGTAAACATTAACATATATTGTTTTGTTCCACTTTTTTCTGTGCACGATCCTACCTCTATAATCACTGTCATAATTAACTCTGTAGCCTCGGAAGGTTTGCTAGAAGAAAACTCTCCAGGGTAAAGCTCGCCTTTGTACATGTACTTTTGTATATGTTTATACAATTAAGAATAAATAATTATTGTAGGAATTTCACTGTCTGTGTTGTCTCTTTTCACCCCTAGAGCCCTATTCAACCCATATTACTTGACGTTTCTGTTTCTATGTATTGCGTTGTTTACGAATATGGCTGAATATTCTATCATAATAATAAGTTAACATTTTGTTAGTTAATAAAAATAAAAGTCTATTAAAGTTGATTTAAATGTACACTTGTAATTTGTGTGTTTTTGATTTGTTATTTATTGACCTCTCAGTGATCTATCTATTCGGTACCTTTAGGATATCATTAAATAAAAAAATCCATTGCAGGTTCTTTGTTCGTATTGTTATGAGCTAGGGTACGGGATAAAATAATTGGGACCAATTATACACCAAATGAACACTGAATTAGCAAAATCACACTACAAAATCAACAGCACAACTACACAATGAAAAAAAAATACTAAATCACATTAATCATAATTATGTACAAAACTATAGCATAACAGTCACTTCACTTGTGACTGGGTATCGTTTCTTTATCACTTCGATTAATTCACATTCAAATCTTGAACTTAACTGTTACTACAGATAGCGTGCCGCCAAAACAAGTCCGCGTTCCTTCCCGATTCCCGACCCTTCGAGTATCTAGGTACTCGCTCGTTCATTCGAGCGAGATTCTAGAGATAGCGTGCTATACTTTTCTAATAGGTTGCTGTCTCTTACTAACGCGGTTAATGTTTCCACACGATACTAGATGGCGGTAGTACAAGTCGTGAGTCCATTTGATAAGATGGCGGTATGTATGAAACAACTGTTTCAACAACTATATTTAAAAAAAAAGAATAATACTATGCTTAACATACTCATTTGAATGGTATGGTAAAGAATGGTAAGAACATAGGTGCCTATAAAATATGGTCTTTTTTAGCAGTGGGTACTAAACTAGACATAGTCTGTACCTGGGGAACCGTAAGAAACCTAAGAAGTAAAAATAAAGAAACATATTTTTAAATCCACAATCAACTTTTATTACTTAGATAAATAACATAAGACGGCTTAATTTTGCCGATATCAATTATCACATTACAGCTAGCTATAGACTAAAATGCTTACCTTAAAGATTCTAAACAGTTATTTAGCAAACCAATTGTATATTATGTATGTATTTACAAAAAAGTAAATAAGTAGTGTATCAGTCAATACAAGGTCTGCTTAGTTTGGGGATTAGTTATTATTTTTATTAACTGTTTACAAAACTTTACTAGTAAGGTCTTTACTAGTATTACACATGATAAGTTATTATAACACTGAACACACTTGCAATCAACATATTGTAGTCGAAAAAATAATCTTTAGATAGGTCCTTAGATTCGAGATTTGACTACAACATTGTTAAGCAAGGACTTACAAAAAAAAATCTAGATAATGCTTTGTTTCTAGACAAAATCTAGACAATGCTTCTTTCTGTTAGCATTGCTAACAGAAAGAAGATTGTGAATCATAACATATTTATTTCGTATAAATAATAATTTCCGCTTTACCTATGTTTCGACTCATACCAAGATTCTTCATCAGGGTTAAATAACATTTATAATAGGTATATATACTAGTTATTACTAACAGATCTAGTATGTGCTGAAACATCCCGAAAAAAAAAAACATTAAGCAAGGTTATTTTGACTAAGTTTCGCCCTTTGACTACAACGTGAAGTCGAAACTATGGTTTCTTAAAACTTGCTTACTTATATTAGCTCTTATTTACAGCCTATACCTTGCTTTTTATTACTCTGTTCTGTCTGAACATAATTTAGCATAGTTATCTAACATATTTAAATAATTAAAAACACCGACAAATGCAAAATAATACAGTATGCGCCACTAAATCTTGGCACTTTTGATCAATCAAATGTATTTTGTATTACAATCCAGTTGATAAATTCAGATATCCACGCGCATTCATCAATGTATAGGAACTTCTTAATTAAGGTAATATGTCAGTTTTTAATAACACCGTCGTGTAAAATAACTATAAGTTGGAAAATCTTATCAAATTATAAAGGTGCATAGCTAATAACTAAGAGATATTTTAAATGACCCCACTTTTAGACCTAGATAGGCCACAAATATCGACGACGAATACGTATAAAAATATTACAAACGAAATATAAAGTTATCTATAAAATTACATTTTACGCTCATTATAAATGTTGAAGAATATTATATAAATCTTTAATGTAATTGTATACATTAACTGTTTATTTAATAACCTTCTATCTATTTATCTATGGTCCTTAGCGTAAAGTAAGGCTGATTCATGACAGTCATCTTTGGATAAACTCTTCTCTAAAAAGATATACTTATTGGAAATGTTCGAAAGTATTATACTATTTATTGATTTATTGCCATTAAAAATTCGGTTGAAAAGAGTTTATCAATTTAGATTTATTACCAAAGCAATCATATAACTGGTAGTGCCTCAAAGCATGAAAATTCAGTTGAAAAGAGTTTTATCAATTTAAAGTTAGAGCACTAATATAACAGATATTACCACAAGAATCGAATGAAAACTCAGTTGAAAAGCCTTTCAGTATTCAGTGTTAACAAACGGATTATTATTTGCCTTAGATTAGTCGTACGGCATCATAGTTTTATTTAAATCATGACATCAGCGCCATTGCTTGCATTTAGTCCCATACAGTACTAAATTTGGCCACATCTAGACCAGCATACAGCCAAAATTTCTCATCTTGAATGAACTTAAATGAATTATAATCCATTTCTACTTGTATCACAACATAATCACTGTATTGTTCTTTCTTAATCACTACCCATTCTTTGGTATTTAAACTCAGGTTATACATCTCCAGTCTTGCTAGTAACGTATGAACGCTTTCGTCTAAGTAAGTGTTTAATCTAAATGCCATTTTAATACGTGAATGTGTATGTCTTTCCTGTTTTACTGTTATTTGAAAATGGTGTAATCTAACCACATTTTCGATTAGATTCAAACTTTTTTCCGAATAGCAACTGTAGGATAGCGCGCCATCTTGGATTCCATGACATTTCAGTAATGGCAACTCTTGCGTAAATGCATATATGGATTTGAGGATCGATATTTGAATTTCAACCGCCATTTTGTTGGTTGTCTTGCTTTGAGGGTAGTCTTTAGGCGTGATGCTGACATGTTTAACAAAATTCGGGTACCTACATTTCTGGCTTAGTCTTTCTGGCGTTTGGCCGTTGGAGCTCAGCCATTTTCCCAAATCTTTATCTGTTTTATCAATGAGTTGGGTTTCTTTAAAATTCTCGTTTACTTTTCGACCACTCTCATTTTTATATAAACATTCTTGATTACCCTCATTTCTGTCTATGCGATGAGCTTTCAGTTTGGATTCAATTTGTTTAACAAATTCTATCTCGTTCAAAAGTTCACATTCAATATGATCATCTACGGAATCTTGTATTTTATACTCGTTATAATTAATACTTTGTAAGCCTAGCATGTTTTCCGTACTAGTATTTAAAATGTCAGCATGTTTTTTTGATATATGTTTTATGTCACTCTTCGTTACTATTAACATTACATTTTCTTTGTCACTATCAATAACTATTGGCCTGTCAATTTCTTTATCAATATCAGTTACTATTGGCCTGTCATTTTCTTTATCAATATCAGTTACTATTGGCATGTCGTTTTCTCTGTCACTATCAGAAAATATTGGCATGTCATTTCCTTTGTCACTATCAGTAACTAATGACATATAATTTTCCATGTCATTCTCAGCAACTATTGGGCTGAAACTTTCCTTCACACTCTCAGTATTTATTGGCCTGTCTTTTTGTTTGTCATCAACAACTAAAGGCCTGCTCATGTTTGCAATTGGATAAAAGCTTTCATCTTCGGTAAAAACATATTCAACAGTATGTTTGTCAATAACTTTGTTTTCTCCTTCGATTTCAACTTCCATTTCATTATCGTCATAGCAGCATAAACAATTATTTAAATCGTCCGCGTCAAAGTAATGTTTTTGAGTATTCTGGCTGTCAATAACGTTTTTGGTATCATTATCAATAGTATTATTTTGAGCATTTTTGTTACAACATTCAGTATTATTTAGATTTTTTTCGCCGAGCGTTTTAGAGGTTTCAAACAGTGACGATCCATCCTTTTTGGTAACTTTTTGTGGATTTGTACGTACTATGTGGTCAAATGTGTTATTTTTTGATAGATCGTTGATCGATTTCATAGATAGAATTTTAATTTTGTCGCAAGTTCCTGTAACAAAAAAAAAAAAACAAAGACAAATTACTTTTAGACTTTTGGGGTGGCGGGCAAGTAGCCGGCCGCGACGTTAGAGGTGCGGGTTCGATTCCCGCTGCAGGACAAATGTTTGCGTGCAGGCAAATGTTCTGCAGATATTTGTTCTGGCTTTGGGTGTTTTTGTGCCACGGTACTCGTAGGGAATACTAGTGTGGGGTCAGGACTGCCTATCGGGTGTCTAGGTAGGCCAACACGGATCTTCTCGAATCATGAATCGACACAAAAGATAAAAAAGCATACCTTTATCCGTGGTGTGTATATTTTCCGAGTTTTGAGCGTCAAATATTTTGTGGAGACGAATAATCTTGTGTCCAGGTGGAATATTTGCATCTGAATCTCTGTAAGGAAATAAAGTTCATACAATTAGCAATATTTAAGTAGATACCTCAAAGGTTTGCTGGAAGAAAACTCTGTTTAGGGTTAAGCTCGCCTTTGTACTTATCCTATAATATGTAAGTTTTTGTCTGTATTCTTTACTCAGACAGCAACATAGAATATTTCATTTTGTGAGTTTAGATGAACTCTATAACTACGACACACCAAGGAAAAATACAGGACCTCATAAAACAAGCAAGGTAATATGGGCGAAGCGATCTCTTCCAGTCAACTTTTGGAGGTACAGATTGATGATATCCTTTCTTGCCCATACATGTAAACTGTGAAATGAGTTTCTGAGGTGTTTCCGAAATATACGACCTTTGCGACGCAGTGGCCAAGGCAGGCCTGAGTAGCAGAAAGTTACGGGTTCGATTCCCGCCGCGGGACAAATGTTTGTATAATCTGCAAATATTTGTCTCGGGTCTGGGTATTTTCTATGTATAATATGTATGCATTCACAAAAAATAAGTATATAAGTATTGTATCAGTTATGTAGTTCCCATAGTACAAGCTATGCTTAGTTTGGGGCTAGATGACGACGTGTGAAAAAAATTACCAGCGTTATTTATCGTTTTTTTTTTCGTCTGCTATATTTTATAATATAGCAGACGACTCATTAGCAATGCCCAGGGTGTCATCATCATTAGCCCACAACAGTCCATAGCTGGACATCGGCATCTCCCAATACGCGCCACTGAGCCCGGTGTTCGGCTCTTCTCATCCACTTCCTGCCGTCTTTCTTAAGTCGCTCCACCTAACCGGGGGGCGCCCCACACTACGTTTGCTGAGATGCGGTCTCCACTCAAGAACTCGTTTACCCCAACGGTTGTCGGTTCTTCGGCATATGACTCTTGGGTGTTGCAGATGTTAATAATCGACGGTAACCGCGCACAATCAGACGGGCCGTATGCATGTTTGCCTCGACATAAATAACTTTTTTTTTAATTCTTTTTGTCGATTACAGTTAAAATAAATGGATCAGGGGATTTCTGGAACTCTTGTACACAAATCCCTTTGAGTACCGGAAGGGGATTTTAGAACTTTTTGTCCAGAAATCCCCTTCCGGTACTCAATGGGATTGTCGCAGGGGATTTGTTGAATAAGCCGAAATATTTCAATATTTGGTGTGCAATAAAGTATTTTCTATCTATCTATCTATCTATGTATTTGTATATAGAAAACAGCCAGACCCGAGACAAATATTTGCAGATCATACAAACTGTATAGCGGCTGGAATCGCACCCGCAACCTTCCGCGTCTATGGCGGGCCTTCGCCCACTGCGCCGCAGAGGTCGTCGAAGCAATCTACGGCGATGCACAAGATATACACAAGCTACTTACCCCAGCATAGGAAAGTCCACTTTGAGTGTATACCCCTCCATTTCCCCCTTGATCTTATCAAAGAGTACATTATCTTGTTCGGAGTTCGTACAAGATCTGCTTTTGCTGTTCAACCTTATGATAAGGTCTTCTACGAACGCCATCTGCTTGCGACTCAAAATACTTTTAAGTAGGATATTCTTCTCGATCGCTCCTTTTGATGGACCCTACGAAAAAGAATGAGACTTAAGACACATAATGAAAAATAAAAATAATGCTGGACATTTCTCACACAGCATCATCTAGCCTCAAAGTAAGCAGTGCTTGTGTTATGGGAACTACATGACTGATATACTACTTATACACAGTTATTTTTTTGTAAATTCATACTGATAGACGAGATTTGAGAATATAAAAGCATTTTGCTATAAAAACAGCGGCAACGAGGGACGGGCTCTCATTCTGCTCCAAGTCGTCGTGCTGCGCGGACGTCTTACTCTTGCGTGTCGATTGCATTGTTGCAACCTTTGGTTGAGTATAAATAATCTTGTCTTTGTTTAGTTTTGGTATTTTTCTTTTGTTTGCGTGTAATCATTTTAGGTTATTAAAATTGTTTTTTTTTAATAAATTTGCTTTTGGTTGTTAAAAATACATATATTTTAAAAGAAAACACTCAGATGTAAAAACCAAAACATTTTTATAAAAAAAAGATGGTTCCGCAGGTGATTGAAGACTGTATTTAGAAAAAATAATAATGAATATAAATAGTATGTCAATTCCCATAACAGAAGATCCGCTTACTTTAGGGCTAGATGATGCTGTGTTAAAATGTATTTATATTTTTTATTTTAATTCGATGGCTTAAGGATAAAATATAATTTATTGCGTGAAATACATATAGGTAAATAGATGTTTTAGGTATTGACGTTGATTAAGATAACGAATGTTATATATTTATATTTATTTTTGTCATATATAATTTTTATTATGTCATAGTAACATTTGATAGAGATTATTGTTTTTAGCTTACCTTGTCCATGTTGGATTGCTGGCAAAAATCCAAGATCTGTGCTAGCACGTAATATCTGAACCTCTCGGGCTCCAATGTGTCAGTTCCACTGTTATTTACTGGCAAGCTTTTCGCCGTCGACTCTCTAGCTCTAACGGAGGTATTGTCAAGGTTAGCTATACAGCACCAATCGCTGCTCTCAATATACGTCGGCTGGTCGAGTCTGCTTGACAGTATTATTAGAACATTCCTTAAAAACGAAAACACAATTTTATTATATCAATCACATCTTACGCCCTAAAACTATAGTGGATTAGATTAGAACAATCATTTTGTATGAGAAAAATATATGAGATCAAGAGATGTTAGGTTACCAGCCGCGCTCGCGTCGTAGTCACTACATGCTAGATTAATGAGTTTTGTTTATTTTATAGAATTATATGTATTTTAGTCTTTAAGGTATTTATGCTAAAGTCCATGTATTTGTACGTAGTTCCTGATACACACGACACAGAGGATCCTGGGAGGACAGGACTATGAATATTGAGTGTTTATTAGTATTATTTCACACATATATTCAATATCTGACTTACTGCCTGGTTGTGTGTCAGGGATCACTGCGGCCGAAAACAACAGCAAGAGGCATTTTGTACAAATACGCTCACACTCTGTTTTCCGAAAGGGTAGGCAGATATTTGCATCTGCAAATATTTGTCTCGGGATCTGGGTGTTTTCTATGTATAATATGTATGTATTTACAAAAAAAAAGTATATAAGTAGTACACACACACAGCATCATCTAGCCCCAAAGTAAACAGATCTTGTGTTATGCTAGACTAATAGATCTTGTGACGACCTCTGTGGCGCAGTGGGCGAAGGCCCGCCTGAGACGCAGAAGGTTGCGGGTTCGATCCCCGCCGCGGGACAAATGTTTGTATGATCTGCAGATATTTGTCTCGGGTCTGAGTGTTTTCTATGTATAATATGTATGTATTTACAAAAAAAAGTATATAAGTAGTATATCAGTCATGTAGTTCCCATAACACAAGCTTTGCTTACTTTGGGGCTAGATGATGCTGTGTGAAAACGTCCACCATTATTTATTTATTTTATTTGTTTATATGGGAACTACATGACTGATATACTACTTATATACTTTTATATTAGTAGACTTTGGTGTGTGTATAATATATATAGAAAACATCCATATTTACATAGAATTGTTATTGTTAACTTACGTTTTAGAGGTCCCCCAGCAAGCGGAGATTATAAATTCTGTCTTCCTAATGATATCCAAGATTTTGCGGCTCATTTCGTTCACAGGTGAAGCGTCCACCGATACCCTCACTCTATTGCTGAAAATTGTCACATGGTGACTGAAAACAATAGGATTATTGTAAAAAAAAAGATAAAAAATCAAACAAACTGACACGCTCACGGCTGTTCGCTATTATTCATTTCCTTACATATAATGCCTTAGATTCTTGTAATCACACCGCACTTATGGAGACCACAGTAAATTTAAATGTCTCTTAAAACTTCCGATTCAGCGGGTCCCGAATCTACATCTTCGTCTCCTATCGGCAATTCGTTGACCGATACGCCATGAATCGAGTACCATGTCTTTTGGTATAAAAAAAGTAACTTATTTGTATTGACCATAACTTAAGGTAACAATCCATACTACTTTACTTGCTGGTACTTTTTCGTGGCAATTTTTATTTTTCACCAATAATTTTTTTTAACTCCATTTAGAGGCTAAGCATCACTTACTTTATAAATGCCCAATTCTTAAGCGTAAGCGGATCAGGAAATAGCAACTCAGTGGTGGGTCGTTTATCCGATAACATATTCAAGATCGTTCGCAAGATACCCTTCTTGAACTCTGTTTTGTCTGGCATGTATGGCACTACCACCCTGGTGATGTTCAGCGGCAAGTCCGTCTTCACGGGCACGGCGGGTTGCCTGGAAGGCGGCTTCGCTGAGCCTAAGCCGGCACGCCTTCCCTGTAACGAAGAAACGAGCCGTAATTTAACTACCTTCAGCCCCCTCGAGGGCATCATATTTAATCTATGAATATTTATTTTATTTTATTAAACACTCTAATCACTTGGCATCACAGCTAATCATGGAACTTGACCGACATGATACATGAAGAAAAGGAGAAATTATCACTGGATATCCTCTACAAGCCTGATTGTAAGACCTGATTATAGTCTGAAGACAGACCGCAGATGCACAAAGAAAAAAAAACCAAAGACACAATGTACATAACAATAAAAAATAAAAACTCCTCAACTTTTCCGTCACAGGTGCTACTTTCAAACTTCCCCTGATATACTTACTCATTCCTTATTTTGTCCATTCTAGTAACTCCACACATCCATCTCAACATTCGCATCTCATCTGCGAATGTGGCTAATTTATAAAAATAATTAATAATTAAATAACTTTAGCAGCTGTAAAGCTTTGATTATCTTCCTAAAACCCTACATGAACAAAACATCAAATTAGATGTTTTGTTCATGTAGAAAATGCTGGACATTTTTCACACAGCATCATCTAGGCCCAAAGTAATCAGAGCTTGTATTATGGGAACCACATGACTGATATACTACTTATATTTTTTTTTGTAAATACATACTTATTATACATAGAAAACACTCAGACCCGAGACAAATATCTGCAGATCATACAAACATCCTTCTGCGTATCAGGCGGGCCTTCGCCCACAACGCCACCGAGGTCGTCATAAATAGATAAAGTACACCGCTAGCGCTTACCATATCCAACTGTAACCGGATGGGTTCTGTGATACCTTCCCCGCGAATCCCCAGGGCGCCGCCGTCCCAGCCCATGCTACGCATCATCCTGGAAAATTTCACAAGCTTTCAAGAACCCGCCATTAATGAATTAATGAAAATACTTTAAGTACCTACACCTTGTGATATTAACAAAATAAACAATAACACATTAAGACAAAGGTACAATGGACAGTCTTATCGCTTAAAAGCGAAGCTTTGGATAGAGAGGATTATAGGTGATCTTGAATGACAATCTTGAGTCGAGTAAACAGCCAGAGGTTAAAATTGGATCTATTTTTCACAGAACGTTTTCATACAAAATAATAACTCGCGTTAGTATCTAAAAGAGTTTCTTATAGATTCTAACGCGAGTTTTGGGTTTCAATATGTGTAATCGTTTAAGTGGTTTGGAGAAGTAAAATCAATAGCATTGTAGGTTCTAGTCAGTGGTGCATCTGTGGTTTTGTGCTAGCTAAAGTATGTAGGGGGGTTTTGTTGGTTTTCCGACGACTCCGTTTGAATCATATCACATCGTATGATTAGAAGTGTTTCAGGTTTGATTCTTGAGTCCAACAAAGTGTACATGCAAAATTAAATATCCAGTTCCTTCTGAACCTAAACGAACCCGAATAGCTTTAACAAATTCGCACGCGTGTTGATAAATTCGTAAGGTTTGATATTTCTTCGGATTACGGGGTAAGTGTTTTATAGTATCTCTTGATTTCGAGGAACCTCTAGAACTTTTGCATTATGCCTGTAGACTTCGAATTAGGTGTAAGAAATGTATAATTTCAATAAACTATGCGAACCTTTCGGATGGATTGTTTAGGAAAATCGGCGCGGCTAGATGCATTTCATAATTCCAAATACCATGGTTGAATCAAAAATCTTGCAGAGATAAATCAAAGAATCGGGCCTGCTTGATGCGTACTGGGATATAAGTGGAGGTCAAATCCGCTAGAATGACTGACGATCGATTTTACCTTTCCTGAAAATTGATCCGGTTCCTCATAGCGGTTGATTTCTGTGTATCTACGAGGCTGCCGTCCAGAGTTGGGATGAAATCTGTGTAGAGTGCGTAGAGCGCAGGCGAAAGGCAGCTGCCCTGCGGCACACCAGCGGCTATTGGTCGTGGGGCTGAGTTGGATTGCTCTACTGTTATATAAACACTCTGCCTCGAAGAAACGATGCTATAATGTAGGTGATCATGGGTGGCGTACTGGATCCTACTAGCTTCAGGATCAATCCCGAGTGTCAGACTCGATCAAAGGCTTTTTCCACGTCTAAAAAGACTCCGACAGTGGAGTGGCCGCTGTTGAGGTCATGGGCGAGATTGTGGAGGATTCGCGTAAGTTGAAGAGTTGTAGAATGCGAAATCCGAACTGCTCGGGCCAGGGCACGAGGCAATGAGCCAGTCTTCGCAGCAACAGACGTTCAAAAAATTTGGCCGTTGTCGAGAGTAGTATGATGGTCAGATTTGCAGGTAGCCGTCGGTCTTTACCTGGCTTCGGAAGAATTATCACCTTGCCCATTTTCCAGGTGTTGGGAAAGTAACCGGTCCGGAGGACACCATTGAAAAGCCTGCCCATAGCAGCCGTCTTAGTCAGGAGATATATTGTTCACGAAGAGTAGGAACCGACTCCTTTCGAAACCTTACGGGCAAAAGGAGTTCTAATCTACGTGGACGGTAAAGAACTAAGAGCCTTCACCGGCTACCGCCCACCTGGTAGTCACTACGAATGTCGTGATAATTTAACTCCAAGCAAAGGGGGACTTGGGATCACGTACCATCAATCCGGCGGCTTTACGACGACGCAGAGGCCAATGGCTTCGAAGTGGTGGGGCCCGATGGACCTACTCACATACCTCAATGTCCTCAGCAAGCCACCGATGTTCTCGACGTTCTCCTACACAAGAACCTTCACTGCCCGGTGAATGTTGAGGTACTGTACGACATGGACACGCAACACCTACCCATCGTGATCACTATTGCCGTATCTTCAGACTCTGCGACCCCGCGACCTCTGTACCAGAGAGCGCTCGAGGACCTTCCAACAATTTGGACCAGGAATGACAAGTTTCATTAGCTACTGAGTGATTGACACTGACAGATCTATAACCATTGAGTAGCAACGAAAGTGAAGTCATTCTACCTGGCAGAACCGGACTAGAAAAAATAATCCTACTTTCCGATTTATTTGGCATCTCGAAATTAATATATCTATCAACCCAAAAATCGAATACGAAAGTTAAAATCGAAAATCGAGGGAAATGGCCTTCGAGCTAATATGATTTGGACCTCTCCTTTGCGATAAAAAAATATTAATATCTAATATTAACATTGAAAAATGATATTACAAAAACAAAAAAATATATAATAATAAAAATTATGAATTATTGATATCACATCAATGAATTTGAATTATTATGTTTAGAGAACAACAAGTAAAAGAAAAAAAATGCTGACTGTGAAAATGACAAAGCTACTCGCAGTGACAATTTACTTATGTATGTAAAACAAATACTACATAAATTAAGCAAAAGTTATGTATAAGAAATTGCTACAAATAAAGTAAAAAAAAACATGGTCTATAATAAAAATACTGAAACAAGAAAAACAAAAGTTCACGATAAACACATGCCTATACATCAACTTGCATATAGAGGTTCTATATATATATATATATATTCGTTATTTAGATATTTATATAAAAGAAAGTGAAGTGGAAAATATCTTCGCTAAATACTTTAAAAATATTTCGGAACTTGCAGAAAAGAGGCCAAACAAATGCTTATTGACCACATTAATAGCAACATTATGGTGTCACGGGGAGCGCTTTAGATCTCTCAAAGTGGATGTTAATAGTGTACTTTCAGATGCATTGGACCTGCAAATCGGTGTACCTCAAGAAAGAACCTTGGGCCCATTTTTATTCCTCTTCTACATAAATGACCTACCTTTTTTGTCCAAAAAATTGCAAGAATTATACTTTTAGGTGATGACGCTTCCTTCCCTTTTATGGTAGGAAAAGGTTCAAACTATAGTAAAATTAATAGTACCTTAAATAAGTTTATAATTACTTTGGCGTCAATAATATTACCCTGAATACTTTAAAAGCCAAGTGTGTATATTTTTATTTAGCTCTTGCCAGAATCTTGCCATTGATAATCAAATTCTTATCTTCATCAATTCCACAAAATTTCTTGGGTTGTCACTTGAAAACAAATTGCAATGGGGTACTCGTATCACAGAACTAGCAGCTAAACTAAGCTCCGATGCGTATGCAGTATTTAAAATAAGACATCACATACATTTTAATTTAAATTTTAATGATTTTGTTCATTTTTTTCTTCTCAACTAGGTGTATTGAATTTATTTTAAATTATTATATATATTTAATTTATTGTGTTTTATGTCCTATTTATGACATTTACTTAATACTCGATTGTATAACGTTCAAACATTTCTCTTTAATTTTTCTTTTATACACATTTGATTAATAAATGATTTGATTTAATTTTTGGGGCTAGATGATGCTGTGTGAAAATGTCCAGCATTATTATATTATTATTATTTCAAGTTTGCTGTTAATGATAATTTCGAATTCATTGGACGATAATTACGAGTTCATTGGTGATAATTACGAGTTCGTTGATGGTTATTTCGAGTTCGTTGATGGTTATTTAGAGTTCGTTGTTGGTAATTACAAGTTCGTTATCACCTACTTGAGTCCTTTCTCGCTAACTACAGGCTGGTTCAGTCCCTCGATGAGTTTCAGTTTAGCCGGAGGTAGTTTCTTTGCGACTGTTCTACGTAGCGTCTCGGTGGCGCTCTTGGGTCGCTTGATTTTCTTTGCAGCGCGGCCTTTGCCTCCGGGGAGAGTTAGTGACGTCGCACTTGGTGTCTTTTGGAGGCCGAGCGCCGCGGTTGGTGAACTGCTTAAAATACAAATGTTAGGTATACAGGATGTCCCATAGCAGGCTTTACTTTGAACAAATAAAGTATTCAACTATTCATTGAATGAACAAAATATTTTGAACAAGTATTATTACATATTCCTGGAACGAAAACAAACACGCTCACAACAGTAATCCCCCATGATGAAGATCCTCAGATCCATTCTCAGTATGCAGATCTGTGGGTATACAAAGAAGAGGGTAGTCAGGTATACGTCCAAATATTAAACTTCGCACATATCCGCGTCTTGCATAGTAATAGTTAGCATTGGTGGACATAGGCCGTATATTATCCCGTTAAATTAAAAAAGCTTTTCGTGGACACGAATTTTCACCAAGTCTACGAAAAAACGGTCGAGCGAATGCGTTTCTTACGAACGCTGCCTTAACGGTGAGAGCAAATTTCCATCGGCTACTTTGCGGCTTGCTAGTCTTTAATAAACATGACCTCATAGTTAAAACGTATTTTTTTTTTCATAGTTTAAGTTATGAAGCTTTAGAGTTAACAGCCAATAAATAGTATGACTAGAGGTATAATTTTAAGAAACATTTATTTAAATACCTGAAGAAAGTTTAAAATCAACATCAATTCAATTACCGCTACATTTTCAGGTATTTTTTTTTCTTTTTTGTTTAATTATTGGTTATTAACTCTACAGCTTCATACTTACTACAACCCGTAGATCATAATTCTACCTTTTTCTATAAGATCATCAAAATAAGTCACTATTCTTAGAGTTATATGTAGTTTTACCATTTTTTATGTTATTTTTCACACAGTATTTTCTAGCCTCAAACAAAGCAGAGCTATTATATTATATATTATGGAAACTAAATAAGTGTTAAACTACTTATATACTTTTTATTAAATACATACATATAATATAGTTTTATCATTACATACTTATTATGTCACAATATTATTATTACTTGAATGTATAATAAATAGGATATGTATATATGTTACATACATAGGTATTTATATTATTAATAATATTATCATGATAATAGGTTTATTCATACACCGCCGTCTTTTGATTCCATTTTATCCCGTCCATCCAAAGGTTGTTTGGAAGAGATCGCTTTTAGCGATAAGCGATTGTACCTTGAATGTTCATGAATTCATGTGTTTTAGTATTTTGATTTGGTGTACAAAAAAGAGTTTATCTATCTACTACGTATTGGTGTATGTGACAGTTTTCATTATGTAAAATAAGTTATATTTATATTTCAGAATACCAGGACACGGCCCACTGGGCCAAAACAACTCTTGTACATTTATAAAACAAACATAATTACCTGGTATCCTGTAAACTCGGCCGAGATGATACTGGAGTTTTGTTTGTTTCCTTGAGCTTTGCCTTGGTTCGGAGCGAAGGGAAACAAGGTGTTTTTATATAAGTAATATCCCTGAAATCGAGAATAAAACGTAAAATTATTATTTTTTTAAATACGCACGACGTTTGATATCAACAATGGAAATACATATACATATTCAGTTCGTAGATCTTTGAGGGTACCAAGTAGGGGGGTAGTCAGAGGCACGTCAAAACGTTAGATTTGACACATGCCCGCGTTTTGCATAGTTGACAGCGTTCCACGTGACAAGTTGCACGCGCATTACCAGTTATGTTATGTCACAGAGTCGGCATCGTGCGTGTGATACCTCTCGTAGGTTACGGTAGGTTACGGTAACCGCTTACCAACAGGTGGACCGTAAGCTTGCCACTTAAATTGTATAATAAAAAACAGAGCTAAAAAATGGTCTAGGACTTTTATTTAAAAAAATAATATGTATATAGTTTTAGTTATTAATCTGACTTGTCTGATGTATGTTCACAAAAATATTAATTTGTTTAAGAAAAAAAGCGATAATCACAATGAAATAAAGATAAACTCGCTGTTGCCATTTGTAGACTCCATAAAGTTAGTAAATCGTTTAAAGGGCAAGGTGTACGCTTTTATAACAAATTCCCATGAGATATACAAAAATTGACAATTAACAAATTTAAAAACGTAATTAAAAAACAACTATATAAAAAGGCATACTATAAAATATCTGATTATTTAGATGATATAAACTATGGATTGAAAATGCTCCAACTCGTTGTTTTGTAAAAGGATCATTAAAAAGAATAACCAGCCTTGTTTTCTTCCCTTTCTTTCCTGGCTTGGTCGCGGAAGAACAGGCAGTAGATAAAACCGACGTTTCAAAGTGATCCTTGTGATTTTAACGAACAAATGAATTTTGACTTTGACTTTGTCCATTCGTGTTTGTAAAATTAATAATTTTATAAAGTGCCGCGTGTAATTCACCTGACTTGTCCTTTCCTGATTTTGGTCAGGTTGAATGTGACCTTGAATTTGTGCGCGTTCACGAACACGGCGCGGTGTATCGCCCACAGGATGAGCTGAACATCCGGCTGGTACGCTTCAATGATGTCAGTGTTCCTCAGCATCTTCTGCCACTTTGTGAGGTATTCCATTTGGGCATTCGTTATACCGGGAATTGTCAAACTGCCGCGAGCTTCATCCTGGAAATAGCAATTTATCTACAATTAATATTATGAAGGTAAAGATAGTGTTTTCTATGTATAATATGTATGTATTAACAAAAAAAAAGTATACAACTATATAAGTCATGTAGTTCCCATAATACAAGCTCTGCTTAGTTTGGAGCTAGATGATGCTGTGTGAAAAATGTCCAGCAATATTATTATAGATAAACTCTTAATTGTGCAGTACAAAATACAGATACATAATAAAATTACAAAAAAACAATAGAAACGCACAATGGGCGGTCTTATCGCTGAAAGATATTTCTTCCAGACACCCTTAGGATGGAGAGAACTATTTAAAATAATGATGGTGTTATTGCCGGAGAATAAACATAAAATAAAAATTAAACATAATTTTATATAATACCTATACTATAAACACAAAACCACATATTTGAACCTATAATATCAGCAGATCTTTTATATAAGTGAAATATAGTAATAAAAAATGATTTTCAAATTATTTCACTAATTAGATATTTATTAAGAATGGACCTTCAGGGTGGACGTTACACCCGTTTTGACGACATCTGTGGCGCAGTGGACGAAGGCCCGCCTGAGACGCAGAAGGTTGAGGGTATGATGCCCGCCGCGGGGCAAATGTTTGTAAGATCTGCAAATATTTGTATCGGGTCTGGGTGTTTTCTATGTATAAGATGTATGTATTTACACTATATATATAATTAGTATCATGCAGTTCCCATAACACTTGTCACATATAATTACCAGCATTATAAGTGAAAACTTGTATTTTGTGGCATGTATTTTATAAATATTTTTCTATTATCTTGTGTAGCTGTAAGATTAAATTAAATAATCCAGCATTATTTTACAAATACCTGTATAAAAGTCTTCAGTTCAGTCAAAGTAGTTCTGATCCAAGACTGCGGAAGAGTTTTGATTTTTTTTATAAACAGCTCGATCTTGTCGTTGTATGCGATCGAGCCGGCCGCCTCGTCCTCGGAGCTGGACGAAGAGATGTTCGAACCGCTGTGAATTAACAGAATGCGAATTATAATTAATATGAATTTTACGAAATACATTTCTTTAAGCTTTATTTGGTAAGATATTGTAACACGCATTTGTGTGATCGAACTATTTAAATATATTACCTAAGACCTATACAAATTTATGTGCATGAAAGCAATTAATAAAAAAATCTTCGGGACTGTATTTCTAGGTTGTAGGGTGTAGCGATAGATAAATAGGTAAATAATTTATATGTAACTACTTATTAATAAAGTATATAACTAAGATGGTAACACTGCTGATGAGGTAAGTAGCTACAAATTGGGGTAGGACTCAGCATAAAGCGCCGCAGACCTGGTGTAGGTAACTAGCGCGCTGATCTTTCGTCCTCTCCCAATATCAATAGCTTCGATATAAAACTAAGGGTTTTCTATCCCACTTATTTTTAATTTTTATTAGATAGATTAAATATTAGATTATCTAAGCTTACTTATATAAGCTTAGATAATCCAATACATTGATTTACTTATGTTTTACAAACTTTTTTAAAAGTATGTAGGAAAACTTTTTATTTTACAAACTTTGAAAAAGAAATGAAATCCCAATTTATATGCAGAAGCCTAATTGGTAATAAAATTACTAGCTTCTGCCCGCGGCTTCGCCCGAGTGTTATGTATAAACCACCAACTTTTGAGTGTTTGATACACTCAAAAGTTGGTAGTACTCACTCATACAAGTAAAAATCACTCATACAAGGGATTTTTTTTTCCATACACATTTCACCTAGGGGTAGTTATGAAAAAAAATACATGTTTCATTATTTATTTTAAGTTTATATGTACCGAGTTTTGAGCGAATCGAACCAAGGAATAAAAATTTCCAAAGAAAATTTACTACCCCGTTTAACCCCCTTAGTGGATGATTTTCTAAAATGAGCCTATGTGTTATTCCAGAACCTCAACTATCTACATTCCAAATTTCATAAAAACCGGTAGGATTAGTAGGTTTGACAAAAATTGGTGAACAAGTTTTTAGATCGTTTTATTATATAACCGCGATATTTTGTGAGGATGGATGTTTGTTACTTCTTTACGCAAAAACTACTGAACGGATTTTGATGAAACTTTACAGTAATATAGCATATACATCAGAATAACACATAGGCTACTTTTTATCCGGGTAACACGCGGGCGAAGCCGTGGGCAGAAGCTAGTTTATACATATACACAGGTACTTCTTATAGTTTCTTATACCTTCCCTATGTTTCTAGTTTACTTTAAATCAGCTTCTTGTATATCACACTTATGAATGTAGGCTACTCAGGTCTTTTGTTAGACTACCTAATTTGGGGCATTATCTACCTATTTGCCTGGTTTTATGTGGTGCGTGAGGATCCTACCTACGCGTGTCTAAATGAGGCTACTTATACTTCATTTATTTTTGTGTTTCCTACCTATATTAACATATTTATATCCAAGCATTTTAGATCCTAACTGAGGAGCGAGCAAATACCGATAAATAAATAAACTTGTAATCCCTGATATACCCATGAAACAGGGAACCCTAGTGTTGGGTCATGATTATGTTTGAGTCCACACACATACATACGTATGTGTGTGGACTCCCTTTTCCGCATTCAAACTCTTAATTGGTTCATTATGCTTGTGACTTGGATGTTTTTTTTTATGCTGGAGCCATACCAACGCTTAACGTCAGCGTGTGGTACCCGGATAAACAGTAGCCGATGAAAATTAGTAAAACGCATTCGCTCGACCGTTTTTCCGTCAACTTACGTTGCAGAATTGGTCGCCACGAAAAGCTATTTTATTTAAAAAGGTATAACGTACGTACACGTAAGTCCACCCTGCAACCTTACGTAAGCAAGGTGTGTTATTGTAACTTTTCTGTGTGTGTGTTTATTTGTTCTGTATTTTGCCACCTGTTGTGTTGTGTTGTGGTTAATAAAATGTATTATCTTTCTTTATTTCAAAATCAAAATTAAAAAAATATTTTATATGGAACACGTCCACCATTTTTGTAAGACACGATCAGAGCCCTACGGCAAACGCATATAAGTAATGTCGTGAGAGTATAAAATATTCAAATAAAAAATAAACCAGGTACCCTTGGATATGTTCCGGCATGGCCGCCGATTTTGTTGAAACATTCGTGACTGCTGTTTTCACGTTATTCAAAGAAGCCGATGCATTTTTCTGAACTGCCCTTAATGACTGACAAGGTGGTATATGACTGACCACCTTGTCAGTCATATATATTTTTGTGAATGTTACAGATCTGAAAACAAAATTATTTAAATTATTCATTCATTTATTTTCGAAAACCTCTGTGGCGCAGTTGGCGAAGGCCCGCCTGAGACACAGAAGATTGCGGGTTCGATTCCCGCCGCGGGACAAATATTTGTCTCGGATCTGGGTGTTTTCTATGTATCTTAAGTATGTAACATTCGTCCCGACGCGGGAATCAAACCCGCAACGTTCTGCGTCCACTGCGCCACAGAGGTCGTCATAATATGTATTTACAAAAAGAAATACTAAAGCGCTATCAGTCATGTAGTTCCCATAACACAAGCTCTGCTTACTTTGGGGCTAGATGATGCTGCGTGAAAAAAATCAAGCATTATTATTATTATTAATTTATGGTGACTCTGATTACTAACCTGACATACAAAGATGGCATTTCCGTCGACACCCTTAGCCTGAACTTTCCAGAATTAATCCGGTCGATAGAATGCCTTAACTCATCCAAAACCATCTGACCTTTGACATTAAACATCTTTATAATCTCCACTCGCTTCAATGTCACCTTCCATTCTGTTAAAAACACATTCTCATGCACATTTAAGTCGGGAAACACCAACACATCCTTCGTACTGTCTTTGAGGAACTCATTCAGTCTGTTAATGGACTTATATATGAAGACAGTGTCAAGTTTAGCTATTGCATTGGTCAGATGTTGGTCATTCTTAGTCACGTTTTTGCCATCTTGTTCATTGCCGGTGGAACTGATCGATGAAATACTAGAATCCCTGCGAATAAAAAGTTTTTTTTTTATCCATATTCATTGGGGCACACTTCCATTGCAAACAAACAAACGCATATACGTTGTGGGTAAATAAAATGAAGTGCACTCACAGATCTTCTCTGCCTTCGGTTGTACTTTTTAGTATTTTCTCGAATTTCAGTCGTCTGTCAAAAAAAATTTTTTTTTTTAAACAAAATTTTAATGTTTATTTTTTTATATTAAACCCCGCTAATGGTTAACTGTGTCGTGGGTATCAGAAACTACGAGAACCGTGGTGCAACAACACCCAGACCCGGTACGAATGCGGAACATGTAACTATTTGTCCCGCAGCGGGAATCGAATCCTTAAAGTTTGGCTTCAGTTTTAGTCTGTCAAAAAAAAACTTTTTTTTATATAAACAAAATTTGAATGTTTATTTCTTTATAATTAACCCCGCTAAGCGTTAACTGTGTCGTGGGTATCAGAAACTACGAGAACCGTGGTGCAACAACACCCAGACCCGGTACAAATGCGGAACATGCAACTATTTGTCCCGCAGCGGGAATCGAACCCTTTAAGTTTGGCTTCAGTCTCAGCTGGCTACTCGCCAGCCGCGCCACCGACGAATATTTGCAAACCATACAAAAATTTGTCCAGTGGCGGCAACAGAATCCGCAACTATCTGCATCTCAGGCGAGCCTACACTCACTGCGCCACAGAGGTCGTCCTCGTAATCTAATCTTACGGCAAACGCATACACGGGCTCCTATCCTCGCGGGTAATGCTTACTTCATGTCACGGTACGTTTCTACATTCAGTACAAAGCGGTACTTCAAGCTGAATATCTTAAGCGCCTCCGTTAAGGGATCATACAGATTCTTGAATCCACTCTCATTACTTTCATGGGGTTCCGTGCATTGTGCGATCATTCTCTTCACGTAGTCCGCCTGGAAATAATCAATTGTTACTGCAAGAACTCATCAACGCATGCTCTCCATCATCATTAACTGACAGGAAGTTAGGGATACTAGAACACTGCTGTCATCAACCCGGAGTCCGTCTCCGCTACTTCAAGGAGTTGGACTGGTTGGGGTCAGGTTAGAAGGGGGATAATGCACAATACACCCCAATGCAGACGTCAGTGCAGACCTTAGTTCCCCCCACATAGAATTACAATTAGAACAAATTCAGATCGCTGCGCTTGCACCGACCTCAATAAACATGCTGCTACCTAGAATACCGCATCAGCGGGAACGTGGCCGGCTGACGTCAATCACACGCTTCGTGGTAATCATGTAGTTTTAAATTCAAATTCTTTGTTAGAACTTCTAACGAGTTTCAAGTTAAATTTTTTTTTTTTTTAGATTTTGATTAAAAAGCTTTAAAAAACCCCTTGTTTTTTTTACGTATTTCAATCAGTAATAAAAAAGCTGAAAAGTTTTTTTTTTGTGTTAGAACGCGCTAATCTCTGGAGTTACCTCTGGCTTTGGAAAGCTCTCTTTGCACTTGGAAGCCCAATTTTTGAGAAAGATTTTTGATTATTTAACTTCACGCTACGACACTTAGGAACCGAGCAAAAGAAGTAATAGCGCGGTAGAGCGATGCGACGCGGTGGGTCGAGGGCGGAGGGCGGCAGTGGCACAGCTAATAGTAAAAAAACAGTACCGCGGTACTACAAACAACGGGACCCGGAACAAATATCTAAAAAAAATAACATATTTTACTATATTTTTTTTTTATATTATGCTATATTTTTTAATATAGTATGTTATATTTGAAAAAAATAGTAAAATATTAGGGTTCCTCCAGCCACGGGCATCTGTTTGATGAACTTTGATGTGCCCCCTACTCGTATAGGGTTCCCTGTGTTCTACCACACCATAAAAACCAATTTTAGCAATAATTAAATAGATCCGACGTGTTTTCCTTCATCTATTCTAGTTTTTAAGAGCCTGCTGTATATAAGTAGGTATGTCTCTTTTGTACCAACTTATCAGGATAAATAAACGATTTTTGATTTGATTTCTATTTTTATTGCAGCACCCCCTAATGACGATAAAACCATAAATGCTCTAATTAAATTAATAAACAAAAACACACATACCTGTTCAGTTGTCATATCAGGGTATTGCAGGGCTAGTTGTGCATCATTTTTGACGAATTTCAGCGTAGCGTTTAGAGTATTGGTCTTAAACCTGAACATTACCAAGCTAGGATTGGAGTCATTGCTTTCTAATGCTAGACTGGAAAAAAAGAAAGAAAGAAATTGAATGTGTCTTGACCAAAACTATGCAAAGCGAGTTACATCCAACACAATAGGACTGACTACCTATACTATACATGGTACGATAGTAAGGTACCTAAGCTTAGTAGCTTAGGTACCTGACTATTGTACCATTTATAGTATTGCCAACAGAAGCAACAAAACAGGTAATGATAAAAATCTTGGGTAGTGGCCACACTGCAGTCGTTTTGCTTCTGCCCGCTGCAGGCATAGTAAAACTAGTTTAAACAAGTAGTTTGCCATAATTCAAAAGCTGATTCAGCTCTTAAACAAACTTCAAAATTGTATTAGTAACCTACTAAGTTTCTTTAAGATTGTACACACTGTTTGTCAGTTATCGGCAGACATACACACATTCATTTCGCTCACATGATGAGATTTATTTTCTAAATTCAGATAAACAGTATTTTACTATCATCAAAATTTACAGCTTCTCAAACAAAATGTTCTTTAAGAAAGTGAAGTACAAAATTTAAACATTTGTATTATAGTTATTATAAAAGTTCTATTCTTTCCTTGACAGTTCCATTGTCTTGCCATTGTATAGGTTTGCATATAAGGGTCAGTCGGGTTTTATGAAATTATTCTTACTTGGATCTCCGGAGTGATTTGAAGACTGTGGGTTCTTTGAAAACATGGACAGGTGATATTTTCTCATAAACCATCACTCTGAAATTATTAACAGTGTATTTTTATAACAACAAATATCACAAACACAGACAAAAGCTCAAAAGCCAAATAACAATTACATAGCACTAAGAAGACTAGTTGAATGTAATGGGCAGGCCGTATTTATGAAAAAATTAAGAAGATATTGACAATCTTTATATTGATCTGCTGATTTAATATTTTCTTTTAAATCAGCTTAATATTTTCTGTAGGTATAGATTTGAATATTTGGGTTTGTTTTTTTTTATGATCTATTAATACATATTTTAGTATAGGTATTATACTAAAATAATGTTTAATTTGTATGTTCATTTCCAAGACAATAACATCGTCAATCTTTTAAATAGTTCTCTCCATCCTAAGGTTGTCTTCAGCTATAAGACCCACACCCATTGTATTTTTTTTGTTTTTTGTTCATTTATTATGGTTGTGTTTTGTACTGTAAAATGGGGTTATGCACAATAAACAGTTTATCTA
This sequence comes from Perizoma affinitatum, assembly GCA_961405105.1. Taxonomy (NCBI): domain Eukaryota; kingdom Metazoa; phylum Arthropoda; class Insecta; order Lepidoptera; family Geometridae; genus Perizoma; species Perizoma affinitatum. Next base: position 7,580,097 of record OY560207.1, read on the forward strand.
TCTATGTATGTTCTACGAACAAACGTTCGAGGTCTGGGTATTTTGGTACCATGGTACTTGTAGTTTCTGATATTCACAATACAGGGAATCCTAGTGTGGGGTCAGGACTATGTTTGTGTCTGTTGGATGTTTATGTATTATTTATATTTCACTTACTTTTTCCCAACCTCATTATTGTCAAAACCATAGCTCAGTGTGAATGCATGTTTATTCTTCTCTAGCACCGCGGATATCTCAGCAACAATATTGTTGCAATCATCATCAAATGTCCCTTGTTTCAGGTATTCTGTGTCCTTCACTATTTTGACCAAAATATCCTCCATTTCCATTGTGAGGGAGGGAAACACTTGGGACTTGTCATGGCTGGTCAGAAATGTGAGTATTTTATGCAAGCAATGCAACATATTGCTTGAATGTTCCATTTCATGGGTTTGTTTTGTTTTCTTATACTTTTCCATCAGTATCGGATGTCAAGTATATTACTACGGAGCAGAATGGATTGATTACATACATTCATTGATTAGAAGGACCTACTGAAAGAGTAGGATCCAACTTTTTTAAATCGATTAGTCGTTATAGTAGAGTTGAGGATGGTAGAAGTTTTATTTTTCGGTCAACAAGTCGAGAAGTTAAGATTAAAGAACAGAATAACGAACACAAGACCAAAGTTTATTTCGACTCAACAGTCAGGTAGTTTAAATTTTTCACATAAATTTTAAGGCCGAAGATATTTCTACGGCAAAAATATTTTAATCTGTGGTTCTAATTTTCTACGCCGGATTGGAAACAGTTAGAACAGTACCCATATTTAGCCCTTTACCGAACTGTCAAATATGACATTTTACCTAAACTAACACTATATTTTTTTTGTTTCAGTGAATGTCAACCTATAGACTGGCAAACCTCCGTCAGGTACAACGCCAAGGTACCTTGGCGTCGGTCGTTGACGGGGAACGCCTAGATGGAGCACCGTTACGCGAGCCGTCTGGGCCTTGGCCAATCCTAGCTTCAAGGCTGCCACTGAGGAAACATACATATACAGCTTTAGTTAACCGGCGACTTACCTATGCGGGGCCGGCGTGGTACGCACTGTGTTCTGCTACCAACAAGGAGAGGATTCAAGCCCAGCTAAACATCGCCCTACGTGTATGCACCGGAGCAGGACGATATATCAGGAACGACGTCATCGCCCGCGACGTGCAGATGCCCAACATGAAGGAGTTTTGGTACAACTGGCTACGACCGCGTCGACAACAGCCGCTACGTTCCCTTAATGCCCTAGGCCCGCTTCACGCCCGGTCTACTGAATTATAAAGTCTTCCGACTCGTCCCAACGAAGTATGAGTCACGCGAAGAAGCCAGAAGGGAAACGATACTAAAAAAAAAGGATTGACCACCGTAGCCGAATAACTGTCCAACGTATCGCCGCTGTTAGAATAACCTGCAAGTCAAGATGGCATCCAAAGCGACATCATCCAACACGGGAGCAGTTACTTCCAAAATTGGACGCAGTTTAGCTGAAAGGACTCAACCCACACTATGGTCAAAAATGAGTTATATATGCCAAAGAGGTCCTAAAGGTTGGTTCTTTCACTCAGCATAAAAGATCCGTGATACTACTAACATAAGGATGATTTTTTAATGACTCGAACCAACCCACATAGGGACGGGTATTTTTCTACAAACCACTGTAATAACCCAAACTGCTTGGGTTGTTTTTAATAAATCCAACTTGAAAGAAGCAGGTCTATATTTAATATAACAGAATTGTCCCAAAACACTTGAATCGTTTCAGTTAAAATACCTTCATAGAAACCAGTACATTTTTTTATTCAACTAAAAGGACTCAAACTGTGTGGATCATTTCTGATAAATTGATTTACGAAGAAACAAGCCGATTTTGTATTCACCTAAAATGACCCAAACTATGTGAGTCGTTTCAGTTAAATTACCTTCATGGAAACTAGTATATTTTTTATTCAACTAAAACGACTTATACTGTGTGGATCATTTCTGATAAATTGATTTACCAAGAAACAAGCCGATTTTGTATTCAGCTAAAATGACCTAAACTATGAAGTCGTTTCAGTTAAATTACATTTTATTTTTTTATTGATTACTTGCTGTTTGATAGTGAATACACAGCTCAAAAAGGTATTAAATTATTTCTTTATAAATTTTTATTTGGCAACACAAAATTATATTTTTTATACTTAAAATACTGAGTTGCTGTCATTCTTTTCTTTCACGTATCGCGCGTAAAAACTTTCTCCGACTAAACTTTTTTAGTGATTGTGATAAGTGTTGTGAAACGGCCGGAATAATGAAAAGGATTGATAGAATTATAGTTAGTGCGTTGAAGATTAACAATAATAATTCTAATAGGATGGATGAGTTCCTGCAGCGTAAGTTATTTTCAAAATATTTATCTAACATTAAGTTAAATTGAATGACTATGCTTACGTACCTACTTTCAGATCATACGGAGTTTGCTACTGCTTCTTTGGCTCCTCCTAAACCTGTGATGGATCAGCTTGAAAGTAATAATTTAATTTAATAATATTTTATATTTACCTACAAACAAACAATATCTTGCCATAAGCATAAGGTGGTTGTGCCTACTTTCAGATGATACGGACTTTCCTGCTGCTTGTTTGGCTCCTCCTAAACCTGTGATGGATCAGCTTGAAAGTAATAATTTCATTTAATAATATTTTGTATTTACCTACTAACTAACAAAAGGTAGTTGTGCTTATGCTTATGTACCTACTATCAGATGATAAGGATTTTCCTGCTGCTTCTTTTGCTCCTCCAGTGAATGCACCGGTGATGAATCAGCTTGAAAGTAATAATAAAATTTATCAATATTTTATACCTACCTAATGACAATTTAATTTCTTTCCATGTGGTTAGGGTGGCGGTGCTTATGCAAATTACTGTTGTTTTCAGATGATGTCAGCTCACCAGTGGCTCCGCTATACTCACCTTTAACCCCTCTAGTAGCGGCATTTGGGACGACTAAACGTCAAAGTAATTTATTAATTTTCTTGTACTTCTTCTTGTATTTTACAGTTTTACTTACCGAATCTTGTTTTAAACTTATGTTTGGGTATTTCAGGAAGTGAAAAAAATTCTTCGCCCTTACCTCCAATGTCTCCAAAAACTTTCGAACTCTTCGAAACCTTAAGTAGAACATTTGATTCAGAAAATGCAGAAGAATTCGTTGATCTTAACATGGCAAAAGAAGAAACATTAACAGTAATGGAATTAAGAGGGCTTGACGACGGTAAAAAAAACATCGAGAATGACCAGGGGACCGATTATAGTTGTGATACGGACCCCGATTATGTTCCGGATAGCGAGGAAGATTCAGACAATGCAAATCGACGTTTAGTTAAAAATAAAAGTACGTTTACTGCTAACGTATTAGGATTGAAAAACCAATATATACCAAATAGTGAAGATGATTCTGAAAATGAAACCTCAAGATCATTGTTAGAAGCTCTGGACGTACAAAGCGTAGAAAACCAGGAAGCAGTTTTAAGAACAAGTAGCAATACTGCAAGAAATTCATCCTTTGATGAAGAAACTGTTCACGATCTCTCTAATTTAGAAGTTAATAATATAGATTCGGTTAGCCAGGACTTGGAAACACCAAACACAAGTCAGAAAGGACGGGCGAAAAGAGGTCGTAAAAGAAAATATCCTGATCATACATTAGCTCAGAAAAAAGAACAAAAATACAAAAATTTACCATATAATGCAAAATCCAAACGAGTTGAATCGAAAGTATTTCAAAACTACGCTTGTACCTGTACTAGACAATGTTTTGCCAAGATTTCAAAGGAACAAAGAAGAAATGAGTTCGAAAAATACATAGAATTGGGGTCATATGAAGCGCAGCTATTATTTATAGTAAACAACGTTAAAGAAGAACCAAAATCAAGATCATACACTGTCACAAATAATAAAACAGGAAAAAAGAAACCCAGAGATTACAGAAGAAGATATTATTTAAGCGGTGTAGAAGTTTGTAAAGACATGTTCTTACATAATTTTCAAGTATCTTCCAAAAAAATTGATGTAAGTTTGCGAAAAAAGCGATCTAATCAAAGTTTAAAAGACCAAAGAGGTATACAACAGGGTGGTTGGAATAAAACGTCAGAAGAAGATATGGAATTTATTAAAACCGTAATAAACTCCCTACCTAAGTACAAGTCCCATTATAGAAGGGAGAACAATAGTGACTGTCAGTACCTAAAAGTGGGGATGACTGTACAAAAAATTTACGAATTTTATCTGGAAGAAAACAAAATACTGCACGGCGAATCTAAGAAGCCTGTTTCGTTTGAAACGTTGAAAAGAATATTTTATAAATGTTTTAATTTGCGCTGCAAAACGTTAAAAAAAGACACGTGCAATAAGTGTGATACTTTCACACAAAAAATTAAAAACTGCACATCAGCCGATGAAAAGTTGAAATTGGAGAAAGAAAAGGAAGATCATTTAAAACGAGCACAAGACCTGCGACAATACATGAATGAGGATTTAGCACGAGCCAAAACAGACAAAACCTTTGAATGTCTAACATTCGACCTAGAGAAAACTCTTCCGTTGCCGCGCATCCCTACCAATATTGTTTTTTATAAACGCCAACTATGGCTGTACAATAGTGGCATACATGCTGGCTCAAATAACGCCGGCTACTGTAACGTATGGTTGGAAGGTGAAGCCGGTCGAGGAGCACAAGAGGTCGGATCGTGTCTGGTACGATACATAAAACATAATGTGGACCCAAGAGTTGAAGAGCTGGCACTATGGAGTGACTGTTGCGGGGGACAAAATCGCAACATTAAAATAGTTTTAATGCTGAAGGCTTTACTAAACTCACACCCTAGTCTACAAACCATCACATTCAAATACCTAGAGTCCGGCCACACATTCTTACCGAATGATACCGATTTCTCCAAAATAGAATACCAGCTAAAATTCCATGAAAGAATATATACTGCCGAAGATTACATTAACGTAATGAAAAGCTGCAGAAAGAAGAATCCACTTAAAGTTTACAGAATGCAGATGAAAGATTTTGTGTCAACGTCTAAAATTGAAAAGAAAATAGTAAACAGAAAAACATTTATTTCGAAAGAAAAAGTGAATTGGTTAAAGACAAAAGAAATTTGTATTAAAAAGAATTTTAAACATTCCATTTTTATGAAAATAGATGGAGTAGTTAAAGAACTCTGCATTGAAAAAAAAGTTAGAGGAAAAGTTTTAGATATTTCTGAGGATGATTTCAGTTTTCTTTGGCCTGATGGCAAAGAAATTGCACAGGCAAAATTGGACGATTTAACATCAATGTTTCACCTTATCCCTAAAGACTGTCTGGACTTTTATAAGTCGTTAAAAGGAAAAGAATCCGAGGAAGATGTGGATGGGTTCGGAGCGGAACCAGATTTCGAGGTGGAGCCGGAGCTGGGTGATGATGAGGAAGAATAGAAATTAGATTTTTAGAACAATGTCATTTTTTATTAAATACGTAACTTGCTAAATAATAAATCTTTTTTATTTAAATATCAGTTTGTTCACAATTTTTTGTTACTTGGATCTTTTTGGAGAAATTAAAAGAAACACTTCCTAATGTTAAAACCAATTTAGCAGAAACGACTCAAACCTACATTTTTCCCAATAACTCTCAAATAAGTTGGTCTATGTTACTACAACTTGACTCATATTTTTTTTGTATATTTTGCCCTTACATGATTATATTTCAAAATATTCCAAATACAACATCATTACAGCAATACACACCTAAAGTAAAAACCTCGATAAGTCAAAAATGACGTATTGTGGGTTGAGTCCTTACTGCTTAACTACGTCCAATTGAGGCTCGAAAAATGAACCTTAAGTTCGATTCTTACCAAAACTTAAAAGAGTCAAATTGTAGACGACCGACGACGAGTGTTTGTTTCATACATTGCTTAGCATAGACTTACTAGAGTAGATAGTGTATATCTAGCCTCCCTAATATGGTTGCTCACGAACTCATAAGCTTGTAACTGGAGACAGACCGCAGAGATAAGCAAAATTGGCTTACTAGGGAGGGATGCTTTACTTTAAAAACTTGAAAAACAACACACACGCTAATATGCGTAAGCATTGTGACAGGCGTCCATAGGAGAGTTATGAATATTAAAAAAAAAAATATACTCTGGCAGCCCAGACTGCATTCTCTAGCCCACACTTAGACGCGCTATGGGCATCTATTTTATCCTCTCTCTACGGTAGTTACTTCTCTAGCAAGTCTGTGAGGACAACAATTTATACGCAGAACCAGCTGGGGCAAGTCAACTTCAACTTTTATTTTATGGCTTGTGTTGGGTTTGCCACAATTTTGCCAACCGGGGCAAGTCAGGGCTTGTTCTACGTAAAATGATCCCTAATACCAAAATATATATTTTTTTAACGTTGTCACTGTCAAACATAACAGTTTTTCACTAAACTTGTAAATAGTTTAGATATTGGCAGTGATGCCAAGCTAAGCGACTTTTCGCCGGTTAGGCTACCTCGGAGAGGGTCGGGGTGACCAAAATTTACGATTGGTCACTGGTTTAGGCTATTTCAGGAAGAAAGGGCGTAAAACTAGCGATTTTTGTAGGTTTGCTGAAATAAGGTGAATTAAACTAATTTTATTGTCTCAAGAGAAATGTCAAACGAATTTTTTTTGACTGGTGTCTCTACGACCTTCCTTGCGTAAAAAAGTTTCAACATTGTTTTGATATTGTGTGATATTTTATGATTTTTTTTTTAAATGGCTATCGCATGCTGCAGCAGACATGATGAGGGTCAAATTCTAGGCATACTGTGATTTATGTAAAAATCTTTTGCTTGCCCATAAAACGCATTTGGTGAAACATGTAAATCATAAAAAACATTCGGAGCGACCGTTATTTGATCAATTAAAATTTAAAATAAGGTTGATTTAGGCTACTTGACGCAAAATACTTGGCGACTGGACCGGTATAGATTTGGCAACACTGCCCATTGGTTATTTCAATTTTCTCTCATTTTATTACTTTTTCGTGGTAGGTATTTAGTGTTCTTAATCGTAGGATTTTTCATTCTACTTTTTCGCAAGCATGGCCAAGTGTGGCGAGGTAGATCTTGCTCAAACCGCCGCTCCCGGTGGCGATACGATCTTTGGAAAGATATTGAGGAAGGAAATACCGACTAAATTTATCTACGAAGATGACCAGGTACTATTCACTTGTAATATTTGACCGGCTAGTGTCGCCATCAGCTGTTTTTTTTTATTTTTCAATACGTCTATCTTTAAATTAGGCACGCTGTTACTACTGAGGATTTATATTGTATGGTTCTTCAATAAAAAACACATTTAAATATATTTTTTAATTGAAATCTGTTCAGTCGGTACCGTCACAGTTTTGTCTTGTTTTAAACTCTGCATAGTATCATAGGGCTGTGGGGAGGTTAACCTATCCTTCCTATTTATCAGTACATTTACTCTCAAAACTGCATGCAGTTTCTTTCAATTAATTTGAATGACTTCATAGAATAGTTCTTTGATAGTTTTTATCAACACAATTTACTTGGGGGAGCTGGAATAGAGGATGGATTTACAAGACAATGGTTTTAAAATTTTGTATAATTTAACTTGTGTCAGATCCCTGACTCCTCTCAGAGTGGACGATGAGAATCCCTGACATCGTCCACTCTGAAAGTCAGTCCTTGAAGCCTGCAAATACCCTATGAATCTTCTGTGCTTCTGGGTGGAGTTAGGCTGGCTATCTAACTAGCCAGAATCTCCCACGCTTAATTAATCACCCAAAAGGTAATTTGAATGATACATACATACATACATACAACCCTGCATGATTAAAGAAGGGGGAAGTCAGCAGTTTCCAACTAGCAATGTCTTTTCAACCACTGAGTATGAAATCAGGTTACAGATAGGACTTCTATGAGAAAGTTATAAACATTTTTTTTTTATACAACTTAAGTGGAAAACAAGCATATGGCCCACTTATTGCAAAACGGTGACCATAACCTTTTTATGTTTGCTGACCCCGAGGCATTATGGGTAAAAAGTCTGATGTGCTTGTAATTTAACCTGCACCCATAGCCTTCAAACTGTATCACAGCAATGCATTCATCTCATGGTCTTATTTCTTCTGTAATTTTCAGTGTGTGGCATTCCATGACGTTAACCCTCAAGCACCGACACATATCCTGGTGATTCCTCGGAAGCCAATCTCGCAGCTATCCAAAGCAGAAGTCGAAGATGAGCAGCTTCTTGGTAAAATATGTTTATCAAAGAGGAATCTATAAAATAATTTCAATTTAATCAAAATAATAACCTTTTTCAGGAAAAAATTAAAACTGATCTATTAACAGAAAGTTAATGAAAGTCCAATATGAAATTTCCATCTTCCCCCAAATCCTAATCCCCCGTATTTTCGTCCATAAGGGTAGGATTTTTCCATAGAATTTATATGGAACTACCCTTGAAGTATACTCTTCTCTATCCATAAAAATAAAAAAAAATCAGGAAAAAATCCAAAACAGACCTCAAATAAAGGGTAGTTGATAAAAAGTCCAATATGAAATGTCATCCCTTATTTTTGCACCCTTATGGGTGGTACTAAAATGGGAATAAAATTTACATGGGACCATAAATTTTTTTTCTGAAAAACAAACGCACTGTATTACCCATAATGGACATCCTCAGATTAATACCTCACACATGGATCTTTGAGAATACCAAATAGGGGGTCACGTCACGTCCAAACATTACATTTGGCACATGCCCACGGGTTGCAAGTAACTAATATTCCACATGACAGGTAGCAAGCTCATCGCCGTATTGGAATTTTTGTTTCTAGGGCGGGTTCCTCACAATGATTTCCTTCACCGTTTCAGCTGTGTTATGCTTTGTGTGCGCACATAAATTATTCGAGTTGAAAAATAAATTGGTGCCCGTGAGTTGGTCGTGAGTTTGAACCCGGTCGGTCGGGGTTCAAACTCGCGACCTCCGGATCGTAAGTCACGGTACAGCCCACGGCTATAAAATTAATAATGGATGACTATTTCCTATTTCAGGCGCAGTGGGCGAAGGCCCGCCTGAGACGCAGAAGGTTGCGGGTTCGATTCCCGCCGCGGGACAAATTTTTGTATGATCTGCAAATATTCTGGACGCGAGACAAATATTTGTTTTCTATGTATAATTTGTATGTAATTACAATAACAAATGTTATATAAGTAGTATAACAGTCATATTGTAGTTCCTATAACACAAGCTCTGCTTACTGATGATAGTAAACAGAGCTTATATATAGATGATGCTGTGTGAAAATGAACAGCATTATTTATTTATTTCAGGTCATCTCCTCATCGTAGCCCGCAAGGTAGCAGCTCAGCATGGGCTGGACATGTCCGGCTTCCGACTTGTCATCAACGACGGAAAGAACGGGGCCCAAAGCGTCTACCATCTTCATATCCACATCCTCGGAGGAAGACAACTCCAATGGCCCCCTGGCTAAAGTAATGTTTATGTGTTTAAAATAAAATGTGTTTGTATTTATAAAGTTTCTTATTTTACATAACTAAGTTTAGACTATGGCTTGGCTTGCGTGGTTTATCAGCTCAATTCTCTTGCACACCAACTATTTATCGCTCTCTTACCAACAGTAACAATAGAAAGGGATAGCAACAATTTGCGTGCTGTCACATTTGTCAGATTTCAGTTTTTCATGCAAGTTTAGTCATGATTTAAATACATAGAAACTAATAAAGGCTTATATATCTGTAACAGATAGGGACAGTTTAAGTTTAATTGATATACCTCAGAATCTGCGCCTTTGGTTCCCAAATTTCATCGAAATAATTTGGCATTGTTGACATTCATAAATATGAAGATTACCAGGAACAAACATCCATAATTTCGCATTTGTTATATATTAGCCTCTGCCCGCAGCTTTGCCTGTGTGGTACCTATCCAAATAAATAAATATAAATAATGCTGGACGTTTTTCACACAGCGTCATCTAGTCCCAAACTAAGCAGAGCTTGTGTTATGGGAACTACATGACTGATGTACTACTTATATACGTGTTTTTGTAAATACATACATATTATACATAGAAAACACCCAGACCCGAGGCAAATATTTGCAGATGATACAAACATTAGTCTCGCGGCGGGCATCGAACCCGCAACCTTCTGCGTCTCAGGCGGGCCTTCGCCCACTACACAGAAGACAGAGGTCGATGTTCGAAAGTTGACGATGTGTGATTCTAGGTCACGAACTATAACTAATCTGTTTCAGGTTTCATCCAAATCGGCTTAGCCATTAGGACCGTTACAGAGATTTTAGCAAAAAACATCAAAACTTTTATAAGATTAAGATTTTTTTATATCGGGTTAAAACACTTTATTGCAAGATTTATAAAAATTGACAATAGGCGGACTTAATGCTAAAGCATTATCTGCCAGCGACAATTCTTATCTATTACATACAATCTTATATTATATAATTTTACTTTTTAAACATTTATACACAGCTTTTAATAATAATAGATCTTACAGTTTAGGATAGGGAAGATGACTATGAATACTTACAACTTATTTCATCTGTATTTTTTGTATATAGTTGTATGAATACATAATACTTATTAAGGAACCTAGTGAGGCATTCATTAGAGTCGACCTTTTTATTTCAAACTAGCTATAACTGACTTAAAATGCTCGGGTTTTTGGGGGCATACTAGAATATTTGTAGAAAATATGACATATTATTATACTCGTCCATGTTTTCTCTTAAAAACGTATGTCTATGAATTATCTAGTCTAAAGTCTACTCCCGGGCCCCGTTGGCCACAACATGTGATGTAGGGCCCTCTCGAACACGTGCAAGGCGTTTATTCTCATGGTCCTGTGGTTTTCGTCAACCATCACGTGATATCCTGTGGCTTGCAGCCCCCTTTGAAGCGCCAGGTTACCGGCAACCAGAAGGAGATGACCTGCAATACATATAAAACTCTTGAAAATAAACTCAGTGATACGGACGTGCTCGGCTTGCTAATAAACGCAATACCTGTTCTACCGCCATCTAGTACCGAATAGAAACACTAACCGCGACTATAGTAGAAAGAGACGCTGTCTTTAACATTCGAGTCAGCTTATGCAACAATACCTCTCTCGCCATATGATTGGGCTACGCTTCGTATCAACGGAGAGCGTAGAGCAACGAACTACAGATATAAAAACATATTATTCCATATACAAACCACAGATGACCATCGAATGGTCTAGATCGCGTTTACGATCCCTCCCGATAACAACTGTCGGTCCTCGGACCCCGGGCAAATGGATCGAATGGTGGAATTCTGGTGGAAGATATTCCCGTTTGCAAATAAAGGACACACTACCACACTTATTTTTTTGTGTTCTCCATATAAATAAACTCTGGTTCTATGAATGTTCTGGTGCTGTGGTCGAAATGTTTTAAAAGACATATGACCAGCACATTCATAAAATACAAACTAATATACCTAATAGTTTTTCGTCATCCACCGTTGCGTCTGAGAATCTTGTCAGAACTTTTCTTGGTACTACGCGGAAATGTACCGGCGCCTGCCTGTCTTCATCTACATCGAACACCATACACTGAACATAAAAACAAAATAATTAGAAGTTGCAGTGGTCCGGCCAACCGTAGATCCGTTAAACAGTAATGCTCGTATTGCTGTGTTCCGGCTCGAATATGCCAGTGAAATTACAGAGCCATGAGACTTCGACTGGGCAGGCCACGCCTTCTCTATATTATAATAAGAATGTAAGAGGTCAAATTCTTTTACATAAAAGATATTTAAAAAAACATTTTTGGATGGTACCTTATGATTGATACAGAATCCAAAAATGCTTTTTTTTTATTTTTGTCTTCCTGTCTGTCTGTATCTGGAACGCGCATCCCGCCGAAACTACTGAATAAATTCAAATGAAACTTGGCATGATTTGAGTTTATACTACGGAGCAGGACATAGGATACTTTTTATCCCGAAATTCAGCGCGGTTCCCTTGGGAGAGGGGATAAAAGTCAAAATGTATACTTAGTTGAAATTCATAAACGCGTAGTCCGATTTCTTTAATTATTTTTTTGTTAGGAAGAAGTTAGAAAGAAGTACTTTAAAGAACATTAAAGCGTAGTCCAAACAAAAAACAAACACGCTCACTACTGTCTTCCCAATGGTGGACATCCTCAGATATACCTATACTCAGTCAGTAGATCTTTGAGGATACCAAGTAGGAGGTGTTAATTCTTCACGAATTAACGGATGATAGTCAGAGCCACGTCCAAATATTACATTTGGTACATACCCGCGTTTTGCAAGTTAGCATTCAACGTGACAGGTTGCAAGCCCATCGCCGCTTATTTTGGCACATTCCTACGATTTTTTGGTTCTAGAGCATGCCGGTTTCCTTACGATGTTTTCATTCACCGTTTAGAGCACGTGTTAATGCGTACATATTATTTTCGAGTTCAAAAACCCTTTGGTGCACGACCGAGTTCGAACTCACGACCTCCGGATCAGAAGTTTGGGTATCGCCCACTAGGCTAACACGGCTTTTATTCTGATTTCATTTATTCTTTATTTGTTAGAAAGGAGGTACTTTAAAGATTGTCCTGTAAATATTTCAAGGTCACTGGTTTTGTAGTTCAGAAAATACAGACATTACAACCCTCAGTTCAAGTTATTTAGGTCCAAATAACTTGAAACCGGGAATGTACAGGAATGTACCTTTGAACGTACGGCTCATCTTAAGCTTGAGTAAACACTTTATCGTATAGGCTTAACAGATATAAGGCATATTGTCAAAGTCAGACCACTCCAAAGGAGTCAGATATTGCCAATCGATCATTAAACACAGTATGGAAGTCCAAAATAACTTGAAACCTAGAATGTATAGGAACCTTCGAGTACATGTCTCATCTTAAGCTGGAGTAAGATTTGTAGTGCTCTTTGTAGTGTACGCTGAGTAGGTAGTCCTTTTGTCTAAGTTAATAACGCCGCCCCGAACGTAAAACCTGAACGTTTTTTTCTCGTAAAAATTACAAAATTCCATCATTTTTGTAGTTTTTAACCGACTTCAAAATAAGAGGAGGTTCTCAATTCGACTGTATGTTTTATCGTGTGTGTTTGATACGCGATATCTTCGATAATTGTAAACAGATTTTATTGATATATGAATCATGGGTTACTGTCTTCTGAGAAAAACAACCTGGGAGTTTTCAAAGCCAAAGTAAAAAGCAGTCCGCAGTCGACAGCGTTGCTTAATATGAGGCAAACTGTGGTCAAATGCGAATAATGGATGATCAGGGATGTCAATCGCGAACGAAGTCGCGGGTACAGCTAGGAATAAATAAATATATAAATCCCTAAAAGTACAGCCCCGACCCCACAGGATACCCTATTATAAGTATCAGGAACTACGGGTACCGTGGTACCACAACACCCAGACCTGGAAAAACATCTGCAGGTCATGCTAACTTTTGCTCTGTTTATGAGTATTATAATATCTGCTGGTATAGGTATAGGAGTCATATCTAGTTACACTTTTTGCGTTCTTCCCCTGCCATCCGTCCCCAGATATTTAGGCAACACTAGAAGTACCTTTTGACTCGTTCGACACACTACACCCCCGTGAGACTGTCATCCTTTTTTTATACCACCAAGGTTTACCTTCAAACTGTTATTTATATGTATGTAACTATTATGTATAAGTGCCTATAAATATATAATTATATATATTAAGTAATGTGATTAGTTAACTATATTATGTATACTTAATATACATATTATAGATATTATTTTATATTGTTAACGTTTTAATTAAAATGTGCAATAAAGAGTTAATAAATAAAAAAAGGTTTTAAACAAGCGTACAATGCGGCCATCTGTTGGTGGACGGTTATCGTAGCCTATGGACGCTTGCAAAATCAGAGGGATCATACGCGCGTTGGCCTTTTTTGACAAAACGTCCTCTGAAGAACCTCATACTGTAATTACTTGGGAAAACCTCAGCAGATCATTCCATAACATGTTCGCGAAATACGAGTATTTCGAACCAGACAAACAAACAAAATATACAAAATATAGCCTATGTAGGTACCAAAATTTTACTTTCACAAGTAAAATACGCAGTGAATTTATGAATCTAGAGAAGTAGGTAGGTACGTAAGTACTACCTACATTCATCAATGAAACATCATCGAAACTACTAAGGATTACTTAACCTAAGTAATTTATATTTATTATATTTTTCTTCAAAAATTTTGTTAAAAATGCCTTGTTTGACCCGATACGTATGCTCGTTAGAATAGTGGGATTTTGGAGGTGGCCTATGCCCAGAGACTACAATCCACTAGCTGATAATGGAGCATACCTGATCATCTTGGTACAACAATTCCCCTCTCTGGAAGTTTCCAAACTCCCCTGCACTTGCCATTTTCAATATTCACGGATTCACGTCTACTTAAATACACACTGCAGTTATTGTTATGACTAGAGATAGGTAGCAATTAAAATAGGTATTAAGTGCTTATCATATCTCAAGGTACAAATCGTTATCAATAGATTAGTAGGTATTATATCGTTTCGTTCGTTTGTCATCGGTTTTTTTTGTCACCATTAGGATGACGACCCCACCAGCCTCGATTTTGCAATATATTTACTAAAGTTCCCTTATTACGCTCAAAATGGCTATGGGATGAAAAATGTCCAAAACTTTTTAGACGGGTATGACCCGTTTTCATGTTTGAGACTATCTGTGTCAAATTTTGATCCCAGATCTTTTACTGAACTACACCGAGAGATTGTTTCGCCACATAACTCATACTGTGCGTCTCTACCCTATTTGAGGAGCGAGTAAAACTCACAACTTGACATTTCGAAATATGAAAATACAGTCGGTTGGTGTCTCACTCCCAGCCTGAATCGCATCTACGTCATGCTGAAGATCGTCGTAGTCTTGTGGCGATACGATCTCTGTAAAAATCTAAATATAATCTACGTATATTAGGCAGTGAGCTTTAGCAGGTCATCAATCATAATGGAAAAAGTAGTGGACCCAGTGAAGAACCTTGACTTACGAACGACTGTTGTAGGAAAAAGAGTCAGCATCCTAAATTGGTTACGATCCTATTACGTACCTAACATATACAAAAAAATCAAACACGCAATTAAATCAACAAAACTTTGCTATTTGATACAACCAATATTTTTATTTTGTGCAATTCAGATTGCTTAATATTATAATTATCATACCGGAATATTATTCTGAAAATGAGATTTATAGTGATTACCACTCAGGACTGTGTTTATAAATATTATGCAAGTTCTGATGACTTGCTAAATACAAATAGAAAAGTACTTATTACCTACCTACATACATACAATCTAAGGTTATCTGATTGATTGTGACGTGCGCGGCTATATAGCTAATCAGGGTAAGCTTAGTGCCATCTCTTATCAAATGAACGCACTACTTATTCTACCGCCATCTAGTATAGTCAGTATAGTCTGGAGGCAGTAACCGCGCTAGTAAAAGACGGTAATTTCTAGAATATTTGAGTCGGCGCGGGCGCGAGGTAGCTGGCGGAAAACGCCCCTACCAGAAGGTTGAAAAAGAAGCGATATCCAGTGATTAGTGAAGTGACAGTTGTGCTAGTGTTTTACTTAGTGATACAGTGTTTTTGTTTTCATTGTGCTGTTTCTTTAGTTGTAAATTTTGCTATTACATCGTTTCTTTAGTGTACTATTGGACTTAATTATTTTATCCCGTACCCTAGCTCGTAACAATAATTTCAAAAAATTGTATTCAGTACTACATAATTAGGGTTACTCCCGTTGTATCCCGATCTTCGGCCCGTCATGTATGAACAATCATGCAAGTAAAATGTTCTTATTTAAGATTTTATGCAGTTGTTCCTCACGGACAAACCGGTATGCACAACTAGTGCATACTGGTTGGTCCGTGAGTAACTCACTTTAATAAGCTTTTTCTGATTTATGATTAAATGTATATCAGTTTGTTACCTATAATAGTGTTGGTGCACAAACAAACAATATTATAACAAAAAAATTAAACAATTTAAACAAAACCATTTTAATCAGTTAATAATTACACAAAACGTGCTCAATTATAATGCATTTAGAAATTTACATCACATATAATTTACAATGCATATAACAGTCTTACATTACGGCATAGACATTAATTATAAAATAAAATAATTAATAAATAAATAATGCTGGACATTTTTCACAAAGCATCATCTAGCCCCCAAACTAAGCAAAGCTTGTGTTATGAGAACTACATGGCTGATATACTACTTATTATATACTTTGGAAATACATACATATTATACATAGAAAACACCCAGACCCGAGACAAATATTTGCAGGTGATACAAACATTTGTCACGCGGCGGGAATCGAACCCGCAACCCTCTGCGTCTCGGGCGGGCTTTCGCCCTCTGTGGCACAGAGGCCGTCAAACACTCAAGCAAACAAAACACCCAACAGCCACATACCTAGTCCTGACCCCACACTAGGATTCCCTGTGTCGTGGGTATCAGGAACTACGAGTACCTTGGTACCACAACACCCAGACCCGGAACAGCAGAGCAATTAGTCCCTAAATTTTAGGAAAATAATAAAATAAATATTTATACCGGTTGCGCCATTTGGTCGCCATTGGTCGTAAATTGACCAATTTACGATAATTATCATAAACTAGTGATCCGCCCCGGTTTCATAACATTGTTTGAAAGTTACTACATTATTCGGTATGTCGGTGGTTGGAGGAAGCGTCATGGCACTCCTTGGGAGGCCTAAGTGGTCTTCTACGGGCTGTTGGAGATGATAATGAGGTACATGTGAGGTACATAACACAATGCACGCGTTTATAATTGATATACAACTTCCATACAATTTAGTAAAATAATAATGCAACCTGTCACGTGGAATGTTAACTGCTATGCAAAACGCGGACATGTGCCAATTAGGTTTGAATGTGTCTCTGACTACCACCCATTACTCTCACAGATCTGCGTACTGAGTATGGATCTGAGGAACTCCATCATGGGGATTGCAGTTGTGAGCTTGCTTGTATTTATTAATGTATCAGATCAGCGGATTTTTAAACAGCGTATTACTGTAAGTTGGTATGTGCAAGTTTCTTAATACACGGTGATTATGTTTTAATAAACCAGAAACAAAATCACCTGTATAACAGTTTAATTTATACCCATAATTAAAATTATCACTATTTTAAAATTCAAATTATAACATAGAAGGAACAACAATTCTTAATAATATTGCTAAATTAGATTTAGTATTTTATTAAACACATTTAAAGACAGCTAACTAATATCGTTTTAATATAAATATATAGATTTTTTAATGCCATTTCAACATAGACATTTTAAAGGGTAAAAACAAAATTAAATTCCATTAAAGGAATAAAAAAATTATATAAAAAAAAACAACATTCATCGAAAAATTGTATGAATTTAGAAATACATTCAATAGGTTTTTTATATATCTACAAACACATCATGGTAATTAGCCTAACATAGGTAGACATCCTTTAGATTTAGAATAACACCAAATTTTAAATACATAGACATGACCCCACACCACACAGGAATCCCTGTATCGTGGGTTACAGGAACTACGAGTATCATGGTATCACAATATTTTTAGCCCATGAAAACATTTGTCTCAGCCGCCACTGAGGTTGCCAATAACTTCCTTCAGTTAAAATATTATATTTACAAATTGAACTAGTTAAAACTATACCCATTTTATTACATTAAATCAAATGGTATAATACCACTTGCATCTCCCGTGGGGAAAATGGGAATAACCCAATTTAATTTATTCTAAATATCATCATGGTCGGTTTTAAAATGAAATCCATAGACATATAAAATTAAACAGACCTTTTCATGGTCAGTTTTAAAATTAAATCTATAGACATATTTAAAATAATGCTTTATGAAAGGATCGCGATATTTTTCAAGAATGGTGTTGTTATTGAGAAAAGGTGTTTCTCAATAAAGTTTTTTTATTTAAATCTAATATGTCACCAAATATTGAATAGTACAAATGTCACATTTATTCACATTGGGCATTCAGTCAGTTCATAAAAGACTGGTTCTTTCCCCTGATCAAACTTTTCGGTCCATCTTTGTTTGATCAACATTAAAAACCTGCTCACACATCATCTTTTCACCCGTTTTACTATTTTGTCACAGCAAATATATTCACCTAGTTCACATAACACTGATTATTACTACCCAGCACGTATTTTAACATCGGTGACATTTTCACCCAGTTTATATTTGGACACAGCTGATATTTTCTTCCAGTTCATTTTTTCATCCAGCTCGCAAGCCGTACATCGCCCCTTGACAACCAACATAAACCAAACCACTGTCTAGTTGGTTATTTAAAGGCAATTATTTTTGTTAAACTTGTCTTCATTTTAGACCACTTATAGTAACGGCTATATATTGGCACCACACTATAGCTTAATGAAGGATCATAAAACAAAAACCGAGCCGAGGCTGTTGCCTGATTCTTCCAGGCTTGGTCAGGCGCGAGAAATAGGCGGAAGTTCACTTTAAAATTTTAAATTCACGTAGTTTTTAATCTGACGTTTCTATATGATCCTTTTGATATCAACTAATAAAATTTTATTGACTTTCACTTTGAAAGTTTGTATATTTTAATACACAGAAATGACCGTTTAGCCCCACGAGGGGTCGTATCGTGTCCATGGATTGTGAGGGGCGAGGTATACCCTTCGACCTCCTACGAAGCAGGTTACCACTCCGCGGTACGCCGTTCGAGGGACTCCACTCTGAAAACAAGTAATGAATTTAAAAAATCAGTCCAACTGCGGTTTCTTCTGATAAATACTTTTTGAAATCGTCTCATCTAGCTACCTTTCTTTTGATACCCATACTCTAGATACCTCTATTTAGCCAGTCGCTACATATTAACTTCTATTTTAAGAGTGACAGTAGTCTATAAGTCCTAGTTTCTTAGCGTAACTTCTGTGTACGAAACGCATGGACTGTAGGTAATTATATTTTAAAAGTGATATTAGTCCACCTACTCCCTCTCAAATCGTCCATTAGTCTTAGTTTCTGAGCCGTCTGTACATGTTCGCGTATATGTACGATACGCGTGTAGATAATACTATTTTAAGAGTGATATTACAATATGAGAGTGACTAGAGTCCATAACGTGTACTGTAGATAATTATATTTGAAGAGATTATAATAAAAGAGTGACAGGAGTCCAAACTCACTCTGAAATCGTCCATAAGTCCCAGTTTCTTAGCGTTCCGTCTGTAGGTGTTAGCGTCGGTGTAGGAGACGCGCGCGTCTCCGTTCGCGTTGGAGAGTGCCTCAGCGGCCGTCAGCTCTGGGAGAGCGTACACCGTGGACGCCTGGGTGTCGTCGTAGTTCTCCTAGAACACGTTTATTTAAAATCATTAGGTACTTTCAATAAACAAGAAAAATATTACCACTATTTTTCGCCATAGAAATAAAAAATATATATTTTCCACTGTTCTTCGCTCGTAAAATAGCATGGTATTAAAATTAACACAACACACAAACACACGCACGCAAACACACACACACAGAGAGAGACACACACGCACACACCCTCTTTCTTTCTCTCTCTCTCATCATCACCGTTTGAGAGCACTAACATTGCGAACATTAATTTATCGCGTGGATAATTCCTTATATTATTATTTTCCAAGCTAAATCCGCATTTGTGAGTATTGGTATGCACTCGAAAATTTATAACTAGCCAAGTCAGTATAAATTTCACTGTATTCAAGTTTCATCATTTCCCAAAAATTGCAATTTCGGCGGGCATTGATCCCGCGACTAAGAGTAAGTGATTAATTTAGCTTACTTTGAGCAAATACGAGAGGTCCAGTTTCGTGAACTCCACGTATTCCATGTTCAGTTGGATATTCCTTAAATGCTTCTCGAAGAACAACCCTTTGCTGACTCCGACCTGAAAATAAGATTTAGGTTTAAAAAAAAAAATCAATAAAAAAAATACGCTCACGACTGTACTCACCATGAATGACGTCCTCAGATCCATACTCAGTGCGCAGATTCGAGGATACCAAGTAGGGCTAGGGGGTAGTCAGAGACGAGTCCAAACATTATATTTGGCACATGGCCGCGTTTCGCAAGCGGTTAGCATTTCACGTGACAGGTTGCAAGCCCATCGCTGCTTATTGGAACACTCATGGCTTCGAATGTTTGGTTCAAGGGCATGCTAGTTTTCTCGCAATGTTTTCCTTCACCGTTCTAATCGCGCACATACATTTATCGCGAGGAAACCGGCATGCAAACTTACTGGTGGCGATCAAAATACGCCGGCAAAAAATCCACAAAAAGTAAAAAAAAAAACTATGGATCCGTCATGGGGATTACAGTCGTGAGCGTGTTTGTTTTGTTTGAAAGGTCATATGTGCCTGTAATTTCTCCGACACCCATACCCTTCAAACCGGAACACAGCAATGCGATCATTACTGGTTGGCAGCAGAAATAAATAAAGGACACTGTTCTTTAGCTAGTATCTTATTTAAGGACGACCTCTGTGGCGCAGTGGGCGAAGGCCCGCCTGAGACGCTGAAGGTTGCGGGTTCGATTCCCACGGCGGAACAAATTTTTATATGGTTTGCAAATATTGTCTGGGTGTTTTCTATGTACATTATGTGAGTATTTACAAAAAAAAATATGTATATTGTATATCATGAGTTGTATATCAGCAATGTAGTTCCCATAACACAAGCTCTGCTTACTTTGGGGCTAGATGATCCTGTGTGAAAATGTCCAGCATTATTAATTTATTTATTCAGGTTACCTTCCCAAAGCTGTAGGTCCTTGATATCTCTGGTCTGATGCAGGCTTTATTCTTCACGTTTTCAGGATTCCGCAGCCAATCGTCGAAGAATCTGGAAGAAATAAGACGAATGATTGCATGTTCTGCATATATTTGTTCCGGGCCTGTATGTGTTATGCTACCACGGTACTCGCAGTTCCTGATACCCACGACACAGGGAAGCCTAGTGCGGGGTCAGCCTGTTCGGTGTTTATCTTTACACATATTACAAAGAGGTAAAGTTTGGAAGTTTGGATGCAGGAGGGAATCACAAAAACTTCTCATCCGATTAAAAAAAAACTTTCTTCTATATTTAGAATGGATCCTGGCTGTATATAATCCCGTTAAAACAAAAGGGCTTTTCGTGGAGACCAAGACGTAGTCGGCCAGGAAACGCATTCGCTCGACCGCTTTTTGGTCGAGCGAATGCGTTTCTTACGATGATGATGTAGGTAATTATTTTAAAAATAATGCCGGTACTCACGCAGTCGGCCAGTTCTGTTCCAGGTCCTGCCAAGTCCGCTTCCTCATCATCCAGCCTAACCCCGGGAAGAAGTCGGTGCGGTGCAGCAGCTCCGGCCTTGACATATCTATCACATCCTGTTTACCGTTGTCATTCCACGCCGATATGCACCTGGAAACGAGGATATTACAATCAGGCTAAGTTCAAAGTTCAAAAGGTCGCGGACGGTGCTCATGAGGAAGGACCTCTAAACGGTCAACGAAACGTCAGCAGGAGAATAGTAAAGTACGTGGTATAGTCGTAATAATATCCCAAAATGATACCAAACCACGATAATTTTAATTTCAAGGTATTTATCTCCCTACTTTTAGAACTTTTGAAACTATCATGGTTATGAACAAAATGTTTACTAAAAAACGGGATTTTACATGCAACAGTTGCATGTACCATGCAGTTGCATGATCAGTTTCTCCCGTGATCATGATACATGCAACTGTGCCAAAATATCGGGAAACATTCAAACTCTTAAATCATGGTAAATATCTCGTTTTTAGTAAAAAAAAAAGTTATAACCTATTTGTTTTCAATATTTTTTTTTTTCAGGAAATAATTTTGAACTCTGCTGAAAAACCGACATTCGTCCCGATCGGCGACGCGCACGCGCACAGACAAACAAGCAGAAGCGCGCAACCCGTTCGTTCTCTTGTTGAACGCAAGCATGTGAACGCACGTTGTCCTCTAGTATCTAGGATTTTTTGAGAGAAAGATTCTAATCACCTTCCATCCAAAGGTTGTCTGGCAGAGATTGATAATTAGCGGTACGACCACCCACCGTACAACAATTTTAAAGTTGGTACTATTTATTTAAGCTGAAATATTTGGTGTGCAATAAAGTATATACTAATTTCTACGACAGTGATATTCAAAGCTGATTTGGTTTTCTCCTTTATTATTATTTTTATGTTCCTATGTACATTGCACAAGCTATACTTTTATAAGTATTTATTGATTATTTTGAAATTACCAATTATGCAAATGACGATGTACATAATATACAGGGTTACAGGAAAAATCGTGCTAGATCCGTTAAGGGCGTGGAGTACCCATCATTTCTGACTAATTTCACTATGAAATACCCTACCCCAAATTTAACCCTTTTCGAGATATTCGACTTTTAATTTTTTTATTGAAAATTGCCGATTTTTAGGCTACTACATTTATTTTTGTTTATTTTGTGTATCTTATTATTATTATTATTGAATTTTTACATGTGTAATAAGATGCTTTAGGACGTCAATCATTAAAATAGTGCATAAGTTAATTGAATAGACCGTAGTAGACAGGTGAAAGTAAAGAAATAAAAAAAAATATAAGAAAGTTTATTTTTCTCTAAGGGATATCTAAAAAAAATATTATGGAAATTGTTCGGCAGATGTTTTTTAAAATATCTAAGTTTCATCAGCTATCTAACGAGGTATAATAATCTAGGGTTTTATTCAAATGCATTAAAAAAAATTAATTTCATAGGCGACAGTGGAAAAGAAAATTCATACTTCGCCCTAAAAAGTAAAATAAAACAATAGGTAAGCATGAAATGTCATTTATTAAAGGTTTTTTTCACAACTTTTTCTTGTTCTACAGTTCATGTTCAACATGGCCGCCTCTATTTCTGATACATTGTCGCATAGTTGAGTGGCAGATCATCCAGCAAATCACTCAAGTCTGCTCTCAGGAAATTATCGTATCTTTCCCCATTTAGATTATCCGGGAAAAAGGTACAATCAAATGATTGGAGATAATGCCCATCCACACATTCACGCTGAATCTTCGTTGGGACCCCTTCACTCTTTTCTTATTGGGATTCCTTAGTTCTTTCGGGGTCCAGTGATGGACGTTGTGATAGTTAGTTATGCCATCTTTATCCTATTTTGGACTCATCCGTCCACAAGATATTTCTTAGAAAATCTGGGTCTTCTACATCAGCATTCAGCATAAATCTGCAAAAGTCCAATCTTCTCGCGGGATCTCCTTCTTCAATAACGTTTACCGGCGTGTAATGGTACGGGTATATGCCAGCAGTATGCACTGTAAACCACACTCTCCATTGCGAAAGTCCCAGATCACGGGCAACAATATTAGTGGAAGTAGTCGGATCCGCTCGAAAGCGTTGCACTATCTCATTTCTGTTGTTCGTCGTCAATTCGTGGTCTTCCCATGTTTGTATTTCGTCTCAAAACAGAGCCAGTTTCTCGAAGTCTTCGATAAACTCTGTCAAAAACGGCCACATCCGGCACTCGACGAGTTATGTATTCGTTGCGAGCTTGCGCAGACACACAATCGCCGTATCCGTAACAATTAAGCATATCAGCATATTCCTCAGGTGTGTATAGGACGTCATCTTCAACACTTCCGAATCACAGAAATGTAATACAAACCCTAGATTGTTATACCTCGTTAGATAGCTGATGAAACGTAGATATTTTAAAAAATATCTGCCGAACAATTGCCATAATATTTTTAGATATCCCTTAGAGAAAATAAACTTTCTAATATTTTTTTATTTCTTTACTTTCACCTGTCTACTACGGTCTATTCAATTAACTTATGCACTATTTTAATGATTGACGTCCTAAAGCATCTTATTACACATGTAAAAATGCAATAATAATAATAATAAGATCCACAAAATAAACAAAAATAAATGTAGTAACCTAAAAATCGGCAATTTTCAATAAAAAAATTAAAAGTCGAATATCTCGAAAAGGTTTAAGTTTAGGGTAGGGTGTTTCATAGTGAAATAAATCAGAAATGATGGGTACTCCACGCCCTTAACGGATCTAGCACGATTTTTCCTGTAACCCTGTATACTGTGTGAGTATAATTATTATATTCGTATTGAATGTAAGATTGTGCACTTTATTTTAAGCAAACTTTTAAATGCACCTTATTTTTATTATTATTGCAAATGTGCATGTATAAACAAGTATATATATTATATACTAGTCTATGCCCACGGCTTCGCCTGCGTGGTACCCGGATAAAAAGTAGCCTATGTGTTATTCTGATGTATAAGCTATATTACTGTAAAGTTTCATCAAAATCCGTTCAGTAGTTTTTGCGTGAAAGTGTAACAAACATCCATCCTCACAAACTTTCACGTTTATAATATTAGTAGGATAGGATATGAATGCATGTATTTCCAAATTGACGAGGCGTAAAATGTAAAACTTAACCTAAGTATCATAATATCTGTTAACCAAGTAACTACATATAATATTTTGATGTGTTACGTCTTTATAATAACAAAAATATCCTTTTTATTTAAATGAATAAAACCTATTATGACTTTACACTTCTATTTTAGTCTATTCTTTGCTTACCATAAACTGGGGTCCTTGTGGAGTAGTGGATATGTTCCGAGGAAGTATTCGAAGAAATCTGGTGAGATGTCCAGGTCATCTGAAATCAATTATGGAGACTTGCATCAATTGGGGGTGGGAGGGGGTCAATAAAGTGTGATGTGATAAGAGAGAGGACGAGTCATAAGCTTCGTGACGTCACATTTATAAATCGAAAGTATTAAAACTGAAATTGAACTCTTAACCGAAAAACTCTACATAAGAATAGGCAACTCTATTTTAAGGTTTAAATTTGTTTGTTTCACTCATTGATTGGCACGTGACGGTCGCGATACGTTTGATTTATTATAAAAAATAATAATAAGATAATTTAATAATAATTTCGGAAGTACTGTTTTAATTTAAGAATTTCAAAATAAAAAATACAAGGCGTCACACCAGGGTCACACACACATGTGACCACTTGTGACGTCAGGGAGGAGGAGGGAATAAAAAATCATGAGATTCGTGTGACGTAATTTATGGATGCCCCTTGATACCTGCAAAGTATGTACTATATATAATGTTTGGACGTGTATCTGATTACCTCCTACTTGGATTCCTCAAAGATCTACGTACTAAGAATCTATTTGAGAAAGTCCATCATGGAAAATATAGTCACAAGCGTGACTTCTTGAATCTTTTGGGTTTCATTTTTCATACAAATTAAAAATATATTACCACCTAGGTACTTTGGAAACGCACAAAAAAGCGCGGTCTAGGCAACGATGACGTTGGCGATCTGTACTTTGACCACCACGTGACAACCTTTCCCCTTTGATTGCCGCCGCCACCGCCACCGCGCCGGTTTGGCCGGCCCTTTACACTTGTATTATATGCGAGAGCGTCTCTCACCTTCAACGATGATGACAGCTTCATGGCCCATAGTCTCCAGCACATAGTTTAATGCGAACTTGTAATGTCTTGATATCTTGTAGTACCCTCTAAACTTCACTTTCGCTTTCGGGAGTGGTATTTCGGTGAGGTCCGGTTGGGTCACCACTGATATCGTAGGGTCTTCGTTTACGAACGATCTGATCACTTGGTACGTCGCGTTGTGACCGCAGTCCTGAAACACAGAATAACTTGTAGGCCGCCATGAAGCTGAGATGTCGCGAAATACTGTTCTTACCCAACGATAAAGTGGATAGTTATATGCTAACTACTTTGTAAAACATGGACATGTCATGTACCAGATATGTCTGGGCGTGCCTCTGACCACCCAATACTTAGTAAAGAAAGTGGCTTATTTGACACAACAAGCATAGAAGGGATAGGTACATCATCTTTTTGTCCTTATTCCACATTAATAGTGGGGTCGGCACAATTTTTTTTCTTCTTCCACTCTCCTCTATCAGCCGTCATCTCAGTACTCACTCCTATCTTAACCATGTCATCCTTCACACAATCCATCCATCTTTTCTTTGGCCTACCTCTACTTTTATTTCCATCCACATTACCCATACCATCCTCAACTTTTCCACGAACGTTTAAAACGGACAGGTACAAAATAAATAAATAAAATAGTAACTTTATAAATAGTTTACAATGAGATTTTAACAAAAACTCCAAGACAAAGAGAAGAGAAAAGGAAGATTTTTGTCCCATCCTCAAAGACCTATGCACTGAGTAGTTACATATGTATACGAGGATGTCCACCATGAGTAATACAGACGTTAGCGTGTTGTTTTTGTTCTAAGGAAGAAACAGTGTGGTGAAAGCCGTTGACTCACCTGGCTGACTATGATAGGGAACGTCTCTTTACTAGGGCGGAATTTGATGAGATTGTCGAGACACCTTTTAACGGTCACTCTGTCGCACGCTATCAAAAGCACTGGGAGTACTAAATTTGCCGAATCTGAAACAAATACTTATATAAGATTTTTATTGTAAATGTGTTTGCCTTATACATAAGCTCAAAGTCGGGCACCGGCTATATAAAGAGCTCGTAGTTTCACTACGTGATAAAATCCGAACATCCGCGGGTCCTTATTACCCGAATGCGTAAAATGTAGGTTACCTACTGAAATAAATCTTACCCGTATCCACATAGTTGTTACATCTGCAAAACCCTCTGAACTTACGTCTTAGGCTGTTTAGATTGCCATTCAGTCAGTCGATCACGTAATGATTTTACAGTTTAGATTAAGAATAGGGTTAAGAGATAATGGAACTGCAAGAACTTTCCTTAAAGTGTGGAAACATATGGAAGCTTCTGCCAGAATGGGGCAAACAGATGACGTAGACGTTACTGTTATAATTTTTTTTAAATTTTCTTTAGCAAACTTAACTGTACTTATAAGTGTCTGAACAGATAAACAAACACCCACCGTCATAGTCCTGACCCCACATTAGGATTCCCTGTCGTGGGTATCAGAAACTGCGAATACCACGGTACCACAACAGCCAGATCGGAACATACAGCTACAAAACATGCAATTGTTTATACGGCAGCGGGAATCGAACCCGGCTCTCTGGGCGTCGCAGCCGCGCTACCGATGTCGTCAAAATAAAGTACAAAACTTATAAACAGTGATCGGAATTAGGTGAGCTAATTTACCTAAAGTTCAAAGAACAGAGTCAAAAAAAATGGAGACTTCCTTACCATTAACATTTTTTTCCGGGAAATCTTTCCCGGAAATTGGGAATTTGTTCCAAGTTTTAGGATATCAGTTAAGTACATTTAATATTAATGTTATTCATACAGAAAACTAACTGAATTAATTTTCCTTTTTAACAAACTTCAATAAGATTTATTTTGTTATTAACTCAGGTAAAAAACTGGATTCGCCTATGTTTTCGTTTCCCAGAATAGCCAAATCATGCTGTCCCTTTAAGTGTTTGTAGCAATACACTGCAAACCAGTGATAAACAACAACAACAAACGCTAAGAAAGGGACAGCATGCTTTGGCTATTCTGGGAAACGAATCATTGTTTAAGTAAACAATGACAAAAGGGTTGAAGGGTGAGGGTGTTTTGCATCCAAACGGCGTCATAACTTGTATGCGTGCGTGCATCACTTCTATAGTTACCTCGGCAGCGTGTGTATCTTAGACTCGTGAATATTTTATTAACCTGTTTTCGTATCGTTTATTGGATCTGCTTCACATAACTACCTTGGCTTGAATTTACGGACTGCGATTTATTGCAACCATATCACTACTTGTACCTATCTACCTTGGCTTGAATTTACGGACTACGATTTACTGCAACCAGAAATTTACTGCGCTTTACGGCAATCAAATTACTTGGTAAGTCTTTGATTTGTACTACACTTTTAAAACATTCTAAATATTAGACTGCTTTTGATAAATTTACCAAATTCAAACAATTTTATGCAACTATTTATTTATGGAATTTTATTCAGTGTTTTATATTTGAGTTCGTGCACAAATGTTGGAGCTACTGGCAATTCTATCATCAAACTATATTTTACGCGAAGACGTCCCTGGAAAAGTGTAGAAACTATATATTTGTCTCATTGTTTTCAGTAATTTTTCTGCCTCAACGCAACTAGCAAATAAATGGCGACCAAACCTACCGACGGGATTGTACAGTCGTGGATTAGAGATCACCCCGAATTGTACCACGACCCCGCTAGCAACACGATATTTTGTTCTAAATGTGAGAATTCTATTGTATGCAAAAAAAGCAATATACAGAGGCATATTGACGGACCAAAACATCAAGGTACT